>JARFJA010000099.1:4621813-6046127 GCA_036326145.1 Rhagophthalmus giganteus | reverse complement strand
GGGCCAAAAAGATATCATTTCAAGGTTATTTGTGATGACTTCATCGCTTACCTGTGAAGTTAGTTACAACAGTCGATGAGGACATACCTGTTTAAAACGATACAGGTTCTGTTTCTAAACCTGTTTAAAGCAGGTATGTCTCGTCGACTGTTGTAACTAACTTCACAGGTAAGCGATGATGTCATCACAAATAACCTTGAAATGCTATCTTTTTGGCCCCATGTATTTCTTATGGGGATTTTGGCGTAGAACTGTCATTGTTAATCTACTATCCATCACTGTGATATCTAACTCTTCCACGTTACGAAGTCGGTTCTGATCTAAATGGGACGGTCGCAGCTAAAGCAATATCGACAATAAATACCTAAAACTAATTTTCAAGGATCCGTTGCGGTCAAAATTAAGTGGCGGCGACCTTGCGCCGTTTCCGAACTTAACCCATCGGACCCTGTTGCGTTTTGTTTAATTTCATCGATACCCGGGTGTATTTTTCCCGACCGTAATATAAATGATCGACGCATACTATTCTGTTACAGATAAATGGATTCGAAAGTCTACTTCTGCTGCACGCGATGCGGGAACAACGTCAAAAAACCGACGTATCTATGCGAAAATCGCCACTTGGCCTGCGATCATTGCCGAAAATTGTTTTGCCAGATATGCAGATACCCGTTCGATAACAGAAAGGAAGAACTAGAGCGGGGCGAGCTGAACGTGTCGTTTTCGACGAGACCGACGACCAGACGGTTCTTGTGGGACCCGTTCGAACCGATCGATGGCAACATCAAATTCGGGGAACCGTTTCCCCTTCCGAGATCGGGTTCGTACAGATTTAACGCCGTCATCGATCATCAGCGGGTCGTGTTCAATTGGAAAATTAATCCGCACGACGGCACCATCGAGGTGAACGTCACGCCGAAGACGCAGAGCAAATTCAACTGGTTCGTCGTCGAGTTCGCGCTGCCCTCTAATCGTCGCAAGAAAATTAAAAAGGAATGGGCCGTTAATTACACTTTGCACATTAATTACGGGGAAGTCGAGTTGTTGTACGAAGAGGACATTGTGATGTGCGTTATTCATTTGAAAGAAGTGCCGTACGCCGTCGTCGTCGAGCCGTTCGAGAACAAACTTAAGAACGTCGTTTCTTCTTTTCTTAAGCCGAGAAAAAGGGAAACGTGACCGGATCGAATGCAATTAATCTATTATCCAATATTACGAGCAATATGTGCTTTTGGCGTTACTTGCGGTCGTATTTAAAGTAATCATATCGATATCTAGAGAACGTAATGAAATATAAACGTGTATATCGTCAATGTTTAAAGTTTTATCGATGAACGAGGAAGCTTGAATAAATTGCTGCCGAGATAATAATGATACCTAGAGATCAGATATCGTTGTTTAAGTAGTATGTAATGTATTGTAATTTTGATATTTTCGTAAGTGTTAAAAAAATAAAATTATTTTGGTTTAAAAATTCGTAATTTCCGATTTTCGTAAATTTGCAGCGACGAAATATTAAAATTACTGTTGCGAAAAATAATTGCAGTTGTAAGTTAGATGAACGGCATTTTTGTCGTTTCCTTTTATTTATTTTTTAATTTTCTCCTTACTTCGTAAGTTGTGGGCACCGAAATCGTTGCCAAAGAAAATCTTTCTTCCAGCGAAAAAACTCGAGGGCGCGTACTCGCCTAATAATTTTGGAAAAGAACATTGTAAAATTCTACGCCCCCCCCCCTCCCGCCTCGCTTTTAATAGACACGTAACTGAAATAGTTTTAATTTGTGCAAATTCTCTTGGTTGATTAGAAGACGTAATAAAAATTAACAAAAAAAATTAGTGAGGATGAATATTATGGAGTAGGTATGGTCTATACAAACCTATATGCAATTTACGTCATCAAAAAAAAAGTTTATTTGTAATTCGGTTTAAGAGGGGGCTGGAAAAATCAGCTTCTACATGTTTCCGCTAGTAACGCCACAGAAGTATTTTTCTAATTATTTTAATTAATATCAAACGGTTTAATCGTAAGATGGCGCGATTTTGGCATCAGCTATTTAAATGTTAATTTCTGTTTTCTTGTACTAAATAGTTTCTACAGAGTGCGCTTTTTCATTGATGCATTGGCATCTAATTTAATTATGTTTACGTTGTAAACTTTGCTAGCGTTTTAATTATTTATGCTAGGATACAAAGTTACAGAATATAAAGAACGGACGTTTTGATGAGAGACACAAAAATAATGAAATGCAAGTTAACAAGCTTAAAAAAATTATTTAACTTGCTACCAGAAAAGTTACCAAGTTATGGGAGCGGAAAATTCAAAATATTTCTCTTCAAGAAAGTCACAATGATAATGATTATTGATTTTTAAAATTTATTTTTTGTGTAATATGTGAGAGAGGTGCCATTATTAATACAAAATAAAAATTGTAACAATAGGAAATCCAATATTACTGATATATGCACATATGTAATTACTGTGTATATATTTCAGAATAATAATTATTATAGCATGCCATTAATTGCATTAAAAATTAAATAGTTACAGATTCGTTCTCAAATACATGTAGCTATACGTTATTCACGATAGGTTCCAATGCACGCAGCCATGCACAAAAGTTACTAAATTGTATATTTGTAATATTCAGATTAAAGTTTTGATCATGGCACTCCGATGTCTACCGATGATTTACCTGCACACATATGACATGGCAAAATAGGCTAAAATCTATTAGTACTGTAAAAATACGAGGTTTTATTGATGACGTGTTGGGACCTATTGCGAATAACGTATGTATACATATCTAGTTATTTATGGGAAACGTCCGCCGCATTCTCAGCATTTCTCAGTAATTCACAGAAATCATAAACAACAACACGTCGAAATGCAAAATAATTATGCTTATTAATCGAAAAACAAACCGAATGAGATTCTATATTTTATTGAATGAAAATTTCTGAATAAATAAATTGTAGGTATGATAAATGTATCTGCATACATACTTACTTTTAATTGTAATTTTAAAATTAGACCTTTTTATACAATATTATAAATCACGTACACATTTGTAGAAATGGTTGGAATTTCACTATTTAGAGTGTAAGAAAATACAAGAGTTCAATTTTGGTTTTAGTTTATATGTATAAGAATTACGAGTTCATTTTCGGTATAGGTACGTTGACTATAAATATTTCCCACAACGAAATATGCCACCTAAACAGTTTGATATTTGTTTATCAAACGGGAGATTAATGTCCACGAATCAGCCGGCAAATAAAAAAAAATACCACTATAATATTTTTACAGCACCATCTATTCAATAATAGTTGGACAATTTTGTTAGACAAATTCTTCCAAATCAAGTAGGTATCTGTAAGATAGCTTTATACTTGAAAATGACGATTTTTCGGAAAACGGTTTACGAATTCTAGCAACAATTACACCCTGTACTTTCCTATACGTATTCACTGAACCTTCTTCTAGTTGCTCCTTATAATATTTTAGTCATATAGTAACTAAATATCTTATAATTTGAAGTATTCGGAAGCATGTGTACAACTTAGCAAAACTCTTTCTTTAACTTTTTTAGGATAAAAATATAAGGAGCAACTAGGTAATTGAATTAGTATTTATTATCAATTAAATTTTTTTAATAAAATTTAATAGTTTTCTAGTATCGTTTCCTGAAACACAGCGACATCTGTTGATTCTCGCTTATCGAACCCCCCTCTTAAAGTTTGGAAAATGATATATTCTATAGATGATTTACTCAACAAAGACTACAATTTATTAGAACTGTAAAAATTCGAGGTACGAGGTGACAGCACTGTGCGAAACGTCATCATCTAATAACCTTTTATTGATGACGTGGATCGCATTTAGGTTTGGACGAAGTGTACTCACCTGTTTTAATAAACATTTATTTCGTGTTGATAATCGGCTTCGGAAATACCAGGGAAATGCCTGCAACAATTTTTTTGTTTAATCTTTTGGATACGTTAAAATAGTGTAAATCGTTCAAACTGTATTCCAACCATTTAATGTCGAGGATATAGGTACAATACACGGGGCGATTCGCAAGCAGCTTGCTAATTTTATCAACGTTGGCCCTAAAATACATAGTAAAAAAATTCCATAAACGCAAGTCCGAAATCTTCCTAAAATGTAAAATTGGGGTGTTTTCGAAAACAAATTAAAATTCTGTTAACACTATGAATCACACTAAATTTCAGCTCCTCTAAATAAGAAACGTTGTCGAACCCGTGTTTATAGGAAGTTTATTTATTAGGTAAATATTTGGTCCCAATAAATAGGTTACAGCGTGTCCATTTGGGGGCCGGTTTTTCAATCGCCAGTTAAGTTTGACCGCCACAGAAATAATAGTAGAAGATGATCAGTTTCTTCTAAATAAACTTATTTAAAATTTAAAATTTAAAAAAAAATTAACTAATATAAGTTAAAATAAAACTTTAATAAAAAAAAATTTTAAATAACCACAAAATATTTCATTAATACAAAACACCAGTTACTATTCAACCCTTCGGACAACCCCCCGGTAGCCCGCAGGCCTCGAACACTAATAATACCCAAAAATAACTAGAAATAAAAATACAGATACAAAATTTCTACTCACCCCCAAGAAAAAACCTGTATGAAATAAAACTTTAATTAAAAAAAAATTAAAAGTAACCACAAAATATTTCATTAATACAAAACACCAGTTACTATTCAACCCTTCGGACAACCCCCCCGGTAGCCCGCAGGCCTGGAACTCTAATAATAACTAGAAATAAAAAGACAGAAACAAAATTCCTACTCGCCCCCAAGAAAAAACCTGTATGAAATAAAACTTTAATTAAAAAAAAATTAAAAGTAACCACAAAATATTTCATTAATTCAAAACACCAATTAAAAAAATATTTTAATAATAAAACAAATATAAAATTAACCATCAATAAAAAAATAATCACAATTTTAATCAAACCTTCCAAATTTATAAATTACCAAGAAAATTAAAAAAAATAAACTATATAAATTTAACTTTTAACTTTATTATTAAATAGATCAAATAAGGAAATAAAAAAACTTATTAATCATTAATTACCTATATTAATATTAATATATAATAATTTAATTTATTCAATACTAAATTTTATAATCAAACATTTAAAATTTATAAATTTTTAGAGAAGAAATTAAAAAAAAAACTATATAAATTTAACTTTAAACTTTATTATTAAATAGATTAAATAATGGAAAGAAAAGTTTATTGATTATTAATTACCTATATTAATATTAACATATAATAATTTAATTTATTTAATAATATTACCCCCCCTTTTTTATATTAAAAATTATATTAATTAATAAAATCATATATGTATATAATGTCAATAAATGTTTAATGAGATAATAGATAAAAATAAATTAATATTTTATTGCATAAATTAATAACTTAAATTAAATGTTATTATATCACATCTATTCAAAAATTATATATTTATTAAATAATTTATATAATAATAGGCTATATTCTTATTAAATTTTAATATTTTTATTAGTTAATTAAGGTCCCAATCCATTAAACAAGTATTAATCAGATTTGCCACTATACATTTATAAATCAATTATTAATTTATAAATATGCTTCACATTTATTTAATTATTTCTAATTTTATAAATACTAATAATATAATAATATATAATTATATATAATAATATATTTTATTTATTTATATATAATTATATAATAGGTATAGTATATTAATTCAAAATTAGTTAGATATAATTATATAATTTTTATTGTACGTTTTTTAAGCATCGCAATACCTCAAATTATTGATTAATGACAATAATTTATTATGTATAAATTTTTCTAGTAAAAGATCAGACTAGTTTTTATATCAAAATCGCGTTATTAAAACGCTCAATCTAAAATAAAATCGCTCAATTAAATTAAATCCCCCAGAAATTCTGGGAATTAAACCGCAATATAATTTAAAATCGCGCAATTAAAACAATTCGGGGTCGGTTTCTCAATCGCTATGGTTAACTGTGACCGTCAGTCAATCGCTATAGAAATGATCGTTGAAACAATTGTTCGAAAAATCGTCCCTTAATCAGTCGATGTAATTACGTCAACAATTAAATTAAATTACGGAAATTAAACCACAAGATTAATTAATAATCCGCGAAATCCGTCGCCGAATTGCACAATAATCCGCCGATTGGCGCGCGAATCGATTTAATCCGCGTTATGACAAAAAAATGGCGGGGGGCAAAAAAGACTGTCTTTTACCAATAATGGCGTGAACTAACTAGCGATTGATCGACCGAACCTTAACATATCGGTTTTTATATCAAAATCCCCCGTAATTAAAACGCACGATTAAAAATCAAATCGCGCAATTAAACGCCGAATTAAATTAAACCGCAAATTAAAATTGAAATTGCTTAATAATTAAAACCGTCCGAAACTACCATCGCTGCTTTTGCGGCTTGCTCCGAAACGTTTGAAGGTCCGTAAACGTTTGTTTGTGTGCCTCGAGGCACATGGCGGTTTGTCAAATATCGGGCGCTATAAATTTTGCAAGATAACGAACGAAGTGTTTTGGAAATGCGGGCCGTGCACACGCACGCAGACGCGCCGACGCACGGTTTTTCCATTGGTTTAGGAATGCCCACATTCAATTACGCGGAGTTACCTGTGGCAACTTCTTATTTTGTGCGGGGGGGTAATGAATGTTCCTTGATCGGGTTGTACCCACTACATACATTCGGACTTTTTGGGTTCAACTCGCCCGTCACAGAATTTTCGACGCTATGTAGTTTTTAAGAGACGCAACACGTAGGTACAGTCGAGTTCGTATGTTTTGTCCCGTCGCCTGCGCTAGTTTTTATCGTAAAAGGCTCGCGAAAAACTTACTGTCCGTTTTCATTTATTATCTGACGCGTCCCTTTTTTACAATTCAAAGGCAATTCGTCCCTATTGATCTTCTCTCGTCGCTCGTTGGGTCGCGAGACAAAATATACGAACTCGACTGTACGCGTGCATTGTCGCTTTGGAATTCGATCGAATTTTTTTCGTACGTCCTTTCGTGCCGTTTTAATTACAATTGCGTCACGTTAGAAAATATTAGTTGTTGATGAATAATTTAAACTATACAAAACAGTCCCGAAGATGTAAGAAACGATTTCTACGGGTTATAATGGCGGCCCGTAAAATGGAGCGTTGCTCGCATAAATTTACGCAAGTTTCCATTGCGACAAATTATATCGGCGAGATTCATTAATTACATTACTACACCGTATAACAATTTCTGTCACCGACATCTTTGTCCCGATCGGTGTGTTGATAATAAAACGTGGCAAGTGCAATCTGTGACGTCCACTACTTATATACTCATAGATATACAGAAAGATTACTCTGACTATCGACAGAGGACTCACGCGACTACCGGAAGATTAGCGCTGTCCGTGTGTCGCAAAGGCACGCACTTCCGGAACGGCTGGAAATGATTCTTATGTCTATGCGTATTAAGATTTTTTTTATTCCCTTCAAGACCGTTTGCCGTTCCCTGTCATATCTACTTCTTATATTACCGAGAAATAAGGAGCGACATTGTGTTGGTTTAAGTTTATCGTATATGGGGGGGTTAATATTTTATCATGTTTTAAATTTAACAGCCCATTCGTTTTTTAAGTGGGTTAGCATTTTTTTTCCACATTTTATGTATATTACGGTCGATTTATTCTTCATAATAAATGACACGGTAGTGATTATGTCTAATATAAAATATGTTATTTTCCTTTAGTCGCATAACCCGAGCGCTAGATCAATCAGGACGCAAGTAAGCAGGCAACCTAACATCGGCCTTACCAAATCATCACGCAAGGGCCTGTACAAATTTTTATACTTCGGCCTCCTTAATTTTTTCCTAGAAAATTACATCATTTATTATCACCGTATTAAGAATTCGACCTAATAACTCTAATGTTTCTTTGACGCGATTAGCTACTATTTATACATTTTATTAGTGCACTACTCCGACTATAAATGTTAAAAATATTACCACGCACGTGAACGTGAAACGAACCCTAAGGTGGGCACAGCAGTATTCGGATACAGGGTGCGCCGTTGTTAAGTGTCGGTTAACGTCCTGCGCTCAATTTGTATTCGAAAATCGATTTCGCGAAATAACGATTTTTAAAAAGCGCGCAATTCGAATTTCGAAAATTATAGAGAAATTGTGACGATCGCCGAAGGCAACAGCGAACCGTTATCGGCAAAAATCGATCGATCGATAAGTAGCCGTTACGTTGTGGCGTTTTAAATAAAAAATAGTGCGCCTCTTACGGCACGTGCAGGCACTAAACACGCACACTGCAAACGACAACGTCGAAATTAGATACTAATAGCGTTTATAAATGCATTGAAATTATTACATAATGACCAATAATCCAGTTCCTATTTTAGAAAGTTCTCGATCATGTTCGAATCTATGTAATAAGTTGCGTTTTATTATTTGCTTCGCATTTTATCAGCCGACGTGATTACCTAAACATTTAAGCTATTATGAATTTTAAAGCATTTTCTCGACACGCGGTCGAGCACTATCAGAGAATTATTTAAAGGACTCCAAGCGCCACAACTTTCCCACAAAGTATTAGTCGCCAAAATAATATTACAAATAAAAGTTTGCTTATTATTTTATTTAAAATGCATAGTAAGATAACATCGATCTGCGTCTAGGAATATTTCGGTTTATGGAAGTGCTTCACCGTACAATTAAAGCTCGACGCGAGCATTTCAGAAGGTAAGAGAGAGCAGGCGCGCGTAGCGCATTCACTTATTATAAAGATATTTCGTTTCAAATGTAACATCGATTTGCGAGACGAAACGCGCGCCCACTCCATAGGGTTAAATGTACGCGAGTTTTTTTTTCGCGACGCTCGGGGTCGCCTCAGAATATCTGTTTTGGCAAATTTCGAAGAACGTGCAATAGATAACGACTTAAAATAATATCGGGGGTGGGGTGGGGTTCGTTTCTTTTGTTCGTTAAATTGCCCATTATTTGCAGGATGCGTTTCAGAAATGTTTAAAATCAAAATCGAATCGATAACGAATAGCGAAAAATCTCTAAATAGACCCTTTTACACCTCTAATAGGTCTTTACTTTATGATCTGGTTTGTTGAATGTAGGATATATGGCAACGCGGCACGGTTCATTTCTGTTTGTTAGTTGCTAAGGATCAGTTTACACGATACTGTCGCGGCACGGGCGTTTTGCCTAACAACCCGCGAATACCTCGTTCTTCCAAATCGTAAAAAAAGCACACGTAAAGCACGAAAAGAAAAGCCTACTACCTATCAACGTCGCGCCGTTGCCAAATTCACGATGTTTTGGACTATACCAAGTCGTTTACGAAAATATAAATCCATTTTTCAGGTGGAAAAGGTGAAATTTTGTTTTAGACGCGCACGGACAGTCACTCGTTTCGAAGAAAAGGCCGCAACACCATTTTTATGACGTGCCTTTATCTTTAGACGGCCAACCAAGACCGATGGCCGGTTGCGCCGATGTATCCTAAACGCAAACGGTATCCGAGGAAAATTTAGAAGTCGAATTACACCTTACGTTTTGGAATGCATTGGCGCAACCGGTCACGAAAGACTTTTTGGACGCCCGTTATAGAGATAAAGGGCGATTGTTTAGAACTGACCGACCAAATGACAACACCTCTTGCAAGAAATTTGGCAACGACGTTGTTTCATCATATGTCGTTATTTCATTGGCGTCGGAAATAAATTTTACATCGATAATAAACGAAATTATAAATTGTTGTTACATTTGAAGCGCAAAATAGTAAATAACGATTTTTTACAAACTTTTATAATTATTCTGCATACTAATAACCTACGTACAATCACATTTATTATAACCTCACAAAAATGGTAACATTTTATTATTTAATTCTTCAATTATTTGTAATTTTTTAGATCTTATTTCACCTGTAAATCCTAAAAGAATGTACGACCAGCAGAAACAATTTGTCATCAGATTTCAACGACTTAAATCGATAACCAACCATAATGAAAAGTTCACTGATTGTTTAAAATAGAACAAGCGACGGCAATGATGGTTTGTAAAACTTAAAATCTTTAAAACGGTAAAATTACTAAAGTTACTAACCACGTTGCCATTTGGTCGGTCCGTTCTAAACAATCAACCTTTATTAACCCATGATTTCAGCGTATTTTACACTCATCCTTAAACTAATTTTTGAGACACTTTGGATCATTAAAACCAAAATGTTTTTATGATTAGTTGTTTATCACTATTTTGTTTATGTATACTCGCAATTTGAGTACATGATTTTTATTCGTTAATTTGTTATTATAAATTATAATTTTGTTAGTTATGGTGGAATTTTATAAAAACTAAATAAGTTAAGCTGAAGTGGATTTTTTTGTTTTACAGAGAATAATGTACTCGAGGACTTAACAAGTTCTCACAAAATTTTATTATTGTTTACATCAAAAAAATTGATTTTAAAATATTAATTTAATTTTTTTATTAGTTTAAAATAATTCATTCGTTATGAATCTTTTATATGTCCTCGAGTACATTATTCTCTGTAAAACAAAAAAATCCACTTCACTTTAACTTATTTAGTTTTTATAAAATTCCACCATAACTAACAAAATTATAATTTATAATAACAAATTAACGAATAAAAATCATGTGCTCAAATTACGAGTATAGATAAACAAAATAGTGATAAACAACTAATCATAAAAACATTTTGGTTTTAATGATCCAAAATGTCTCAAAAGTTAGTTTAATAATGAGCGTAAAATACGCTGAAATCATGGGTACCCTGCCCTTAAGCGGTTTGATGCATTGTATGCAGCGGCTCTCCTAGTGGCCACGTATTTTTGTCGCTGGCGTATATATTCGTCATATACATCAGATGAAATTTTCTGTTCGTCGTAACCATTAAATTATTTTTTTGCACGTCATATCCGTTTTATTCATTTCTTATGAATGCGTTTTACGTTCTGCACAAAATTTTTTGACATTTGTTGAAAAAAAAAACGAAACTTAACATTTATTATTTTAGTTTGTATTTATAGCAGCTTTTAAAAACTGAAATTCCGGTTACAAAGAGGAAGGAGAAGTTATAGGATTGTAATTATATTTATATTTTGTGGGGAAATATTATATTTTTCATAATGATTAAAATTAGAAAACATGGAGCTGCACATAATCTCGTTTTACACTCCTCGCACCAAGTTATGTTGACATAACAAGTTGAAACTTGCAATGCCCATATCTCTTCTCTGTTACTAAGTACAGTTACGCGTACATATTCGACTTAACCATTAAGAAATCAAGTAAATTCATGATGCGTATATATCCGTCATAAGCGCTGCGGAATACAAGAGACCACGACGAATATATTCGACATAACCACTTAAGGGGTTAATGGAAATTGTAAATTTGTTAGCAGTAGTGTATATTTGGTTGTCTAGAGCTTGTCTAAAGCAGCGAAGCTTCGTTATTCGGATACGCGAAGCCAGTTTCACGCGCGGGAAAGCCCGCGCGCGTCGTGGGCGCCCCGTTAAATTAACGCAAATTTTTACAAATCCAATTTGGAAGACGCCTAAACGTTAAAACGGCTCGAAATACGACAATCTAAAATTTTATTTAACCCCATATATATCCGAGTTTATTGTTGCGGGGGGCCGAAAAATATTAATCAAACGTCCTCTTAGGCGTAGGTTTATATAACGGCCGCTTCTCCAATCGCATTCGTCCTCGCGCGGCAAGAAAAAGTTAATATAAAAACTTTTTTTCCTTTTAGTACCTACACGTCTTTATATCTGGTTGTTGCGGCCATAACGGACGGGCGTATTAAACTTTCCGGGATGTCTGCAGACTGTTTTATAGGTGCCAGCAGATGGTGTAGCTCTATTGCGGTCATAAATTCGCCAACTTTCCACTAGGATACGTACAACCCGTTACGCTCGTTCCGTTTCTCTTTTATTTGAAATATCGACGCCGTCTCCGTGGCCTTTCTCGAAAGATTCGCACAAACACACACACACACATATATATTTTCACGCGAAACTTTGTTTTCTCTTGACCTTTTCCTGCTGGGGAGGATCCGGGAGATGAGGCCTCCAACTCTTCTCTCGCCCGTTGCCATAACAACTGCTCGTTCAGACTCCTGACGTCAGAGCCGCATCCGCTAGCAACATCGATTTCGGCTTTTTGTATTTTTGTATGACAGATATAGAAAGAAGGAGGCGTTTTTCAATCTTTTTTGCTCGCCGACGACGTCGATTTCGGAAAAATTTACAATTTCACGACCGTGTCGAAAGTTAAAAATTAAATCGCCGCCTCCCCCCCGTTAGGAGATTATTTGACGGCGCCCTTAAACGTGCGGGTCAAGCTCAACTGAGAAGGCAATAAATCAGCGTAAAATTAAGCGTACTTCCGCCGATGTGTGTGCCTCCTAAAACCGTAGAACATTAAGTGGCAATGAAGAGAATCGAATTTGGCAAACGACCCGCGTCTAATGCGAGATGCAGATGTTCGTTTCGGGGCGTTCGCTGGAAATTCGGATTTTCGATTTGGGAACGTCGCGCGCGTCGCGCCGCGTCGGAAAAACGCCATTTTATTTTGGCGGAAGGCGTTCCGGATGCGCCGCTATCTATGCTCATCCCACAATTCTCCAAGTATCTCTTGTCAACGAATCGCGACCGGTCCCGTTTTCCTTGCCAACACATGCGCTATAGCCGTCCGATCTGTTTATTTTGATGCCACCCATATATTCCACAAATACAATTTGACCAGTCGCGTTATCGTGCGCAATTAGGCTAAATTAATTAAACGCCAAGAAATATCGAAAACATCAACCGGACGTAAATTTCATCGTAACAAGCGGACCCCCGAGGGGGGGGGGGAGGGGTCTAAAACGAGCGCGCGACGAGTACTCTATCATTATCTCGTAAATAATTATCGTCCCGGTTGACAAATAAGACACTTATCCTGTTTACTTTCGAATTAAACTACCATCAATGAATTATAAAATGATTATAACGAGCCGTTCCTATGAGAAAGTTCGTTTATTTTATTTTTATTACACGCCCGTTTGTCAATAGTTCCCGCGATAATAATTAACGCGCCTCGTATCGTGTAGTTAGGTTATACGTTATTTTCCATTTCGAATTTGAAGGGAAACAAAAATTCCGCTCCGAAAATTGTACTATACCGCAGACGACGGAATCGGTTATAAAACGAAACCTTTTGACATCATAACTCCCCGATCATAAAACATGACATTAAAAATATGCTCTCCTATATTTCAATCCCCGTGCACAGGCGGCCAAGAGCGTTTTCCCCCTGGTCCTCGTAATTCCCGTGCGCCCCTCCATCTGGACGGATGTTTTTTCTTCTGTAGACATGAGCGAGATTCATCGGAGCGCGTACTGCATTTTAACCACTTATCCACTTACACGTCCTCCTGCTCGCCCTCAAACAAACCCCATCGAATGACTTTTTCAAATGTTAATTTGCTTATTTTTAAAATACGGGAAGATACGCACCGCCTAAGTATAATTTTCCACGTTTTATACATAAAATATTACCTAACATATCTATTACTCGAGTAATGAAAGTAATTTGTTATTTAAATGGGCGACAAGCTGATGACTTGAAAAATAGGTATTACCTACAAACGCAATTATTAAGTCTAGGTACCCAAATAAAACGTAACAATGATTAAATGTCGGCAATACGTAGGTACAGTAGACCGAAAAAGTAATGCGCGAGCGGCACCGGCACGAGACCTCTCGTAATAATTTCGTTGCTAACAAGACCTCCCCCGTAAGAATAATAGTTGAAGTGGCCGATTTCCTCGTCGAGTCCGGATTTCAAAAAATGCTCGAACCGAAAATTTGTTTTCTCGTATACATTTTAGGCGCGAACTACAAAACGCAAGAATCGAAACGGCACTTTACGCTAGTCCGTCAACTTACGAACGGACATTTTGCGACCGACAAAAAAACCGGAAGTAGTTGTTCGAGCCTAAAAATATTCTATAATATGTTGACGCGTTTGAGGTAGAACGACGCAAGCGCCGATTTCGTAAATTGTACAACAGGAGGGCTAAAAAAACTGTATCGCTAGAAGTCTGACAGTTGGCGCCGGTGCAAATTTTAAATTGATATTCCGCTAAAATAATTTATTCGACGAAACAGTTCGGCGCAGAATTAAATTTTCGTATATTTCGTATATTTCAAAGCGTTGCATTGCCTGTATCGGCAATACATTGTTATCGTTAAAAGAAATTCGAAATCGACGAGGAAGCAAACCGTTTCGATTATTTTTATAAAGATCTTGTTAACAACCAAATGATTACGAGGGATCTCGTGCTGCGCCCGCTCGCCCGTTGTTTCGGGCGCGCGCAATACTTTTTTGACCGACTGTACCTACATCGGTAACAATATCGTTCTTTCATTCCTATTGAAAAATCAATATTTTCTCATTGTCGAATTGTGGTTATTTACTGTTTCTGCAAGTGAGAAAAACTAACGTCGCGGATCGTGAGCGTTGCGCGAACAACACGTGGCACAACGAGCAAATCTACGAACAGTGAAATTCCTCGAAATATCGGTTTTATAATGTGTAACGTACCTATTTCTCATTAGCGGACAATTTTTTTTGGAGAAGCTTCAATTCCCTTAAAAGTGGCGGTCGGTCGAAAATTTTAAACGCCACGATCGGATGGTTAGGGCTCGTCGGGAGTGTCTATCGTAAAAGTAGAGTTCGAATTTTTCGAAAGCTTCTCTTATTCCTCACGGAGCTTCTCGCGCGGAATCAAAACGCAATGACAACGTTGCAATTTTAGGTCATTAAAACATTTTCCTTGAACGCAAAGAAGAAACGTTAAAAATTTCGAACTTTCACATAAAATACGCATTCAAAATTAAAAAAAAAAAAAAACTAGCACGTGAAGTCGCGCGCAAAATTAATGCGCGCAACCGAGGCGACGGGCGAGCATTATAGCTTTGAAATCGTAAATCGCGCGATCGTTTGTAAAACTAATTAAACTATCGTCAGTTTACACGATAAATTGCAGGCGCACGATACTTTTGCGGACGAATGTACAACCGCTGGAGATTGGCGTGTTGGTTTTTATTTTCAAAAAACGTGGGTGTTCGAAAGATGAGATCATCATGACTTTTAATGTGCAATTGTTTGTATTAGCGATTTTTTTTAATTGTAATCGAATTAGTGGAACAGATTCCAGGACGTTGTAATGCCGCCAGTTCGTCGCTGATGGCCATTTCGACGCCAGGTCATCGACATAAAAGAATGCGTATTTCTCGTAACAAAAACGCCCGTGTCTGTAGTTATTAATTTTGATTGCTTTTTAAATTAAATTTGCCTTTATTTTACTAGATAACAGTTATTCGTGGGACACGTTTAAATCGAAGTATTTAGCAATAGGCACGGGTGCGCGTAAATTTCTCAAACGTTTTGACGTATTTGCTTCAGATCCCCCCCCCCCCACTTAACCCCTTGACATATCATTAAACACAAAAGTAATGTGTCTAGAAATACTATTTATTTATCGGTTGTTATGGCACTCAAATGTAGCTTTGTATCTTGTTCAAAATACTTTATTTGAATAACAAAACGTCAAACTTAGTGTTACAACAAAAAATAAATATATTTTATAACTATTATATTAGATGCAAATTATTAATTAAAATTTTTTAATGTATGAAATTTTTCAAAACAGTTCGGAATGTGTAATGGAACTTGGCACTTTTTGCACTGCCAAGTTGTTTCGCTTCTTATATTCCGTTTTGTGCAAACAATGCACTTTTCCGCAGGGTGTTTTTTCTTATCAGTAGCAGGTTGCAGACGAGTCGAACCTTGTGTTCCTTGTGATGGACGCCCACGTTTGGGATAATTTGGTAACGATATAGTGGATAACATATCTTCGGCGATACTAAGTCGAAAATTCACTATTCTTAGTTTTTCTGCATTAGGAGTATTTGAATATAGAACGTACGCGTTATAAACAGCAATATCAATCATGTAAAAAAATATTTTCTTATATCCTTTTACACATTTTCGCATAATTGGAAAACAAGCCAGTAGTTGATCTTGCTTATCCACACCTCCCATTCCGCTGTTATACTCGATGATACATTTCGGTTTTATAATCTGTTCTTCTTCCCCATTTTCCAGTTTTCTTTTCTTCTCAGTATTTGTCATTTCGGCAGAAACATGTTTTGTACTGATCATGTAGACATCCTTTTTATCATGTCAATGTAAGGACAATACACCATTAGAAGACAAAGTTCGTACGTCTCCTCTTTTTATTTTCGTAAAAAGTTGCTTAGGCATATTGTTACGTTGCTTCCTTACAGTTCCAACTGCGTTCACGTTATTTTTTCTCAAAAGATCAAACAGTGCTGGTGATGAATACCAGTTATCCAAATATAGCGTATATCCTTTTCCTAAAATCGATTCCGCTAATTTCATCACCACATGTTGAGAAACTGGCGTTTTCTTATCATTTACCATTTCTCTGCCCACATAAATTTTGAACTGTGAACAATAGCCAGATTTTGATTCGCAAAGTTTATAAAATTTTATATCAAATCGGGCTCTTTTTGAAGCAATAAACTGTACCTATCTCAGCCTTCCTCGAAATTTCATCGGTGATTCATCAATTGCGACAGATTCATTAGGGGTGTATAACATGAAGAAATTTTTCATTCAAGTAATCGACCACATTGCGAACCTTTTTTAGCTTATCGTCTTTATCCATCGTTTCGTTGTCCGTAAAATGTAGAAAGTGAGATATAGCTAGAAACCGTTTTCGGGGCATAGTTTTTGAGAATATTGGTGTTTTTACAATTGCTCGGTTTGGCCGATACATATCTATAGAAGACTTTTTTACTTGCGACATTATAATACATAGTGCAAAATATGCTTGCAATTCGTCACTTGTAACAGGAAATCATTCTTCACCTTTAGTTGTTTTCTCATTTGCAATCATTTGCGATGCATATCCATTTGTTTCTGTTGCTATCATAGCAAAAAAATCATCATTCAGTACTTGCTTGAAAGCACAAAGAGGAGTAGGATTGGACTCTAATCGTCGCAAAACCAAAGCGTCGATACCAGGTTGTTCAGTAAATGGTATTATATATGGAATATTTTCTTTATCTTCCCATTTCCATTCTTCTATACTTTCTGATGAATCTGATTCATCGCTGCTGGATAAAGGTCTTACTCGTTTGCGAACATTTCGGAATAAACTACTCTCTTCAGAAATTTCGCTCGAACTACTGGCCGCATCTTCATCCTCACTTTCGAAAAATAAATTCGTTTCGGACATACCGTTCGATTATTTTTAACGTTAAAAACTCTAAACTGTGCGGAATTATTAATTTCTCGATATAGAAATGATCTTTGATTGCACTGTAAACAACAACTCGCGACGGAATGTTGAAGACGTCTGAGACACGTCAATTATTGTTTTGACATAAGAAACAAATGACGTCTCCCAGACGTTTTCGTATGTCAAGGGGTTAAAAAGCTTATCCACGCGCCCCTTATCTATTTACTATTCGATCTTACACCGCATGGCGATATTAATAACCGCAATTCGATTACATAAAGCGGCGTACTTAATAATTAGCGATCGTCCGCACTGTCCCCGTTTAAAATTTGAATAAGCAGCGACCACATCGATATCTTCGTATCGATATTCTTGCGACAATTTTGGCACGGCCGAATACTAGGTATATTTTTTTATCCGAAACTGCGAAAGCCCATAAAAAAAATACTAAAAAGGTCAGTCGGTGGAAATTGAGCCGATCTTTCGGTATTAACTCGGTATCGCATCTTTACGAGCATAAATCAGTGACATTTCCATGCACGAGGTCACCTTAGCCGTTCGTGAGTTTTCAGATAAGAGAAGCAGGCAGCTAAACGTAAAGCGACAGAAGCTTTGAGCGAAGGAGCTTTGGTTATCTCACGAACATTTTATATTACGGTGTACACGTAAAACCCGATACGTCGCATTTGCACATTTTAGCAGTCGTTGCTCACTTCACGGATCATTCCTTCCACATCTATCCGCGCGCCTAAATCGGTTGTTGGCTATACGGCCGCAAACAATACAGATACAAACAAAACGTGGGCGGGTTTTATTTCGGTTATTTTCGACCACAAAAGTTAATTAGGCGAGCGAGTCCGCACGTCAAACGGTCTCGTATAATATTCATAGACAATAAAAATGTCATGCCACGATCGACTGTACTGTGACCCAGTTACTGTCGGGGAAATTCGCCCTTAACAATATCCAGATCTAAGGGACACATTGGCTCGTAATCTGTTATGTAAATTAGGGCGTTTAAAAATCACGACACGACAAAAATATGATGCACGGTAGGTCATATTTATCTACAATCTACCCCTTCATATCTGGCCGAGTGGACAGTGGATATAATGCGGTGGTTGCTGATAACGAGCGCGATACGAAAAGCCACATCACGAAGCTGGTATTCACCTTTGATTTTTATGAACTTTACGAGAAATCTAACACGTGTTATATTAATCACACTTGTACATACGTATCCGTGGCCCGTTCTAATCGCAAATAGCGGAATTGTGACTCGCGAAATGTAAGTTTCCTATCGGTGCTCGTTGTACTCGTATCTAGATTAATTAGCGTCAAGAGTTTAACAAAGAAACTTGATTTTTATTTAATTAGTTCCCTAATTGCGGGCTGTTCTTTTTGCGTTTTCTTTTAATATAATTTTATCTGCGTGTATATATTTATATAAGTAGAGGAATAATTAAAAATTAAGGCTGTTATGACACAACATAAACCTCATAAACCTCGAGCCTACGGCTCGCGGGTTTTTAATGCTCGTCAAATTTACACTCTTCTCGTAGCTACGCAACAAACAATCGGGAATTACGACGAGACGAGGACGGCACTTCCATAAATAAAAATACTAATTGTAAGCATTAATCTAACGAACACAACGTAACTATTGAATATGCACAAGGAAAATGGACAAGTAAGGTTAACGTTTACGACAATACTCACAATAAATACGAGTAGGTCAGTCAATAAATTTCTTCATGGCTTATAATATTAATTACGAGCCCGCGCGGAGGGCAATCATAGTTTAATTAATCCATAAACATTTAATGGTTTTCTTTACGAGTCGCCACCCCTCGTCAATTACATTACAACTTCTTCACAAATAAACAAGTTTCTTCGAAAATAATCATTATTCAATTATTAAGTTTATTTTAGAACAATAAAGTTTTATTTTTATACGGAACGCGCACAGACGTGGCACTTGTACGACTAACGCACGTTCGCGTCTTCCCGCAAAAATATCGTCTACCGAATAATCGGCGGCTATCAAACATCCAATCATATCCCCAAAGTTTGGGGAATTTGATCGTGTAAAAAATGTTTTTCTTACAATAACTGCTAGTTTCCGTCGTCTTCTTGGAAGTTGATCTTCGAGCATGTATTCAGCGATCCCAGCGTTTTTCCCCACGATACCACGCGTCCCTGGAAGTTCCGAAGCGTGAGCGCGTCGAAGACCGCCCCCATTCAGCCCGAATCTCCTCGATCGGGAATAGGAAAAAAAAAACGGAACCCTTCCGTCGGCCGCTTCAAGTCCTCACGGGACGGCGTCCTTCGCCGGGATGTGCGAATCTCTTTTTGGACGAACCCGCGAATATCGAGGGAAAAAAAACGATCAACGAACTCGACTTCCAAAAACTAATTGCTGCGCCTTCGCCCCCATTGTTGTTCTCCCCACCCGTGATTCTTTCCCGTTACCGGAAATAAATTTTAACACGATTGAGGAGATCCGCATCATCAAGCGGACATCACACTTCACGACTTCCACAGGGCCGCATGGAATCATGGGAAAAACGCTGGAGGACGGTAAAAAAAATTCTTATCGATAACGTGCATCGGAACTTATCTTTAATAACGTATAGCAAAAAATATCTCGTTATACCTTTTAACATTATTGCCAAATACGTATTAAGTAAAAAAAAATGACGGTCGCACTGATGAATTCGATTTTAACAGTACACAAAGAAGATTTCAAAGATAAGCAAAACACGAAAGCAGATGATTAAAATCTATTATTTAAAAATTTATTACCTGCGCACTTTGAGAACGGTACAACATAAAATGGAAGGGGCGTCGCCCGCGTAAAAGAAAAATAATAACTCCTAACTAAGCCGTTACCGGCTATTTATATTGGTTCGTGGCCGAATTTACCCGAAAAGCGACTCGTTTCCAGAATGTTCTCGATTATTCGACTCACGACTCACTTCGACTATGACTCACGCTTCGGGAATGTGACACGCCTTAATTTACTCGTTGCAATAGGTATCGAGGCTCGGACTGAAGGTCTGTACAAAAATAGTAAGCGAAAAATTGTGGATAATTTGAATCGACATTTACGCGGTTATGGTTATATGCGCGTGATGTGTTTATTTATAAATGTTGGAGTAAAGGTTAATTATATACTTATTTCATTGAGATTAATTGGGGGATTAATTATTTCTTTAGTTTCTCTTCGTCAAATTGATATGAAATCATTGATTGCTTATTCTTCTGTTTCTCATATGGGTTTGGTTATTTCAGGGGTTTTGACTATGAATAGATGAGGTTATTATGGTTGTTTAGTAATAATGATTTTTCATGGGTTATGTTCTTCTGGTCTTTTTTGTTTATCTAATATCTGTTATGAGCGAACTTTTAGTCGTAGATTATTCTTAAATAAGGGTTTAATTAATATTATACCTATTTTTTCTTTGTGATGATTTTTATTTTGTTCATATAATATGGCTGCTCCTCCTTCATTAAATTTGCTGGGTGAAATTATGCTAATTAACAGATTAGTAAGTTGAAGATCTTACTCTATAGTATGTTTAATATTTATTTCTTTTTTTGGTGGTGCTTATTCATTATATTTGTATTCTTATAGTCAGCATGGTAAGTTTTATAGTGATATATATATATATATATATATATATATATATATATATATATATATATATTCATTGGGGTATGTGCGTGAATATTTATTATTAATATTACATTGATTACCTTTAAATATTTTGTTTTTGATTACAGATTTAATTGTTTTTTAATTTAAATAGTTTAATAATAAAAATTTTAGTTTGTAGTTCTAAAGATACAGGTTTATGTTTTAAATTATTTCTGTCTGTTATATTTATTTTTTTAAATTAATTTTTAGTTTAATTAGTTTTTTTAGAGTTTATTTTTTAATTTTTTTGCTTCATAGCGTAATCACGCTATGGATGAATCATCAGATAGTTAAGCCATGGTTCAATGTGTTTTCCTTAGGCCTTACTGTGCGTTTCTGGTTTAGATTTCAAAGAAAATTCTTGACTGGATACCATCAACGTTACCATCAGACGAGCGACGCCGTAAACGAGGGTATGAAGCGCTCGTGGCAAAGCGCCCGTGGCAAGTGTCTAATTTGCCCCCCTCCCTTCCCCAAAAATAGTCTCAAACTAGTTGCTTTCTCTTTCACCACGCCCTCGTTACGGCGCTGCCAATTTCAAAAAAGAAACCCCTAATTGTAAGACTAAAAAAATTAAGCAGTTTGCCCGTTCATTTTGGAAAAAGCGTCAGTTTTAAACCGTTTTCACCCTATAATGCACGACGAGTAAAGCAACGAATTAAAAGAATTTTGTACGCGTCATAATAATATGTACGATCTAAAAAAACTTGGGACGTTTTATGTCGTTAATAGTTATTGTTTCATATCAAACGTTTAAAATTAAAACGTAACGTGCACACATAAAATAATTTATCAGTAGGTAAGTGCCTACTTAAATGTGGAATTTTAAATGCGAACGCAGAAATTGATGTATAAACGTCAACGTCTAAAGATATTGCGGTTTGCGGTAGCACGTGTATTGTAACAAGAGGCAAGTGCACCTATATTTAGACACAAAGGCATGTCTAAATTCAATCTTAGCAGTCGATGTCGTGAAGTCCGCTACGGTCTGCTTTGACGATCGAGGGTCGAGCACGTAGCCAATTTATAGCGGGCACAACCGCTGTCCGCAACAACCAAATAACAAACATTTCGCCATTCTCACATACTTATTTATTTTAACTGGACTTGCCTTTGTCGTTTCTTATTCGTTTCTCTCGTTAATAATAAGTGTCGACGGCAGCGTCATCGTTAAAAATTTCGAAGACGTTTCGTAAAAATGCGTCTTCGCTTTTTTTGAACAAAACGAGCGTGGAGCTCATTGATTAATCGAAATTGACACTTTGAAGGCAATGTTCGTTGAGAATACATCTGCGTAAAATAGGGATTTGAAGTTCGGACGCTTAATAAGTTGCATACCTCTCACGATTGAACGGACGACAGGACTTATTGGACATATAGTACGTACTGAAATGAGTACAGGTGTTGCCTACACGTTGTCTCTGCAGAAATACGCCCCTAACTTACTATAATCATCTACACGATTCGCGCCTTTCGTAAACGGAATTTAGAAAAAGAGCGTGTCCCATATTTTACCCCCCCTCCCAATGGTTACTTTTGGCTAACGGATTTAGCCATTTACCAATTCAGTACCTGGTTTAATCACGTTTAGTCACACTATCGATCGATCTGATCAAACTGAATTGATGACGTTTTACGTGACGTCATCGAACTCTCTAATTTTTAGAGAAACCCCCATTTCCATCAGTAAATTTGATGCGATCTGTGAACCCGATTGGTTAGGTTAATATAATTTAAATGAAGAGAAATGGCGCGCGAAGGAGACGTTCGGCTATCGTTGGTATTCCGCTAACTTCGTAATAGTTGTTTCTAACACCAAACGAGAACGTTTCACGAAACGCCAAAACAAGAAATAGGCTAAGAAGTGTCGTTGAACACTGACGGGTGATCAGATTCGATCAGATTCACGCTGATCAGCAGACGTATCGTCATCAAAACACGTTTAACAGTTTGATGGTGCGACAAGGCGGTTCGAGCAATTTAGTCGAGATTGTGATGGTGACGTAATTGACTCAGTTCGATCAAACTGATTGATAGGTGAGACATGGGTTTTACTCACAAATTCAACCACCTTACGAGACGTTTATATGTTGTTATATGAAAAAGTCACAATACCATGACGATCTCATTTTGACGTAAGTGCGGGTATTTTCGCATTCAAACAAAATATTGGACCAATCGTCCGTGCGTTTTGGTGTCGATTCTTGTGAACGAAACGGAATCAGGTACCAAAAAAGTCGGCTTGTCGAAAATTACATTCGATAGTTCCAAACCATGCGTTTTATGTTTTTTTTTTAATGGAAATTGGACAAAAAGCCGACGTCATGGTATTGATCTACTGTTTGTTGCGGGGCAAAAATTTTGGAACGCGCGAAGGTATGTAGGTAACGCCCGAAAAATGTTGATGACGTTTCGCAAATTGATGAAAATAATCAATGATTCGATGAGTAAAGCAAGCCACGGGCGCAACTAGGTTTGAGGCTATTTTTGGGTTAGGTGGGCGCAAGTTAGACACTTGTCACTCGTTACGACGTTATCTTTTTATGTACGATGACATACATAACGATGTTCGACCATTCAATGATGAGTCATCTACTTATTTTGTTTCTGGATAATAATGGTTTTTGGGCGCCCACTCTCCTCATTTAAGGTAGCTTTTGATTTTGTAAATATCTTCCGAAATTACATAGTGCCGCGGACGGTCAAGAATTGAGATTTCCCATGTCACCCCATCGTCCCCGCCTATTCTCAAATGACTTTATGGCAATTTCAAAACACGCTAAAACGCAAGTTAATTTATTTAAGGACGGACTTGTTCAACTAGTGATGCAACGGTAGGCCGACCGTAAGAGCTCCTCCGATCGGAGCGTTTATTACGAAGGGCCCATGCTTAAAATTTGTTAATCGTTCAGTATTTTTGGTTTTATTTAAGCCATTATTCGATAATTTCACGTGCGCTCATTAATATCTACGACAAAATTTGTTTTTCATAAAATCGCCTACTTTATTCTATGCTAATTTAACATAAAAAAATTAGAATTTTAAGTTCAATTTCTCGCATTAAAAAAAACCCGGCCGTCTATAGAACAAAGAAGAAAAAAAAAGTGGCGCCGCATGAAAAATTGTCAGTTTAACGAAGACAGAAGAGAAATGTGTGTGCGTTATCTGGATTCGTTTACAATTTATTCATACGGTTGAAAATGTCGCTTTCGAAGTGTTTATCAACTTTTAGCTCAGCTGTTGAAACATCTACCTGTTGTAGGTGCGATAATGAAAAGTGTCGCATACTGAGTGCCTAATTAAACGGGACTGACAAAATATGCAAATAAGACGTGTCGCCTTCGCCTTTATTCGTTTCGGTCGCTATTTTAAAACTGCGCCGAAATTAAAATTTTGAAATTCAAGGCATAGGCAGTTAACGAGAGAAAGAAATCGAATATTCCGTTCGCAATATTGAAGAAGGCAGAAATTTTGTGTGCATTATGAAATCACGGACATGTGACAAATAACAGTTGACCCGTAAACAATATATAATTTGAGATCCGAGTGTGCCGAGATAGGGGTGAGTGTCACGCAATGGGGCAGATACGCCGTTATGACTGATGACCGCCATCCACGCCCTCTGCCGTGACAATCCCGACATGAACTCCTTCACCGATATCGCGATTATAATAATGCGCATTCTTCAAAAAAAAAAATTATTCAATTTTTATTAAGTATTAGTTTTTAAAAATGTAACAAATTCGACCGAGTATAACTATTCTTTGCCGGCGACGAACAAAGGAAACGCCAAGATAAACGAGCGAGGATAACAAAAAAGGATTTTTTTACCACCGCTCACTTTGCCGTTTAATCTTATCTCCGATTCTCCTTCATTTAATACTTACGCGGAAACGGACGGGCGGCTCGCGGACTCTAATTTTAATGGGCGGCCAGGTGCGCGCGTTCGCCGAAAATTAAAAGGAAGACTGGTCAGTTCGATCTCGAAACAATTAACCCGAGTCGAACCGCAAACGATCCACTGGCATCTGGGACGCGAGGGGGCGAAAACAAACATAACGAGAACGGCAGCGCGGCGCGCAAGCACATTATGTATGCATCAAAATCGGGCCGGCTGGCGAGTACATAGCCTCGAGGTCGGAATCCGGGATGAGAGTCCGGGAGAATACCCGGAATGTCCCGGAGTATCGACCGTGATGCTCTTATCTCGCCTCCACTGGCGTGGCATCTCGCGAGGCGGAGCGATGCGCAAACAATTGCGCAAACACAAAAGGAGGCAAACGGACGTACGTTGCCGCGCGTTCCGAAATTATACCCATCGCAAACGGGACGGTCGTATGCGGAACGGGTAACGCGAAATAGAAAGGTAGGATAGCGCGTACGTGTCTTCTGGGGCCGGTCGGAAACCGCGATCCAAATCAAAAATTACAGCACAGTCGCCTCGAAGAAGTGATAAAACATGACAGCGAATGGTGGCCTGTGATTGGTCTGAATGTGCATGAAAAAAGACGATCGCGCTTCTCATTGTCTCCGTCCACAGCCGTCTTGACTTCGCCACGGGTAGTGTTCCCGATCCAGGATATGAAGTCCAGTCTCGAGCCACTAGTGCTTACATTTCAAAGTTTTTGAGTTTACGATGAGATCCAAATCTGTCGCCAGAAGAGTCACGGCTCAAGGTAGGGATTTTATCTTTTCGTTGTCGTCGCGAAAATTCCGTTTTCGTTTCGACGTCGCGGCGTCGCGACCCGATTCCGTATCGCGAAAAAAAATTGGATGAAATATGAATTACTTGCATGCACGCGCCCGCACCACTTACTGCAACTCGATTTGCATAATTTCTAAATTGCGGGCAAACCGCCGAGTTATTCTTCGGACAAAAATGCGCGGTTCAATTGATTATTAAAATGCACAATTTCTTCCTCCCCCCCCCGTTGTTCCGTCGTGAAATTTAAATTGGTGGTAGCTGGCGTTTTTGCGGGATTGCCACGAATTTTAAACGACAAAACGGTAAATAATTACATCGCCAGTTCGTTCGTCTATACTTTTTTTGTTGTTGTCGTAAATAATAAACATCGAGGTATTTAATTATCGACATTTATTGCGGGGCAGCTGTTAAAACGAATTTTGTGCGCGTAAAATCAGTTTAAAGGTCGTGGTTTATTTTAAAATCCATTTATTATGTCGATGTGTTTTTTTCCTAGAAGTTATTGTAAATGTCGCTCTCTCCTACAAAGATTTCTAACTGTTTATTTTCAAAGTAAACCACTCGAGATCGTTACGTTTTAATTTATTATCGTCAATTTTTATTTTGGCGACACGATTACGTTAGAAAATAATTATCCTAGATATGAGGTAAACGTTCTCCTTCAGATCAATTGCGCAATAACAAACGTGCGTCTTTATTTATTGAAATTATCAACGAACGACTCCTTCCCCCCTCCCCATTTTTCCCGGAATTTATTAATTTCGATTTAACGACTAATCGGCACCGGCGAGAAAAATCGAAGATTTTCCAAATCTCTTCAGAAACCGTTTTCGAAAAATGAATTTTGGGAGGAGGGTCGCTCCCCGTAAACCCGATCCTGACATCTGTAAACTCAAGGGCGCAGCTGATGAGATTTGTTCCGCGCGGACGGGGGATGAGGGCTTTGTTTGATCATTAATTAGTTGCATTTGTTTTACCGCGAAACCGCCCATTGTTGGCTCATTATTATATCGAAACGTTCAAAAACTTCTTTTGTGACGCACAGGGGCGTGCGTAAATAAATTTAAATCGGTACCTACCGGGCCTCATTTTGCGTGCGCGATCGGGGGGGTGCGGACACAAAATTTGTGGTAAAAGAACGAAGCGCGTTTTCTCCACGCTCGACTTGCTCACGATAATACAGTGGAATCTGTAAAGGTGACCACTTTTGCAACCTAATCACCTGCGAATCCCCATTTAAATACCATTTTCTCCGTAAATTGATCAGGTTTGGATGGAACCAGCGGTCAGCGTAGACAGGTTTTACTGTATGTAAAACTGTATAAATATTACGGATACCTACTGCTGTTACGACTATTCAATATAACGTTTAAAACCTTAGTTCATTGCTTTAATACATTACCAAAAAGAAAAAATCTAATCGATTTAAATCAGGAAAGCATGTTGGCCACCCCGACGATTCGTTAGAGCCTAACCATTTCCTAGAGGATTCCGTTAATACGAGAAGGTGTCGCCTTTCACCTCATCAGTCATATAAAAAGACCGCAACAATATACGTTGGTTATATGGTTTAGTGGTGATGCCGACTTCCGATGAATCCTCTTTAAAAATTGTTTTTCCGACTTCGAACGTTGATTGAAAATCCCGAACCGCCAATATAGACTTTCGCTATATTATTTTCCCGAATTAGAACGGGTATTATCTATTTTGACGATTTTGTACATTTCCAAAATAACCAAAACTCCGCTTCTTGATGCTCCAGATAACCTCGACTCTACCACATCTTCGATATTTTAATGTTTTCCATTTGGTTCGTTAAATGATCCATAATTGATAAGATTGACTTCATATTTTTCAAAAGTGGATTTATGAGGACGTCTTCTTACTGGCTAACGATCGAAGCATGTCTCGGATGTAGCCTCATCATCATCAATCTGTCCGCTTCTATCCATTGCTGAAGACGTTCCGATCCAGTTCCTCGTCTTCCTCGGTTACGCTTATAGGCTTTCTACGCCCATTCTTTTCCTCATTTCATTTTGGATTCGGTCTCTTAGTGTCGGATCATCATCATCGATTAGTCCGCTTCTGTCCATTGCTGAACGTAGGTTTCCTCGAGACGTTTCCAGTTTTCTCCATCCTGGGCCATTGCAATCCAGTTGGTTGTGATTCTTTTGAAGTTGTCCGCCCCTCGGGTCCGACGGTCTTCCGTGAAAAATCTCAAAAATCACGACCTCTTGTTGCAGGTTCGTAATGGTCAAGTAATAAAAATTAGGGGTCGAGTTAGTGTTCCGTGGTCAAAATAGTTCAGCAAAATAATAGCAAAATAGTAAAACATTCTATTTTGAATTTCTGCTAAATTGGGAAGAAATCGAAGTTGACCTTTATACGTATATCGCCGGAAAAAAACCAACGAAAAACCAAATAAACGTCGATTCGTGCCTATCGAAAAGTCGAAAAATTTGGTTCAACTTTCAAATTAAACAAAAGACAAAGAATTTTGTTTTTTCGATGTTCAGTTTTTTTTACATGTATAAGTATAAGAAAAGACGTCGGGCGCGCTTGGAAACGAGCGAATTCGATTGGCCCCGTACGTTCGCACGGTTCGATCGACGACTATATTTAATAAACAAGTGGTAATAATTTTTGAAATAGTGACTCACCCGTTCCAATTTATCACTGACTCATTAAAAATGTTCGACACACACATGTGCCGTTTAAAGTTTTGATCTATAGAAAGCGAGTTATGTCAACATTCATACGGTAGATAAAATATGTAATTAATCTAAAGTATGCTGATGATAAATTATTATTGGCGATTTTTTAATGTACGTTTCGTTTCGTCCGTGAAACGTTTGGTGTTGAATACGTTATTAAAAAAATAAGAGAGAATTATCGCAAATATTGGCGCCATTTTCAACCTACTAATTAATAGCAATATTCGTTCTTGATGTGTTTAGCACTGTTTAGTGACCATAAAATTTATTGCGCCCATCGTTGTTGTTTTGAAAAAATTCGAGTACGAAACGGTTTCGCAACAGCTTTTATTGGTTCGCTATAATCGATCGAACCGACTTTGGGCGATATTTTGTTAAATTTATTGGGAACACAATCGAAGAAGGTAAGCAGCGTCGGGGAAGCAGTTAATCGACTCTTGGTCGTCGGTTTTCCGCGCTTTTTGGTCTTTTTCCCCCTCCCCCGCCGATTATTTCGCGAGTCCCGATTATCCGCGGGCTTCATTGATCTCGAAGAAAAAATTATCGGCGATTCGATTTTCGACGAAGCCGATTATCGGCGGAAATATGGGAGGCCATCGAAACAATTCAGATAACGGCACCGCGCGCCCACCTCTTCGGCGCCACGATGTTGCCGTTTATCTTTCGTTTTCTTTTCTCGCAAAGCGATAAAGTCGAAGATTAGAGACAATCCGAATAGATCCGAGAAAGGCATCAAAATATCTGATTGTTTTTATAATTACAAGGAAACTACTGTTTAATACAATATACAAGGTGTTCTTAAAATTGGTGCAAGTACAGCAAGTCGAACCATGCCGGAAACCTCCATATGTTTTTATTTTCTAAAACGCCCTCTAAGGGAGATAGAGCTCTCGCGCTGCGATGCAGTGAAAATAATTTTTAATAATTTTAAAAATTATCAAACTGAGACGCTAGCAGCCTTTTTATTATTATTTTTTTAACCGGCATTATTTTCTTATCGATATCCCCTTCTGAATTTTTATTCGGGGAACAGTTAAAAGTTTAATGGTACTTAATTTTTTTTTAAAGAATAAAGTAGTGTTTTTGACGAAATTATTGTTTTACTTGTTAACGTGGTGGAATATTCAAAATGACGTTACTCGAAAACGGGGTGCGTACCATCGAAATTTGATAAGAGCACATTATTTTAGTAGGAAACTTTGAAGTTTCATAATTTCTTGTCAACAGTTGAAAAAATTGACATACGAAGAAATTTACCCGCTCCCTGTGCATTTTGACACACTTCCGAATTGAATATTGAGCATCTGATAATTTTAATTTAATAAGTATTAAAACAGTAGTAAATGTACCGATTTTCGTCACTTTATTTTAAAAGGTTCAAGAAATATTAAATGGAAACCATTCTAAAACCCGTATTCGAAGGGGTTTTATCTCCCTTTAGAAGAAAAAAAAACATGAAAGTTTTCTCTACGTGTCTTCAAGCTTTGACCATTTTTTTTGGGAACACCTTGTATATGCATAATCAACTTGATATAAAAACGGTATGGACGATTCGATTGGGATGAAACTATCTAGATTTACTTATGAGTAAATGGGCCATAACCTCAAAAAGGCTAAAAATATGCCTGTGAGTACCCGGCTTTAGATTTGTTGAATCAGACGCAAACGTTTCGTTTAAAATACACCAAGTTCGGCTTATTATTACAAAATCATTAGTTACACAACCGCATCGCATGTACTCTACTGTCGATTGTTGTTCGTACGAAACTTGCGCTCGGGTTTTTATAACACCCGGTATGGACGCGACTCCTGAACGTTACGTAACCGGAAAGTCTGGTCTCTCTCTCTCTCTACGCAAAATTTAACAAACGAAAATCGGTCGCCATTAGATCGAGGAATCCCCGAGTAACGATTTCGGCACGTTTTGCGTTCGAAAATTACCCACGACTCGCGAACTTCATTGTTCCAATAGTATCAATCGCGCAGTTATAGCGTTTATGTAATTAGTTAACTCGATAGGTGCTTAACCACTTTATTGTCGAATATCGATCGTTATTATGTTCGACCTAAATTATTATTATAACGGACGAATTTAGTTTTCAAACGTCATTTTCCAAATTCCCGAGCGAGCGAACAACGTACGTCTCGGTTATTTTTCTTTGGGGCGTAATTCGCGTCCCGATTTTGGGCGTTTAAGAAGACGAAATTGTTACGATTTTTTTTTCGGCGGCTTCCGCATTAACGATCGTCGCGAAAAACCCGCGAGCCGTCTTTTCCGTGACGTTCGCTCACAAGTACGCCTCGCGTCCATTTTTATGTTCGACGTTTTCTAACGAATACGTGACCGTCGTCTTTCCACGGACATCGAAACGAGACCGAAAGACTTTTTAGATTTATTTGCGGACTCGTAATAATCAAAATGGCTTTGTCGACGTGCGTCGTTCGATTTGCCGCACGATTCGAAACAGGCCGCGTTACCTGCTTTGCTTCGATTGTGAGCGCAAACAACGAAATTCTTTAGTGAACGCGCCGAACGGCCGGGTTTTATTTTTGTCCGTGACTGTACATAAAAGATCAATTTGACACAACAATAAAAACATGCAAATTTCCCATAATGTATGCAACGATATAAAAATGACTTACATTTTAAATTTCAAGTTAATTACGGAAGTATTATCTTAACGTTATGTGCACGTATATATATGCGCAATTTATCTTTTTTCGTTTCTTTTCATCTTTCGCGATATTTACATTTTTCTAACTTAATGGCCACGTTTTCGTTGAACGTACCTATTAAATTCGTTTAGTTTATGTATTGCGGGACGTATGTACCTAATAAATAATCGTATTGTATGGGAAGTGTTCCGAGATTTTTCCATGCTTTGCGCATATAAATTATGAAACTTTTTCGTTTTTATGTTAATCAAGATCGGCAATGTTCATGCAATTGCGGACGTGCGATCTATTTACGTATCGGTTTATCGGAAATTAAAGAGCTATCGATATACTTATATGGTAATTTTATGGAACAGCAAATGAAGATTAATAAACGATTTTGAAATTATTGCGTCGATTAAGTACCTAATCGAAAAAGGCAAGTCATTCCGTAGCCAATGGCATCGCGACGTGTTCCGTAATATAAACAAGTCGAGGTACGACGACGTTATTACAAGGTACACCGACCGTAACAAGCAGATCGCATAGTTACGAACTAAAACCGTTAATTATTGATAAATAAATTTTTATGCGCCATTCTCTCGCATCGAAACAATCGAACTATAAATTACACGCGTTTTATTAATTGAAATTCTATTATGAACGCTATCATAGTTTATGCACGACGACAATTAATAATTTCACCACATATCCATGGCCATTAACAATAAATCGGGATCGTTCCCTTTTACCGTGCTTTTAGCGATTTCTCAAAGCACAGGATGTTCGTTCATTTAAGGATAATAGTCGAAGACAAATAATGCGCGTCCCTCTTCATCAAGAGGTTCCCGTGAAAAATAATACGAACATCATCCGAATCCTGAAGTCTTAATCTGAATGGCATTACGTATCGTATCTGTCTAGATCTGTGTGGAGATCGCAGCGGGCCTCGGCGGCAGGTGCCGTCGAAGGATGCGTTTACGCCGGAAGCGCGTAAACTGACAAAGAGGCGGATTGTTTACTTTTGTTTATTGCGAAGAAACTCGGAGATGGCCTTTTGTGGCGCGCGGTGCCCGAACGGACGGACGGACGTGTTTACCTTTTATCGTCGTCCGTAAATTCGGGCGTGCTATAGTCGGGTTCGGTCTAATTTTGCGGGGCGACTTTCCGACAATCTAAAATGATTCATCTCGAAATTTGAAAAGCGTTGTGCTTTGCTCAAAAAATATGTGGTACGAGGCGATACCCGCTGCGCGAAACGTCATCGTCTGATAATATTTTACTGACGACGCGAATAGAAGATACATACATAAGGCACTTCTGGCGCCGTCTTGGATTTTATAGGCGGGCTTAATTGGATCAATTAATCGAATCCGCGTTTCAATTGTAGTAGTCCGGGAGGTGACGACAGATTTCATAACACCATTTTCTCAAAGTTAATTTTTTTTTTACTAGTTACCCTAATAATATGTAATATGAAAATGCACGTCTTCCATCGCAACCCCACGACAGGGTGGTGCAGGAGAGTTGCAATTACCGCAATAAATTTGGAAAAAAAACTTATAGCCTCATACACGAAACTTCTTGTGTGTATTACTTTATATATAAGAAGTTTAGAAAACATCGTCTTCCGATGATAATCCACGACAAACCTTGTCTTCCACCCCCGCAATTAAACGCATAAAAAATGTAAAAAAAATTTACAGCCGCAAGGATGAAACTGATAACTTTGCTTGTTTTCATACTAGCAAATACTAAAAAAATAGTCTTCCATGCATAAGATACGGCGAAGATCGTCTTCCAGATCTATGAATATTTGAGTGCAACAAGCAACTGACACGTCTATACGACGCTGAATCGAAAGACGCGACGTTCTTATTGCGAATTACTTTGTAATACATCTTTTACCATGAAAATCAAGACTGAAATATTTTTTAAAATTTGTTGAGATGCTTCAGATAAACAATATTCAGCAATATTATTACTTTACGAAGACATTAAGAAATATTTTTTATAAAATTTTCCATTTGATAATATAATTTTTTTTTTCAAATTCCATTGAGTGTTTTTATTAAAATAGACATAAATTGTATTAAAAAATTTCATTCCATCATTTTTATAAGAAAATTCTATATTCATGTTTCAATTGTACAGATTTTGACGATGTTTTAAGACCATTCATCTACATCAAATTGATCAATCGAATCATCTGTTTCATCCAGTGTAACATTGAAATCTTCGATATCGGAATTATCTGTTGCAGCATCATCTCTTTCGTCTGATTGATCTTCGTCTTCTCCTGCATTTACTTCTTTATGTGTAAATGTAAAAATATAATATTTTATTAAGGACTACCGAATTATTGTTATATAATTTCATAAGTTTTATTACAATACCTTGATTTTCTTGCGAATTAATTGCTATGTCATCGACAGATTTTGGTAATTGATCACCATTGGAAAATGAGTTTATTTTCTGATTCTTCCCAACCATAATCAGTGGGAGAGAATTCTGTTGGTTGTGGAAGATAAGCATGTCTCCATAAATGTGCAATGTACGCAGTTCGTTGTAATTGCTTCTGCAGCTCTGCTTACTGCTCCATCGATGTTCTTTGTATTTGTACGAAAAATTCCAACACCATCATTGATTTTGTACGTTTTCATGAAAATAGCTACACGAGCCTGATCAATGTCAGCTATTTTTTTTAATCCGTACATACGGCATACAAACTCTTCAATAATCGTACAAACTGCTGATAAGTCGCCGGTACCAAAATCGCTCATTTTTTCAAAAGCGTCTATGTATTTATCACAATTAGGTTAGGTTTTTGTTTATAAATTTACCTTTGTATCTGACATAGCAACGATTGACGCGAGCGAGCGATGCCGATCTAAGACGATCTTCGTCGTATCTTATGCGTGAAGACTATTTTTTTTTGTATTTGCTAGTACGAAAACAAGCAAAGTTATCAGTTTCATCCTTGCGGCTGTAATTTTTTTTTACATTTTTTATGCGTTCAATTGTGGGGGTGGAAGACAAGGTTCGTCGTGGATTATCATCGGAAGACGACGTCTTCTAAACTTCTTATATATAAAGTAATACATACAAGAAGTTTCGTGTATGAGGCTATAAGTTTTTTTCCCAAATTTATTGCGGTAATTGCAACTCTCCTACACCACCCTATGGGGTGATGGAAGACGTGCATTTTCATATTACATATTATTAGGGTAACTCGTACAAAAAAATTAGTCTTGAGAAAATGACCCGAAAATTTCTGTCGTCACCTCCCGGACTATAGTAGATTGACCTCTAAACAAGCGCGATTAGATCGTGATTCTTCGAATTAGTTCATGGTTTCGATCCGCGGATTAATTTGATCTAATTAGTTCCCGGATAGAAGCCGCGAATTGATTTGCGGAATCGCGAACTAATCGCGCGCGATTAAGTCAATCCGCGGATAAAAAAGGGGACCGCGAGTTAATTCGAGGAATCGCGCGTAATCCGGTTGTCGATCGCGTGAAATCGCGAAACAATCCACGAATTAAATTAATCGACTTCAATTAAACAACGAATAAAATCCAAAACGGCGCCGGAATTGCCGCCTATCTTCTGTACTGACGTGCATTAGAACCTATTTTGGATACCATCTAGTTACCAATATTTTCCATGTTCGATGTTCATATTTGTAATAAGTATACATCAAAAACACTCGGACTGCACAAGGTCACGCGCAAAATAAGATCGAATCGGAGTATACAATTAAAATGTGAAATAATCCAGGTTGTATTTTCGATCCTCGCGAGGAAGCTGCGAAAATTAATGCAAATCGTAGATTTTCGTTTAATTTAAATAAAAGGTTTCCCGTTTACCCGGTAGGCGACAAGGTGTGGGGACAAAACGCCGAAGTTTAATTGAAAATCTCGACCATTAACCGTCTGTGGGCAACTCGGGGTCGTTTTTGTCCGAAACAAAATGTCATTTGCAAGTATTTTTGCCAAGCACTTTAAATGTTTCCCTCAAAAAAACAATAAGATTTCAATAAGTGTTTTTGAATTTTTTCAAATTTTCTGAGAATCAAAAGAACAGTAAAATAATTAGTTGTGAATATAAACGACGCAGGTTGCTCTGCGCTGTGGTTGCGAAATGTATGTTTCTCACAGAGGATTAAACTAACATTTAAATACAGTGCTTCCAGTGATTTACTTTTTTTTTATTTATTCACGAATCTGAAAAAACAGTAGACTGTGTACAGGACGTCCTTTTCTCGGTGATTTGGTTCCTGGTGAAGTTGTAATGGGTGTTTGATTTTTTAGCGATACGCGGGCATTATCAGATGTATGAATGTGTTTAACTGCTGTTGTTTTTGTTATGATCATTTAGTATTTCACATATTAAATTATAAAAATGTGTAATTTGGCATTTATTGGTTTGTTATTCTAGAAAAACTACTTTTCAAGTAATTCCGGACCTGTTTTATGCGTATCAGGTAGTGTCATTTTATCGAAATTATGCAAAAATGATTATCTATTTAAACGCCCGCAGTTGTCATTTCTCGCTTTGTTATACTAGAAAAACGAGTTTTTTAGTCGTTCCGGACTTGTTCTGTCTCTAAACGTTCGAGTCAAAATTTCGCCAAAAAAAAGGGATTTTTTCAAGATTTCGCAAAAATTTTAAATCGTCGGAAATGCGCTTGGTTCGTCATTTATTGGTTTGTTATTATAGAAAAACTACTTTTCGAGTAATTCCGGACCTGTTCTATGCGTATCAGGTAGTGTCATTTTATCGAGATTAAGCAAAATTTATAATCTATTTAAACGCCCGCAGTTCGTCATTTCTTGCGTTGTTTATTCTGGAAATACGAGTTTTCTAGTAGTTTCCGACTTGTTGTGAACGTTGCGGTCAAAATTTTGCCAAAAAAAGTGATTTTTTCGAGATTTCGCAAAAATTTTAAATCGATTTAAAAACGTGTATTTTTCATTTCTTTGTTTGGTATATTCAATGCTTCCAGTGATTTACTTTTATTTTTTACTTTACGGATTTACTTTTATTTATTTATTTTTGGCTTTTATTTACTTTAAGTTTGAGAAATATTTACTTTATTTACTTTTTTTAATGGGGTGTGTCGCTGGAAGCCCTGTAAATATCATTTTCGCCGCGAGGCGTATGTAAAAAATAAGTCGAGCTTTTAATTTTGTTCTCGACATCTTTTGATGGGTCGATTACTTTCAAAGGTATTAATGAAAATTCACTTTTTTTTTCTTTTCAAAAATCACTCGTTGTTATTATACTTTGTGGTTAATCTTGAAAATATTGAATAGGAACAAACAAAAACACTTACGAAATTTGTTTTGCGCACTCGACGTGTTGTTCTACCTTCAAAAATACGTTGTGCGTAAAATACTCCCTTTCACAGCCTGTTATTTACGTGTTATTTTGTTTTGTTTTATTGTCTTTTTTTGTCAGTTAAAACAAATATCTAAATTAAAAAAAAATAAACTCAAAGATTTGGATTTTCTCCGATCTCGACCCGTAGATCGCGAAAATATAGGTCGTTTATTTTGAATCGGTCATACACAGGGTGTTTTGTATAGGTAAATGTACATACGTTAACCATGTAAATAGAAAACACCTGCAGGCGACTCCAAACTCCTATGCAAACTCCAAACCACTTCCTATGGTTACTCTCCGATACAGGGCGTTTTATCGATTTTGTCCATTTCTTTCATAAGCCCTAAGTTACGAACCAATCTGAATATTTTTTTCATTTTCGGTAGACACGTGTATATTGTTCCAATATCGCAGTCGTCTAGTATAATAACCAAAGTTGAAATTCAGGTTTGGTTTTAAAAAACAATAACAAACTCTTGTACTCCCAAAACAACACCCTGTATATATTTTTTTTAAATCCGTTTAAATATTTGAAAAGAGCGAAAAAAAATTTTATTTTAGTACAAGTTTTCTGTTTTTAAATTAGTTTAAACCAGTTAATAATATTAAAATCGAACGTATGGTATTTATTCAATATACTATTTCTGTCAAGTAGGCACTTAAAAACGTGCCATAAACAGATCCAATTGTAAATATCGCTTCGCTTCACGAATATCGGTTTATTTGGTTAATCTAAAAAAATTGCCGCCAGTTCGAATTGATTACAATCGCGAAAAATCGCTAAATCCTCTTAACCGTTGTTATAATGGACACATAAAGTAATCGACCGCTTCATTACTTCAAGTGTTAACTATCAGATAAGGGGGCATTAAGTGGGATACGCACGATTTCAAGTAGGGGGTCTCCTTATCAAAAGAACGACCAAATTAATTAGTCCGTTTCGCCGCGCGTCGTTGTCGTCGTCGTTCGATCTTTAAAAATCAAAAATTATAAATCGTGTCAGTCAAGATTTTAACGGTTAACGTTCTCCGAGTCCTATATATATATATATAAAACCACAAAAGAAATTATAAAATCGAGCCTTCAAAGGCCTTTGAAACGTATTCTGCCCTAATAACATACGTACAAGAGTACAATCTTTGTTTCAACGTCTCAAATGCTCTTATTCTCGGTGAAATATTTATTGTATTCTGCAGCTGTTCAGATCGGACTATTCGAAAGTCAGATATAATTTTATTTTGTTTAACTTTTCTAAAACGGTCCCATTAACGACGGAGAGACTACTCGAGTCTCCGCGCAACGACTCTTACGTTGAACGTTTCGCATGAAATGCGAGCGATAAAAATTGTTTGCAAAATACATAAGGTTTTCGGATTCGTTCGGGCAATAAAGCTGACGCTTATCAGGCAGATATGATAGTGTGGTTCCGCACGAATGCGAAACAAAAGTTGCGCTTTGCGAAACGACTTGGAAAGCCATCACGATCGTCGAACTAACAATTCGCATCGGAAAACAAAAAAGAATCGGGTGCATATACGATGCGTCATGTCGCGATTAGCCACACAGGTGTGCGATATTTGTAATCGGATACTTGTCATACCACCATATAATCACCATATTGAACATGGTTTCGATAAACTATTATTTTTAGATAATTTCCCTCGGTTAAATGTGAAATTTACAGGTGAATCGGTGACGAAACCGGTCGGGTTCAAGTGTTTTAACCCTTGTGCTCCTAACGCAATAAATTTACATTGTTTACTAATGGTGGTCACTCTGTTACCTCAACTGTTTTTTAAATATTTTCATTAGATACGTATATTGATGTATTTTACAACTAATAGGACCTTTTCCTGAACCTTAATCAGGAGAGCTGTTATGGCAATTTCAAAATATGTCGGCGATGCGATTTTTTTTTTGAAACTTTAGGTACATATAAGTGGTCGTATTTTCATAACGGGTCGGTATACGGTGAGATCTGGTTATAAAAAAAAATCCGTCGCTACAGCCGGAGGTCGTTATATCAGAAATGTTAAAAAGTCAAATTGAAAATTAAATATGTATAACTGCCTACCTAATACTTACGTATTTGAAAAGAAAATTACAGAAGATGAAATATTAAAATATACCGGGCGATTCGGGCAATCTGTTCCAAGCTAATAAACTCGACAGATTTTATAGATACAAATTACAGATAAATTTGGGTTACAAATCAATTTTTTTTTTGCAATTTTAAGAACCAACCGACGATTTTACCGGAAATGAAGTCAATTTGATTATTTTAAATGGAACGCCGCATATATTTTTTAGCTTATTAAAAAGAATTTTTTTTCTCTTTTCAACGATGTAAACATTGCCGTTTTTATTTCATCGCCTACTTATAAAAACTAACAAAATCAAACAACTGACTGAATAATCAAATTACTCAGGCAAAAAGATGAAATCCAATTCATTCGGTGTTTGTTTTAAATTTAATTTTTATTAGTGCGGGTCGCAGTAAAAAAATAAAGAAAATATTTTATAAGTTAGAAAATATGCAATTGTCTTATTTTCGGCGAAACCGGGAGCGATAAGAGTGTTGAAACTCGTAAAATAGTTTTTTTGACTAGTTATTCAACTTGTGTAATAAGTACCTAGAAGAGGAATTATCCGATCGAATGTTCGAAGCACCGATTTCGACGCGCCGCGCACTTTAAGACATAAAAACGGGAATAACTTCGGCCCGCCTGCAGCTAGAAAGTCGACGGATACGCCGATATCTTCCCGAAAATCCAGAGAACGCGCCCGAAAAAATCAAAGACGTAGAAAAGTTCGAAAATTCCCCGAATTCCAATCCTCCCGTTCGAATTTTCCCGACATCTCCTGCGCGTGCCCACCGCGCCCGACAGCTCTACCGAGGACCAACGTTTCGCGCCGAAATTCCCAAAAACGGCCGAGTTTCGCGGCATTTCGTTTTTCGAAATTTCAAAATCCGTGCACCGGGGAAAATTTTTTCGGCGATTTTTCGCTCGGAATCGACGAAACGGCACTCGGGAACGCTGGCGCGACTAAAAGTTTCGTCCCCGCGCTGCCCTAATTACCTTAAAAAAAAATTCGAAAAGCGTTTTAGCTGCACTTTTCGATATGGACGCCGCCGCGCACGTCGTCGACGTCGCGATTTGTTCGCAAAACTCGCGGGAAAACAATGTTTTCCCCTTCGTTCGAGGGCCAGGCGAAAAACTTGATCTGATAATTTATTGTAAACACCTGGGCCACAGCTAAGCAAGTCGCGAGGACGCCGAAGGCGTTAAGGAACATGCGGAGGACGTCTTTGGAGTAGAGCTTTGGTCGCCGCCGTTGGTCGTTACATCCGAAGTCGACGTTATAAGCGAAGTGGCTGTATCCAAACAAACTATAGAAATTTGGTCGTTATAACCGATTTTTCGTCGTTATAAACGAATTTTACTGTATTTTAATACAATTTTCTAATTTTTTTGTCTACATGGAGGCTACCTTTGTGCCAAATTTGATCAAAATACGCGTGTCGTTTTATCGTGGAACGACCATTTAGAATTTCCGCCATTCAAATTAAGTACCTAAATACAATAAAAAATAGCCAAGACGAGCGGTAACGTTTAAAAATAATTTTGTGCGTACGTCATTTTTAACCCCCATTTGCGGACCCTTAATTGCCGCGTACACGAATCGAAAATAATCGTAAAGTACCTGCAATTAAAAACGAAAACAAACCGAACGATATCATCGTTTTACGTGAAATGTAAATTTGCTCGCAATGGGGGCCGAGAAATTCAAATTAAAGCTCTTCAAGTCATGAAACGTCCTTGAATGACCGTCGATACGGAATAACACACCAAACAACAATTAAAATAATATCGTAAAACGCGAATTAAATTTACAGGCGTCCATATAAGGTCAATTTAGTTACGTATCTTGGGGTGGGGGAATCTATAGGTTTTTTTGGGGGGAGGGGATTGGGAGAAATGCACCAAGATCTGCTCGCGAAGCGAGCTAACATTTTAAACCGTGTCGATTCACTTAACATGTTGCGTCTGCTGCAAGACTAATTGTTTTTCGTCTCACCTTTGTAAGAGGTCATCATGCGACGCGCAAGAATATCTACGTACGTTTTATTATTGCATTGTATATACATACACGGTGGTCGGCGGTTGCAGCAATATCACGTCCCACGCACGAGATTTAGGAGGACGAATTTATTTGTTCGCGATGTATGTGTAAGATTTGAAAACGCAGGAACCCGCCGAAGGGGCGAGCAGTAAATCACCATCAGAGCTAACCTACGTGCAAATGCAGCAGGATAATCTTATCGCGACATAAAAGGACAACATGGCGGAACTCGCGTGCGATTGCCGGATCGCATGTCTGGTTCTCGAGCTTTCTAAGCTCTCCCGCCCGAAAAGCTCGTACTCGTCGTGTTTTTGGCGCCCCCGCTGTACGCGTATCGATGCGAATTTATTAAATTAAGCGCGACCAACGCCGATTAGTCCGATTTGCACGCCGGGACGTGGCGCGGCGCGGCGATTTTCGTGTTTTTTCGCGCGCGTTTTATGTGCCGGCATGGCGTTGCTGCCAGATCAAATAAAAAAAAAAGATTAGATTAGGAACGCGGGTTTGCGAAAAGGTAGGGAAATTATAATACGGATTTTCGGATAAATTTTGATGGCGACGAAAACGTACACGTCATGCCGGGCTAAGGGATTTATTTTCGCACCGATACACTTACGTGCTCGTTCCACGTATGTATGTGTGTGTAGAAAATGAAATATGATAGGCATTTTACGTTAAGGGGAGAGGGGGGCGGGGCATTATGTGCGAGCATAACACGTTCACCACGTAATTACCGAAAAATTAAATTAAGAAACGTGGTGGTGGTGGTTGGTTCGTTGTACGTGAAACTATAAATCGGAACACGTGGCTTTTTACGTGTGCCGTACACTATCGCGATCCAAATTTATTACTATAAAACGAAAAACATAAATTAATAAAAATTTAATTGCGGTTAAATTAATAATATGTTTTCGTTAAAAAATAGGTCGTCGCATTGGTCACGATACGTTATAAATAGGAAACTACTTATGATGTAAGTGTATGATTAATCGCCCTGTATATTATAGTTTATGCACGCGTATCGTCTATTGCCTCTACACCACCATCTCGAATTAGCTGTTGATGCAATTTTTTTATACTGCACTTCGTTTGTTTTTAAGATATACACGCTTTGCGGATAAGAAATAAGGAGATAAAACAAATTGCCGAAACTGCGTTGATCACATCAAGATAACGTGTACAGTGTACAATGAAACCTCCCAATAACGGACAGTTGTTGGAAGGTGTCCGTTAAAGGGAGGGCTAACTAGGGCAAACGTTTAAGTTTGGGAAATGAGAAACTGTCCCTTAAAGACAGGTGTTCGTTGTCGAGAGGTGTCCGTTAACAGAGGTTTCACTCTACCTACTTAAAACTACTGTAAATTATGTGACATCATTATCTTAAACAATGCGACTCTTATTAGCAAATTTTTATAGAAAATATAAACTATAAACTTATAAATTTTTCTTTGTATCTGCTTCTTTTTCTCGTCATCGTTTTTCCTCGCGGAACACTCGCACGCGAAAAGGCCTTATAAACCGAACGTGCACTTCTCGCACACGACGTAATTTAAAAGTCCAACTACCGCTCTGTACCACTAACGCGAATGAACCGAAACCGTTTTTCCGGAATTCTATATATAAATGCATTCTAGTTTACACGCGGATAACAGGAAAACCTCGTTTTATTTTAAAAACATTCAGTTCTTTGTTCGCACTAAGATAAGGTATGAGAGTAGGTGGCGCACGTGTTTTGTTAGTTGCTTTGTCGCATAAAAATGCGATTAAACTTTTATCTGGTTTATGGGTTTGTAATAGGGAAATTTTCAATGTTGAGGGGCACGAATAATTTTTAAATTAAAAATGGAGTAAATTTATAATTCTGCGGTATAAAGGCAGTGGATAGTGATTATTCAGGTAATTTTAAACTGGTAAGTATTAGTGAATTTTCATAGAAAATAAAGCTATTGTAGCCTATCTGATGACGGGACATTTCTTTCGAGAAAAATAAAAAAATTTTTGACATGCGACGTGAAAATTCGATATCGAGGCTTGTGTGCGGTCGGATTTTTACTATCGAGTCCGATAGCCTGAAAATAATTGTCAGAGAAATGTGAATTACAGTCTTGTTTTCGAAAAGCGTAAGGTCTAGAGAATTAGTGATCGTCAAAAGAAAATTGTGATTGTGAATAAACGAAAAATGAATGTATGGTTTTGGTGAAATACTGTTTGAAAACCACAACAAAATGTTATTTACATAAAGGTGAGTCCAGACTAAACCGACTTTACAAACCCGCGTTGCTGACCGTCCAGTGTAGAGCCATTGGTCGGCTACGAACGTTCTCGTGCATGTTCGTTTAGTAGGTACCCACCTTAAGCTTTCGCGGTCAAAGTCATCGTCTAAATTATGTCTTCCGGTCCGTGTCGATGTTGATTGCTTACAGAAATAACACATTGATAATATCGATGCAAATCGTTAACTTTGACTTCAACACGATAAATATTAGGAAAATGCTATTTAGGTAAAACACAAGACCACCAAACAAACAAGAGTAGATATATAAGGTACCCCTACACAAGATATATACATTGTAAATAGCGTTGTCCGTTGTCAGAAAAGGTGAGAAGATAAACGATGGATAATTCTACATTTTTTAGGGGAATTTTTAGGATTTTTGAAACGTATTACAGTGAAAACTCGATTATCCGGAAATTGCCGTCAAAGGTTGTTCGAATAATCGAAATCCGGATAATAAAATTCATTGGAAAATACGAATCATAGGTACGTCCATTAGTAGATAATGCTAAATAAACATTTGTCAAAAATGAACCAAAACATAAGTACAAACAAACTGTAAATCAAACAGCACGTTGACCTTGACAACGCTGTTCAAGGTCATACCAATACCACTATCTGACTCGTCACTTTGTTCGAAACATTCGTCTCTAAAATATCACGTTTGCGAAATAATTGGGTGGTCTGAGGCACCCGGTATATAGGATTCGAAAGTGTTTCAAACGACACGCCTGTGAAACTGCCAATTTTATTCCTTTCGTCATTTGCATCAAGCAATTTATACAAACTTACGTATTAGGTGCAGTCAAGTTCGTATGTTTTGTCTCGCGAGATGTGATCAGAGGCCAACGAGCGACGAAAAAGGATCGAGAGGGATGAAGGGTGGCAGTTGTTTTTGAATTGGAAAACAGGATCACGTCAGATAATAAATAAAAACAGATAGTAATCTTTTTTTTTTGAGTTTTTTACGATAAAAACTAACACACGCGACGGGACAACACATATGAACTTGACTGTACGTATACATATGCATGTCGCACACTGTCCAAAATTCTTAAATCTTGCATAAAAATGGGAGAAAACGAAAACCGCGAATGTCGAGGATCGATTAATAGTAAATAAAGTCTAGGAAAACGTTGTCGTTTGTGTCATTCGACAACACTCGTCATTTTGTCACTTGTCACAACAATTTCTCATTTTTTTTGGGCGTATCGTGGACAAATCGTGGACCTGGCTAAATTTTATAAAAATTTGGATTTCGGGGTGGCGGCTCCGCGAAGCTGCAATTTCAATCGTATTTTAACAGATCACATTTTGAAATGACGCCGACGCGACGCTATGAATTTTTGCGAGAAAAACTATGTTGTAAGTGATCAGTGCGGCGTGTCACAAAACGTAGGTACAACCTGTACGCAAGATTATCGACGACGACGCGCGGATTAAAAGAAAAAAATCAAAATTAAATTGAACCGACGCGTGTGCGTCTTAAAGGCGACCACGCATTATTATCAATTTATTAAAAAGACCACTGGACGCGCAAAATAAATATTCCTTTTTGTCCTTATCAAAATAAGCTCATCATTATGTAAAGCGTTGTTTTTCTTACAGCAATAAGGCACCTAAGTAAAATATCGAAAATTGACTCGATAGGGATTTTTGACGAGTGTACGTTGGGTTGCATTTTGTATTTTGTTAGGTTCGCACGTCTCCTGTATTATTTCGTCGGCGCTCTCGTCCTTTTTATTACGCAAAAATGCACACAGAACTACTTACGAGTGTTACAACAAATGCAAAACATTTTTAGTGTTTTAATTCGTAGTTTATTTTGCCGAAGTGCGGTTTTTTGGTACATTTTTCGGGCCCACCCTCTTCAGTGGATACATATTAGAATCGATTTTGCGTTATACGTAATATACGCTATAAATACAGTGAAACTTTTCAACTAGCGGACACTCGCGGGACCGAAAAAAAATGTCCGTTATTAAAAGGCGCCCGTTAACGAGAAATAACAGATTATAAATTATCGGATTTTAAACTGTCCGTCGGTTATTGGGAAGTATTTTAGCCATTATAGCCCGGGACTTTGAAAAGTGTCCGGTATTTGAAAAATTCCGTTATTTGGAGGCGTTAACGGTTAAGGGAAGTTCCACTGTATTTATGGTCATCCACACTTTGGTACGTAATGGTGATTTTAATTCATTTTCGTCGCGCGATTTGTTTTTTTATTAGGCAAGCGGACATTTAAAAATGCAAATTGGAATTAACACGAACGTCACTTGTGATCTTTACTTTGTTATGTGGCTCGTAAAGTGTTGAAGAAGTTCAAAGGGGTCCTTAACCTGCAATAACCCCGTTATAATAGAAGCACCCCAATAAAAAAATTAATGTTAAGACTGTCGGAAGAACGAGGCACTTGACTCTCGGCGGTTACGATAACGACAGCCGGTGCTCATTTTCGGTGGCGGGCTGCGGTTAGAGACACGACACGGGTGGTGTTAAAAGACATAGTGTACTAGATGTCGGGACAGCGACTTCCTCTAATTTTCCCACGGCGCGGCGCGACGTATCTTGTCACGAATGCGAGACAATTAAAAACGAATTAAGGAGAGCCAAAAGCGATTCGTCGAATTTACAAATTATCGGAAATTTACGTGCAATAAAATAGCGAGTGGGAAGGTATTTAACCGCCCGGCCAAATCGAAAGACCCTCGTAATTTATAAAAAAAGTAATTGATGATCGAATAGTGGTTTGTGGTAAATCGAAAATTGCCCAATTCTACGCCAACTCTTTTGCGAATCTTATCAAATCGAGCTTTCGATTTAACGGCGATACTTATTTAAAACAAACGGCAGCTCGTAAAATTACCCCCTTACCTACCCCGTGACAAGAGGGTTTCGACGATATCGTAATTACGTTGCCGGTGATGTGTGTTTAATGTTCATAGGTTTGGAATGATAATCGATGTTTTCATAAACAGCGGGGCGTATAAATCTGGGACGCATAAAATGGATAATGCCGGTGCGGGGGCTATAAAATAGAGACAGTGGGTAGATTTCACGGAAATCGACTGCGTACCTAGTGTTATTAGAAACTTAGAAGACGCGATTCTTGCTGACTCTCGACGTGAACGTTAACCTTATCGTTTCATTTTTTTTTTAAATGTACAGGGTTGCCGATAAGTATAGAAAACGATCGACTATTGCGTAAAAATGTTAAAACACAAATGCATTACAATAAAGGAAAGTTAATTACAATGACACCTCCCAATAACGGACAGCTGTGGAGTAGAAAAGTGTCCGCTAAATGGAGGGTTAACTAGGGCAAAGGTTTACGTTTAAAGAATAAGAAACTGTCCCTTAAAGAGAGGTGTCCGTTAATAGAGGTTTCACTGTAGACGGGAGTGGTCACAAAGTCGTGGCAAAACAAAGTTGCTTTTTTTAAACGGAACACTCTGTATATTTCTGAATATTTCAATTCTTCAAATAAAATTTCGAGGTGTTCCACTTAAAAAAAGGCGACTGTAGTATTTTTATAAAATATTCGGTAATAATACAGGGACCTCCTATGAAAAAATACAATTTTTTCGTTTTATGAATTTTGATCGAATCCTGTATAATTATTGTGCCGTTTTATTTTCTGCAAAACAAACTAATAGAAAATTCAATAATATCCAATATCCTCTCTCTTTTGTACATTTGGCCGATTTTGTATCAATTTTGCGAGCATGTGGTAGTAAAAATAATTTTCGAAACTCGACATCTCGAAAACGGTTAAATTTAGGCATACGGTGTGCTGTACGAGTTATTTGTAAAATTTCGAGAAGCATCGAAATATCTAGTTATATATACAGGGTGTTCCATTTCAAAAAAAGCAAGTTTCTTTTCCCACGCTCTTGTGATCGCTCCTGTATAAAATCTATTAAAATAAAGAAAAACTAATTAAACAGCCTTAAAACTTTTGCGTTCAACAGTTTTCGTTAGCTATCGTATTTTAGGAAATAATCGTCCGTTTTCAATACTTACAGTGCTTCCAGTGATTTACTTTTATTTACTTTTTAGCCTTTATTTACTTATAACCTTAAATTTGAATGATTATCATTAAATTAATATATATTATGATGAATAATATACTAATAAATTGATAAAAGATAATGATTATCTATTTAAACGTCCGCAGTTGTCATTTCTCACTTTGTTATACTAGAAAAGCGAGTTTTTTAGTCGTTCCGGACGTGTTCTAAACGTTCTATCTCTAAACGTTCGAGTCAAAATTTTGCCAAAAAAAATCTGAATAATATTAAGGGATTTTTTCGAGATTTCATAAAAATTTTAAATCGTCGGAAACGCGCTAAGTTCGTCATTTATTGGTTTTTTTATTATAGAAAAACTACTTTTCAAGTAATTCCGGACCCGTTCTATGCGTATCAGGTAGTGTCATTTTATCGAGATTATGCAAAATTTGTAATCTATTTAAACGCCCGCAGTTCGTCATTTTTTGCTTTGTTATACTAGAAAAGCGAGTTTTTTACCCGTTCCGGACTTGTTCTGAACGTTGCGTCGCAAAACGTTCCGATAAAAATTTTGCCAAAAAAAAACTGAATAATACTAAGGGATTTTTTCGAGATTTCGCAAAAATTTTAAATCGCCGGAAACGCGCTTAGTTCGTCATTTATTGGTTTGTTATTCTAGAAAAACTACTTTTTCCAGACCTTTACTCCTGACCTGTTCTATGCGTATCAGGTAGTGTCATTTTGTCGAGATTATGCAAAGCTTGTAATCTATTTAAACGCTCGCAGTTCGTCGTTTTTTGCTTTGTTATGCCAAAATTAGGAGTTTTCTAGTCGCTTGCGACTTGTTCGGAACGATGCGTCGCAAAACGTTCCGATAAAAATTTTGCCCAAAAAAAACCTGAATAACGCTAAGGGATTTTTTCGAGATTTCGCAAAAATTTTAAATCGATTTAACAACGTGTAGTTTGTCATTTCTTTATTTGGTATATTCAGCGCTTCCAGTGATTTACTTTTTTTTTGACTTTTATTTACTTTAAGTTTGAGAAATATTTACTTTATTTACTTTTCTTAATGGGATGTGTCGCTGGAAGCCCTGTACTTATCAGCGACCCTGTATAATACAAACACGACCTCAATAAATAATGCGTCGCATTTTAGTGACTAACATAAAATAATTTACTTTTATTTTTCCATATTATCAAAGGCGCGGGCGCGGCCCACGCGGAGCCGTTGCATAAAAATTGCGGACGCCGGGCGCCGGCATCAATTTCGGTCGGTAGAAAAATATTTTTGAAACTTGAGCGTCAAAGATAATAAAACGAGATACAGTTATAGCGAAATAAGCGAAAACGTTTCTAAGTAAAGATTCTGTAATTGGCAGCTGTTTAGAGGCGCCAGCTAAGTAACATACGTGGCACGTCGCGCGCGACTCGATTACAATAATTATGTTATCAAAACACAGCAAAAAATGCAACGATTTTTTTTGTTAATTAAAAAAAATCGACAATATGCTCGTATAATATTTATGTACTCAGTACGTATATTTTTAATCCGATTATCTCTTTCAAGGTTTATGCGAAATACAGTAAAACCCGGTTGTGACGAGCGCGGGTTTTGCAAAATCCTGAATATTACTAGCATTTTTTACATTGCAGATCTAAACTTTCAATGAAACGAACCTAATTAAAAAGCGCGTTAATTTAAAAAAAATGTGTTTTGCGGCGCGGGGCCGGGAGGGGGGGCGACGCGAGGTGCTAAAGACCACCAAGAAAATTGCTTCGTATTATTTAACCGAATTTGTAGTTTTATACACGAGCAGTATATCTGTTGAGGACAGAAGTTAGATTTGCTCGCATTGTTATAAAGTGCGGAACTTCAAAGCTCGACGAAATTCAGGGGTGTCACGAGCAGCGCTGCGGACCGTGGCCGCACAAAGCACAAAGTTTTGGTTGCACATACATTCGCATTCAACTGTCCCGCGTATTGACAACTGACCAATGGTCACTTTATAAACTTCGAATTGACTGTCGGAGCTTTATTCGCGATATTTAGATACATTCAAAATTAACATTATGAGACTGCACTTGACGTCGATCGCGTAAAAACGATTTCGAACAGAACGGCCCGGATCGGATTATTATTAATGTCGATTGTGTACAACAGAATTTGAGAAAAGGTTCGAATTTCATTAGTGGAAGTCGATAAAAGTGGTTGTTTACGATCCATCCCCCGTTTGACCTAATTTTAAGCTTCGTATCTCATATTTCGGTATTAACGCGCGCACACACACACACACACGTGTTTGTTTGAACTCGGTTCGCTCGATTTCTTTGGCGGCCCCGACCTGTGAATTTTTCTTGTTTTACAATCGGCCTCATGGTTATTATACTACTAATTTTGCAGAACTAGTATCGTATTACTTAATACCACCGTGGAATCGTTTGACTAACAGATGGACGGAGATTTTACGAAATTCGGCCGAACAACTATAAAAATCTATTCTCGATTTTGTCGACCAGGCCGTTTCGGTCAGTTAATTCTGCGTCATTGCGTCCGTTAAATTAATATTCAAATAGTATTTCTTATTCACTTCCCCCCGCCAGTTTTCTAAATAAGAAATTGCAAGGCGTTTTCTTTAGGTCGCCAATTTATGGGCAATTTTAATTTTAATTGCCGAGATCGGCGCCCGGTTATTAAACGAGTGACGAGTTATGGGTCGTATCTTCGGAAAACTTTAATTAGCAGCAAGCTGTCTGTAATTTAGGCTCCGTTCTGTCAGATCGTAATCGTTTCGGGAGTGCGAGATGTGACGGCGAGAGTCGTTTTCCGCGTAAGGCCATGTCTTAATTCCGGGCGCAAGTTTCGGGTTATGATAATAATTAATATAAATTGTTAATTTGACGGTCCTTTAATTTGGCCCATTTTAATTTAGGGGTTCTCCGTCAAATTTGAAGATGTCGAGGCGGCGCGGCGCGCCCGCGCTTTCATCGAAACATTTCGAATCGTACTAATTTACCTGATAAATTACATCTCGTAATGTTAGTTTAGCGGTATAACACACGGTTCGCTCCCCCACCCCCAGCCTCCCCGCCCCCTCGTTCCCTCTGCGCCCCTAAACGCTCGCGATAAAGTAACAAGACAAACTCCCGCAACTTCAATGTTTTACAATCATAACTAAACTTTGCTTTGCCTGAATGAAAATTCAATTATCTCTGGCTGTATCTGAAGCCTCATAAATTAACCATTGCGCAATTCTCCAGAGCGGTGTTTCGGGAACGTTCACAAGAATCCGGCGACGGCTTCGCTGGTCCGCACCGCGAGAACGTCGTTACGGAGGTGTCTCGCGGTTGTCACGGAAACCAAAACAATCGCTCGACGTTTGAGGGCATTTGTCTCAGTCTTGGCCTCCTATTCATCGCGAAATTAAGGAAAGGTGAATGGATGCCGTCGGGCCCCCGCGGCCCCCCTTCGTCATCACGTATCCTTCGTTAGGTTAATTTGATTTTGCTGTACGTAAGGCGAGACGCGTCGCATTTTCTTATTTCCCCAATGGTCGTCGACGTTCTTTCGTTTTTTATGGCGAATGTCGCGAAATCGAATTAGCGCTATCGGTTTTCGATTTTTGTTTAGTGCAATTGAAAAGTTGAAAAAAAATGAACCAGATAAAAATTAACGGTGTTAATTAATTATTTTTGGGAAATTACTGTTCATGATTTGCAACGAAACACGAACCGCTCCTGCCCCCGTCCCCGCCCCCCGACCCTATTATTTCTTTTTATTTACAATTTCGGTTTTATTTCGTATGTACATCAACCGTTAAAGATATTGTTAAACCGATTGTTTAGATCTCGCTTTAGTCTGATTTTCTAAAATACGTTTTAACAAATAACGTCAAACGTCAATTGGGTTATTCCCGGTTACAACGAGCGTCGCTCATAACGAACAAAAAGTAACGGTCCCGACGATCTCGTTAAATGACCGAGTTTGTCTATATTTTCGTTGGTTGTTGATATTTAAATTAGCATTTTGTGCGATAAATTGTTAAATTTAACTATCATGCTGTCAAGTATCGATTCGAATGACAAACCCAAATGAAATTATAGACGAAATCTCTTAATATCCTAATGATTATGCGTGTAATATGCGATTGGGTCATCGATTCCGCGATTAAAATAGAATACTTTGAGGTCAAATAAATTGCCCACTTTTCTAATCGTCTTGCGAACGGGTTTCCCGTCGTGTTCAATCGAATTTTTCGAATTTCAGCGATGTGATGGTTGATAAAAGAACTTAAAACTTCGGTTTAAAAGAAATCAAAACAGAAAATTATCGATTAATAATAGGCATAGGGCCCCCGAAGTATTTTTTTAAATATTTTGCGTCTATAATGTGCTCATTATAGCACCGAAATGAGCGCTACAATAGTCCGGTCTTGGCTGGATTTTTCTGTGTACGACTAAATATTGGATTTTTAAATAATCTCTCAAAAGTCCCCCGTCGATATCGCGTGTGCGAATTTTTTTACAAGACGTAAAAAAGTGAGTGACTGACAGTTTTTTTTGCAAATATCTCCCGAAATATTGATTATTCCGCAAAAACGGCTCAGACGCAATTTGTAGCTTACAAAATTCTTCACGGAATAGGTAAAATAAGACTTTGACAGATGTGGCTCTTTGTAGAGAAACAGTATTAGTTTTCAGTTTTATTATTTATTTATTCATTCAAATCACTTGCCATTTCGAAATGTGCGACTTAAAGAGAGTAATAAAATTACTTAAACCAAGACACGTTTTTATTTTTCCACGGCCAAGCAAGACCGAAAGACTTCTTTTGAATTTTTTTTACATTAACTTTGTTTTAATTTGTATTTATAATGTTTATTTTTTGTTATCGTCATGCGAAAAATACAAATACAATTAATGTTTCTATTTTGGTTAAACATTATTTAGGTGTACTCAAATAAAGACAATTTTTGGCAACGTTCGCGTTTTATTGTACGACGAAAGATTAGTTTTTACACAATTTTGGATTGGAGGCCCCACGCGACCGACGGACAAAATTGATCAAATTAATCGTAGGCGGAAAGAAAAAGAATTTAAGTTCGCGATTTAACCTATTTTGGAATAGCGCCAATCACGTACGTTATACAGGTGGGTATAAACTTGATTACAATAATATACAGGATGTTTCTCGCCCTAGGCCACTGATTTTCATTTATAAAAATCAAACTAACGGTCATAATTGAATGGAAAAGAGGTAGATATTCGAGTAATGAATTGTTGGCACTATTTTTTTTAACATAACTTGAAAATCTTCGACGAGTTTGTAAATTAGTTCGATGACGAGGAACTCCGTACTGGTTATTTTCGGCAGGACGCCACAGGAAAGTATCTGTGATCTTTTTTGAAGATCGTGCAACTTTCAAATGGACCTGCGTCTTCTCAATAAAACGCCCTGTATATATTTAACTTGTTGAAAGAGAAAATCCCGTTTATTTCACAAACAGTTCATTTTCGGAGCCATTGCGCATTAAAGGCTTTCGTTCGTACTATTAAAATATACAATTCTTTTTTTTTTCGACACCCCGTATAACCCGTAAAGGCAGAAATACCGCACTAAATTGCGGACGTGCATTTGATTTGTTTCGAAACAAATTTGTAAAACAAAAACTAAACGAGGCCGCTTTGTTAATTTATTAGAAATCGAAATTCGAAATTACTTTTCGTTACTCGAGGAAACGTCGGGGCGTGTAATTAAAAAGCGAATGACACGATGCAAATCCAAGTCGATATCTTTTATCGTATAGACTGATTCATGTGGTGAAGTATGCGCCGACCTATATCAAAAACCTTTTAATAAGTGTACAAACACGAATTCCATTGTAATTAACTGCACAATATCTAACACAAAACAAGCCATTTTCATTGTTCTTAATTTGTTTAGTGAATCACGGACAAAATGTTCGAAATTATATTAGGGTTACGAATCAATGGGGCCGCATATGCTACAAATTCATTTATCACAAACACATGCGATGATAAACTATTAAACATCTTATTGAAGAAGTTCACTCTACCGTGTACACATTCACTTAAATATATGGCGAATAGTTTTCCGATATTGTTTACTATAGTCGGCGGCAACGCATCAAAAATCCTTGCAACGCCATTTTTACGTGCGACAACCGAACTTCTACGGGCCGATCGGGCATTTGTACATTACAAAAACGGTCGCACTCCTGAGTGCGGTCGCGCAAAATGAAATAATCGAAAAATTTCAAATCCGCATTTGTTACGTAAACGCGCATCATAAGCCATTTCGTCGCGGAAAGTTTAAATAATGTCATTTCACAAATACAGAAGCGTTTGGGGTGTTAAATGATCACTCAATCACGGGGTACCTCGAAAAGCAGATGTTTTACTACGCACCCCACGATGTCAGTATCGCGGATTGAATAGAGGGATGAACTGAGCCTCTATTGTAACGAAATGGTGTTGCATAATAAACCGGCATAGCTAACTTCGAGCGCAAATCCGGACGTATTAATTACACGATACGGCATAGGTGGCTTGATAAATTTCGAAATCGGCCCGGCTAACGTCGCCAATAATTATTAGAAAACGCCGACACATTAAACGGAATAACAATGCAAATGTATTAAGGAGGGAGGACAAATGAAACTCGTGGCACCGCGGATGGCGCTATTGCAGTCACGTGATCGCGTGCCGAATCCTCGTTGCCAACTTGAAGAACTAATTACGGCTCAAGTTCAATCTGACTCGGGCGCAATTTTCACTAATTTAATATCTATTCGGAGCAACAGCCGTTAATTTACTTCAAAGGGATATTAAAACTTCGGGGAATTGGTTTTATCCGAAATTCCTCGCAATCACGTGGGCGCACGTAGGTTTCCGACACAAAAGAAGAACTACCAAATTAATAAAACGAAATAACGGACGATGAACACTCTCGTCGCCGTTAATTTAAGAAACTGCGTCCGCGTCGACGATGAATTTGCGATCTAATGAAATTTGAATAAGCGAAAAGGGATCGAAAGGGCTCGACTTCGTTCGCAAGGGCAAACTATTTGTATTTACATTAAGATATAAGTGGCGGTAAGTAGCTATCTGTTATAAAAAGCACTTATGGGGGCTTATCTAGTACCTTTCTATCTATAGTTCCGCAGATCGCAGCGGGACGTAGAGTGGCGCTCTTGTCCGCGCAACGTGGGGCGCGATAAAGAGATATATATACGCCCTGTTTATGTATCTGATAGCTTTCGCAGGGCAACTATCGTTTCGGCATATTTATTTTCTGGCCGAATTATTTTAATGCGCTCGTATCGACATTAACCGGAACGTACTTTTAAGTGGGGATGGACGATTTGGTATCGATAAATTGGAACGAAAAATAATCGATTTCTGTTTTAACGACAAGATTGCTGCAAAACGAAACGGGACACCCTGTAGATACATTGGACGGTATAGGATGAAGGTGTAAGTATAATTTTAACAAATAAATGAGCGCGCATTCAGCCAGGCTCAGCGCCGAAGCAGCTGAAAGTAAGCGTTACGTTTGCAGTAAGCTGACTGTAGCAGAACGACCTAAAGCTATTACGATAAACACGTGGCACCCCAGGCGGCACACTGACGTCATTTATTGGTAATTATTCGTCGGCGACGTCGTGGATCCAATAAGTGACGTACGCACGACGACACTTTCACGACGAACATTTGACGTCATTAAAGAACGTCGTTGAGACGTCGTTGTTTGGTCATTCCAAAGTCCTGAATCCTTACTGGAAAAACTGAAGTTTTCGTGTTACGTTAATTGAATTTGAGAAAATAAAGACGTTTTGAAGCGTTAATTTAAAGTGTAAATTACTCGTAATTTTTTCTAACATGTCTATGTTTTAAACCAAAATTTTAACTAAAAAATATATATTTCTATTTTGGAATTATGCTATATCGCGTTTATGCGATTAATAGTAATAGTTGTATACGTTATAAATACGCTAGTATACAACTAAACTAGCAAGGAAACTCGCATTCGGTTATTTATTCTAATTGTGTACGTCAATGGGTAGAACTAGTTCCTTTAAAGTGTCACGCCACTGTGCATACTGATTGCGTTTTGGTTTACTACCAGCGGTTTTGTTAGGTTAGTGGTTTTACTTTGCAGTGAGTTCTACGTTGTAAAAACGGTAAGTAAAAAATTAATCAGCCTATCGTCACCTAAAGTTAAAACGAATAATTTTAAATATTTAAACAACTGGAAGAAATATTTTTTACAATAATTTTACAAATCATGGCTTAACAAGAAACAGACAAACTGTACTTATTTCTATAGGTTTTAACCTTTAGGTGACCCCCATTTTATTATTAATTTATTTAGATGTCTTTTGTTGGTGTGAAATTTTACATTGTGCGACTCATACAACCAGAAAGCTTTTATCTAAAATAGTTTTTTCTATTGTACTTAGTTTAGACTCTATCAAATAATCCCAGAACCCGTGGACACACTGTATATCTTATATTATATTTACCGCTTACATCTTATCTTAAACATATTATTGTATTACTCGTATATAATAATAATAACGATATTTGTTTATTAAGTAGGTAAATCCAAATAATTTTGTGTTCCATCTTCGATATATTAACATACTTTGTTTAATTTCTTTAATTTCTTTGTTTGTTTCTAGATGCGTCATTAATGCCTTAGGATTACGTCAATAGGACGTCAAATCGAAGTCCCATTTAAAGAAATTAAGCGTCAATTAGAAGTCTTAAGTAACGTACTATAGCTTATCCAGACCTATATGATGTTCACGTCATCAATACAAGGTTACTAGATGATGACGTTTCAGACAGTGTTGTCACCTCGTACCTCGTATTTTGACAGTTCTAATAAATTGTAGTCTTTCTTTATGCCATCTAATATGTGCGTAAGTAAATCATCTATAGAATATGTCACTTTCCAAACTTTAAATCGAATTACAAATAAACAATCTAGTAACTTTTAGTTGATGACGTGAACATCATATAGGTTTGGATGAGCTATAGATTGGTCATAATTTGACGTCGTTGGGTTGTGACATTAACCCGTCATATTGACGTCATATATACGTCATTTACGACGTCCCCATTGGGCCCCAAACGGCCAATAATTGACGACATTATAACGACAGTGTGCCGCCTGGGACAACTGATACCGTAAACGTCAACTATAAAATTATAATAATATCTTATAATATATTATGATAATATATATTATAATATTATTATAATTATTATATTATTATAATATAATATTATTATAATATCTATATTATTATGAACAAAATGAAGCGGTGTAATTACACCAGAGAGGAGAAGCACCTTCTCCCCTCACTGGTTGCAAATTATAAAAGTGTAATAGAATGTAAAAGCACAAACGGTACAACAAATAAAGAAAAAGATGCGGCGTGAAGTAAAATAATGTCATTATTCAACGCTCACGGGAAAAATGTGACTAGGAGTAATGATTCATTGAGGAAACAATGGAGTAATATGAAACAAGAGGCGAAGAAAGACAAAGCCAAACATCGTGCAGAGTTGTACAGAACTGGCCATCGACAGTTCGATCATCGACCATGGTTCGATGGTTTCGACCATCAACAGTCAAACCAACCGATGATTCGCAATCTTTGATTCTCTCAGTAATAAATGATACGACAGTAATGGGAATTATATTAATAACATCCACTTCCATAATAACTTTAGTAAGCAAAGTAACAAATTCTAGTCACTGTGACAGACTTGGACAATTTGAGGTTATAAACGTGATCTCGAGCTCTCGTTATTCACGTCTCAGATTTAAGCTTGACTTGGCGAAGTTAAGGTCCGGTTTTACGTGGTGGAACTGAATTTTTCTGTCAAGTTCAGCTTGAGCTCTAAGCAGAGCTCAAGACGAGGTAGTGGAACCGGGCGTTAAGCTAATATCATAAGACGCGCCTTTATCTTTTCACGGCCAACCAAAACCAGTCCAGTCAAATTAACCGAAAAGAAAGAATTACGTACGCGCGCCTAGACATTGGCGTATCGACAAAACAATCGCTCGAAAGTACTCCGTCGATGCCGCACGTGTGCAAATTTTTTTACGGGGCCAGAAAAGAGTCGACGAACAGTTGTTTCGCAAACACCTCGCGAGTGTTTTCTTACCACGTAACAGGTTAAATATTTATAAGACCTCGAAGAACGGAGATTTCAAACTGGCCTTGGTTTTGAACGGACGCGCCATCTGTTAATATTTTTGGGCATCCAACGTAAGTGTGAAATTTCAACAAGTCCGGCGATAATGGAAGAGAAGTGTGCCAGTCGTTGTCGTGCATTGTGGAGCCAACAGACGCTCGAAATATTCTTCAAAATGCTTTCATTCATTCAAAACTTCCATTCGCTGAAAGATGAAGAGCATATTCTGACGCGACGCCAACGCCGACGCCGACGTTTGCATTATTTAATAAAGACAAAACAAAAACTATTTCGCCTCGTCCTTGAGGAGCGTTTGATGGAGGCTTCCTCGAGTACGGCTTAAGACGCGTTGTTCTTCCTTTCGTCGTAAGCGAAACACTTCCTTGGGCCGAAACCCTTTTGACGTGTGGCTTTATAGGTTATGTACGATTTTGATGGTGGTGCGTTCCAATATTGTATACTTATCTGCCGAAAATGGAGAACTATTATGATCCGACGAAGAGAAGGAACGCGTCATTCGTCACGTTCAAGGAAGTCTCCGCCTGAACGTTGCTCGAGGACCAAGACTACGAACACGCGGCCCCGAAATTTAATTGAAAAATGGAGCGAATCGATCATAATAATTGTGCAGAGGTTTTCAAAATGACGCAACGTCATCCACAACAGATTTTTGCAAGCGCTCCAGGCGACGAAGCATCAACTGATAATTGTGCTCAACATCTAGTGTTGCATAATATTCGTCGAGAATTTTTTCAAAAAATTATGAAAAGCGAACCAAGACCGGTTTTCGTATCTTGGTCGACGTTTAAACATGTCCATCTCGCCGATCATATTATTATATATATATTTTCGCGTTATAGTGTTTTACGCTTTGCGATTCCCAATTTCCATTGTCCTCTCTCATTCCATTCTCCGTCATTCAGGTGTCTTTCACTCATGGATTTTTGGATCCCTTGACTCCAGTTTTTCCTTGGCCTTCCTCTTTTTCTTCTTCCTTGTGGTGTTCACTCGAGTATTTGTTTCGGCAGCCTACTTTCGTCCATCCTCTGGATATGTCCGTACCATCTTAATTGTTTTTCTTCTATCTCCTCTATAATGATCTTTTCTACTTCCATTATTTGTCTGACATATTAATTTGTTTTATGTTCTAGTCTTGAAATCCTCGCCGATCTTCTTATGGCGTCCATTTCCGTAGCTAATATTTTCCTTTTGTCGTTTTCGGTCATTGTCCATATTTCACTGCCATAGGATAGTACGCTTTTTATTATAGAGTTGTATATTCTAAGTTTGCTCCTTTTTTAACGTTTTTTGACCATAATACACCATTGAGAGCCCCTACGACTTTCCGACTTTGTGTGATTCGGTTTTGAATTTCTGTCGTATCTTTACCTTCATTTGTAAATGTTACCTCTAGGTATTTGTACTGTTCCACTTCTTCAATCGTTATATTATTCTCAAGTGTTAAATCTCCTAATTTTGTTCCTATACTCATATACTTTGTTTTAGTAACATTCATCTCCAGTCCCCATTGTTGATATTCTTCCATTAGTTTCCTGGCCATATATTCTAAGTCATCCTTAGATTGTCCGATTACTACCTGGTCGTCTGCAAATTGTAATGTAAATAATGTTGTATCGTTCTTGATTTCATAACCCATCATTCCGCATTTTCTTTTCCAGGCTTTCAATGCGTGTTCTATATATATTTTTATCATATTATTATCGGTTGTATTAAAATGCAAGATTGATAAAACTTGACCAAGATGCGAAAACCGGTCCTTAGTTCGCTTATCATAATTTTTGGGCATGGCCAAACGCTCCTCATTTATATCGCTTAGATTCCAGTAGAAGAAGCGAAGATGCCGCATTAAAAAAAAGAAAACGCGCCCAGTACTCTGCCTCGGCGATGACGTGGAGAGAAGTTTGATCGATGACGAACGATGGTGCAACTGTTTGTAAACCGTTTGCGCGCGTTCTGTGGCAAATTTTAAAAGCTACAGATTACAGCCGAACAACTTTGCGAGATATTCGCAAAGAATTGTTCGAGCTGCGAATTTTTAAGGATTAATTCCCTCTCGTTTGTTGCGTTAACGACGAAAACAATGAATATCGCCGCGTCTTCGGTTCTCGGGGTTTTCAACGCTTATCGAATTTACACTCGCTCCTCAACAAACAATCGGGAATTAATTTGTTATATTACTATATCGTAATCGTAACGTTTTCTAAAACACATCCACTTACATTTATGACGTAAAGCGCCCCTAAAATTATTGGGGACGTTTACATCGAACCGACGAACTACAAAAGTTTTCAATACATTTATGGGCGACGTCCGGCGTGAGTCACGAAATTTATTTTCTACAATTTAGAAGTGAATGATGCGATGCCTGCACATAATTATCTAGGTATCTTTCCAATTACAGGTGTAATAAAGACTTCGGTAGACACGAAACCATCAAACGGTTTGTCTATATAAAGACAGGGCTAATATTTGTACTTTGCGCCACGTTCTGAAGTAGTTAAATTAGGGGTTGATTCACAGACAACTTCGATTCCATCTAAATTACCAAACAGCCGCCCTCCCCTAGCCGCCGCTAATCAGCAGTTATAACGTCGTTCTACACTTCCTTGGATACACGAACCGTTCCGTTGTCGATATTCTATTTTGTGCACAGCCGAACGCGGATTTCCTGCAATTTTACTTGCGGCGAGGGCTTCGGGCGCGGTCTCCCTCGAAAATTGGAAAATTTTCACGGGTCGAAATTTAAATTCGCCGACCGCGCGACGTCTAGAAAATTAGCGGCGAAACTTCGAAAAACCGCCGTCTCGGCGCTCGAGGGCGATCGCGTTAGTCGCCGCAGTTTTATTAAATCCATCAACCAATTTGGCATCCTGTGTGAAATGACGGGAAGTAACTCGGTTCTGTAATGCCACAGTCACGTGCCTTATTCTCTAAATTGCTTATGGGGGTCGTTCCTAAATTGTCGGCTGCCAAAATCATATCCTCCGTGAAAAATTGTTTACAATAACCTTCCCCCCTCCTCGCCCCTTCGTCTTCGTGGGAAGACGCTACGAAAATTTCCTATCGAATTCGACGATAGATTATTAGATATTAGTAGTTATTTAACTTGAGGAAGTGGAACATACATCACGGCAATCTCAAAGAAAGACAGACAGACAGACAGGATAAGAGTATTCCGGAAATGGGGCTGTCAAATGCCGGAATCGGCCCGGAATTACCCCTTACGAGTGTGTCTAGTTAGAAGACACGCGTACCAATCTAATTCTAGATAGAATTCAAGTTTGTTGATAAACAGAAAAACCTCGAAACGAAATAGGTCGTTATTATAATTAGTTGTGCCCCGCCGAATACTTACTACGTCCCTTTAATTATATAAGCAATCGGGTCGGGATTGTAATAATGAATCGTGTAGACCTTCCATTTCGTCTCTATATATTTTAATTCAATCATATTCGGTCATAATTTGCCATATAATCTTTACGGCGGAACGAGCGAGTCGAACAGTTCCCGTTTTAAAAAATCGACCCTCTAACGGTTTGGACGACTGTCCCCCATTGAATTTTACTCTAATAGATACCGTTTAAACCCGCACGCGCTATGTTAGTTCACGGATTTAGTCGAAGAATGAATGTAATGTCACATCTGCCGTTTGTCCGACACCTAAAAGAGAAACGGGGGCATATTCGCATCGACGACGCGCGAGAGAGATGAATTTAGGATGGGATTTATTTGTCGTTGAAGTTTTGATGTCTTCATATGCTTTATTATTCTATATACGGACGAGCGGTTGCTTTACGATATTTCAAAACTATTTAGGTACCTATATGAACTCGCGATACGTCGACGGCGCCCACTAACGAAATCGGAGCCCCCCTCCGTTTGTCGTCTCTTGCAAAAAAGTCACGTAAATATAAAACGACTTATTTTGATAAGATCGCAATCGACACAGTTAAAATTATTTGCATGATAAAGAGCAACGTAAACGTTCAAAAATCGATTTACCGAGCTTTGATTCTATTAAGCGGAAACATTTTAATCGCTTTCGATTCGTGTTCTACTTAAATTTAATTACCCGCACTAAACTGCACGATTATTTTTCACGTTTCGGACTGTGAATTATATTCGTGAGGCATTTAAATTACTTCAAAATCTCCCTTGGAAAATATGTGCCCGAAAATGGTTCCCGCAAGAGCAGCATACGGTTGAAAAAAAGGAAACGGAATTTGTTTTTTTCTTCTTACAACTTCCGTTTCCTTTTTTTCAACCTCTTGCGGGAACAATTTTCGAGCGCATATTTTCAAAATACGTTCAAAATTGATTTCAAAACTTTCGCGAGCTTAAAACTTAATTCGTTTTTTCTTACAACTTAAGTTTTAAGCTCGCGAAACGAGCTTTTTCGAAACCATCTTTGAACGAACCGTGGGAATGTAACGCGCATGCGCGGGCGAGCTTAAGTTTTCGCACGCCTCGCGAACGTTTACAAAAAGCGATGTTGACCGTGAACATTTTCAAACGGAGGCGAGACTGATCGGCCTAATTGTAAGTAATGTCGTGAAGACGAAAACAAAATTTTGAGCGTCTTAAATACATATAAAAAAAACTTTGAACAACTAGTTGAGACAATTGTTGTTGAATCGGTACTAGTTATCTACATGAATAGTTACGGAAACACAACATTGAGTAATTGGCCAATTTTAGAAGAGTCTGTTCGGAAAGTATATACATATGTATATTATATGAACTTAGTCGAGTTTAGAGTAACTGATAATTTGGGACAACTACTTGTCCACCGGTATTTTTAATGGTGGTTAACGTGACTGAACTGTTCAGTCAATTCAAAAAGAAGAACGTGTTGATGGTTAATATCAAAACGCGAATAAGAAGAATACGTATTGTTAAGTAAAGGTCCAAAAACGTCGAACAATTTCATATAAGTATTGCGAATTTTGTGTTGTGGAAAAGAGTTTAGATAATGATAGACTTTTAGTAAATTGATTAAAAAAGCATCATTAAATGTAAAAATACACGTGAATCGAGGAAATTGGATTTTTTTGGCTGCGACTTATCATCTTATCATTTCACTTCCAAACAACGCCGTAACGAGGGTACGAAGCGACTGTCTAACTTGCGCCCTCCTAAGTCAAAAATAGCTCCAAATAGCCTTCAAACTTAGTTACGTCCGTGTCGGGTGCCATTTTCGGCCACGCCCTCGTTACGGCGTTGCCTTCAAACACGATAAAAGTGGAAATAAAAAAATTCTTCCAGTTTTGGCATAGTGCTTGACTCGCGAGTGTGACAAAAAAATAACTTCTATCTCTGATGAACTGGTAAATTTCTACAATTTACAGAGAATGCCCAAATTAATTTCTAATCTTTTAGTCGTCTAATACATTCACATTTTGATCGAAATCGTAATAGTAGGGTTAAGTGATAATATTACGAAGAGCTTTACCTATAAATTTCATCGTCCTGGATAACTTCTGCACGTTAGAAAGCGTCCAAATTAATTTATAATTTTCATGGTCGCCAGATGCCTCCAAAGTTCAATCGAAATCAATCGATTTCAATTCAATCCAGATGATTCACGCGAATCATTTGGTTCACAAAATGTATATCCACGGGCGAAAGTTGTTTAGGGCTCTGAATTTTATACCCGAAACTTCATCGTAAGATCACTAATCAACCTTCGCGTTTTCGATCAAAATTCGAAGGTATCGGACGACCACAAGATTTCTAAATTAATTTGGACACTTTCACAATTGCAGAAATGATTCGCCAAATATGTGTCCACGGGTGGAAGTTGCCTGGGGCGGTGTTTTTTATACCCGAAACTTCATCGTAAGATCGCTGATCAAACGAATTTTTACGTTTTGAATCGAAATTTGTGGGCACATCGAATGACCACAAGATTTACAAATTAATTTGGACGATTTCTCAATTGTGAGGTGGAAGTTGTTTAGGGCGCTGAGTTGTATACCCGAAACGTCATCGTGAGATGACGAGAATTGACCTTACTTTCGCGTTTTCGATCAAAATTCGAAGGTATCGGACGATCACGAGGTTTCTAAATTAATTGGGACACTTTCGCAATTGTAAAAATGATCCGTCAAATACGTGTCCACGGGGTGGAAGTTGCCCGGGGCGGTGATTTTATACCCGAAACTTCATCATAAGATTGCTAATCAAACGAATTTTTACGTTTTGAATCGAAATTTGTGGGCACACCGAATGACCACAAGATTTACAAATTAATTTGGACGATTTCTCAATTGTGGAGTGGAAGGGCGTCGAATTTTATACCCGAAACTTCATCGTAAGATCACTAATCAACCTTACTTTCGCATTTTGGATCAAAATTTGAAGGTATCGGACGACCAGGTGGTTTCCAAACCGGTTTGGACGCTTTCTCATTAGTCGTGGACATTCGCAAAATGTATCCAGGAGTGGTGAAAATTGTCCGCGGTTGTAAAATTCGTATTTACTCGAAGCTTCATCATCGATAGTACAATAAATCGATTTTTTTACTTTTGCGATTTCGATTGGAATTTAAAGGCGTCGGCGTCGGGTAGAGCGAAACGCACTATTTGTCGTTGTTCTAAATTTTACTTGCGTATCGGCGACCCCTTTTCTTGTAGTAATAATAATAATAATTGAATTTGCATTTATCGGTGTTAACTGCAACAATAACACGTTAAGCCTCCGTTTGTCAGTTAATATTAAAATTAATTTAAATATTATTTTTTCAATGCGATTATTGAATATTAATGCGGCGTGAAAAATGCAACTTGACATCTGTATACATTATCTTTGCATGTAGAACAGGTTCGTTTAGAATAGTTAATCTACCGTTTTACATTTTAATATTTTTGTCGAACAATTAACTTGGTGCGCGATAGGAGTAACCGAGAGTATCCGCTCCCACACTGAAGTATCCTTATCTGACCGGAACCCTTTCCTTATTCCTTCCTTTACGAAGTCCGTGTGGTGGTTTCATCGATTTGCCCTCGCCGCAGCGGCTCTTACGTGTCACCCTCCGCGAGGGAACTCCTCGTAAATTACGAGTAAAATATATTAGCTAATTTGTTATCATTTTTAAAATTGCTCGTTATCGATATTTCAACAGTTATCCTAACCGCCTACTCTTGCGCAAACACGTTTCACCCGCAACCGGCGTTAATTACCTAATTGTCGCACCTAGACGTAAAATGCAATAAATGATTGAACACAAAGACGTCTCCAGGTAAACGAATCGCAATCGCAAGGAGCGCGCGTGAAAATCAATCGAAACACAAATTACTTATATAATTATATGAGAATCGAGTAGTCGAAAAATTAAACTCACGAATTTCGTCGTTTTTCGTCCCCGTTTCTTATTTTTATAATTACTCTAAAGACGATAATTCGGAGATAATGGAGGCAGCTGTGAGACAAAAGCGAGCGCGATCTGAAAGGCAAGTGATAAGGAGTGTGGGAACAGCAGCTTTTATCATGGATGCTTGTCATGTGGTGTCTTCTGCGGCCCGATCGCCGTGTAAAATGTGGACCCTTTAGTATTTGATGAACCGAACAGCGGATTGCGGTGGTGTTCTTTTCGGGCGACGAACGTGCGATTTTCGGTCGCTGCATAGTGCGATTGCGGTAATTGAATTATTTCCGATTCGGTTTGTTCCAAATTTTGTACGAATTTTAGAACGTACCCCATGCAGATGATCGCGCCGAACGGCGACGATACAAAATTGATTGGCAGCTGTCGTAATTGCGGGGCGAAATTAAATTAATCGAATAAGAAGCGTAAATAATTGCCGTTTGACGAGTCGATGGGTTTATAGGTAACGCATCTCGCGGACCAGAGGCCGTATCTAAAAAACTCATGCTCAGAATCTGTGGTGGTGGTGGTGGTGGAGGAGCTTCGCGCGGGATCACTTCCGTATTTTAACGGATTAAAAAAAAATTTTAAACGCCAAGAAAATTCACGGCGGTTCCTTCGATTGTCGCCCTTACGGTTCGAAAAACCGACGCCTAATTTCTAAAGCTCGTTTCGAGCGGGTCGATTTAAAAAAAAAGTCAACCGAGTTTCACAAAACTGTCAACTAGAATATTATTCTGTAGGTAGGTACCTATACGTACGTTTTTATTATTTTTTTTTCGTTGCCATAATTTAACATTTAAAGCGACCAACGCAAGCAAGCCGTTCGAGCCCTAAACAGTCCCTTTTGAATTGTCACGAATAGATTACGGTACCTACGTCATATACGTTTTTTTCTCCTATATTTTTATATTTGTTAAAACGTTTCATAAACCAAAAAAAAACTGTAAGTAGGTACTTGCGACCTTGATAATTTGTAGTCGATTATTTTTTCGAAAAAGATTATCAGCCCCTCAAATTCATTTTTATCAATTTTATTATTTGAACATATTTTTATACCTAGGTACTATTAAAGATCCGATTCTATTGCAAGTATAATATGTATGGGAGAGCCGCGCGGTACCGACCATGGCCGGTTCGCGCTTCCTAAATGTCAAATAAACCCATTTAATGGTTGTAGTCCGATAAGTGCAGTGCTCGTACTTAACATCACTCGACTTAATACAATCGGCGTTAGCAAAGTTAGGGGAAGTTAAACAAAGGCGTTGTTTTAGCGTGTGCAAGAAGTTATCTTTCAGAACTGACGTTTTGATTGTATGATAAGTTAATGAGCGCATTCGACCGGGATCATAGCCGAAAGTAGCTGAAGGACCTTAAGCTAATATTGTGATAACGTGTGACACAACTGATGTCATACGTCAACTATTAAAAAAAAAATAAAAAAACGCAAATTGCCGTTTAAGAGCTTTCCCGGCTGAATGCGCTTAACGATTCCGTCATTATGTGCATTAATTTTTGTTTATTAGTTATCAATAACTAACATTTATTTTGTATTTTTTTTTTGGTTTAATTAGCAGCATCCCCGTTAATATAATCGCGTGGTTGTCGTGCAGTACCGCGACCGCTCTCTATCGTCGTACACTACCGACCACATTTTTTTGCTTCGTTTCTCTGCTCGTTACCAAGTAAAATTAAGTCAAAGGGCTTGATCTCGTTGTTCTTTTGTTTTAATGGGAAAATATCCACAGAAAAAAAAGAAAAATGCACTTTGTCGCCTTACAAAGAACAGTTAGCGAAAAAAGAGGTAAGAAAAAGAGAAAAGTCAGTAGATAGAGAACTAAAAAAAAAAGGTGAAACAATTGACAGAAGAACAAAGATAGAACACGCACAAAAGAAAAGGGTACTCAGGTACTGGTTGTAGTACACATCAGTTTCATTCAATCTTATTTTAGTCAATCTTACCCCAAATTATGGTAAAAAAAAAACTTAAAGAGGTCGGCACTGCACGATTCTCCCGTAGATACTTTTACAATTTACAGTAGGCGCCCTCTTAACCGACCGGTTAACCGGTCGCTCAACTGAGGAAGTGACTCATACAGCACCTGCGCGAATAGCACGATTTCATTTTTAAAATACCGATGGACGCAAAAAAACAAAAGAAAATTGTTAATTTATTCTAAAATACAACATTTTCCTTCTTTAAATATGTATTTTTAAAGATATACTAGTGCAATTGTTAAATTAAAACAATACAGTGATACAGTACGGTATTCTATATATGTACATCGTTCGGTTTAACCGGCCAATGGCCCGGTTAAGAGGGCGCCTATTGTATTTACCTACCTGAATAAAACCCAACCAACCAACCAAAAGTCTAAACAACATTACGCGCACTATCGAAACACGGCACTCCGGTAAAAGGTTACCGGTCGCGACTGAATTGAATTTTCACAAAACTTTTATTCCGGTCTATTGTCGTTTGTTTAAATTTTAGAAAGTTATTTTATCGGGCGACGGTTCTCGCAAGTCTAATCGAAAACTACCGAGGACGAATTAGAACATCTTATTGCGTAAGAAGGTCGGGCGCCTACTTTGTGCTCTTATCAATTCAAATGTGCATGCCGGTTATAATGCTATCTGAATTTTTTTATTGCATTCATTTAAATTACGAGTTGTAACAAAAACTAATAAATAATTTTGTTGTAGGTAGGTATCATTACAGATTAACCTGAACTGTAAAACGGAAGTAAAACACAAGTAGCATTGTTCGAAATTTTAATTTTATTTTTATAATGCATTTATTTTGCGATCATTTTATCATTGATACTTATTTTTTCAAAATTGATATTTTGTTTTTGTTCGGCTGATAGTAACAATGATTTATTGATGAAGACAATCGTCTTCACATCGAATTGCATGCAACCTTATTATTTTTGACCTTAGAACCCTTACTCTTCGAATTTGAACTGGGCGGTAATGTTTATTGTTCTATGTGCATCGGATATATTAAAAAAAACAACGACACGATCTCTTTAAACGCTTGAAACCAAAAATTTTCGAGAGATGGGCTAACTCGAAAAGCTCAAAAATATCATTTCGAAGCGAATTTAATTATAAGATAGCGGAATAAGTAGTTATTTTTGAACAATTAAAGTACAGTGAAACCGGGAAAGTTGACCATATTTATAACCTAACCACTTGTTTGGGTCGATCGCATTTTGATGAACTCGAGCGGCGAATCCAGATTTGATTGTGTAAATGGGGTGTCTCTGTAAGTTGATCTCATTCTTAAATTGATCAAATTTAATCTGAACCAAAGTCATGGTCAAAATAGACAAGTTTTACTGTGTACTTAGTTACAATTAGTTGTTTATTGTTTAATTTGATTTCTTACAGGACGGTTTTATATGTAAATTAATTAAATTAATTAAAATAAATAAGTAAATTATTTAGCGCATATTTTCTTTTAAAGGATTAAATAAAAGCAGATCGAAAGGATATTAAATAAAAAACAAATAAAATGAAAACACGTCGCAGTGTAAGTAAATTAGAATTTTCGATTATTATCCAAATTATTTTGAAAATCGCGCGTTCGCTATTTTACGGTAAAATTGAAAACTATCGAGCTTTCGTCGTTTCGGTACCTAATCAAAAATTTACGATTGTTGATTTTTAAAAATATAACAGGTACTTACGGTTTATCGATTGCTCGTAGACGTTTACGTTTGCGGATTGTGTTGGAATCCAATTTCTTTAAACTTGTAAAAAAAACGATTTCAGCGTTAAACGTTAAAGATTTTCGGGGCGTTCGAAATTGTGCGATTTAAACTTAAAAAAAAATCGTCGTGTAATTTAGCCCCGGTAAAAAAAATAATCGGTTTTTATCTGCGGCAATATCTGTTGCGCGGCGGGCGGAAGTTTCGGTTGTCGCAATTAGGCGTCGCGTCGCGTCGCGTCGCGTCGCGTCGTCGAATTAATAAAAGCGGGAGGAGATCGAATTCGAATGACTGAATGGACCTTTAAAACGGATCTTTAATAAACCACAAACGAAAACCACTTTCGACATTTTATATTCGATTTGGAAGAGAGGCTCGCGTTCATTTTTCTGCCCCCCAAAGCTGCACGTGATGAGAGCCCTTAAATAACCGTTGCGATTAGAAGAGTGGATCGCAGATTGTTAATAATTGAGGGCGACTTTAGCCCCGCGGCTTTGTTTAACCCGCACTCTACGCCCTCCCAATTCATATCTAAATTACTTTTAAATCCGGCAAACTTAATGTAGTATATCGCGAACTACTGTTTTTTTAACGGTGGCGGGGGACTGATTTTCATTTGTTTTAGAGGTGTAAACGGTCGGTGTGTGTGATATCTACACCGTAAACGAAGTCCGTAAGATGTTTATCTGCACGCACAGAACAGATATTTTGTTAAAAGTTATTAGTATTGGTCGGTGTATTATATACAGTGTTGTCCACAGATAACTGATAGTATCCAAAAATTTTCGATATTCCGTATTTGGCTCCTGCTCGTCATCAGGCAGTGTTATGGCGAAAAACGAGTTCAATCATTCATATACAGGGCGTTTAAAGGCAAATTTCTAAAAAACGAGAGAAAAGTGGCCTTATTTGAAAAGTTAATCTACGCAGAATATTGTAATTTTCAAAATTAAAATTACGCGCACCTACCTAAAACGTATGTGTTTTGAATCGTTTTTTTTCTTATCGGATAACAATAAAAGGCGTTATGTTTCAAAATTGCTAAGAACGAAATAGTTTCTCTATTTTACCTCTTCGTTTTTATTAGATTGCTGACCAAGATTCTGTTAATTTTTCTGGCTCAATTATCGAGACATCTGGATGCGACTAACTGGACGCCAAACAACACGACTTTACAGAATCTGTCGAATGGTAAATTAATCGGTTGAAAATGTATTTCGGCGCAATAGGTGATTTACGCTAAATTAAATGTACCTCATCTACACTAACCTAAACGTATCTTAACTGCATTAGTCGAAACTTATCTCATCTACGCTATCCTAACATTTTTATTGCACTTACACTTTGTTTCGGCGATTTACGCTTTGAACAAATCAGTTTTTTCCGCGACACTTTGAAAAAACAATTAATAGATATGATTAATTAGTGAATTATTATAAAAAACCGATGTGGAGACATTATTTTTCATTCGATTTCGATTTCACGGATATCGTTAGGTTCGTTTTAAACGTTTTAATTAAAAAACCGACCGTCTGAAAGGTGTCGTCATTCGAAATTTTTGAATAATTTGGAAAAAAAACGATTTGTTCAACTTCGAAGGCCCACACCGACCAAGGGTATTACAAAAAAATGTACTTTTATAACGTTTTTGGTCCTTTCTTAAGTCAACTTTTAACCTGCAACCGCGGCATTCTAACTGCACAAATAAAATTGGCTAAAAAAAATTGAGTAGGCTATAAAAACTTTTAGAAATGATACTATTACGTCAAAAATCGACGGGGATTCCAAAAAAAAAGTCAAAATATACAGGGTGTTCCGTTAAAAAATATAAATTTGAGGTCGTTTCCGGAGCAACCGGAATTTTTTCACCGTCGAAAATAAAGGTTGTTTAGCGATTGCGTCGACATCCGGTGTAGTAGTGCATAAAGCTAAAAATTTCATTGGCGGCCAGTTAGAAGCGTCCAATTGTCCGGCTACCCCATTAACGGTAGGTACAACGTGTTTTGTAGAGTTTGTGCGCCATTTTGGAATCACTCTGTATACGTGAAACGATTGGATTTCGTTTGTCAGATGTCAGGTAGTAAAGAAGATGTTGAACGAACGCACAACACCTTGTTTGATTTTTGAAGAAAAAATCGGTCGAACATTATCACAACTTACTCTACACAAAAATATGTCGACTTTTCTCAGCCGTAATAAAAAGCTTTATACGGCAACTCAAAATGTATTTTGAACGCGTCAACGGACGCGCGGGCAGTTTTATTTTAAAATAGGATACGCGAACAACAATAATTATAGTTGGAGACACAGTTTTTGATCGCCGTAAAACGAACCAAAGCAGTATTTAGGGGAAACGTCGGCGTCGTCGTCGTCGTCGACAGTTTGAATGGGGATGTTGGGGATGAAGCGGTCACGCTTCGGACCGAATCACGTTTTGCTTTTACACGAGCGTCGTCGTCATCGAATACGTTATTCCGCGGCAGCTTTCGTTTATATCATCGTTCCATCGCAAGTTAATTTCCAATTTTTAAGTGTGCGGTCGAACGACAGAACAAACAGTAAATCATAAACAGTTTTGACTTCCATGTGCGATTGTTGAAGTTTATTGTTAAAGAGAGACGTTCTTCGACGCAGGAATTTCGCTTTAGTCACGTTTCTAACGAAGCTGATCATCGGTTATGACTACGCCGCGTGACTTACGATCATTTTCGTTTGTTTTAAAAAAAGCTCGGATATTGCCAGATATTTAACAGCGTCGACGTATAGGATATATATATATATATATATATATATATATATATATATATTTTACATCATCCTGTTACTAAAATCTTTACACGTCCCCCCCCCCACAAAAGAACGAGCCATTTTATGTTCCGAGTTTCACGTTTTTATTACAATTATTGCCCTGCAAGAAAATATAGCATCGGACGACGCAACGATCGTGGTCATAAATGAAACATTTGGCCTCTGGCCATCTAATTTTATGTCCTCCGTAATTCTATAAATATTTCTTAATTGAAATTGTATCGAGTCGGAAATGTTAAATGCGAATAATGATTATTGTTGTTCGCTCTAGATTTTATTAGTAAGCACGGCGTCGCGCGTTAAATCTGGATTCGTACATAATATACATTTAAACTAATAATTTATGTGGTTTAATAAGTGATTTACAAGGGCTATTCAATTATTAATCGTTCGTGCGCATTGCACGCGGGATCATTGAACAAACAGCTTTAGGCCATCGAGAACGCCCAACGCAACGGTTTCATGTTGACCGACAAACGTGAATGCACAGTAAAAATTAATTTAATTAATTCGTAATGTTATCTTGGGGGGGAACTTGAAAAATTGAATACGCGATACTTCGAAAGATCCGTCGCGCAAAAAGTTTAAATGACTCGAGAGGAAGCGTTAAAAATAAAAATCGAATTTGTGTCGTTTTGTCAGCAATTTTTCTGACGATGATATTGAATTATTTGCTGGATTTACGATTACGCAACCTCCGCATTTAATCATCACCACCCTTGCGGATTATTTTTGATGATCTTACTAACGCTAGTTCAATCAACTTCAACATTAACGTCGTGCCCCAAAGGACAACTTCCACTTGATTGATTGATTGATTTTTCAGCGCGATTCATTTCGCAAACTGATTGTCAATCGATTTATCATTATCCAATTTTTAAGATTTTTGGAAATGCCCTTTCTTGGTCGCGGCGGTTAGGACTATGAGGGCGACACCTATCGAGAAAACAAGATTCCTTAGCCTCAAACGGTCATTCAAAGTTTGTTGGTAGTCGCTTTGAATTTCATCACGCCTTGTCAACACGATCAAAAGTTGGAATTGACGATCGGCGTCGAAATCTGTGTCGTATCTTTCAAAAAAATTTCGTCAATTTTCAACGAACATGTTTGGTTGACGATACGAGGGTGCGATTCTTTCTACGAATCAGCTGACGACGCGATTAAGAAAGCATTAAGTGTCGGAAACGACTCCTGACAAAAGATAATCGTGACCTTTATCAATTTTTTGCACGTTCAAGTCTGGATTTTATTTCCAAGAACGTTGCTGATAACGCACGACAATTTCAATACAGTGGTACCTCGATATACGAGTGCCCTAATATACGAGTGTTTTGAGATACGAGCCGCCGAGCGAGCGATATTTTGCTTTGAGATGAGAGCAAGATTTGAGATACGAGGAATCGCACACTAACAGTTTCTCCCACCTCAGACTAGACCTCAGTCTGTGTGCTTGTTTCCCTCGTTTTCGAAGCATTTTTGATAAGTTGGGTTCGCGTTTTTTTGGTTTTTGTACATTTACAAAACATTATCACATTTATTTTTATAACCATGGGTCCGAAGAAGAAGATGATGTCTATTGAATTAAAGCGTGAAATCATAGAAAAACATGAGCAAGGTGTGCGAGTAATTGACTTGGCGAGGATGTACGGGCGTAGCACATCAATGATATGTACTGTGCTTAAACAGAAGGAGTTGATAAAGGGTGTAACGCCAGCTAAGGGCGTTACAATAATTTCTAAGCTCCGGACCTCTCCATGAAAAGATGGAGAAACTACTGATGGTGTGGGTGACAGAGAAGCAGCTTCGAGGAGGAACCTTAACACAAAGCATCATATGTGAGAAGGCACGAGCGATTTACGGTGATTTGCTGAAGCAGATCCCACACACTTCCACAAACGAGGAATCGGAAGATTCGTTTAAAGCCAGTCGGGGCTGGTTTGACAACTTTAGGAAAAGGACCGGCATTCACTCCGTCGTCAGTCATGGTGAGGCAGCAAGTTCGGATGTGAAGGCAGCTGAGGTTTACATCAAAACGTTTTCCGAACTGATAGAAGCCAAAGGATACATCTCCCAGCAAGTCTTCAACTGTGACGAGACAGGGCTTTTTTGGAAAAGGATGCCGAATAGGACTTACATAACGGCAGAGGAGAAGATGATGCCAGGTCACAAACCCATGAAGGATAGATTAACTCTAGCACTTTGCGCCAATGCGAGTGGCGACTGCAAAATCAAGCCTCTGCTAGTATACCATTCGGAAAATCCCAGAGCCTTTAAGTCACATAAGATTTTAAAAGAAAAACTGCAAGTTATGTGGAGGGCAAATCCGAAGGCGTGGGTCACCAGGAAATTCTTTGTGGAGTGGATAAACCTGGTGTTTGGCCCTTCTGTTAAAAAATATCTACAGGAAAACAACCTACCCATGCAAGCCCTTCTCGTCCTCGACAATGCCCCTGCTCACCCACCAAATCTCGAAGATGATTTACTCGAAGAGTTCAAGTTTATAAAGGTTCTCTACCTACCACCCAACACCACTCCTATCCTGCAACCCATGGATCAGCAGGTGATTTCTAATTTTAAGAAGTTGTACACCAAGCACATTTTTCGGCGCTGCTTTGAGGTAACGGAGAACACAAACCTTACCCTTCGAGAGTTCTGGAAGGACCACTTTAACATCGTGATATGCCTAAGAATTATTGATCAGGCCTGGCTGGGTGTTACAACGAGGACCTTAACCTCTGCATGGAAGAAGCTGCGGCCTGAGGCTGTAGCTGAAAGGGCCTTCGAAGGATTGGAACCCGAAGTGTCAGTAGTAAAGGAGATTGTTTCTCTGGGAAAATCCATGGGTCTGGAGGTGTACGAGAGAGATGTGAACGAACTCGTCGAGGAACAGTCTCAGGAGCTGACAACCGAGGAGTTACACGATCTACATTCGCAGCAGCATACGGTGGTTCAACGAAAAATTAGTTTTGAAGAGGAGCCAGAGATGGAGGAGGTTATCTCTACAAGAGATATAAAGGAGATCTTGGGAATGTGGAAGAAAGTTGTAGAGTTCGTGGATAAAAATCACCCCGAAAAAGTTGCAACTGGTCGTGCATCGGAGTTGTTCAACGAAACTTGCCTAACTCATTTCCGCAATATCCTGAAAGGGAGGAAGAAACAAACCTCCTTGGACAGTTTTTTTAAACGATCTGCAGGTGAAAATGAGCAAAGCGTGACGAAAAAAGCGAAGACCAGTGACGAAAATTAAGCGCTTCCGTAAGCACTTCACTTTTTCTTTTATTATGTTTTTATAGAATATGTATTTGTTATTTATAAATAAATGTTTCTTCTTGCAAATACATTTTTCTTATTCAAAAACACTTAACAAAAACAACTGAGGTGGTGTTTTGGGAGCTGGAACGGATTAATGGCATTTCAATTAATTTCAATGGGGAAGATTGCTTTGAGATACGAACAATTTGACATACGAACAAGGTTACGGAACGAATTAAACTCGTATGTCGAGGTACCACTGTATATCTCAACGGTGCCGAGTGTGATCATCCAAGACGATTTTATCGAAATCGCGACCTGAGTTTTTCCGAATAGAAAGCGGGAAAATTGTTTTCTCGCGTACTAACAGGATACGATCGGCAAGAAGTCATGTTGGTAACTACGACACTTGAACCCATAGAAAAACAGACAATGGAACGCACAGAAGAAGTTGCTTTTCTGTTTTTTTTCCGCAAAGTGTTCGATTCTTTTTAATTAATGTTTAACTAAAGCCGCATTTCATCGACGTTTCGAATATTGCCATCGGGCCCCTTAGTTATTAATTAAATCACGAACTTATACCTTATTCACCTACACTCCGTAAAAAAAGTGGCCGAAATTTGTTAAATTTAAAAGTTCCGCGACAAAGATATCGAAAAAATTGTTTTGTGCGGCAGCACTGTGCCTAATTGTCACGCAACAGTTTGGAGATCGATCGAGCGGTTTACGTTAAGGGAAATGGCTCGTGAAATGGACGCGAAACGTGTGTTTTTAGCAAAAAAGAGCATCGGAAGCTTGTTGCCGAAGACGTGGTTTCGCGAGCCTCTAGTGGTCCCATCCATCCCGAAACGCATCGTAGCTGGTGATGAGACGTGGGTTTGCGGGTCTCATACGCAAACGAACCGAAACCCAAAAAACCACGCCGAAGTCGATCAAAAATCCGTTTTCTCCGATTATCGTGGTGTTGCGCGTTTACAATTCGTTTCAGATGGACAAGCTGTCGACAAAGAATATTTGGGCGTTCGCGCGAGAACGTTCGCCGGAAAAGGTCTAATTAGTTGGAAAAAAATTCGCGTGTTTTGCACCAATTTTTGGCCAAAAACTCAACAAAAATGTCATCGACCAAGCACCGCGTTCTCCAGATTGTTTCTCGAACTCGAACTGCCTTATACCACTTCGGGGCGGGTGTCTTCGATCGATTGAAGAACTAAAAGAAAAGTCGCGGAAGAAACTCAAAACAATGGCGCAGCTGGATCGTGAACGTTGAAGCGTTTAAAAAGTGTTTTCGAGGACCGGGCTGGGCCTAATTTCGAGGCGACAAAATCAATATTGTTGAATAAACAAGTACAAAGGACACCGAAAACTAATTGAAAAGGCCTTAATTAAACGTACCGATGACAACAATTTCAATAACCTAAAGTCGAAATAAGTCGATTTTTGGCATTTCCGAGATATAAAACGTTCGGCGTTACGTACGAAGTTTAGGAAAATAGGCTTCCGCAATCCTTGTTGTTTGGTGGTGGCAACCCCTAACAAAATAGGACCCATTCGCTTGCCCTGTTCCGTGCGAGCGAAAATAATGCTCGACAATAACAAAAATTTACTAAAAATAACAATTAAACCGCTTTTTTAATTTTATTTTTATAGTTGACGTATCATATCGGTTTTGCCGCGTGTTTATTAGCACAGCTTAAGTCGTTCAGCCGTAGTCAGCCACTATGACATAACGCTTACTTTTTTCTGTTTCGGCGCTGAGCCGGGCTGAATGCGCTGTCGCACTATGGGGCGAACAAGTACATATCATTTCAAAATTTAATAACTTTAACAGTAAAGTAGTTAGTACACAGTAAAACAGTAGTACTTAACGGTTTATCTACTAGTTGTATTATTATGTACAATCGACTCATTATCAAATGAACGGGGGGCGTGGTCTAAAACAGCGCGATTTAACACACAGCTCTGTATTTCATTTTCTTCGAGGCATATTTAACTATGTAAGTGGAGACGTTTACATTTACTGACATAAACAAAACATAAATCGTTAAATACGTTACCGACACTTCTACAGGTCTAAAGTCTATGTTTACATTTATGCCGTTGGATCTAAGTAGGTGTATTAATATTAAATTTAAAAATCGGTTGTGCTATTTGTAATATACAGTAGAGTCCAGTTAATCTGAACCACGCCACTGCGAAAATGTGGTTAATCTGAACAAAAGTACGTTAGAAAAATAATACAGAGGCCAAGTGAAAATAGAACAATGTATATGAATGATTATACTATGGTTATAAAAATGATAAAAATAAAATACGTATCTATAGTATCTACTGTACTTAATAAATGAATTGTTCGGCTTATTCATAAAGTCAGTAATTGTATCTTTTGTCGTGATGTTGAAAATGTTAAACGTGTCCAGACAAACGCTGGTTAACTTATAGCTTACAGCAATCTAAAAACTTTGTATTTGCTACTCGCTACTGCGTTACAAGAATAATTTTGGTTAATCTGAAAATCTGGTAATTCAAACAGGTTTCGGTCCTAATTCGTTCGGATTAACAGGACTCTACTGTATGTGTAATTGTTTATCTTCGGAGTTATTCTAGAAAATTAATAGGTAAATATATTTATTTACTTATTAATTTTCTATATATTACAATGTCACTATTATGACATATATTTATGTCACAAGTCAATACAAATAACTACAAAATACGCAAAATAGGCATAACAAGCGTCCGTGAGTCTTCAGAGGCCTAATCAGTATCTCGTGATTCGTCACCAAGGAACGTTTCCTTTTACTTTTGCTGGATTAAGTCGTTTTATCGTTTTACGTTTTATATTTCTAGCACTATGTATGCCTAGAAGAATTAGGGCCGTTATTAAAAATAAAAATTATGTAAACAAAATGGTTATTTTTGATATCAGTATTTTATATTTTTTTATAATTTTGATTACTTATTATTTGCATCTCATTTGATTGAGTGCCAATAATAATAACAATTGTATGTTATGTGTAATGGATTAACTGAAAACTGGTGGGGATTCCTAGTATTTAAAAAGTACCCGAAAAAGGCTATTTTCCGTAAAACTATAAACTTTATTTAACTAAACTACATTATAGGAGTATTTAAAACTTTCATTTATTAGGGTTTATGTCAATTTATTGTGTTTTGCAAATGTCATATGTAATTGCAAAACTGACATGTGTATACTGACGACGATCTTACAATAAGACAGATTGAACGTTAAATATTAAAATATTAATTACGAATTTGTGTGATTGGCTCAAGTGTTACAAAAAACAAATTATTATATTAAAGAACGCCAAAAATCTCGCAAACATGTAGTAGTTACAATTCACAAATAGGTATCGCTTTTTAATTATGTTTATAAGTCAGTGGATGTAGTTGTCACTCACTCGCTCTGTGCAACGCTGACAATAATTTAATTACTTTGGAAAGAATGTCGATATGAATGGTGTAAATGTATTTAAGAGTTGAATTTGAAATTTTTATATTACTATCTGCTTATTGATATTAGTAAATTCATATTGTTCATATGAGTTTTTCTGGACATACTAAAAAGTATGTTTGCCATTAACACGAAACTGTCCTTATAATTTTATTACTGCTAATATTCTTTTATACAATTACGTAGTTGTAGAAATCGGCGACTCGAAATTATTCGCTGATATCAAGAAATTCTATATTTAGATCGGGATTTAGCTGTGTGCTAACAACGCAACTCCACAATTTATACGTCGAGCCATGTCCATTTCATAATGCGCCGGTCGTACAAATTAAAAATTTTAGATAAGTATTTTAGAAAGTATGCTGCATCGAATGATGTATTATTAACTTAACAAAATAATACCGGATGAAATAAAATTTCGAGGGAGTTGATAAATTTTCCAAAATAACTCTAAAACTATGACATTTAGATATAGGGAAGTAAATACAACCTGGCCCTAATTTTAAACGTATAATGCAATAGAATTGAGAAAAATGTAGGTTGGTATTTAAGATTACTAAGATATTAATATTTTTCGAATAACAAGTTTGGTTTTTTTCCTGAACATCCAGTATTATTTTGTTAAGTTTATCATTCGATGCAGCATAGTTTCTAAAATACTTATCTAAAATATTAAATTTGTACATGCATAAATGTCTTAAAAAGATGATTATTTGTAACACCCTGCAGCTATCAATTTTTTTTTTAACAAAACACGAAATAATTCCAAACGGGCTAATTTCAGAGGCCAATATTTATTGGAACAAAAAGTCGCATGATTGCCTCGGGAATACAAATCAATAATAAAAATTAGGGTGTTCCATTTAAGATAATAACTAATGATATAATAGCTTGAAAAATATGACAGATAACGAAAATCTCTAACGCCCGGTTCCACCGCCTCGTCTTGAGCTCTGCTTAGAGCTTAAGCTGAACTTGACAGAAAAATTCAGTTCCACCACGTAAAACCAGACCTTAACTTCGCTAAGTCAAGCTTACATCTGAGACGTGAATAACGAGAGCTCGAGATCATGTTTATAACCTCACATTGTTCAAGTCTGTCACGGTGACTAGAATTTGTTACGTTGATTACTAAAGTTATTATGGAAGTGGATATTATTAATATAATTCCCGTTACTGTCGTATCATTTATTACTGAGAGAATCAAATATTGCGAATCATCGGTTGATTTGACCGTTGATGGTCCTCCGCCAGTTCTGTACAACTCTGCACGGTGTTTGGCTTTGCCTTTCTTCGCCTCTTGTTTCATATTACTCCATTGTTTCTTCAATGAATCATTACTCCTAGTCACATTTTCCCCTGAGCGTTGAACAATGACGTTATTTTACTTCACGCCGCATCTTATTCTTTATTTGTTGTACCGTTTGTGATTTTACATTCTATTACATTTTTATAATTTGCAACCAGTGAGGTGAGAAGGTGCTTCTCCTCTCTGGTGTAATTGTACCGCTTCATTTTGTCCATAATAATATGGATAACATGAAAACGAGAACAAAACGTCGCAAACAGTCGCAACAGTAACGGGCAATTTATTAGGTTAGGTTAGGGAATTTCATTTTTTTTGACGTTCTGTATTACTGTCGCAGTGCGGGATATTTAAAAAATGAAGGAAAGGACCAACCACGTGCAAGTTCTGCAGTGTTGTCATATTTACGTACAACTTAGCCAAAGCGTGTTTTGAAAAGCGTTCCGTCTCGAGTCGTGCTTACATTAGAGTTCGACTTAGGTAAGTTCTAGCTCAAGATGCAGTGGTGTAATCGGGCGTAAATGTCATTAAATATTAAATAAAATATATAAAAACTTTTCTTAAGGTCAGTTTTCGGTTCAGCTCATCTTAAAGAAAGCTAGAAATTGGGTGTTCCGCTCATTTTGCCCAATAATCCTGTATATGTATTGATACGATAAATATAAAAAGGAACCGGTGCAGAATATATGCAAAATATTGACAAATATACAAATCATAATCTCATCACGACCGCAGATAAAATAATATTTTTCCAAGTTAATTGTTCTTATTGATCTTTTATGACGCAGCGCCCTGTTGGAAACCTAATATTTTAAAAAGGTACAAGTTGTTGCAAGATTTTTTGCTGATTCTTAAAGTAGACACTTCCACGAATATAAAAATCGTAATTTCTAGACATCCGCAAAAAGCGCTAATTAATAAATGTTTAATGCAAGTTTATAATTGTAGTCAATTAAATCGTTGTGCTTCTCAGTTTCATTTGAAACAGTTATTAAATATAAAGAACCCAAATTAGGTCTTTTCAGAGTAAATAGATATTCTTTTAAGATGATAAAACAAGAGATCTAGGATTCAACCCATAACACATTACGATAGGAATTCAAAGTTTCGCGTAAAATGTAGCAATAAATCTGTTGTTTGTAAATGTTCAACTTTGAGGCCTTATAACAAATTAAAGGAAAGACCTACAACAAATATAATCACAGATCAAAAAAATATAGGTTTCAATTATTTATAATTAATTTTTCTTTTACTTCTACAACGTACTTGACAATATTAAAGTTTGAGATGATATTTGCCTTTTCGCAAATATAGTGCGTCGCCCATTAAATTCGAATAAATGACGACCTTGGTTTTGGCGCATATAAATAATTCCGCCCACTTTTTTTTGATGCGGAATTCGAAATTTCGGCTCTTATAGAAATCAAGTACCAACCGACTTTCTTCGCGTTCACTTTCTTCATTTTTCTCCTCTTTGAAATAAAAGTTGAACTTTGAGCGACTTTTTGTGCACAAACAATGCGTTTTCGATGGTCGATTTTTAATCTTCTTCTTTGTCCCTCGTACGTGCCTGATAACGATCTCTTGATTTCGAAATAATTTAAATATTTTTTGTGGGCCGGTACGATAATGTGGCTTTCACTCGAACGTTACTTGATCAGAAATAATGATCATCAAAGTTTCGACGTTTTGTTTGTTGCTGTGAAGCTTGTCAAATTCAAAGACCTTAGGGCTTGCTAATTACCCACTATTTTTGCCAATGCGTTGTCGTTTATTTTTTGAGTCGTCGTCACTCGCAGTTTCTGTTATGCAATAAACAGTGCGAGTTTTCCGTAAACGACCTAATTGCGCCACGAAACGGTTAGGTACTAAATAAAATCCGTTTTAAAGCAATTTCGAAATTTGGCATAACGTTCCAACAGCTGACGACGAGGCGGAACAGTTCGGGCTCTCCGATGAAAACGAATCTGGAGTGTACATTGTGTATAATATAAATCTATTTAGATTCAATTACAACATTACGTTTGTTTAGTTTTGAAAAGGCGCAGATGTGCCCGGAGTTTTCTAGTGTTTTAAAATATGAAGTGCGTCGGTCGTACCTCGTTCGTGGATAGTTCCGTCTGTTATTTATTAAAAGGATTCTTTGTTCCGTAAATTCGACTGTGTGTGCGCGCGTTAAAACGCCGAAATCCACGCAAACAGTCTCGAAAGTTAGGAAATTTATAGCGTAATATCTAGGAAGTTCGCTAATCAAATTGCGATAATAGACAGATATGAAAGAAACTTTGTTATTCTAATATTTTCCTGTTTCGTTTGAATTCTCCCTTTTCCCGATTGATTTATTATAACGGTCGTATGTTGATTCGGTTTCGTTTCAATTTTAAAACTTCGCCGTTTAGGGGCACGTAACGAGTATTGGTCGATATACGATAAATAATGCACGCGCGAGACGGTTCGCGATTATCATGTTCTCGAAGGCGTAAATTACCGAAACGTTCGGGGACCGACTGAGGGCAATTAAAGTCGATTTTTACGCGAATTAAAGTTTAAAAAAAGTGACGTTTTACGTGAAGGTGCCACGAAGGGAACGCGCATCGATATAGCGAAGTGACAGCGAATAACCCCCGAGGTGTCAGCCGTTAGACAAATGACACAAATCCATTAAGGGACTATCGCAAATCATAGCCTCCACACACACTGCGATCGAACTCGATAAGCGGGGGGGGCTCTTCCCCGTCTGCTCATCCATCCTCCGCGATGCGTGCGACACGTCCGGATAAAGTGCCATTCATCGGCACGAAGAAGCAACACATGTTTAATAAAATCGAACTACAAATTCGCACTTTAATTTATCATCTCGGTAACATCTTTGACTTATTGTCGGGAAGCGGCATTTAAAACGCATTACGCGCCCCGCGGCGCGGCGCGTCGAGGAGAGGGCGTCGGATTTATGCGCCGTCGCGCCGAAGCGATATTAATACCGGAGTGATAACCGGAGTTTGTCCTGTAAAGACATATGAAGCATTGCGTGCTGTCAGAAGCAAGGGCCGCTTCGAAATTGAGGTGGCGCAACTTGAAACATTCGAATTACCGACGGCGTCGTTTCACCTCCTCCTCCTCCGCCACCTTCCGTCGCGTCCCCGTTTCACAAAGCGCCATTTTAATGCGAAATTGAATTCGCGATGGGTATTTTATACACTTTGATGCTCCGGTATCCTGCGGATTTTATAATTACATATTTCGAGGGGCCCCCGTCTGTTTTTGATGGGTAAAAATTTGAAGCGTTTTACACGTGATTTTTTTCGACGTCGTCTTCCGTTACGACCGTAATGTAGGAGCGCGGAGAAAGAGAAGAAAAAAAAACACGATTGCACAATACTAACTTGATTATACTGATTACCGATTACAATACTTCCCGGATCTCCCGCGGCAGAGCGGGGCCAAAATGAAAAGGGGTTAAATTTTTGCCACTTTTACCTGTTCTTCGCGTATACCTGACGTTGGTCGTCGCAGCAGTATAATTTTGACCCTTTTCGCATTTAAAAGCGGTTTCACAGTTGGTTATTTCCGCTTTCCTAAATACGACTTTAACTGGATTTAGAAAAAGGGATAATATTATGTAATTGTGTTTTTATCTAAAATTTTAGGTCAAGGGTTGCGCGCTCGGGGCGACCGTGTGAAATCGTACTTTTTTAAGACATTTTTTTTTCCCCGGAATCGTGACAACGACTTGAAGGGTTGTAATATACCTGAAAGGCGTGAAACCGCGATGATACGCGAAATTTACGACAAAAGCTTTAAATTGAACGTCGAGAGACGCCCATAAATTTCCCATAAGTATGTCGCACCTAGAGGTCGTTTCGCCCTCGTCGCAGACAGCGCGCACAAAAGAATGACAGTTGAACGTTCGAATGACAAAAAGCTCACCAATTAAAGTCAAGACGATGAAAAAAATCATACATAATGCGCGCTCTCGAGACATCAATACGTTAAACAAGGGAATCGTTTCGGCCCTAATTTTCGTCGTCATAAGACGTAGAATCGAAAAGCCCTCGGAAAACAAAACTCGGTGGGTGCCCTCCGCATCGGTGCTTCCAACATATGATTAAGGACCGCCTAGAAGGACTTCGTGAATCGACGTACCTACCAAGGTGCGCGGAAGTCCTTTATATCCGCGAAAAGCGGAAGTTGGATGTGAATACGATCAGATCAGAGTCATGTCGTTGCGGCCGTCTACAATGAAAACCCGGAGAAGACCGTTGTCTTGATTATATAAAGAATATTCGATTGAAAAGGGGCACGAGCCGTTGACTACCGCCATTATCGTTATTAACTTAAATTTCACGGTATAACGGTTTTTTTTTGGGAGATAAGCGGCGACGGCCGACGCGACGCGACGCCCGCCGCAAACAACGGAAAGGTGGATAATTTTTTTTCCGTTTCACCGTCGATTAACATCTGCGCAATTTAAATTAATAACAAACTCGGTTTTGAATAAGATTATCTGAAAATGCCGACCGCAGAATCACTAATTAATTCACATCCGGATCATTAAAATGCCAACCCATTAGCTTTTTTAAGAGCTTTTCGGGATAAACGCGCGATATCAGAATCGAGGTTATTTGTTGTTATGAATACATATTAACTGCGAATTATTTTGTTTGGGCGCGTCTCGTGCAATAGGAAAAAATTTTTAAACGGCGCTCTTAAAGATAATCGAAACAAATATTGGTCGCGGTTTGAATAACAAATTCGATTTTCGATTAAAATGCACAAAAAACAGTCGAAATTAAGCTGGCGCGAGCTTAAAACAAATTTTCTTACGCATGCGCGTCGGAATTTTAGGTTACAATTAAGGTTAAGTTCATAAACGATAATTGACGTAACAAAAAATGGGTCGCCTAAGAAATGATTTCTATTGGATTTATTTCGGTTCGCCGCATTGGCCAGACGTCGTGAATTTTTCGGTCGTAAACGTTACTTTTTAAGTTCGAAGGCGTCTTCGTTGTCCTCGGATGTTATTTTATTCTATAAACGCGTTGATGAAGAATCGCAAAAATACTAATTGTTATGCCGGAAAACGTGGATAATTATTTATAATTTTTGCACTAGGTTTATATTAGATACATTTACCTGAATTTAAAATCGGTAAGATTTTGTATAATTTATTTACAAGAGCGATCTTACATTGAAATGCGAATGTCCAAAAAAAAGTATTGAAAATTATAATTTGAATGCCACGTTTGCACGAAAATGAAACTTCGTCGTGTTGCCGTTTCGAAAATTTTGCGACAAAAAGGGAACGTCGGCAAAGACAAGAATAAAATCAAGACAACATATCGATGATGTCATTTAGTTGTACAAGACGTTGAAACGCAAAGAAGTCGTATTTTTTACGTTCCCTTCGGTCTTTGATGTTGCGGACCAAATTTACGCTATAAATATTTTTCTGGGCTTCGCTTCAACTTTCGTCCGATTTCATATTGAGAGTGCGTTAAGTTGGAATTGAAGTGACTTGTGAGGCTCGCGAAAGAAATGTTTGAATTTTAAAACCAGTTCGAGTTGTAAAGTGGGCGCCCACGTTTGGGCGCCATTTGTCGGAAGTCCGCCAACGCTTACTTGGGAGCCAGGGACGGTTGCGAGTTATGAAAATTTTTGTGCGCAGGTTCTTTTGCGATCGTGATTTTACTTCGGCAGCAGGAAAAAACGATCGATTTCGTATGGAAATAATCCAAAGAATCGAACGCGCGTTTCGAATGACCAAGGAAGAAAAAGAATAAAGACTACCTGAGTGCACCCGAGCTAAAAACGCCGGTGCAAAATTTTGGTGATACCGACGGAAGTCATTGGAAGAGATAGAACGCGACTGCTTCATAGATATTTTATTGAAAGCAATTGGATGCGGGAAGGAGTCGATAGCGCGTAATTTGCAAGTTTTTACTGGGAAGTTGGTTGTGGCGCAGTACCAGATAAACATGAAGAGTACCGTGTTTTAAACAAAATGGGCCGATTTATGGTAATAACCTACATTTTTATTTTTTTTAACCTAGTCTCCCACAACAAAATGCTAAACGCGTTCACAACTTATGTTAGTCTAAATTTAGAGTCTCGTAGTTCCAGTAGTTGTAAAACACATCGATATATCTATTGAAAATATTAAAAAACAGTTGGGAGTCACCGAGTGACCTCGATCGGAGCACAGGGGTTAAACTAAAAACATACATTGGTATTGGTGAAGGAAAAGGAAAAAGACGGCGAAAACAAACAATTTGTTCGTTTGTTTCGGGAATTCCTTTGTTTGTTTTTGCCGCTTTGCTCTCCGTTTTATTCGCCATGCGTTTAGTGATTAAGGTACGTTGCGTACCAAGCGCGCAAAATTTTGTGATTGTTAAATATTTACAATGGAGACACAATCGCGCGCAACCGACGAACGCAAACGAGGTTTGCCTGCGATCGTCAGCGTTTCAGATTAACACGTCGACTGTCGCACATTGCAGCACGTCCTGGCAAAATCAGACAGGTAGCAGATTATCATTTGGCTCCGTGCATATCGGATTTCAACAAGAACAGGGCGGGAGGGGAGACTTCCTATCATATTAATTACGCAAAAAAATCAAATTAGCGTCATGGCACCTGGGGTGAGTTTTTCTTAAGTCAGTCGAAAGAATTCGTTGTTCGTACAATTCACGTTGTCCGCGACTCATAATCCTAGACCTAATCGGACCTATCATTTCTTAGTAAATCAGTCGGTAGATTTGTTTATTGCGTTGTCTCTTAGCGTTTCTTCTCGATTCCTCGTTCAATTATTCGGTAAATTGTCGCGTATTTGCGCGTTTGGTGTTAATTGCGAAATCGTGTGCGTTTCGACGCGTGAAAAGCCGGATTCAGAATTCGAAATGCGAGCGTCTCGGAAATTTTCGAAAATCGCGTCGTCCCGTCGCGCCGCGAAAAACGAAATTTGCCAAAATCCGAGAGAATTTACAACGGTCGCCAATAAAACCGGGCGCAAGGAATAGATTTAAGGCGCGCGATAAAATCGGCGCGAAATTGCGCGTAAAATCGCCCGGGGGTCGAAAATGACCGAATTTAAATGCAACGGCCCCCGGTTTTAAAGTGTAGCATTTAGATAAGACACGGCCATCCATTTCAGTTGGCCCATTGTTAACAGTAATACAAGTCGAGGAAATCTGTAGATCCATCACAAAGCGAAGAAAGAGCTTTCACGAGATTCTCTCGAGGAATAAATCACTCGAAATAAATCGTTCGGGAGACGTCGATGACCATTGCGTTTGGGGATTTTCGCTTTTCTATTAGTACTTTTACGTCGCCTAGTATGTAATAGGACGAGAAACGCCAAAAGCGGACGGGGGGCGGGGGGGTTAGCGTTCGCGTTAAATAATGATGTATTACGTGTGCGTATATATGAATAAGGAAACGTAAAACAGCAAATAATAAGCGAGAACAAATGTGGTCATAAATAAAAAAAAAAAACTTCATACGACCGTAATATACACATGCAAACATAGTGATAACCCCATTTATTACAATGCAAGCCGAAAAGGGGGAACTTCGCGCATCGCACGTTCAATTTATGGTCGTCCTTTTCGTTTCGGACGGGAGCCGCGCCGAAAACGGAGACGGGAAACGACCCGTACTCGGCTACAAAGTGACAAAAAGGCATCTAATTTAGTTTAGGGACACGGACACTGTAAGGGAGATAAATAAAAAAAAAATACAACACAAAAACGATGACATTATTATTATGTATTGGATTTTAAGGTCGACTTCTGTCGCGTATTTGCATTTAAAGGGCCGGTTAGTGGGCAAAAGGACGTCTCGATTCAGGTAGTCGACAACGAAAAAACTCGCGTTCGATTTCAAAATTAAAAAAAAAACTTACAAAAAGAGTTAGGTACGTGAAACGTCGTCGCGAACGGTACGGAAATTCTGCGATCGCGTAGGGAAAAAGAAAACGAGATAAAATTGCCCGACATCCTTTTTGATAAACTTTCGAGACAGTGACGTGTGGCCGCGAACAAAATTGACCGTGTGGGGACGATACGCGTTTCTCGAGGATCTACGGCGATCTACGGATTTTGGAACGCCACTGATGTTACAGATAAAGATATCCGCGTACGCGTAGGTATATCGGAGCGGTTCGAGAGGAAAGGGGTCCCGAGGGATGGCTCCGCCTATGTGCCCCACCTAGAAACACGCCCCTGTATCTGGATCGGGATTCGGGATGATCCGGGATGCCAGTGTCGGAACAGAAATCAGAACGCACATGTGTTTATGTGACACTGTTGTGGGGTAATAAGTTATGTAATTAATCGAGTTTGTATTTTGTTATATTTTTTTTGGACGGCCTCGCCGTGTGTCCATGAAAACATGGAGAAACGCTATGTGTCGATAAAGTAATTGACAGTAAGTGGTCGATTTGTTTCGTATTGTTGGAGGATGAAGGGTAAGGCGTTTATTTATTTATTTATTTTTATTTCACGAATTCTCGGATTAATCGCTTTTCTGTTGATGCGATCTTGTTACCGAACGACCGTCACGTGCGCGTTTGTTCGTCGCAACTCGTTCGTAATTTTCGAATAAATTACGAATTTCTTCGAAGAATCGCGCGTACAATTTACACGGTCGCCGCCACCCCGCGTACTTATACGCGCATCAGGTAGACCGTAAGTGAAACGTTTCCACGAACAGGCACACATAACCTGACACAATAACCATGAAGCTGGTAGTCGCAGGACAAAACAATATGTTATTGTTATCTTGGGAGGTACAACGACCCACACTTTTGCCGTTCTACGATCGCACGTTCGTGCCCAACGAGCAAAACCCGCAGCAAAAAAAAATAGTTCGAGTTACCTATGTGTACGCTTTATTTACCGAAACACGTGTCGTCTACGTACGGCTTAAAATAAACTTCGGACGTGCATCACGTTGCACGTTAAAAATTAAAAAAAACAAAAAAAAACGGGAACGTTCGCATTAAGTGGTACCACCGATACGAGCAAACGACGTCGCGCGGGGGGCGAGGGGGGCGGGGGAGGGGGAGATATCTTCGTGAACAGGTCACCGAAATCTGTGCCAGAAATTGCCGAAACACGATAACTGCCGTCACATTAGGATTTCTGTTAAGTCCTAAACAAACACCCTCACGATGCGGAATCGGTTTAATATGCCTATAGTAAAAGTTATCTTCGGGTATCTGTATTTTCGCAGAAATTCGAGCCGGAGCCGCTCTGTAAATTTACCTACGCCAAGGTACCACGATACGTTTATCAGTTGGGAGATTAAGGGTTGATGTTTGATTTTCGATTGTCGCGCAACGTATCGTCGATTTGAAAACCCTCAGGCGATTTCCCTTTGAAAGTTAACCTTACGTGTCTCGACTCGTTCGGGGTGAAATTGCGAATCTTTAGTCGGACGTTGATCGGGGCCAATTCGTCGGTTAAACGCGAATCGAACTGCAACCGTCGACTTATTTTCCACGTGGAACATTCGAATTAACGACTTATTTACGTTTTATTTCGATTTACGAGGAAACTCGGTTGTAACGAACGCGCGCGCGAAACGTCGACTCGGCCATAACGACAGATTCGCCTACGTACAGTAAGTCCCCCCCCCCCCCCTATACGTACGAACCTTCCGAGTTGAGAACAACTGACGTTTTTCGCATAAACATCGGCCCCACTCGGTGTCGGTTCTTTTATGTCCGGCTGTTGTTCGACTTGCGAACAAATTCGACTTGCGAACGCGCTCTCGGAACGGAACTCGTTCGTATGTACGGGACTTGTTGTTCAACAACATTTTAAATTACACGAACGACAACAAATTAGACATTTTGGTACCTATTCGTCTATAAACAAAACTATCGTCGTTTTTCTAATCGAGCCGTTTACAATGTGAAACGATTTATCATTTAAACGCGTTTAATTTCAATTAATTTACAACTACCATTACGTGATTTACATCTAAACGTGCCCCTCCCGACGTTTGTTAAAATTAAACGGGACGTTTTCGGCCGAAAGAATGCGGTCCGTCAAAATTTTGGGTATTTACCAATCGCGGGACGTCCGGAGGATTCCCGAAAAAAAATTCTACGACTTTTTCCCCGTCTTTTGACAGTCTTAGTATAACAAGTTTATTTAATTTAACCGAAAGTCTCCCCACGATTTGCTATCGTTGGAGAAATTTCCCCGACTTTCCATCCCGAACGTCTTCCGTTCCGATTGTAACACGTTGTAAAACTAATAGGCAACAAAAACCGTGAATGTTCGAAAAATAAACAATTAAATCGCAACGGACCCCCAAAGTGTAATGAATCATTTTAAAACGGGCGCGTATTTAAATAATCAAATCGACAACTTACTAAACTTTTCGAAACGATTAAAAAAGATAGTGTATGTACACAAATACATATAGATACATGATACCTAGTATCGCGCAACGAGCATTCTTATTTTTATTCGAACGGTCGTCTTAATTGTTTTTTTAATATTTATTTAGCACTCGAACGTTCGACTTATACATTTATCGAAAATCTGTCGATAGCGATTTTCTACGAAACGGCAGAATAAAAATCGTCGTTTATAATTTTTGCAACGCCCGCCCAGAATGAATTCGTTTATTTGTTCTGGTTTTTTTTGTCTGCAAATTACCTACAGGCGACCCATATTTTTTTTCGTTTAATAATCAATTTTTAATGCAAAACAGTCTGACGTTGCAATTTAAATCAGATCATTCATTAATTTCGAGACACCTTGTATTTAACGCCAATTTTAAATAGCGCGAAACGTTATTAAAAGCTTATAATTAAAATAATCAATTTCGTTAATCGCACAAAAAAAACGCCTGCTTATTATAAATAATATATCTATCGACTGCGACCCTTTAAGGGTATAGCATACGATGACGCTATAGCGTAACTTATCGTAGATTTCATTGGTGCAACGGCAGGCCGACCGTAAGAGCTCCAATAATAAATAATTTCGATTCGATCTTGCGCCACAAGTAAGAGTTGTTTAGAGAGCTGCTTTAAATGCGATACGAAATTATTTAAATACGCGAATATAACAAACAACCTCTAAATCTCTTTCCTCGAGCATAACAAATGTTATTAAAAGGGTTTAATTAGGTACATTATTTATGATGTTTTACTTGCGGACTCAAACACCTCGAAATTAACCCGACTGCCGTGCCAAAGTTTGCCGGCGCTTGTTTATTATGACTACACTGGCCTTATTTGTTTAATTAATGTTTAAAATATTTTAAATTATTGATTTGCATTGATTCGTCGTTTATATTAATCGTTGATGTTTTTAAAATGAACGAATGGACCCGATCAACTCGCCATTATTGAAAAACAAAGAAAAAGGAAAGTGATATTTTTAGACATGAACATTAATTTATAATTACGTTAAAACGTTTTAAACCGAGCACTTATGTCTTACAAAGGAAATTATTTATTTTTCAACCAAATTCGACCGTTGAAAGTTGTTTGATTCAAGTATTCTTGAATCAAATACACAACTTAATCTATTGATTAAGTTAAAAAGAATGTCGAATGGTCGTTTAATTTTTTCCCCATCGTAAGAATTACATTGTCCCTTATGTTGGGCCGTGCCGAACTCTTTCTGCGGAATGCACTGCAGTAAGTTCTGGCGTCGAGATTATTTGGATACTTTAACCACCGACACAGCCGATTTATAATTCTTGACAACCCTGTAATTTATATTTTATGTATCGACTATGAACAGTAAATAATACACGTGTTATCAAACAATTGCACATTTTTATATTTATCATCAATATATTTTGTTGTTTTGTTTTCATCATCTGGAATTGAATTCGTGGTATTTTTAATTGCAAAATAAACATCGCGTGTTCATGAACTTGGATATTAAAGCGTAGGCTATATGACACCATTAGTCACCTATGGCCGAAATGGAAAAACATAGTCGATCATATTCACCGCCTCCTGCGATGACTTGATTAGGTCACTAACAAACAATCAAAATAAAAAATATATATTTGCAAGTGACACATTCCAGATTTCATAATAATCTGATGGACACAGTTCGGTGAAATTCAGTCAAACGCCTATTTTTGACCGTTTAAATGTACATAGATTAAAAAAAATACAATAAACGAGCGCCACAAAAACTTTCGTTTAAATTTAACGACCCCCCTTTTAAATATCTTTATGGCCGTTACGAAATGAAAATTATCACATTTAATTAGGCACTTGCATGCGACCTTCTCTTGTTATCAATCAACAAATTACGTCGCGGGGGCTTGGCTGTACACCTACACTTGACTTTTTTTTTATCGTACATTGCCGATAATTTCAATTTAATATTTTCAATAATATTATCTGTGGAAATAGTTAAAAATACGATGGGCGTGAAGTGCAGTAGTCTCTCAATTTATCACCGCAGTTAAAATTGCCACCGCATCGCCCCCCCCCCCCCCAGTTTACGCGGGTCGAATTCATTTGCTCGCGCTTGTTTTTCCGTCATAATTTGAATTCATAAATTAATAGGATTTTGAAGCGCTAAACGTTTCCCAAAATTTATGGTCGATTTAAATAACACTTTGTCCAGTTACAGGGTTAGTTAAAAGTAAAAGTGTTTGTTATTTGTTCTTCGCCGTTACACCCTGTCGTTTTTTCCTTCACGGTTACGCCAAACAATTGGTTTTTATTTTCTAGACATGACCCGATAGTTTTTTTATAGTGTTAGATGTAAAAAAAAATTGAGAAGAGTCTAAAAATGCAATATTCGGTAGACTCGAATTAAATGTTCAACTGGCCAGTGCCCCTAATTAACACGAGAATGATGCAACGAATTCTGCATTTCCTGTCTCATTCTAGCTCCTAATTTTTAGAATTTTTCTGTTTATATACGTAGCTGATTTGCCAATTGAAGGTCGTTATCTATGGTTACAACAAGACGGTGTCGATGGTATCTCGCTAATCAAGTTTCCTATTGAATTTTGTAACGTGAAAATCCGCGTTACGAAGAGAAACCGCACAATTCGTAAGATTTAGAGCCGGTTTTTCAATGCTCAGGCAACTCTAACCATCAGTTAAACACCATAGAAACAACCGGTGTTTAAAACACCGGTCCTTAGAAACTAAAATCGGACAGAAAATACAGACCATACTGGTTACATATTTGTGACAGCTCTTGATTTTTGACGTGGTCAATTTGAACGCCGAATCGATTTGAATTTATTAAATAAAGTACCCCCTCCCTCAATCCCAGCGAAACCGGATTATATGAAGGGCGGTTTTAAAGTAAAAGATGCAAGAGGATGCATTTTACGAAGACGAAGAACGGTCGCGTTCTTGCCGTTTTTAACCGCTCGGCCTTCGATTTCTGTTTTTTTTTTGCGTCGCGAAACAATTAGGGGGAAAAAAACGGAGCGACAGACTCGCGAAAAATTTTTTCCAATTTATTTTTCACGTTGTAATCCCGGAATTGGCGTGAATTTTACAATTCTCTTAAAAATCACCCCTCGACAACGACACCACTTTCCCAACGTCGCGATGATGTTACGAATAATAAGTTTCGGTTATCAGCTTCTCAGACTTTGATAGTTACATTTGTTTAGATCATTAAGAAAAGGATGTGGCTTAATGAGTTTGAAAAAAATAATGGCCAACTTTCGTTTAATTAACTTTTATCAATTTTTAGTTCTTATCTTAGGGAACGTAAGATTCCAATTTGTATAATATATATATAAAAATTAACGTTATCTTCTCACAAATAAATCGAAGCTAGATTAATAATAAAAAGCGTTTTCCGTTTCGAAATTGGGATGAATTTTTGTAACCGCCCTTATCTGATTCGTTCCATTTTTGATCCACGTTTCCCGCTATTGCCCGATGACCACGCGGTATTCGATTTAGAATTTCGAGTGTCCTCAAAATGTTAAAAAAGATTATTTTTTTTTTGGAAAACGAGCTCGGAATTATTTCAATTACTTAGATCTAAAAAGGACAGATAGGTTGTTGCAGCATTTAAGAATTAAATGAGACAGATAACGCGCTATTAACTAGATGGAGATATGCGAGATAATGAGCGGTTTCTGTGGTCGCGTGGCGGTTACTATTTTACTCCTAAATTAACCACTTCATTTAGATAGAGTTGGAAATGGAATGTTTTTCTATCTGTAGGAAATCCGTTACGGTTTAAATAAAATTGCATAAGGGACTCCGCACAATTTAATTTCAATTTTAACGTAAAAATCGGTGAAAAATAACGCGCGCGCGCTTTCGTTATACAACCTGCGCGTTCGTGTGAGTCACGTAGGAACACGTCCACGTCCGGTGCCGATCTGTCTCATAAACTTTCTTGTTGTAGAAGGAAGCGAAGATGAATTAGAGATATCGACGCAAAATCATCAGTTGTCGGGGGACGAGAATTCCATGGAACCGACGATGGTACCTCCACAAAGCGAAAGTAGCATGGGCGTCGAAATAACATCGGCGACTCGGATCCAACATCCGGACCACGTCAACAACAACCGAGAAGAGGCCAACAGTTTCCCCAATCTCAATTCGCTCAACGACAAAAATTCGAAGCTGACGATAAAGTCCGCCGATTTTTTGTACGTCCACGAGCGGCTCCTGAACCAAGAGAGCAGCGACTGCGGGAAATTTTTTGCCGAAGCCGAACGGCTGAACGGTTTTTCGCCGCTGCACCGACAGCACCACCACAACGTCCTGCCGGCCGAGTTGGAATATCGAGATTCGGGCGTCTTCGCGGCGAGCGTTATCCCGAAGGGCACGAGGTACGGGCCGTTTAAAGGAAAATGGGCGGGAATTCCCCAAAATGTACGATTCGCTTGGGAGGTAAGTGTTATGTTTGTTACTTGTAGACTTGTTGCAGACGTGTCGTTCGCGGTTTCGCGTATTTTTCGACCGCGGACCTTCGTGGACGAGAAGAGTTTTGTAAATATTCGAGTTTCGGGGAAAAAAGTTTAAAAATTGCGAAATTAATTCGGAAATTGACGTTCAGGTGCCTTGAGGTTTAGGAGTTTTAACCCTTAAACCCCCCCCCCAACGGTGTGCTTTTAGGTCTTTCTTGGTCTTGGGAAATAATAAAAAGAAGTCGCGGGGGACCATGTTAGGGCTGCAGGTTTTTTGGGCCAGGAATGCTTCGTTGCGATTTGCTGGGCGATTCGACACGTTGTCGTGGTGCACGATCCATGTCCTGTGCAATGCCAGGGGTCCGTTTGTCGAACCATTCGCTATCGTAACGTACGCGAAGATCACGTCATAACAATGGGTTTCTATAGAAATTTATTTGTTGTGACGTCAGAATTGGATCTCTGGGGACCAATTCTCGCGAAACATTCGCTATCGTGACGTATGCGAAAATGACGTCACGGCAAACAGATTTCTATAGAAACCCATTGGTCATGACGTGATCTTCACATTCGCTATCGTAACGTATACGAAAATGAAGTCATAACAATAGGTTTCTATAGAAATCTGCTCGTTGTGACGTCATTTTCGCATACGTTACGTTAGCGAATGATTCGAGAATTGGGCCCCAGGGGTCCAATTCTCAACGAATGCGAAAATGACGTCAACAAACAAATTTCTATAGAAACACATTCTTATGACGTCATTTTGGGTCGGATGGTTTGGGAATTGGGCCCCGGGGACCCAATTCTCGAACCATTCGCTATCGTAATGTATACAAAAATGACGTCGTAACAATAGGTTTTTATAGAAATTTGTTTGTTGTGACGTCATTTTCGCATACGTTATGATAGCGAATAGTTTAGTATTGCCCCCCCAGAGCGTACACGCTGAGCTCTTTTTCGCAAGCGGTCGAGTACTTGTCTGTTCTGGTAAAAAAAATATATAACGAGCACGGATATCACTTTCGATTTGCTCATTCGGACCCTGCCTTTTGCAACAGCTCACGGGAAATCGCCAAACGGCCGTCTTTGTTCTCGTCCGACAAAATCTTGGGTCGGGGACCAGTCCTCTGGCCCGCCGAAACCGTTCCAATCGCCTTTGGGACAAGCATTGTTTTCGTTATGAAACGAAGACGAGGATTCGCGCGCGAAAACGGAATTTGTGGCGCGAAATTCTCAAATTTTAAACGTGCGAATCAATCGTAGGACGTTAATATCCGGTATTTACGCAATGCAATTAGAAGATTTCGTAATTATTTTCCGTTAAAAAAAAATTGAATATCGATTAGTTGTTTGATCACATATAAAAGACATCGTGTGCCTCTTCTGCTTTTAGAATTCTCCCTTTCGGATGCGAGAACCCTAATTGCGGACGCACAAAAGTATCAAACCACTTTATGTTTACGTGTCCTAGCGCATATCCTGAGATTACTTCGATCCTATTGCCTATTCAGCACGAAATTCGGCACGAAAACCCCTTTTTCACACATATTTCCGAACTGTCAATCACCTTTCAACACCTGGCCCAGTCAGATTCGTAAATTGAATATTTGCGCGATTATCTTTGGACGTTTCGTTTTGGCGCCCTTATCTGTAACTGAAATAACGCAATTTTTAAATAAAATCGTTGCCGAAACGTAATAAGTTTTTCGCCCTAATAATGGATATCGATATATTGCACCCTTACATTTTAGGAAATAATCCCAACTGTTATGTATTTGTACCAATACTGGTTATTAGCACCCCTCAAATTGAAAAGGACCCCCGTTTCGTGTTCGAAACCGGAGCCCGATCTTAAGTGTTATTTTACGTATTTATAAATTTTTATATCTATTATGCCGTACGGTTCGAGTGCTACCGAAACGTCTTTATCTTTAGATATCTGGGGTTGGTTAAGTGACGGAAGAAATTGCGTTGTACGTTGGACGACGACACGGCGAAAAGGTGTTGTGCGTGATTTTTAATGTTACGAGATCGATGTGTAGTAGTTAATTTTGATCTGTACTATCACGAATTCCGAAACGAATCTTATCATTTTATTGTTATTTTTTGGTCGATAAACGCGAAGGTCGATTAGCAGAGGAAACAAGTCCTCGATGCGAGCCGTCCTTATCGAAATTTGTAACCTATCAACAGTTTCTGCAGAAGAAAGATTAGATTTGTCCGTATTGTCGATTGCCGAATGTTTTTTTTTTTTCGTGTGCGATACCGCGCCGCATGGTCGACGTGCAGTATCTGGAGGTGAGTACGTTTCTGATTCTAATCGGGATCGATTCTCACGCCTCGCGCCTCTCAAGTCTTCCGTTTGTTCGATTTGAATTCGATTATAATTGCTCGTATGTTAATTTCGACCGCACGATATTTGATTGGTGTTATTCAATAAGCGATTGACATGTGTCACGTTCGTCGTTCGGAACGATCGACGATTTGCATATGCAAATACGTAGGTACGCGGCGTCGTCGAAAAAAAATTAGGCGTTTGCGGCGAGATGCGGGAAGAAAAAAAAACACGCAGTCGACTTTTCGAGTGGATTTATTAATTCAACCGGATATAACGTCTTTGTGCGTCGATTTGGTCCCTCTCGATTTCGTGCTCGTTGGCCTATAAAAATATCCGAAGAGACCTGCAAGGGTTTTAATTTCGACTTGACTGTTTCGGAGAAGTACACGATTATGCGAAAGTTTCGTGTCCTGTGACGGGAGGTCGAAATTCGGTTTTTCCCCGTTTCGGCCAGGATTTTCACAGTGCCTACACGTTCGGCAAGAAGTTCCCCGAGGGAAAAAAACGAGTTTTATCGAAACGTGAAGATATCGTGTATGTTTGTATTGTCGCGCGGACAATAGATGTAAACTAGCTTGTCCGTATCGTCGTGTGACAGATTTTTGAAGCGTTTTGTATTCTCAATTATAATATAATAACTACAATGAACTGTCCCTTGTGCGTGTCTTGACCTCGGCGCGTCAACGTCACTCTCCTCCGGGTATCCCGCAATTTCAGGTTTCTCCGTTTTGCATGAGAATACTTACTACCGGGTTGGGGTAAGAGGGGGAAATTGATGCTGTATATTGTCGCAAAGTAATTAAAGACAACGTTGTCGAATTTCATGCTGAGCAATAATCGGGGAAGGTCTAAGTCATAATCAAAGTGTCGCAGCGGTTATTACCTCGTATATCAGTTGACAGCTGCCAATGATGGCAGTTGACCTCCGCCATCCTCGTCGGACACGCGCTTATCTCTTTCCACCTTGCGCGAGGCACCGCGAACGACCCTTCAACCCCCCAAAGCAAGGGTGAAGTCCTGTCTTATATATGATCAATTATCTGCTTCTTGTTTTGACGTTTCGGAAATAACGTTTAGATAAGTTGCTGTGCGCGAGGTTCCTGATGTTTTCAAGCGATGGATGGATTATTTGCTATAGTTTCCCGGAAAAGCTATTAAAGCCCCGGAATTTCAGCCAAACACTCTCTCTCTCTCTCGCCGTTTATATAGTATTATCTAATAATTTTAGCGCGCGCGCGGCTCAAGATAACACACATGTCCGACATTCGTGTAATCCGTTCGCAAACAAGCCCCACGCAACCCCAAAAACCATACGACGATCGGAAACAAATAAATCACCCCCCCTAGAACAATATGAATTTGACCTTTACATATAGACACGACGCGCATTAACACACGTCCACCCTCGTAACATCTGCGCGAAATTCCCGATTGCCGATACGTATGTTAAATACGAATCAATTTCCCACAGTCGCCAAGGTGAGTCGAAATTTAAGACAAACGATCGGCAATTATCTCTTCCGGACGGGGGACCGGGCGCGGTTTAATGACAAATAGGGCGTCGCGAAAAAAATCGACGCCGTTTTGTAACACGCTGCTCGACGGTCAAGGCGACATCTGCGCGGCATTAATCTAGTTAAAAAAAAATTTAACTTAAGCGCCGGAATTTGTTAATGGAGTCCGCAAGGGTCCAAATAATCGGTTTATTAACGCCAGAACGCCCGGGTAGGTAGGTTAGGTTAGGTATGTGCCCGTCTACGCGCATCGGAAGCCCTTTACGTTTACACGCTACCATCTTCAGCAGTTGAAAATCATCCGAAGCAATCGTCCGGCCCGGTTTTTCGCAAATTTTTGCGAGCAGACGAGCCCCGCGACCGATCTGGTCCGCCGATTCATTGACAGCTGAAGTGACGCATCTGTTGGAACGTAACAAAAGTGACCCAAATGGAGGCACTGATTGATTTTCTTTCTTCGCACAATGGGATCCGTATTTGTTTGCGAGTTCGGGGAATTTTTGAAACGCGTCACGCGATTATTTTGCAAATTAGGGATTATCGACGACGACGACGGCGGCGGCGGCATTTAATGACAATTTTAAATCGAACAAAAACGAGCGCGAAAAGGTTCTTGCGGGGCGGGATTTGGAGTTTTTCCGCACCCTTGTGACGTGACGTCGAGCTTTACGTGTTCGTGAAGTTAGCAGCCACTTTCTTGAATTTTTTTAAATCCGAACGCTAATCGTTAGTAAGTATTTGTAAGTCAAAAAAATTCGTTTGTAAGTCGCAGGTGACGGTGATATTTGCACTTTAAAAAATAAGCCAACAGCCACTTTTTTTCAAAAATAAACGAAAATAGTCTCGATCGTTACTAAGTCGTTAGTAAGTATTTGTAAGTCAAAAAAATTCGTTTGTAAGTCGCAGGTGACGGAGATATTTGCACTTAAAAAAAAAAGCCAGCAGCCACTTTTTTTCAAAAATAAACGAAAATGGTCTCGATCGTTAGTAAGTCGTTAGTAAGTATTTGTAAGTCAAAAAAATTCGTTTGTAAGTTGCATCCAAACGAGACATCTAAGCCCTACGTTTACTTGTCGCAACTCGGACGAGGGATATTTTCATTGGATGTGACTTTACATACACTTCGTCCAGCTCTATATGCAACACGTCATCAATAAAAGGTTACTAGATGATGACGTTTCACATAGTGATGTCACCTCGAACTTCGTATTTTGACAGTTGTAATACATTGCAGTCTTTCTTTATGCCATCTAATATGTGCGCAGGTAAATCATCTACAGAATATGTCACTTTCCAAACTTTAAACCGAATTACAAGTAAACAATCTAGTAACTTTTTTTTAATGACGTGAATTACATATAGGTTTGGATAGGCCATATCTATTTTACCTACCTATAGTTATATTTTTCAATAAATTTAGTCGTTCTTAGTTAGGTATCTACTTTTTATTTTCACATAAAAACATTAAATAATAAGCTGCTTACAAAAATCAAGTTTAAAATACACTTACATAATTATTGGAATATACTTACTTTCATACTAAAAATTAAGTTGTGAACTTTCAGTAAAAACCTGGAATACAAATTTATTTGTTTGTGATCTCTCTTTCCCATGATAATATAGTAAGTATAATTTTTTCACTTGCGGTTTAGGGCTGTGTCGTCATCAACATTTTTTTAAACTACGTAACTTTTAAGAATGATAGCAAAAGTGAAATTTTGTCCGTTTTACGAACAGAACCGTTATCTTTATAGCACAAAAAAATGACATTAGCAATTTACAATTTACAATTAAACAATCTAAAATTACTCTTAGAAAAGATAGTTACTGAATATTAGTAATTGCTGAATTAGTGATAGTCAATCTATAGTTACAATACCTATTAAATAAATGAAGAAAAAACCTATATTGTATACAATAATTCTTACTAATGTTGCAGACAACTGCCATTTATTTTTGATACAATTTCTATTGACTTCATTCTTTCTTTTGAAACATGAATATCTCTGTCACCTGCAACTTACAAACGAATTTTTTTTTGATAAAGATAAAGGTAACGATAAAGACCATTTTCGTTCAATTTTGAAAAAAAGTGGCTTCTGGATTTTTCTTTTGAAGCTCGAATATCTCCGTCACCTGCGACTTACAAACGAATTTTTTTGACTTACAAATACTTACTAACGACTTACTAACGATTAGCGTTCGGATTTTAAAAAATTCAAGAAAGTGGCTGCTAACTTCACGAACACGAGCTTTACGGTTTTTTTTTTTTTGAACGAGATACCTTTCCGATTGTTGTGTATATATATATTTTTTTTGCGCGATAACCGCGATGAATTCGTTTAATTTTGGGCGTTGACGCTAAAACGATTTGTAAAGTCATCGCTAAACCCTTACGTTTAAAAATAAATCGAGCACCTACAAAAAAAAAACAGTAACAAACAATAATCTATTCTGCTTTAGAAAACTTCCACTAATCGAAATGGCAATGTCAAGTTCAAATAAAATAAATGGCCCAACTATTCAAAGTAATATTATAAGGGATCGGGGCGAGCATGTCCGTGCACTCCACATAGAGCTTTACGATGTAGATGTCACTCCACTGTCAGCGGGCGGCTCTATTCATAGGTGTCAACCAGACTATGATCACTTATTCTCATCCCCGAAGTTTAGAATGTGCCCGCGCTTTCCGCGATCCCCGCGAACGATTACACATCCTAAACGGCAGGTAGCGAACAACCAGTGGCATCTTTAGTGTCCCTTTTATCATTTGCCGAAATGCGTGTTACGTTCGTACAACAGTCGTCCATGGGATAAACGTTCCTTTCATAAATCGTTCGATCGGAAACTGCAGTTTTTGGCTTGTCGCGATGAATACGGCCCGGCCTTTGTTGGTTTTAAGTTGGAAATTCGTCGGGAGGGGCGACTGTTGTTAATTTCGCGATTCGCCTTTGTTATCGCCACGTTCGACTGACGTGAATTTTTGATAAAACCGCGAAACTTTTGTTAATTTCATCGACGATGCACGGGCAAATCGGGTATACGCGGAGCTTTATGTTCCGGTACGTTTTCTTTTTACGCGAAATCTCATCGTACGGTTTCGTATTCGATAGTTTTGTCGATTTTCTTTTTAATGTAAATACAAAAGTCAGGGAGCCGCGACTCCCCTTTCGGCTCGAAAGTTTGATTTTCTATAGATACCCGGAACTGTGGAGGAAAAACACTTTTTTAAAGGCTTTCACGTTACATTAACATTTCGGTTTTTGCCCTTCGAGTAAGAGATTCGAATGCGGAATTATTTATAATAATCGACGCGGATCGGAATCGGAAATTAATTTATGCGAGTTTGAGGGATCTTTGCCGCGGAAAGGGTCGGCATTTTTCAACGGACGGGGTTATTATTTAAAGGTGATTTATTTGCAACCGAGCGTACAGTCGCGGACGTAATTAATGTCGTCGGCAACGTCGCTATATGTTATGTTATACGTCCCATTTGTATCGTATACAGTGTGTTAGATTTTATATGTCACAGCAAATATTTCGACTATTGTATGAATTAGTAAAAAATGTCATACATGAAAGTTATTAGATTATTTATTCTTAATAATGCATCAAAATCAGAAAAACAATTGAACATCAAATAATTCAGATAAAGCAAATAAATTTAACATTTTAAATGGAACGTACCCAGTATTATTACATATTCTGAAACTACTAGAATTTATCTTTACAACGATATATCACATGTTATAGTTTTTCATTAATTAATTGGGCGCAATACACTAAATAACTGATCGTGTTGAAAACGTAGACAGTGTAAACAATGTGTTGATTAAAACAATCTCAATAACAGATTATTCAACATAAATACAACATTGTGAACAAACCAATATGTGAATAAGTAAATTAATTATAAAATTGTATGTAACGCCTATACCTAACATCTAAATTCTTTGTTCAAAGTGCTTCCCGTTGTTTGTAATACTTTCCCGGAGATCTGCTTATTAAATTTCGTCGCACTTTTTGTAACATGTTTGGTGTTATTTGAGCACATGCCCTATGAATGCGATTTGTAAGATCCTCTAAATTTTGTGGACATGTAACATAAACTTTTGATTTAACATATCCCCAAACAAAAAAGTCCAACATAGAGAGGTCTGGCGATCGTGCCGGCCAGTTTATAGGGCCACCATTTCCTATCCATTTCGCACCAAACTTTTCGTTTAAAATATCCTGGAGGAGGTGCGCCATCCTGTTGTAACCAAATATCGCGACGCACTTGTAAGGGTATATCATCCAAATATTCTTCGAATTCTGTCGTAAGGAAATTGGCATACCGTTCAGCATTAAACGTTCCGCGATAAAAATAAGGACCTAGTATAGTACCACCCAATACACCAAGCCAGCCATTAATAGAAAATCTGTGTTGGAACCTGCATTCCCGAATTCGACGTGGATTCTCTGTATCCCAGAAATGATAATTTTTTCTGTTAGAAATTCCGTTATTGTTAAAATTAGATTCATCGCTCCAAAGAATGACATCCACTAAATGTTGATTATTGTTAAGTCAGTTACAAAATATTAGCCTTCTATCAGTATCACCAGCTGATAAACCGTGAACCAATTTAATTTTATAGGGGGTTATGTTATGTTTTTTTAGAATAGAAAATACTTTGTGATGACTTATACCTATGTCGGCCACTGCTTCACGGATTGAATTTCTTGGATGTGCTCTAAAATATGCCAACACCATAATATCTTCATCATGTGCTGCACGCTCATTTCTTGATCTTCGCACTGTAGCATTAAAACATCCATTTCTTCGTAAATTACGTTCAATTCTTGCAAACGTGCGAGGATGTGGCTGTACCCTTTCTGGAAACAAGGTTCGATACAATGCAGAAGCTTCTTTAGGATTATCATTGCATCTGATGTACACTCTCAACATATCCATTTTTTCATTATTAGAATAATAACTATCCCTCGTTATGTGTCACGAGATGAAAATTAACAATTAACAATTTACTTAGCCACTTTGACACGATAGCGATAACAAGTGAGCGCATATCACGGCCTCCTCGGCTCTGCTTAACAGAACATGCAAAGGTAAAAGTGTGCGTCGTCGGTACATTGTTTACACTGGACGTGTTCAACGCGTTCGGTTATTTATTCTATTACGTCTTTAATTAATGAAATAAGTATAACATGTGATATATCGTTGTAAAGATAAATTCTTGTAGTTTCAGAATATGTAATAATGCTGGGTACGTTCCATTTAAAATGTTAAATTTATTTGCTTTATCTGAATTATTTGATGTTCAATTGTTTTTCTGATTTTGGCACATTATTAAGAATAAATAATCTAATAACTTTCATATACAACATTTTTTACTAATTCATACAATAGCCGAAATATTTGCTGTGACACATAAAATCTAACACATTGTATAAGCGCTTACAATATAGTTATACTACGTTTATGTATCAATTCGCTTTAAGTTCTTATTGTTTATTACTCGTATTGAACGTTGTCGGGCGACATGTTGTACCTACTTCGAAACTAGACACTTCCGAACCTCGGCTATATGAATGAAAATAATATTTTGACACCCCTTTTTCGTTTTGGTTTGCTTTTATTTCGATATCCTCGAAAAATTGTGTTTTTATTGTTATTTTGCGCATGTGCTCGGCATCTCGCTCGAGTCGATAATGCGATTCCCAGACGCTCAATACTGTTACAGTAAAACCTCGATATAACGGACTAATTGGGGGGAGGGGGTTTCCGTTAAAACCGAAAATCCGTTATATAAAAATAGGTTTAAAATAAATCAAAAAACTTTTTTTTGAAAATACACTGTATTTAGATATAAATAAAAAATACAAAACACAAACAAAATTCTATTTAATTGTCTTCGGACACTCGTCGTTGCTGTTTGATATCGACGCGCTTGCTTTCGGTAATCCTACTATGAAAAAGGAATCAAGTTTTGTTAGCACTTTTGAAGTTTGCTGTTTTTTTATAATCAACTCTCGAAAATTACGAAAACGCGTATAATATAGTTGAACTTCGTTATCTGACGAATAGTCAATAAATGTTATTAGGTCGTCGAGATGTGATCTTATCACTGATAACTTCATTTTTTTGCAGTGTTGTTTCTTCTTCTTCGCTATCTCCACTTCCATCCTCATTTTTTAGGTTCATAACTTCAACTGCTATTTCACTTTCGGTCATGATATTATACCCAGGGTCACCTTCATCTACTTCCAGCCATTGTAAAACATCTTCCTCAGATACTTCTTCTCCGGCATTATTATGTATTGTCCTATAGAAATCAGGAACTTCTAACCCTTCCAAAACTATGTCTGCATCTTGGCCACCTTGGCCGTCAAACAAATTCTTCCAACCATTTTTTAATGTTCGCTCTTTCACCTCTTTCCATGCTGCACCAAAATCAAAAATTGTCGATTTTAAATTGTAACACTTTAAGTTTTGCAAGGTACGCGCCGTCCTCTTGCATCTTCTGCATTATCATCATCTTGCAATACGACCATTACTTCGTCTAAAAACTTTCTGCGATATATTCGTTTGCTTGCCAAAATTATTCCCTGATCCATGGGTTGAATAAGCGATGTTGCATTTTTTTGGCAAAAACATACAACTAAAGTTGCCATCTTCTGAACGTAGAATATTTTCAGAGGGACGAGCAGGAGCGTTGTCTAAAATCAATAAACATTTCACCTCTTCCGGCGGTATTCCCAGTTTCTTCTCTTGAAATTTTCTCACAGTAGGTACAAATTCTTTAAAAAAACAGTTTTTGAAAACATCCGAGTTGAACCATGCCTTATTAGAGTTATAATATGAAACGGGCAGATGATGCATTATGTCTTTTAAAACTCTAGGTTTACGAGATTTGCCAACAATTACAGGAGCCAGTCTATGCGATCCATCGGCGTTGGCACAAAGCAGTGCCGAGATCCTGTCCTTGCTGATTTTTCTTCCAGAATTCGATTTTTCACATTTGGAGGCTCGTGTGCTTTCAGGCAAAGTACGCCGTAACAAACCAGTTTCGTCAGCATTATAAATCTGAGATTCTAATAGCGTTTCGTTATTTTTATGTTCTATCAATTTTTGCCTAAAAGGTTCAATTTCTTCTTTTGGTGCACTTGAAGCTTCGCCGTAAATTCATGATTCCGTGCCTTTTGCGAAAGCGCCAGAGCCGTCCATCACTTGCCCTGAACGGTATGTTCGTATGTTTTGCTAATTTAATTGCAGCAGATTTCAATTCGACTGCCCGAACCGGAACCCCACAAGAACGTCGTTGGCCGTACCATTTTAAGATTGCTTCTTCACGTGAAGTTTCACGAGCCAATTTCATCCGTTTTCTGGGATTGCCGTTTTCTCCTACATCACACATTAACACAAATTTATTTATTTTGGTTTTGTTTTTTTTTTTAATGTCCGAAACAGTTTGCTTTTTTATGCCATATTGTTCACATATACGAGACGCAGACATTCCAGACTTCAATTTTTGTATAATTTCTAATTTTTGGTTGATCGCTAGATTGATTATTTTCCGTTTGTCCATATTTAAACGGTAGGGTTGCGAAAATTTAAATTTATTTACTGCAGTACCAAATGCGTTCATTCGCTTCGAGTAAACAAGTTAAACTGTTGTAGAGTTGCGTGAATCGCGACGGCATTACGTCTCAAATTCTGGTGCTAGACGTATGACGTGTTATTATGGCCGCTAAAAATTGTTTACATGCGACGACATTTGAATTTAAGCATGTATAATATTAACAGGACGTTTTTAATTTTTTTACACTTGACCGGATTTTTTGTCCGTTATATCCAAAGCCCGTTAAACAGAGGTCCGTAATATCGAGGTTTTACTGTATTTAACGTTGCGCAATAATATTGAATAATTTCTTGACACGTTTTGGAGGCTTGCGCTTGAGATACGTAACGAAACGCAAACCATGATTTTGTTTAAAATAAGTAAAACCAGTTCATTTTTTTTTCGCGATTTTCATGTCTCGTTTTACGTCGTTAACGCCTTACGTCGCTCGTTGCTGGTACGTAACCTGACGACGTAAAGGCGACTGCCCGTTTAAATACAATTTTGTCGATGACTAACAATGTTATTGTTAGTAGCAAATTAGTCGAAATAGGCAATTAACGAATCGATTTCCTAAAATTCTAAGTAGATTCTCTTATAATCTATTATTTAATGCTTTTTGGAAGCGATTTTATCGTATCTTAATTAAAACGCGTTTGATTTTAGATAGGTAGGTAGGTGAAACATTTAGTTCCACGTGAAATTCAATTTTCTAATGAAATTATAATGTAATTTTCAAGGGGTTTTTTAAATGTAAATTCCCCCGATATTTATTTAGGTGCGTATTGAAATGAAACATTTCAATCGAAACTTTTTGGAGAAGAGACGTTTTCAAAATGAAGACGAGAATCGAAACGAACCGTGAAAATTCGAGGAATTCCGTAAAATACGACGATGTTTTGCTTATTAGCACCTTCTTGTGATAGCCAACGGTGGCTCGTTTAACATAGTCGCCCCGTAAACTAGTGGATCGTCTGTGCTATCCAAATATGAACGTATATATTATAAATAGCAGTTGTGTTGTTTAGGAATAAATCGCGAGCGGGATCGAAAAGATTCGTCCAAGCGACAAAAAGCAAATTTTACGGGAGCGCACATTTCGTGTCGTAGCCTAACTATAAGCAAATACCTCGTGGAAACCGCGCCGATAGGCGATTCGGTGCACGTTTGTATCGAATGACGCATCGGTCGCTGGTTTGAGCGAAAAACGGAATCGTACGGACGTTGCCACGACAAACATCGTAAGTGTTATGCGTTTGTTGTTTTACGTCGCCGCAAACGCGACTTCCGTACAGAGATTTAAACGTGTCGTAATTAAACCTCAGTTACTGATTGCAAATGGTTGTTTTTCCACGATTTTCGCATCTGCGTTTTTTGTGGTAATGACGATTGGACGTGTGGGTAACGCGTCTCAGTTTGCCGAAGTCACGGAAAAGTACTTACTATTTTTCTGGTGGATAAAATCGAGACGTCGTTAGGTGCCAGATTTTATCAAATTATGTCTTTGCCTTAGATGCACAACTTACGTCGTCCTACCAAAACGCCATCATCAAACACCTACTTACGTATTATCCGCTTTGTACTCATTATCATTTAAAACACGTCGACTGCCGCTATACTGATACCACCCGCGAGTCACGCGGCAGTCAACGTGTTAATGATTTTTTACGTATCAGGTAGTCGATTATTTTAACGTATTTAAAAAAAAATCCAATAAAAAAACGTCCAATAAAAAATATTTTCACAAAATTATTACTTCAAGAAGAAGATACGAGCCCAAGAAACAAACAACATAGGTATTTTTACCTACTATTTTCACCGCATTAGGCATTTTATCATAGTTCGTATTAGTCGGTATTAGAAAAATTATTACGACAATCACGTCTCCGGGATCAGATTACGCAAACATAATCAAAACCATCACGGAACACGCTAAATAGTAACCAACGATATCGTTTAGAAAGTTTTTGGATCTTTATCGGTTTGACCTTTGACTGTTTCCAAATTTTGTCCTAATTATAATAATAAATTACTTAAAGGGCCCGGAACGACCGTCGTTCGGTCGGATCACTCCGAAGGATCTAAAACGCACCCGCGATCTACTATTTTCGATAAAACTTTTGGACGACGTCGAATTTATGGTGTTCATCCGATACAATCGTCTAATCCGACATCTTGCGCTTGTTCGAAAATCGGGGAAGACGAAACGACTTCACGTTGTCGCTTATTTATTTAATGGAAAAACAACTTCGAAATGTCGTTTTTAAAGCTTTAAAAAAAAAAATAATTTGTGGTACTTACCGTTTCTCGGCACATCTGCGGTAGTCGCAGATAATCTTTTATCGCCCAAAACGCGAGTTTTTGCCAAAACGAAACGTTCACAATCGACGCGACGCGACGCGACGCCGATCACGATCGAAAGCGAACTCGCTGCCTATCCGCACGCGTTGTTGTGCCTGAAAAGACGAGACCTTTATTTAAAATTGCGAATTTCTTGTGCCTGGTATGTAGTTAATATTCCAATAGATAAATTATTGCTAAAAGAAACTTCGGCAATTCGGCGCCAAAACAATTTTCTAAATGTTTTGGCGCTCGTTGCCTAAAATTTTCCGAAATGCCCAAATCCTCCCGATTTTGCAAAGACAAGTCGGTTGGTCTTCCTAGTGTTTTAACGTCCGAAGATCAGTCGAATTGCGACGTATTTCACCCGTCGACTTTCGACTTTTCGCACGTCGCGACGCCAACACTCGCCGTCGCACGCTTAACGGTTTTCGAATAGTTGCAATTTCGAACGTTCAAATTGGTACGATTTAAAAAAAAAGTCGTTCGCTCTCTGGCAGAACTCCCGGTCCGCATCTTGTAACATGGACGGGAACAGATGCCTTAAATTGCAAACGACCGAATTGTTCAGAGCGTGGAAATTCTATAAAGGAAAGTCGAGGAAATCACGCGGAAAATTTGCAGCTGACTCTTGTGTAGGCATCTCTGAACATTTATGAGTGATGATTTGCTCACAAACGTTTCGGGGCGGCTGTTCCCACATATTATCCGTACACATACGTCGACGTTATTATTATTATATTTTGTGGACGGGGATCGAAGTAAAATTAGGCATATCGACATCTTATGGTTGACGTTACAACCAACCGCGGTTCAAGTTCGTTCGTATTCAATAACTGGACGCGCGTAACGCTCAAACAGGTGATTTTAGAAAGTGTTCAGGTCGATTATAGTTCGAACGTTCAGGTATAGGTGGCCGTAGAGTGCAGGTTAAACTAATTTACTTTTCGGTCGATACGTTTCAATAAATTATTGTTAGAAAATGGGGCGTTTTCGATTTTTTTAAATCGAAACAGGAAAAAAACAGCGAATTTCTTTTTGGGACGAATTAACAAAAACAATTTTCTAATTTAGTTTTGATTTATTTATGCAACTAATTTCTGTTCGGGGGTTCGTTAGAGATAAAACGATTATTTTCACCGTTAACCTGTTGATGTGGAAGTCGAACGTGTGCTAATCACAGATCACAATTCGCAATTTCCTATTTTATTTTGAGACACAATCAATAGGTGTACGTAAACAATTCTAGCGTAACAACTATACGCACTTGAAAATGCGCGTTCATCAACCCTTTAAATAGAGCTGCAGGTTGCGGTCAAAATGGGGGGGGGGGCGAAACGTTTTTGAAACAAACGTGCGTTTGGTGTACGTACACAAGCTTCGCGCCAGTATTGTTTGGCATTGTCTCGATGTAAAAGTGCATTTAAAATATTGTTATTAGAAGTAAATGAGGGAAGCGACGCGAGAACCGGAGTGACGGTGCAAGAGCTTGATTTGGGGACCTTTCCCGCGTACCCACAGGCGTAGGTCAGGTGGTCGTGAACGTGACAAAATTGTCGACTTTTGTATAAACAATCGTCATCCGAGTTACGCCCGTGCGTAGGGAAAGTCTCAAATTTATAGCTTCTACGCCCATCCATACCCCCAAGCCATCTCTTCGTCACTTTAACGTCTGCAAAATAATTCCAAGATTCGATCACGGTTTCTGCCGTCAGCCATTCGCATTGTATTCACGTTAGACCGATAAATACGGGTCGTTCAAAATTTAAATCGATTAAATCGATTCGCGAAATTAATTCGAATTATTGCGTTTTTACGTAATTTCGCGGCTTAATTCCCGGGTTTAATTAGTTCGATTCATTTCAATTGGAGTTTGAATTGCGCGTTTTAATTCCCGGAATCTCGGAAGATTCAATTCAATTCGACGTTCAATCGCGTGCGATTCTGTTTTAATCGAATATTTTTAATTACGCGATTTCGATTTTTATTCAATTAAAAATAGAATCGCGCGCGATTAAACGCCGAATCGAATTAAGCGCGCAATTAAAGCTCGAATTAAATTAATCGATCTAATTAAATCGTCTGAATTGCGCGTTTCAATTCTCGGAATCGTTTAATTCAATTCGACGTTCGATCGCGCGCGATTTTATTTTAATTGAATAGTTTTAATTGTGCGATTTCGATTTTGATTCGCCGCTATTATTTCGATTCGATTAAAAATAGAATCGCGCGCGATTAAACGCCGAATCGAATTAAATTAATCGATCTAATTAAATCCGTTAATTTAATTAAATTCCAGGAATTAAGCAGCGAAATAAAAATCGACGAATGTTCTTTAGATGTTATATGACGCGGGAAAAACGTGCGTAAACGACCGCCTAAATGCGCGGTTGGCTCGTTTAAATTTCGTATAGATGCGTGTGCGATAATATAACCCTTATTGGTGCTAACGGGGCGTCATTAATTTAGGAGCCCGTTGTACAAACGAACAAAGAGCCGTTGGTCACTACCGGTAATTAATATTATAAAATAACTTGCATTTCGAGTATAAACAAACGTTACCTAAAATGTTGCACTTTTTTCTTAACAATTTCGTTAGTGAACAACAGTCTGATTCGAACGTTTTTGCGCGAAAATGTGCGATAACCTAGATTTTCCAAGTAAATAGTACGTACTTTGATCTATAATCGTATGTTTTGTACTTAAAACGACTTGTTTACTTGCGACGATGAAGTGTTTAGACAGTCAGAAAGACAGTTCAGACAGTTTAGAAATCACTTGTTACGATTTAAAGAGATTTAAAAATAAAACCTTCGCCGACGATTTTTGTTATATTCTTCGATTGTTATGTTCAAACTAATTTTGACCATACTCTATGTATATTGATAGCGCGATATATATGCGGCGAATCGAGTAACCCGACGTTTTATTGTTTAATATTGTTTATTTTTTGTTTAATATTTCAAAGTTAATTTTACATAATAGATTCCAAGCAAATAACAGAGAAAGGGGTTTATTTGTACTGTCGAGAACGACTATCCCAAAACCGCAAAGTTTCGTGTGCGGCAGACTCACTTTCTCGAGTGGGTAACGGTTTCAACGTTGATCTGCTTATAAATAATAACACGACCGACGTCTTCGTTGTTTATTTTATTATTTTTTTTCCTTAAAATTGATTGGCGCGCGTTTCCAAAATTTCGACCACGCTCGGTGCGCACGCCAGCATTTTAAAACGGCCGTTTTGGTAGCGAACTTCATATTTCAAATCGTTGTAATCGTGTCGCGTATAAAAAACTTGCTTCGTCGATTTTTACATTGACAACAAAACAAACAGGATATTACTTTATTGCCTTTTCCTTTAAGCAATGATTACCGATAAATTGATAAAACAAACTGACAAAGACCTACATTTTTTCGTCTAGTTCGTGGAACTTTTGGTTATTTTACACGTTTAAATTATTAAAATAATTTGTGAAAGTTGTAGATTTTGAGTGACCTTCGAAATTTTGGCCGTAAAGTTTTAAAATGCGCGCTATGTAAGTACATATGATGCATCTTTATAAGTATTTATTGACATAATCTCTACATTTTCAGTTGCAACGTTCTTTTTTTGTCAATTTAATTTTTGGCCACCATCAAATTTGCGAACATATCGAAAGCCGATGATGGTGTTCGATTCCTTAATTTCAAATAAGTACAGTCGTCGACCCTCGAAAATAAAATACAATGATAAAATGAATAGACAAAAAAATGAAATAAACCTCTAATAATAATAATTTTAATTTCGTCCGTATGTACGGGGTATGTTCGGATATTCCTCGGCCGAACACCGCCACTTGATCCAGCGTGGTCAACAAAACGAAACTACAGGTTGTCTCAAAATTGCGTTTTTAAATTCCTACTTTGTTAACGAACTTTCTGTGTATTCGACACATTGTACAGTCGTGGACGCGGATAATGACCCGTTCGCCGACACTTTCAAATTTTAATGCGGCCGACGTTTCCTTGTAGCGTTCGGTCACAATGAGGAATTCCTTCTCAAATAAATCAGTTTAAGTATCTAATATCTATAGCGCAAGTTCTTAAAAAAAACTAAAAATTCATTTGTTTTGCGCAAACAGCCGCCGTTCTGTCGATTAGGGAACCGAACGTTGCGAAGAAACGTCGACCATATTAAAATTTGAAAGTGCCCGCGAACGGGACATTATCCGCGTCCTCGGCTGTACCTAAGTGCAGTGCTTCCAGTGATTTACTTTTTTTTATTTATTCACGAATCTGAGAAAAGAGTAGGCAGGAGGTCCTTTTCTCGATGATTTGGTTCCTGGTGAAGTTGTAATGGGTGTTTGATTTGTTAGTGATACGCGGACATTATCAGATGTATGAATGTGTTTAACTGCTGTTGTATCTTGTTATGATCACTTAGTATTTCATATATTAAATTATAAAAACGTGCAGTTTTGCCATTTCTTTGTTTGTTATATTTGAAAAACTATTTTTCAAGTAATTCCGGACCTGTTTTATGCGTATCAGGTAGTGTCATTTTATCGAGATTATGCAAAACTTGTAATCAATTTAAACGCCCGCAATTCGTCATTTTTTGTTTTGTTATACCAGAAATACGAGTTTTCTAGTCGTTTGCGACTTGTTCTGAACGTTGCGTCGCAAAACGTTTTGATAATACTAAGGGATTTTTTCGATATTTCGCAAAAATTTTAAATCGATTTAAAAACATGTAATTTGTCATTTCTTTGTTTGGTATATTCAGTGCTTCCAGTCATTTACTTTTTTTGGCTTTTAGTTACTTTAAGTTTGAAAAATATTTACTTTTTTTAATGGGGTGTGTGGCTGGAAGCCCTGTAAGTGTTACAAACTTCACATTTACGCAGAAGCAAGAACAATTGAGATATCTCGTCGATGAAGGACGCTTGACCTAAAACTTAAATTTTATTTTCGCCGTAGGTTGTTTTTCTGTTCGCTTGCAAAAAAATTTAAGCCTCCGCCGTTTTGTACTTACTTATCTACTCGTCAGTTTTTAATAATCAAGTTGTGTCGTTTTATTTAAAATACGTATGTGTGAAAAATCATTTGGTAAAAAATTAAGTTGTAAGTTTCAGTATTTGTTTTTTTTTTTTGAAGGATGTCGATTGTTTCTATTGTTTTACTTATAGCGCCATTTCGACCGGCTAAATCAAGTGCCCCGGCGTTTGGCCAAGGAACGCCCTGTATAACGCACGTAGTGCGAAGGAAATTTCAGTGCTGTTATCGATTCGAGGAGGGGGGGGGGCAGAAAAGTTGATAAAATATATTTTCAACTCGGGAATCTGTGGTCAAGCGTTGTACGGATCGTTCAGAGACGTATAATTATACGGGACGATTCGTAATGTTCGTAACAAACTTCGGCATTTTGTTGAGGAGGTCGTTTCGAGTAAAAAATATATCGATCTGAGTCCCATTTCGGCTCGTTGCAAAACTGCACGTGATTAAAGTTTTACGAGTGTAGCAGCAACGGTAAGAAACAAAACGCGCTATTATAAAAATGAACAGTAGGTTATTCGTTGACAAACTGCAAATTTTGATTCAAATTTGAGTTTTTTAAAGTATAATTAGACATTGATCTGTTGTAGTTCTGCAACTAGTTGAAATACGACGACCTTTGTTCGTATGACAGTTTTTACTCGTTTAAGTTTGTTACACTCATTATGAATCGTCCTGTATAATCAAATCTTATAAGACGCGATTACGGTCGCAATTTTGATCGTACGAGGCCGAAACTTGGCCAGGTGTATTATCTTTACGAAAACAGAGGGCGCGTTTGATAACCAACGAAATTGACCGGCCCGTTTTAAAATGGCGGCCGATCCAAAAAAAAATTTTTTTTTTAACCGACTTTATCTCCGTTATAAATTATCGCATCGGTAACGCGAAATATGTTTTGGAATCGACGTAAAATTCTCTACCGATCACGCGATACGATTGTTTTTTATTTTTTAAATTTATTATCTATATACCTTCGAAATTCTTTAAATTCCGAAATTTATCCTTAAATCATCAAACTGATAACGGAGGATAATCCACGATCAAATTAAATTCGGGTTTCCTCAAAAGCATCAGTTGCCGTCGCATTACATTTAATAATAACAACATTTAACGGTGTCCGATTGAAAATTTTGTGGCAATTTGCAAACGTTGATTGAAACGCATGAAAAACGTGACTCGGTATATAAATAATAATATGTAGCAGTTAACACGAACTCGATGGTTATAGTAATTTACTATTGAGTGCTCGGTAATTGCGTTAAAACTTTTTAGTGGGCAGTGCGGTGGCAATTAAGCAAATCAGTGTTGAACTTCTTTAACTACTGTTAGATACAGTAAATTAGATACGACGCGTAAAACGTGTGTACCTTACCAAGGTATCTTATCTAATTAATTCGAATATACCAATAAGTTAATAAAATCGGTAGACGTGCAGCTCTCCTCCGCTGGAAACGTCCAATTAACGCATTCAATTAAATAATTCGTACCAATAAAAAAAAAATGAAATATACGGTTAGAAAGTAGACGTGTACAACATTATTGGAAAGTGTGCATGCAGTTATACTTTATGTATAAGGCTGTCGATAAATAGATCATAATAAACGTATACAAAACGCACGTATAACGCAACACGGTTCGCCCTTCTTTTCTGACGGTAACCGTATCGTGCGGGAATTTCTCTCTTACGTTAGGCGTAAAGAGCCGTTTTTTTTTTCGCGAAAAATCGTACAGCGACCGACGGACCGAAACCGCAACACAAAAAATCGAATCCGACCGAGCTTTTGCTCACTTATCAATTATCACTTCCCCTTCGGCGCTCGCGACGATTCTCGCTTACACAGGGCATTTTCTTTATTCCCATATAACGAGATGATATTATTGGAGGTTTCCTTTTTGAAGGCGCTCGTCTTCGTACAGTCAGGAGGATATAATGACGCGATTAAGGATCAGACCATTAAGGTTTAAGGACGGCTGCTTCCGACAATTAGGGCGCCTCTCGACGACCGCACGCACCCCCCCTTGTTTTTACCCTTAGCGTACGCGACCGAAGTTTAATTGCTGCGAATTGGACGCCTTCTAGGCCTTATGCGCGGTTCGCGTTAAGGGAAACTCGCAACCCCGCCGCGCGCGCTCACGCGGGCGTTAGATTGATAAATGAAGCAAATGGTTGAGAAAATAAATTGAATTTCGACATTCAGTTCATTATCATTACCCCACTAACATGTTTATTTGTCGTTGTTTTCTCTTTCAATTTTACAACATACGTACATATAGATTAACGAATAATTCGATGTCCGCCGAGACGAATTAAATTATTTTATGGGCCATAAGAAAAATATACACACTATATAATACGTAATCTCATTTAAATAGAATCGCTGTTCAAATTAATTAACACGTTCGAGGCAAAATAAAAACGGTAATTTATTAAGAGTATTAATGTTTTTATATTAGGTACCTATATTTATTTTTATTAATGCGGGTCGGCGTACCGCGTACAGGATAAATTAATGTTGATTTAATTAAAATTATCGCACGTCGTTTTTTTTTATTCGCCCGCGAAAAAGTCGTATTTTTTAATTTTTTGTTTAGAAAGTTGCGGTCGTACCATTTTAATGCGTCGATCGTTTAACGTATTAACGTTATTTTTAATTTTTAATTGATGGTTAATAAGCCGTATTCGTAAACGCCGATTCATTTTAGTGTTTACTAAATTAACGTAGGTAAAGTAGGTGTACGTCTGCAACAATCGTTTTGATAGTAACAAACATGATTTACTAATGACTAAACATAACAAAACTTGCAGTTTTTGATCATCTTTAACCGATATCTATTACCACATACATTAGAACCTCGGATAACTCGAACCTCGATAAGTCGAATATCTCGATTATTCGAACGAAAGTCAGAGATAACAATAACTTTCATAAATATTTTTTTGTTATGTATATGTTGTTGAACATAATGTACAACATGTTTAGTGTTTTGTATGGCCTTCTGTATCTTTTCTTTGCTACAACACAAACTTTGAACAACTGGAAATAGTCCTCGAAAAAAACAATAGCTCTGACCCTTCGTTCTCGTAATTTCATTGTTTCCGGTCGGGGGTGGGTTACTTAAGGTGAGGGTACCACTATTTTTCGAAACATCGAATGTATTTCCTGAACTACTTCTTTACATTTTGGACTTTGATTTTGTTACCTAGAGAATGACAACTTTTGATGGAAATAGGATTTTTTTAATTAATAATGGTTACTTAAATTTGATTTCGTTACATAAAAAGTTCGATATTTTGCGATGGACTCGCAATAAAAACATCAACTTGTTTTTCATAACCTAAACAACACTTTCCTACATATTTTCGTGTAACCAGCAAATTTTCATCTTTAATAGAATTTGATAAAAGTAAATGTTAAATTATCAAATTACATGATTAAATACTAAAACATTATAATTAGATACTTTTCTACCACTCATACGATAGGAAATTTAATAATAAAGAATTTCCGAAAGAGAGAAATTTCAAGAATTTAAAAATAAATCGTGTACCCACATTAATTTTAATGATGTTCGAAATTAATTAAAATTAAGCGAATTTCATCCAACGATTTAACTGTAATTAGGCAATTTTTCTGCATTAATTCCTGAAATGAGGGCGTTAAAAATGATAAAAATTCGTTGTTTTTTTTTTTAATGTTACCAGTCGCCGTTTTGTTTAATTTAACTTTAAAAAAATCTTACGGAAAAACTCGAGTTAAGCGAATTTAATTCAATGATTCAACTGTAATTAATTCTTTTATATTATTAATTCCTGAAATGAACGCGTTAAAACTGATGAAAATTTATGTTGTTTTTTTTTAATATCCAGAAATACCACGCGCCGTTTGGTTTAACTTAATTTAATTTAAAAAAAAGTCGTTCGCAAAAATTCGAGTTAAACGAATTTAATTCAATGACATTCAACTGTAATTAATTCTTCTGAAATGAAGTCGTTAAAAATGATGAAAATTCACGTTGTTTTTTAATACCCAGAATTACCACGCGCTGTTTGGTTTAATTTAATTTAATTAAAAAAAATCTTTCGGAAAAACTCGCGTACGAGCCACCACTCGATTCCAAATTAATTCTTCCAAAATGTAGATGATCAAAAAGTTCTGGTGTTCATCATAATCAGGGCACTGCCGTTTATTTTAATTTATTTAATTTAAAAAGCCACAAAACTAATTACTCTGAAATTAATTAAAATTAAGCGAATTTAATTCAACGATTTAACTGTACAGGTAATCTCCGTGTAACACGTCACTTCTATAGCACGGATTCACCCTAACTCGGTTCGAGAATTGGGTAAAATCCTCGCACAACATGAAATGTAATAAAAACTATTAAAAGCAAACTTGATCTAATTTGAATTTAGGGAAATCCTGTACAACAGCTCAATAAACGTGAAAAAAAAAATTGTTTAATTCATATTAACTTCTTTTAAAGAAATTTTATTAAAGATATTTATCTTAATTATGAAAATATAATAGCATATTTTTAATTTTTGGAATCTAACCGCGCTTTGTTTCGCATAACAGATTTTGAACTACCCGTGTTATACGGGGTCACCAGTAATTAGACAATTCTTCTGCATTAATTCCCGAAATGAGGGCGTTAAAAATGCCAAATGTTCGCGGTTTATTATTTTAATAACCAAAATTACGACACGCCGTTCAGTTTAATTTAGTTTAATTTAGTTTAATTTAATTTAATTTAAAAAATCGAGTTAAGCGAATTTAATTCAACAATTCAACTGTAATTAATTTTTCTGAAGTAAGGACTTTAAAATGATGAAAATTCACGTTGTTTTTTTAATACCCAGAATTACCACACGCCGTTTGGTTTCATTTAATTTAATTAAAAAAAATCTTTCGGAAAAACACGCGTACGAGCCACCACTCGATTCCAAATTAATTCTACCAAAATGTAGATGGTCAAAAAGTTCCGGCGTTCATCATAATCAGGGCACTGCCGTTTATTTTAATTTACTTAATTTAAAAGCCACAAAACTAATTACTCTGAAATTAATTAAAATTAAGCGAATTTAATTCAACGATTTAACTGTACAGGTAATCTCCGTGTAACACGTCACTTCTATAGCACGGATTCACCCTAACTCGGTTCGAGAATTGGGTAAAATCCTCGCACAACATGAAATGTAATAAAAACTATTAAAAGCAAACTTGATCTAATTTGAATTTAGGGAAATCCTGTACAACAGCTCAATAAACGTGAAAAAAAAAAAATTGTTTAATTCATATTACTTCTTAAAGAATTTTATTAAAGATATTTATCTTAATTATGAAAATATAATAGCATATTTTTAATTTTTGGAATCTAACCGCGCTTTGTTTCGCATAACATTTTGAACTACCCGTGTTATACGGGGTCACTCAGTAATTAGACAATTCTTCTGCATTAATTCCCGAAATGAGGGCGTTAAAAATGCCAAATGTTCGCGGTTTATTATTTTAATAACCAAAATTACGACACGCCGTTCAGTTTAATTTAGTTTAATTTAGTTTAATTTAATTTAAATTTAAAAAAATTCGAGTTAAGCGAATTTAATTCAACAATTCAACTGTAATTAATTTTTCTGAAGTAAGGACTTTAAAATGATGAAAATTCACGTTGGTTTTTTTTAATACCCAGAATTACCACACGCTGTTTGGTTTAATTTAATTTAATTAAAAAAAATCTTTCGGAAAAACTCGCGTACGAGCCACCACTCGATTCCAAATTAATTTTTCCAAAATGTAGATGGTCAAAAAGTTCCGGTGTTCATCATAATCAGGGCACTGCCGTTTATTTTAATTTATTTAATTTAAAAAGCCACAAAACTAATTACTCTGAAATTAATTAAAATTAAGCGAATTTAATTCAACGATTTAACTGTACAGGTAATCTCCGTGTAACACGTCACTTCTATAGCACGGATTCACCCTAACTCGGTTCGAGAATTGGGTAAAATCCTCGCACAACATGAAATGTAATAAAAACTATTAAAAGCAAACTTGATCTAATTTGAATTTAGGGAAATCCTGTACAACAGCTCAATAAACGTGAAAAAAAAAAAATTGTTTAATTCATATTACTTCTTAAAGAATTTTATTAAAGATATTTATCTTAATTATGAAAATATAATAGCATATTTTTTAATTTTTGGAATCTAACCGCGCTTTGTTTCGCATAACATAACTCCCGTGTTATACGGGGGTCACCAGTAATTAGACAATTCTTCTGCATTAATTCCCGAAATGAGGGCGTTAAAAATGCCAAATGTTCGCGGTTTATTATTTTAATAACCAAAATTACGACACGCCGTTCAGTTTAATTTAGTTTAATTTAGTTTAATTTAATTTAATTTAAAAAAAATCGAGTTAAGCGAATTTAATTCAACAATTCAACTGTAATTAATTTTTCTGAAGTAAGGACTTTAAAAATGATGAAAATTCACGTTGTTTTTTTTAATACCCAGAATTACCACACGCCGTTTGGTTTCATTTAATTTAATTAAAAAAAATCTTTCGGAAAAACACGCGTACGAGCCACCACTCGATTCCAAATTAATTCTACCAAAATGTCAAAAAGTTCCGGCGTTCATCATAATCAGGGCACTGCCGTTTATTTTAATTTACTTAATTTAAAAAGCCACAACACTAATTACTCTGAAATTAATTAAAATTAAGCGAATTTAATTCAACGATTTAACTGTACAGGTAACCCCCGTATATAACGGCGCTTCTATGGCACGGATTCACCCCAACACAGTTCGCGAATTGGGTAAAACCCTCGCACAACATGAAATGTAATAAAAACTATTAAAAGCGAACTTGATCTAATTTGAATTTAGGGAAATTCCCGTGCAACAGCTCAATAAACGTGAAAAAAAATATTGTTTAATTCATATTACTTCTTAAAAAAAATTTATTAAAGATATTTCTCTTAATTATGAAAATATGATAGCATGTTTTTTAATTTTTGGAACGTAACCACGCTTTGTTTCGCATAACACGGCAATTTTTTGGAACATAACTCCCGTGTTACACGGGGGTCACTTATAATTAGACATTCTTCTACATTAATTCCCGAAATGAGGGCGTTAAAAATGCTGAATGTTCGCGGTTTATTATTTTAATAACCAGAATTACGACACGCCGTTCAGTTTAATTTAGTTTAATTTAGTTTAATTTAGTTTAATTTAGTTTAATTTAGTTTAATTTAATTTAATTTAAAAAAAATCGAGTTAAGCGAATTTAATTCAACAATTCAACTGTAATTAATTTTTCTGAAGTAAGGACTTTAAAAATGATGAAAATTCACGTTGTTTTTTTTAATACCCAGAATTACCACACGCCGTTTGGTTTCATTTAATTTAATTAAAAAAAATCTTTCGGAAAAACACGCGTACGAGCCACCACTCGATTCCAAATTAATTCTACCAAAATGTAGATGGTCAAAAAGTTCCGGCGTTCATCATAATCAGGGCACTGCCGTTTATTTTAATTTACTTAATTTAAAAAGCCACAACACTAATTACTCTGAAATTAATTAAAATTAAGCGAATTTAATTCAACGATTTAACTGTACAGGTAACCCCCGTATATAACGGCGCTTCTATGGCACGGATTCACCCCAACACAGTTCGCGAATTGGGTAAAACCCTCGCACAACATGAAATGTAATAAAAACTATTAAAAGCGAACTTGATCTAATTTGAATTTAGGGAAATTCCCGTGCAACAGCTCAATAAACGTGAAAAAAAATATTGTTTAATTCATATTACTTCTTAAAAAAAATTTATTAAAGATATTTCTCTTAATTATGAAAATATGATAGAATGTTTTTTAATTTTTGGAACGTAACCACGCTTTGTTTCGCATAACACGGCAATTTTTTGGAACATAACTCCCGTGTTACACGGGGGTCACCTATAATTAGACATTCTTCTACAATAATTCCCGAAATGAGGGCGTTAAAAATGCTGAATGTTCGCGGTTTATTATTTTAATAACCAGAATTACGACACGCCGTTCAGTTTAATTTAGTTTAATTTAATTTAATTAAAAAAAATCGAGTTAAGCGAATTTAATTCAATGAGATTCAACTGTAATTAATTCTTCTGAAATGAAGTCGTTAAAAATGATGAAAATTCACGTTGTTTTTTTTAATACCCAGAATTATCACGCGCCGTTTGGTTTAATTTAATTTCATTAAAAAAAATCTTTCGGAAAAACTCGCGTACGAGCCACCACTCGATTCCAAATTAATTCTTCCAAAATGTAGATGGTCAAAAAGTTCCGGCGTTCATCGTAATCAGGGCACTGCCGTTTATTTTAATTTACTTAATTAAAAAGCCACAAAACTAATTACTCTGAAATTAATTAAAATTAAGCGAATTTAATTCAACGATTTAACTGTACAGGTAACCCCCGTATAACACGGCACTTCTATAGCACGGAATCACCCTAACACGGTTCGAGAATTGGGTAAAACCCTCGCACAACATGAAATGTAATAAAAACTATTAAAAGCGAACTTGATCCAATTTGAAATTAGGGAAATCCCCGTGCAACAGCTCAATAAACGTGAAAAAAACATTGTTTAATTCATATTAACATTCATATTACTTCTTAAAAAAATTTTAATAAAGATATTTATCTTAATTATGAAAATATAATGGCATGTTTTTTAATTTTTGGAACCTAACCGCGCTTTGTTTCGCATAACATAATTCCCGTGTTATACGGGGGTCACCAGTAATTAGACAATTCTTATGCATTAATTCCCGAAATGAGGGCGTTAAAAATGCCGAATGTTCGCGGTTTATTATTTTAATAACCAGAATTACGACATGCCGTTCAGTTTAATTCAGTTTAATTTAATTTAATTAAAAAAAAATCGAGTTAAGCGAATTTAATTCAACGATTTAACTGTAATTAATTTTTCTGAAGTAAGGACTTTAAAAATGATGAAAATTCACGTTGTTGTTTTTTTTTAATGCCTAGGAATACCTCGCGCCGTTTGTTTTAATTTAGTTTAATTTAAAAAAATCGCGCGAGAAAGCTCGGGCGCTCGCGATCGACAAACTAAAAGGGATCGAAATTCGAATATTTTAAAGTGATTCGGAAAATAATATTGTTTTTTTTTTTCAGGTCGTCGCCGGTTCCGGTATTAGAGGTTGGCTCGACGGGTCATCGGTGCCTAATAATTGGTTGAAGTTGATCAACGGCGTCCCGAACAAAAATACCTCAAATTTACGACACTCTTTACAAAGCGGCCAAGTGAGTATCGCCCGACGATTCGAAATGCCTACACATACGCACTGTTAGATTAAAAAAAAAAAAAGTACAGAATTGCGTGTCGCGCTCGCATATTCCAACGGGGGACGTTCTCTTGCGACTGGCCGAACTAATTTATTTATTATTATGTATTAATTTTCGTATAGTACGCGGAATGGGCGCTTTAAAGAATGCCCGCCCGCCCCCGTTCGTGTTTATTCAATATTTTTTACTTCCAGCTCTGGTACGAGACATGCATAGACATCCAAGTGGGGGAAGAGTTGATTCTGGGATCCAAGGAGCCCTTGGATTTGCAGGACATGTTCGGCGATTCGGACGATTTCGCCAGTCGAGAAACAGGTACACACGGCGTTTCGCAATCAAAAACAAAACACTACGAAGTACCTAATTTCCGCTTTTGCGTAATCGCGAGATTTAAACGAAAACCGCGTTCTCGAGTAAAATCGGCACCTATCCGGTGCGTACTTACTTACACGTAAATACTCGTCCGAAACAGGAAAGATACGATTGCGTTAGTAAGTCATTAAAAGCGAAAACCTCCGCCTTAACCACCGGAAATAAGGAATAAGTTAAAGTAAAACCGTTGGATATCGTGATCCATCGAGCCTATGAATTGTTACGACAAGAACTTAACTATTTATTACGAGGAACTGCGAGGCTATAAGCATCGGTTCATTTAACATCCCGTTCTATTACGAAATTATCCGCGTTGTGTATCTTTTGTTTTGTTGTTTTTTTCCCGCCCGTGTCGTGCGGTTATGTTGTGCGCCCGTAGCGTGTGCCGAATTTCCGCTATTAAGGCAAATAGGAATTTATCGGATGATGGACGACGATCTTAAACCGCCCTTTACGAATTTCTACCATCAACCCCTCCCCGCCCCCCGCCCCTCTTCGTCCGACGACACGCACAAGTATGTGACATTCTAGTTTGAACCACTTTAACCGTAATTAATTTTCACGTTCCTCCCCTCTCGCGCAAATAACAAAAATCAGTAAGTGCGTGCACGGCCGGTAATTTTATAAAATTGGACGCCGCGCCACTACCGGAAGACGCTGGCCCATATCCTGCACCTGGCTGGTGAACTTTTTGACTCGACTTGACACGTAAATTGGCCGAAATCTACGGGTGATTTATTCGGCAACAGGAAGATTGAATTAGAGACATAACCATTACGCCGCGACTTTTCAGTTACGTCGGTCGAATATCGAATCCCTCACTAACGAGACGAACAAGTTGTCGCGAGAAAAAAAAACTTAAAATTTTCCGCTTTTTAATGAAAAACCTACGCGAGCGATTGTCGAAATTAAAAACGAGCGTAGAAAAAGATTTAAAAATTTGACGCGCACGCCTTCGACATGTGTATTAACGGGGCCCCGGGAATCATTAACAACAAAGGATGAATATGTCACAGGGCTACTAAACAACCCCCAACACGTCTCGCAAAAGGGTGAAACGTCATCAATGAACCCTATAATAAATCTGATTAATTCCAGCTGCGCATTTTGCAAACATTTTAAACCGATATCGGGCCCTTAAAAAACTAATATGTAGTCCCCGAAAACACGTCGTAAGTGCGCTTTTACGAGAGGGGGGACGATTTCGAAAAGATCACTTACAAAGCCAACCTGATAACGCCGGCGGCTTATTTCGCGTCATTTACAATTGGGTTGAGGTTTTTCCCGTTCGTTTCGGGCCATTGTTTCGGTTTAGATTTTGTTTATCGATTGCGACCGGATTTTGTGTGCGATGCAAATTAAATTTCGAACAAGCCGGAAGTGAAAAATTGCCTTCGTTCATCTGCTTCCTGGAGTGAATCGGAAAAATTAACGTGCATTTATCAAAAGATACGAGACGGATAGCCCGCGGTGCCATATGGCCGCCACCCCCGTTGTTTTAACATTTACACGTGCGATTTGGAAAATTTTCCGTCTCGCTTCGTTGCACCGAATCGTCGGGCGCGACAGAAATACAACGAAACCTGTTTAGGTGCCCGAAAAAGTTTTCGGGAAATTCGTTAGCGCGCCGCAAGGATAATTACACCGAGAGGTGACGGTGACGTGCGGACAAACGGGCAGTTGTTGTTATTTAATCTAACGGTCAGATTTAATCTTTTTCGACGAGCTAATTTACTCCCGAAATTTTCTCGATTAAGTAATCGAAGGTCGGCGGGCGAAACCTTATCGTTGTCGAAAACGACGGCGACTTTGTACGTACGGTACACACAATAGTCACGTGTCTCGGGTCGTGTCAGCGCCCACCCGGATTAACACGGTCCCATTGTGGAGACGGAACCCTTTCCGATGAAGTTGTCACTTAATATACAGAGCGTCAAATATTATTTATGGTTTCGATGCAGTTATAATGCGTAATGTCCAAGAATAAAAGCCAGACAGATGGGTTAAGTCACGGATATATGCGGCAGTTTTGCCGAGATAACCGAACCATTGGGGTTGGCGAAATTGTTTACGTGATAGATTGATGTTATTGTAGATATTTTTAGTTGCAGTTGTGGGGGTTTTTACCGAAAAATTATTTCTGTTCTGCTTCGGATGTCGGAACAGGTGCTCCGCAAGTTCAGAAATGGAACGGAACGGAACGGAACGGCCCAGGGCCGACTTCCACGCATCCATAAGGCACACATTTAAATTTTAACGAACGTAATTGAATTAAAAGCGTGGGAATGTCGTGGGGGACATTAAGTTGTAACGAAATAAGTGGCAGACGTCGATGTGAAAAAAGTCGATTTCGATTGTTTGCGTTTTATTCGGAACGATTTTGTCAAATTATATGACCGTTATTCGTCGAACTTACGCATTACAAAAAACTCGGAAGTTCCTTGCATCTCCATCAGATTTTTTTTTTTTAATTTGTGAATTTACAATCTACTTCAAACATTACAAAGTAATAAGTAAATGGGATAAAAGAATTTGATTTGAGTCAAGTACCATCCCCTAATGGTTCTTTGGAATTCATTCAGGAAGATCCTCTGGCCACAGTTTCTTCAATCTTCTTTCTGCTGGTTGGTGTGTGAATAGTTCGCCTACGAGCGGATTACTATGTCCTACGCATCTATTTTTATATTTGGTAGCAATGGGTTTGATAATGTCGTTGGTGAATGGTATTCTTAGGTCATTATGTAGAGTTTGGTTAGATATGTACCAAGGCGCGTTAGCTAACATGCGAAGAGTTTTTGATTGAAATGTTTGAAGCATCTTAGTTTACGATGGCTTACTACATCCCCACAGTTCAATTCCGTATGTCCATATCGGTTTTATTATGGTTTTGTAGATAAGTAGCTTGTTTTCAATTGATAGGTGGGATTTTCTATTAATTAACCAATACATATTTTTAATCTTTAAATCTAATTGTTTTCTTTTGGCTTTTATGTGTGCTCGCCAGCTTAGTTTTTGATCTAGATGCATTCCTAGGTACTTAACTTCTGTTTTGATTGGGATAGGCACGTTGTTTAAATGAAGACAGTTGATTCTTCGATTAGTAAAATTTACTTGTGTAGATTTAGTTGGATTAACTGCAATTTTTCATTTCTTCAGCCAATTTTGCAATGTGGTTAGGTGATTCAGTAGCTTTTCTGAAGCTCGTAGAGGATCTGAGTCCGTAGACATGATGGCTGTATCATCCGCAAATGTGGCTGTGGTTGTGTCGTTCGTTAGTGGGACATCGTTGGTGTACATTAGGTAGAGAAATGGACCAAGCACGCTACCCTGCGGCACTCCCGATTTAACACAGTGATAGTTAGATACAGCTCATCCAAACCTATATGATATTCATGTCATCAATACAAGGTTACTAGATGACGACGTTTCACACGGTGCTGTCACCTCGTACCTCGTATTTTGACAGTTCTAATAAATTGTAGTCTTTCTTTATGCCATCTAATATGTGCACATGTAAATCATCTATAGAATATGTCATTTGCCAAACTTTAAACCGAATTACAAATAAACAATCTAGTAACTTTTTGTCGATGACGTAAACATCATATAGGTTTGGATAAGCTGTAGTTCGTCATCAATTTTCACTTGGAAATAACGCTCGCTCAGATAGGATTTCAGGATAAGGTATATTTGGTCAGGGAAGTAATTTTTTAGCTTGTATAATAGTCCCATATGTCAAACCTTATCAAAGGCTTGCTGGATGTCTAGAAATACCGAAACACATACCTTCTTACTCTCCAGGCTATCTTTAATTTTATTGACTATCCTGTGGCACTGTTGAATGGTTGCATGGTTATGGCGGAAACCAAATTGATGATTAGGGAGGAGTTCACTTAAGGAATTGTCTTCTAGAATTTTGTTGAGAAATAGCCTTTCAAAAAGTTTAGCCAATATAGGTAGCAGACTTATAGGTCTGTATGAGTTTGCCTCCGTTGGGTTTTTACCAGGTTTCGGAACCATTAGAATCTGGGCATATTTCCATTGTATTGGAAAGTAGCATAGGCGCAGTACACTGTTATAGATGTTCCTTATTAGAATAACTGCTTTTCTTGGGAGTTTCTTTAATATATCTGCCACTATTAAGTCGTGCCCAGGGGCTTTGCGTGGATTTAGAAGTTTTATTTCTCTGAGAATTTCCTTTATAGTAAGTGCTTGCATCGGTGGAGATAGTTGGCATGGAGAATTTAGGAATGTTTCTATCTCTAAGTCATCGTTAGTTATTGCAGGCAAGGAGAAAACACTTGACAAATATTGCGCAAATATATTGGCTTTATCAATATTTGATCGTGCCCAGGTTCTATTAGGTTTTCTAATTGGCAGTATAGTTCTCCATCAGATGAAACCGAAAACACGTCCATGGTATCATCGATTGGCTTCTTATTTCTTTTTTTTAAGTGCAATCTTGGACGGTTCTGCTCATTTTCCACTAGTTTCAGTCTTCGCAAGTTTTGCGATTTTCAAAAATCTTTTTGGACGCGGTTTCGGACAAAATTTCGGCAAGTCGAGCTGTTAATTGTCGTTAAATACGGCAACAGAAGGCTGTGTGTTAGCGCCGAATAATGTCCTTGCGCATCCGGACGAGAGTAACTTGGTGTCCGATTACAACCAAATTTTTTCCCCTAATTTTCATGGACCAAGGTGTAATAGAGACGCTTAAACGACGTTATCGAACGGATCTTTGGAGAGTGTTGATGCGACGAAGATGACAACATGATGGCGTTCCGAAAGAAGATGATAAGTCGAATCGCAGATATTAGTCAGATAAATTCCGCCGGATGTTGACCAAACAAAAGGTGAGAGAGCAAGTCGAACATAAGGATGCAAGGATTCGAAGACGTCGAGGAGAACAATATCGAGGAGTAGTTGAATATTGAACATAGTAGTCGCGGTTGCAAAACAATCCGGTCGACCACGAAGATGAAGATGAAGAAGAAGGTGACGACAATGACGGCACTGCTGTGAGTCGCAGCGCCGCGTTGCGATCTTGTGCCACGTTGCTCGAGTGCATCGATCAACAAAACTTCGACTACAATGACAATTTGGTGGTGGCGAGAAAAATAAAAACTCATCTCACAAAACAATTGTAGACTGTTTTGTCCTGTTATGGTTTAGGTACCTACGCGTATTTTTTGGCGCCAATACAATAAATTTGATTTTGTAGATGTTATTCGTTTTTTTTCGCGCAGTTTCCCCTTCATCGGTCCGAACAATCGGGAAATATCGAAAGAAAAAATTACGATCAATTTCAACGATTCAACGAAAAATGAGAAACAAGTTATAGTGCAAAGTGATGACGAACAACGTCGTAACCAGGGTTTGAATTGTCCGTGGCAAGTGGGTAACAAGTTGCGCCCGTAGTGGGCGTTTCTTTTGCCACGCCCTTGCGCATTGTTTGCGTTGATCGGCTTATGATATTTTCAAATTTCTCACATCGGTAAAAAGTCGCGATGTCGTTGACGATTTAGAAATCGGATAGATCCAATCTAAATTACTGCTGTCCGTCAACAACGTCGCGACGTTTGAGAAAACTACAAGACGACCGACCCAACTTTACGTAAAACTGATTGTGAGATCCAAAAATTTTATGGTCAATTGCGTAAAAACGAAAGTTGAGGCGCCTATTAATCGGTGAAACGTTTTCGAGTTTGCAATTTTTCAACTTGCGAAATATTTCCTTGGAATTTCCAGAAAAAATGACGAAGTTTTGGCGTTTACAAGGAAGCCGTGTTTAATTACGTTATGTAAAGTCGTTGTTGATTCGTGAGTCGCGAACACAAAAACAAACCACTGCTCAGCAACGCGTTAAACGAGTTTAATAAACGTCGACGAAACGGCTCGTCTGAGAAAGTGAAAGATGCTCCAAAAAGAGAAGATATAGTTGTTCGGCGTCGAAGAATCAAATCGCCACGCTACGAATATCGACTTTCAATTTACAAAATACGCTGTACGGATTTTTTTTTCGGATTCAAGAAAATAGAATGAAGTTTTCTTCAAAATTGCACTTTACGAAAAATTGATAAAAACTAGTTTTGATTCTTTGATTCCTACGCGTCCCGGAATTATTATTAAATATTATCTAACGTACCTTCCGGACCATAAAACATACCCCCAAATTTGAGACAATTTTTTGAAAAATTACGGAAATTCTCGATTTACGCACAGTAAAATGTGGGCGCGTTCATTTTTAAATGGAAAGTCGCGTCTTATGACCAAAAAAAACGCCGTATTTCACGGAAAAAATTGAAAACTAATCGACAAAATTCGAAAATTACGAGAACGTCTTCGCGTTGAATCCGGCCGCGCGACCATTCTCGATTAAAATAACACGGTCATAAACGGTAATTTTGTTCGCGGCACGGGGGAACGCGAATAGACCAATAATTCGATACCGCAATATCCGCAACGTTCACCAAATTGAACCCGAATCCCGTCCCCGTGACATTAGCATATTAACGAACGCCAACTGACATCTCTCTTTTTTTTTTTGGCCGTTTCGAAACGCGACGCAAAAAACGCGAGGGTAAACAATACAAATCACTTATCAATCACAATCGGGGGAGAAAAAAAGGGGGTCGAAAATCGCCCGAAAGCGGAAACCCCCACCACCACCTGAAATTTCTATCCTTTTTCATAATATCAACAACCATCGAAACTATTTGACGTTTCACCCCCGTTTTACTTTCCCTATTTTTGACGTACGCACCTTCATACGTGCCCGTTGCATGCGTGGAACAAGGCGGAAAGATTTCAACTATGACCCGCCAATAGGGTGGCAGGTGAAGGTGCAATATGCGACAAAGACTTGTTGGTTTTGGCATTGTTTGGTCGCGATCTAGTTACCTGCGACAAATAGAGCTGCCGGTGTCGTCCGGTTGTTTAATTTTAATTTGATTGTGTGCAGGTTCTCAGCATAGCGGTACTGCGGACAACGAGCGCGAAGATGATAGCGAAGACGAGACCGAAACGCGTTGTTCCGTCTGCGACCAGCCGTTCTCCGATTTAGATAAGTAAGTAGGAATTTGTTTTAATATCTATTAAAGTTGTCCTTTGCCGGTCGGGGCTCGTGGCAGTTAAGATTAATTATTCAAATAATTGACTACTGTACGAGCTCGGTAATTGCTTTTATCGCGACATTTTATCGCCGGTGTGCAGGTATATATATTTTTTATTCCCGTGTATCTTTAATGTGCGTGATGGTGATGCTCTGCGTAGACAACGCTCGAATTAATTATTAAAAAGCTCCCGTGAAAGCTCATTCTGCACCGTTAAATTAAAAATAGCAGTTAGGCGCCCGCGTAGTAATAAATTCGCATTATGGACAGATTAAGTTTTCGACTTTCGAGAAAAAGCGCAGTTTCTTATCGCGAATCGCCGAAACGATTGTCTTTTTTTTTAGAAAACGAGCCCGAATCACGCGATTCCACTTCTGCCGATGATGATAACAACGAAAGCTTCGAACGGATAACTTTACGGGCTCGAATTCCTATATACATTATAATGAAATCAATTAATAAATAATTTATGAATTTCACGCCCAACGATCAAAACCACGCTTTGAACAAACAGATGATTTAGTTCACAGGGAACGGAAAAATAGATTAGGACTAATATATCACGCTATCGAAACTCATCAATAATACTTCGAAGACACTTGTTTACGATAACGTGTAATGTCCCGTTTTCCCGTTCGTTTCCTATTTTTTTTTTTTTTAATTAAAGTCGAATTTGACCGACGTCACAAGACGCATAAAACCAACATCGTTTCCTTTTTTCAGGCTAGACGAGCACTTGATAATCAAACATAATTACAGAAAAGACGAATTTCGCTGCGATTTATGTCCGAAATCGTATTCGCACAGGCCTTGTCTCTTAAAACATCGTTCGCTCGTTCACGGCGAAACCAGACGGTACCACTGCGAAAACTGCACCAAGGTAAGCGTCGCCGTCCGTTTGCGAAAATATTCTTTGTAAACAACCCCTCTCAGGTTTTTACAGATCCCAGCAATCTTCAGAGACACATACGAACGCACCACATCGGGGCGCGATCGCACGCGTGTCCGGAATGCGGAAAGACGTTCGCAACGTCGTCCGGCTTAAAACAGCACACCCACATTCACTCGTCCGTGAAACCCTTTCAGTGCGAAGTTTGTTTTAAGGTACACGGATCCGCTCGAATTAAAAATCGCATTATATTAAGTCGCGCATTTTTTCAGGCTTACACCCAATTTTCGAATTTGTGCCGACACAAGCGCATGCACGCCGATTGCCGCATGCAAATCAAGTGCGTCAAGTGCGGCCAGTCGTTTTCGACGGTCACCTCTTTATCGAAACATAAGCGATTCTGTGATACGACAACGCCGACCTCGTCGATGAGCACGCCGCCCCAGCTCCCGCTGAACCCGATGGCCAACACCAACCCGTTCACCATCTACCGGCCGCCGACCTGTCACCTGCCGTTCTTCCCGAGCCACTTCGCCCCGTACCCGCCGATCTTTCACGCGACGGGCCCGCCCCCCTCCTTCATAAACCCGCTGCTCTTCAATCACCTGCCCAAACTGAAACCCGTCGAGGCCCAAGAACACCACCACCTAGCCAAAAGACTAAGGACCCTGAGTCCGGAAAGAAATTCCCCGATAAAGGACCGAGTCACGCCCCCGCAAGTGCCGCCGATGAGCGCGAAAATCAGCCCGCCGACGGCCGAGGAGGCGTGCTCGAACCTGATGCCGTCGCCGGCGAGGCCGCCGCCCGGCGCCAACGTAGTCTTTAGCAACCCCCGGGACCAAATCGCCGTCAAGAACGTCAACGAGCAACAGCACGCGCACGACCTGCCGAAAGACCTAACGAAAACCGGCGAAGCCAGATGTGATAGTAGGCCGAAATCGGTTGGTAGCGACGACGGCGATCAACCCTTAGATCTTAGCGTGGGGAGGAAGAGGTCGCGATCCGTGTCCGTCGATCGTTTCGAGGAGGCGCCGAAACCGCCGCCGCCGCCGCCGCCGCGCGAGCTCCAGATGACGCCGACGAACAAGATGCGAGAGGACGACCGGATCGAAATAGTGGACGTCGAGGACCACGGGCCGAAACAGATGGAGCAGCAAAAGAGCGCGAGCGCGACGCCGCAGATGGTTTATCCCAGACCGATACATCCGATGCTGGAGATGTACAGGCCGAACTTCCACGCGCTGCAGGCGCCCCAGAACAACGACAGGCTACTGCCGCACCACTTCGGCCCGCGACTGTTCCCCTTCATCAATCCGCTGCAGCATCCCAGGGGATTCGATCTGCTTCGGCCCGGGCTGCAGAATTTCGGCGGCGTCAAGCCCTACCACGACGTCATTCAGCAGCAGTCGCAGAGCAAGATGAAGGACAGGTACGCGTGCAAGTTTTGCGGCAAGGTGTTCCCGCGGTCCGCCAATTTGACGCGTCATCTGCGCACGCACACCGGCGAACAGCCGTACAAGTGCCGTTACTGCGAGAGGTCGTTCAGCATATCCAGCAACCTGCAACGGCACGTCCGCAACATCCACAACAAGGAGAAGCCGTTCAAGTGTCCGCTGTGCGAGCGTTGTTTCGGGCAACAAACGAATCTCGACAGGCACCTGAAGAAGCACGAGGCGGACGACGGGCACGGCGGCACCGCCATCGCGGACTCGCCCGGCAGCAGCAACGAGAACGAGAGGGAGGACGCGTACTTCGACGAGATACGCAGTTTCATGGGGAAGGTGACGTACTCGGGCTCGAATTTCAACCAGACGCCGCTGTACACGCCCCAGCACCATCGCAACGCCGTCGACGTTGTCGGCAAGGAGGAGGACGATTCGGAGACGTATTCCGAGGGGACGTCGCCCGTCGAGGATTTCACGAAGAATAAATTGGAGACGGGCTCGTTTACGTCGCCGGACGTCAAACAGGAGAAGGACGAGATTTTCAACAACAACGACCAAGGCTTAGAGTTATCGACTTAGTATTAATGGCAGTAGACGTTAAGGATTTTGAGCGAGGACATCTATGGGTGTAGTAGCATATGTAGGTACTGCGGCCGCGTATTTTTTTTTTTTTTTTTTTAAATTGATCCTAATCTTATTTATTAATTGTTCGTTGTTCGAAAATTCGATTTTTAAGGGTATAATAGTCGCTCAAAAATGAACGAAAATGAAAGATTCTTGACGTTACAAACGACGTATTTTTTATAATTATTTGATGTTGCGTAATAAAAATTTATTGATTTTGTACGATAACAAAGATAAGTTTTTCGATATTTTCTCAAAATCTATGGGGAATTTGTAACGTATTTTTAAATTTATAGAATCTGTATTGGTTTATCTAGGCGATAATATCGATAAAAATTAAAACTTCCCTTTAGTAATCTTACAATTTCAATTTTTATAGACGTTGCTTACGACGTGTGATCAAAAAAACGTCCATAAAAATTAAAAGTTTGAGATTACTAAAGGGAAGTTTTAATTTTTATCGATATTATCGCCTAGATAAACCAATGCAGATTCTATAAATTTAAAAATATGTTACAAATTCCCCATAGATTTTGAGAAAATATCGAAAAACTTTGTTATCGTACAAAATCAATAAATTTTTATTACGCCACATCAAATAATTATAAAAAATACATCGTTTACAACGTCAATAAATTTTTCAAAATCGTTATCAACGATAAAAAACGAAGTATAAGTAGTATTCATTTTCGAGCGACTGCTGTCCCCTTAACGAGTATCCGATTTTATTGCGTTTAATTTTTTTTTAAGTACCCCAACGCAAATTACAACCATTACTTAACCGTATTATTTTTAAGTAACGTTATATGGCTACATTCATAGAAAAAAGTGTAGATCAAAGGACGTCCGCTCAACGATCCAAGTACCTTTTATCTACTCGAAGTGTCCTTGCAATTTTAAATTTAATTAATTTAATAGTTCCTACACACTTTACTTATCATTCGTCAATTTCAAAAAAAAGGAAACTTTCTAGCACTTGAGATTAAAAAAAAAAAAATTTAGGGTTTTCGAGCACCATTTTTGAGATTTTGCATATATGAAAACGCGACGGAGATTTTGGCTTTTTTAATATGTAAATAATTTTAAACTTGTAATGTAAATAATCTTTTTTTTTTAGATTAGTATATTGGGAGTGATCCGTTTCACTTGGAAATTTATTTAATGTAAATAAGGGGTGCAATAAATAGCCCGAATCATTGGAATACTGTACTTAGTGGTTTGTTTTTTTTTTGTTTTTTTTTAATGCGATATATGTATTGATTTTAAAAAGATCATTCAAAACCAAAGCTTTTCTTTTGATACTGTTTGTACAAAATGTTTGATATTAGTGTATCTATAATATTATTATTTAACTGTTCACGTATTAGGTTAGTGTTATAATGAAACTAAATACGTTCGAGATTGTATTATTAAACAAACAAAAATGTACTTAACTTTTAGTGTTACGCAAGTGATTCTGTTTTAAACATTTAGAATATCGATTATACCATCAAAAAACTGTACAAACGAATAAAAAGTTACGATAAGTTGCCGTTTCGTCTGCCCAGCGTTTTGGTAACCACCTCGGGCATTTAATTCTTTAATAAACAAGAGGGAATTGTCCTTGGCCGAAGCAGTTTCAACGGCAGCAGCGGCAGCGGCAGCCAAGCTACCGCAGAGTGAAAGTGCCGACACCCACCCCGCCCGCGTGCGTAACAGAAATCACTTCAATTCATCATTATTACCGTTACAGTTGCTGTTACTTTTTATAATGTGTCTCGATCTCGATGCATTGGAATTAGATGTTGCGTAAGAGCTAAAAAAAAACAAACAAAAACGTTTAATTATCACCATTTCCATCCAATTACCCGGGAATTACCCGCTATACTCGCGTCTAATTTTCCGAGGGAAATTGTTAAAACTTCGGCCGCGGGCGTACAAAGTTAATTGTCAAATAACTTTCAATTAAATTCGCATCGGATTCCACGTTTTAAGGTGATTTGGAAGAAATCGGCGTCGTTTTGCGGGAGCTTAAACGGATCAAACGCAACTGACGGTGTGGTTATGTTAATGTTAACATCGAACAAACGGTTTTTAATTAGATGCACCTGTAAGAGCGCATTTTTGTTTTGTTTTTTTTTCAAATTTGCCCCAGTTTGTGAGTGCGCAGGAAGTGATTTCTATGTAAACTACCGCGAAATCGCGAATGGGGCGATTATAAAACCTCGATCGATCGATTGAGTTATGCGAGAGACGATCCGAGAGCGAGACGAGGTCTATTTTGCGAAAAAAACGGCCTTTTCGATAACTTTCGCTCCGCGACAAAACTCGTCATTTCGGGCAATTTACAAGGATACTTGACGAGTTAACTTTGCGAGATGCCTAGATCGGGCGTGGATCGTGGATTCATGGCGAGAGTGAAGGGTCATAATCTAGGTCAGATGGCGGCACGCGATCCCCACGAGTCGGGGCACGCGATATCCCTTCTCGAATGGGTCCCCCAGGTGCTTTTATATCTGTTACAGCTTAATGATAAACGCGTTTACATAACTTATTCGGCACTTTTTCCCCCGCGAACGCTTTTCGTTAAAATTCGGCTGCCGTTATTAATAATCCGTTATGGATCTAGTGACCTATATCCTGTTTATATTAATAAATCTTTATCTTAAAACAAAGCGGCAGCTGCTGCCGACCATTTCCTAACCGAATAATTACGGCGCTGTCGTGACCGGCGAGGGAAAAATACGAGTTTATTACAAGTAGAGTACAATATTATCGGAGGCGATCGAACATAAATACACATCGTTAAGTTGCGACATGGTGTAGAGCATAGGAGATCAGTGCAAGAACGACCACGCCCAAGGGAAAGTGCCGGAACCTAACCGTCGCAATGTCATTTACATTATCGCCGACTTGTACGGCAAATCTACCATACGAAATATGTACGTACTCCCGCATCTTTTACTTCTTGTCGTTTTCAACAGGATGTTTACGTTCACCTTAGGCACTTATTCTATTCCATACAACAATCTGGTTTCGAAAGTTTCTCCTTATCTAGAAACGGCAAATTTAAGATATGGAAAAATGGGCAAAAAAAAGGAACGAGCAATCCGATTACATAAATTAATTCAATTTTAATTGCGGCCCGCGTTTTAGGCACCGCCATCGATATTACGACATATCTCCCCGCGAAAGACCGTTTAACACACAAATTTCGTTCCAACTCGAAGAACCTGAAGCCGAACGTACCTATCTCGTCGAAAAGGTCATGGAGATAATGAAAAAGTTCAGGGACTTTTATTCTCGCCCGCCTATACGTATTATGTGTGTAATTAATACGGTCATTAAAGTACTTTTTGTACGGCCAATTCTTCGCGAGACCTTGGGCGATCGCGAAACCAACGGTAAGTACCTTATTAGATCCCGAGAGGGATCGCGAGTTTCTGTGTCGACCGAAAATTGTTTTCGCAAATTATTCCGAAGACGGTCGAAAAATAGTTCTCGTGTTCTAGACACTTTGGGGTGTTTTTGTCTTATTTACTAATTAGTTTTATAATTGTTCAGATATACCCGGCAATTGATTGTAGTTTGCTCGAGGTACGTTAACTTGCCCTTCGCCCCCCTCACTTAAAATTTTAAGAAAAGGCGTTTTGCGCTAAACGCACAATAGCTAGCGCCCAAAAATTAGAGCTGGCACCATAACGGTTACACCGTAAAACGGTAGGGGAGGCCGGGGCACACTGCCCAAGTAACAATTTTGCTTAAATAAATGTTGTCTAAAGTTTTTTATAAGAAATTATTCAAGAAATGCAACTTGAATTTTCTTAGTATAAAGTATTATTCAGGGCTAATGCCAGTAAAAAGGGCGATTGACTTTTGTTTGAACCGTGACAGAGTGCGTACGTATTTTCTCTAGTTGCAACATTCAAGGTTAGTGTCTATTCATCAAGCTATACATAATCTAACCAACCACTACGTCGCTTCATTTATTAATTAATAAGGGGGTTTTCCTCCTCTAATTATGAATCCATCACTCCCTACTTCGACTTCCCCAATCAATAAAATAACAGAAGCTATGGAACCTACCATCCTCAACCCTATCAACCAACGCCGCTCATATTCGAATATCCTCAAACGTCAACCAAATTTCTCCTTTCCTACCAAACATCAAGGCATATTACTAAATTCGGTTGAAGGCATTAAAATCAAAGAATATATATATATGCGATTGGCAACTTAGTTCAACCGAGAAATGTTATCGCGGCCTCGAGGATATCAAATGAGCGGATATGTATTTATCTCTCTACCAAAGAAATAGTTAATAACTTATTGCTTTCCACCAAATCGATTAACATAGTAATCAAGACATACAAATAAGAAAATTAATAGACCCCGCCAAGAAAATTCTACTGTTTAACGTCTCCCCCCATATAACAAATCAACAGTTGAAATACTTTTTGAAAAATAACTTAAAATTAAATCTTATTTCACCAATTTACTTCGTCAAATCTGGGCTAGAAAATCCGGATTATTCACATGTTATCAGCTTTCCTAGATTCGTTTATACAGAGGTCAGCGATGTAACCAAACTACCATCATTCTTTGTTTTACAACTAGAAGACGAACACTGTAGAATTTTCCTACAAACCGAATACCCTAAATGTTATAAATGTAACCAAGAACACCTTACCACTACTACCTGCCCGAACAATATCAATAGTTCTCTACTCTCCGTAAACACCGACAATCATTCCTAAGTAACCTCCGAAATAATCACAGCTGAAATTCACGCCTCACCTACCTTTTCTTCATTACCTAATCCACCTAAACTTCCCTGCAAAAAGAGACCGCATCTTCCCACCTCTTCCGAAACTTCACCCGAAATCACCATATCTAATCAAGAAATATGTACATTCCATCCTCGTTCCTCTCTAGAAGAACAGCATAAAGATCCGAACAAGAACGATATTCAGTCAATTACTGACATAAGCCCAGTTGAAGAAGACACCTCCCCTACAGTCAATATCGTCCTCTCCACTGCCAATCAAACATTCTTAAAACCACGATCACAGCCAGATAGAAAACCAAAAAAAGTTAAACATTCCTCACCCGATCCCCCTGCCCACAACTTGTGAGAAGTCTTGACACCCCTCCAAAAAATTATTGAAGAATCGCCCCCCTCATACGTGTTAAACTATCAACAAATTTGCCACTTCTTAGAAAATGCCCACGGATCCAGCGACCCAATCACCACTGCAAGAGAATACACTAACGAAATCGGTAAATTAATATCGATGTTAGAAGACATTCATCCACATCTAAATTCCCGTTCAATCAAATCTAGATGTACTAGAATAAAAAAGAAGCTCCTAAATCAATATCAAAATGAAAACACATCCCAAACATCTCTTACCGAAGACGACAGTGACGTTTTCTTAACAACTTTTTATTAATGGCAGTCTCCTTCTTAGCGCAATGGAACATTAATGGGTATTATTCCCATCTAATATCTGGTCGCAAACTAATCACAAACTTTTCGAAATAAAACCATCCACCCTAATCTTCCCTAAGATTTCTCCTCATAGAAAAGAAAAAAAACGCTACCCGTCTTTTAGACTTGGACACTCCAAACTGACTCAAGAACACTTACTTAAACAAGAAGAACCACCGATATGCGACATCTGCCACATCATCATCACCATCAAACATTTAATTTTATTCTGCAAGAAGTACGCCCGAGCAAGATCACTAAACAACATTCCAGACAATATTCACGCTGCTCTAAACGACGACATTGAATCCACCATCAGCTTTATTAAATCTATTCAGATCACAATTTAAAATAATCATGTATATATAAAATGTAATTTCAATCAATGTGTAAATCAAACCATCGAAACTTTTACGCTAATAACCCTTAGAGGTTGATGCGAAAATAAAAAAAAGGGCGATTGGAATGCGGCTTGAACTGATCTTTATTCAAGAATATGTTATAAAGATTTATACAAGAATATATGAATAAAGTTTTACATGAGGATGGTATACAAGGCTTATTCAAGTACAAAGTTCTTAGGTAATGAACTTGAGTAACACTTGATATAAGACTTATTTCAGAAGTTTGCGTAATTCTAAAATATTTTACATGAATAACATTGTAATCAAGTTCATTAGTTCAAGCTCTCTATACAAGAAGACATATTACAAACAGAAAAAAATAATTTTTACAAATCAATTTGTCCAGGTTTTTTGTTTGAATTCACAACATTTCCCTTACTTACCCTATTACAATTTTTATTTAATTTTTTTTTTTTGATTATTTACATATATTCCGTCAGCCAAAATTGTCTTTAATTCTTCGACAAATGGAATCAAATACAAGCGCAGATCCGATGGCTTAGATTTTCCATAATATATTCCGATCACTAATGGTTTTTGTTTCGGTAATTCGCCAATATTGGCCAGGATGGGCTAAAATTCGTTTTTGGCACTTTTAAATATTGGCAGTCCATCAATGTTTATATTTAATGATAGGCTATTATATTATAGGATTTATTTATAGGCTTAGATATTTTTGAGAATAAGTTTTCCAAACAAAACCGCAAAGCATTTTGCCAATATTCGCCATCACCCAATGGTATAATTTCGACCGCTTGAGGAGTTTCCATTAGCGTGCGTGAATGTTGTGGCAACGCGTGTTTATCAAAACAATTATTAATAATTTTGAGCAACTCTTTTAATGCTGAGTGGTTAATGTTGAATGTTAGCGCCCAATGTCTTATATTCATGTGAAGATTTTGGCTCCTTTCATCTTCAGCCGCTGAACTGCTATCATCATCATTTGATGCGATTAATACTATTATCACTACTCTCATCATCTGCGTAAAATTCATAAGCACTTTGTCTGTAATCTTCAGGTGACTCATCGCTGACAACCCCTATAATACGTCAATAAATCATAGGTGCGAATTAAAGTATATATATATCGAATATATCTACTTAGCAGTCGGTATAGAACCTAAATTACTAGTTTTATCATTGGATACTGAAGTTTCATTATTAATTAGGCATTTATTATTGGACGATTGAGGTATTGCTGGAAATAACCTCTTAGATGACAAATTTGAAGTAGCAAAAGACGACGATTCTATAATCAAACTTGAAAACTGTTTATTTACCTTTCGGTAATAGTGGCCTGACCTTTTAATTTTTTTCCATAATTTAAACGCGTCCATTTTTATCTGTAAATACTTTTTATACAATGTAAATTCGGAGGCAAGAAAAAGCGCTATACATACCTATATTTGATAACTATAATTCGCGCACGCGTATATAGTGTGTAAGTGCAACTTGCATAAAATATTATTTAAGTTATTTATTCTGGGAATTTTGCATAACACTTACAATTTTTCTTTATACGAGATTCGGCAACGCAAAATTAATAAAATTTGTATAACGCTTCCAAATTTGATCTTGAAAAAACTTTAAGCAAGAAATTATTTAAGTTTTAGTTTATAAAAAGAACTTTTGAACAATACTTAAGTGTTTTCCTTGAATAGAGGTTTAATTAGGTATTTGTACTTGAATAATGAATTTCTTGAATAGTTCTTAATTTTTCTTCCTTGTATACAAGTTTATACGTAAGTATTTTACCTACAAGAGTTTTTCAAACATATCCAAGTGTTTTACAAGGTTCTTTTAAGTTGAGTTTGAATAATTATATCAGTCAAGTCTTTAACAAGGTCATTTCAAGCATAGCTTGTATAAGTCAACTTATCTCAAGTATAATTGTTACTTGGGAGTGATATGTCGTTTGTAAATGACGAAGCAGGTACTTGTGAAGAAATCAAGATTGGCGGTTTTGTATTAATGCGTTTTACGACAAAAAAAATTAAGATTTTACATTGTTCAAGTAAAAGATGAACTTGTAGTTTCATTTTTAAGAAAACACATGGATAAGTTTATTTTTCCACCTGTAGAAGATAATACTAGTGTTGACAAAAAAGATGTCGAGTTAATTTTGCTTGGCCCACTAAATACTGGAGGAACCGCAAGAATAAATAGTTCTTTGAAATTTTCTTATGATTTTGAATCTTATAATGTATGTTAAGTTTTAAGTTCATTTTTATTGGTATAAGTACATATATAACTATATTAAGTAGGTATTATTAATTAATTTAGACTTTATATTTTAATTTCAAGTTTGCTGTTTAAGTTTAGTTTATGTAATTGAACTGCTCTTTTATAAAAAATAGTGACCACTGTACCCTTTATCGTGACCAGTGTACCCTGTATATGGGTCACTTATGCATATATTTTTTAAATATCTGAAAACAATTAATAAATATGTTTTTTTGTAAAACTAGTAAGATTTAGTAGACAAATGTGTATTAAGTATTGAACAACATATGTCATCTTATTATATGTTGTTTGTTTCAAAATAGAACAAATTGTTTCCAAATATGACCACTCTGCCCCGGTCACCCCTATTAAAATTGGGGGGGGGGGCAAGTTAACGCTAGCCCCACCCATTGCGAATTTGAAACGTTTAAAGGGCGCATTAGATAGCGTAGAGTCCAGGGGGGGGGGGCAACCTGCGGCTCGCGAGCCACATGCGGCTCTTTGAAGGATTATTTGTGGCTCTCGATTTTAATATTTAAATTCAATACACATATTTCGTACTTTTATTTATATGTTTTCAATAAATATAATTTCTGTAAAAAAAAATTTTTTAATACCTTTTTTGCATACCTTTTAAATACGTATTTAATTGCGGCTCGCGAAAAATTTCAAATTTTGAAAAATGGCTCGGACTATCAAGGAGCTAGGCCACCCCTGGCATAGACCTAGCGCTCTTTAGCGCCACTTCGCAAAAAGCTAGCGCTATTTTGGTTCTAAAGTTATTGTATGTCAAAGGTGGAGGGGGGACAAGTTAACGAAAAATTTCATGTTCGAGTTTCTTAATTTTTTTAAGGATTATTATTGTTGACATCTAGCGCCCGCAAGCGCCAATTTCTATTTTGCTAGCGCCGTAACAGTTACCGAAATAATCAAATATGAGCGTACCCGAAATAATTACTTAAGTAACAAAACTGTAGCGTATACATAGTTCCGAATCCGTCACAAATTGCGTTACAGTTTGTTTTTTTGTTTTCTTTACGTTCATTAGATCGGCTATTTAATTTACATAGCTGACACGTACGCAACCGCTAGTAATTTACGAATTTTACGAAGAAAAACCGATCTTTTAAGGGCGAAATCGCCCCTCAAACTACCTATAAAATCCTAAAAACCTAAAAAAATGTTAGGGGCAATAAAAATACCCAAAAACTGTAAACAATCGATTGTTTAATGTTGCTGCCGATTAAAGTGTTTTATTTGTGGTTTTTGTGTATTTCCATTGCTTTAAGGCCCATTTAGAAACTCGTACGATTATTCTTGACACGACATTGACGCGGTAAATTAAAGAAAAAATCGAATTTAGCTACAACGCTCGAAAATGCTTGAATAATTTGTGAAACCCGTTGCAAAAATATCAAAAAAAATTAATTAATGTAATTACCTACAATGACAATAGAAAAAATGATGAAATGACGATTTTTGAATTTCCACAGTGCCGACGTCGCGTAATTAAAAGCAACATTTTTCCCATAGTTAAATGTAGTTTTGGAGGACATCTAAAGAGCCCTTAAGATGCCAATTAGAAGTAGGCGGACAAACAACACAACCAAGAATCCAACTTTAAGTACCTCGGAATAGAAATAACTAACCATGGAAATGTCGAAGAAGAACTACTTCGACAAGAATCAAAAGCAAATCAAGTAGCAGGCTGTTTCCTTGACAACATAGACAAAAAACAAAAGTATGAATTTAGAAAACGAAAATCAGGCCAATTATGACGTGCACGTCAGAAACAAGACGGAAACGTCGAAGACAAGACATCTGGTTTTCAGTAAAAACGCTGGGTGTTGGATACGAAACGTAGCGAAAATGTCAGACGATCATGTTGAACGACAAATTGTTTCGTTGTTTTGTTTTAGAAATTTCGGAGTGGATCGTTTCATCGTCGTGTGCTTGTGTGCATAATCATTTACCATTTGATTGGCCAAGTTTGAGCATACAATCGTCCAATAAATTAAGTTTGAAGACGTCTGTTCGGACATGCGTCCGCAAAATGGGTAGTAGAACGCGCCATCCCCCAACCCTTTGGGTGAAAGTAAAAACGGAATGACAAACGAACCTTCGTCGAGAAAAGAGCGACGTTCATCTCGTTTAATAATAAAAACAGGGTACCAAACCCGTAACATGGTCCTTCGACACGGATAAATCAGTGAAAAATTGAATCGAATTCAATCAGTGAATTGCATCGGGAACATCGAGGCTACAAGAAGCTCCATCGATGAAATCACGTCTCTGCTACAAGCCACGGTATACCACGTAAGTTGTCTCCTTCCTTTCATTTGTTAATTGTTCCCTAATTCTCTATCGGCACCATTAAAAAGCATTCAAAATGACCGAGGAATTGGCAAGTGAACTAAAAAGCCTAATCATTAAACGCGGAATTTGTAAAGACGTGTACACTGACAACGGTACGAATTTTGTGGGAGCTTGTAACGAGTTGAGACGATTGCAAAAGCAAATAAAGGGCAATCACGATCCCGGAATATGCAATTTTTTAAATGCCAATTTGATTACTTGGCACCTGATACCACCGCGCTCTCCACACGTAGGCGGTTTGTGGGAAGCGGCGGTCAAATCTGCGAAGTTTCACATTACCCGCGTAATAGGAAATGCCAACCTGAATTTTGAAAGCTTTTGCACAGTCCTATGCCAGATAGAGGCTGTACTTAACTCACGACCTATAACCCCCATGTCCTCTGATCCTTTCGATACCACTGCCTTAACTCCTAGCCACTTCCTAATAGGAGACACGTTAATGGCCGTACCACAGCAGGACGTGGAAGCGGTTCCTTTGGGGCGCTTGAATATGTACAAAGGGCTACAGGTGATGCTGCAACATTTTTGGCGACGCTGGTCTGACGAATACTTGACTTCCTCGCAGCAGCGCGGGAAGTGAAAAACGCAGCCGCCAACGGGTTTGAAGGTCAACTCGCTGGTCGTACTGAAGGAGGAAAATCTACCGCCACTACTACGGAAGCTGGGCAGGGTCATCGAACTACACCCTGGAGAAGATAAAATTGTGCCCATAGTGAGTGTCCGCATTAGCACGGGTGTGTTACAATATTGAATGCCACGGCCTTCAAGGCGGGCGGAATGTTCGGACATGCGTCCTCAAAATGGGTAGTGGAACGCGCCATCCCCCAACCCTTTGGATGAAAGTAAAAACGGAATGACGAACGAACCTTCGTCGAGAAAAGAGCGACGTTCATCTCGCTTAATAATAAAAACAGGGTACCAAACCAGCAACAACGTCCACTGCACAAGAGTTCCTATAAATTTTGATCTTTGAGTATCTCCGGACGCTGCGTTGTTGAAATCTGATTTTCATGCGGGTAATTATTCACGTTGTGGGACTTTTGCAGAAGTTTTTTTATCGTATAGGTTTATGCGTGTTTATCTTTAATCCGTCCTATTGGGTAAGTTTGTCGCCGATGACGATGACATTGGTTGTTGTGTCGATTCCGCCAGCTTATGAAGAATGCTAATTAAATTAAAATACTACGAGCTATTATCGGGAATGTTTTCCCTGTCGATAGGGTAGAAACAACGCACAGAAGAGATTGTTCGCTGGACGAACGTGCAGCGGCACGACGAACGTGAGCACAACAGACTGGCAAAAAACGCGCAAGTCTTCGACCTAATGTTTTTTTGGTTCGGCACTTTGGTGGTCACATACTTGTTGTGCGTCATATCACATCCGTATCATATCAAGTTTAAGTTAAAGCATAATAGTTAAGTTAAAGATCAAAGCAATGTAGTCGATGAGACCCAAACTACGACCCCCCAAAAATCAAAATTTAGTCATCAAAATACGAATTCGGCTCAAGAGTAAAGTATCCTTATTTTTGACACCATCGAAAATTGTTATTTTAAGGAAAGTTTAAGTTTTACAGTTATCGTACAAGTTATTTTTTGTTTTACTTTTTCGGCTCGACGTCGAATTAGACATTTTGCCCCTCGCATGCGGGGCCAAGATGACTTCGCTAGGTGACTAGGATAAGTAACTTAAGAGTGGTAACTTAAGTTACTAAGTAGCTAAGTAACTTAACTTATCGTCTATGTAAATAGACGATATTTTTTTTTGCTTCAGACGAATAAGAATTATCCGTAGCGATTACAATTAAAAATTTAGCGATTACGAAACTAAAGCGGCGTGTATATTAGCATTACATTGCAGCGGCAGCAGTCGCGCGTTTATTTATTCATCGACTTTAAATACAAGGACGTCCGACTGTCTCTGCGAGACAGCCGACGCTTAACGATATAATTTCGCGACGACTCGTAACCGGCGATGATTCGTCGAACGTTCCGAAATACAAAAAACAATGTCATCCGAAGACGTTCGTTCTTCCCCGCTATTTTGGGCGACGCTCGACGCCATCGACGACGTTAATTACTCGCAATTTTGCCAATTCGAAACGTTACCCATTTTGGGATATCCCATCAAATTTACGACGATTTCCTGCACGTATGCCCATTAATTTAAGTGTTTCCTCTCCGCGAAAGGAACATTTCGGCAACATTTAAATACGTATTACTCTTCTTCATTTCCTCAAAGTTACCGACCGCTCGTTATTATTATTATTAATATCGACGTTGTTCGTTTCAGTTTATTGTTTTCGGTTGCGTAATTCGTCAATTAAAAAAATAATATTTAAATAATAATATGATGGAAGCCTCCGTTCGGCCATTTTTCCTATAATTAACATACGTCAATGGAAGAGAAAGCACATTTACACCTATCCACGTTTAATTATTTAATTCATAAAAGGAAACTATAAATTAATGATTTTTCAAACTTAAACCTTCTACGTTCGTTCACAACTTAAACGCGTCCGTCTCGCTTTTATTGAGGCGATAAAGGTGTTAATCGTGTAATAAGTGCTCATTAGCGAGCCGTCGCTGTTTTATAAATGAAAATTATTAAGTAATTGATCGCCAGGTCTGTCGTAACGTCGATCAATAAGCTCGTTTTGTCATTTTCGGGAAAGTTCGATTTGCGTTTTAGGGAAATATTTTGATAAAAAGACGGGTTGCGCAACGCGTCGCGCTTTCTTCGCGATAATGAGATTGCGCAATAAAGCTAATTAGCGCGTTGTTTCGAAACTACACCGGTCAATCAAATTAACTGTTATAATTAAGATTTTTGTTTATACTTATATAAATTATCGCATTCCTCGACGACCATCCTTGAAGATGCAAGGTGCGGTAGCGGCAATAATCGTAAGACAAATCGGTTAACTAATCTGTTTATTCGGTTCGAGCGCTTCCGACCGTTTTCTGCACTATTTGCGCGCGATGCATGTCGAGCGAAATTGCATCGGAATTATCATATTAAACCTATTCAAATGTAAATTGGAGAACGTACAGATAATTCGTACAAACTTAACGCGCCACAACAAAACAATATTATGAGGAAGCCGCGCGTGCACGGGGGGGCACGAAAAGTGACAGGAAGGGTGAAACGGCGACGAGAAAATAACGTTAGAAAGTTACGCGTGCACTTCGAATAACACATTATAGATAATATGTAGTAATATGTAAACGCTTTTGCCAATTATTATTGTTAAGTATAAACGCCTTCTCGATCGGTATATAGGCACTAAAACGCGATTGAAAATGGACACCTGTGGACCTGTCCGTTGAGGCGTATCAATTGCATAACGGACTTTATCTTTGCTTTCAATTAATACTAAGCGGTTAATGACAATATGTAAATAGACGATATTTTTTTGCTTCAGCGATTACAATTAAAAATTTAGCGATTACGAAACTAAAGCGGCGTTTACATTAGCATTAAATTGCAGCGGCAGCAGTCGCGCGTTTATTTATTCGTCGACTTTAAATACAAGGACGTCCGACTGTCTCTGTCGAGACAGCCGACGCTTAACGATATAATTTCGCGACGACTCGTAACCGGCGATGATTCGTCGAACGTCCTGGAATCGAGCAGCCGTCGTTTTTTTTTTCAGGACCGTTTGGTTGCCGTCGATTATTTGTAGACGATAAATAGCTCGCGAAGAGTTCATCCTCAACTTCGAGTCGCATTAATTAATTAAATAAATCTCAACAATTATGGCTCGTAATAAACAAGATCGACGTCGCGAGGAACCGTTTTATTCACGAAAGCGTTTAAATGTAAGCGGGTAACCTTAAAGTATCGAATAATTACCACCATAAATTCTGTTAGACTTTTAAGACGCCCATAATAATATTATTCGACTTGCTATTTTTAACGATATCGTTGTAATGTGTTTATTGACGTTTATTAATCTTTATAATTAAGTAATTACGATTTAATATTATTTTACTTTAGGCCTTTAACTCCGTCCATTGACTTTATAAAACATCACTTCCGAAAGTTAATACGAGCAACGAACGGTATAGTCGAACGTTCTCGACACCGATGACGTGACTCAACCCTTTACAAAGCGTATGACTTATCCGACTAGAAATTTCCATCATATAATTTTTATTGGGATGAATGGCAATCTGCGAATTATCGCGGCCTACTAACTACGATCGCCACACTCTAGTGATTTGTTTATAAAAATAAAATATCGCAAAACCGGGTCGTTTGGGACACTTTTTAGATATTTTCCAGGATTTTTGAGAGAGCCGCCGCCACTTTTTTTACATGTGGGTAGTAATTACGGAGCTCGTAGCAATCTTGGATTACATTTTTTAAAGAAACGGCACTCGAGACATCGATTTTTAAGCACATATAATCCATAAAGCTGTGATATTTAAGACGACCTATAGTCGTGGGAGACTTGGGACACTAATTGCAGTACAGTAAAACCTCGATATAACGTACTAATTGGGGGGAGGGGGTGTCCGTTAAAACCGAAAGTCCGTTATATAAAAATAGGTTTAAAATAAATCAAAAAACTTTTTTTTGAAAATACACTGTATTTAGATATAAATAAAAAATACAAAACACAAACAAAATTCTATTTAATTGTCTTCGGACGCTCGTCGTGAAGTGACACGTTGCTGTTTGATATCGACGCGCTTGCTTTCGGTAATCCTACTATGAAAAAGGAATCAAGTTTTGTTTGCACTTTTGAAGTTTTCTGTTTTTTTTTATAATCAACTCTCTAAAATTACAAAAATGCGTATAATATAGTTGAACTTCGTTATCTGACGAATAGTCAATAAATGTTATTAGGTCGTCGAGATGTGATCTTATCGCTGATAACTTCATTTTTTTGCAGTGTTGTTTCTTCTTCTTCGCTATCTTCACTTCCATCCTCATTTTTTAGGTTCATAACTTCAACTGCTATTTCACTTTCGGTCATGATATTATACCCAGGGTCACCTTCATCTACTTCTAGCCATTGTAAAACATCTTCCTCAGATACTTCTTCTCCGACATTATTATGTATTGTCCTATAGAAGTCAGGAACTTCTAACCCTTCTAAAACTATGTCTGCATCTTGGCCACCTTGGCCGTCAAACAAATTCTTCCAACCATTTTTTAATGTTCGCTCTTTCACCTCTTTCCATGCTGAAGCAAAATTAAAAATTGTCGATTTTAAATTGTAACACTTTAAGTTTTGCAAGGTACGCGCCGTCCTCTTGTATCTTCTGCACTATCATCATCTTGCAATACGTCTAAAAACTTTCTGCGATATATTCGTTTGGTTGCCAAAATTATTCCCTGATCCATGGGTTGAATAAGCGATGTTGTATTTTTTGGCAAAAACATACAACTAAAGTTGCCATCTTCTGAACGTAGAATATTTTCAGAGGGACGAGCAGGAGTGTTGTCTAAAATCAATAAACATTTCACCTCTTCCGGCGGCATTCCCAGTTTCTTCTCTTGAAATTTTCTCACAGTAGGTACAAATTCGTTAAAAAAAACAGTTTTTGAAAATATCTGAGTTGAACCATGCCTTATTAGAGTTATAATATGAAACGGGCAGATGATGCATTATATCTTTTAAAACTCTAGGTTTACGAGATTTGCCAACAATTACAGGAGCCAGTATATGCGCACAAAGCAGTGCCGAGATCGTGTCCTTGCTGATTTTTCTTCCAGAATTCGATTTTTCATATTTGGAGGCTCGTGTGCTTTCAGGCAAAGTACGCCATAACAAACCGGTTTCGTCAGCATTATAAATCTGAGATTCTAATAGCATTTCGTTATTTTTACGTTCTATCAATTTTTGCCTAAAAGGTTCAATTTCTTCTTTTGGTGCACTTGAAGCTTCGCCGTAAATTCATGATTCCGTGCCTTTTGCGAAAGCGCCAGAGCCGTCCATCACTTGCTCTGAACGGTATGTTCATATGATTTGCTAATTTAATTGCAGCAGATTTCAATTCGACCGCCCGAACCGGAACCCCTCAAGAACGTCGTTGGCCGTACCCATTCTAAGATTGCTTCTTCAAGTGAAGTTTCACGAGCCAATTTCATTCGTTTTCTGGGATTGCCGTTTCCTCCTACATCACACATTAACACAAATTTATTTATTTTGCTTTTGTTTTTTTTAATGTCCGAAACAGTTTGCTTTTTTATGCCATATTGTTCACATATACGAGACGCAGACATTCCAGACTCCAATTTTTGAATAATTTCTAATTTTTGATTGATTCTTTTCCGTTTGTCCACATTTAAAGGGTAGGTTGCGAAAATTTAAATTTATTTACTGGAGTACCAAATGCGTTCATTCGCTTCGAGTAAACAAGTTAAACTGTTGTAGAGTTGCGTGAATCCCTGGCCAGCACGGCAAACACCAGTGTGTTGCGTCGAAAGCTACGCGATAGTATATCAGGGAATCCCCTAATATCCTATCGCTCCGGCTAGGCGCAGTCTACGAGCAGGACGGCATTATCGTCTCAAATTCTGGTGCTAGACGTATGACGTGTTATCATGACCGCTAAAAATTGTTTGCATTTGACATTTGAATTTAAGCATGTATAATGTTAACAGGACGTTTTTAATTTTTTTACATTTGACCGGATTTTTGTCCGTTATATCCAAAGTCCGTTAAACAGAGGTCCGTTATATCGAGGTTTTACTGTATTAAAAAACACAAATATTTTTCAAAAAGTATTTCAAAAATAAACGTTTTCTCTGCAATTTTGCTGAGTTTTTGTGTTACCTAACAGATGACGCAACGAGTCGAATACCGAAAAGTGCCATTTGTCCCAAATGACCTCTTAAAATCTAAACTGTATTGCTTCCGCTTTAGTCTAAAAATTAACGCGCTGGGGACGAAGTTACAAAAAAGCGATCGATCGAGTTTTCTTTGGTAACGAGCTTCGATTGCGCGAAAACCAAAGATTTCTTTTACATCGTGTTAGCGCAATGAAGACGTCTTTCGGGACTCCCAACCTATATCATTAATGTACCTAAGTCCGAAAGGGGTCAAGAACAACGGGTATGAGACAATTTGCCGCCGCCAATTCACCAACGTCCCAATATGCCGTCGACCGATTCATCTTTATTTGTAACAATTTTGTATTTCGATACAAAACAATGATTGAGAAAAAATTTGAGAATTCCTAGTTGGTTTATGTAACACGAATGGGAAGTTTAAATATTTAAATACGTACAAAATTGAATGTGAGCAACTATTTTAAACGAATGCGGTTTGTATATCGTACACTTCACTTTTTGCCTGACGATGAGCATTACGTACCCGGGACATCCTGCTCGTAAATGCCAATCAATTAAAATTTTTACATGATATAATCCTGATCGACTTAATGATCGAATTAATAATTTGAATAATTCGAGTTACCTATGCGTTTTTATCTCGAATAGTTTTAATTTTTTCGTTTTATCGCTAACAACCATAATCGTTTAAAATGCGATTAGAAACGACAACATGTGTTACCATATTAGGTTGTCGCATTCCTCGCGTTCTAATTTATTTTTGGATCGCGTCAAATAAATTACGCCGATCTTCCTATTCTTTTAATTTTATTGAACTTTTGGGGTCTGTTTTTCGATCGTCAGTCGCGTTTGCTCTAAAAAAATTTTTGAAGCAATTGTTTCTGTGGGCAATTGTGTTTGACGAGCGAACCCCCCTCCCCCTCCCTTCCCTTGATGACCGTTTTCTCCATCGTTAACATAATTTTGTGTTCTTGTTCGACAAGTGTTCTTTCGAAAAATAGCTTTATAGGAGGCTTAGAAATACAATTCCGAATTTGAATTATTTTAAACCATTTACTTTAGGTCTGGTATGAACGTGTTAAGTTGTCTCTCTCCACCGTCGCGAGCTTCGGTCACCGTTTTGAAATTTTTGGGCCAAAATCTAAGGTTTTCCTTTTTTTGGCATTATTTAGGAAAGCCTTAAAATTCTTGAAATTACGCGTGAAATGGACATAATGCCGTACCGAAAAAAATTTCAAACCAGGTCTTCTATTTTTATGTTTCTAATTGTAAGCCCGAATGTTGTTTTTTTTGAAAAGTTCTAAGTGGTACGGCGCCAAAATCCCCTAAGGTGTCGGCTTTTGAGATCACACCCAATCGTTCAATATTTCCTCATGAAGAAGCTGAAGTTCAAAGTGTTTAATCCATCTATGGTGTCAATATTGGCATCTGCATTGTCAAAGACAAACTGAGAAAACGAACTGGTGTCCAGTGGATATTTCGGAAAAGGTGTATGTATCAGATCTTTCGAACCATACTTACCGGAAAGACACGCATTAAGAATAATTTGTAAGGAAGACGCGAAGGACCTTCTTCAGAATAGAAAATTGACGTTCCTCTTGGTCTCCCTTTAGATGATTACGAATATATTCAAATGTAGCCGTCGTCTTTGCGTTGGTGGAATTTTCATAAATTTTTTACAACATAAACATGTAAAAGTCTTTCAATTGGTCTTCTTAATTATTTTTTTATGAAGTTTTCGTATGGATTCTCAGTACAAAATACGCAATGTCCTATAACCTTAGGCTGGATGCAGACTAAACGGAACAAACGTTATTCGCAAACATCTAGACGACCAATAGCGGCTCACAAATCGAAAAGAGTGCGCAAGGTTTCTGATGTCTTCAGCGATTGTATACATATACAATCGAATTACACGAACGTTCAATATAGCCAACGTAGGTTACACTACGGTATGTAGCGTGCAAAACACCTGCGCTGCGACGGTAGCGTGTAAACCACCCTTAGTACCTAACAAGTAGAAATGAACTGTGACATGTTGCACGCGAACAATTTACAACACAAACAGTGCCCAAGGTATAATTACGAAAACGTGATTACATTATCTGCAAGGAATACTTGCGGTGACCTGTCATGAATGTCGTTCAAGGATAGTGCTGTGTACAAACCCGTGACTGCATCGCGGTACGAACGCGTCCCGAACTACCTATACACGCGCGGTTTCTAGGAGGCATTTGTTGATAGTTAAGCTACAACACAAAATCGTGCGTTTCCGTAAAATTTGCTCTTTGTTGCTGCCGAAACGCCGTTAATGGAAACTCTCGTTACTCGCCGCGTCAAAAAATGCAACACGGCTAAAAACCGCGCCATCTCTTGACAAGAAAACTTAGTACGGCATCGTCTCGCCATCCGGATTTCTCTTAATTTTCGCGTAATGCGTTTTTGACGTTAGATGCCAAGAGGCGCAACTGAAAAAAACGTAGTGACCTAACTTTGTTTAGAACCCCATTTGCGTTAAATAAGACGTATCTCCCAAGATAAAAATGTATTTCAATGGCGCATAGGTAATTCGTATAGCGTAGTCGGTGCGACTTCCATTGACTACCTTTATTAAGCGGTATCGTAAGTCTTTAATCGGCAACTTTAACTCTTAACGCTTCCAAACAATCGCACTATAAATTCAAGAGACCCGACCGACTCCCGGTGATTTTTTTTTTACGGTCGCCAGCACCGTTTAAATCGCGAAATCTAACGTAGGATCGATCGTGCATTACAAAGATGTGTAGGTAAATACTAAGGACGTCCACGTTATTACCGTTGTGAGCAAGGGTGCTGCAAATATGTCGTTGACAGACCACCCACCGGCAGGCCTTTATTAAAGTGGGCCGTTCTACTTTACTGCCGAGATCGTGTATTAATTTGAATCGGATTAAAAGCTATTTTAAACGGTACATAATTTTGTAGGGGGGAAGTTTTGAAACGTCTCCTAACCTTGTAAATTTCATAACGAAAGTCGAAATACGGTTAACAAATCATAGAAAGTGATTGTGGTCATATTGAAATCTAATACAAAGCCAACTATAGACGTAAACTTATTTATATAAATTAGAAAACGACTTCCTTTTCGAGTCTCGCGACTCACAATTAGATGTAGGTTTACTGTATTAAGTCATAAATACCAAATGCGGACTTATAATAAAATCGAACTTATAACGAGCGCAATTTAAAAACAACTTAAGTGTGGGATAAATAATAACGATTAATAAAGTCATTGTCGTAGAATATTACGAGATAATTGGCGGTATTAGTTTACGATCGATCGATCAAAATCAAACGGTCCTCTAATGTGCCAACACAACTAACCGACCGGTTACGTTATGTATATATATCACAAAAAAAAATAATACTGATTGGAAGTAAAAGGAAAGAGAAAATTGGGATTAAATCGATAATATGGCCATAAAAACGCACTTTCGCGCTGCTTAAAAACGAAAACATATACCTCGCCGATGCAATTTGTTTTGGTTCAATAATTTCATATTAATATGACGTCCGCGTAATTGGGATTGGATTCTTGTCCGTGTGCTGTTAAATGTACGCATAAATACTTGATTAAAATTCCGTAACGACCCATAAAACTGGAATATAAATTTGATTTTAATTAATAATCGTATAGGTTATTAAGTTGGAAGATGCGGCCGCATAAATATTTATTCGCGCCAATAATTGTCGACGATTTAATCGCTTCCTATATTCGTGCAGGCGACGTTCTTGTCATTTTTTTTTGTACTACCTGGATATGAACTGTAGTTGTGAGGGAATATTCAATTTTAATTGTCGCCTGTTTTCAATTGACGATCGCCTTCTTAAAAGACGGTGCAGCATCTAAATCGTCGCCAAAACTGTTTAAAGTTGGAAGGGACGATAGTGCGAGGCGTGAAACGGGACGAAGTGAAGGGACAAGTTAATAGTGTTCGTTCGTCTTGAATCAATTACCGGTTGATGAAGATGGCGAAGCGTCCAAACTAATCATATAAAACAGCCATCGATCAGAATATGAAGGTTAGGCAGAAACAGCCGATGGCTGACAAGCTGTAGTCAACAAAAAGAAGATGTTGACCCACAAAACGCACGTGCACTTGTTCGTGCACCGCATCCCGCAACATCGGTTTTTTTTTGGCATTACGAAGAAACTAGTCCTGAGTTTTTCGTCAACCTACAATCGGTGTTGGTCTTTACAGGGTGCGCCAAAAGTTCTGCAACTTTTAAAATTGCCATATTTTCTCGAAAACTCAACGGATTTGTGCGAAATTTGGTGTAAACAATGGAAACAACACGTAGTTTACACAATTACAACAAGTGTTCGAAATGGCCGCCTTCAGCTTCGATGCAGGCCTCCAAACGGGTCTTGAAATTTTTCGGGATTTTCGCAAGGGTCTTCTGGTCCAAATCGTGACATGCTTTCTGTAGAGCGTGCTTTCACATTGGCGTGTTTTGTAGCGCACGCCTTGCTCTCCAAGATACTCCAAACCGAGAAATCGAGCGGATTCAAATCGGGGGAGTTTGAAGGCCAAAACGATTTGTCCCAAAACGCAGGACAAATCTCCGCACAGAGAGCCATCGTCGATTTCGATCCGTGGGACGGAGCCCAATCTTGTTGGAAGATCCAGTTGCCGTCCGGGAAGTGCTTCTGGGCGAAAGGAACCACTTCAGCCTTCAAAACAGCGTTCTGGTACACTTCGGAGTTGATCTTGACGCCTTTTTCCAGGAAGATCAGTTTCGTTTTGGCTTTCGCGGTGATTCCGGCCCAAACCATCACGGAATCCTTGCTGAAGTGGCTTCTTTCGATGTTCACAGCTCGAGGAGTTCCTTTTGGTAGCAGTATGCGATCGTTCTGGCGATTATGGACGGGTTCCAGGTTGAAAAGCTTCTCATCTGAAAAGAGAATTTTCTGGCAACCTCGACTTGCGACCACGGCCAACATCCTCTTGCAGTTTTCAAGCCGTTTCTTCTTCATTTTGTCGGTCAAAACGTGAGCAGCGATCTTCCTGTGAGAGACGAGCTTCAGATCTTCCTTCACAATCCGCCGCACGCTCCCATCGCCAATTTCCAGCTCTTTTGCCAACTTCCTAAGAGATCGTTCCGGATTTCGCTTCACTCGGCATCGAATTCGATTCTTCATAGCTTTTGTACGCACTTCGACGGGTCTTCCGCTTCGAGGACGATCTGCAACACTTCCAGTTTCCTTGTAACGCTTCGGGACCCGCGACACATCATATATCTTCAACTTCAGCGTTCTGGAAATCCGGCAATTCTTCCATCCCTGCTTGTGTAACGAAACAACGGCGTGGCGAGCTTCTTCGGAGACCATGGCAAACTTCAAAACTGGAAGCGGATCGACTGGAATAACAGATAAACAGCATGAATACGACTGAAATAACATGTTCAACCGAGAAAGCGCGAAAATTGACACACAACGAAGAAAAATCGACGAATTGAAAAAAGTTGCAGAACTTTTGGCGCACCCTGTAGAGCTTTTTTTTTAGTTTGTCGAGGTTTAGTGATTCGTAAAAAGGTCTTTTAGAAACGTCCACGCGAGGCATCGAGGAAAGACACCGCGCAAAGTTCGCAACGTCTTGTCATACGTTGCAGGCATGTTCGAGTTTTTGAAGTTTTCGGGTTGCTAGGAGAGAGGACTTTGAGAAAAGTCGAGAAGTCTCCGACAACTACTTCCATCGGGTTTGTTAAGCAACATTACTTTTTTTAAATTTCCGCCCCAAAATCAAAGTTCAATGAATTTCCAATGTTCCGAAGAATGAACGTTCGCTTCGCGCGAGATTTTCTCCAGATTTCTTGCCGTGTGCCGAGCCGAACAACCCCAGTTCTCATTTTGCACGACGAGACGAACGGGTCCGTATTGTTAAAGAAGTTACTAAGAAAATTTGTCGTGTCGGAAGAAGTGCTCGAGCAACGCGAGCCGGATAAAACTGTCGAGAAAAGGCCGCTTCCGTTTGGTAAGAGTGAAATTGAAAGTGAATCGAAACGAAGTACCATCTGATCAGATTCGATCCGAACCGGTCCATTTAAATCGCGCGCGCAAACCGAATCGGTAACAATTTTTTTTCCTACGTTGGTACAACCTTCTTTGACATTCCTGTGAAGTTTGAGCGGGACATGTCAATTAGTGTGTATTTGACAGCTATTTGTTTACGACGCGAAAAGTTTGTCTTGCGATTTTTATTATGGAAATAAAAATTAAACAACGAGTTTGCTTGAAATTTTGCGTTTCCGATGGAATTGCGGCTGCGGAATCATTGAAAATGTTGCAGAAGTGTTTTGGGGAGTCTACTCTATCGAGAACGCAAGTATTTGGGTGGCATAAAGCATTCCGTGAGGGTCGTGAGGACGTAGAAAACTCTGTTAACGACGATAACATCGAAAAAGTGAAGGAAATTGTGCTCGAAAATCGTCGTGTTGGCATTAGAGAGATAGCAGAGACTCTCAACATCTCTCTTATGGATCGACTCAACGCATTTTGGTTGATGTTTTGGGTGTGAAGCGCGCCGCCGCCAGACTCGTACCAAAACACCTGAATTTTTTGCAAAAACAACGTCGAGTAGAGGTCGCAAAAGAGATGCTTGCCAACGTAGCTGATGACCCCCATTCATCAAACGCATCGTTACTGGTGACGAAACTGCCCAACAATCTAACAAATGGCGCGCCAAAAATGAGCCGAAACCGAAAAAAAACCACGTCAAAGTCGGTCGAAAATCAAGGTGATGCTCATCGTTTTCTCCAATTACCGTGGCGTGGTTTACCATGAATTCGTTCGAGAGGAATACTACTTGGCCGTTTTGAGGCGTTTACGTGAAGCAATCTGTCGTAAACGTTCGTATTTGTGGACAGATGGATTTTTCATCACGATAACGCGCCGTCACATTCCAGTCTGATTGTGACTGAATTTTTGGCCCGGCACGACACAAAAGTCATCGCTCGACCACCGTATTCGCCAGATTTGACTTTTTCCTGTTTCCGAAACTCAAATATCCGCTCCGGGGAACGCGCCACGAGTCGATCGAGGCCATAAAAAGTAATTCGCCGAAGGAACTAAAGGCCATTGGCTCAAGAGGAGCCCATTTTGAAGGCGATAATAAAGATTTGTATTAAAAATACATAAAACTGTTGCTTTTTTTTAACCAGTCCGGGTCAAATTTGATCAGATGGTATGCTGAAAAACTTAAGTTTTATCCCCGAAAGGCCAAAATATTATAAATAATATACAAATAAGTCCTACTTTTTTTCAAATCAGAGTGGAAGTTCCGTCGTTGGTCATGGTCGAGGTCGAGTAGTGGGAGAAAATTGGATAATTGTCGAGAACAATCGGAGAAAACAATTTTTTTGTTATTGCGACCGTAATCGTCAAGATTTTGAAAAATGATGCGATTTGCGCGGCTAAAGGCCTCTTCGCACGCGTCGGTTGCGGCTCGACTCGGTTTCAGTTCCGTCTCCGAGCCGTCGCACGGTGTTCGACTGTCAGCAACCGACAACTAGACTGACGGAACCGAGACGACGTTAATTCGACGATTTTCTGAAGAAATTTTCAAGAGGAAATTCAACGGAACCGGACGGAAAATTGTCCTTTCGTCATAAAAATCGCATCGAAAAAACGCACGTTTTTAACGGTTTCTCTCGATTTCGAAAAGAACATTACGAACAGCAACGAAAGGCGAGAATTTTTAAATTAATTAACGTAAAAAAACTCATTAAAATTTTGACGGTTTTTTTTATCGCGAAACAAATTTCCGGCGTACTAATAAAATATGCACTTATTGCGCTAAAAAGAACATAAAACTACGAATATTGTTTTTATTATACAATTTTCGAATTTAATTACACGTACGTTGTGTTACGATGGTTTTTATTTCTGTTGCGCGTTCGTTACACACACACACACACAGATGGCTCTGACCAATTTTAATTTCAACGCCTTATCGCGAATGGAAAAATATTAAATCGCGCTTAATTAATTTCTTTCTCCAATTTGAGATTGTTTAGCGATTAAAGTGGGATCATATCGGGGACTTTATTAGGCGCAGTGACTAATAAATCCCGGTTGAATTCTATTTCGCAACCGTTTTTCTCGGTATAATACCAGATAAAGATTTTTAAATGTTGAAAATTCCCATGTTTTATTAACTCGCGGCAAATAAACTCGTTCGTTGTTTTATTACTCCATACTCATAAGGTAACGTCTAGATGAGTGAGACGCCGACCAATATGTCCAATAAACCATAAATAAACTCTCCAAGTAGTCGAGAAAAGGTTATACATACTGAAATATGAGGCCATAACGTGACTAAATAAAGGCTCACATATAACAACTAAAGCTAGGGCTGTTGACATATTACTGAAATTTATACAAACCGATCTTTATTGCGTGTATTTACGACGTCTATTATGCCGGATCTTTCTATCTATTTCGAGGGATTTATGTGAGAAAATAAATCTCACGTTACATATCGGAGGGGGACGATCCGTCGTTATTTAATTTCGATCGGAATCTAGTGTGAAAGGTGACACGGCAAGGCATATTACGGCGGTTCTGGCATTGTCTTAGGCCGCTGCTCGGCGGTTACATCATCGAACTGGGGCTCAGACCGCAATTAAGAAGGTGTGGTTGCGCTGCTGACCCCATTTTTCCTGCTACTTGGCAGCTTCTGATCTGCCGATTGACCCACAGCTCGCCTCCGATGGTTCTCGACGACGCGACGTTCTTCGGCAACTTTTAACGGGGACCTTGCAATCGACAGAGAAAACGCCCCCGTGTACTTTAATAGAAAATCGAAAAACGAAACCGAAAAGCAACGCTTACGGAATTTTGGTCTTTCGCGTAAGCGTGCGCGTTTCGCTGGTCCTTCGTGAACGGGTGCGATATTTTGGTCTTTGGTCCTTCGTAAATGCGCGCAATAAAGGGCTACGCACCAATTAAATGGAAAACTAAAGATCTTGACGATTTTTATGCCGTTCGATGGATAATGTGAAAAAAACGAAAAAATCTTATCGTCGGCCCAATTCGCGATTTTCGATTAAGATGTTCCCATTTAAAATGGATTTCTTCTTAACAACGGCACCGTGCAGTCCGTTAAACTAATATCATTTCGGTGACTCTAAAACTTTTAGGTGTCAAACGGGAAACCGGCCGTTTGTTACATTTTCCAAAAATTCCGGTTGAAAGCAATCGTCGCAAATGGACCTTTTAATTTCATATCGCATTTATGTGCGGATAATTCAAATGATTGTCTGAGCCGGCGTTTCTCAAACTTCTTTCGCGATGTGTGAATATGTCGATTTAGGTATTTCGCGCCCACCCCCCACCCCCCCAGAGAGCGCACTTTACAAGTTTAAAAATGATCGATTGTCTAACTAAAGGCCAATTTTTCAATCGCGAGTTACCTTAATCGTCAGTCAATCGCTAGAAACAATTGCCGCAATAATCATTTCTATAGGTAGTGATTGATTGATGGTTCAAAGTTAACTTAATATTTTGAGTATCTAATCTTTTACTCGAACAAGTTGTTATGCATCACTGAAAAAATGAAAACAATTTCCATTTAATTATGTAAAGAAGTCCGCCATTTTGAATTTTATTTTGGCCTCATTAAATCAAGCAACTCTCGTTTTGAATATTTTTTTGTGTCTTCTGGTTACAGAGATATTTGTCAGTTTTTTTTTTTTGAATAACTTTTAAACTGTAACGGACCTTAAAATTTTTCTAAACGGAATCTGAATCGGCAACTGCAATCAAAACTGCACAACATTATCATTTAACCAAATCTCTAATAAGAATAATAATAATATAATTAATAATAATAAGAAGAAATAATAATAAGAAATTAATACAATTTAATTTGGAACACACTGTATACACGCTGAGTGATATTTCTTCTTAACAACGGCACCGTGTAGTCCGTTAAACTAATATCATTTCGGTGACTCTAAAACTTTTAGGTGTCAAACGGGAAACCGGCCGTTTGTTACATTTTCCAAAAATTCCGGTTGAAAGCAATCGTCGCAAATAGACCTTTTAATTTCATGTTGCATTTATGTGCGGATAATTCAAATGATTGTCTGAGCCGGCGTTTCTCAAACTTCTTTTGCGATGTGTGAATATGTCGATTTAGGTATTTCGCCTCCCCCCCCCCAACCCCCAGAGAGCGCACTTTACAAGTTTAAAAATGATCGATTGTCTAACTAAAGGCCAATTTTTCAATCGCGAGTTACCTTAATCGTCAGTCAATCGCTAGAAACAATTGCCGCAATAATCATTTCTATAGGTAGTGATTGATTGATGGTTCAAAGTTAACTTAATATTTTGAGTATCTAATTTTTTACTCGAACATGTTGTTATGCATCACTGAAAAAATGAAAACAATTTCTATTTAATTATGTAAAGAAGTCCGCCATTTTGAATTTTATTTTGGCCTCATTAAATCAAGCAACTCTCGTTTTGAATATTTTTTTTGTGTCTTATGGTTACAGAGATATTTGTCAGTTTTTTTTTTTTTTGAATAACTTTTAAACTGTAACGGACCTTAAAATTTTTCTAAACGGAATCTGAATCGGCAACTGCAATCAAAACTGCACAACATTATCATTTAACCAAATCTCTAATAAGAATAATAATAATAAGAAATAATACGAATAATAAGAAATTAATACAATTTAATTTGGAACACCCTATATACAGGCTGAGTGATTAAAAAATAATATATAAAAAGATCGGTTTCTTGTGCGATCGCCAATATTCAATAATAGCAAAGATTACCTAATTTAAATATATCTACCGAACATTTCAAAAAAAAAACTTTAAATGACACGCATTTTTTGCATTTAAAGCAAAAACGATTGGTGACGGGTAAAAATTACTTATTATAAAAGTTGTGCGGTATGAAGATGAGCGCCCGATGGTGGTCTCGAGTGGTCTTAAAACTTATTGGTTTTGGACTTATAGGCCTACGTTATCATTTTTTTTTAACTTGCCGAGGTATATTTATAACGTTCAATTGATAGTTCGTAAAAAAATTAATTAAGGGAATTTTTTGAAATAATCATTCGTTTCGATGATACGAGTTAAAATAAATATTCAACTCGAATAATTTTCAATCTAAGCTTTTTCGAATTTTTGCCGCAATAAACTACGCGAAGTGATCTAACATTCGCGCGGCATCGAGGCCGGAGGTTAATTTGTGTATTTTTTTAACGTTGCTAGTGGTCGTGGAAAAATCGTTCCGTGCACTCTCGGCAAACGATTTTCGCACAACTTGTTGCGCGACATGTCGGCGTCGCCGACGCGATTTGCTTAAAGACGCGCCCGACTAATTCGCCGCGAGCCGGCAACGAGACGGATTGTTCGTAAGGAGGTCCGCGATTTAATCCGGTGGACCCGCCTATGATTTTTCAATGACAGTTTAACCATTGTGGAATTCCGATGGACGACCGTTGAATAGTGTGCGCGGTTTCTAATTCTTGAGCAACCGTTTGAATAATCCGCGACCGGTAATTTATAATGGTCGTTTGATTTTTGAAAGAGCGCATTTTTTTGTTTTGTTTCGAGGAGCGCTCATAATTGGCAGGGGAGGAATTTTGCATGACCGGTGTCGTGCCGGTATGTCGTAGATAATAATCTGCGCTCTTGGTCATATGTAGAGGCGTAGGAGGCCAGATGGTACGGTTATTGCCCCTTAACTTAACTCGCTCCTGCACACGCGGCGGTGCTCTTCTCGCGAACTAGATCGTCGTCGGTGCTTTGGACGGATTAATTGCGGGACGGGGCTGGAGATTTCGACGCGCGGTACGACGCGAAACCCGAGGCGAGGGTTTTGTAAGGCAGTTGGCGGCGTAGGGAACGATCTATTGTGTCTGAAATTATACATTGCCGTCCGCGAATTGGGTAACGAACTGGAAATGTGTAAATAGCTTTATTGTGTTGCGGAATTTAGCAGCGCCAACGTATTTAGGTGATTGTGGCAATGAGCTCTCGTGCTGTGTAATTTGGTTGTAATTATATGAAAGAAGCGAGAATGACATTGCTATAACAATAACAATCTACTCTGGTATTGCAATGCTTTGTAATACCTTAATAGTACGACAAAAAGGTTGAAAACTCCAATTTCCAAGGTTAATTTGAAGCAATTTTGCCAGAGCAGAGCTAGGAGAAGAAATTTGCGACACAGATAGAGAACGCTTGCGTAACAGTATAAATTTAAATCGTAAAGAAGCTCATGAACTTGCCCTTAAACAAGGTATCGGTTAAGCCGGTTGCGTCTCCTTAACGAGCACTTTTATGTAGGTAACAGTGTGTGTGTCCATAGACTTATTTATCTCGCGATACACTAACTACTAATTGTTATGCATCGTATGGGTAATAAAATACCGATAACTATCTTCTATCTTCTATGATAATTGTATTGTGCTCGAGCACCTGCTTAGCATAATTCTGTCTTTTCCTTGCATTTATTTTCATAAATAGTCGTTACTCCCACTGATGCGAGTTAAATTATATCCGCCTTCTATTGTATTGTTTTATTTAATGATAATTACGTTTAAAATTGTATTTATTGATTTCGCGATACGTTCGCATCTCCTCGCGCGCACGGTTTAATCTAAAAGTCGAACCGTTTACTTAAAAACTCCACTTAATTTTACTGTACGTTACTGGTTGCTAGATATCGCACATGTTATTTGCTATTTTTTATGCGAATGCGTCATATTTTAAACCGACAAAAATTTAACATTCGGTACATTAGAAGAATCGCACGTAAAAACTATACAGGGCGTTTCATTAATCATGCCACATACAGTAACTGGATGCTTGGTACTTCCTTACTAATATTTGATGATATTGGTCATCTCTGATTGACAACCACGAACAATTGTTTGTGTGGCGATTAATTGACGTTCAGCAAGAATCAGCCCTTCGAGTCAATTTCTCAATAGTCGACAATCGCCATAAAAATGATCGTTTGCACAAGATTGTGATCGGAAATTGAAGAATTGGCGCACGAGGATGGTTTCTCAATGGCTTCGAACGATTATTTGCACGGTGAAAGGCTTTTCCTCTGCTTATCTGGCGGTTTCAGGGACGTGTTGTCCTTCCGTAAAACCCGTTTCGATTAAAACTCGAGGCTAAATGTAATTTCGATTGTTTGGAAACGACGCAAATTGAACAGGTACGTGGTTGTCGTGAGGTTTTTGAAGCGAAGCCAATGGAACGACGCGTTCAGGTAGATGTTTGAAATGTAGCGCGACAAGTGGTTGACTTTTGCCTTTGTCGACAGGTCGATGGGTGGCCGCGATTGACTTTTCAGACCGATTGCGTGAAGCGAGAGGTTTTGCTGTTGCCCACATTTCTTCGAAACATCCACGTTTCGTGCACTTTCAACTTATACAACGGTTCTCGTAGTTTTTCGGTCCAAGACCTGCCGACGCACGGTACAGAATAGGCAATGTTTTCGAGAGTACTACAGTTTTGTATAAGTGCGGACTTACGTCACGTTACGAAACAGTTTAATGAAATGTCAATTCTCAAGAACATATACGGGACTCTCCTAATCTGATGCGTAAAAAAAAATGAAATAGACGTCTATTTTTTAGTAAGTACCATAACACGTGTTATTGCCCAAGGTTTTACGAATAAGTACCTACACGAAGAGCTAGGATATTTGTGAGCCGTATTGAAAACTCCCACTAATTTACGTTTCGTGATGCCTGCAATAAATGAATCACGGACAATGCCGAGAATCACTTGAACCGACAGATCTTCAACAACTTTTTTTTTTGGTTTTGAATAAAAGAACTTCTCAACAGTTAAATCGATATCGAGTCGTAAAAATCGATTGATTCAATTTCAGGAGGGAATTCTCTAAAAAAAAAATAACCTCACTTAGACAAAGAGCGGTTCTTATGTTCTGGAAAGGGTAAAAGTTTTTATTTTTTAATATTTTTCGATGCACAGCTCTTCCGAAGCAACTATCGTGGAATTTCGAAAACGTTTACTAATCAACATAACAAACGATTAAATCCATTAATAACGGCCATATCGCGTTGACGTTGACGTTGGGCGCGGTCAGTACTTGGATCGATGATCATTTTAGGAACACTACGTGTTGTTGTCGAAAGTAACGCTTGGAGTGCACAATATTATCTACTCGATATGATTGCATCTAACAAATTAAACGGCACAAAGAAAACGGTGGACGCCATTCAGCCGGGCTCATCGCTTAAACAGCGATGAGTATCTAAGCGCTACGTCATAGTAGCTGATTACGTTTGAAAAGCTCAAGCTATTATGATGTCATACGTCAACTATAAAAATTAAATAAAAAAGCGCAAATAAGAAACCGCTGTTTCGGCGCTAAGGCAGCGCCTTCCCGACTGAATGCGCCCAATGAAACACGAAGCGCTTTTGGAATTTAAAATGGATTTATAGCTAAATTGGCGCTAGTCGACGGCAACGAACGCCCGACGCCTAAACAACTTAAAACCGAACGCATTCAACGCGCCGCGCGACGGAATAGCAGCGGAATTAACGCAAAACCGAACCGACAACCGTATGACGGAAAACAAGTTCGCACTTTTAAGTATTCGATTCACAGCCCGACACCCGAGGACTAGATTCCGTTTGCACTCCGACGGATGATTGATCGACGCCCGAACGTACAAACTTACGACCTGAATTTAAAAATGAAAAAAAAAACAACACTTAATTACGACACGTCTTATTAAATTTGCGAACTTGCGGCGCCGGAGCTACCGGTTAAATTTTTGTTCGATGTCGACGGGAAGCGTGAAAAGTTTTAGTTTTTTATTTAATTTTTTTTCAGATTGTCGTCGAAAAGTAATTGAATTTTAAGTTAATTTTTTTTGGAAAAACAATCGAAAGCGAATTTACCTATTAGAGAAGTTTCACTTTAAAACCCTTATTGCCCGATAGACGATATTAGACGATATTATTAACTATTAAAACACTCTAATGAACTTTTGTTCGTAATAATTTACAACGAAACGTTGCCAGCACAGCTTCCCGTTTGATCACTGCGTGGAAACAATGCCGATCGCGGTCAATATTTGGATGGGCGACCTCCGAGAAACGTCGCAGGCGCCGTTATCGAAAAACGGAAAGACCAGATCGCTTCCTCGTTGCACTATTGGTTGCATACGCGCCCACATTGCCTGCGACATTATATAAGTCCCGCACTGTACCTATGTAAATTATTTGAAGATGAAATTGAATTCGCGCGATAAATCTTTACGAGGACGTTAATTCGAATTCAAAAAAAAAATCGAAATAAACCACGTTATTACTTATTACTTCCAAAATAATTGTTAGGGTTTAACATCAAGACATAGTTTATGCTTAGGTAATTATCGCTAATGAATTATTTACAGCTCACGAACCTGATAATTATTTATTTGTTTGGGACACGCTGCGTGCTCATTACAAGAAAAAGATACACAACGTCGACATAATTTTTAAAAACAAATCGTGTAGGTTTGATCTAATTACACGTTACACTATAACAATCATCGAAGTTTTATTCAGGAACATAGAGAAGCTTGTTTGTATATCGTATGTATTTATAAAACACTCCTGACACGTTGATTGTCAGTTATTATGCGGATTAACGAAGTTTTTCAACCGAAAATGGATAACACGTCGGTCCTTGATCAATAAACAGAAGCGACTGGAAGCGATAATAACAACTATCGAAACGGATTTGTCAATCACGCTCTCGGTTTTATGATTTTTGATCTTTTGAGCCTCTCGGAAATTTCTAATTAATACCTAAGGCACACAATTATTTATGTGTGTGTATATATATATATAAACAAAACACGTAATATCACGATAAAACCCACGTTTTTGTGCTTAACGAAGCACAAATGCATTACAAAAGCGCAATAAAATTTTTTAATTCGTATTTACCCGCTAGATGTTGTTGATGGAAAATGGAAATCGCGTTTGTGAACTGCTAATAAAATTAACGCGCGCGCGCGCGGTGCTCGTTTTTCCGTAATTACGTGTCCTTGTCTGCTTGCATAGATTGTCGTGACGCGTAACCTTTACACCTTGGCATTTAGATGTGCGAAAAACGTTGGGTAGATTTTAGTTTTTGATAAAATTTAATTTTACGTTTCGGTTTTTGTACAGAAATTCAATGACGCGTTTAAGTTAAAAATCGAGTTTTGGGGTTTTCCCTTTCGAGAAAGAACTAAAACGACCTTCTCGGCACGTATAAGTCGGTTTCTTCCGTTTAAAGTTTGGTAAACAAATTAATCGTTTTCGACAGAAGACACCACCGCTTGCCCAAGAAGATCCGAAGACGCCACCGATCCACTACAACAACAGGAACCGGAAGATCAGGGCACCGCACCACTAAACTTAACCTAATTTATATTCGTTCTTCGTTTTTTCTTCTTTTTAGTCCCCTATTTGAAAGACGAAAGTCAACTCTCGCGGCCGAAGAGGTGGAAGATATATCACTTTGTAGATATTGGAAGATTACACGCGGAGATTCTGAAACATCATCATATCACGTAGGTACGAAGATAACAATTAATTATACAGCACCAAGAAATGTCTGTTGGTAAATTGCCGATTCCCAAAAAAAGTTTGTTCGATTTTATCACAACATTACAAGGCAACTTACTCGCATCAGGAGCGCACCAGACGAAGATCGCGTAAAACTTGTTAAATTCCACGATCCAATTGCTGGGCTTTTCTCGTCCGCCGAGTTCTTCTCGACATCGTCTCTTCATCTCGCGGGTGGTTTATCTTCTTGCACTTCTGCGTTCAAGTCTCCATTCCAAAATTAATTTAACGCTATACTAACCGTTTATAAATCCTCACTACGTTAGGCGCTAGGCGGACTTGTTTATATTGCGTTGCTAGTGAATGCCACCAAGTGATGCATAGTCTAGAGACGGCATATTTTATATGAGACTAAGGGCCGATCTTTTCATCTTCCATTTAATTTAATCGACACATATTTACCATAGAAACGTTTGTTCAAACAATTGTTTCCGCGGTAAAAATTTGTCAAGTAAATTTATTGGGATATGAAAAAACTGGCCCTAAGACAAATTGATTTTTAAGTTTCATATTTCTCGATTTTTAGTTTTTTTTACATGATAAAATTAAATATACCTACTAAAACTAGTTATCTAGGAAATATCGACCTGCATGGTGTTAATCGGAAGTATTGTCGGATTTTAAGTCTTAAAAACTATATAAAAAATTAAAAACAAAAAATAATCCAAACGAAAAACTAATTGTTTATTCATTTCAAAAATTATAGTCTTAGTTCTAGTAATTTTTTTTAGTATGATAATCTTCGAAACCTTTTCCAATATGAGTACATAAAACAGGTTTATCTCCTTTTGCCGTGTTTTTTTTGCAGAGTCTGCAACGCCTTTGAGGAAACTTTTTTTGCCTAAACCATGAATTTTCACAAGCCTACGTTGCCTCATATTTGCCGAAAGCCTAATTGATGTATCATCACGAGAGGCTCTCTTAGTTGCATTTTCAGAACTTTCCGAACGAACATATTTATTTTCAATCCAGTCTTTTGCAACTTGTTGTAAAAAAATGAAAATTTTATTTTCTTTGCTTGATTCAGTATTTTGTATACCACAAATGAATTGAATAAAGCACAATTTAACATAAACATAAAAGTCTTTTTTGTCCATTTGACAGTTTTTCTTATAATTGAATTATAAGAAAGGTATTGATCTGCCAAATCAACACCCTTCATATACATATTATAGTCCAAAATACTTTCAGGTTTTGTTATCAGTTCGCCAGTTTTTCGATTTATTTTATCGGTTTCTATCATTCGCGCCTGATGTATAGTTGAAATCATTCTTACATCACTTTTGTCTTTCCAGATATACAGGGTGCGTCCAAGAAGTTTCCGGAATGAGGCTATAAAACACGACTTATTGCAAATAAAGCGTACAACTGTTCAAAATTCTTCAAAGTAGTCCCCATCGGCATCGTAGCACCTCAGCCACCGAATTTTCCAATCTTCATACGCGCCCTTGAAGTAGTTTTCTGACATGCTGTTGAGTTGCTTCGTTACAGCCTTTTGAACCGCATCGGTGGTCCCAAAATGAGTTCCCTTTTAAGCTTGGGGAACAAGTAGAAGTCGCTTGGAGCCACATCCGGACTATAGGGGGGTTGGGGAAGCATTGTCACACCGTACTTGATCAACAGCTCAGTCACGAGAAGGCATGTGTGGCTGGGCGCGTTGACATGATGGAGAACCCAGGTGGCAATCTCCGGGCGGATACGGGCGACCCTTTTTCTCAGACGCTCGATGACTCCTTTGTAAAAAACTCCGTTTACCGTCTGTCCCGCTGGCACAAACTCCTTGTGGACGATCCCTTTGGAGTCGAAGAAAACAATCAGCATTGTTTTGACCCGCGACTTGCTCATGCGCCCCTTTTTGGGGCGAGGAGAAGCACTGGTGTGCCACTCGGCACTTTACCGTTTGGTTTCCGGGTCGTATTCAAAGACCCATGACTCATCCCCGGTTATCACGGAATCCAGAAAATCAGGTTCGACTTGCACACGCTCCAAAAGTTCAGCGCAAATCGATCGGCGACGCTCCTTTTGGTCCTCTGTTAACACCTTGGGTACCAACTTTGCACAGACTTTTCGCATGTTAAAATGATCACTAATAATGGTGTGCACACTGGATTTGGAAAGATTTAACTCTTGAGCAATCCATCGCACGCCTAACCGACGATCAGAGTTCAACAAGGTTCGCACTTGGTCCACATTTTTATCGGCTGTCGCTGAACTCGGTCGTCCTGCTCGGGAATCGTCTTGGACGTCTTCTCGGCCGTCTTTAAACTTTTTAAACCACTCGTACACACTTGATTGCTTCATTGCTTCGTCCCCGTAAGCTGTCCGAAGCATTTGTAAAATTTCACCAGCAGTCTTTCCAAGTTTAACGCAAAACTTGATGTTCACACACTGTTCAACATTTCGCTGCATCGTGAGTCGTGACGCGTCACCCAAACAGAATCTCACTGTACAAGCAATCCACACTCTCCGGCGGTTCGGAGGCAACTGAATATTTTTTTCCTGTTGCCTGAGAACCCCCACCACCAATCCCGACAGGAGCGGCCGCCCGCTCGCGCTTCGCTTGGGCGGTAAAAAATAATTCCGGAAATTTCTTGGACGCACCCTGTATATTAAAACTTCACCTTTCCTACGGAAATCATGTTGTCCCTTTCTCGACTTAATTTTTTCTTAGATCTCGAGGTAACCCACGATTTTCCCTTATTGTACCACAAATTCTAATCTTTTGGAAAGCAATTTCTCTGCCAACTCAACGCTATTATAATAATTGTCCATGTAAATATGGTGCCAAATATTTCCATAACCATCTAAAAGGTTTATGACGAGATTTTGCAAGTTTTCTCCATTGCCGCTGTATAATTTAAATTTAGATATATATCCACTGTCAGATTCGCCATAACATTCTCACAAGTAAGCCATATTTCGTAATTTTTCCTGGATTGTAGACACAGAAACTTAGTCGACCTTTGTAAGGTATCATTGCTTCGTCCAATGAAAGATTTTGTTTCAGTTTATAGACTTTATCAAATTTATTTATAAAATATTTTATTATTGATTCTATTTCGAAAAGTCGACTTGCGTTTTCAGGTATTTTATCATTACCAGAAAAATGTAAGGATTGTAGTATTCGTCTGAATGTATTTCGGGTCATGACTTTACCAAAAATTGGTGTTTTCATGTATGGATCGGTAGACCAATAATCGTTTATACTATTAGGTGTACAACTTTGCTTCCGCCGTTTTGCAATAAATGGCTGTAGCGGTAAGTGGTAGTCGAAATAAATAGATCGTAGCTGTCATACAGTAAGGTTAGGTATTTGTAAATATAACGTCATCGAAATATTAGTCGATTTGTGTCTGCATCATAAAGTTATTCTCGATTAAACATGTCAGCTTACGAGCCAAATTCTCGTCATTTGCGGGAGGTTTTAATTTTCTGTTTTAATATGAAGAAATCTGCGGCTGAGGCTCATCGAATACTCTCAAATACCTACGGTGAGGCCGCTATTAGTGAAAGAACGTGCCGAGAGTGGTTTCAACGCTTCAAGAACGGTGATTTTGACGTCGAAGACCGGCATGGCGGTGGAAGAGAGAAGGTTTTCGAAGATGCAGAATTGGAGGCATTACTTGAGCAAGACTCGTGTCAAACGCAACAAGAAGTGGCAGGATTTGTGGGAGTGACGCAACAAGTCATTTCAAAACGCCTGAAAGACATGGGAATGATTCAGAAACAAGGACATTGGGTGCCGTACGAGTTGAAGCCCAGAGATGTTGAACGGCGTTTGTTTGCTTGTGAACAGCTGCTTGCAAGGCAAAGACGGAAGGGATTTCTGCATCGCATTGTGACTGAGGACGAAAAATGGGTTCATTACGATAATCCCAAGCGCAGAAAATCATGGGGATATCCCGGCCATGCTTCCACGTCGACGGCCAAACCGAATATTCACGGTTCCAAAGTCATGCTCTGTATTTGGTGGGACCAGCTCGGCGTAGTGTATTATGAGTTGTTAAACCCGACTGAAACAATCACAGGCGATCGTTATCGAACGCAATTAATGCGTTTGAGCCGAGCATTGAAAGACAAACGGCCGCAATACAACGAGAGACATGATAAAGTAATCTTACAGCATGACAATGCTCGACCCCATGTTGCGAAAGTGGTCAAGACATACTTGGAAACGTTGAAATGGGAAGTCCTACCCCACCCGCCGTATTCTCCAGACGTTGCTCCCTCGGACTATCACTTGTTTCGATCAATGGCACACGGACCTGGATGACCTACACTTCCGTGTCATTATGAAGAAGTAAAAATTGGATCGATTCGTGGATCGCTTCAAAAGATGACCATTTTTTCAACGCGGGATTCTACGCTGCCCGAAAGATGGGAGAAAGTAGTGGCCAGCGATGGACAATACTTTGAATCATAAATGTATAACCAGTTTATTACAATAAAGCCTCGAATTTCGGAAAAAAACGGCGGAAGCAAAGTTGTACACCTAATATTTTTCCTAACTTGTCCCATTAAAATATTCAAACCAAAAAATTGCTTTACTTCGGTTATTGTTGTATCTTCCCATTGCTTAATGTTTTTACACGTTTATATTTGTGGATATTTTGCAAATAGTATCTATTTGTTTCTGTTACTAATAATTCAAAAAAATCCTCACCAATAAACAAATCCGCCACTTCTGAAATATTTTCTGCATTTCTTGGAAACACTTTAACGCCGGCATTTCCCAAAAAGGAATTTACATTAATATCAGTATCATTTTGGGACCAATATATTGTTGAATTGTTTTGTTCGTTTTCTAACTCTATATTTTCGGAATCGCTACTCTCAGATTCACTTACAATTGGTAAAATTTTTCTTTTTGTGTTATTTGGGAAGTCCGAATCATCACTTTCACTTGTATCATTTTCAGCCCCGGATAATATATCGGCACATAACTCATTACATATATTGATACATTCAAAATCGTCTTCTTCCATTATAAAGTAAGGTAATTAAATAAAATTAATGAATCAATTAATTCATTAATTTGTTAATTATTGCAAAATATAACCTAACTTGTAAACTCATTGTAACTTATATGTAATAAACTTACTGTGACGATGACAATCCAAACAAAAGACTTATGACTACGTCAACGGCGCCTGGATTTCGAATAAAAATTTACGTATTACTACGTCAACAGCTACCAGATATTAAAGAAGAAAACGTAGTAATACGTCAACGGACAGTAATGTGTTAAGTAGTTGCCCATATAATTCTATAATCTCGCCAAACACTCGATAATATCAAAGACTACTTTTCGGATCTGATTTCCGGTTGTTCATTTTTGTACGACATTGTCGTATTGAATCTATTTTTGATCGACTCCAGCAACGATAGTCGGCGCAGCGCGAGGAGACTTGTTATTGTAATTAAGCGTTAGTCTTCGTTTGTTTTCTGTAAGTGTACGAAACGCCCAACTTGTTTTGGTCTTCTCCAGTTTCTCCGAGCGTCTATACGCAGTCGTAAATTAAACTGGCCAATTAAGCGGCCCGAGATCGTAGAATTAAAAACAATCGCAGCACATTGCGGCACCCGGGGCGCGTGCGCGTCGAAGAGGTCGCGGCCGAAAGTGTCGAAGAAAGGTCAACGGCTCCGTCAAACTTTTTGGCGTTTGTCGATTTTTCAACTTCCTCTTCCCGAATAATCCTCCGACAAATTTATTTTTCCCAGAACCACGCCTTGCCCCATTTTACCGCTTACCATTTTACCATTGCACCGCTCCGTCCGTGCCCGAGCGATGCTTCGTAAAACGTCCAAGTTACCATTTTATCATGAACCCCTTTCCCTAATCTGCTGCGTAGGTTCGTTCATTCGATATTCTCGTGACCATCGTTTCTATAGAGATTCTCGAGAGACGAAAACCACCGCAAGCGAACTGCGTTGTTTCTTAATAGATGCAATACAACAACGGTGCAGGCGGTTTTTTTTTGGAGCGCCCTCGACAGATGGCGCGCAAGCTTAGGACGCCATCAATAACCGACGATCAGTTCAAATAAAGACTCGGCAAACGGCAAATTGATGTTATCGGTGTGAAATTGAAATGGCATTAGATACAGCAAAAAGAATTAAACGTAATCCGCGCAAAAGTTTTCCGTTGCACCAGCTATCGACCGTGCAATTGCTTCCCGCGCGAAATTAAGGAATTTCGCGGTGCTTTCAACACCCGGCGGTCGTGTAACTGACAAATATTTACCGATTTAACGAACTATTGATACGAATATGTGCCAAGGTAAGTGGTGTGTTCGATCGAAATTGCAATAGAATCACGATGGCGGAGGTGCCGCGCGACAGACGATCGAATCGTGTTCGGTTTTCTTCCGTCCGCCGCGAGGAAAAAAATTAAGGCGGCTAATAATCGAAAAAAAACGATATCGAACGTAAAGCCAATTCGTTCTACATTAAATTAAAAAAAAAGAAAACGACGAATCATCACGCGATTAGGTAGCGTTTTCTAAAACCGCGCAATAATTATTAAGAAAAATGGTTCGGACGCGATTTTTTTAATTTACGACCTTCTCGTCGTCTTTTTCTACAGTTCTTCGGTTCGGTCTTACGTAGAGAGATAGAGTGAAGAGAGCGCTGTGATCCGTTGGAACCTTCCTTATTGCAGGTAGCGAATAGATCAAGGATTGCCATGCGGTTTTGTTTAGATTTCTCGATGTAAAATGTGGAGTAATCGTAATTTTTTCTAAATTTCAATGTCGTTTGTGGTTTCAAGTCGTCGACTAAGTACACGCAATTTTATTCAATATTTAGAAATAATAAGGCGCTCTGAAAAGTTATACGCCCGGCCATTCTAATTAAACTCGATATACTTACATATAAATGTTCTAGTTATTATATAATCAGTAATTTGACAACATCCATGTCGGCCGATGTCGCTGATAGCAAACTATTAAGCAAGTATTTAAAACAGTTATCAGCAGTAGATCAGAAAGTAAAAACTAATATAATAACAGTACTTTTATTTCTTTATTTAATCCCGTTCCACTCTTTCGAATGTTGTATAAAAATTTGTTGTATCACTACCTTAATTAGCTTTATCGAAGGTTGCCTTTGTTATTCTGTTAGATTAAAAGTATACAAATATGTCGTGGCTGATGGGCGATTAACTTTTTGAAACTCGAATTGATTGACAATTGAAAATCGAACAAACTCGGAAGCTAATATCGTTCACGCAAGGACTTCCCAAAACTTGCTTATTCATTGATTATGAGGAACTCGCGTTGCGTTCCAAATTATATGTACGTACATAGTTAATACCATATAGACACCATAATTGGGAATGTCGACCTTTTTCGTTATCGGGACGGCCATATATGGCGATATCTTTGCAAATCATCGAGTCGAGATGATGTTCTTCGCGTTATTTTAACAAGCGATTCGTAATTTCGTTCGATCGCGTTTATCCAGACTGCCAAATCGTATTGTGGGCTCGAATCGATTTTCGATCGATTACCGCGATCGAAGTTCACAATAAAATGTAGGTAATCGTCGTATATTTACCGATCGTAGGTAGATAACCGTGAATTTACAGTTCGATTTCGTTTTACCGCAGAACGCGGACAATAAAATAAACGTCATCGTTTTTTTTTTTGTTTTTTTTATAAAATAATATAATAATAATAATAATATAGGGGTATTTTACAGGGGCAAACGCGGGGAAAATTAACGCAACGAATCGTGATATTATTACTCTTTTTTCGGTGGTAGATAATAAATTAATTGCCGAACTCAAAAAAGGAGCAATGGCACCTACCTACTGCGACCCGCGGGGTAGATTTGCCCGATTGTCCCCCGTAAAATGCCCCTACCTAGCTTGCCCGCATTGGCGTTGCCAGAGGCAATAACTTAAAAAAAAATTAAAGAATATTATAAGCAATTATCGCTCTATTATTATTTTTAATGTCAATTGTTCGACGTCGAAGCGGCTCGACGTCAGAATGGCGACGTCGTAACGTCCAGTTTACGTCCTAGCTTTAGTTCTATAAATTTTTGCGTCTCTCGTTTATTTATGTAAGGAAAGCATCCTTAGTTATATTGAATTTAGCGCGTAAATAGGTCGATAAGTCAGATCTCCAACTGTCTAATAAATTGACAGTGCAATTATAAAAACTAAATAAGAATTATAAAATTACATATAAGAAAATTAATCAAGAAACAACGGTGTGAATAATAGCATTGAATGTTGTTTCTTTGCTATTACAGGTAGGATTAATAATTAGTTATTATAATATTTTATTATTATAGTTATTATAATATTATTTTGTACAAAATAATAAAAACTTTGCTATTACAGAGAAACGATTCTGCTTATTATTCCCCAATAACCTGCATATTAAAGAAATCATTATATTTATATAAAGTTAAAAAAAAACAGTAAAACAGGAAAATTCTTTGAAACTTCCTATACAATAAACTGTTAATAATTGAAACAATGCGAAAATTAATGAAACCCATTCTAATGTTTTAAATTCTCGCAGTTAAAAAACTTATTTGATGATTGTCACTCAAACAAACAAAAAAAAAGGCAACTACTGATGAAACATTTGTAACTAACACAGTTTCGTTTTCGATATAAACCGTAAAGCCGAGTCACTCGGGACAAATGGCACTTTTCGGTATTCGACTCGTTACGTCATCTGTCAGGTAATACAACAACCCAGAAAAATTACAGTGAAGACGTTCATTTTTTTCAAATATACGAGAGTTTTTATAGGAATTATACGTTTTCGAAAAAAAATTTTGTGTCGAGCGGCTCCATCGAATGCCGAATGCCCAAAATGGCCAAAAAAAGGCGTCCCGTTCAAGTCGTACATCGAGTGTCGTTTCCAGAAAAATTCGAAAAACTGTTTTAAGCAGATAATTGAAACGCCCAAAATCGACTTGCTCTAATTCTTCACTAATTCACAACCGCGCGGCTAATTGTCGGGCGTCGAATTGGCCACGTTCGGTTGTCGACGCGACACTAAACGCCTGTGCGCCCAACTTCTTAATCGCACATTCTTATTAAAAAAAACGATTTTTCCGTCATCAGGCACTAGGTACCTGTCAAACAGTAATTAGTTTAATTTATATCTACACGTAAATAATTGATTCGATTAATTTAAGCGCGCATTAGCATTTTCGGTGTAGCGTCGTCGGGGACGAGTTCGAAAATGAAAAGTCGAACATATTTGCTCGGCTTCGCCGCGACCGACAGACGAGGAAAAATTAATCTAAATTTGACACGCTTTACATAAGTTCTCCATTAATTTTCGAATTACTTAGCATTCATTATTGTGGATGATTTATGGCCACTTTCTTATTGTATAGTCTCTTGGTTGAAATTTCGCATTCGTTCGTTTTGTAGTACGTATTTTCCCGGTTGTTTATTATGGGTATTGCGGCATCTCGTTCGAAACAAAACAAAAAAAATGCATTTGCGAGTTGCGCAATTTTTAATTTAAAAATTTCACGACCGACAACGAGGTGAAAATTTAAGCTCTGGCAATAATTAGGTGCAATTTTCGAAGAGATCCGGTTCAAGTTTCCGTCGATGACCTTTTTTATTACTTTAATTTATTAAATAAACTGGAAAAAAGTACGAATTCAACACTGGCCGTAAGTTATTCCAAAAGTTGAAAGATATTTATCGCGAAAAGGTCAAAATTCCATACGAATTATAACGTTCTCGTGAAAAATAGGCTTTATCTCTTTCGTACTATACACATGTTCGAATTGCCACTAAATCAGTCACCGAAAAACAGAACTAATAGGTATTTAACTTGTCGATCTGTTAATTTGCATAACTATGCCTGTTTCCTAAAAATGTTTGATCCGTATCTAATTTTCGAGATATTTTTCTCATAAAATTCACGCGATAATAAATTTATCGAAGTTCGAGTCAAGGTGGCGCTCGAATTATTTTAAAAAGGTCGTCCTCTTAAATAGTTGTTTAAAACAAATTATCTGTTCTCGCGGAAAAAGGTTAAAAGCGGCATTAAATTTTATAAATATCCACCATTTAAAGCGCGTAAACGGAAAAGAATTACCCAAGCCTTTTATTATTAACTACGTTATTAACTACAATGAGTTAGTGATTTATCACTTGATAAATCGCGGCGCCCAGTGCCCAGTTTCCTGTACGCTGCTGATCTCTGAAATTGCTCGACCGGCAAATATATCTAACATTTCGAGTAAATTCTACATTTACTTGCCTGTTAAAATGGAATTTATGCAGTTTAAAAATAAATTTCGTCTTCGATCGTTTTCGTTTGTAACTTTGGCAATGATGTGATCAAGTAGGTGACGTGTATCGCAAAATTTTGTTTAGTCGACTTAGACCCGGTTTTACAAACATGATTTATACTGCAGAATAGCCGTTCCTGGAATAACTGCTATCGAAACGTTTGTTGAGACAATGGTTTCGATGAAAGTTATTCCGGGAATAGCCAATTCTGCAGCATAAACCATGTTTGTAAAACCGGGCCTTAAACACGAAATTTCCCCCGTGCCGGTGGCATAAGGTTGAAATTTTTCACGTCCGGTCAAAAAAAAAAGGTATTCGCTTTCGGACCTTTCGGATACGTTCCTTGGTTTTGGAAACGGATTGAAGTTGTTCAAAGGGCGAGATTTGGATTGTGGACCGGATGATAATAACGACATCAGCACCATGGCAACGTTTACGATTCGACAAAGACTCGCCCTAACGATTTTCTTCTAAAGTTCCTTTAGAGTTATTATCATTTTTCATGTACCATGTCGATGGGTGCAACATCTCCAAATTCTAATTACGATCCTTTACGGAGGCGCTTTTCGGGACCATAAAACGATTAGCAAAATTTAGACCACGTTCCAAAAAAATGATCGTCTCGAAAAAACTGTTGTGGACCCACCGCACGGGCACTTGTTTAGTGGGAGGGGCGGATACGAACGATGGGGCCGAAAAGTTTCATCTTCTGCGACGATTCGTGAAAGAAAAAGGTTCGATCGGCCTGGATCTTGGATCAATTTCTTTTCCGAGAAGTTTTTCCCATGTCATGAATCAGTCTCGGAATTCATTGAACAGACGAACTTTATCACATTTACAGTTATAAAGAGTGTCCCAACAAGAGCGCCGGATTTAAATTTGCCGCCATTTTGTTAATACGAGTTGTACGGTGATTTTTTTTCGACAGTTGTCACGTACAGACCACGCGATTTAAGAATATGGAGAAGTATTCAAACGAATAACGTTTAATTATTGTAAAAACACATTACAAAATGGTGAAAGTTTTGCGAAAACAGTTCGCCAATTACGTCAAGTTTTCGGTCGCAATAATGCGCCAAATGAATCGACAGTGAGGCGTTTAATTAAAAAATTTGAGACCAAATTTACGCTGATGGATCAGAAAACCATTGTTCGTTGTCGTCCTTGTCGGTCACTCGAAAATATAGCCACAGTAAGGGAATCTGTGGCCGAGAATCCAGGAACTTCCATTCGGCATCGTGGTCAAGAATTAAACATTTCCAGAAGCACTATGCAACGAATTTTGGTAAAAGATCTGCATTTGCACGCGTACAAGGTTCAATTGGTGCAAGAAATCAAGCCAAGGGACCATGAGCAGCGCCGTGGATTTGCTGATTGGGTGTTGGAACATCATCAAATTAATGCGGATTTTTCGAAGAAAATCATTTTTTCAGATGAGGCACATTTTCAACTCGACTGATACGTAAATAAGCAAAACTGTCGGATTTGGGGTGCTGAAAATCCTCGTGTGATACTCGAAAAACCAACGCATCCACCGCGAGTAATTGTTTGGTGCGCATTTTGGGCTGGCGGAGTGATTGGGCAGTATTTCTTTGACAATGCGGCTGGAAATGCGCTAACTGTTAATGGTGCGCGGTATCGCGAAATGTTAACGGAGTTTTTGTGGTCCGAATTGGATGTAATTGATGTGGAGGACATGTTTTTCCAACAAGACGGTGCGACCTGCCGCATTGCACGTGAAACAATGGTGTTACTGCAGACCAAGTTTCCAGGCCGAGTCATTTCTCGATTTGGCGATCAACATTGGCCACCAAGATCGTGCGATCTAACGCCGATGGACTTTTTTCTTTGGGGCTATGTGAACAAAAAGCTAGGTGTATGTGAATAAGCCTGAAACAGTTGAACATCTTAAAGAGGAAATACGGCGCGTTATTGGTGAAATACAGCCACATTTATGCGAAAACATTATTCAAAATTTCAACAAAAGAATAACCCTGTGCCAGAGGTTTCGTGGTGGCCATTTGCCTGATGTATTTCACGTTTGATCGGAACTATTTTTCTTTATGTTGAAATAAAAATGTTTGCTTAATTAAAAAAATAAATGTGTTTTTCTTTAAAATTAAATCCGGCGCTCTTGTTGGGACACCCTTTAGGTGCTGTGGGAAAATTTCGAATTTATTGCACGTCTATATTGCAATGAATTTGTTCGAAAAAATGAAGAGAATCGGATAAAAAACGTGTTCTATGTGTATTGTTCTTCAATTGAACGATCGTAAAAAGGGAAGGGTGAAGTTTTTACTGTTTGTGCGGATTATAGAGGGATGGCGCTGAAACTAGGACACTTAGGGCAGATTAGAAATCCGAAAAGTGCGATTTTTCAAACTATCAAGAAAAACTTCTTTCAAAAATGTTTGTTATACCGAATTATTTGGAATCGGAAACATTCGGTGATAAAAAAATCTTTCGGAAACGTATAAATCATGTCAAAATAATGCAACAAGTTCCTATAAACGTTTTTTTTCTTACAGCTTATCGATCTCCAAAGTTGAAGAGCAAAAATCAATTTTTTAAATAGTTTTTCGTTGATTGATCCAAACCTCTCTTATTCCACGTCGTTCTCGAGAATTCGACCTTTCTCGAACGACCACGTGGCGAATTTTGCAACGCGACCTTCATCAAAAGGCTTATAAAGTTCAAATTACTCGAGAACTGGAGTCGAACTGTCGCAAATTGATCCACATGTTGGGGAAAAATGATTTTTTAAATGTTTTATTAATGTAAACCGTAGGATTTGGACCGACGAAAAGCCTCAAGTAATTCCCAAATTTTTATCTCGGGAAGGTCGCCGTCCGGTGCGGTTTTTTGGGCTCGTGGCGTGATCGGACCTTTTTTTTTTAACGACGTTAACGGAAATCTCTGGCCTAAACTGATAGATGTCGACATGAACAATGTTTTTTTTTCCAACGAGACGGCGCGACTTGTCGCGCATCCCGTCAGACAATCGATTTATTGCAACAACAGTTTCCTGGCCACCACGATTGGATTTTTTCCTATGGGGTTATGTAAAATTTTTGGTTTACGACCAAAAATTCCCGACCTTGACGTGCGAAAAAGTAGTCGAAAATTGGGTCTCCAGAATGTGTTCGGTCGGACGAAGTCAAGGACATTTAAACGATATTATTTTTAAAACATAACGTCTATTTTTATTTTAGAGGTACTGGTTAAGCACACTAGGGCTGTTCACAGCATTGATAAATAAGATTACATTAACCTTTAGACATATGGACATTAGCACTTCACTAAGCGCATCGGTTATTCTAAGTAGTTCACTATCAAACACTTTTAATCACTATCGGAGAGTAGGACATCTTGTGGCAGCCGTGGTTTCAGCCGCGTTGTTGTTGATTTGAGTCCTAGTTTATAACAAGCTGACGCTGGACAATTATGGAGGTTATTGAAGAACTTCTTAGCTGAGTTTTTTATAAAGTCTTTTATGCTTGGCATGTTTAGTTCGCGATGAAGTTGGGAATTTCGGATGTACCAGTCGGCATTCGTAGCAAGTCTTAAAACCTTATTTTGAAGCGTCTGTAGCTTTTTAATGTTTGTTTTACTTGTAGTTCCCCATACTACACATACACATACACAGGCATACATTATGACGGGTCTTATGATGCCTTGATACAACATTTCAGAACATTTTCGGCATTTGTGCAATTCTCGTATAGCCTTCTTGTAGCTTTTTATTAACATGTAAGCTCCATGTGAGTCATCTGTCTAAGTGCACCCCAAGATATTTGACGGCGTTGTGTGATGGGTTCCATGTTATTGGTTGATTATTTATAATTATAGGTTCGGGGTCTGATGGTCTTCGTAGGGTAAAGATTTTAATCTGGCATTTTGTGGAATTAATTCGGATATTCCAGCGTCTGAACCATCTTAAGAGGTTATCCAGTGAGTCCTGGAGCATTGCAACGGCTACTTTAATATCTTGATGTTAGGTAAGGACAGCAGTATCATTGGAATGGTGTTGTTTCCTGCATTGGGTATGTCGTACATGAATATATTGAATAATACCAGTCCCAAGACCGATCCTTGTGGCACTCCGGCTGCAATAGGTTTTAATTGTGACAGTGTGGTGTTGATTTTAACACGAAAAGTTCGGTTTGTGAGGAATGAGTGTTCAAGGACTTTTGAGATGGTACATAATAGACTGATTGGCCTGTAGCTATTTGGATCGTTCTTTTTCTTGCCGGGTTTCAAGAATATCAGTATTTCAGCTATTTTCCAGGTAGTTGGGTAGGTAGGTAGCAGGTTAGTGCTTTTGGTGTTAAGTTTTTGAGCAAGATATTTGGAATTTCATCATGGCCTGGTGCTTTTTTATTTGGAAGTTTTTTGATGATTTTTTCGATTTCCAGTGGTGTGGTTGTGATTATGTTGCCATGGTTTATAGTAGATACATGAGTGTCTACTGTGGTTTCTACTTTATTTGTGTGCTGCGTGTTATCTGCTGCAATATTTGTTGTGAAGACATTTTGTAGGTGTTCTGCCATCATTTCGCACTTTTCTCTATCGGTGCAGAAGTCTGTGTGTTGCGCCTCAGTGGAGGTATTATATTTGGTTTACGGGTAATCTGTTTAGTTACTTTCCATAGTGAGGAATCTTGATTGTTTACGCGTGATATATATTGATTGTACTGACATATTCGATAGTTGTCTAGCTCCCATTTCATTTGATGCGTAAGTTTGTTCAGTTCGGTTTTATGTGTTTGGTTTCGTGTGCATTGCCATAGTCTTCTGTATGTAAAACACAACGTCATCGAGCGCTTTTCAAAATAAAATAAAGATTACGGCAATTAACGCACTCGTTGGAAAATCCTTTACATAATATCTGAGATACGTATGATTTTCTCGAATATTGTTCGTTTTATCGAAATTAATCGAGAGCACCTTTTCATCCCGAAATGGTTGGTGAATCCGAAATTGTTTTTTTTTTAAATTTAAAAACTTATAAAGCACCGGAAAATTTGCGGTAGTTCCGAAAACGGCGATTTAAACCGGAACCGGTCGTACGCTAGGGAAGTTCTGATCGGCCGTTTTCGGGCGTTGCATCCGGCAACGAATGTCAACGTCAATGTCAACGAATGGCAACAATGTAATTAGTTGTTTTATTTTACGCCGATATTAAAAGTAATGAGAAAATAAATTTAAAAAAAAACGGTCGAAATCGAACCTATTTCGTCCGAAACAAAATGTCAACGCTCGGTATTCGCGAAATTCATATCGAGAAAAATTAAGTAACATAACATAACGTACTCCGCCTCGAGAATTTCCAGTTAATTTGTAAAAATCCGAGCTAACGGTCGTAAACGATATCTTATACGTTACGTAACTTGCGACCGTTTAAGCGCGATTTTCTATTATTGTTCGGTGCGCGGATTTTACCCGACGAGAAAATTTATCGTAGTCCAACGTTATTCATAGTTTCGTGTTGCGAATGTGTAAACTACGAGGTCGTTATATTGCAATATTATAGAATTTGTAACCAGGGCGTGGTCGGTTTGTGCTCTCGCTTACGACTTCGTTATCTTGTAAAAGCATCCGAAGACGATGACATCACGCACGCACATATTCTCAAAAAAGGCGATCGGAGACGTGCGCATTATATCATCCACTTTTGAAAAGTGACTTTTTAAGGTCGCAACGGGCCAATTACGAATTTTTTGCGTAATTAAAATTTTCGCGTGCAGATAAATTAACTCGCGTTCGTAATAGAGTAGTAGCTGACGGTAACCGAGTTATTGGCAAAGGCAAATGTGCCGCATTCTCCGGCAGCGGTATATTATGTTGGTTGGTGTTCTTCGCGGTGGTAACGGGACCCAAGGCCCTGCCACGCCGAGGCCCGAGGCTACAACTTTCCTCGCGCAAGGCCGCGGAGCCGCCCGCTCTTCAGTCTCATTTTATATTATATTATTATTACAATTTGCAGCCTCACCTTCTTCTACCTTCTCCGGTGGACCACGCTGACGCGTACAAACGTAACTTCACCTATAGCATTACACGGTTTACCTCGGCCACCTAAGCCCGTTTAACCTTAAGCGAGGTGACAATGACGCGTCGAAAACAAAAGGTTCAATTCCGGCTTATTATGTATACGTGCCCGTTCTCGTTGCTGCACGCCAATTAAAAAAAAAACAATTTACGTTAAACGTCGCCAAGTAAAATACGCTTTTATTAGTTTCGAAAGCTCGTCTCGAACTAGTCCCGTCAAAATATCGCGCGCTTTCGATATTCCTCGAACGACGAAATTTCACGTTTTTCTTCTGGCGCGCGTCCGTCTTCGATGCGAAATTTTTCGAAACGAGGGGCCGCGGGCGTCGCGCAAACGTACCCTTTTACGAGGGTCGTCTATTTGCATATCGTCCGAATGTTAAAGTTAATCGGCTAATTTAATGGGCGTGGACCAGAATTAATTTCTTCCTATTTGTTTATTTAAATCGACACTCTTGTTTGTTTTAACTACGTTTTAATGCTAATTTAGTGGTTAATCCAATTTTCGACCCGGGCGGCCCCTTATGTAAGCGATTAAATATCGAGAGCATCTAGAGAAATTACGTAAGGGCCTAAACGCTGAAAGTGTCAAGTTGAAATTAAATTTTTAACAAGCTTCCTCTCTTGCCGCCTGCACAAGCTTTCGTAATAAATCTTTGCCGTATACCTTCTTTTTTTTTACCACCGCACACCGTCAATCGATCGACTTTTGTTTTTTTTTTTTAATTTTCAACGTTCGTCGAAACGAGTGCCGTACTTGAACTTTAAAGGCGCGCGGCTCGTAATTAAATTGTATTTAAATTAAAATTAAAACGCAGCCTTAAGGATGTTATTACCTTATATATATGTGAATTTCGCCTTTACCAAAATTAAAAAATTATAATTATTTCGTCGAGTTTGCCCTTAATAATGTTGCGAACGTGTTCCTCAATTCTAAAATGGATTAATTAATTACATATTGTCTTTTATAAATGAATTCCATCTCCGACGAGGGCGTCGTAGACAAAAAGTGTTTAATTTCTTTAATAATAATAATCTCAAACGGACGGCAACGTTTCGACTGTTTAATTACAAGGGGGAAAAAAGTGGAAATAATATGTTAAGGAACAAGTTTTATAAGGCGCGAGTGCAAGTTTAGAGAACGATGGCGATAAAGGCTTTATGAAACGAATACCAACGTTACACTGATTTTTTTTTAATTTGCCCCTTTAGGTCGGCCCGTTGTACAGTGTGTCCACGAGTTCTGAAATCCTTCGATACAGCCTAACCTAAGCACAGTATAAAAAAAAATATTTTTAATAAAAGTTGCCGGTAAAATCATTTTCGCCTATACAGGGCGATCCAAAATTGCGGTAGAGCACGCAACTTTATTATTTTTAATCGAATGCCCTACTTTTTTTGGCATATTCTACTTAAGCATGTAGATTTAAGTCGAAAAGTATTAAGGTGATATCCACTTAAAGTTTCTAGTTTTCGAGAAAAAAAATGTTTTAGGCGAGATTTCGTCAAATGCAACCCTGTACTAAAAAAATAATATCTTCTCAAATGAATTGGTTTAAGTAAAGAAAACTTTAGACGTTAAATTACGTATACACCGACGTATCGAACGTGTTATTTATTTATTGTCTAACTCGTACAGGGTGGTCGTAAAAATATTAGGTTGGGGAAAAAGTTTCTTCGTATTTTAGTACGAAAATGAAACAAGTTTTTTTTATATTATAAATGAAGTTTATTAAACTAAATATGTGCCATTTTGTTCAACCACCTTTTGCCACTTTTGAGGTAAAATCATAATCCCATCACTATAAAATTTCTGTGATTTTTTAGCGAAAAATTGCGACAAGTGATTTTCACAGACCTCTTTTGAAATCAACTTTACACCATTAAGAGAGTTCTGTAGAGGTCGAAATAAATGAAAATCTGATGGTGCAAGATTTCCCAGCCAAACTCTCTCAATTTTTGACGGGTCGCAAAAGATGTGTGGGGTCTGGCGTTGTCGTGATGGAAGACAACGCCTTTCCTATTGATCAATTCTGGTCGCTTTCTCTCGATTGCTTGACGTAATCTTTCCAGTTGTTGACAATAGAGATTAGAATCAATTGTTTGACCGGGTGGGAGCAGCTCGTAATAAAGTATTCCTTTGTAATCCCACCACACACACAACATCACTTTTCTTGGCGTCAATCCTGGTTTTGCCACCGTTTGCGGAGCTTCATTTTGCTTCGACCACGATCTTTTTCGTACATTATTATCGTACGTGATCCATTTTCATCGCCCGTAATGAGCCGTCTCAGAAATGGTTCGATTTCGTTCCGTTTGAGCAATGAATCGCAGATGGAAACTCGATCCATTAAATTTTTCACTGTCAAATCATGTGGCACCCAAACATCGAGTTTTTTTTTATATCCGGCCTTTTGCAAATGGTTTAAAACTGTTTTGTGGTCGATTTTTAGTTCCTTGCTAACATCATAACTACTAATATGCCGGTCTTGCTCAACTTTTCTCATGATTTCATCGACTTTTTCAGTGATTGGCCGACCACAGCGAGGTACATCTTTGATATCAAAATTTCCAGCTTGAAAACGCTTGAACCAACTTTGTGCAACGCGTACTGATACTGCATCATGTCCATAAATATCACAAATTTTTTTAGCAGCCTGAGTCGCATTCTTCCCTTTTTTATAATAAAATTTCAAAATGTATCTAATTTCTTCTTTATTTTCGCTCATTTTCAAAACGCAATAACTTTTGACTGAGTGAATAAATATCACAATTTTTTAGGTTAATTTGTTCTGTGAAATGTCAGCTTTCATTTGCATGTAAATATTACTAAATTTGATTAATAGTACCAGAGTTATGCGATCTTATGCGACCGCGAAAATACGAAGAAACTTTTTCCCCAACCTGATATTATTCAACTTTTCAAAATTAAAACGACAATAACTTGTTTATTTTAAATGGAACGTCGCGTTTTTTTTGCACGTGCCGATGCAGAATTACGTCCTCTTTCAAATGAATATTACATTTTCTATACCTAAACATAATCGTTTCCGAGATATTTTTAATTTTTGTGCTTGCGAGAGAAAGGACATCGTTTCGAACGTTCAACGAATTAGTTGTAAATAAGTTATTTTTTGTTATTGTTTAAGCTTTGTAACTTGAAGTTGCGTTTAATAATTTGTTTCATCGATCGCTGCCATTTTTCGGTTTCGGTAAATAACAACAATCTCACAAAATACCGGAATCTCGCAAACAACTTGTTTTTTCTCAAAAACGATAAACTTTAAGTGGGTATCGCCTTAATAATTTTCGACTTAAATCCACACGCTTAAGTAGAATATGTCAAAAAAAGTAGGGCTTTCGATTAAAAATAATAAAGTCGGGTGCTCTACCGCAATTTTGGATCGCCCTGTATAGGCGAAAATAATTCTACCTTATGCGACTCTTACAACCGGAAATCTTTTATCTAAAATATTTTTTTCGAAACACCTAATAAAAGTCTGCTTTTTCAACCAAAAAGCCTCCTAAGACCTCTAAGGTTTGTTATCATCGAGGGGCTCGGCGTCGGTCGCACGTCGGCTTGTCGAGTAAAATCTAATTACGCGATTTTTTCATCGTTTAGATTTTGATACGCAAGGTTATTTTGATTGCTCCCGTAGCCGCTCGCTCGCATCGTTTTCGTCGCCGACCGAAACCCGATACCGAACTTCAATGACGACGCTCGGCTCTCGTGGGTATAAATTTATCTCAAAAAATTCCTTTCCCACTTTCGTTTTCGACAGGATTTCCTTGTAGTTCTACGATGGAGTGCACAGTTTTACAGAATCCCGAATTCTTGGCAGTTTTTAAATTTTTTGAATGTTTGGATTACGGACGCCGCACTGTATGTAATTGTTTAATTTAATAAATTACGTTGTTCGTGCCACAGATGAGCCCCGATCCGGAAGGAGGTCCGCCGTTAATGACGACGAACTAAAAAGGCTTATCGATTCGGATCCAAGGGCACGCAGAGACATCTGCGTAACATTGGGGAAGTGGATGATTCGATTCCAGAGAACAAACTCGACCAGGTATCAGGCCAGTGACTGTCGTCGGCCACATAAACCGAAGCCAAATCTTCACCAGCGGAGTATCATATGCACTAGGAGTTTACTCGATCCAAATAGAACGACTTCGGGCAGAGCTGCTCAAAAAGCAGCCTTCCTTGGTCAATCGGAAAGGCGTTGAAAACAACGCGCGTCCCCGTGCGGCAAAAGTGACGCCGGACAAACTCGGGAGCCTTGGCCGGAAGATTCCATATTCGCCTGACTTCTCTCCTTCTGATTATCATCGCTTTCTCTCGTTGAACAACCACATGCGGAACCCCCCCCTAGCCCCCCCAAGTCATCTGGGCGCCGGCAAAATGTTTAGCTCTATTTACTACTATAGAAACAAATGGAGACATCGAAATAATTTCAAAAATCGCCGAAACGTAAGGGAGTTTATTAGGTGCGTTTAATAACGAAGTATACGCGCAATGAGTTTAGACTAGTGCAGACGAGGTGAGCTTAGGTTAGTGCAGACCAGCCCGAGCGCCATTTTCAACCGATCAATTTGCTAATCGGCAAATTTTGTAAAGTCGCGTTGCCTTTTCTTATGAACATTAAATTGTTTCGTACGGCGTCCACTTGTCCCGGCGCCCAATTGTCCTGACGGTCAGTTCCGGCGGCGCCCGGTCGTCCGGCGCATGTGAAAATGACGTCGCATAACAAATAGATTTCTATAGAAATCGCATGCGTTATGCGCCCGAAAATGCCGCGTTTAAACGCTAGAGGGCAAACTTATGAAAACCGCCTGCTTGTTGGCCACCACGGTCGCCACGGTATGGATTTCTTCTTCTGGGGAGCATCGCGTACGATAGGCCCCATTGACTCTGAGCGCGATCTCGTCGCCAGATTGTCTATTGCCGACGTTTTCGAGGTGATTTCGTTTATCCGCGCCGAGGCGGGATTAGGCGCGATCGAAATCAACTTCCGGTTCCGGTTCACGCGCCGAGTCCATCTTGAACTCGTCAAAAGAAGAACAGAAAAGCAAACGTATCGACAGACGCCAAAAATCGTATTCGCGCTTTCCCCGACATTTCCCAACTCGGACTGGAAATCGCCGTTCGAATCCCAGGAGGCTTGTGAATCGTACACGAATATGCGCGTACACTGTGTAGCATGTTGTAGATTATTCATTTTATTATTTAATGCGCCCGTTAATCAGAACGGTCGATCGTCGTAGCAAATCAGACGGTTAGCTCTCATGCGCTCGGTACTTAAATAATAAATAATTTAACCGGTAGCTAGTTTAAGTCTCTTAGCATCAAGTTAATTATTAAATCCTCAAGTCAAATTAATGTCGTTCTTCCGCGTACATAGTTTTACCCAACAACATTTAAATAAGTAGTGCACGGATTAACGCCACATTAAAATCGTTTAAATTATCGACGCGCAGGTAATTAGATTTTTAAAACAAGCGCGTCACCTTTTATTACTTATAGATTTATTATAGATTTGTAACGAACGAAGGTGAAACATTTTTATTTACAATTCCGACCTTGCCTCCATAGATCTTTGTAATCAATAATCCAGTTTACGTGAACTTTGAAAATTTAAAAAAGCCGAACGACTAGTTAGTTATTGAATTATTTACTTAGATAACTATCGCGATTTTTTTAAAAACGTTCTAAAATTTTTAACGCGCCGCGATTTAAGTACAATCAAGTGCATATGTATTGTCCCGTCGCCTGTATTAGTTTTTTATCGTAAAAAGCCCCCCAAAAAAAATCACTGTCCGTTTTTATTTGTTATCTCGACGTGTCCCTTTTTACAATTCAAAAACGACCGCTACTGCGATCGCATCTCGCGGGACAAAACATATGAACTTGACTGTACATACATAAATCAAGGTAATAAACCGGTAATAATTATAATTGATAAACTTAGAAATATAACGCACAATTTAACTTCTTCATGCAAAATAAATTATACGTTTCGTCGTCTCGTAATAACAATAATAAACTTATGGGGGGCATTGAAGTTTACGGTGCCGCGCGATTTTCAGGCGATGCTTTTTCGTACCGCGCTAACAACGACAGAACGCGCGTTAAATCTCGTATAATTCAACGACACGCGGAGAACCGCCAATTAGAGAATTTCAATTAATTGTTTTGTGTTTAGTTTTAATTAACGCTAACGTCCGGGTTAAATGCCGCATAAACACGGTTTAGAGAAGAAACGCCGAACGAATGTAATTGTTAATTATCTATTGCCTTATGACGTCTCCTATTTGTTCCGAGACACTAATTGCCGTACTAATGCCAATTGAATCGCGTTTAAATTTATCGTCTGCAGTGCTTAATATTGTTAAATTAATTCGTCTCGAATTACGGTAAACCCTCGATCAACCGGTTCCCCGGATTAAGCGGCCGGACGCTTGGTTCGGATTTTTTGTTGTTTTGGAGATCTTTGCCGGATTTTATACCGGGCGTTTAAAAATAATGGTACTCGTCAAAAGCAACAAAAAAAGTCTTAACGAACGTAGGTCCGTAAATCGAGTATTTTTTTTGTATAACACTTAATACCTAGCGGGGTTGTCATTGACCGTAAAGCTCTGCAAAATATTTCGTTGTGGCCGTTGTGGACTTTGTCCTTGAATATTTAAATTGTTTACTTAAAGTTATAACTAAGTATGTTGTTAGATTTGTTATCAGAATTGTATTCTGATTACACTTCAGTGAAATCTTCATCTTAGGGCAAAACATTAATTAAAACGTAGGGGTAGCCGGCACCCCGGTGGTATTACGTGTAACTCACCTAATTTTTCCGAAAACGTAAACTACATTTTACTAAAGCCAATTTTTTTTTGGAATTTTAGGAAAATCTATTGCAAAGAGCACGTGGGGCCTCCAGTGACCCCCACGGTAGTGTGAGGTTATCTTTCTATAAAAAGTTAAAATTTTAATATTATTTAAATCTTATTTAAAGGAAGGAAGTAGCGTTTTTTTATGGAAATTATTATTTCACTGTTAACGTAGTGGAATGTTCAAAACGATTTTGTTCAAAAACTACGTGTCCCATCGAAATTTGATAAGAGTGCATTGTTTTAGTAAAAAACGTTTTTTTTTAAGTTGTTAAAAATTAGAGTGATATTTGCCAACCCCCTATGCAGTTTAACACGCCCTCGAATTTAATTTTGAGTTTCATAAGCATAAAAACAATGGTAAATGTACCAATTTTTAGGAAAAAAATCGTATAGAGATATTCGTCATAATTTGACTTACTCCACGTGCCCTCAAGTTTTGCCCACTTATTTTAAGAACACCGTGTATATAATGGAGTATAATATTATACAGGGACTTTGTTAATTTCTATTGAATTTAACAGATTAGGGAATTTAACGTTTTCGTGTTGTCACTTAACGTCAAACAACGATTGACAGCTTCAGATTTTATTATTATAAATTTATATCACCGTTTATTTAAGTTTTTCCTATTTTGCTACATTTTAGTTATATAGCAAAAGTTCCACAAGAATTATTTAAAAATATATGTATTTTTGGTTATTACCAACTGAACGTTGTTTGGTTTCAATCATTGTTGAAGTCCCTGTATATTGTACGTAATCAAATCTTGTAGACACGATTACATTCGTAATTTTGATCGTAGGGGGCCGAAATATAAAGGATGAGTTCGTTAATCGGCCAAATCTGCCGATCAAATTTATTTCCGTTATTGATTATCGAATCGGTAATTTGAAATAATGTTTTTCAATCATCGTGCGATTCTCTATCGAACATCTCTCTTCATAATTTTCGATGGTACGCGCCCGCTTTCGAGATAATCGAGAAAACGCGATGCATTTGTTTTTAACCCTTATAAAAATACTCTCGATAATATTTCAATTTCTTTCGAGAAAAACGAAAAAAGGAATTTTGAGCTTTACTTTGTAGAAAGTGTTCTCCCGTTGAATTACGTCTGGACGATAAACAAGGATCCGCGTCAACAAAAAAACGAATATTCATTTGTGCAAAAATAATAAATCGTTTTGTTTGTAAATTACAGACCGCGAACGCGACGTATCTTTCGTTATATAAGTAAGTGTGTCGCGTGTTGCAATTCGTCACGTTCCCAAAGCGATTCGCGATGGATTTGGACAATTCGCAACAAATTGAATCTTCACGAATGACGATTCGGAAGCTCACGTACAAATATGGCTCGTCGCTCGACGGAAAGCTCGCGATTATTGTTTCGGAGAGGGAAAAGGGATTTTTTTTTCTCTCGCGGCCGTTTTAGTTCTTCTTGGTCGTCGACGAACAATGCGAAACCTGTTTTTCTCGACGGTCTTCATAAATTCCCTTTCGAACATCTCTTTCTTCGAGCAAAATAATGTTTATGGTAACGGGCGCGTCTTTTATATTAGACAGATACAACTAAAACTTCGCTTTTAGTCAATAATCCTGACAAATATTGCCACATAATCTAAATATAATGTTTACGGCTATATTAGATCGAGATTTAGCGATATTTTCAACGAGATTTAATGGTATGCCGTAAAGATTTAATAATTTGAATGTCGTAACAGCGGTGTGCAACACTTGGCTCGTGTCTGGTGTCGTGGAGAGCGCATAACTCGTCCAGATCTCCAATATTTACGATTATTGCCACAGTTTCTATGCGAGTGGCCCAGTTAGTTACACGTACCCGTACCCATAGGTTACGTCTATTGCTCCGTAGAAAAACCTACGCGCCAGTTTTTAGCAAACTTAACTCGTTTATTGCCGCGGCTTTCCGTCACACAAATACCATTATTATATCGTCTAGTTAACTGGACCATTTATTTGCATAGCTTCGTTGGGCGGAGGAACTACTAGTTGGACACGTTATAGAAAGGTCGGTCACACTTGGACTGGCGCAGCTTTTTGTTCATTATCGTAATTAATGCGACGAAGATTGGCTTGTTCGGCAATCGGGTTTTTATTTTAGAAATAAACCACAATAAATGCCGGCGCGATGTTTCGAAAGACACCGATCGATTAGAATATAAATCATTTTATTATTTATACAATTCGCGGGATTTTAACAATGTGTAAAAATGCCCATTAAAGAACGCATTCGAACTTGCAAGTTTTTTCCCACGATAACCATAATTAACTACATACTATTTATAATTAAATTTTCCATCTCGTTTTTTCGTCAAATCGTCGACGTGCACGTAAGACGAGACGATTATTTCAAGAAACTTATACAACTCGATCTTACAAATCTTGTTTTGTCTTCACTAATTGGGTATCGGATATAATTTAAAAATCGCGCAGAATGTTTCAATCGTTTCGTTTAATGGCATCGTCGGTTTTTGTTCTCTATTGACGCGACGACGGCGCACTGTGGGGCGAACTAGCAAATGTCATCTCAAAATTCAATATTGTCAAGTATGTTGTGGAAGTAAAAGAAAAATTAATTTATATATTTGTCGATTATATTTGTTGTAGGTTTTTCCGTTAATTTGGTTATAAGGCCTCAAAATTGAACATTTTACAAACAACAGATCTATTGCTACATTTTACGCAAAACTTCAAACTCCTATTATAATAGGTTGAATCTAGATATTATTTTTGTTTTATTAGCTTAAAAGAATATCTATTTTCTATGTAAAGGCCTAATTTGGGTTCTTTATATTTAATAACTGTTAAAAATGAAACTGAGAAACACAACGATTTATTATCTACAATTATAAACTTGCATTAGACATTTAGTAACTAGCGCTTTTTGCCGATGTCTAGAAATTGCGATTTTTATATTCGTCGAAGTATCTACTTTAAGAATCGGCAATGAAATCTTGCACCAACTTGCACCTTTTTAAAATATTAAGGTTTCCAACAGAGCGCTGCTCAATAAAATTTCAATAAGAACAATTAACTTCGAAAAATATTATTTTATCTGTGGTCGCGATGAGATTATAATGTGTATATTTGTCAATATTTTGCACCGGTTTCTTTTTATATTTATCGTATATTTAACATATACAGGGTTGAGCAAAATGAGCGGAACACCCAATTTCTGGCTTTATTAGGAGCTGGACTGAAAACTGACCTTAACCCCTTGACATATCATTAAACACAAAAGTAATGTGTCTAGAAATACTATTTATTTATCGGTTGTTATGGCATTCAAATGTAGCTTTGTATCTTGTTCAAAATACTTTATTTGAATAACAAAACGTCAAACTTAGTGTTACAACAAAAAATAAATATATTTTATAACTATTATATTAGATGCAAATTATTAATTGAAATTTTCTAATGTATGAAATTTTTCAAAACAGTTCGGAATGTGCAATGGTACTTGGCACTTTTTGCACTGCCAAGTTGTTTCGCTTCTTATATTCCGTTTTGTGCAAACAATGCACTTTTCCGCAGGGTGTTTTTTCTTATCAGTAGCAGGTTGCAGACGAGTCGAACCTTGTGTTCCTTGTGATGGACGCCCACGTTTGGGATAATTTGGTAACGATATAGTGGATAACATATCTTCGGCGATACTAAGTCGAAAATTCACTATTCTTAGTTTTTCTGCATTAGGAGTATTTGAATATAGAACGTACGCGATATAAACAGCAATATCAATCAAGTAAAAAAATATTTTCTTATATCCTTTTACACATTTTCGCATAATTGGAAAACAAGCCGGTAGTTGATCTTGCTTATCCACACCTCCCATTCCGCTGTTATACTTGATGAAACATTTCGGTTTTATAATCTGTTCTTCTTCCCCATTTTTCAGTTTTCTTTTCTTCCCAGTATTTGTCATTTCGGCAGAAACATGTTTTGTACTGATCATGTAGACATCCTTTTTATCATGCCAATGTAAGGACAATACACCATTAGAAGACAAAGTTCGTACGTCTCCTCTTTTTATTTTCGTAAAAAGTTGCTTAGGCATATTTTTACGTTGATTCCTTACAGTTCCAACTGCGTTCACGTTATTTTTTCTCAAAAGATCAAACAGTGCTGGTGATGAATACCAGTTATCCAAATATAGCGTATATCCTTTTCCTAAAATCGATTCCGCTAATTTCATCACCACACGTTGAGAAACTGGCGTTTTCTTATCATTTACCATTTCTCTGCCCACATAAATTTTGAACTGTGAACAACAGCCAGATTTTGATTCGCAAAGTTTATAAAATTTTATACCAAATCGGGCTCTTTTTGAAGCAATAAACTGTACATAGCTCAGCCTTCCTCAAAATTTCATCAGTGATTCATCAATTGCGACAGATTCATTAGGGGTGTATAACTGAAGAAATTTTTCATTCAAGTAATCAACCACATTGCGAACCTTTTTTAGCTTATCGTCTTTATCCATCGTTTCGTTGTCCGTAAAATGTAGAAAATGAGATATAGCTAGAAACCGTTTTCGGGACATAGTTTTTGAGAATATTGGTATTTCTACAATTGCTCGGTTTGACCAATACATATCTATAGAAGACTTTTTTTACTTGCGACATTATAATACATAGTGCAAAATATGCTTGCAATTCGTCACTTGTAATAGGAAACCATTCTTCACCTTTAGTTGTTTTCTCATTTGCAATCATTTGCGATGCATATCTATCTGTTTTTGTTGCTATCATAGCAAAAAAATCATCATTCAGTACTTGCTTGAAAGCACAAAGAGGAGTAAGATTGGACTCTAATCGTCGCAAAACCAAAGCGTCGATACCAGGTTGTTCAGTAAATGGTATTATATATGGAATATTTTCTTTATCTTCCCATTTCCATTCTTCTATACTTTCTGATGAATCTGATTCATCACTGCTGGATAAAGGTCTTACTCGTTTACGAACATTTCGAAATAAACTACTCTCTTCAGAAATTTCGCTCAAACTACTGGCCGCATCTTCATCTTCACTTTCGAAAAATAAATTCGTTTCGGACATGCCGTTCGATTATTTTTAACGTTAAAAACTCTAAACTGTGCGGAATTATTAATTTCTTGATATAGAAATGATCTTTGATTGCACTGTAAACAACAACTTGCAACGGAATGTTGAAGACGTCTGAGACACGTCAATTATTGTTTTGACATAAGAAACAAATGACGTCTCCCAGACGTCTTCGTATGTCAAGCAAAGTTTTTGTATATTTTATTTAATATGTAATGACGTTTAGAGATTTTTGTTATCTGTCATATTTTTCAAGTTATGATATCATTGGATGTTCAAAAAAATGCCAAACTTATCCGAAAAATATTTATATCTTAGTAATTTTAAATACCAACCTACATTTTTCTCAATTCTATTGCATTGTACGTTCAAAGTTACGGTCAGGTTGTATTTACTTCCCTATATTTAAATGTCATAGTTTTAGAGTTATTTTGGAAAATGTATTAAATCCCTCGAAATTTTATTTCATCCGGTATTATTTTGTTAAGTTAATGATTTATAATAAAAAATACTTAACTAAAATGTTAAATTTGTACATGCATAAATGTCTTAAAAATGTGGTTATTTGCAACACCCTGCAGCTATCATTTTTTTTTTAACAAAACATAACATTTAACATTTAACATTTTTTAACATAATTCCAAACGGGCTAATTTCGGAGGCAATATTTATTGGAACAAAAAGTCGTACGATTATCTCGGGAATACAAATCAATAATAAAAATTAAGGTGTTCTATTTAAAATAATAGCCGATGATATCATAACTTGAAAAATATGACATAACGAAAATCTCTAAACGTCATTAAATATTAAATAAAATATACAGAAACTTTTTTAAGGTCAGGTTTCAGTCCAGCTCATAATAAAGTCATAAATTGGATATTCCGCTCATTTTGCCCAACCCTGTATAAAAAAATTCAAATTCGATTTAGGTAGGTACATAATAATACCACTAGTAGATATACCGTTTAGTACTACCGTCAAACAATATAATTTCGAAATGAAAGAAAATTTAAATAGTGATTATTAAGAGAGCATTTTCCCTACGCTTATTGTTATATTTCTAATGTAATATTTAATAAACTCCGTATAAATTATAAAACTACATTTATTCCAAATTTCACTGCGATATACGTTTTACTGTTAAAGTCATTAAATTTTGAGATTATATGTACCTGTTCGCCCCATAGTGCGGCGACGCGTTAACGCGAAAGGCCCCTCCGCTTAATAAATTAACTTGAAATTTCGAAAAATTCACCTACATTTCGGGAGATTGCACGTCGTCGCGCACTGCAGTTTGAATTAATTGGCTTTTAAGCGGACGGCGATTAATTGCACTTTCAAAAAGTGGGCCAGAAACGGTGAAAATTTCCATAAGCGAATCCAAAAATCGACCGTCACATTCATTTCGCGTTGTCAACTTTTAGAGTGTAAAAGTTTGTTCCGGAACCGAAGACAAATTGCGCCGGCGAGCGCGACTTATTTAATTGGCAGCGTTTATGCATTTTTTTTCCCGCATAGGTACTACAAAAATATGTGGCCTTATCCTTCTGCGCGGGCCAATGGTGCGCCGTAATTCTCGCGTTTTTCTCTGTCGTTAAAATGTTGCGAACGTTCTGCGGCGAGTGATTATTGTAATAACGCAAGTAACAATAGATAGATAATATACGGCATTTTTTAAATCGGCAAGGCGTTTTCCTTTAGTACAAATTATTGCGCCCGACCTTGCCACTGAGAACCTTGCACAACTTGCAATCAATCTGACCTTTCGAATGTGCCTCGCAAAAACGATCGTTTTTAATATTCTGTTAAGAATATTTTATTATATAAAGCGCACCACCAGTGCGCGCACACCTCGTGGGCGTACTTCTCGATAAATAAAATATACATAGGTATATCGCGGAGCGGTAACTTTGTTATATCACACACGTTAATTTATATCGCGCGCAAAAAAAATAAGTGCGGGTAAAAGTTGATCGAACAAACCGGAATGATCATAATCGATTTAATTATTGTAATTAGTTTAGTAATCGATTGCAAATTATATTTACCGCTAATATTATTTATGTGCACGCGCACATTTACCTCGTCTATACCGTTTATTATTATTTTTCGAACGTAATGATTATCATTAAATTCACTTTTACACGGAGTTACATAAGTATTTTTACGAATCCAATTGTTATCGAGATCGGCGACGAATTTGTTTTTATTAATATCCACTCTTTTACTCGATCGTATCGTTTTTCAAAACAACGACGAGTCTCTTGTACGAACACAAATTTTGAAACGTCCCGTATACGGTGCGATTAAAACTTTAAAAAATTCGGTCTCGAATTTTCATGTCGCGCGTCAAAAAACTCCCTTTTTTTCAAATTGTTTCGAAAGAAATACATTTTTTGAAAAATAAAATTTACGCGAGAAATTTATAAGGCTTTTTTTTCGATTATCTCGAAAACGGCGCATTCTACCGAAAATTACAAAGAGATACGATCGTTAGAGAATTTTACGTTAATTCCAAAACATATTTCACATTACCAATTCGATGATTAATAACGGAAATTAGAATTGTTTTAATTTTTGAACGGCCGCCATTTTGAAACGGATCGGTCGATTTGGTTGGTTGACGAACTCGCCCTTCATTTTCGTAAAGACAACATGCTATCCAAATTTCAGCCTCCTACGATCAAAATTGTAACCGTAAACGTGTGCACAAGAAATTGATTACTATATATCTTATATACAGGGTGTTTCGTTGAGGACGGACGTAGCCGGCGTAGGGCGATAGAGGACCTCGACAGGCATCGATTGGATCCCATATGTGTTATCCGAAATTTGTTAATTTAGAAGTTATTTAGGTTTTATTTATTTTTAGCTAAACTCCGGTTTTGTCCATAAATTTCGTTATTCTGGCTAAACTATAGGTACTAGCGCTGTGATGTTTTTTTTATAATCGTAGCCCAATAATGGGCCTATAATTATTGGTATTATCCACATCCACAAACATCCACAACAACTTATCTCACATTTCGAATGTTCTCGATTAAAATTAAAAAATGGACCTATATTTTCGTGATTTAGGGGTCGAGATTGGAGAAAAGCCAAAAGGACAAGTTCGGGTCCCATCAACAGACAGACTGCAACAGCTTTATTTTCTATAAAAATTCGCTAAAAAGTTCCAAACAACCGACTGATTTAAATAATTAATAAAAAAGATACAATTTGTAAAATGGAAATTCTCGTAGATTTTGAAAACTATAATGGTTTTTGCAAAAAAATTGTATTCTCACAAAATTGTTTGCCACTCGATGCCCAATCGCCACCTTTGTGCGACTCGTTAACAATCGCGAATCACCAAACCTTTCGTAATACCAACTAGTGATCGCCCGTCACCAAATTTCAATATGATTGTTAGTTACTAAAATATTCGCCTAACGAGTTTCATTTGTTCATCACGTTGTTGTTGAAAAAACGAAACGTCGACGTATTGTATTGACGTATTGTCGACGTATTTGTAGACGTATTGAGCGCGATATAGAAAAATAAACGCCCGTTTTTGATCGTATTCGCTAAATTTTAAGCCTGATTGGCTAAATTTTGAAATACCCCAATTAAGTTGTTTTTTCAACTGGTACTTATCCAACGCGCTTAAAAAATGCCGACCTCAAAGTGTTGACGAATCTGACATCTTAAAAGCGGACCAGGTCGAGTGACGAGTGAGATAACGAGGAAGCACAAAGTTAGGTATGCTGTGGGCAGTGATAGATGTCGACACTTCCCACTAATCTTCAGTCGGCAGACGCCACCCGTTGTTTAAACAACGCACGGTTTTATAACCGAACCGAAATGGAACGCGAAAAGTTGTTTTTCCAACGTGCACTCGATTTGAAAAGTAAGTGCAGCTGAAGCTCATCAGTTGCTTGCGAAAACTTACGGTCAATGTGCTCCATCGGAAAAACCTGCTGCCTCTGGGCCTGGTACCTTCAGAGATCAGTTTCGATGATTCATAAGTGGTGATCTCCAATCTCCAGTACTCGAACCAGACAATTGAGAGAGAGAGAGTTTGAGAATTTGGCCCCAATGGTTTTTGGTTTGGAATTTGAATCAGACCAAGTAAAAATGTTTGAAGATGAACAATCCTGTTCAAACACGAATTGGTTCAACAGTTCAAAGTCGACAAATTTCGCAACGTTTAGAAGCCATGGGAAAGATCCAGAAAGAAGGCCGATGGTCATTGCTGATGGTATAAACGTCTTGTAGCGTATTGGAGATGAAAAATTGATCTATTTCGACGACTGGAAGTGCGAGAAATCATGGATTGATTCTGAACAGCCGTCAACGTCGACACCAACACACATTTAAGTCCACGGTCACAAAGCAATGCTTTCGATTTCGTGGAGTATGGGGAGCGTCGTATATTATGGTATATTGGAGCCGAACGTTATCGACAACAATTGGAACGTTTTGATGATAGGTAATTTGCTGCAAAAATCGTTTTCCACGACAACGCCGGGCCAAACAAAATGAAACGAAACGTCGATGGAGCTAAAATTGGACTTGACTTCAAGCGATTACCATCTGTCTGGCCGATGCAACGCGTTTTGGAAGACGCCCATTTCCATAACTGCGGAGAAGTCGAAAATTGAGTCGCCGAAACGATTCGCTCAAAAGTCGAAAAAAAAGAAGTTCAAAGCGGGGACACGTTCGTGTCCACCGAGAGAAAATGGGCCTTTGTCGCGACGTTTTCGAAAATTACTCCTTGCCCCTCCTCGAGTGATTAAGGAACGAGAAGAGAAAACTGCAACGTGTTATTTGCGTAAACAATTGCTAGATACGTCGGCGCAACAATATCAAAGACCACTTTGATTCACCAAAGAATGTAATAACTCCATTAAAAGGAAATAATCGTCTTTAAAGTAACAACGTAAATAAGTGTAGATAATTTTGCTTTATAGCATTATAAATCACTCATACAGGGTGATTCATAACGAGTGAGAAACAACTTTTATGTACATAAATGTAGATGGTCGGGAAGGTCGGTATTTAAGTAAAATATGTCATGCGAGTATCTAACTGTACGTGTGCTTAAGAAAAATTTTTGTTAAAGTAATAAATTGATAATTGATAAATATTGAACTTATTGAACCCTTGCCTTGCAAAGTCGTCCGATGGCGGACTTGCTATCTAACAATTAAATTTGATTAATGTTCTAATTCAAGTTGTCATTTAGTCAACCTGACGTTCGCTTAACTGACGTTTCCTTTCAATTGAAGCGAACGCGCCAGGCCTATCATATTTCCGCTTTAGATGGACTCGAACAGATATGCTCTTCCACGGTTCGTTTTAATTAAGGAATTTCAGTATGTGGAATAATAACAACAAACGATAAAGTTAGTTTGCGACTCGCTGTTTCTTTGAACTTACAGTTAATCGGTTTCCGGTAGCATAAGAAGCGACACAATAAGCCGAGCGATGTGATCTACTTACGTGTATATGTTTCTAGTCCGTATCACTTAAATCCGAAACAAAAACGTAAAATTAGATTTATTTGTTAATTGCATTACGGTGTTGTGTTAGGTAAATTTTAATTTGTAATTTAGATATCTACAAAGCCAAAAATCGCGTGGGTTGAGGTCCGGCAAACGTGCCGGCCACATTTTCAAAACGTTTAAGCGGTTCATTTTAAAATGTGAACTTTAATTACGATCTCCCGTATAATAACCTTACGATTAAAATCTTCTCCGTTACGCAATAATAAATTTTGGCGCCTCCAAAAGTATCGACGTTTATGTAATATTGCGCAGAAATGTCGCCAAAGTTGGCGATCCGGTACTTAAATACACTTATAACGTAGGTATGTACCTACGTAACAATGATAAATTACCAAACGCAAATGATGTCTACTTATTCTGAATCTTAAATGGTTATTTTGCATAAGCGGCTATTATACGCGTTTCGCAAATCGACGTCTGTAATGGTAAAACCAGTAGTGAGCAACTTTACAGTGCACGGCAAAGGTCGATTATTTTATCATTTTGATGTTTTTTTTTAATCGTTGTAAATACGATTAGTAAATTAGTTTAATTAGATCCCGAACTTCTTGTCTGGGTACAAAAATAAAATTAAAAGCTCCCGTCGAAAGCTCTCCTTTATGTCGTCTCGTTGGTACCGCGTTTCTTCGAACCCTCAATTGGCCGCTAATAAATTCTTTCAAATTAACCGCATTATCAAAAGGCGGCGCAATATTTTTTGAAATGTCATTTACTTACATTTAATGAGAATTAACTAGTTTAAATGCCGCAACACCCAACAAATAATTAGTATTAGGAGTGAATGTTAAAAAAGCGCGATATTTAAAGCGGTTTAGTTGATGTGGGAGGCAAGACCTGTCGATTCGGTAACATCCGTTCCATAAATCACTTCCTAAAGGTGAAATTGTCGAATTAGCCACTGTCTGTTGCAGTACTGAAACAATCGTTGCGTTTTCGGTCGAGCGCGACAGAAGCGCCAATTATTATTAATCGATCAATTAAAATTATCGCTGCAAAGTGACTAATTGTAAGTTTCGATGGAAAGAAAACGATTATACTTATAGTGTTAGTCGAAGCACGAGAACGGAATTTTAAAAGGAAGTTCAAAAGAGAGCAATTTCGAAAGCCATCTTGAAAAAAAAATGCCAAAAATGAGTTTTTTCGCCAAAATCGCCGCTACGGTTCATTTTGCGATAAAATTGCCCATATGATAAAATAAACTAGAGGAAATTTCCTACGATTTATGTTGTTGTCGGTTTCCTGTAAAGTCGATAGTTTCGACGTGCTAACTTCATAAAGTCTACTCTATCGGGTAGCTCGATGATAATTAATTAATATGTACAGGACGATAGAGCACGCCTAAACAAGCACTTTTCGTTGTACAATGCATGGTCTTAATTAAGGTGGCGAAGCGCTAGAGGGCGTGTTCCTGTGAACGTAAGCGCTGAAGCTCCGTAATACGTGACGTCCTGGCGCCCCTTGTACGTCATGTATCCTGCACGCGACTGACAAAGGGGCCCAATCGTTGAAAATCAGCCTTTGGATTTCCCTCGCATTTCCGTCCGCAGCTTCATACACGTAATACATGTCCTCTGTCTTATCCCGATTCGTGTAACAATCCATCACTTCTGATATCCACGGTAGAACTGACGACGACTGTAAAACCAGCGCTTCTAATATCAGTTCATTGGAAAGCGCCCTCTAACGCTTCGCCGCTTAAATTACGACCACGCATTGTACCTCGAAAAGTGCTTTTAGGCGTGTTCTGTCGCCCCTTAACGTTTGACCCAAGAATTTTGAATCGCCGCGCACAAAGAAATTACTATTTACATTTCGATACAAAAAATTCTGCCACAGTTAGGAGTTAAGTTGGCCGCCATCGCTTAACACTTTTACCGATATATCACAAAATTTCCTTCTTTTTTAATAAAAAAAAAACTATTGTAAACAGGTTTACCTTTCAGACGGTTATAAAAATTAGTGCAAAATAAAATAGATTTTACTACACCTAATTAGAGGCAAAAAACAATCGACTTAATAAATTAATCATTAGTAGGAAGTGAAAACTCGTCGCAGTTGTTAATTAAGCGCTGGCGGCGAAAATGTTAAAAGCGATTTATATTGCAATATTGGTCCGTGACCTCGACGAAGACGATCCCGATCGAAAAGTAATTTCCCATCGATGCGAGTGGGTGCGAATTTTAACTCGATTTGCACGTGCATCGAAATAAATCAGAACATTTTTGTATTTAACATTTTCTTGTAGTCCTTCCGATTGAGAAGTTACTTTCGTTACATCCTGACCTATGTTACAAAACAGGCTGACCAGTGAAATGTTTGTTTTTGTATTTTCGGTACGCGCTCTTCGGCAGCTGCGCGAAGCCCTTGTCGTGCGATCAAAGAATTTGCTCGAACTTGTTTGACAGCCGCTGACGATGATGTAATAATATACATGAATTGTTCTCGTCAATCAACGATTCGGGGAACCGGGCATTTGGGCGTGCGCGTTATGGTCAAGTCACGCTTTGCCGCAAACCATTTCGACGCAGAGACACTATGGCGCGAAATATATATTTTACATTTATATATATAATGTTAGCCGTCGCGTGCGTTGAACGTACGAAATGGAACAATTAATCGCAGTCAGATCATCGTTAGCCGCTTCATTATTGTAAATGCAATGAAAGAGTTAGTGTAGACTAATGAAGATGAGGTGAGCTTAGATTAGTGTATAGTGTATATTATAATCAATGTTTTAAATATCAAAAATACGGTTTTTATATTTACAACTAATATTAATACTTAAATAAATGTCTTTTACTAAAAGCGATAAAATAGTCGAGTATTTTGATCGGTATTTTAACTATAAATTACCTAATAATCGCGCTTTGGTTTGTGTTTCGTTGATATTTCCCGAAGGAGGGAAGGCGCCCATCATTTGTCGCGCTTAATAAGCTCCTCGAGGACGAGGCAAAGCGCGGACTATGAATACGGGCCCTAACCTAACTTTATAATCTTTCGTGTTTAATCGATAAAATCGATATACTCAAAATATGTTTCATGTTTTTAAATGGCCGCTTACAAAAAGCGGTCCTGGAATTCAAGTTCTCGTCCGAAAACGCCTTGTAGTTTGCACCCCAACGACCGATTTTCGATAAAGCGCTTTTCGATGCGCGTGCACCCCCAAGTGTTGTAACATGCAAGGGCACATTTTCCTTCGTATCTTCACTTTAAATTTGTTTTTAATTGTACGACCTTGGGCCGCCTAATCGACCAGTCTAATTTGGTACGATTGCAGCGGGATTGTTACCCGTAGCCGTGAGTGATAAGCCACTTTGAATAAAACCAGTCGAAAACGGCGGAAAAAAGTTATTCTACACGCTCACCTAAATTCGTGTATTTTTAGCTAATGCTGAATTCGTCCCGGTTCGTTAATTAACTCGATTATGTTGGCGCGGATCCGTGCCGTACGCAAGTAACTAAAGAATACAGTGACGCGGATCCGTGCCATACGCACACGATTAGTTAAACAAATTAATTTGTTTTATGGCCTTATTTAAAAACGGTTAAGATTGTTGGCTCCGTACGTTAGAAACGTCTTAAGAGCGTATGCAGTTCGCTAGCGGCAAAGTATCGGGAGCATTTTTAGCAAGTTCAACGTGCAGCGTCTTATTGCAAAATAAGTTGCCTAAGAACTGCAAGTGTTAATTATAAGCATAGGCAAATATTTTTAAAAATAGAAGAGCTTTTACGACCGTAATTAGGATTAATGTTAAGGGCCGCGCATGACGCGATCGTCGCAAAAAATGGAAACCAGGGAGCACCTCGATGGCCCGTTTTAACGGCGGAGTCGTAGGAAGAGGCACGCACGGGATGGGTTATATGAAGTGCGTAGGCCGACCGGACTATAAAATAAACATCACATAAGTTGCAATTATCCTTGCTTTGTATTATCCGTCCTCCCGTTGCGTACTGTCGTCAACCTTACTACGTCTATAAATAATAACCCCCGGGCATTTTTATGCTAAAGGTAATTCGATATGCATACGTAGATAGATACACATGTTATTATTACTCGAAACGTAACCCGTACTAATTCGGTTCGTCGCCTGACGTATCGTTGAAATCTCCGCGCGATACACCTGCGCCGCGGGGCGAGCCGTTAACGGGATAACTTTCTTCGTTGCTCAACAAACAAAGAACGTCCGTCGTAAATAAAAATTTAATATTTCGCGATGGATTTCGAATTTACAAGGACGTCGCGCGCGCCGGCAATTTTATCGAGTCGACAGACTTGTGGACTATTAATTTCGCGAGAAAACTCGATCAGAAACAAGAATTTCGGTAATGCGGCTCGATTTAATTTATGACGACGTTTCTCCATTAGACGTGTAGGTTGCAGTCGTAGATTGCTCTAGTTGATGCTGGCGCGCCCCGAGCCTGCCGGAGAGCCTCACGGAGCCTTCGGAGCGGACCACGCCCGACTACCGACCTACAAGTCATCTCGATTTTTGTGGAGGAACTAGATTTAGTAATATTGCTTAGTGGTTGCGAGTATCGAACCGTGTTCGTGAATTACACTGTCACTATGATGGAAATCGTTATTTTCGCGATCGATGAGGATAAGCGTTCGAAAGCGTCCACTTAAAGGTATTGCCCCGTAGTTCGTCCCACCGTGATTAAGACATAAAAAAACAATTAACAGCGCTTTACGAATCCATTACTTTTAAATAATTCCCGAAAGATTTAATCTACTTTTTGAATTGAACATGCATTAAATCTTAAAACAGGAAGGACTTTTATTAATAATTTGTGTCTACGTGATCATTAAAAATCGGCCTTTCTAAATAAAATTAATTGAGGATTTCGATGAACGATAATAATAACGTTAGTTGTTGTTTTGTTTTGTTTTTCTTTTTGCTATGCCTAGTACTTGCCTTGAAAATTGTGGCAAAGTACGCGAAGCTCGGCGGAAGGCGCGTTCGACTATTAACATTTTTATTTTTCGTTGCGGCGCGCGCCTAAAATTTTAATTTGAACCGTAATTTACCTTTTTATTGTCGCGCGATTTCCGAACGATTTCGAGTTCCGAACGAAGCTTTTTTGTTATCTCGAGGCCGTGCTGGACGAACTAGACGTACGTACAAACGGCACGACCGGGACCCCGTAAACAGTCGAAATCGTTAGAATAACTGAACGATAAAACGTCCAAGTCAAAGACCGCACGAACAAGTAAGCAAATCAATGCGCGGTTACGTAACCGGCAATATGCCTACATAACCTGCAAATAGCCAACTAGATCACGGAATCACCTTAAATCATTTATGCGCCTATGGTTAAATTGTCGTGTGTTGTGTTGTGCCTTTACTTCGAGTACCCTATCTAATGCGATCCGTGCCTCCGGGCAATCATACTCGACAATAACCGGGCAATTATTTAAAGTTCTTTTGTGGGAGTCGCGGTCAAAAGTACAGATACGAACTAGATCCGCGTAGCTATTAATAAAACAGAAGCTTATCCTGATAGATGAATATTCATAAGGGCGTGTCTCGTATTGAATATCTTTTTTTAAATTGAAAATTGATTGGTAGCGCGCTCGTTTGTTATAATCGCTAATCCTTTTAATGATACGTTGAACGTGTTTGATGCTAACGTTTAATCGATATTTATTTGTATTCTTAATTTTTAATCCACATATTTGCGTTTTATAGTGCGGGGCGTGGCGGTTTGGAAATGATCATTAATAACGTTCGCGACCGATTATCTGTACTGTTGTATTTAAATGGGTCAACGCTAAATTCTAGATGGTCGTATCGTATGCCACAATTCAAGGCGACGCGCGACTATAAAAAAATTGGAACTTCGAGCTAGTTTAGATTGAAGGGCAACTTGTGTAACCGCACTCGAAAGATCGAAAATAATAGATGCAAAATTAAAGCGCCTATTGTATGGGACGCGGGCGGTGGAATCATGCGCATGGATCCATAAACGCCACAAACCATATTCCACTGTGGCTACACTTTTTGGAACTGATGACCCATGTCGTTTCAAAGCCAGCGTCATCAGAACGTGGTTTGAGGAAATGATGTTTGAGTGGTCATCTATGCACATGTATGGGACATGTATGTCCCAGGAGACGATCAAAACTTATGGAAAATGTAGGGTTACACTTACCTGAAGAAGGTCCGACCAGAAGACGATGTGCTTTGTGTTCCAGCAAGAACAAGGAAACAAGAACTAAAACTATTTGCAAAATGTGCCAGAAACCACTGTGTAAATTGTGCTTTGCAAAATATCATATCTAAGATTTAAACACAGGCACCTATAATTTTGGGTATTTTCAATATTATTTTCTAATTGTAATTTGTTGCTGTTGGGTACTGGTGGAATTTTTTTTTTTTTTTAACTCCTATATTTATACAATCAGTCTTTTTGAGACTATAAGTACAACTTGTGTATGCTTAACCTAAAACTTAAATTATTAACAACATAACATGTAGAGTAATGTCCCAGTGGACATTCTCCATAGAGAATATTTTTTACATAATTATGACTTGTTTATTAACTAAAATCTAGTGAGTAGATCAGATGGTTTGAATCGCTTTAATCTTCTTGGTTCTTCTTCGTCCAGTAGCAGTGAGGTAGCCAGTTCGTTTGGATGTGCTGTTATCTTATCTTTGTATTTTGTGCTGTATTTTGTAATTTCTTCGCGGATGGTAGGTATCTTTAGATCGGCGTGTAATGTCGCGTTGGTTATGTACCATGGGGCATTTACTATTGCTCGTAAAACCTTATTCTGAAATCTTTGCAAAATCTCTATGTTTGAATTGCACGCAGAACCCCTTAGGGGCACGCCGTATGTCCAGATGGGTTTTAAAATAGTTTTATATAGTAGCAATTTGCTTTCCATTGACAGTTCCGATTTTCTTCCGATTATCCAGTAAATTTGTTTGAATTTAGCTTCCAGCTGTTTTCTCTTAGTGAAGATATGAGTACGCCAAGTTAGTCTTCTGTCCAAGTGTAGACCTAGATATTTCACTACATCCGCTTGAGGTATTTGGTTTCCATTTAAGATGACCGGAGGACAGGTTTCTCTTTTCAGGGTGAAGGTAACTTGTGTCGATTTTGTTTCATTCGTTTTCATTCTCCATTGTTTCAGCCAATGTTCTAGGTAGTTTACGAGGTCTTGAAGATGTCTGGTTGCGCATATGGGGTCATTGTGTGAAGCTAATATCACTGTATCGTCAGCATATGTTGCTATCATTGTTGTATTAGTTTCAGGTAGATCTGCCGTATAAAGTGAGTATAATGTGGGACCCAAAATACTCCCTTGTGGGACACCAGATTCGATAGGATAAAGTTCGGAATGTGCTTCTTGGTATTTTACATGGAATGTTCTGTTAGAGAGGTAGGATTTAAGAAGAGAGTAGAAAGGATGTGGGATTGTGTGTTTGAGTTTATACAGTAGTCCTAAATGCCATATTTTATCAAAGGCTTGACTTATGTCGATGAAGACGGCTGAACAGTATCTTTTCTCTTCCATAGTGTTGTTGATTTTATTTACGATTCTGTGAATTTGTTCAAAGAAAGCTAATGCCAAAGAATGCTGTGATTACCGCACTATAAGTCTTATGTCTCACACACTAAAAACTCTCTTAAAAATCATTCACTCTAGGATACACCGGAAACTAGAAGCAGATATCAGTGAAACACAGTTTGGTTTTCAAAATGGAGTGGGGACAAGAGAAGCATTATTTGCATTCAATGTGCTTATTCAGAGATGCTTGGATGTTAACCAAGGTGTCTATCTATGCTTTATAGACTATAAAGCCTTAAGACTAAGACTATATAGCCTTTGATAGAGTTAGACACGACGCACTCATAGAAACTCTCAGAAATAAGAAATTAGATTATCAAGATATAAGACTAATAACAAACTTATATTGCAGCCAGAAGGCTACAGTACGAATAGGGAACGAAACATCAGAAGCAACTGAAATTCGAAGAGGTGTCAGGCAGGGTTGTGTCCTGTCGCCCAGTCTATTTAACGCCTACTCAGAGGAAATAATGAAAAAAGCCCTGGAATCTGAAACTGCGGGAATAAAGGAAAATGGAAGACCAATAAACAACCTAAGATATGCGGATTATACCGTAATTATTACTGAAAACTTAGAAGATCTAGAAAGGGTAATGAATAAAGTAATTGACTATAGTGAGGAATACGGCTTATCACTGAATATCAAAAAGACGAAGTTTATGAAGATCAGTAAACAATAACAACAACGACAGCTTAAGAATTAGGGAGAACAGATAGGAAGAGTCAAGAAATACACTTACTTAGGAAGTCTAATTACAGAAAACAACGACTACACGGCAGAAATAAGATCAAGAGTAGAAAAGGCAAGAGCTAATTTTCAAAAATGAGAAACGTCTTCTGTAGTAAGGATCTGTCGTTATCATTAAAAATACGACTGCTCAGATGCTATGTGTTTAGTGTACTTTTGTATGGTATGGAAGCGTGGACGTTAAATCAAGCCGCATTAAACAAACTTGACTCCTTCGAGATGTGGACTTATCGGAGGATTTTAAAAGTATCATGGACGGATAGAGTGACAAATCTGGAGGTACTGAGAAGAATGGGAAAGGAGAAGGAAATTACAAATACAGTCAAAGAAAGAAAACTCCAATATCTGGGACATATCATGCGTGGAGAACGGTATAACATACTACGACTTATAATACAGGGCAAGATCATGGGAAAAAGAAGCGTCGGTAGAAGACGAATGTCATGGCTGCGCAATCTACGAGAATGGTTTGGCTGCAGCTCTGGTCAACTGTTTCGAGTAGCAATATCAAAAATTAGAATAGCCAATATGATTGCCAACCTCCGAAGCGGAGATGGCACTTGAAGAAGAAGAAGAATTTGTTCTGTGGTTCCATGTTGTTTCCTGAACCCAAACTGGTGAGTGGGTATTAGTTTTTCGTCCTCTATGATTACAGTCAATCGTTTCAGTATTATTTTTTCTAGGACTTTTGATAAAATTGGAAGTAGACTTATAGGCCGGTATGATGTCACCTCGGTTGGAGTTTTCCCTGGTTTGGCAATCATTATGATCTGACCCATTTTCCATTGACATGGGAAGTGTTCTATTCTTAAAATCGCATTAAATATCTGGTGAATTGCTGCAAGACATTTTTGGGATATTTCTTGGAGTATTTTGTCGGTGATTAGATCGTACCCCGGTGCCTTTTTCACATTAATTTCTTTGTGTATTGCTGTTTCGATCTCGCTTTTAGAATTTTTTTATTGGTAGTGCCATTTGAAATGGAGACTGTACTGTTGTATTTAAATGGGTCAACGCTAAATTCTAGATGGTCGTATCGTATGCCACAATTCAAGGCGACGCGCGACTATAAAAAAAATTGGAACTTCGAGCTAGTTTAGATTGAAGGGCAACTTGTGTAGCCGCACTCGAAAGATCGAAAATAATAGATACAAAATTAAAGCGCCTTTTGTATGGGACGCGGGCAGTGGAATCATGTGCATGGATCCATAAACGCCACAAACCATATTCCACTGTGGCTACACTTTTTGGAACTGATGATCCATGTCGTTTCAAAGCCAGCGTCATCATAACGTGGTTTGAGGAAATGATGTTTGAGTGGTCACGTATGCACATGTATGGGACATATATGTCCCAGGAGACGATCAAAACTTATGGAAAATGTAGGGTTACACTTACTTGAAGAAGGTCCGACCAGAAGACGATGTGCTTTGTGTTCCAGCAAGAACAAGGAAACAAGAACTAAAACTATTTGCAAAATGTGCCAGAAACCACTGTGTAAATTGTGTTTTGTAAAATATCATATCTAAGATTTAAACACAGTTTATTGGTACAGGCACCTATAATTTTGGGTGTTTTCAATATTATTTTCTAATTGTAATTTGTTGCTGTTGGGTACTGGTGGAATTTTTTTTTTTTTAACTCCTATATTTATACAATCAGTCTTTTTGAGACTATAAGTACAACTTGTGTATGCTTAACCTAAAACTTAAATTATTAACAACATAACATGTAGAGTAATGTCCCAGTGGACATTCTCCATAGAGAATATTTTTTACACAATTATGACTTGTTTATTAACTAAAATCTAGTGAGTAGATCAGATGGTTTGAATCGCTTTAATCTTCTTGGTTCTTCTTCGTCCAGTAGCAGTGAGGTAGCCAGTACGTTTGGATGTGCTGTTATCTTATCTTTGTATTTTGTGCTGTATTTTGTAATTTCTTCGCGGATGGTAGGTATCTTTAGATCGGCGTGTAATGTTGCGTTGGTTATGTACCATGGGGCATTTACTATTGCTCGTAAAACCTTATTCTGAAATTTTTGCAAAATCTCTATGTTTGAATTGCACGCAGAACCCCATAGGGGCACGCCGTATGTCCAGATGGGTTTCAAAATAGTTTTATATAGTAGCAATTTGCTTTCCATTGACAGTTCCGATTTTCTTCCGATTATCCAGTAAATTTGTTTGAATTTAGCTCCCAGCTGTTTTCTCTTAGTGAAGATATGAGTACGCCAAGTTAGTCTTCTGTCCAAGTGTAGACCTAGATATTTCACTACATCCGCTTGAGGTATTTGGTTTCTATTTAAGATGACCGGAGGACAGGTTTCTCTTTTCAGGGTGAAGGTAACTTGTGTCGATTTTGTTTCATTCGTTTTCATTCTCCATTGTTTCAGCTAATGTTCTAGGTAGTTTACGTGGTCTTGAAGATGTCTGGTTGCGCATATGGGGTCATTGTGTGAAGCTAGTATCACTGTATCGTCAGCATATGTTGCTATCATCGTTGTATTAGTTTCAGGTAGATCTGCTGTATAAAGTGAGTATAATGTGGGGCCCAAAATGCTCCCTTGTGGGACACCAGATTCGATAGGATAGAGTTCGGAATGTGCTTCTTGGTATTTTACATGGAATATTCTGTTAGAGAGGTAGGATTTAAGAAGAGAGTAGAAAGGATGTAGGATTGTGTGTTTGAGTTTATACAGTAGTCCTAAATGCCATATTTTGTCAAAGGCTTGACTTATGTCGATGAAGACGGCTGAACAGTATCTTTTCTCTTCCATAGTGTTGTTGATTTTATTTACGATTCTGTGAATTTGTTCTGTGGTTCCGTGTTGTTTCCTGAACCCAAACTGGTGAGTGGGTATTAGTTTTTCGTCCTCTATGATTACAGTCAATCGTTTCAGTATTATTTTTTCTAGGACTTTTGATAAAATTGGAAGTAGACTTATAGGCCGGTATGATGTCACCTCCGTTGGAGTTTTCCCCTGGTTTGGCAATCATTATGATCTGACCCAGTTTCCATTGACATGGGAAGTGTTCTATTCTTAAAATCGCATTAAATATCTGGTGAATTGCTGCAAGACATTTTTGGGATATTTCTTGGAGTATTTTGCCGGCGATTAGATCGTACCCCGGTGCCTTTTTCACATTAATTTCTTTGTGTATTACTGTTTCGATCTCACTTTTAGAAATTTTTTTTATTGGTAGTGCCATTTGAAATGGAGACTGTAGCTGATCGTAAATTTCTTGTTCTTCGGCAGGTGTTATTTGTGATGGAAAAGGTTGGAAAACTGTGACAAGATATTCGGCGAATGTGGTGGCTTTTTGATTGTCTGTTCTTGCCCAAGTTGTTTGGTTAAGTCGTATTGGTGATGCTTGCTGCTGGGATTGTTTGAGTTTTCGAGTGACTTTCCATAAGGAGTAATCTGTTGCATCAGTGGGTGTTAAACCTCTAAGGTACTCTTGAATAGAGTCGTTGTTTATCTTGAATAGTAGCTTTTTGAGTTCTTTCGCTAGTTTATTATACCTTTGCCTGTCCATCGGATCTCTTGTTATCTGCGACCTTTTTCGAGCTTTTCGTTTTTCTGATATTTTCTGCTTTACTATTATTGGACACTTTTCCCTAGATCTTTCTTCATTTCTGTCTGGAGTTGCTTTCCACGCCGCGTTTTGTATAGCTTTTGTTATGTCAACTACAGCTTCTTCTATATCAATTTCAGTCTTTAGAGGTATCTTTAGAGTTATCTGCTCATCTAGTGTTTCTCTGAAATAATCCCAGTCAGTCCTTTTGCTATCTGGTGGAATAATAATGTATTTGTAACACATACCAGAAACCACGGTATATAACGTGCTTTGCAAAATATCCTACGTAAGGTTCAAACAAATATTATGTATTAATAATTTTGGATGTTTTCAATATTTTTCAAATCGTTCTCTGTTACTGTTGGGTACTGATGGGACACCAATGTCCCAGGGCCTAATTGAAAAACTGGGCGCAAGATCGTAATATAATTATTTACAATGTGTTACGGCTGACCCTATATACGTAATTTCATAAGAAAAACGTCCTACCTAAAAAATAAAAAATCGGTCTTGAAAGGGTTAAAAAGAAGAAAGCGGAAAATGTGCGCGACGAAGCCCAGACGGGCGAACCGAACGCGAGATAAATTTTATCATATCCTCTCATAAACACACGCAAGAAACAGAAGAACGTACAGAAACAAAAAAATTAAGGTCGAAGAAAGACATATAACAACAAACAAAGAAGAACAAGAGTGCCGAAGAGTTAAGAACGCAATTACCGGAAGCAAATATAACTGGGAAGAAAATAATTTAAAAGCGACAACTACAAGAAAACATCAAAAGCTGTTATAAAGACAACGTCAATAACAATCTAACAAAAAAATATAGAAGTTCTTAATGGAGAAATTAGCGAGGAAATAACGAAAGAAGTTGAAAACGATGGCGCAAATAAAAACGCAAGAAGCACTTATAGAAAATGGGGAAAGAAACGGGGCTGGGAGTTGGGCTGGAGGAAATTTAATCGCGAACTGAGGCAAGCTAACAACAAGAACAGAAGAATTTTACAAAGAATTATACGGCGCAGAAACGGCACCTCGACGTACAAACGACGAAAACACAAAAATTAGAAATAACGAACCGTTTCAAATTTGCCGTTTAAAATTTTTGGCGCGACATCGACCCCCCCACTTCGGGGTTAGGCGCACGAAAATGGACCACCAACGCGTCACGTAACAATCAGTTTTTTAGCCCCCGCAACCGCGAGTCCGGCAAAAATTTTACGAAGGGCGTTTTTGTAGATAACGCACAATTCTCTACAATTTTTCATTAACAACTTTTCGGCGCAACGTTAATAATTAAAAAAAAATCGGTTTCGAGGTCCTTTATTAATCCACGTCACCGTTGGGGTGCATTCGAAAGTACATTCCCACCGCACCCAGCGTTTACCAAAAATTATCGGCGTTAACACGTTTAACCTTTTCAATGTCTTCCAATTACTTGAATATTAAATTTTATTGCAACAATAAATATGGGTTTATAACTTCATTGGAGAAATTTTCAGAAATTCCTTGACCTTCAATCTGGACAATGAAACGTTACGATTAATGTGTAATCGTCTACACTTCCGGGTATCGACGTTTGCGTCATATTTAGGCAATAAGTGCGTATCGCGTTGCAGTAACGAAAATTTTTAGTGCGTAAGTCGCACGCAATCGAGCAGTGTTTGAAGCGTTCCTTCACCGTCGCCGTCAACCGGAAATTTTCCGGGAGTTCCGGGTTCGGTAAAATGCACGCAACTGCGTGATTAACAATAGGACGATTCCAGTTAGCATCGCGCGTTATAAAAACAATTGAAGAGATAGTGGGGAAAACAACGAGTCATCAAACGACTCGTTAGGTAACCAAGTTTTTACAAATACGTTTTCGGTCATTGGATAAAATCGGACTATTTATAGGTATAACGATAATTAATTTAAATAAATAGATACTGCATACAGGGTGGTTTTAAAATGTCGAAATGCCGAAAATAAAACATTAAATAATATTTTTCCTTTAGATAAAACGAGCTAATCTCTTTTGATTATTTAGCCAAGGTTAATACGACCCCTTTCTGTTAAGCACAAAATTTTACATAACATCTCGAAAAAGGTCCAAAAGTTTTTCCTGTCCCGTGCCGAAACGAAACCACTTTTAAATTAGATCTGCTTCAACTTACATCAACAATACCTTTCACATATTGAAATGTAGGTATATTAACTAGATTAATATAAAAGCTTAAAATATTATGATGGTAATGTTATTAAACTATTATTAAGATTTAAGGAGGTCAATGTAACATTTAGGAATATGCAAATTCGTCTGGCGCCTTTGTGATTAAAAATGGCAATCCTCATTTACCAGATCTCAATGAAATCTAATATACATAAATAATTTAAACACCAACGAGGAGTTGATTTTAACTTTGTTATTATTAATACGTAAAAAAGATATACCTATTCGAATTTTAATTTAAAAATATATAGGTATAATAACGGGTCTAGGACGTTTTGCCGACAGATCGGGCGCAGACGCTTTGACGCTAGAACACTACGACGCCGACGCAACGCAACAAATTAAGACGCGTCGGACCCACTAGGACGCGAAGACGGCGAGGCACGAGCGTATTCAAGCGTAAAACGCGACAACACGACTACGTTTCAGTTTCAACCTCTGACGTTTTAGTCGAAATACTAGAAGTAGACCGTATAGATGCCCGTACTCGACAACGCAGTACCTCTTTGGGCCATATTTACATTGAAATAATGATTCGTCTTCGGTAATAGGTAGGTACGTGAAAACGAATTTTCTTTGTTTAACTAACGACGAACAACGGAGTCGTTCCGAGGTTACTCGATCTCAAATTGATGCTGTTGCCCTCTGTTGTCGTCCCTACAAGTTTGAAACGTGTTCACAAAAACACCCTGTAGATTAGGAAATGATATCTCCGAACGTTTACCTAATTTTTCGCTATCTCTTCTATACAACAAGAAATAAATAGAACGCAACTTTGACGACTACTATATCAAAATTTTGAATTTTTATACGATCGACATTTATTTGACATTTTAAGAAGGGATGCTAGTAAAGCAATGAATATTATAGGGTGTCCCAACAAGAGCGCTGGATTTAAATTTGCCGCCATTTTGTTAATACGAGTTGTACGGTGATTTTTTTTTGACAGTTGTCACGTACAGACCACGCGATTTAAGAATATGAAGAAGTATTCAAACGAACAACGTTTAATTATTGTAAAACACATTACAAAATGGTGAAAGTTTTGCGAAAAAGTTCGCCAATTACGTCAAGTTTCGGTCCAATAAGGAAATAATCACAGTAACTTTATTAAAATTTCGAGCCAATTTACGCTGATGGATCAGAAGACCATTGTTCGTCAGTCGTCCTTGTCGTCACTGGAAAATATAGCCACGTAGGAATCTGTGGCCGATGAATCCAGGAACTTCCATTCGGCATCGTGGTCAAGAATTAAACCATTTCCAGAAGCACTATGACAACGAATTTTGCGTAAAAGATCTGCATTTGCACGTCTACAGGTTCAATTGGTGCAACTGAAATCAAGCCAATGACCTGGCAGCGCCGTGGATTTGCATTGGAGGATTGAACAAATCTTACAAATTAATGCCCGGATTTTTCGAAAACAAGTATTTTTCGTGAGGCCCTATTAATGACATAGTAGAATAGCAAACTACGATTTGCGGTGAAGAACCTCGGTCATACTGAGAAATTGACCATGCATAATTTGAGTCATACGCGTTTGTGCGATTTGGGTCCAAGGAATTGAACGATATTTCTTTGACAGATGCGGAACGTTTGGAAATGCGCTGAACTGTTACATGGTGTGCGGTATCGCGAAATATTAACGGAGTTTTTGTGGCCCGAATTGGAATGTAAATTAGGTATAATAACGGGTCTAGGACATGTTTTGCCGACAGATCGGGCGCAGACGCTTTGACGCTAGAACACTACGACGCCGACGCAACAAATTAAGACGCGTCTGGACCCACTAGGACGCGAAGTATTCGGCGAGGCACGAGTCGTATTCAAGCGTAATGCGATCAACATTGCACGTTTCAAGTTTCAACCTCTGACGTTTTAGTCGAAATACTAGAACGTAGACCGTATAGATGCCCGTACTGGATCGTACTCTTTGGGGCATATTTACATTGAAATAATGATTCGTCTTCGGTAATAGAGGTACGTGAAAACGAGTTGTAACTATTGTTTAACTAACGACGAACAACGGAGTCGTTCCGAGGTTGTCGATCTCAAATTGATGCTGTTGCACCATCTGTATGTCGTCACCTACAACGTTTTCAAACGTGTTCAACAAAAACACCCTGTAGAGGTTAGGAAATGATATCTCCTGAACGTTGTACCTAATTTTCGCTATCTCTTCTATACAACAAGAAATAAATAGAACACAACTTTGACGACTACTATATCAAAATTTTGAATTTTTATACGATCGACATTTATTTGACATTTTAAGAAGGGATGCTAGTAAAGCAATGAATATTAGTATACGTATTAGGTATGTACAGTCAAGTTCGTATGTTTTGTCCCGCAAGATGTGATCGCAGGCCGACGAGCGACGAGGAAGGGATCAAAAGGGACGAAAGGCAGCAGTTGTTTTTGAATCGTAAAAAGGGACACGTCATAAAATAAATCAGTAATCTTTTTTTCGAGCCTTTTACGATAAAGACTGACGCAGGCGACGCACAGGGACAAAACGTATGAACTCGACTGTACCCACCTACCTATTTTATGTTAATTAAACGCGATTGACAAAAATTAAACGAATAGCGAAGCTACCGATCTACATGAAGATGTAACTACATAAAATGTATGTGGGCAGGCGATGCACATAAATAACAAAGTTTACAAATAACGCCCGTGGCCATCAAAACCAAGTAAATACGTGTACCCTATTATAGACAAGGTGCAGATACTATTCGGTAAGAACCGGTCAAAGAAGATTGACGATATTAATTTTGACATACGCGTTTATGGGAGTGTATGGGGTCCAAGGAAATTAACAATTATTAAGAGCGGAACGTTTCGAAAGCCGTGCTTCTGTTGTACTGGATATGTTTCATTAGTCTGTCATTTTGTTTACTTCTATGTAATTTATTATCGAAATAGATGTGACGGCCGGCGTTCTACAACAACTCCGCTGCCCCTGTTCGAGGCGTACTTACTAATTTGCGTGGGCGAAAACAGAGTTACCAAACGAGGACTCATCGTTTCGGGATCGTCGGCGTTGTTAATTTGTTCTTGTCAAAGTTTACGTTCGCGTACGAAATATTCAGAACGAAGACGAGTGGGGGGAGGGGGGTTCGTTTTGAACTTTTGATGGCGAAACGTCTTTGTATTTAAGTTAATGTAATCGTCGAAACAATTGATTTGATAAAATAACAAAATCTTGATTCGCGTAGATGTAGTTGGTCATCGTGTTTCATATACAGGGTGTCCCAAAAGTGGTTGAGGGTGGGGAGAGGTCATCAGCGACCAAATTAACCATATATGTGGTCATCCAATTGTCGATGCTTCAAAGTTATCGTCTCACTTCATACGATCGTCCGCTTTTGAAACACCCCGTATAGGTATATATAAAATGTTTTTAAAAATTGTCGATTGGTAACATTTTTTGAAAACACAAGTAGATTCCTCCTGTTATTTTCTATAGTACTTTAAAAAATAGACGCAGCTCTTATTGGCAGTTAAAGAAACAATAATAAGACGAACATCCATCCTCGTCTTCAATTACTTCAAGATAACCGTAGGACACAATAACATTGCAAATATCCAACGGTATCGCGATGCGCATCGAACGACTTCACCCGTTCTTGGGGCGAACACGACAGAATGTTAGTAATTCTATACGTACAAGAGATTCCACACGTACACTATACCAAACCGAGCCGACTCGACTCGAAAAACCCTAAACGTCTAAATTAGCCAGGTTGGCCACACAGATTAATATTTTCAAGAACAAATCACGACATAATATAAAATCGAATTTGAAACGCGAGAATCGACGAGAAAGGGCGCAACGAAATCGGCGCATCGAGCGTGCTGGAAGCGCAGATTTGGAACGAAATTCTTTATAAAAAATTTGAAACCATTTTAATTGGAGAGAGCATACCTACAAAAACGAAGTAGACTTTTTTTTTTTAATTCCATTTTCAGCGCGCGATAAAATTTGCTTCTGAAATTAAAACAATTTTTTATTTCTTATTTTAGCTTCCGATCGTGCGGGTATTCGCGACGATCTTTACGCGACACTCGCACGCGACATCGACAGATATTTTTGATTCGTTTAATGTCAGTTTATATCGATAAACGCCGAAGAAGACCTCGGAAAAAGGTCGAAATAACTGACTTTCCGATACCGGACGTTCGCAGAACCCAATTGGTCGTTATTTAGATGTGGCTTTGACCGTTTCAATCTCGATAATCCGAACTTGCACTAATCGGAACTCCCGGTAATCCGGACAGGATCCCGTTAATTTTTCAATTGCTCAATTCTAAGAAATTCAACGAATAAACAGGAGCCGTTCGGCCTAGCGGATCGGCCTAAGGACTGTCCTTCTAGCGCCACACGGCTGCGGGTTCGAATCCCGCTGCAACAATTGCAACAGTTAATATCTTCCGTGTTGTCTAGCCGATTATTAACGCAACTTTCGATAATCCTTTGCATTCGTTCGTTCAGATTAACAAGATTGCACTGTATTTATGTATTTGATGTAAAAAATAAGTGTGTAATAATGTATAAAAATATGTATATCAAAAAACGCAAAAAAATTTGCAAACATTCATAATAATTATTATAATAATGGACTTATAAATGGACGTTGCCGTATTTTTTAATAACTAAAATCGAGTAAAATAAACGACTAAAATAGAGCAAATAGAATGTTTTAATTGTTTTTCTTAAGCTCCGTCAACAGTTCCCTTACAGTACATTGTAAAATTGCCGGGTTATTTGGCATCGCCCCGTATACTACAATATCCGATTTGCGGACTTTGCGCGTAACATATACAGGGCGATTCGAAATAACACCGACAACGCTCGATACGACCGGAAATGCACGGTTGGGCGCTGTGGGCGTCAAAGTTTGACGACGTTTCGGTCAAGAAACGGAGACAACGTCGATCGACACAGGGAACTAATTTTAATAGTCTCGGCGTAGAGATATTCTTCTTCGACCAGCTCGGAGGGAGTTGCTTTGGATTGGATTCTGGTGAAATTGTAGTAAGGTGTGCGAGACCAATTATGACTAAGTATCTAGTGATAAATGATGGAGACGAGATAGATTTCGGACGGCAAACACTGTCAAAATTGGGTGCCGATGGGTACTATCGTGTGCGACTCAAGTGGCCAGTGAACGTCCACGATTTTTGCAAACTTATTTTTAGTTTTCGGATTTCGCTTAAAGCTAAATATCGACCCGCTCCGGGTCGGTTATGCGATCGCGGTGGGCGGGTAGGTTGCACAGGGACGTGTAAAATGATTTCGCTGTAAATTCGATTTATTTGTAATGGACAAAAATTGATGCGCACACGGTATCGATAAATTTTCATGCAATCGAAACGTCAGTTCGGATAGATAACTTTTTACGCGCGCTACCCCCATATTGTCTTTACTGTTTTAACCTCTATTTGTGTTTAATCGTTGACGTATAGATGTGGGAACTAAATTAATTAAATTCGTATTATCGTAATCGGATAAGTAAGTATTAGGCAAATTAATCGCTACATTTTAATTCTTAAATGTTAAGTGACACATAAATTTCATCTAATTATATATGTTTATAATTAATGCTACAATACTGCTCGTTTGTATGTAGATCTTTCGGTAGTCGAATTAGTTAACGACATCGGCTTAAATGCGGAAAACTCGGCATTTTCGCTCATTTCATTTGTTCGATAACCAATCGAGGAAGTGAAGCTCTCGTAAAAAGCTCGGGGCGCACGAACTAAACGCTACTAATCCTTCGTTAAAAAAAAAGAAAACAAAACACCGGGCGATCCGCAATTCGAGGCCCCCGCCAACGAACGAATAAACAAACAAACGTCACAAACTTTCATCATCATCATCATCGATTGATTCGACCTACCGATAAACTCACCCTTCGCACTGCTCGCCTCGCTCGTGCGAATCCGAAATTTGCGGGAATTTTTGGGACCGATTGTCTTTTTTTTTGTAATTTATTTTTTAATTAAAATCCGAGAAAAAAAATGTTATACATATATAGGTACGTGCAGTAGGTAATTAAATGGCGATCCTTGAAAGATAAATAAATAAAGTGGAGTGTTATTTCGAAGGTTCCCGGTACACTGTATAAAGGAATTCGAAATGAACAGGCAGCAAAGTTGGTAAATGTAGTAGTTAATATTTGCAGAGAACTGGTCTAACACAATCATAGCGAGCAACGCGTTGTGTAACGTGTAGTGAAAGGAAGGGCAGCATCTCCGAAGGGGCCCCGCCTTGGCCCGCGGCTGTGGCCCCCGCAGAGAGCTACCAGGCCTCCCCCCCGAGTATCCCTAGGACATTGCCAAGTCATGCATGATTATGCTTAGGTGGATTCCGTAACTGTTCTACATTATATTACTTCTCATGCATGTGCATGTGTTAAATGCTACTTTTATTTTTATCCACTTCCGATACGTTCTTCAAATAACTCGGAATGTTGTAACTGTAAAAGTCGACCGTATTAATATTATGTGTGTTACCTACTAGTTATTTATAGATTTTACGGATAACGTTAAATTAACGTATTTTCTTTTAATCGATTCACGTATTCCCACCTTGACACTGCTTATTATAAAAGAATTCGCGTCTTTCGAAGTTAACCTTTTCTAAGGTTATTGTAGCCTAAAAAATATTACGATTTATAATCTTTGTTTGTAAATGTTACGTTTTAAAATTTTAATTTTTAAGGGCTCTCGTTTGTTGTAAACGTAATCGATAGGAATAGGAATTTTCGTAGAAAATCGCGCGCGAAAAGATTTCGGTCCCAAAATTTTGATCGTGCGCGCGACTGAATTTCGGGCAGCGGCGCATTGCCCTTACGTATACGAGGAACGAGTTCGTTAACCTGAAAATCGGAAAATTTCGGCCGATCAAAAACTTCGAACCAAGTTATCTCCGTTATTAATCGTCGCATCGATAACGTAATACAAGTTTTAAAATCACCATAAAATTCTCCATCGAACATGGCTCTTTACAATTTTCGATAGAACGCACCGTTTTCGAGATAAATCGGGGAAAAACGTTTTAAATTCTCGCAAAAATACTTACAGGGAAAATGTAATTTTTCGAAAGATGCGTTTCTTTCGAAAACGATGAAAAAAATGCGAGTTCGGGTTTGACTTGCGCGCGGACGGATCTTAAAAAAAAAGCAGAAAATAGGTAGTCGGACTTCGCCCCGTCGGATTTTTTTCTAATAGACCGTTCGAAAAATTGTGCAAGTTTGTACAACAAACCACAGCTCATTCGTAATCTAGAAAATCCGAGAGAACGAATAACCGAATAATAAATTTAATCGGTAATCTTAAAAATTAGCGAAGCTCTATTGTATTGCTATTAGCGAGTGGCAGTGTAATCGAGGCTTAACAGAATGCGACCTCTATAACGTGCGGGACGCACTCGAATTATGAAATTCGCGTTAAGTAATATTTGTTTGAATGGCCAGCGAGTTCGTCAGACTTAACCCCATCGGATTTTGTTCTAAGGGGCCGTACCGAAAATTATGTAAGTACGTACAAACGACAACTTCGCAATTTAGAAAATCTGAGAGAGTGGAATAACTAACTAACAATAAGTGAGACGAACGCAACTTGTTTTATTTTCTCGGTTCGGTTCCATTTTTCGTTTAGTCGAAAGTTTCAGTTTAATGCTTTAAAGAATGTATTTTAAGATTTGTAGGTGGCATTTTTGAAAAATTTAAGCAACAAGTTTAACTAAACATAAACCCATCAGAATCGGTACTCGTTTGTTTGCGTATGACACGGATCTGCGCCGCCACGCTCTTTAGACAGATGCGCGTGGCGCGGATCCGCGCCGAGATGTTCGTGTTAGTTAATGGAATCAGGACGAATTCAGAATCAGGCGCAATACCGGTGCTTTAGTCAGCGTGTAGGGAAAGCAGTCGAAGCGAAAGCGCTAGTCTAGAGAATAAGTAGACTTTCGATTGTCTGAGTAGCGTGCGAAATGATTTCATACGGCCGCCGTCCTATTTGTTTGTAATGGTCGAATTTCGGTAACATTTAGAGGTGGGAAATTTATGCGTTTTTCGTGGCGGTCGTCGAAAAAGAGTCTCTCCGGCACACGGTTCGAACGCGACTAACGCCTCAAACCTGTTGATATCGAACACGTCTTAATCTTATGAAATTCCAGAGTTATCGTGACGTAAATTGGCAGAAATAATTAAACCGATCGAGACCGTTAATTTATCGAGTTATTTCTGATTTCCTCCTCGATATTATTCATAGCTATTGCCGTGCACTAAATCAATAGACGTTGAAAAAACGTAGCGCGAACGTACGCGCTCGAATCGATTCAAAAAGTCGATTCGACGGCGCCGATCGCGTTTATTTAACGCGCGGTCGAGAGCGCAACGTTTCAAATTGACAATTTAAGGCGAAAATCGGGCGAAACGTCGCGTGGCACTCTACGCATTTCGAAATCAATGGGACTGTCACAGCATCGGCATTCAGATGTGTTACAGTTTCACCTGACCAGCCTCGCATGATAAGCCTTATTTGACGAAAATCGAAAGTCTTCTAAACTAGAGCATATGGTTATATCCTCGGGCCCGGTCGGTGGACGGACGGACGCTAATAAAAATATTTAGATTAACATCTATAGCAGTCGTATCGATGAATAAATAATTTATGCGAGAAATCGAAATTTCTGTGTGAAGGATTGCTCGGATTCTTCGACATAAATCGGTCGGCCAAAAAATCTAGTTAGCCCTGAAGAGCGTTTTATAACAAAAAAACAACCGGTGAACTAATAAGTGACGGACGAATCCGATACCGCCCACTCGCTCATTGTCAGTCAGTCAACTTGTCGCTTGTATATTTTAATGAATTTTATCGGTTCGAATTTCCAAAAAAAAAAGTTGCCATAATTGAAAGGTAATGCGATAAATTTTCGCGAAAAGGCTTTAACTTTTATTCAAGGTTGAAAATTGAACGGAACGTTTTCAGGTTACATGATCAACGTGGACGCGATTCCGGGTAGAAGTAGAAGATATTTTATGTAATGACCGTAACTTATTTATTAACAAAGTACCTAATCCTAATGATGGAAGTTGGCGTGGCAACTAAATCAAAAACGGGGATTTAAACAAACGTCAATTAAAACCGTATGATATACGTAAGATACGTAGTAATTATTTGTATATTAATAATAATAATGCAAGCCTTTGGGCAGGAGTTTCACATCCGTTCTCTCATTCATTGAATATAACGGAAAATGTCGCCGTTGTTGCATTTCTTTTGGAATTACGATTACGTTCGCGATCCGTATTAAATCTATGTCTGTTTCATGCTTAATTCGAAAATAGTGAGTCATTAAATATATGGAAAATTAAAAAAAAACAAACAAACTTGTGTTAGTGTTAGATATCTAAATACAACGTAAAAAAAGCGAACAAATCGGCCAGTTTTAGTTGACCCGCACAATCGCCAGACCTAATTCCGTTAGATTTCCTTTCGCCGTATTATTTAAAAACAAAACGCGAAAAAATCGCGGAAAATGTTTTAACAAACGACGAAACCTTTTTCGAAAATTAAAACACGTTCGCCGCGTGCACTGCGAGCGTGACATTTTAATCTGCGGATTGGCACGTTGCGCTATGTATTGGTGAAGTGTGAAGAAACTAGCAACGCGTACGGCAGCCGAAAAGCCGAAACGGCTCGACAATGGCTAGTTGATGAATTTTCCAAACTTCATTTCTTGATCGAGGAGTGCCTAATGATGGAAGTTGGCCATACTAATCAATAACTGGGATTTAAACTAGCGTCAATTAAAACGTATGATATACGTAAATACGTAGTAATCTACCTTGTGTTGATTGAATAACGTTAGTAGCAAGCCTATTGAGCAGTGATTGTGCCTCCGTTCTCTCGATTCATTGAAATAACGGGAACAATCGCACGTTGTCTGACATTTGGCTGTTCGAATACGATACGTTCGCGATCGCTATAAAGATCTGCACGAGGTGGTTGTAGTTTTGGATGATCAAAAGGGACTACCAGGAGGTGCTCTTGAAGTATTCAAGTAGATATAACATTAGGATGTTATCAAATTATCTTTTTAAGATAGTTAAAAAGTCATCAAGTGATCCGCCAGACCGTCAGATATAAATCCCCCGGATTTTTATCTATGGGGGGACGCCTAAAACAAATTATACACTCGCAGCCTATTGCGAATCTTAATCGTCTCCAATGAAGACCGATGAAGATTAAGACCAAAAGACCTTTTGGCCATCCGTTACCAATAAATTTCACGATTGAAGTTATTCGCGGATTTACCGCGTTCGCGGAGATCCCAGGAATCTCCCGGAATGTCTATGGTCGAAAGGTTTAGACCTTTTGACCAACTGTTACTTATACGTCGACGAAATTAAATTTCACGGTTGCAGTTATTCGCGGGTTTGCCACGTTCGTGGGGATCTCGGGAACGTAACCGCCCGCGAATGTCTAGGGTCGAAGGATTTATGGTCCAGACTGAAAGACCTTTTGAACTCCAGTTACTTGCATATTGACGAAATTAATCGTTTTGAATTTAATTTTAATCCCCGCGAACGTGGAACGTGGCGAATCCTCGAATAATTTTAACCGTTTTGAATTTAAAGTTATTCGAGAATTTGCCACGTTCGTGGGGATCTCGGGAACGTAACCGCCCGCGAATATCTACGGTCGAAGGATTTATGGTCCAGACTGAAAAACCTTTTGGACTCCAGTTACTTACATATTGACGAAATTAATCGTTTTGAATTTAATTTTAATGCCCGCGAACGTGGCAAATCCACGAATAATTTTAACCGTTTTCAATTTAAAGTTATTCGCGAATTTGCCACGTTCGTGGGGATCTCGGGAACGTAAACGCCCGCGAATGTGTAGGGTCGAAGGGTTTATGGTCCAGATTGAAAGACTTTTTAGACTCCAGTTACTTGCATATTGACGAAATTAATCGTTTTGAATTTAATTTTAATCCCCGCGAACGTGGCAAATCCGCGAATAATTGTAACCGTTTTGAATTTAAAGTTATTCGCGAATTTGCCACGTTCGTGGGGATCTCGGGAACGTAACCGCCCGCGAATATCTAGGGTCGAAGGATTTATGGTCCAGACTGAAAAACGTTTTGGATTCCAGTTACTTGCATATTGACGAAATTAATCGTTTTGAATTTAATTTTAATCCCCGCGAACGTGGCAAATCCGCGAATAGTTTTAACCGTTTTGAATTTAAAGTTATTCGCGAATTTGCCACGTTCGTGGGGATCTCGGAACGTAACCGCCGCGAATATCTAGGTCGAAGGATTTATGGTCCAGACTGAAAACGTTTTGGATTCCAGTTACTTGCATATTGACGAAATTAATCGTTTTGAATTTAATTTTAATCCCCGCGAACGTGGCAAATCCGCGAATAGTTTTAACCGTTTTGAATTTAAAGTTATTCGAGAATTTGCCACGTTTGTGGGGATCTCGGGAAGGTAACCGCCCGCGAATGTCTACGGTCGAAGGATTTATGGTCCAGACTGAAAAATCTTTTGGACTCCAGTTACTTGCATATTGACGAAATTAATCGTTTTGAATTTAATTTTAATCCCCGCGAACGTGGCAAATCCGCGAATAATTTTAACCGTTTTGAATTTAAAGTTATTCGCGAATTTTCCACGTTCGTGGGGATCTTGGGAACGTAAACGCCCGCGAATGTCTAGGGTTGAAGGGTTTATGGTCCAGACTGAAAGATCTTTTGGACTCCAGTTACTTGCATATTGACGAAATTAATCGTTTTGAATTTAATTATAATCCCGCGAACGTGGCAAATCCGCGAATAATTTTAACCGTTTTGAATTTAAAGTTATTCGCGGAATTTGCCACGTTCGTGGGGATCTCGGGAACGTAACCGCCCGCGAATGTCTAGGGTCGAAGGGTTTATGGTCCAGACTGAAAGACGTTTTGGACTCCCGTTACTTGCATATCGTCGAAATTAAATTCGAAACGGAGTTATTCGCGCATTTGCCACGTTCGTCTAGGATCGACTGTATCTTGAAAATCACGTGCGAGTATTACGTGCCGTTTGGCTGTTTATACGCACGCCGATTTATCTAAAATGCGAGTATAGGTAAACGAATTGTCTTGATTTATAAATTTCGCTTTCTAACGGAGTAAGGTCAGGGAATCTGCGTAACCAGTAAATGAGAACAATGGAACAAAACGACCTGCTATCGAAGAAAGTGGAGAGGCCACGTCGCACCGATTATTACGCACATAGTACATCGGCCCCGTACGGCGAACAAAACGTTTCGGAAAAATTGTTACCCAATTAACGTAACGTTCGGCGATTGAATTTTAGACGGCATCGTCTATTATTTGCGCCAAACCAATTTTGCTCAATTTCGACCGTTTATTTCGCAATAATTTATTGCGAACAATATTGGAATGTATGTTAAAATGATAAATCGGCTCGATCTACTATCAAACGAAGTTTATTAATCGACGAATTATTAGAAAGCGCATTTGCACGTTCGTAAAGTGCCTGCCTATCGGAGGCCCATTAAATAAATATCGATAACAAGATTGGCACAATCGATAGATAAGTTATTTAAGCCTGTCCGTACCAACACCTGTTGTTCGTAATCCGACCTTTGCGATCGGGGAGAAAAAAAATCGCCTTGTTAAGGATAACTAAATATGGTGTAAACGTGTAGGGAGCTCGTTTTAAATTTAAAATTTTCACAGCATAATGGAGAAAATAAACGCGAAATCCTACTATTGTAGCGCATCGATAGATCGATCGATCGATCGATCGATCGATGAACGCCATTAAAACAATAAAATATTATCCGCGCATAATAATAATTTTATGCCCGTACTATAATATATAACGGTAACGCCCTCGCATACTTACAGAAGTTAACAAGCCAACCAAAAGGTCACTGCTATCATAATATCGACGTACTCAATCCTAGGTGTCAATATAACGCAACGCGAACAGTAATTAATAAATCCGACTCGCCGATATTCATTAATTATTATGTCCGTTGCCTAATCTGGCGATTGTTTCGGAAACGAATTTTCCGAAAGGACGCAATAAACCGTTCGACAAACGCCACAGAGATCCCGGTCACAGTTTAACTCATTTTCGATTTCAACGGGCCGGACAGTTGAAGACAAGTAGACGGGCCGTATGCAAAATATTATCGAATTATTTCATTCGTACGCGAACAGTAAAAATATTTAATACGAATCTGATCGAATGTAAAATTACTATCGATATATAAGTAAACGTGGCATTTATTCTTAGAAGGGATTTTTGTAAAACAAAAAAACAAGACGAGAAATCACCTATACGCTTCTGCAATAAGATACACAAGCAGTACGTAGAACAACTTTTTCGAAATCGCCGGAAACCATCAAAGAAATCATCATCTGTATTGCCGTTATTTATTCCCCGTTTATAAATCGCGTTTTTCTTTCAATTAAGCGCGGTGTTGTACATATTTTTTGTTTTTGCGGCACCTTGCCTTAATTTATCGTTTAACTTCGATACGAAAGGGCAAGGGGTCGGGGGGCGGGGGGAGGCACGCGCGCGCTGCGGATTGCGTAATGGTAAAAAATTTCGAAGCGAGACCTTTTCGATTATAAACGCTTTCCTTTCCGAGATTTTAATTAAAACGTTATTTAAACGGGCCGGCTCTTTATTTTGTTACGGGTTATCTTTAATGCATGAACGTAATAATAATTATTAAAATTTATTGTGCAGGAGATCAGTCAGCGCCTTATTTAAGTGCCATTTATTTTTTATAATTACATAATAAGCTTATTTAAAAAGCGGGCTTAAAATTTTAACAGCCGGCACCGCGATGTGCGTCCATTAAAAAAAAATTTAACGCTGATATCATCATCATCATCATCATCATCATCAACAACAAGTGAGCGAGTTAATTAGTTTCGGTTCCATGTAGGCAGCGTTCTCTTTCAACGGCTTAACCATTGTATATCGTGTGGTTTCTCTGATGCAAAAGTCTGAAGTAATATTTTAAAAATTCGATCTCCAATAATAATGTAATTAATGTACAGTAAAACCTCTAGAAACGACCGTTTGTATTTTTATTGAAATTAAGACGAGGGGAGTTGTAGACGGCCTCGTGATTGTTTCCGGGTCCGTTGTTCGTTCTTAACGGGTTTTGAAAAGGGTTTCGCGTTACGGGCTAATTTAAAACAATTTTAATTTGCGCGTTTTTGGGTCAACGTTTTCTACCGACTTTGAATGTGTCCGTTCGCATTGTTGGAAAAATTATTTTGGAGCTACGGAAAAATGTCAAAAACGTCAGGGAAGGACGTTGTCGTCGCATACTACACGAACATCGATTACTTCTACCTCTAACAATAATAATAACAATTACGATTAATAAATAATTTTCATTTCCTTGGAGAAAAACGTCCAAAAATCTCTAAAACCCATTACGGCCGGATTAAAGACGTTTCACTTAATTCAAATATCATTATAGGTGTCTATGTGTAATCAATATACAGTAAAACCTCTAGAAACGATCACTTGATCACCTCTAAACGCTGTTTGTATCGTTTTCCTTTCAATATTATATGATCCAAATTAAGATGATAATCACGTGTTTGTTCCTTGGGTTCATTGTTCGAATTTATTTGCTTGGGTTTGGCGATTTTCAGGTAAGTACGCGTTATCTCTGACCTAATTTAAAATGATTTTAATTTGCACATTTTGTACCGATTTTGAATCTTTGAAAATATTTTTTGGAGCTACGAAAAAATGCCGAAAACGTCAGGAAAGGACGCTGCTGTCGCGTGCCGACCAACACTCAAACGTCAACGACTTCTGCTTATTAAAGTTAATAAGTTTATTATTTTTAAACAAACATATCTGCAACGGTCCAAAAAACCATAAAAACCCAATATGATGGTCGACTTAGAGAGGTTTCACTGTATACACTGATTATAAAAACATAGTTTTATATTAAAAAAATATCGAATTCGCCGTTTTAAAAAATATTTCAGGAAAATCGCGGCAAAACTAGCCGAATACACGAAAAACAATTGCGCTGCGGGCAAAAAAATTCAATGCGGTAGAAAAAACGTTCTGTTCCGGTCACGCAAAGTTTCTTGTCGCGACAAATTTTTACTGCACAACGGCTAATATTTTTTTGGAGCGAACTTATGCCCCCTTTTAAATTGATTTAACCTTGAATTTTGATGTTTGATTTTGATATACGTAGGTGTATATATTTTTTTAAATTTACATACATTAAGAGCCAGTTTTTCAATCGTCGATTAGCGCTAATCATCAGTCGCCATCACTAGCTATTAATATTAGTAATATAATCACATTAACCGGGGTGGGGGATGAAAAAGAAAATTTCCCAGGCGCGACGAGCTGCAATTTCGAAAGCTTCATAAAATCTACTCAAGTCCATGGATTTCAAAATGTAATTTGATAAAACCGGACTTCACATATTGCAATTACTGTTACTCGTACGTTTTATTGTTTGGATACAATGCAGACACTTAAATAAAATAAATCCGGTTTCGTCTTAATTCGAATGTTGACTTTTGAAATTTAAAGGTTACGCCCAATGTTAAATATTGTCTTCTCATCTTTATGGTGCAATCAGATCGGACATTAGTTGTCCGCCACGGAAATTATGTGCGTTCGAGGGATTTGTTCGGCGTCAATCTGCTAATTTGATGACTTCATTTTTTAACCTTTCGAATAATGTTATGTAGGTATATATATAATTTTTGTGCGATTATTTGTCACAAACTGGCCGCGAAATGGGAACGAATTTGTTTAAACCTTCGTCGGGTAGATTTTTAATCTAAAGCGGTGTTTACATTAGCGTAGGGTCGCGGCCGCGTCGAACGTGGGTTCTTCGAAGACTCACATGCGACTCTACTAGAGTTCGAACACTTTCGCGTCGACGCAATGTCCCATCAGATACGTAAATTCGACGTAAATACGTAAATGACTTTCGTCATTTTTGTATTCTATTTTCAATAAAAATGCGCACGACGCCGCGGCTCTATCGCGTCGATTTCCACGCTTTTCATAAGGCAAGTAGTCTATTCGAATATTAAGGTATGAGGTCGCGCGATTTTGAGATGCGCGCCCGCACCGTCGCGCCACACAGCGGCTTATTTTTGACATTTTGAACGCTAGAGTTCGGCGGAAACCGGTTTGGGAACAGCGGATCTAGAGAGAATATCTCGACAGTAATTGCCGTGGGCACAGGGTTGGGAAGAGGAAAATCGGTAACGTGGCCGGCCGGAAGTACCGATTGCAATCCACTTGATTTTACTTGTGGGGTCACATTATTAAAGTTCTTGTTTGTGGGACTCCAAATTCAACGGTGGAAGTATTACGACAACGCCAACGCAGCGAGCAGTGTTTTGAAATTGTCGGGAACGCGCTGCAAAGGTGGTTGCGAAGCCCGCGTCGTAGCCGGAAGAGCACAATTCGAACATTTAATGTGATTGTTTTTTTTTAAATGAAAAGTAAAGTCTAGTTAGTGTATTTATTAATTATTCAAATATTGTTTAGGTACAAGTGAAGCTTCGAAGGACCAATATTTATATAACTTTTGACTTTGGACACGTGTATAGTTTCGATATCCCGATTGCGAGCGAACTTTTGACGTAGCCATTTGGTGAGATACATTATTGCTTAATGTTTCGAAAAGTGCGAAGGATATTAGAGACGTAAAGCTCTACCATTGGGAAAGAGATCGGCGCCGCTTCAACTTCGATTCGTCGCCGTTTAGTTAGCGTCTGTCCGATCGCGACAAACGAGTCGTAGATGGACTCTGCGCGAGTGCTCCCAATCTAATATTGCGCGTGCGTTAAAATCGGATAAAAACTGTAAAAGTTACGACGGGTCAAAAGTGGAGATGTGAAAAAAAAAACGAAAAAGGGCTGTAATTTTGAACTGAGCGAACAGACGTTAACGAGCGAGGCATCAAAAGATCGGCCTTGACGAGGATCATCCAAAAATACCACATTAAAAACGTAAAACTTAGCGTGCGTGCCTATATAGTGCACAACCTCAGTCGACTGTTGTTCGTCTTTTATGTATGTTGCCGATGATCGTCCAACAGTCGACGTTCTTTCCGCCTATTTAATAAAATACATGTATTAATTTCGATTAAGTGTTTTAGAACTTCAACAATTGTTTAATTTATTTTTAAGCGCAAGGACGTCGGTCCCGTGCAACAATTTCCCAACCCGATAGATCAGGAATTTTGATTTCGATGCAGTAACTATTCAATTCCTAGACAGATTGTTATCATCTTTTCCTCTTCCACTTCCAGAATCATTAACCAACTCGACCAGAATGTAACGACAGAACTTGCAAAAGAAAACGATCGTGCGGCAACTTGCAGGACGAAAAAAAAAAGTGACGACAGAGTGATCTATGGAAAATAAGGATCGACCGACGTTCGCGGACATTATAAAGTCGCTCTTTAATAACAAAATGATTTATGAGATTGCTGACGGTATAAGTATGGTATAATCCGCGCCCACGGTACCTACTCTTTAAGAGTCGAACGAAAAATAGTAAAACAACTGCGGGCAACTGGGAATTTTCACGTTCACACGTTCGACCCTTCGAACTCGTTGAAAAAACGCGAAGTACGAGCGATCGTCCGCGTTTTGTCGCAAGCGCGCCCACAATCTTAAACCGCCCCGAAACGTCGTAGTTTTTCTCGGGGAAAATGAAAATTCCACCATTTTCCGCCGTCCACGCTTAAAATTAAACTAGAGCCAGTTATCGGCGGTAAATCCGTTTTAAACAAAAAAAAAACGACGACGGCTGTTGTCATTATTATAAACGGCAGGCGTAGAAAGATTAAATTGCCCAACTAGATTTTGACATAGTCATCGCCAAATTCCACTTTCTAAAACAATAGAGATTACGCAACGTCGCCGCCGTTTCGTTTAACAGAAGTTCCGCGACAATTTACGAGAACATAAAAGATTCCTTCAAAAAATTTACATAAAAACAAATAACCGAAACGACGACCTTTAAACCTCCATCGGCGACCAAGTGTGTACGGTGTTACAGATGTAAGTATTTAATGCGCCCACACGAATATACGAGTTGTAACAACGTTTAAGTAATAAATCACACAACCTATCCTCGCTCATATATCAACTTCAACCCGTGCGCGACTTGCATTGTGTTTTAATATTTATTTAGTGCCGTTTGCCTCTTTTTCCGCGAACGACGACCGTCCGATCGCGCGTTTAATTTCGGTTATAATTACTTTAAAAATCGTAAAACGTCGACAAATTCTAGGCTCGGGTTCGATTCGATTTTGCGGACGCGACCTTGCGCCGTCTTCGCGTGTTTTTGATGTACATTAACGTTAAACCAACGGCGAGCACCACAATTCTAGAACAGGACAGGACACCAAAATTATTCAACAATCAGACTGATCGGTACCATTACAGAAATATTATTCACAACCGTCTAGGATTGCAAATTTCTCTTCAATCTGATGAAGAACTAGAAACTGCAGTTTATAATTTCACAAGAACTATTCAAGAAGCAGCCCTGGAAGCTACTCCTGTAATCTCGCCCAAACAATTACAAGCGTGTTGCCCCATTGCAATCAAGAAGAAAATTGCAGAAAAAAGGAGACTACGAAAAATCTGGCAGCACTCCAGGTATCCATCAGATAAGCGAAAATATAATCAAGCTTCAGCAGAATTGAAAGCACTCATAAAAGCCGCTAAAAATGAGAGCTTTCAAGAATTTCTTACGAACCTCAGCCCAACAGAAGATACCAATTATTCCCTTTGGAGGGCAACGAAAAGAATACAAAATCAAAATCAATCAATTCCCCCCCTAAGGAAACTTAATGGTTTATGGGCGCGATCTGATCAAGAAAATGCCGATCTGTTTGCTCAATATTTAGTAAATGTCTTCCAACCTATTCCATCTCAAATAATCGTCGATGAGGAAAAAGAAATACAGGACTTTCTGGATATACCATACCAACTCGCTCTTCCCATGGAACTATTTACAGTTAATGAAGTCAACAAACAACTGATTAAACACCACCTAAAATCGAAGAAAGCCCCAGGCTATGATTTGATTACAGGGAAACTAATCAAAGAATTGCCGCGCAAGGGCTTAGTGATGCTAACCATGCTCTATAATGCTGTAATGTGAAGGTAGCGCAGGTAATAATCATTCCTAAGCCCGGTAAACCTCCTAACGAAGTTGGTTCCTATAGGCCAATTAGTCTATTGCCCGTTTTAAGTAAGCTACTGGAAAAGTGATTGGCCAGAAGACTGACCCTGATCCTGGAAGACCACAATATCATCCCAGATCACCAGTTTGGCTTTCGTGCTAATCATTCCACTATTCAACAGGTGCACAGGGTTGTAGACACGATAAATTAAGCTTTTGAGGATAGATAATACTGTACAGCTGCCTTCCTTGATGATAGTCAGGCCTTTGACAGAGTTTGGCACACGGGCCTCCTGTACAAACTCAAAGCATTCTTACCACATTCTTTTTACATTATCCTCAAATCTTACCTAGAGGAACGATACTTTCAGGTAAAGTACAGACAAGACCAAACTGAGTTACATCCAGTCAAATCCGGCGTACCTCAGGGCAGTGTACTTGGACCCATTTTGTACATCATTTTCACAGCAGACATGCTAATCAATCCTCATACATTCACTGCTACTTTTGCTGACGATAAAGTACTCATGGTAAACCATAGAGATCCGGTCGTTGCTGTAAATCTCCTTCAACAGAACCTAGACGTAATAATACAATGGACTAAAAAATGGCGCGTTAAATTAAACGAAGCAAAATCCTTTCATATAACATTTACAAAAAGCATCTTCCGCAGTCCTTGTAAACAATATTCCACTAACTCAACTGACAGAGGTTAAATATCTAGGTTTGCACCTTGATAAAGGCTTAACGTAGAAGTCCCACATATGGACAAAGCGCAAACAGCTTGGTCTGAAATTCCGTAAACACTATTGGCTACTTGGTAGAAAATCTAAATTATCGTTAACCAACAAGCTCCTTGTCTACAACACGGTTTTCAAACCCATCTGGACATACGGCATCCAGCTCTGTGGGGTACAGCTGCAAACTCCAACATACAGATGTTAGAAAGGTTCCAATGCAAAGTGCTACGTGCTATGTGTGATGCTCCATATTTTGTTCGAAACGCAGACATCTTACGCGACTTAAATGTCGATACGGTTAAAAATTTGATAATGAAGTGTAGTGCAAAATACCTAAACAATCTGGAACACCATTCTAATGAGTTAGCTCTGAATCTACTGGACAATAGTGCAAACACTCAAAGGTTACATAGATACACACCGCTCGACCTACCTCATAGATTTGACTAATTAAGTTATTAATTAAGTTATTATTACACAAACCTTATATACTAAGTAGCTACTGCGTTGTAAACCGATGGGTTTCAATCTTCAAGTCATTGTTTCATGTCACATTAACTCCTAACCTAATATTTGCTTATTGTTGTATAAACAGATTGCAATACGATAAAATAAAATAAAAAGAAAAAATTAACGTTAAACGACCATATTGTTTTGATCGCCGATCGACACTCATCTCCGAAATTTAGTTGAATTGTTGATGTTAACCTAACGTTAAGTCTTCCTTTAAAAACAGAAGAAGACATTGAAGCAGCTGTCAAACTATTCAATGACACAATGCAACAAGCGGACTAGGATGCAACGCCCGAACAGGCCAAATCCAACGTAGTCTACAATTGCCCTCCATTAATACGACACAAAATTTTAGAGAAAAAAAGGCTTAAGAAGCAATGGCAAAGACTGAGAACGGCTGAAAGCAAAAGACTATTTAACGCATCAACCAAAGCTTCACCACCAATTAGGACAAATCAAGGAACATGGGCTGGAAGCAACGAAGAGAAGACCCGAGTTTTTGCAGAGCATCTCTAGGAGTCGTTTCAACCGCATCCATCAGAAAATGAATCCGAAGAAGAAGAAGAACTTATACAGCAACTTGAAATGCAATACCAACTTGAGCCACCAGTCTTACAAGGGAAATGCAACTATTTAATGCAGTCTTGCATACTGGGCACTTCCCAAACCAGTGGAAGGTAGCACAGATTGTCCTAATCTCAAAACCAGGCAAACCTCCCAATGAGGTACAATCGTACAGTCCGATAAGCCTGCTAACCATAACGGCCAAAGTGTTTGAAAAAATGTTACAAAGAAGACCGTCCACGATCCTTGAGCAAAATGAAGCTATGCCAAATCATCAGTACCTAGTACCAGTTCCTAGGCAAAGTTGACACTGAGCTCACCGAACTCTATAAAATAAATGCCGGAGTACCCCAGGGCAGCGCGCTTGGACCCTTGTTATACTTAATATATACGGCCGACATTCCGACTGCACCTGAAGTCCTAACAGTAACATTCGCGGACGATGCCGCCGTTATAGCCGCTAATGATGATCCTGCTGTCGCCACGCAAACTTTGCAAACCACCCTAACTTCAATTCATTCGTGGTTAAAAAAGTGGAGAATAAAAGTGAACGAGATTAAATCAGTACATACAACGTTCACCGCGCTACAAGAAATTTGCCCTCCCGTCTATCTAAATTTTTTTTTTCTTCTTCCAAGGAGGGGAATCTTCAAAAGACACCCCCGGTATCGCCGGGGGGAGTGTCGGATTCACACCGGCAAGTCTAGCTGATGTGCCTACCGACTAAACCCCTCCTTGTCAGGGTAGTGCTTATGCACCCCACCGGAACCATCATAAGACATTACTTCTGTGGGGGCTCTGGATTTGCAGATCTTATTTGAGTGTAAATATAGTAGTCTTTACCAGTGAATTCTTCGTTTTTTCGAAATTTTATACAATTTTTGGCATCAAGAAGAGAAAAATTAAAGTTAGAAATTATATATATATATAAGATGTCATTCCTGGCGTAAGCCATGAATGAAATTTGGTCCAGGAATTTTCACAATAGAGTTGATCGTACGCGACAGTATCCTTCTATATGTAGGACATCTAGTTCCGTCTGATCGATGGCCAGAAATATTACAATTGATGCAATACTGTTCATTGCAACAATTGTCAGCTTTGTGGTCATTCTTCCCACAGTTGAAGCATACTCTTTTATTTAATAATTTGTTTTCCGGACATGATACACGTTCGTGTCCAAAGTTCAGACAGTTGAGGCAGCGTTTTAATTTAACTCTAGGTTTAACGTTACAATAGGTGAGGCCGATTTTGATTTTGCCTAACTTCATCAAATAGTTTCCAAGACATTCATCTAAGATTATGGTCGCATTTAACCATTGAATTTATTAGGCCTGGTAAACAGTACCTTGAGAAATTCGTTCTTCATGAAGGGAGAGATAGCCAACTTAATATCCTCTTCTGTGCAAAGACCATCCATCCCATAAATGTGTGTAATACTATGCATAAATACTATGTTATTATGGGCATGATCGATGAAAATGACTTTGTCTTTGGCTTTGATTTTATCTTTGAGCATTTCTGCATTTTTTTTATCACCTTTGATTTCCATAACGATATTGCCCTTAAGTGTTTGTTTAATACTTTTAATGTTAATGTTCAAATTCGTGATATCTTCATTCATATCATATCATCATCGTCTATCTAAATTACAGACAATTACCACAACGGGAAGAAGTAAAATACCTTGGACTTCATCTAGATAAGAGACTTGCCTGGTGCAAGCGCATATTCGCAAAGGAAACAATTAGGCCTGACCCTCGCCAAAATGTATTGGTCACTTGGACGTAACTCAAAACTTACCATCAACAACAAACTTCTAGTTTATAAAGCCATGATAAAACCGATTCGGTCTTATGGAGTCCAACTGTGGGGTACCGCTTCCAACTCCAACCTAGAAATACTCGAACGTTTCCGGTCCAAAGTGCTGCGTATGATTGCCAACGTGCCATGGTATGTATCAAACAAAATTATTCGAGGCGATCTTCAAATTCCAACGATCAAGGAAGAAATGGGCAATTTCAGCAAAAAATATAGTACCCAAACGATTTGGCAGCAAACTTTATGAACCAGCCAAGAAACAATAAGAGACTTTTACGATACCTGCCCAATTAATTACCTACTAGATTTTGACTTAGATAAGTTAGTTTTAGTTTTTAAGTAAATAATCCTAAGGTCATACAAGGTCTTGAACACCTACCTATTATATGAAGATGGCTAATGAGCACTCTTCGACATGTTATATAGCTTCTCATATAATTTGCTGAATGTATACTTGTTACAGATTGCAAATATAATAGGATAATAAATTTAAAAAAAAATCTCCGAAATAAACAAACGACCGCGAAGGTCACCGGCAAAATTAAATCGAATCCGAGTTTACGTGTAGCTACTTATTGTTAAATAATTGTAACCTTTTTCCATTGGAACGCAAACGCGCCATTGGTGTTATTTGTCAACGTAAGAGACGAACAATTGAACTTTAACGCAGACTGAAATATTGTATAAAAACCGGCGCGTGCCCTTCGTTTACGACACCTATTTTTATTGCTTATTACTTATTTAAAGTTCACGTTCGCGCAATACGACAACGAACCGAAAATAAACAATTTTCGTACAATTTCGTTACGTAATCGAACTCAATCTGATGCTAACGGAAAAAAATTCGAATTGACGCGACGTTCTACCAAACTAAGGCGTAATCCTCGTCGAAAACGTTCCCGAAGACGAACGTCATTTCGCCTCGTTATACGACGAAGAGGCGCGACTATTCGAGATGCGAGGGGACGTGTCGCTTTACGAAACAGGACGACCTTAATTTCGTCGCCTTCGAGCCTTCGGTAGCCTTCCTAATAAATAATCGGGCGTTTTTTTTTCTAATTGTCCTGATGTGGATTAAATTTCCCCGAATATCGTTCGCTTTCGCGAACGAATCCGCCTTTTTTTTACGTACCTACCGGAAAATGTCACGTTTAAATATCCATGGGAAGGAGGACTTTATAAGTCGATTAAATCGGGGTCCGCATTTCAAGGATTAATTCGACGTTTTCTAAATCGAAGACGAACACAATTCCATGTTTATAAACGTTCTTGTTCTTCCTTATTTTTTTTTACGTAAATAAACGAATTTTATTTAGCGACGCTTGGCTAAGCGCCTTGTAATAAATCCGCCGTTAATTCGAAATTTTATTGCCGGACCATCGATTACTAATAAAAATAAAATTTAATAATGTGTAGTTTTAATGTAATCTGTTGCCTATTCTAATTAGTCGATTCGAATTTGTTAAAATAGACCATTGAACTTTTATTTTTAACGTTCGGACAGGTTAAAGTCGAACGATGTTCGATAAACAAACTTTGCAACATAAGTTTTTCTTATCGATTATTTATTATTTATACGTCTACATTAAATAAGCGAAGAGCCTAATAAATTTGGTAATTTTTTAGTCTCCGAAAAAGTTGCGATTAATATTAAAATGTTATGAAGGCATTGATGAAACAGAAAGCAATTGACACGTAAAACAAAGACGACGGATAAACGAGTTGTAATGTTGCGGATCTTTTCGATCCCGTGGAGGCAACGCCATAACGAGCGTACGGTTTAACTGACGCCCCCTTATCCAAAAATGACAAAAAGTTATTTAAAATAGCGAACTTTTTCGACGACGTAGCAGCCCTCCGGTTTCTCGATGATTATTTTGTGTATACGAAGCGAAACAGTGAATTTTGGAATTTTTATAGACTAAAATAAATAATCAAACCTTGTATTTATGTAAGTCGGTATAAATTTTCCGGTTCGTCGCTTACGCGATCGTTGAAATCTCCAGCGATTATAGTTGTTTGAATTGCCCATTTTGACAACGGGAAAGTTTAACGAACTAATTTAATTATTACAGTATTATAACGTGTTATGGATCTTAATGTTTACGATGTTAAAATAAACACAACTTACGGCCCCCTAACCCAATAACGACAAAAATGTAAGAAAACTTTTGATATCAATTTGTGTAATATTTTTATTCTTAGTTTTTACGTTTTGGTTTTACGTTTTAGTTGCGTCCGTGGCGGGCGCTTCTTTAATTTTAACACCCCCATTGATTTGTTATCGCCATTTTCGCAATAATTTTAGCAGCGATCCAAACAGAGAAATCGAAATTGTTGGAATCTGTCGCTTGTTTTGGACGATGACAGAAGAACGTAATTTGTTATTTTATAAAATTAATTTCCATTTTTGACGTCGAGTGCGAATCAGTGCGTCGTAAGAAAAAATTAAAAAACGACTTATGGTATTATTTTGACGTGGTTTATACGCTACGGGAGATTTTTCATCATACCTCGAACACCAAACGTCAAAATAAATGAAGCTAACACAACATTTCCAGAAACAACGCCGTTAGTCGCGAAGCGAAAAGCCAAAAACTAATTATTAGAGCGCGTTACGGAAGACCTTAAAGAGTTTAGGACTAAAGGATTCGAAAGATGACTATGAAAAGTACATTTACACAAAAGACGTCACGCACCACAAGATTTATAGGGCTGTGTGGGGAAAAAACGGGGAAAAGCTATTTTTCATATTATGCGACTCATTCTTTAATAGGTATTATTATAGGTTTTGTGGCGCCCCCTTACATAAAATTAAAACAGTTTCAATAAGTAGCTTATTCGCAGATTTACGTATTTTACGGTCGCCTAAAAGGCAAGTTGGAATCGTCGATACATTAGAAAATAATCATAAAGCTTGTCGAGTCTAACACGAAAAAAAAACCGCATCAATGATAAGTACAGTAAAACCTCGATACAGTCAACTCTCTCTTGAGTGCCAAAAATGTTTCGAACTCGAGGACTTTTCTCGGAAAAGCGGTTCCCCCACTTTCTGCATGTTTCACCGCTCGAAGTTGTTCGCACCATTCGCATCATTCTCTTGCTATAGTGCCACTCGCAACGATGCAAGAAAACTCGTAATCAGTTGTGTTCTACATTTGCGATGTTTCATATTTAAATTTATAATTTTAAATTGACATAACTTTTTAAATACTTAATTTATAATTATATTTATAATAATAATATTGATAATTATTTAATTGTTGCCAAAGACGTGCCAAACAAAAATAAAGATTTGTATTTTATAAACTATATTTTTCGACTTTCGTTGTGGCACTATTGATGGAGAAGATTGGAATTCCGGAGGGGAATTCATGCCTCGAGAGCTACCTAAGAGTGGGGGTATAGCTCGAGCGAAAATCAGGGGAAGTGGCACTATTGATAGTGGCACTCAAGAGAGAGTTGACTGTATTAGAGACACATAGGTGTCTTTAATACTGGGGATGACCTCGAACTAAACAATTTAATGGTTCGATAATCTTAATAGGTACATAATTTTGTTGCATACACACATTGAAGAAAATGAAATTATAAAAAAGTTTATTTAAAACATAGGTACACTCGGCGAATTAAAAAACGTAACGAGTCGTGAGATTAAAATTTACTTCATTGTAGGTGATTGAAACGGGCCGACCCGTGTCAACTTAGTTATCAGATTTAGAAACGTCAACTACACCTTATCCAACCGGCCTGGCGATTCGCTTCATCAGTAAAAAGTTACTAAATTTACTAGATCTGGTAATCTTTTATTGATGACGTGTCGCCAGGCCGCTTGGATACGCCGTCTCATTTCTAGAAACTTTGCACTCTTAACCCAATACGAAAGCCATAATTACACTGCTCAACCAGATTCGTTACGTTTTTTATTTTTTTGAGTGTACCTAGATAATTAGTACAGTAATTGTGGTATTTCTGAAAGTAATTAAAATGTGAAAATCAAAAATTGGGACGCAAAATATTGGTAAACGAAAAAAAATTGAACAATTCAACTTTGCTTATCTCGAATATCTCCGAAAATAATGAAGGATTTGATAATGAAAATTGGAGCGCTAGTAGGCGCAAATTGGGCGCAAATGATTAGTAAAAAAAAATGCAGAAACGCGACTACTCAATTAAAAAATTTAATTTGTTTGTTTCGCCATTGGCGAAACAATGCGTCGATCGCGAACGTCTCCGAAAGTAATGAAAATTTCGAAATTAAAATACGGGTCCCAAATTATTTAGTTTATTTTCGGAATTCGCGCACCTAAAAAAATATCGGTAACGTCCAAAATCGATCTAAAAATTTTCTAAATCGCGAGGTAAACTTTCGGGCGCATCGAACGTTCGCTCTCCCCCCTCCTCCCTCCCCGTCAAAATCGTTCTCGGCAAGTCTTTTAAAATAACGGCAGTTTCGGAACAAAACGCAGTTCGTTGGGGCGGGCGAAGAGAATAAAAACCGCGTGCGCCGTACGAGGATCGATGCGATAACAAAAAAAATTTCACTTAACCGCTATATCGCGCGGTTACTAACGCACGTTATAACAGAATTAAATTAAGGAGCAGTTTAAAATATTACATTCTCAATGAAATAATGACATGTTCTAGTTTTTTTTTTTCTAATTTAAAAGACTTCCTCATTCATTTCGCATGAGTTGATAGCCGATACGTTGATAATCCGGGATTGACATTATGCGGTATTTGTTATAACAAAAAAAAAACCTTGTCATCACTTTCTCGCGGCAATTGAAAATTTTAGTTGTTCCCCTTAAAGTCGATTTTCGTTAAACGCCCGTACGTCGCGAAATGTTAATTAAATGCGAATGACCGACAAACGTAAAAATGACGAATTAATCGACGTGTGACATAATTTTGCATATTAGGTCGAATAAGTCAGTTAGTGATATGGATAAAACGGTGTTGAATACACACTTTCACCGCCTCCCCGATTAGGTTATTTATATCAGAAATACGAGCACGCGTTCGTATAAGAAAGGACTAATTATTTTTAATAGTCCTTATGTAACAGTTTCAGATGTCCTCTCTCTTTCCCGAACCAATTCCTTTATACGCAACACTGAGTTTACTCGAACGCGAGCCTCCGGCGTCTCTATTAAATTTTCGTTTAACGTCCGAGGGGAAAAAATCGAAACCCCCGCTAACGGTTAATTTATACGGTCGCGAGGTGCGACGCGCGTTTTATTGACCGACCTTTTGTAATCCCGTTTCGGACGTTTATTTATTTTTGCAATTCGTCGCCGTAAAAGTCATTTTTTTCTTCTCCGGCAACAATTACCGAAGTTATAAAGAACATGAGCCGGGACCGGTTGTTGTTCATGAATGAACGGCATCGGATCGACTCACGCCGCCGCCTACTATTATTAACTCTCCTGCATGTTGTTATATATTTTATACGCCCTTCTGCTCAGTATGATATGTCGAAATGCGAACCTACATGCGCGCTCTTTTTACAACTCAACCCCAACGTTATAATAATATATTGCTTTTCCGCTTGGCACCGCAACGTAAATGATAAGAGCTTATTTTATTTAACTGCAGTATATAAATTAACTGCGTTTTCACATTTCGTCACGCCGACACTTTCGCCGCGCAGGTACTTAAAAGGACGAAAGTGGGGCATTCGAACTTAAAAAGTTTAAACGTTAAAAAATTTTATGACAATCGAATCGATTTGGTTTTTTAAACGTTCAAATACCGCGATGCGTGCTTAAACGACACTCGTTACCGGACAGTTCGCCGAAAAACAATTCGCCGAAAGGACAATTTGCCGAAATTATAGGTAATACACCCGACACTATTTTTTACACGGTCCGTTTTGGCACAGTTTCGAAATAACGCGATCCCAAAAAAAATAATGGAAATTCGTAAAACCAAAATAATTCTTAAACTAACAAATTTCGCCTAACATACGGGGATGAAATCGATGCGTGTCGAGGTCCGGCCTCAATTAAACACCCTGTATATGCTGTGTTTATATTTTAGTTACTTCGATATCATTTTATTGCGTGTACTTATTTATAAAATAAAAAAATTAAACAAACTGTTACTACGTTTTTCAAACAATTATTACCCAGACTAATTTTGAATTAATTTGAATAAAAAAACTACGGATAGATGAGATCAAAACGAACACAAAGACCTGCTAAATACCTACGTTTTTTTATAAAATTATTTTTTTAAGTTGTTTTTTAACAAATTGTTCCACATTCGTTACGAGCTGCGATCAAAATTTTATTAAATTATCTATAAATCGGGTGGCCACTTCTCGAAACACAACTTTTTTTAGGGGCTGCAGTGTTATTAATGCTATTAAAATATAAGTTTTGAACGAAAGCATAATTATCAAGGGTGACTTTAGTAAAACTCACAAGGAAGGACTTTAGAGAAATATCGATTATTTAGAATTATTGTGGTCTGTCTCGCAAACCCGGCAGTCCTCCCTCCAAATGAATAAATTTTCAATATGTCACCTACTGTATAAAACTACATCCGTTGTTTTTTTTCAAATTATAGTTTTAATTGTCCTTAACATGAATATCTGCCGATGTAAAAATGTACCCAAGTATGGCAAAAATTAGAGGCGAAAATTCGAAGGGATGACACCCTTAAGATTTTCATTACTAATCTTTGTATTGTAATGTAAGTTTTGAACAGCCATTTACAAAAATATATAGTTTGTTGGCGATAGCTCTTGTTGTTTCACAGATAATAAGCAAAATCGAAAAAAATTCCAATTTCCCAGAGGGTGGATTTCACCCTCTTAAGCCGCGCAAGAGCACCACTAGTACTACAATCCTGCAAAGTTGCAAATTTTTCTGAGATTTCCACCTGCCTAACCTTCCTTGTCAGTCGTGTGAAAATCCGCACACCTTTAGTATCTAAATAAATATTATTTGAATACAATTTTTCTTTTAATGCAAACCTCAATGTTTATCACAATAAATGGTTGACCTTCGAGTTGACCATAAGTTAATTTGAGTTTTAAAACTCTTGTCATCTGTAAACTATTAGATATTTACTATCAATTTTTTTATGTAGATATAATATTAAGGAAGCTTTGGTTTTTGGCGTGCATTTGTTTTCATTGTGACAAAAATGGCGTCAAGGAATTCAAGAACGCCTGTCTATTTTCGAATGGCAAATTACTAACGGCAAAAATTTGAAATAAAAATAAGAAACCGTTGATTTTTACAAAACAAGTTTTATCGACATTCTCATTTGCGTATAACAACCCTTAATAAAAAGTTAAAGCGGTCGAAAGAGCTGTCATTGGGCACGTTGAAAATTTCCTTCTTTAAATGCCTTACTTTTGTAGTTAAAACAAAACTTTTGTTTTTCTTGTAACTCACGTTATCATGGTCCACCCTGTATCGTATAAAAATCCTTGAAAATAAAACCATCTTTGGAAATTCGATGCTTTAGGTAAAACGCAAATTAAGAATTTTTTCAAATTTCTTTAAATTTTTTAATTTTCGCTCCAAAATCTAAAATATACATAACTCGTGACGGGCGTATCAAAACGTTGATAACTCAAGTAAAAGTTTTACAATGCCTACCTAATTCAAAATAAACACAATTTTTGATTTGCAAAAGTGTGGTTCGATTTTAAAAATAAAAAAAGGCCCGACAACTATAAAAGCGTGCATATATAGAATACTGACTAAAACAAATTTAAAAAATACAACTGACAAAGATCCGCAAACCAAACCATTCACAAAAATGTACTATTTTCGATTTGATTAATTAATTAAATTTTATTAAACGCCCCCCAAGATTTCTTCTAAATTTGTTTTAAATTATTGCTATCGTATTCTCATTAATACGTAACAAATATCTATTGTATCTAGGATACGTAGAAATGTATCGCTTATTTACGTAACGAATATAAAATTTAATTTAAATATATATATATAGAAACTCAAAATTAATTAAAAAAAAATAATAATGTCGCTGTACCTTTTTCTAGTAGATCTGATGTAGAATTTTCTGTAATGTCTATTGAAAGTTTTTCATCAGCGAAAACGCGACGCGACACGACGCGACACGACGCGACGCGACACAACACGACGAAACACCAGCTAATCGCCAAATACGTGCGTGGGTATTTAGAACAAAATTCGGAATTACCAAATGTTTAATAAGATTAGGGATAATCGTGACCATGCACATGTGGTGATATCGGTATCGCCAGACAAAACCAGCTCGTTGCGTAAATACTCGTGACGTAGTACCTGAAAAGACGATTCCTTTGTTTAAAATTTGGGCCCTAGAAAAAAAGCACAGAAATTTCAGATTACGACGAATAAATTTTTTAATTAAGTAATTATATATGATTAAACGGCCCTAACACGCAACCTCTGCTTTGAATGAGTGAAACAAAACGAAAATTTGTTGTCTGCCTAAAATTCATTAAAATCAATTTAATTAATAGACATTAATGTACCTTTTCCTAGAGCAACTGTAAAAAGCTTCTAGAACACAACGCCAATAAATAAAAAAAAAAACAATAAATCGCCAGACGTTAGAGCTCGGCCCGTCCCGAATGTTGATAAGAGACGGGTTCGTGGCATGCAAGTGATTGATAAACAACAAAGCGTCGAGCTCGCCACGTAAGCACGTGTGCAACACCTGGAAAAATACGTCATCTTTATTTTAAATTGCGAATTTATAAGTTTTAGAATAATAAATTGAAAATTAAACGTCACAACTGCGCAGCAGTATATCATTTTCTGAATATTTTGATATTAAGTTGTTCGTTAGAAAATTTCGGGAGTACTTAGGGCACGTTATACGAGACTCTAGAAAAGGTTGAAAAATTAAAACAAAACTCGCGATGCGATACCGACTAAAAGTAATTAAAAAAAAACATAAAAATTACTTATTTATTGGAATTATCGTAGATACAGGGTGGACTTTTGTCGGCTTTAAATCATGGGCGGTGTCCTTTAAATTATGGTTAATAATATTCCATTCCAATATTTTTAATTATGTTTTCAAGATAAACATCCTCGAAGGTTGAAATTTTCAAAAAAATCAACGTTTCCAACGAAAATTCGTAAGTAAATCAATTGTTTATTTGTTTATATTTAAATCGAAGAGTCGTAAAATTAAAGTTTGTTTTAAAACGTCGAATTTCGAAAATCTTCGTTAAAGATTCACTCAGAATTTTCTACAACTCGTCGGCCGGGCGAAGGGTTACCTGTACACCTACTTGAAAACTCGATGTATATTTGATAAAAACTATTAACGACCTTAAAAATTAAAACTTTATCTCGTTATGTATTTGTACAGTACGTTTAAGTAAACGTGCAGTTGTTATTTAAATATGGATTTACGACATTAATTTATTAGATAATTTTAGAATACGCAACAAATGTTTAAAACTTCGAATGTATTCGCCTTATCTAAAATATTTAATGCTCAACTGCTTTTTTTATTTTTTTTTTATTTCGAAACATTGAAAATAAACTGTTTAACAACTTTTATGTATGATGTTTTTTTTTGAGACTCTTACAATAGTCGAAATATCTGTTATAATACATCAAATCGAACAGACTGTATATTATATTACTAATTACGCGCAAAGCAATTTAAAAATTAAAAAAAAACTACGTTTTTCAAAAATATTTAGGTATAAAATTCTATGTTTTAAATGCAGAAGTGTAGCCAGAGAAAATTTCCAAAATTTCGGAAGTTCCGCAAAAAAGTATGCGTTCGCGAAAAAGTAACATGATTATTATTTGTTTTTGAACTAAAGCGCGACGTTTCAAAAATTTAAACATCAGTGATTATTGATTTATTATTTTATTATTATTTATTTGATCAGTGATTTACATCGTACATCGTGTGTAGCGTGAAATGCCCGAAATCTGATGGTTTTCTTCCCGAGTATTTTTTTTGCATACTCGCGTACCGGGCGAGTTTTTCAACTCGAACTTTCGAATGAGCATCGTACGAGAAAGAAAATGTTCGACGTCGAAAGTTAATATTTTTGAGGAGGCCATTCACGTTCCCAAACCCAGTTGTCTTCAACGAGAACCCCCCTCTCTCTTCTAATTATTGAAAATTCAAATAGTACTTCGAAAATTCGTAACGTTTGTCTGAAATGTTTTATTCGATTCGTGCAGATGGCGCTGTAGTCGGGGGGGGGGGTGCTTGCCCCCCTTCGTTCCGACCCCCCCTACTTCAGAAAAGGCGCGGGGGGGGGCGAGAAAAGTTAAAACTTTTGACGTCGAACGTTTTTTTCGCACAATACGATATTTTACGGTCTCGAGTTTAAAAAACTCGCCCGGTATATGTATTGTTAAGATCTATGTGTGTGAGGCGGAAGTGAAAACCGGCCACGTTCCCTTTGCGTAGTACTACTCCGTTTTGTCCTGTTTAATAAATAAACAAATAATATTTGTACAATTTTATTTGTTCTTTAACGAAAAGTCGTGGGTATATTTAGAATATGGCCGTGGGCGCTAATTTTAAAAATTCTTGCAGTGGGAAAAAATTCGCTTAAAAAAAATCTACAATTTTAGTTCACGATCACAATCATCCCCATAATTTTGATTGCAATTTTAGGAAGTAAATTCGTTCTAACCCCCCCCCCGAATTGCATCTTAATTTCCAGTTTTTTTTACATTTTGTTATTCGACATTGGTCGTACATTTTTAAAGTTCGAAAAATTTTTTGGACCATTTATCGAAATAAAATCAATATGATATATGTCGGCGACACCGTCACTTTCATGACGCGCAAAAAGACAAATTGTCCAATTCGACTAATTATATTATTATCGACAAGAATAGAGATGTAGTTTGGCGTTAAAAGTGGTTGCAACTCGAGCATTCGCGCCAACTAATATAATAGACGTGATTACACACCTCGTCTGCAGATAAACTGGCTTTGTTTGCCATATGGAAGGCAATCTTTTCACACCTGTTCGCATCATCGTCTTAAACCCGGTCTCATCAAGCGCGCAAAGTTGTTTTTACGAAACGCTGTTTGTTAAACGACATCAATTAATAACCGGAGCACTTAATTTTACCGTTTACAGGAATCTCGCGCATCTTCGACGTCACGGTTAAAAACACCTGTGGCCATCAGTTAATTCCGTTCATCAGGTTCATCGTCGACGACAATTTGAATGGGTTCCGAAAAGAATTTGCGATGCAAAGCTGTCGCAGATATCGACGATATCGGATTACCTATACGAGAAGCCAAAGATGAACGAGCCGAACAATTAGGTTAAATCGAATGTTCGAACATCAAAATCTTTCCAGATTACGCTTTCTTACCGTCAATTTTAGAAATGGCCCATTTCGATGGCACAATAATTACAAGTTTCGGAGGAGTTCCGCCTTTTAATGTTTCTCATCTCTCTCTAATCGAAGATAAATGTAAAGATTATAGTCGGCAGCGCGGGAAGTGATGTATATTTTGTTTCGGAAAAAAAAATGCGCGGGAGGAGTCACCGCGACTATAACCACTAATGGCACTTTCGAAGATTTGTCGGAGCGAGCGAATCGTTTTTTTTTGCGGTCGCATTTTAAACGTTCGACGTTTGTGCGTTATATAATTTTCGAGCGATGATATTTTGAAATTTACATTTACATAATCTATTAATAATAATATTAATTCGGGGGGGTGTTCTTAAAATTAATGCGGTGTTAAGTGGAATTAAAGTACATTTTAAACGTGTTTTATTCCGAAACACCCTATACATCGTCGATATGCCGTTAACGATAATTTTATGCGCACTTTTTCTTACGGAACACAACACAATCACGGCTCGTAAATTTTTTAACCTATAGATTTTTTTTTTTGAATTTTTCGAAGAAACCGAGGAGAATTATACAGGATGTTCGTGTATATTTTTTCGACGATTAAATTTTGAAATTAAATGAAAACGACATGTTTAACAAGGGGAGGATCGGGACTGTTACTCGTCGATTTGAATGAAATTTCGCATGCTTATAGATCACAGTTCCTGGTCAAAATTTTAAGACGCGCTTCACAAGCATTTCGAGTACTAATTAATTTTTGAAAATCGACGTAATTCCCACGGTACATACCTACCTACCTATAGTCGAGTGCGCGATCACCGTGCAGAGAGGAATCGCTTGTTCGATGTCCTAGAATAGAGTAAGTAAGAGTCTTCTACGCCCCTCGCCTTGCCTCACGACCTTGAACTTTCACGTGTGATTGGCCCATCCAAGGTCACCCCGCTCTCGGATCCACCAATGGTGTGTGAACGTTCAAGGTTATAGGACAGACCGAAGGGCGAGCATGCGCTGAGGTGACCTTGGATGATCAATGTCAGGCTCGAGTGGTGGGAGGTAGAAGTCTCTCACTTCCTAGCACTTGCTTTTTTAAATGTTGACTATTATTTTAATTATATTTAATAGTTAACTGATTATTATTAGGAATGCAATTTTTATTTCTTTTCGATATTGGGCGGAGCATGTTCGATATCTACTTGTAAAAGCGGTTTTTGCATAGGCACGCGTGCACATAATGTCGATTGTATCGTCACAAGATGTTTTCAAATTGTTTTCAATGAAGTGGCACTCAAAATAACAAAAGAACATAATAATACACCTAAAACCTGATTGTGAGTAGAGATGGCGATCGAAAACTACGGCTATTTATGACAAAAGTTTGACCTCGTACTTTTCAACAGTCAATTGAAAAGTTTCGATTCCGAAATTTCCAACTCCGAACGGATTTTATGTCCACGAGCGCGCGCCATCGATGACGCGACACCAAAATTTGTACAATGTAAAACTGATTTTAAAACGTTCGGTCGAGAAAGCGATGCCTTAGCGCTGAAACAGCTTTGAATTTATTTTTATAGTCGACATAGTTCGGTTATCGAATATAATGTATAGCGCTTACTTTCAACGTCGAGTTCGGCCGAATACGCCGAATTTAATCGAAACATTAATTAAACGTCGAAATATTTTTTTTCAGGTTAGGTAACTTGCTCACTGCCAAGTGACTCCGTTTCGCGCCGTCGAACGTTCGTTAAAATCTACTTCGAGACGTGTCCCAATTTTCACAGCGGCCACTGTACCTCGCCAGAGAAACTTAAATCCACGTAATTTTTGATCAGTTTACGTTAATCGAAAAAGAAAGTCTTTCTCGATGTTGCTCAGGCTTTCGACAAAGTTTGGCATAAAGGCTCGTTTCATAAACTGACCGTGTTTCTGCCACGACAATATGCACAACTTCTACAATCTTATTTATCAGAAAGATATTTTAGAATTAAGCAAGAAGATGCTTATTCTGAATTAAAAGAAACCAGAGCAGGGGTGCCACAAGGTAGTGTACTAGGGCCGGTACTCTATTGTATACCAGTGATATCCCAAATCTGGAATATGAAGTAATCGCAACTTTTGCTGATGACACTGCAGTTATTGCCGTTGAAAAAAATCAAGAAGAGGCTGCTGAGAAACTTCAAACCTCCATTGATAGAATTAAAACTTGGACTAAAACTTGGCGCATCAAGTTAAATGAAAGTAAGTCTGTACATGTAGATTTCACCAATAAACCCATTAGAATAAACGATACCCAAATCCCCTATGTTGATTCATTGAGGTCATTTGGGAATGACCTTAAACGCTAGACTCCGCTGGAGAGTCCATGTCAAAAAGAAACGTGAAGAACTTGGCATTAAACTGAAAAAAATGTATTGGCTACTTGGAAGAAACTCCAAGCTGTCTATATATAATAAACTGCTTCTGCATAAGCAAGTAAAAAAACCGGTTTGGACCTACGGCATTCAGCTCTGGGGTTGTGCCAGCAAAAGCAACATCCAGTGATCCAGCGTTTCCAGAACAAAGCACCAATAAACATCGTCGATGCACCTTTGTACTCCCACAACAGAGGGTACTCCTCATCGGGACCTTCAAATGGACTCTGTTGACCAAACCATCACCAAATTTGCCAGTAGCCACGAACAAAGGTTGCTTCAACATATGAATGTCGAGGCTATCCAGCTCCCGGATAACACAAACCTAGTAAGAAGACTTAAGAGGGTAAAGCCTTTTGAGTTAGTGAAATAAGTGACAGTCCCAGGCGGCACACTGACGTTATAATGTCGTCAACTATTGGCCATTTGGGGACCAATGGGGACGTCGTAAATGACGTCAATATGACGGGTTAATGTCACAGCCCAACGACGTCAAACTATGCCCAATCTAGTACGTTACTTGAGACGTCTAATTTCCTTAAATGGGACGTCGATTTGACGTCCAATTGACGTAATCCCAAGGCATTAATGACGCATCTAAAGATGAAAAAAATATAAATGCATTCAATATATTATTATTTTATTACAAAAAGGAAGGTACAAACAAAGAACCTACATCTAAGAAATTAAACAAAGTACACTTCGTCCAAACCTATATGCAATCCACGTCATCAATGAAAGGTTACTAGATTATGACGTTTCACACAGCGTTGTCACCTCGTATTTTGACAGTTCTAATAAATTGTAGTCTTTCTTTATGCCATTTAATATGTGCGCAAGTAAATCATCTATAGAATTTCCAAAGAATTTCATTTTCCAAACTTTAAACCGAATTACAAATAAACAATCTAGTAACTTTTGTTTGATAACGTAAATTGCCTATAGGTTTGGATAGGCCATATGTTAATATATCAAAGAATGAACACAAAATTATTTGGATTTACCTACTTAATAATCAAATATCGATATTATTATTATATACGAGTAATACAGTTTAAGTAAATAGTTTAAGATAAGATGTAAGCGGTAAATATAATATAAGATATACAGTCAGTCCAAGCGTTCTGGGATCCTTTGATAAGCCTAAACTAAGCACAATAGAAAAAACTATTTTAGATAAAAGCTTGCTGGTTGTAAGAGTCGCACAATGTAAAATTTCACACCAACAAAAGACATCTAAATAAATTAATAATGAAATGGGGGGTCACTCACGCCACAAATATAATCTAGTCTCTTAAAGGTTAAAACCTATAGAAATAAGTACAATTTGTCTGTTTCTTGTAAAACCATGATTTGTAAAATTATTGTAAAAAATATTTCTTCCAGTTTTTTAATTATTTAAAACGTAGTCTGCGTTGATTGATGTCAAAGTTGCGTATAAGGTCTGTGCAATCGCATAAAACAGCTGACCTGTCAACCTTAAAGAAATAACAGATGTCGCTCGCGTAAAAGTAACTATAATGTATATTTACTACCATTTTATTAAATATTTGCAGAATAATTTCTTGTTTACTTTACGAAAAATACATTAATTGCAGTTTTAACAGATGTAAAGCGGAAACATAACTTTATTTTTTAATTTTAAAAAAGTTTCAGCGAATAGTAAAGTTCTAAACCGTACATAATAGATTTCATTAGTCCCTGACTCAAGCGCCTCTAGTTGTAAGTTAAAATCAATTGCACAGACCTTATAAGCAACTCTGACAACAATCAACGCAGACGACGATTTAAAATTATTCGTTTTAACTTTAGGTGATTAATAGGCTTGATAATCATTAATTGATAGGCTGATTAATTCTTCACTTACCGTTAAGTTAAAATTTAAAATCAAAATTTACAATGTACAAATTTATAACGTAGAATTCACTGCAAAGTAAAACCACTAACCTAACAAAACCGCTAGCGGTAAACCAAAGCGTGATCATTATACACAATGGCGTGACACTTTAAAAGAACTAGTACTAGCCATTGACGTACACAATTAGAATAAATAACTGGATGTGACTTTACTTACTTGTTTAGTTTTATACTACTGTATTTATAACGTATAGAACTATTACTATTAATCGGGTAGACGCGATAGTGCATAATTCCAAAATAGATTGATATATTTTTTTAGTTAAAATTTTGGATTAAAATATAAACATGCTAAAAAAATTACGAATGTTTTACGCTTTAAATTAACACTTCAAAACGTCTTTATCTTCACTTTTCCAGTAAGGATTCAGGGGACTTCGGAACGACCAAAAAAAGACGTCTCGACGACGTTCTTTAACGACGTCAAATGTTCGTCGCGAAAGTGTCGTCGTGCGTACGTCACTTATTGGGTCCACGACGTCGCGGACGAATAATTACCAATAATTGACGACATTATGACGGCAGTGTGCCGCCTGGGGTGCAAAGCAATATGCGGTTTTTGTGCAACACGTTAATTTAGTGCAGAACACAAAGTAAACTAATGAGTGAGACGTTAGTATTAAGAATCCCCATACGTAATCAATTAGGTTAGAATTAAATTACTTATTGATATAAGTGATCAGATTGTAATAACTATAAAAGACTCGGTAATAGGTATTTTATATAAAAAAACAAACGTTTACATTAATCGGTAGTGCGATTTGCACGTAAAGGGTGTTCCAAAAAAATGTTTAATGCCCCCCCCCACCTCCCGGAAACGGCCAGGAAAGAATATCGAACAGGTCATTTGTTGCACGGACAGCGAAACCAGCGACACCTCGTTACGATTTTGAATTAAGCAGAACAAAAACAATTGTTAGCGATACCCGTTGCTGTTTGAGCCACGTAAAATTAGCATTTGGAAAATCCATCGTGGCGACGATAGACCGAAATTGTTCCCGTAAAGACGTTGCGTAATAATGCGAGAATTGTTCGACTGGATGGCGGTCGGAGGTTCGAATCCTCCTTTGTCCGTAGACGTTTGCGACTAAAACTGCTAGTAAATAAATTTAATGAAAATCGTTTCTTGACGAAATACTTTTCGCTCGCGCCCCTCGCTCGTTTGTTTTTACCTCTCGATTCGGCGCGGCGCGGCGCGGCGTTTCGAAACCGAAGTAAAAGTGTTACCCGAAAAATGTTACTTTCGAAGTGTCTCGGTGTAACGAATAAATCGTGATAATAATAATAATAATAATAAAAGCGGCGCGTTGCCGAGCTCCAAGAAGATATCTAGATCTGCTCATCCTTCGAGTGTGTAGTTATGCGACTAGGGCGTGCACCGCTCCTCCGACCTCGATCCTTGCCGTAATCCGATTACGGCGCTGCCGGTTACAATAGATGCTTCAAGGTTCGCGTTGATTTATTATAGATTTTTAATCGAGAGACATTTCCAGTTGGTCAGTCCGGTGGCAATTGTGAACTGCCGCAATAGAGAGGATAGATAATGTCCCCCTCTCCCCCCACCTCCACCCCCCCGATATTAATGTTACTGTCGCTCAAGTAAAACGGCACGATTAATCCGAAATCACAATGAGATTTGCCGTTTTTATAATCGGCTTAACCGGACCGGGATTGCTCTATAGGTACAAGTAATTTCTTAATCGATATAATATGTCGATTTGGCAATTCGTTTATCTGTTATCGGAACCATCGATTCTATCGATACGCCCTAATAACTCGTGCAAAGCCCGTTCGCTTCGTCTGAAGCTGTCTCAATTGATATCGAAATTGTGGCGACCCCGACGTCTCAATATCTACGCATATTATGCAACCGCGTTTTTTCGAAAAGAGTGGGTAAGCGACACTTCCTGTTGGTAAATAATTCAGTATTATGTATTGGGTACGTCGCTTTATCGACGTAATCGAATAATATCATTAGATATTTGTGACATATGATGTACTACATACATACGTAGGTACATCGACGTGTGTCGAACGACTTTCCTTTCCATATGATCCAGTGAGCGATGGCTAGGATTGGTCTAGTGGGTTCCGGAGTGGCGACGAACTCCGGGAAGGGGCCCCCATGGTGTTGTATTCGCTAAAGTCTATGCGTGTGGGAGGCATAAATTACTTTAGCTCTTGGTAGGGAAATTGTGCTCATCTAATTACTTCCAAAATATACCCACGCGGAAAAACTATCGATCGTTCGTCGCTTCGTTCTTCGTTCTTCGCCGATCCTCATTCTCGAATTGAAAATTTTCGACGAGACAACGTGGGCACGTACGAAATTCGTACTGGCGCGCGCGAAGAAGATGAGAAAAACGAGAAGAGGTGCAGCTTTCGGTTCGGAAGTTCAGGGAGCGGTTCTGCTTTGACTTTGCCCATCGAGTTATGGGAGTGGTGAGGCTACTATTTCACCGTTGTTACCGATCCGCGGGTGGTTTTCCTTGTAAATTTAACCGAGACGCGTTGCATTAACGTTTAACACTCGGCGGATATAAATAACTTTATGTATCGGGACGATGTGGGATTGCGTTGCTTTAACGAGCGACGGTTTTTACCTTCCCTTTTCGTAGCCGCGGTTGTACCTGCGTAGGTGCTCGGCGCAACGTAATTTCCATTTCGCCAAAATTAATTTATTAAGCTGCGAGCACGCAAATTTTTCTTTATAAGTTAACGAGTTAAGTAGATAAAGAACTGCTGTAGTTTGAAAAGAAAAATGACCGGGGTAAAATCGAAGCTTTATTGGAGTTTTAGCTCCTTGGCGATGAAGGAACTTTGGAGGTTCTCAACGTAAGGTGTCGGCTTATTGATGTCGAAACGACTTTTTGAATGGAGAGCTTGGAGTACATTTTTTTGGCCTTTGGTTTTTTTCTTTTTCAACAATCGTGGACGCACCCAGAAGCTTATTGTCGGTTTATTGATGTCGAGACGACTTTTTGGGTGGAAAGCTTGGACTACATTTTTTGGTTTTTGGTTTTTTTTTCTTTTTCAACAATCATGGACGCACCCAGAAGCTTATTGTCTGTTTATTGATGCCGAGACGACTTTTTGGATGGAAAGCTTGGACTACTTTTCTTGGATTTTGTTTTTTTTCTTTTTCAACAATCATGGACGCACTCGGAAGCTTATTGTCGGTTTATTGATGCCGAGACGACTTTTTGGATGGAAAGCTTGGACTACTTTTTTTGGCTTTTGGTTTTTTCTTTTTCAACAATCATGGACGCACCCAGAAGCTTATTGTCGGTTTATTGATGTCGGAGACGACTTTTTGGATGGAAAGCTTGAACTACTTTTTTTGGCTTTTGGTTTTTTTTTTTAACAATCATGGGCGCACCAGAAGCCTTATTGCAATTCGTTGGGCGTTATTGCTGTTACGACACGTTCGATGCGACTCCGAGCAGCGAACAGAGTTTGGGTTAGAAATTTTCCTGTGCCCGACGTGCCCTTGAAATGGATTATCACCGAGAAGATCTCCTTTCCTGTTTCCGTCAACAGCATTCTTGTATAGTCTAGGGTTCTCTAGGTATTTTGAATATTTGAATAATTTGACTAAAAATTTCTTGTTTCTCGCCTTCGACGAAGGCGACGAGCGCTTGCAATTACTGGTTCGAGTTCAGTTTAAGCTCTGCTTTTCAGACCCTAGCAGCACACCATACGAAAACCATATTTTACCAACATAGTACTAAATAGTTTAGGTATTTATTTTTATGTTGGTTACCCGTCAAGAGTTTTGGATTGTATCCACCTACACAGAATGTCTCTGAAATAAGAGTCGATATTTTAACGATGTCGAAATTAAAGGCAAATACACAATATGAGCGGTCACGATCCAAAAAATCATTTTTCCTAATGCGGATCTGTACCTCCACGACCTAACACAAAGCCGGTATAAAGTATAGGCCGTCGAAATTTTATTCCGTTCTCGTTCTGAAAAGTCAGGAAAAATCGAGAATTAATTCGGGGAAAGCCAGAGAAAATTCTTGAATGATAAAAAATCGAGGGGAAACTTTTGGTGCTCTAGTCGTCAGGCTATTTTGTAGCACTTTTCTTGACGTTGCTGTCGATGATGATAATAATGATGATGATAATTTAACCGACTACGTAATATCCGGGTCGCACTATCAGCCAGTGTGTCACAACTACATTGTTATAGATAACAAAATTAGGTATTTATTTGTTAAATTGTAGTAAAAATATTATTAAATATTTATTATAGTAAAATATTAATATTATTATTATTGTAGTAAATATTAATCTATTAAATTTATTAAAATACGTATTCTATAAACTCAAATAGGATATTAAGGAAAAAGGGAGTGAGAATTTTTTAAGGTTGTCACCTGGTCAACTGTAGGGGACGATCTTTTTTTTAAAGTAAAAATATGCGAACAAACTTGTTATTCTAGACTGCCGAAAGTCGGGGAAATTTTAAAATTTAGTCGCGGAAAAACTCCGATTAACGTTCGCATATCTCGAGCCGTATGTTGCGGCAATGATAATCCAGGACCGTAGTTAGGAGTTGGCACTTCTTCATTATTACAAATATTCGAATGATAATTAATTTTATTATCGTTCGTATTATTTTCTGAATAGGTAACCTAAACGCCAAATTTTGCTATGTCCACGCAGCAATAAATAAACGAAATACCTATAAATTATTTACACAAAACCGAAGCCAATTAGTTTATACCCACTCGCCGCATAATAGATGACCTATAGCTGCCGATTATACGATACCCAAAATATATGCATTTTCATCATTATGCCGAAACCGCTTTTTCTTTCGCGTTAAATCGCACCATTAATTTTTACAGTCATCAACCAGGATTATTATGGCTAATCTTCACCACGAATAAATCAACTATTTAACACGCAAATATCTCCAATTTGTCGACGCGTTTCCGACCTGCGCAGATTTGTCTCTTTACCGTTCTAATAGGCGTCGAACAAAATTCGTCGAATTACTAATTTGATTTTCGCAAACCTATACATAATATAACTGTTCTTGCCAAACAAATTACATACAAAAGTACGGCTAGAAGATAATAAGCGAAAGAGTAATTAACAAATTACGTAACGAACGTCGAAAAAACGCCTAATACGAAATAAAAGTGTGGCTCCGTTGCGAATAAATAATAAAAAAGAGAATTCCTTTAGGCAACAATAGCTACCTACCATGGCGTTTCTTGATGCCAGATACCCGCCGTAATAGTTATAATAAATGTTTGTCCTCCGGTGCTGTTATGAGATAGCTTTAGATTAATGACAATTAGACGCCGTTAAAATTAAAAATGCGATCGATCGCAAACGAAATAATAATAAAATTTAATTATTATTAAAGTGTAGGAGTCCTATTATTTAAATAACTGCTCCACGGCCAAAAAAACCGGCTTCGAATCGAAGATCGCCGTCGCTGTCGTCTTTTCGCGTTCGGACGTCTTCCGTCATTCTCGCCGATGCGAACTCCACGTTTCGGGTTCGGCCGCAAATTTCGAAATGTCGACGACGGCGAACGTGTTCGTCACCGAATCATCAATCGTTAATTATCTACAGGCAAGGTGCTCCGGTTTTGTTTTCCAAATTAATTAATGCCGCGAACGTAATTATCTCAGATTAAATTAAAATTGTACAAGCGCGAGAACGACTACCGTCACAATAATGTAATCGATGCAAGATAATTAAGCGGATTTCATCCTTCATTTTCGAGACTGGACTTAACAGAAACGATGACGTTTAGTTGGTTTAGAAAAGAGCTTCGATGAAGCACCAAGGATGGGCGAAGAAACATTTTTGGGGCAGACCTCGAATCCAACAAAATGGACGTAAATTTTGAGGTGTGGGTGAGTGAACTTGAATTTGGGCGGTCAGAATTCATTAATTGACAGACGAATTGTCGCCTTGTCGCCGTCGACCAACTTGTTCTGAAGTTGCACCGCTTCATCTTGATCATAAATGTCAGTTGTCGCAACATTTGTGTTCGTTATAGAAGAAAATGAGGACCGGGACTGGAAAACTAGAGGACATTCTTGTTATTTTTCAGTTACGGTTTGCTCTTGTTTTTATCTTTTTAAGAAAATGTCAGCGTCCGACAATTTGACATCTCTCTTCTCCTGGTCGTCGCCTTTTGTTACGATATTTTCGTCTGGTCAACTCAAACTTGAACCAATGGCGTTCGGGCCACAATTTGAACAAGATCCAGGATTCCAGTAAGGATTCCGAGCTGCATCGTGCTTGGTGTAAGCAAGCGTGTAGATGAATCGAACGCTGCCTTGCAATGTCGCGGAACCCAATACAGTTTGGCTGTTTTTTGTCCCGCTAGGACATCCCAAAGAAAAATCGCAAAGCGATCTTAAGAAGCAAATGCCTCGTTCTTGATTAGTGTCATAAATACCTGCACCAGGTATGTCTTGTCTTTGTACCAAGAAGGCTACCTGGAGGAAAAACCATAGTAATTATTGTTTGACATTCCCAATCTTAAGCTGGACAAACTTTAATACAATTTTTTTTTGGTAATTGACAATAGGTTCGAGCAATCGAGGTTCGATTATAATCACCCCTAAGGATGTTCGTAAAGAAAATTACCCAAGTTAAATCTTTGAAACACACACGTACACCGTCATCGGGAAATCTACATAGAAATGTACTTATCTAACTATTAATTTCCGATTTCTTTTAATTCATTATAGATGAATCATTCGTTATAGATGAGCCCCGACAACGGTGACCAAACAATCAAAAGACAAAAGATACGAAACTTCGAAATGCACGGTGCATAAAGCATAATTTTAAATGTCAATCTTAGAAACTGTCGAAAATAAAACGAATGCACCGAGGCGAAGGTGTTTTTCGATAATTTTAAATCGATCCGTGTAAGAAAATGTCGTGGGAAAACAGTCGCTGTTACTTACCTTTTTTTTGTGTTAGCGGTCAGTGACACACCTCGAAGACACCAGGAAACTAGGCGTCAGGGGGATATTTCACCACCTGCACCGGAATTCGAACCCAGGACCCATCGGGCGAGAGGTCAGTCTCCCGACCGCTCGGCCACCAGGTCGGCGCCGTTACTCACTTGCCTATAACTAATCGTAAAAAAAATAATTCTTCCTCGACGGACAAATAAATTGGTCAGCCAAAATAATATGACAACTTAAAATTAAACAAATAACGCTAGCTTCGTTTGTTACTTTACTTACAGACGAAAATTATTATACCTACACGGTTAATTTCAATTATTTTAATTGGCAATTGAAGGCGTGCCCGCGTTGATGAAATTAATTCTCGCTCCTCGATTCTCGAAACGTGCTCGTTCGTAAATTTTAATTTACTTATAATTTAATTAATTATCGCGTCGTGATAATTACAATTTTTTACAATAATTACAATCGACAGCGGGCAATTGTCCTTCAAGCCTTCACCGAAAATTGACTTTTCAGTTCCGTTTTGCCCTTTTATTTGGTACCGCGACTTAGTTACGTTGTACGACGAACGTCGATGAATTCTGGGGGTGGCGACGCGTTACGTAAAATTGCATTCGAAACTAAAGTAATTTAATTATAATTTTGTTTTTATTCGTGAATTTCCTGTAGGCCTACAATTTTTTTTTCACGTTCAATAAACGGCTTAAAACGTCGAATTGAAAAAGTGGGTTAACCGCTTTTCGTCACAATTAAACCTCGCGAAAAGCGCCTTTCCCATTCTTTCTCTACACAATTATGAAGTCAATAATAAGTCCTTTTCATTAAAGAAATTGCATATCATCTACATTAAACAAACCTATAATTAAATTAAACCTGTTAAACAATTGATTTTTAAACCAGTTTGCAAGTCGGTTTTGTAACTAGTTTGTTTTTTTTTTCGAAATTTCTTACGTTCTTTACGTTTGAAATTTGAATTTCGAAACTGCTTTCGAAAATTCGCGAAATTTCGCACTGCCGTCTTGTGGACTTCGCCTACCGTTTCAACGACGGCAACGAGGAAACGTTAAAATTGGGGGGGGGGGGGGTGGGGGTGATTCGCAAAGTGCGCGCGAGATCTTCGCTTTCGCATTAAATACGATGACGTTTCTCTTACACAAAACACGATTATTAGTTGTAAAGGATAATAAAACTAAAAAAATAACGAGCAGTACCATATAAGTAAGAGCAGGAGCAACAACATCGGCATCAGGGTGTGGTCACTTTTACTATCATTCGTGCTTAATTCGTTTGGCCAACAAGCGTTCTTATTAGTTTAATTTTAATTTGGCGTTTGCGAGCGAGTTAATTTATTATTTTTTGGACGAACGCGAGACATTCGAGGGAACCCCTAGAAAAATCCCGTTGACCACCGTGATGGGCTCACGCCGACTAACTGTACGTCCGAACAGGAACTGTTCGCCGAGAGGCCGTTCGCGTCAAGCTCGGTCACCAACGTACTTACAACAAAACCTAAATGGTATCAAGAGAGGTCCATCCGCGACCACTTTCGATCTCGAAACGGCAGAACTGGAGCACTCTTCAGTATAAGCCTGCAAGATATCGCGAGCGGCCCAGTGCTCTGTCGAACGTTGCTCGGATTGCACGGTCACGTTATCCGCGCTCGTTTAGCACGTGTCTTCCACTGGCACCTCGATCTCGCATTTCGACGATCGACGTCCAAACGGTTAAGTGAAGATTAGGACGTTTCGTTTTCGGTTTCGTTTCGGGGTCCGTCGTCGAAATCTCCGGACATTCGAACGTCGACGAGTAAAATAAATCGAAAGAAATTAAAAAAAAGTTAAGTGGTGCAATTTCACTTTTGAATCGACCAAAGTGACTAGTGCCGCACAGGAGAGGGACAGGTTTTAATTGCTCCATCGAACTTTGACCGTCGTCGCCGCGAAGAATTTAAAAAGTGAAACATTCCCGAAGTTTATCTGCAGGTGCACGGCGAAGATCTTTGTATAAGAGGGCGTGGTGCGCAATTTAACGATTCGTGACCCGAGATATATACGTTATACACTCACACGCATCGCCTTCTTCCTTATTTCGCCCGCTAATTGGAATTCCTCGAGAATTTCAGTTTCGATTATTTATTTATTTAATTTTTTTTCGAATCGTGGAAGATGTCGCGTACGTTTCTAAAACGCGCCGCGGAGATAAATAATAAAGTGAAAACGAACTGCTCCAATTAGTTGACAGGTTTTTCAAAGAGACCAAACGAGTTCCGAACTTGGAACATGTAAATAAAGTGGAACTGAATACACGCGGAAGTTGCAGTGAAACAACATCGCCAGCGTTTTACCCAATTTAACTCGTGGACAGACAATCGTTACTCGTAATCGTCTGGATTTTGTACCGCCGAATACTAGAAAAAAAAGGTGGGTAAACAAAACACTTGTATGACTCACGCGCGCGATCTTATATATATATATATACACACATAATATAAATATGCGACGAGCTACCAGTTTTACTGGCGCGAAAACCAATTAAAATTGTTGTTTAATTACGATGCGATCGAACGTGCGAACGTTTTGCGCGAACAAAGTTCGCGTACGTACACGTATACGGGATGAATTACGCGAATTACGGATTTTTCCTTTAAATTCCGATTAAAGGCAACCTTAATCGCTTTGTCGTCCGAAACGAGGCGTTCCGAGATTTCACTTTTCCTCGCCCGTTATAAGTAAGGCGTAGGTACCTATTTGTTGTTGCCACGATCGTCTTTAAAAACGTCAAAAAAAAACAATTAGAAACCTTACACGCATGGGCACCTCCGTAAAATATAGGATGCAAGGCAAGGCGACCGCAAAAAATCCGGAGAGCTTGTCACGCATCATCGAATTATGACGAATATCTCGATCGTCGAAAGGATTTATTTTAAGCTTCTCCCAAACGGCAATGGGCACAATCACTTCGCATTTTTGCCCAAGCGACAAATCGTCCAGAACCGCGCGCGTTCCTTCTCTCCATCATTGTTTTTCGACTTAAAGGCACTTTCGAACCGACGGCGAGTCGACCAAAAAAAAATATTAAATAAATAAATAAACAAACCAGTTATGCTAATCGACGTTCTATTAGGAGAGACCGAAAAATTAAACTAATTTAGCTAGATAATTAATTTCGGTATCGCCTCGCGAACCATTTTTTTTCCGCGGAAACCTTATTAAATATTCGTAAAAGCGGGCTAGAGGTTCTCCGTTCATTGTCCGCGCTTTCTGTCTGAATTTTCCGCGTTATCGTCGCCCCGCGCGTCGCCACTTTCCCCGGTTAGTTTTCATTGAATTATCAAATCGAATTGTTTCGGTCGAATTCGAACGCGACGCTAAAGACGGCGTCGGATCCGGTCGAAAGCTCAATTCAAATTCGGTCAAAGCTCACGAAAACAAGCCCAACAATTAAGAACGTCGAGGCGATCAACCGAGCGTCGGGGCGCTCGCTTTCTCGATGAGAAAAATCCCGTTTGTTCGACGGAACTATCTGATCGAAAAGACACGATGTGAAAAAGGCATTGTTTTCGTTCGAGCGTCCTTAAAAAAACCGAACGATGGCGAAACATCTCCGTCGGCCTGAGAAATATCCACTATTCACGGCTCTTGTCGTTTTTCCTAAGGACCGAAACGCGTTTGTTTCGTCAAGTCGACGGCAAAAGGATGCCCGCTTTCTACTTAATCGCGTCAGTCGTGCCGGGCGCAATTAGAACTAACCCGAAGAGTTTGTCCAAAAATCTGTTCGTTAATTCATTCGACGTAACTAACACGATAATCGATATAATTGGGGCAGGAGTGTCGCCGTAACCTGTTGCAACCGTAATTATCTATGTACCAAGAATATAAGAACAAGAGCGCCGGGCGAGCTTCGCGTGGTTTGCGGCTCATTAAGATCCGTCACGTGCGACCTCTAACCCGTGACGTCACGTACCGATAATTAGAGATTGGCGCGTGCCGAGCGTGATAGCGCTACCCTTATCGCCTCGATCTAGCATCTGTACGTAGTACCTTGGCTAATAATATAAATTTTCTTATAATAGTTGTTGAATGATGAATAGTTTTAGGCTGTCCGAGATTAATACGTGTATATGCGTTTGACCTTACGGTTCGTGGGCGCAACAACCTTGGTCTAAAAAGAGATTTAAAGAGTGTAAGTGTAGCGAGACTCGTTAGTTGCATTGTTAAACTAGGCATTGCATTATACAACAATGACGGGAACGCGACTTCATAATGACCGTTGACGAACCGTTTGTTACGCCGATTGCCCCATAGGCGATTTTACAAATGCGCATTACCTACCTATATACACCCCGCAATTTCTTACGCGATATTTTCGTAATTAATTTTAAATTAGCTCGAACGTCGGTCGTGGCGACCTACAAACTCGAAATCGCCTAATTCGGGGTTTACGGGGGGGAGAAGTGTCGTTAACACTTTTCGTAATTAATTCAAAATAACTTGGACGAATTCCAAATTTAAGTATTTAATACTAATGGGGGGGTGGTCGCGCACAATTCGTAATCATGCCACTAATTACGTACAATTTGCGACGTCGAAAACGATCGAGGAATTAGCCTGGCCACGTCCGATCGCCTCCGCTCAAAAAAAAAAAACAAAAGTTTTCCTCCTGATCGCGCGTCGAAATCTCCGTTGAAAAAATCGTTTCGTTCGATTTCCTCCGAATCGACATTGTTATTTATTTAACCGCGAACTTTATTAGACATTAATTATTATTCTGCGTCGTATTTTTAACGAGAGAACGTCTTCGGGCCTTGCGATGTCTTCGTCTGCGGCGTTTGGCATTTACAGCTGTTATTTTATACGGCGCCCTCCCACATTCAAATAAGATAATTATGGGTTAAAAACGAGAATTTGAACCTAGAAATAATTTACTCGGCACATTTAAAAACAATTAAATGTCGTTTAAAAAAGGTTTCGCTTCTCGGCTCGCGTTAAAATCTCCGAGAAAACTCATTTTATCGTAGTCGTATAATACGTAGAAATAAATATTTTATGTAAACAATTCGGAATTAGTCGGGCCACAACATTTCGCACTAGTAATTAAATTAGTATAGGAAGGCCGAGACAATCAATTCGAAGTCGAACTCGAGCAACTCACGGGGCGGAAATTTACCTATTTAACGAAAGCGGAGCGGCATGCCTACAATTCTGTTATTTTTTTTTAAGTGGCTGGACATTAAATTTTCGCGCCACTAATTAGTAGATAATTTGCGACACCGAGACAATTGTTTCGTATATTAATTTAAGGGGTGCAAAATAGAAAAAAACGATCTTAGATACCTATCCAAATTATTTTGCTTTGCGTTCGATTTTCGCGCCACTAATTTAATTGGCGTCATGCGAACGCCAATTTTTTCCCTAATTATAAGTTAAAATTAACGTGAAAAATGGCGGTAAAATATGCGAGAATCGATTTTAAAAATTTCTCACTTGTTATTTTATTTAAATTGTTGAATTTGTTAATTTCGGTGAAGTCGCGCGTGTTTATTATTCTAATCGTATCTGCGTGTGTAGCGTTCGATGACGAACGGAATTTTCGTCGACCGCAACTGTTTACTTTGTTGCGCGATTCTAATTTTGACGGCAATTCCAAGGAACATTTGATTGAATCAGTTTTTCGAAAATTATTGTCTAGCTTTAATATAAACATATATTTGCTTATATTAAAAATCTCGAAAAACACCATTTTTTTTTAGGTATTGCTGTAAAAATACACGTGTGTTGTTTCGTCGTGTCCTTGTGGGTCGCGAAATAAATGAAATATACGTAAATATTTGAAATATTTCTCATAGAATTAAATCACAATTAACCACAACGTAAGATGCTCGAAAACAAAAGAAAAAATGGAAACCGCCGTTTTCCATATAACAGTTTACAAAACTCTAATTGGTTGAAAGCTTTTCGCAAGCAATAAAGCAAATTTTAAAATAGATTCGAAACCTTAAGCGTTACTGCTCTTCATTTACTCCCCCACCCCGACCCCGAAATCCCGATTTCCGGCCCAGGAAAAAATTTCGAAGCTCTCGAAAAGCTCGCAGTATCAAGATGTTCGTGCGGAAAACCTCGTTTTTCAACACACCTTTTGCTCACCCGGAGCCCAAAAAAAATCTGCGATCGGAGCTTTTACTTTTTTTTGTTTGTTTACCCACCTTTTTTAGATCGTCGAAAAAGTTAAACTCATCCAAGGGCAAAACGGTTTTTAAAGTGAAAGTTAATCGCTTTCGGCAAAAAGTTATTCGAGTTAAGCGCGACGACAAATTTTCACGTGCTCAAAATATCTAAACGTTTCTTCTTATTCGCGTCGAATCGCATGCGCCTAATGATACGGTGTAAGTACGAAGAGTTATTTCGAAAAGGAAGCAAATTGTTTTATAAAAGCGTTTCATTAAGACAAAGTAGGTTCGGTTTCGCTTTTAATGTACGACAATACGAAAAATGAATTACTTAATCTACCATGGGAACGAGTCGCTCTTCTACACCATTGTGTCCAAATACGAGCACAATTTCGTTTGCCATTGTAAAAATATTTAGGTCGAAAATGTCATATTTTTAAGCGGATAATTGGAATTCGGTTTCTGTTAATTCGTCTTTTATAAATTTAGATAGGCACACAGCAATTTCTTGTGTATAAGGAACTAATTATTAGTTGCGGTTTGAGCAACAATAGATGAAAAGAAACTCTCGACATGCGCTTTTTTGTGTTTTACAACTAAATTGAAAATATCCGCATGACAAAGACTTTCGCCTAAATTAAAGAAAAAATAGATGGCATGCATAATTTCGAGTAATAGGTATGAGACATGTATCTGATGTCAACGCGGACGTACATAATTATATATAGAAAGTGTAACAACACGGGCGATTTGCTTGACAACTTGGATCTTCTTGCTTCTACAAAAGTGAAATTAAATAGAACGAGACTCGCGTTCTCGCGCGCATAAAAAGAAAATACCAACAACTGTCGGGCCGAAGAAAATCTTTATACCTTGCCTGTACGTAAAAAGATTGCGTGCGAATCGCCACTAAACGCGAGCCTTTTTTCACCTACGCCGTACGTGACGGGGTCTAATCTAATGCATTTAATCACTGAAACCGAGGCTGGCGCGTTACTATTAATTTAATCCGTTTTGTATTTACAACTGAAGAGAGAACGTCGACGCCTTGTTTTATTTGCAACCCCGAGAGAGAGCGTCCAAGCCGCGCTTCTAGTATACATGCTGATCGATGATCGGCTCCTAATAGGCGATAATGTTGGTAACGACACTTAATTAACCGTTCTATCGCCGCATAATCTCGTCATTACCGTTCTTTACTAATGGTACACACTTGCCTAATTAATCCTAATAGTTGGCGACGCTGGCTGGGTGGCACTGGCGCATCAATGGGAACTGACGTTTCCGTCGTGCCACTTCGCGTACGCCCACTTTAAATTAATCGCGTCAATTTTAATTTAAATACTTACGTCGAAAAGTTCCTCTCTCATCTCGCGTTGAAGTCTCCGTTACCTATTGCAGAAGAATTGACGCTATGTAGGTACAATTTATTTGTTATATATGCGATAACTTTGTTTAATACGAGGAAAACACCACGGCCACCCTACGTTATAAGAATAACCTAATTGTGGCGTAAAAATGCTAATTTAAACCTAGAAATAATTTCTTCGGCCCGTTTAAATACGTGCAAACGAAGTTTCGCGCTTCATCTCGCGTTGAAGTCTCCGGGAAAAAAAATCGTTTTATCGTGGTCGCTGTGAAATTGTTGGCACCTAAAACGTTCGATCGTTATTATTTATCGCGACTCGATTTTTATTGATTATTCTTCGTATTTTTTTTAATAGAGAAACGTATTTTTCATGTGGAGTTCCGTTTACGGCTGGATTTTATTCTAAGTATTTAATTTCGAAGGTTTTTTTCTACAGGTTATTTAAATTTATTTGTTTATTTTATTGTCTATTTTTCAGTTGGGTTGACTGTTTCTTATTCAGTTCGTTTGGATACTTATGTTTTTTTGAGATGTTTTTGAATACTAGTTATTTTTATTGTTTATTTGATGATAAAAATTTTTTTTTTTGTTATTGTAAGTGATAGAATTATTATGTGATTAATATTTTCGGTTCCTTATTTTATTAGTTTACTATTTAATTAACTATTTTAATAGGATCTCATATAAATCAACGTTATTATTTATTTCAACGTGAATTTTATATAATCATTCTTTATATTTTTTAATAGAAAAACGTTTTGCGATGGCTCTTCGTCTAAACCGTGGGAGTTTATACCTACCAATAATCTAATTATGGCGTAAAAATGCTAAATTGAATCTAGAAATAATTTGTTCGACACGTTTAAACACCTATAATTAAATGTCGTTCGAAGGAAGTTTCGCTCTCGATCTCGCGTTGAAGTCTCCGGGAAAAAATCGTTTTATCGTGGTCGCTGTGAAAGTACCGGCGTCTTAAACGTTTGATCTCACATAAATCGACGTTATTATTTATTTCAACGTGAATTCGTCATATTTTTTAATAAAAATACGTTTTGCGATGGCTCTTCATCTAAAGCGTGGGCGTTTATAGCTACCAAAAACCTAATTGTGACGTGAAAATGCTAAATTAAATCTAGAAATAATTTGTTCGGCCCGTTTAAATACAATTATATGACGTTCGAAGGAAGTTTCGCTCTTCATCTCGCCTTGAAGTCTCTAGGAAAAACATCCCTTTTCTCGTGGTCGCTGTGGTGCCTTAAAATCGATATTATTGTTTATTTCAACGTGAATTTTATTAATTGCTCTTGATATTTTTATTAGAAAAACGTTTTCGAGTTTTGTGTCTGCTTTGATTAAAGCTTTATTTATACAGCACTCTACATTATACAAAGCAAAAATGCTAATTAACCCTAGAAATAATTTGTTCGGCACCGTTTAAATACAATTAAATATCGTCGAAAGAAGTTTCTCTTCTCGTCTTGCGTCGAAATCTCCGGAAAAAAATCGTTCTGTCGTGGTGGTTCGCGGAATTGTTGGTGTTTTAAACGTTCGATTTGATATAAATCGATATTATTAATTATTTCGACGTGAATTTTTCGGGTTTTGTGACGGCTTCGTCTGAGGCGTTGGCATTTATAGGTGTTATTTATACAGCACCCTACATTAAATAACATAATTATAACATAAAAATGCAATTGCACAACTATATCGTCTTATTATCATAGGAACAATGATTTTCGTTCAGCCCATGTAGCCAGATCGACGCCTAAATCAAATGTTAATTTAAACAAACTCTAGGATGTCACATTTCAAACGGAGTATATAGATTACATTTACATATAATATGTTATTATTCTTACTTAATAACAATACAAGGTGTGATTCAACCTCAGTCTACTCTCGATACCCACTCAATAACGCCAAACAAATTGACGGATATATTCTATAGGTATACGTGTTTTCCCCTGAAGAATCTCGTCTTGATTACATGCACAAAAAATCCCGCAACATCTATTTATGTACTGTTCAATGAAACGCCTCGTAAATTGCAAAAGTTTATTCAAACGTAATAACAGCACGTCGCATGTTAATTACGTTAATGATAATAACGAGGAGGACATCTTTATACTGCAAATGTCATATGCAAAACAGATGCGACATAAAATCGATTTTTGTCCTATAACACGCCACACACACACGCGCGCGCGTACTTATGTATACACGTACATACAAGACGGAAAGAAATGGCCAACGTATTATAACGAACCCGTCCCACACTGAAGTTGCATTGTTGTCGTTTTTATGATTTGTGCGATCGATTGTGTTTCGCGCGCGTAGTTCCGCGTCGACGTTTTTATCCGTCGCAAAACGATTTAAATGAAATTGCGTTGTTTTTTTTCTCTTCGAAAACCCGCCGTTTCTGTTATCCGTCAAGTTTATAAGCGTTAGTTAAATCTAGCGTGCGGTTAATCGAAGACGGCGTCAGGTACGTACCGAGAAACCGCGATCGGACTTTGATACTAATTATATGCAAGGATGTGTAGCCTGGCATTTTTACGACCGCAGCGGGAATCGCTGCGATCCGGTAGTCGCGTCGCAAACCGCAACTGAATCGTCTCCGTTCCCACCGATCGCGCCAAACTGGAGCAAAATAAAGACGCACAGAACCGGCCCTGCCGTAAAAAGTCCGTAAAATAAAACGAAGAGGCTGCTTTATGCATATGAAGACATTTGAATAAATTAGAACGATCTAGTTTTTTCATCGTATATTATAAGAAGGTCGAGCGGGTTATTTTCCGCGATCGAACGTCAGCTGCCGGAGAGCCCTCATTAGAATCGTTTAATTGAAAATTATAGCGACGATCCGGATGATGCGTACCGGTAGATAATGAAGACGACGACTTTTATAATAATCGCGCCTTGAACGAAATAACCTTATCAAATTTAATTGGGAGCAAGCGTTCGTTTCTTTTTTTTTTAAGGTGCGTTTCTGCCTACCGACCATTGTACGTTACGTTTATATGTATGTACATACATAGAACCGATCCAAGCTTATTTAGACGGAGATGTCAACGTTAGATAGATGCCGGATTAGCATATATAAATCGACTTGTCATACCTGAACCACGTAACCTTTAAAAGAACGCATCAATGAACTTCTGGAGCCATACATCAAGTCTATCTCTGTAATTTATTGTGCTCGTACGCCCGTCGATACGGAGACGTTACGATTGCTTAATATTTAAAAATGAAGTTGCGTTCATTTTTCGCCTTATTACGGTTTGTTTTGTTACGAATATTTTCCACTTCGGGCGGTTAAACGATGGGATTTCGAGGAAGTTGTGGGTGCCCGAGATGAGATTAAAATTTTACACGAACAATTTCGGGACGACTTATGACCAATAAACGACTTTACGTACTTGTAAATTTTTACGCCACGTCCGAGCAGTGAAAAATCTGAAAACTTGAAGCTGGCGCGTATTATTACGGGCCGCGCCGCGTCATGCGGACGAACACGCGCCGCGCCATGCGGACGCACACGCGCCGCGCCATGCGGACGAACACGCGCCGCGCCGCACGCGGGTCCAACCCGAACGACCCAAAACCAGTCAAAATATCCGGCTCGCGTCGCATCCATTTAAGTCACCGACGCGCGTCGCGTGCAAACACGCGCCCGAAGAATCTGCTGTTAAAAACATTGACGATCCGGTTTCTAGAAAAACGTTCAACGATACAAGGGGCGATCGAAAAGTCTTTTGTTCGTTGGGAGACTCCGAATCGTGAATTGTACAAATTGTCAAACAAATTAAACCAACAACAAATCGTCATAATGCCGAAAATGATCTCCGTCGACAACTGAACGTAAATTAATTCGCTTCTTCGTGACGCGGTTCCGCACGCATCATCTAAAGCCTCGTTCACTCGCGCAAATCGTTCAAAACACTGCACGGGACTTTGTTGGGCGCAAAGTCGTAGAATGTGTTTGTGCCCGACGTTATCCCAACAAATTTTATTATGGCAAATTTTTGTAAAAATCGCGTGTTAGACTTTTGTGTAATTTTCTTGAAAACTATACATACGATTTTGTTCTAATTTCGATTATGAATGGAAATTATGATAATTTAAAGATGTTATTTTTATCAAGGTCGTTGGATGTACTTACAGTATTTATTTAATCGTTCTAATTATCAAATTGTCTCCTTTACGTGAATGCAAAATACTGTAAAAAAGCATTATGTTATTAGAACAATGGATTAGCGAACCTTTTCCGTTAAAAAACACGAAACTGTTCGCACACTTTTTACTAAATTGTAAATTGAAGTTTAAATATTCGAAATCCCGCCAAACCGAAACGGCCGGTTTTCTCTGCTCACGGCAGTTTACTGTACTGCAAAATGTTATCGATCGCAGCATATCGCACATATAAAATGTAAAAAGTGTCGATTTACATGCCCTCAATCGCATCGGAAAAGTAGGAATAGTTATTCTAAAACACCCTGTATATGAAACATGCATATGTATTTTCAATTAACACATACTACGATTTGCCCGCGCGAGATTCAAAATATTCGAAAGAACCGACGTATCCTACAAATTTCATATTTCAAAGACATTTTGTACATTTCCCCTTTCGTCCCCTTAGAGGTGAAATTTGGAATATCCTTTCTTGTTGTTAGTGTTGTGTCTAACATCATAAAAGAAACGTGTCCTCTAAATTTCTTATTTCTAGGATCAGTGCAGGTTGGGCATTGATATGTCACTCGGTCAGTCACCCGACAATTTTATATACAGGGTGTTTCGTTGGAAATTTCGCCTCATGGTCTGATGATTTTGAGGTCTTCTATTAAGTCCTCAGATGAAACGTCCTGTATACAGCGTGTCCAGTTAAAAATGCAGCACATCGATAATATCAGAAACCATTAGAAATACGAGATCGGTTACAGGGAGAGAAAGTTGCGTATTTATATGCATAAGTATAATCCGAATTCGAATTTCCCAAAAGCCGCTCCTTTACATAGATACAGAGTGCAAGTCGAAAGTGTGCATTTTTAAAAACCCACATATTTTTTTATTCGACGTCATTTGTCCACAAAATTTTCAGGGTAGGGGTAGCTACTGGTCAGGATTTCGAATGTGAATTTGAATAAATTCCAGGCCAACTACGTTCAATCAACTTGTTGTTTTTCTTATGGGCGTCATATCGAATTTTTGCATTTTTGATATCTGTTTTCGGCCATGTCCAACATGCCCGAGCTTAATTAGTAGTAATATCAAAAATAAAAGAAAACTAGTATTGTAAATAAGAGTTTCTTCTAGCTTGATTTTTTGAAAAACTGTTTGAGCAGTTCGAGGTAAATATCCTTCGAGAACCTTGAGCTTTCAACTAAAGCTCGCGCGTATTTAAGCCGTAAAACCGCAGTCGAATATGTTTTGTTAAACGACATTTTAAACGTCGACTCCTATAAAGTACATTAACACTTTTACAAGTTTTAACAATCAATACAATTAAGAGATTGTAATAGATACATAATATTTTAAAATCGGGAGCGTAAAACTGAAATGATAAAAATAAACATATAAATGATCGACATAAAAAGACAGTCGTAAAATAAAGATACCTTGAACCTTGACAAAATTCTCCATATTAACATGTGCTGTACCTTGAAATGCATCTTTGTATATTTATAATATGACGAGTGGCTTACGTGATAATTGGATGTGGGCAATTAAACGCACGAACATTAGTATATTTAGTTAACGTTCAGTAATCGTAATTTTAAAACACGATAACAGTTTAGATTTAGCAGATAATTGAGAACAAATATTATCCGTCGATTATAATATGTTTAGGTATTTTATGTGCGGAATTTAATTTATGTAAATAAGTAACTGGTTGGATACATACAGTCTGTTCCAACGAGAAAGGAACCGCGATTTTTTGATAAGTATAAATTATATTTATTTGTATATTTTATTTGTTTTAATTTTTTTATTTGTATTTGTATTTATTTGTGTTTTTTTATATTTATTTGTATTTCAACAGTGCCACGTCGCGTCTATTTCAATGACGTATAGAACACGTCCAAATAAAACTTTAAATTCCGATAAACGTTTTTCACCCCCTAAATTGAAAAATAAAAATCAATTGTTTTAAATAACGTTGTTATTTTTTGTCGGAATTGAATAATTTTTGGCATAAAGATCTTTAAAATGTCGTATTAGGTTTTAGGGGTTCACTACCCCTAACTGTTCCGACATCAAATTTTTTAAAATTTTTAAATGATATTTTCGGATTACCCAGACAAATTAAGGTAACTACTTTCGACAAAATAAGCCGTATTCGAGAAAAACGCACTTTTTTAAATCACCCTCCCCCCTCCCTCCCTACTCTAAAATACTTCAATATATATAATGTTTTTAGTTTATTTACAAATACTTAAATGTAATAAATAAACATACAATTTTTTTAATATTAGTAAAAATATATTTACGTACAAAGGTGCCTATCTATTATACTTCACATACAGGGTGTTACAAAAGTAACGTTCGTCCTTTCACGGACCTAATCGGCGAACTAAAAAAAATCGAAAGTCACAAGAGTGATAAAATTTCCGGTTGGCTTTCTTCGCAGTTTCATTGGCAGAAAATAACACAACGTTGAAATTTATCGAAATAAAAATAACGAACAAATTTACTGAAGACGTTCAAATATGTTTATCTTTCGCGGTTTAACATGAAAATATTGATCAACGGCACCTTTTAATTTTTAAGTCCGTCAATTTATTTTGATCGTAAAATGTCTGGAAAATCCGAAAATATCCTTAAAAATTTAAAAACCTAAACCTCTAAAAAATGTTGAGATCAGAAAGGGTGGGGACGGTGCAACCCTGGCTTCCACAAGGATATCGAAAAAACGTATTACGTCATTTTAATGACTTTTATTTATTACGTACGTATACCAAAAATTATTAAATTCCAACGAAAAATAAAATTGTTAACTATTTAAAAAATGGATTTTCAATATTCAACTTTACGGGTTGGGTTGGTTACGTTACTTTACATCTCGGCAAGGAAACGTCGCAGGAAAATATTTATAGGAACTTAAAGTTTTATTTTGACGTGTTTTCTCACGTTTTCCAGGCGGCGTATTAAAGAAGGGGTTATAGTTTGAATTGAGGGATGATTTCGAAAGTGCTCTGGCGTTTTTTATGGTCGGTATGAGGTATGCAATTTACCCCTAACGTTTCGCGCTTGTATCGCAAAATGCACGGATAATGTTAAAACCTGCGGACTTAACATTGCACTTTTCGCTCAAAAAGTTCGATTTTGCTCAAAAATGGCTCAACTTACGGAAAGTGGACAAGAGTACCTTTTTATTCTAAAATGTTGGGAAATTCGGCGACGAAGTTAAATCGTTTTTAAATTAATCTCCCGAAAGGAAAAGTGATCGAAAAGGTTAAGGGTAGTACGTACATCCTTGCGCCCCCTGCAGCGACATTAAAGATCCACGAAATTATTTTGGAAAACGTCATTTTTTAAGAACGTAAACCAAACACCAAAAAAATAAAAGAAACAAATTAATTTTTTCATTTCAACTTTTTAGGCGAATAATCTCGGCAGGGGTGCGTCGTGGGAAAAAAATTATAGGAACTTAAAGTTTTATTTGGACGTGTTCTATACGTTACCCCGAAAGATTTCTCGTATTATAACGTGTCCCGAGTATTAAAAGGGGGTTATTTTGGAGGTGGCTTAAAAATGACTTTAACCTTTATTGCATGAAATTTTGTGCTTGTACGACAAAGTGCAGGTTTTCTAAATCAAATCGAACTTTACGCGGGAAAATATTCGCCCGAAACCCCGTCACTCGCCCGTCCTATCGTCGATCGAAACAACACAGTGGCGCGCGGCAAATTGCCGCTTAAACGAGCGAATCGAACATAATTCGCTTTACATTGTATAACGAGAATGCGCCGTTTATTGTATAAGTACCATCTTCGGTCTATCGTTGCGGCGAGAGCAATTAAAAAATTCCTGCCCGCATTTCCATGAAAACGCCAACACACTCGTCTATTCAATTATTTCCGAACGCGCGGTCGCTTACGCTCTTTCAATGTTAACATTATTAATTATTCTCGTATCAGCGCTATTAATGTCTATTCATGTATATTTTATAACCAATTCAATTAACATTTCAATCAATCAAATTACAAACGACTGCAACGGGGTCTCTGTGCTAATCCAGCATTGATGTCTCTGGCGAGTTTTAATTTGCTGTCATATTTTAAAAGTTCATCGCGTCCGGTAGATTAACCTTAGATAGGGCAGAACCGAATTTGCTTAATTTCGCTACGTTTTCGCTTTTAAAATTTAATGGTCCCGAATAGTTTAGCATTGTTCTCGCGTCTCGGAGATTATCATCGAAAAACTAATGTTAGTTTGACAGCTCGTAATTTTTAAGTTTGATTGATCAATTAATGCCGATATTAGGTCAAGATCGCTTTTATTATATTTTTAACATTGAATTTTACTCGCCACTTTTCATACACGATAAAAGCAATTGAACGGAAAGCCGCGAATAACAAATCTAACCTTTCTCGATTTCGCTTGTTATCGCGACGAGGCTCTTGTTTAATAATTTTTTATACAAAAATAAACGCGCAATACGTTAATTTATTCTATTAAATTGGAGGTAAAAAATTACCGACTTCGTGTCTATTATTTTTTTTTTGATTCGATTAATTCATTTACGTTACGAGACGGGCAGAAAAAAAGGAAGAAGAAACGGAAAATTATTCAAAGCATCAAACCAAGATCCTTATCGTCGCGATAGATAGCTATAATTACAAACTCACTGATAGGTCTATTCGAAGCCACACAACTCGTTTCTTCGACTCTTAAATGATCGTATTTGTTACGTAAACTTATTATTCTAAACGGACAGGTGCTTTTGGAGAACAACAATTATTATTAAAAATAAACCTACCTGTTATTAATAATTATCCGTTATGAATTACTAACGGCACTTCGTGGCTCCACATTCGAAAGGCGGATGGCCCAAGAATGTGCCTATATAAAGAACAATCACACGAAACACTGCGATAAATACAGGCAGTTCGTTAACTAATTATGTAGGTTAACGGTTCGTCCAGCGCGACTTTTTTTTCAGTTTCTTTGTTAATTCAAACTGCGCGACTTAAAACGCGAGAATCGTTACTCTTCCAATTAGTAAACGTATATAATCGTGACCCGATGAAATTTTGCAATTACCAAAAAGTCCGTGTTTTTCCAGCCGAACTTTTTAGTGGCGTAATCTGGGCTTTCGAACCGTAAACCTAAATAACTAGCAAAATCTCGTTTTTGAAACGGTCGCGCGGCGCAAACAATTCCAATAAAAACCGACGTACCCGTCGCGTTAATTTAATTTTTAACGTTAACGAACTCGCGTAACGAAATAAATCTCGCACGTAATTACAATTTAACTTGACGCGTGACGTCGACACTATTGTTTAAAAAAATCCGTCCTGTTTAAGATCGTACGGTTTCGATCGATTGAATCGAAGCGTCGTTTTAAAAGTGGAATTTTGCGCCAAAAGCGCCCTTCAAATTCGCGCTCGTTTAAGCGCGAGGACTTGCAAAGAAATTTCGAAATTCGGCCCTGCACGCAGATTATTCAAAGTCACTGGGTCCTTGTTAAATATGAGAACAAACAACGCACTTTACGATTTCTAATTAAGTACCTGTATAGGTAATGTTTTTTTTTAACCGAATAAATCGTATAGAGCAAGAAATGTTACGCTTATTGTTAGTAAACACAAAATAAAAGTCTTTAGGGTTTCCGTTTCTGTCGAAAACGACCGCCACGTGACCGCGGATTTAAGTAGGCAACGATTTTATTTTTTTTGGATTTCGTAGTTGGGACGGTAGCGAGCGTAAAAGCGAATTTTCGAGACTGCGGGCGTCGTCGTTCGGTCGCCTTATCTCCGTAACCGCGACTTTGACGAAAATTTTACAAAGGGCATTTTTGTAGTTAATACAATTCTCTACAATTTTTATTGATAACTTTTCGGTGTAAAAACAGTAATTAAAAAAATCTAGGAAGAACTGCTTTTGTTGCTAAATCAGTTTCGAGGCCGTTTACTGATCCACGTCACCATTAAGGCACAGTTTTCATTTGCGCCGCATTTTTTCCAAGTGCAATCTTCTAAAGCACATCGCGTTGCTGAAAAGCTGCTAAATCAATAAAAATAATTCGAATAAAGTAAATACGTTTAACTGTAGAAAAAACGTTCCTTACAAAAATTTTGTCAGACTCACGTTACGGAGATAAATCATTAACTAATTGCTCCTTTAATTTGACCCTCCTCAAAAAGATGAGGTGCAACAAAGATTCTCGACTGGTCTCATTTGAAATCTCGCCGAGGTTTTCCAATGAAACTACACAAGACACCATCGGAAAGCGCGCATTAGGTCAGCATCTAATGTAAAATAGAGTGCAAGTTGAGCATTTCAATTTAATTATCATTGAATGGGATTTTTGAAGTGTAAGAGCCGTGGTAGCCAAGCGGGACAGAGTGCTTAATTGTTAGATTTCAAGCCTTTTCGGTCGTGGACGTTTGTAAATGTCATTAGGGATCGTACACGAATTACGAAATGCTAAAGGGGGGGGGTATTTTCTCTTGCGTTACATAACATCCTATTATACAGCAGAACGAATAAATTCAAAAAGCAATTTTTGAAGTGGGGGGATTAAAAAAATTAATGTTACGTAACAGGAGGGGGCGGTCGTGCGGAATAGCGTTATGGAACGAGGGTTTGAAGCGCACGTACAAAGTGTCTAACTCGCGCCCATCTAACCCAAAAATAGCCCCAAATATAACCTCAAACCTATTTACGCCTCTTTCGTCACGCCCTCGTTACGGCGTTGGCGTTATGAGGCGTTACAGTAGGTGGAGGGGAGGCGTTAAAACGAGTTAACAAATGCGTTACGTAATTTTTGCGCGATTCCTTGTATCATGTGACCGACGAACAAAAAAATGTTGTCGAGGCATTTATTTTATTTTTAAAAATCATAATAAAAAGTACGCCTACGTTTTTGAAAGAGGAAAGAAAGTTCGGGTGTTATTAAAAAAAACAATTGATAAGTCGGTTATTATATAAGAAGGTAGAAAGAAAAAAGTAATATCGGCATATCCGCGTCAATACAGACAAACCGAAACGTTTCCCCCCCCCCCGCAAGTGATTTAATCACACGAAAGGTGGAATTTTTCAAAATTTTACAATTTATTACAAATAGATTAAAAAACATTTTTTCAAACTTTCAAACTTCAAGGTAAAATGTACGCTTTAACACTAAAACCCCGATTTTAATTTTCGATCGCAGCAACAAACAATTACAGCAATTTGAATTGCGCGAGCGCGCACGCGCGCAGTTTTCGATTTTTGATCTTTTGTTTTTCGCATTAAGCCGTATTCCTTGTGGTGATATTAAACAGGGGGACACGTCCTGGGGCCTCTTATTGCATTTTCGATCGATCGGTTGCCGCCAATTTTTATTTCATCATGAGAAATAGCTTTATTCGGGTGACTTTTCTGTAGAGGGAGTTTTTGCGCGATAACCACAAAACACGCGTCTTTAGTGGCGGAATACTTGCGTTAGGTAACTTGCGTTCTGAATTTTACTTAACACTAATGCAATTGCCGACTTTAAACGGGGTTTAACACTTTCGCTGCGCACGGCACGGATTCGCGCCACTATATACTTTTGCTGCGTGCGCGTGGCACGGATACGAGCCAATACGTTCGGGTTTGTTAACGAGTCAAGACGAATTCAGCGCCGAGCATATTCCGTACGTTTTAGTCGGCTTTAGCAAAAGTATTCGGGGTTAGGTACTGTTTTGTTCGCCATTTTCGATTAGTTTTAATCAAAGTGAAAATGTGGCACATTGTAGCACGTGGAGTTGACTCTCGCGTTGAAGTACTCGTTCATTGTACCCAAAGCTTTACGGGAAGTAAATTTATTCGCGATTTCAGAGTTTAAATTTGATTGTGTGTCAACTTCAAAAGTGTGAAAATTCAAAAATGAATAATTACCAAGTGCAATTTGAAAAGTAAGTAAATTTTTTAATTAGTGAATAGCGTAACAATAAACATTTATATTACTGGCTACTATTGCCGAATTTTTATTATTTATAAAATAAGTAGTAATTTATAAAGGGGAAAGAGAGGTGTACTATATGTAGTACATTAGAACAATACATGACTACCAACATCTTTCAAAATTCTCTTTCAGAGGACTATCTCTTCACAATGTTCTAACATTGTTAGAAGAGGATTATGAAGCCATTGATAATGTAGAAGAAATTACACTACTTCCTCCCCTCGATGCAGCCACCGAGCTCACAGATGAAGATTCTGGCGCTGAAAATGACTTGACCATAAATAATCTGCCTGCATCTCAACTACAAGCTCTTGCAGAAATCCAAACAAAATACGACAGCGATTTTTCTTCGGATGATAAAATACCGTTATCATTATTAACGGCAAGAATACCAAACAAAAAGCAAAAGAAACAACACCTAAAAAAATTTCACAATTGGATGGATAAAAGAAGATTTACCTTCCTCGACATCAGGATTTTTTAATGCTGATAATGCAACAAATTTCGAAAATCCACTAGAATTGTTTTCAATGTTTTTTGACGAGGAAGTAACAGATCTCGTTGCGAACCAAAGTAATAATTACGCCCAATAAAAAAAATTGCAAACCTAACATAGACAAGCAAGAGGTCAAATCTTTTATAAGCGTTTTGATCCTTAGTGGTTACATGCGTGTACCACGAAGAAGAATGTTTTGGAAACGTGAAAAGGATTGCCACAATGCCATGGTTACTGAAGCAATTTCCACGGACAGATTTGAGTATTTGTTTTCAAATTTTCATGTTTGCAATAATCGTCAGTTAGATCAAAATGATAAATTCACCAAAGTTAGACCTATTTTTGATTTGTTAAATAAAAGATTTTTGAATAATTCACCGGTTGAAGAGAAGAGATGCATTCAGTTGATGAAGCTATGGTTCCATATTACGGACATCATGGATGTAAACAATATATTCGTGGTAAACCCGTGCGCTATGGATATAAACTTTGGATTGGAAGTACCAGATTAGGATATTTGAATTGGTTTGAGCCTCATCAAGGCGCTGCAACCAATATAAGTAAGAATTTTGCCGATCTTGGAGTTGGTGCAGGAGTGGTATTGGAATATGCCCAAGCATTACATGAAAAATGGCCAGACAGGAAATTTCACCTATTTTTTGACAATTTTTTCACTTCGATTCCCCTAATTGAAAAACTTACCGAATGGAATTTTTACGCCACCGGTACCGTTAGAGAAAATCGGTCAACAAATATTTCTCTGATCGATTCAAAGTGCATGAAGAAAAATCGTCGAGGTAGTTACGATTTTGCAAAAATTGTTGATCAAAATATCATTGCAGTAAAATGGCATGACAACGGTCTGGTTTGTGTTTGTTCTAATTTTGCAGGAGTTAGACCGATTCATATGGTCAAGCGTTATTCTCAGGCAGAGAAGAAAAATGTTCAAATAGAGCAGCCACATATCATCAACATGTACAAATTCCAATATGAGAGACGTTGATCGTTCTGATCAAAATATAAACTTATACTGAATTTCAATTAGAGGGAAAAAATGGTACATGTCTTTGGTAACACACTGTATTGACATGGCAATTGCACCGAATAAACGGTGGACAATTGGATCAACTTAGCTTTAGAAGACGAATTGCTACAGGGTTATTAATCCAAAATAAAAAAGAGTCGACTTACCAAAAAGGTCATCTAAGTAAAGTCAATCGGATTGATTTACGTTTTGATCGTATTAATCGCTTCGTAAAACCCCAAGAGAAGCAAACCCGATGTGGCCACTGTCACCAAAAAAAACCACTACGAGATGTAAAAAATGTGACATTGGTGTTTATGTCGAGTGTTTTCTATTATTTCATACAAATAAATAATTTCGCTTAAATAGAGATGTATTTTCCTAATGTCCTATATATAGTACGGTCTAAATTACTTACTTAAAAAAATATATATATGTTTATAAATTTTTGTTTTTCTTATATGCTAATGAATAATATTTTCAAAAAATTATTTTTGTTTTAATGTCAAAACATCGCTTAGGCATATCTGGGTTAAGCAAGACATTCGAAAATGATTGTTTAAATAGGTAGGTACATCGCCTGTAAATCAGCTCGCGAATCCACTATTTAAAAAAAAAAAATACAAAATCGTTCTAATTCTCACGAGGCGGATATACGAAGTAAAAATTACAAAATAACGTTTAATAAGTGCATCAATTTTCCATCGAATCGGTATTTTTAATTGCCTGAAATTATTTAGAAATCCGATTTTAACGTCGATTACATTTAACAAGATAAACGGCGACCATTACGTTCAACTTTACTTATTAAGCTCGGTTATAGGTAAGTATCTACGACATTTTTTTTCATTGGAAACTCATCAAGTTTTAATAATCGGCTACGCGCGCAATTAAAAATCATTTTGCATAACATCCTTCGCGAATCGCGTTTAAGACGTTTTCCTCTTCGACGTTTATTCCTTAAATTACTTAAAAGGAAATGGTTATTATCTGTACTACATACATCGGTTTTTAGAACTATCGGTTAGTGAAAGTCGATTACCTTACAGTGTTTCCCATTATTTTCTTTGCGACGAGAAGCTTTAGCGTCGACGATTTTTCAAACGACCGCCCGCCCCGCCTCGCCGCGAACAAATTCAACCGAAAACCGCAAGTAAACGCCGCGCCGCGCCGCCGAAAAGGAAAGTTTCGAAAAATCTCTTCCTCGATTGTTCTAAAATTTATTGATCGATCTCGGTTTTTAATTTCTAATCCAATTAGGCGACTTTTGATGCGTGTGCACTTTCGTTTTAAATCGAGATTCACCTGTCGCCCATTTCGGCCGTGCGCGTTCAAATTGCGAGCGTCCGCGTGCAATTTCGAATGAAAAAAAAAGAAGATTTATTGTCGTCTTCCGATTAGAACATCACAAATAGAATTAGCGTTTAGTAATAGCTAAACGGACGTGATTGTGTTGTTTTTATTTACCAACGCGGCTCATCTCGAACCGGAGGTTTCATTAATCGAAGTGAGAGCGAGATTTAATAATTTAATAATAACGTAGGGGGAATCGTATCGATTTCGGAACGGGTTTTCGGACGTTTTAATTCGCGTGTGATCGGAACGAACTTATTTATTAAAACGGCGCTCGCATAAATTACCGTTTAAACGAACTGAAACGGCGATATTTTATGAAACACCGAAAATCGTTTAATAAGTTGTCGGCTACTTCATCTTTAAAGGTTAATCGAGGTCGTTTTATTTTTAAATAACGATTAATTTACAGAATTTAAATAAAACGGATGTTATTATAATATTATACGATGGTGGCGGTAATAGTATACGTAGTTAATAAGGTCAGTCGGTGAAGCAATTTTTCGAACCGTTCCACGTGCCTCCCGGACTTTTTTTTTCCGCCGTACTTACCATTTGTCTTTTATTTATCGAAGGAATTGTTCGAATCGTAACGGTCGGGAATTGCATTGTTTCTTTTTTAATGTTCGAGGCGATGCCGTTACTGTATTTGGAGGTCGCTTCGGAACCTCCCGACGAGAAATTTTTTGCTCGCCGCGTTTGAAAAATCGACGGAAAATAACGTGTCGCCCGAAGGCTACGCACGTTTCTACAGGTAAATACGTCGATTTCGTTTTCGTTTCGCGGTTTTTAAGCGGCTATCGTCAAAAACGAAATAAAAAACGACTTCGACGATCGAAAGCAGTTTTCACCGACGTCTCTACGACTATAATCTTTAGGTAGGTATAAGCGGCTTTAATTGTCTATTATTTTTATACGGGATTGCCAATTACGAATTGCCGTCGGTTATTGATTTTATGTCCATTTCAGTTTGTCTCCCGCGCACTTTCCCGAAATGAAAAGGAGACGGAGAGCGAACGCGTGACGTCTCGCAAAAACAACGGGAAGTGAACCAGATCGTAGATTTTGCATCGTCAGTGGTGGACAGTTCGGTTTCTCTTTCGGTAGAAATGCGATCAGGATGGCTCTGCGTATGAAAGTGGAGCGAACACGCACGGCTACTTGTTCCTTGTACAGCGAACATAGCCACACGACAAGAATATCTATAATATCTACAGCTAATCTATTATGTGTTGTCTTGTTCGCGAAAAACAAAAAAAGCGCGCCGCGCCGCGATTTCCAAGAAACCGAAGCATCGATCGACAAATCGCTTTGCGTAATATCGACGGCGTGTTGGCAGTGGGACGTAACCCACACTTTTTTTTTGGTGTTATTCTGACCATCTCGTGCGTCTAAAACAAAATCCGACAACAATATTCCGATTTTGAAAAAAACGATTTGTAACGTATCCGATTATATAACTACGCGGCAACACAAAATGCGCGCGTCCGTAAAACTTACTTTTTGCGGGTCACGTCCTTCTGCCAAAACGCCGTCGATATATTTTGACGGTAACACTTTCGCAACGCGCGCGCGCCGCGCGCCGTAACGAGGCTACGAAACGCAAGCGTAAAACTCGTGCTCCTCAACCCAATCGACGAAACGCCGCTGAAAAAACAACGTACAGATCACGAATTCGTCCGAGAAACGGGCCTTGCTGGCAAAAAACGGTATTATAATTTCCTAAGAAGAAGCACAGAGTCATCTTTGAGAACATCAAGAGCCCACTTCGCTTGCCCCCGCGCCAAAACGTTTCAGCCGAATAAACGTTTTTTTTGGATTTTTTCGATTTACTGCGATGAAAACCAAATTGACGGAACCCGAATTTACAATGTGGACGAAGGGCGGTTTTTTCTATTGTTCAAAAACGTTGTCGAAAGGCGTTGGCGCGAAAACGTAAAAAGCGAGTGGAGAAAGAGGCAGTTATCTTGACCAGCGGCCCCTACAAGAACGAACCGAGTGTCAATAAAAGACTAAAGACTCTCAAAATTTAAAAAAAAAACAGTCGACGTCTCGTCAAATTTGCCTCGTGGTAGTGCTTGTAATAAAAAGAAATCGACTGAATCTTGCTAGAAGTTGAAAGGTTAGATGCGGTTCAGTGTCTAAACTCTAGACCGATGGGTCCATATGCTTCTTATGCACAAAGAATGGTATATTGTGACCACAAGTATTTTTATCGGAAAAAAAATTGTTTTTTAACGTTTTCACGTAGGCACGTTTGCGCGTAAAGCTATTATATGACGGGCTTTCTATTGACTCGGTGGCGTGTGCAATGATTGCGCACGGACTACGACGTTTTCGATTGACCAACGCACGATCGGCCTATTTGTTTGCAACGGTCAACTTTCGGTACCATTTATCGATGCAAAATTACACACTTCGTCGGAAAAGATATATCGCTGCCCGTCGTGCTTATATTTGAAAAGACAGTAATAGGAATTTGTTTAATTTGTACTTTTTCTCGTATCTGACTCAAATACACTTCTCGTAAAAACATGTGAAATTTTAATTTTTTTATTTTTGGCAATGAGTTTCCAAAATTGAACCAATTGCGAAGGTTTTTTTTTAACTACATTGCAGGATATCTAGTTGTTTAAAATGGTCAACAGATAATTCGATAAAAAATTCCGTCGATCTTCCCCCCAAACCTTTAACGTCTTATTCATAAACAGAGAGCGGAGCTTTAAAAATGCGACGTTCTTGTACTTTCAATAATTAAATACATCGGTTTTACTCGTATCTAGTATATATTTTTCGGGTTCGTCGTTTACGCGGTCGTTGAAATCTCCAGCGATTATACTTGTTCGAATTGCCCATTTTGACAACGGCAAAGTTTAACGAACCGACTTAATCATTTTACAGTATTATAACGTATTATTTATAGATCTTAATATTTACGGGGTTAAAATTGGTACACCCGGCGCCGTATGAAGAGACTACAAAACGCTTATGGTAAGTGTCTAAGTTGCCTAATCCAACCCTAAGTCAATAATGACAAAAATTTTAAAATTCAATTTATACGTATTCTTATTAAAACTAAAATAGTTTTTAACATTTTTTACTTTTTTGCGCCCCGAACCTGGTTGCGCACGCTCTCGTTACGACGTTATAGGTATTAAAATCAAGCGCAAATCGTCCCGATTTAATTTGGATGTTTTTTTTGGTCGTTACATCGATTTCACGTCGGCATGCTCGCGTTTGTTCGATTTTTTGACGTATCGAAAGCGCGGCAAATCCAAAGAATCGCTTTCGTCGAAATAATAAAATTTAAGAGACGGATTCCCGAATTTTAATTAGCCATTTCTCAGAGATCACCGCTCGCGCGCGTCTCGCATCCGAACACTAATTCGTCAAATAATGGGCCGTTCGCGGGCAGAAAAAAATTAAGCAACTGATTTAATTCCGATTCGGCTCGAGGGCCCCTCTTAAAAAGGAGACGTCGCGCGGCACAACATACGCCGGCGTTCGGTCGCCGCGCCGAAAAAAAATAAACGAAATTCCCACATTTTTGCGAAATAAAGTCATTTACCTTCGTTAGGAAAATAAGCGATTATTACGCGACGTCGAAAATATTTTTACTTTTTTAAACGGCAGGTAACGGCGGCGCGGTTACGTAAACCGCTAATAAATTAATTTCTCACGATTTTTAAGAAGCTTATAAAGTTTCTATTTAGGAAGATAGTGGTAATTAATGAAAACTCAGGAAACTATAAGAACATTACATCAATCAAGCTAACGGAACCTTCGCCGAGCGAGAATACGATCGTCTCCGCGGCTCGTCGCTCCAGTTTCTCTACGATTCAATTAATAACGCGATCGTCGAGATTTTTTGTAATTTACACGCTAATATCTTTATTTGTGTAACGGCCGATGTGAAAAATTCAATTAGGACGTGGCGACGTAATTAGCGAAATATACGACGCGAAGGCTCGCGTTGCGCATAATTGGAGCGTACAGATATAATGATCTTCCTCGTCCAAAGAAAACATTCGGTTAACGACTTCATCTCGTCGACGCTCGGTAAATAAACACTCCTATACCGTCATTATAAAAAGGAACTTTTTACTTCGCGCGCAAATTAAGGTGGATTTTATTATATTCATTGTGTAACCTGTGTGAAAACCTCTTTTTGTTACACGTCATTACGACGAATTATTATTTATTAGAAAAACACGCCGTAGCTCTTGTCGCGGATAATTTTTCGACAAAATTACGGCATAACTAGGTAGTTAGGTACTGCGGCAAATCGCGTATCGCGTGCGCTTTCTTATTTTCGACCGCAAAACCGCGTGCCCCCCCGACTCGGTTCCTTCTTTTCGACTTTCGTCGAGATCGTTCTCGGTCGGAGATCGCGGCGCGTGAAAGAAAAAAACGTTCTCGAATTAATTTGCGAGATGATTTTACTTTTGACGGGTCGGTGAAAAATTAAATTGGTATCTATATTGATTAATACGCGAGATTTAATCTTAATTATGTCAACCACACCTATTTGTATCAAAAAGGAAGTGCAAATAGCCTTCGAATTGCACAACGTGTTAGAAATGTAGTTTAGATTGCCGCAGCTCGCGCTAAGGGTAACGGCTTAGGTACTCTATATTTTAGATTTGTATTTAGAAATTATATGTCTATGGTTGGACGGTTACGATTATTATTGGTCTTTTTAAGGTTAACCTGCGTCGCTATTGCCACACTTCTATACGTGTTAAAAACATTAATATTTCGGGCATGTCTTTCGTCTACTTGCGGAACTTTTACCTGATACACGTTTACAATTGTTTCGCGATAATAATCACTGTAATCTTGAGAAAATTATGATATCGAACGCTTTCAGTTCGTTTGTTGAATGGTCTTCGTCATTTTTGGTAATGTTGCGTTTATACGCCGTGCAAATCGATGGCGATGACGTGGTAGCGGCATCTGTGATTAATGAAAAATTTCGACTTCGCAAACGAATAGTCGAGGTACAAAAACAAAAAAATATTCGCTTCGCACTTAACGCAGTTCATCGGAATTTACGTGAAGGGTCCAAGTCCAGGGGTAAAAATAGGCAAATGAAAACGACGAGCAAAACGGTAACCCGAATGCTTTTCGCACACGCTGACTAAATCGCAAGCCGTTGACGCAGCGCTGAATTCGTCCTGACTCGTTAACTTAACGCGAATCCTTGGCGCGGATCCGCGCCATCAGCACGCTTTAAAAGAATACGGCGACACGGATCCGCGCCATACGCCAACACAGATATACCGTTCTTATGGGCGGTGGAGAAATTTGCGCGTTAATAGTGCGAAATTCCATTAAAGCCAAAGACGACATTTTTGCTAAAAATTAAAAACATTCCAAGTCGTTTAGTAAGTTAGATATAAGAACTAGTTATCGTTTACATGCACACGTCAAGTTTAAGACGGACGATAATAACACGGCACACGGTGAAGATTTAACAAATGAAGAATAAAGAAAAAGAAATGTGTCGATTAACATCGTGCCGTCGAAAATTATCGTAAGCTTGGAGAAAATTATGGAAAAAAAATAGAAAATTCGATTGCAATAAGAAACGATCAAATACGACGAGTTTTCAAAACTGCATCGAAAATCAAATCGACATTTCAATTTTATCGTGCGCCTTTTTGTATTAGTTGTAGGTAGGTATATGAACGATTAACTTCGTTTCGATGAGATCGAGCCGGAACTAAATCCGCCAATGTTTTTTAAGACGACCGCCGACGCTTTAGACGAAAGCATCGCAAAGGCCGAAGACGTTTTTCTATTAAAAATATGTAGAATACTTAATAAAATTTACATTAAAATAAGTAATAATATCGATTTATGTGAATACAGACGCTTAAAACGCCTTAATAATTCTGTAGCGATCACGTAAAACGATTTTTTCTCGGAGACTTCGACGCGACGTGAGAAGGGAAACTTTTTTCGAACGACATTTAATTGGATTTAAACGTGCCGAACAAATTATTTTTAAGTTTAAATTAATATTTTTACCGGTAATTATGTTGTTTAACGTAGGGCGGCGTATAAATAATATAAATATGTACGGAAACACGGCTGCCCTGTTCAAACAATTTGAGTTATAAGTTTGAAATCATTTCGTATTTTTTAGGACTAAAAAATTTTTAAAATTTTTCGTCTTTATAACCATTAGAATTTTGAATAGGATTAAATAACAAAAAAAAATGCAAAATACAAGTTAATAAATATTTGAATTATGCTACGCCGACTAAGGTATTTAACTCTCAAATCTAATACAGGTTCAATCAAACAGAAAATAGGACGTTGTCGAGAAACACTTGTCCGGATATAGTCGACTGTTAGGTACGTTACGAAATGATATAAAATACACAGCCAATAATAAAATTAGTTAAATATCAAGGTACATATACGGACCAACAAATTATTATTAATTAAATAGAAACGCGCAGACATTTTTGGTTCTTGAGGTCGACAATTCGCCCAAAAAAAATTGAATAAATAAGTATTTATAGGTGTAATTGAATTTTCCGTGCCGATTATGTTAATTTCGAGATTGTTTAGATTTGTTCGTGGGTCGGCTAAATTAATAGTTCTTTTACTTATGTTGGACAGCGGATATTTATTTAAGGAATTGCACGTAAATACAGACACAATTATAAACAATTAGCTCTTAAATGTTTTTATCTTTACGACATGTCCGCTGTTTTCGAGGTGCAACGGAACAGTTCTCAATATTATATCGCACTGTACGTATATTTAAATTAAATAAATTGCAGACAACGACGACCCATTTCAAAAACAAAATCAGTTTATTTGCCTCAATATCCAATACAAGCTCCGTAATCCATAAATACGTAGGTATTTGTTGAAATTTTTCCTCATTTGGTAAGTTTTGCTCAATAATCGCCGTACTAAATTAAACAAGCGACGTTAATGGGACTGTTCCGTAACGAATCTAATAATTTTAAAGCCTCTATATAATGTAGTATCAATAGAAACACACGAAAATGTCTTTCCATACCTATGTATAACATTTTAGTTACAGAATCGACCCATAAGTTGATAATTTACGACGCAATAAAAACGGCGCCTAATTGTCCTAGGCGATAAATTGGAAAAACGGCGAATTGTCCTCACACATGTAACGGCAGAAGCAATTTCATTTAAACGTATACACATATTCTAAAACGCCGCGCGGCAACGTGCCTTTAATTCAGTTGTAAATAATTTCTGCACGTCTCCTTAACATCTACACGCCATTTATTAACGTCAGACTACAGATCCACGTTGTAAATAACGTTTTTGGTCACTTTTCACCAGAAGAGATTACGAGAACGTCGGATTACCTACTTTCGAAACGCCCACGACGCGCCCGACGTACGAAAGCACCGAGGCCGAAAGCTCGCCTCGTATTTTACGAGCGCGAAAATAAATTTCGACTTTGTTTTGCAACCCGATTAATAATACTTAATACGGAACGCGCAACGTGACCGGTGCCCTTTCAAAATTTTAAACGCCATAAATGCCTTTTCGATAGTCCGTTCCATTTAACGAATGCCCGAGTTACTGACGTTTTAATTGAATTTATTAAAATTAGAATTTAAATTAGAACCTACTTCGTAAAATTATTTATCGGTTTCGATTCCATATATATTTTTTAATTTAATAACTTCTGAAACGTCGGTACGGGATTATTAAAATAATGGCCGTCTAATAATAAAACCGTAAAATTAAATCAAAACGTTTTTAATCGTATTTAAAACTTTATAAGTAGAGGTACCGTATGCAAATTATTTTTCCGGTATATGTGAAAATGATAAAAGTAAAATTTACGGTTTCGAAACGTCAAGTAGTTTCACTAAACGGCCGCGCAGAACGCGATCGGATTTTTATTAAAATACAACGACAGGTGTTACGCGTTTCGTCTTTCCCCGATCGTTTGTTGTTTGTTTTTTTGCGTTCCCGAACTAGAACGAATGCTCCAATTTTAAGATAAGTTTTAATAGAATTTCTCCGTGTTGGTGAGTAAATCGTTTTTTTTTTGTTTTTTTTTTGGACAAGAAAGTGCCGGATGCGGACAAATTATGGCTACCGTATTTTTTCACGTTATTAGTTAGTGTAAATATATGTATCGTACGAGACTGCGCTTAATTTTCCGTAATTAAACCGACGACGAATTAAATCTGGCATTTGAAAATTATAATTATCTTCCTATCGCCTAGTTACGCGGTAGGCAGATCGAAAGGTTACGGTGCTGCAGGTAGCGCTGCCTGACGATTAAACACCCCGTGTACCGCTGCGCGTCGCTTAATTAAACGCCACCTATCATTTAAATCATTACGCGAATATCCGACTTCTTGCGCACTCCTTCGATCGCATGCCCTGTTAATCTTAAATCATCGAGCCGGTACTTATACTCTTTAGCGTTTACACAAAGATGAGAATGTAGAATACGACGTGTAGCAGGAAATAACAAAGTACCGATCAAGGAAGAATTTACTCAACGTCTATAAGTGCACGGAGCTTGGTCGACTGAATCCGAGGAATTTGTAGTTATTCGTGATTATAACTGGGCGGATTACATAGCTGTTGTTGATATATCCTCTCTTTCATGCCGATTTCTTTCTCGACTCGTTCAGTTACAAGCTTCCTGACAGGAGTTTTTGATTTACGCGGCGCGGCTCGCGCCTCGTCGCTCTCGTTTCAAATGTCCGGGGCCCTTTGCGTCGATTACGTGCCCAAAACTGGATTACCTACACAATTTCGACCCCTCGGTCCGCGAGTTACGAACGTAAAGTTCAAAAAATAAAAAGAATCATTTTCGTCGGAACGGACGAAGACGTGGCGGGCTCGATTTTAATAAAACACGACAATTTTCGAAACATATTTTTCGTACACCCTGTAGAGATGCCGCTTTTATATTTCGCACTAAAAATCGCTACCTACCCGCACGCGATATATATTTTACTTGAAAACGTTTGTCGGGGCACAACGTGAATTAAATATACCGGGTGTTAAAAAAACGACGTCGAAAAGTTTACGGACATTTTTGCGTCGTACACCGCAACGATCAATAAGACAAACATAGGCCAGTTCTATAAAGTATTAATAAAAAAGTAAGTGGTCTTAAAGTACAGTAGAAACGCGAATTATCCGTGAAGTTCTATTATCCGTAAGGCCCCGCTGAAACTGATTGTGAGAATAAAAAAAACAACAATCTATTCGTCAAAGAAAGATATCAGGTTATTAAGACTTAAAAACAACTTATTCAAGTTTGGATTTTTTTATACAGTATGTACATGTTAATTACCTAATTATTATATGTAACTAACGCATACAATATAGGTAACATCTCATGTAAACTTACGCGACCGATAATCGAGTTCCCACTGTAGTAAAATTTTCAGTAGATGTCTCCCAAACAAAAAAGTTCGCGGCAATTAAATCGGGGGACCGAGGAGACAAACAACCAGACCTCTTAATATAAAAGCGGCATCTCTGCAGGGTGTACGAAAAATAGTGTTTCGAAAATTATTATATTTTATTTGGCCGCCCCGTAGATGACGAAATTAAATCGAACTACGCCCGTCCGAACCCCCCTTAAGTATCCCGTATTTTGTTCAAGGCCACGACTTTATCAGTTCCGGAGAAAAATTTGAAAATCCTTTTCGCGGATCAAGTCTGCAACGTCGGTTGTACGTGTTTACAAATCCGTTTGTTTGTTTGGTCTGGATCCGCCTTTAGATTAAGCCAATAGGCCATTCCAATTTCAAATTTCTTTTTCGTTTTTGAAGTTTAAGTCATAACTCGCGAACCGCACATGCGGATCGAGGGGCCGAAACGATAGATAATTCGGTGCTGGTCGATGAGGTGTCATGTGTGTGTAAATTACACCGATATCGCTGGGGGCATCTGGTCTTAACGACGTAGTCGAACACCTGGCAAATCTTGCCGAATTATAACCAGACCCGAAAGGTCTGGTAGTAGATAAGTAGTAGATAATATCACTAGCGCCTGAAAATTGTTTTGTTGCCACCCAGTTACGTCAAATAAAATGATCAATTTTGGAAATATTTTTTTGTACTGATCTACCCGCGTCCGTGGGTCGATGGACGAGTTGTGGGAGGTTCGGACGCCGGTTCTGGCGCTCTTAAAATATAAGTAAACCCACACCCCTCCGGACCGAGCAAAGCTGGGACACCGACGTGGAGGTTTCTCGATTAAAAATAAACAGCAAAAAAATGGCTCGAACCCACGATCCTGAGGTTAACCAATCGTCAATAATAACATAAGTAGTCACAACCTCCACGTCGCACGTTTACCAAACATTTTGGCCCCAAAGGTCAAAATAAACCTTGCAGTTAAACAAAGAAAATGGAACTGGAGACGACTCGAAATCGAAATTTCGCGGATCAAGTCGGTTGTATGTGTTTACAAATCCATGTTTGTTCGGTCTGAATCCGCCTTTAGATTAAATCGTGTGGGCCATTCAAATTTCATTCCCGTGCACGTCATCGATAAAATGATGACTATAGATTACCAAGTTGGAAGAGTACGACATATTCTATCGACGATTCACCTGCACACATTAGGTAAATACATGGCAACAATAGATTTCATTACAGTAATCCCTCGCTAACCGCGGGGTTCGGTTCCACAGAGAGACCGCGGTTGGTGAAACCGTAGTTAGCGAGGGATACATGATTTTTCACTGTGTACATACAATACATTGTATTACATGGGAACATGGGAAACAATAAATAGAAGAAGTTATATCATAAGCTTTAATGAACAAAGAAATGTATAGTATTATTGAGTACATATGTACGTATTCATAGAGTATCTACAACATACACAAATTAGAAGAAGAATTACTTACGAAAATACGAAAGAATAGTTGGCTGTCTCGTTTCTTTCTTGATTTCCTTCTGGACCTCTTTATACGGCTGTATGAGACCCTCCAAATCATTTTTAAAGTTCAGACTCCTTTCTAATGATGGATCTATGTCAAAAACCAGGCCTTGGAGTTGTTGTGCAGATGAAAATATTTTGTTTATGTTACTTAAATTCGGGGACGTAATTGTCGGTATCGTGGTCGTTTCTTCCTGGGGGTCGTCGTCGTCACTTGATTCAGCTTCCGGTATTTCGTGAAGTTCAGTTTCTATCAGTTCATTATTATGAGAGTTTAGAATTTCTTCAACATCAATTTCGTGCAACACCCGCAGAATTTCTTCGATTTCAGGTGCTTTGTCAGGCGCACCTAAATTAACCATCACTATTTCTGGCCAAAGTTTTTTCCAGCATGCATTTAATGTAGATGGAAGTAACTCATCAGTTACATCCTTGACGATTGCTACACACCGAGTAATGTTAAATTGTTTCCAACTCTGCGTAACAGTCAATGAAGGATCTATTTCCATTCTGTCCATGATATGACTGAAAGTTCGTCTCAGGTAATATCGTTTAAATGCAGCAATTATCGCCTGATCTAATGGTTGTAGGAGTGAGACGGTGTTGCGAGGCAGAAATCGAACTTCTACATTTGGGTCGACTAATTTCAGGGATTCGGGTTGTCCGGGAGCGTTGTCGATGATAAGAAGCGCTTCGAAACTTTGAGGTCAAATATTGCTAACACTAGGAACAAAGCAGTTCACGAATCAGTCTGTAAATAATGATGCCGTAACCCACGCTTTTGGATTTTCTCTCCAAAACGCTGGTAAGCGATTTTTGTCTTTATTTTTAAAAGCACATGGGTTAAGACTTTGTATGGGTTTCACTCGAAGCGTTACACCAAAATAGAAGGGTTAGCCTATTTTTAACAGCTTTAAAACCAGGTGCAGATTTCTCATTTTGTGATATGAAAGTTCGAGTAGGCATACTCTTCCAAAATACTCTTCCTCTCGTCGGCGTTAAATACTTGTTCTGGCTTATACCATTCGCGTTCGATGAATTTTTTCATCTCGGTCGAATATCGATTGGCCGCCTTTTGATCCACTCGATCCCACGATTTTAACATTATGCAGAGAGAACCGTTTTTTGAATTTCTCGAGCCATCCATTACTTGCTTGGAAACTTAACGTTTCACATTCAGATTTTAATTGATCAAAAAGCCGTATCGTCTTTTCTTGAATGATGCGGCCACTAATAGGCACCCCCTTTTGTGTTTGATCTTCAATCCAAATGCTAAGAGCTTTTTCCATCTTTTCCATAGTTTGAGATCATGGAAAAAATGTTACTTTGTTGCTTAACACTTAACACTGAACCGAATTGATTGTTCACACTTTTTAATTGTTCTTACGGTCGATTCGTCGACCTTAAACTTTTTCGAGACATTCGCAAAAGTTTCGCCTGCAGCCGAACAATCCAACAACTGATTTTTTTTTATTTAGAGCCACGACAATTCGCTTTCTTTTTACTAAGTCTTTATCGCCATTTTTAGAAGACATTTTCGAAAATTCCGAAACGAAACGTGCAGCGTGTAGGAATAACACCGAACAACTGACGGTGTAGGCTGGCGCGTAAACCCGTTTTTACGGCTATTGATGATTAGGCTAATATAAAAACAAACCGCCACCTACCCTTCCTTCCCGACTGCATGACGTGAGCGTGCAAGGTTATTGTACTACGAGTTTACCCATTTTTTACCGAATATTTTACACTTTTATATTTTGTCTTAAAAAATTATTATTTTTTTTTAATTTCATAATCGCAAATTTACAATCTACTTCAAACATTACAAAGTAATAAGTAAATGGGATAAAAGAATTTGATTTGAGTCAGGTACCATCCACTAATAGTTCTCTGGAATTCATTCAGGAAGATCCTCTGGTCACAGTTTCTTCAATCTTCTCTTGCTGGTTGCTGTGTGAATAGTTCGCCTACGAGCGGATTACTATGTCCTACGCATCTATTTTTATATTTGGTAGCAATGGGTTTGATAATGTCGTTGGTGAATGGTATTCTTAGGTCAGTGTGTAGAGTTTGGTTAGATATGTACCAAGGCGCGTTAGCTAACATGCGAAGAGTTTTTGATTGAAATGTTTGAAGGATCTTAGTTTACGATAGCTTACTACATACCCACAGTTCAATTCCGTATGTCCATATCGGTTTTATTATGGTTTTGTAGATAAGTAGCTTGTTTTCAATTGATAGGTGGGATTTTCTATTAATTAACCAATACATATTTTTAATCTTTAAATCTAATTGTTTTCTTTTGGCTTTATGTGTGCTCGCCAGCTTAGTTTTTGATCTAGATGCATTCCTAGGTACTTAACTTCTGTTTTGATTGGGATAGGCACGTTGCTTAAATGAAGTTGTGGACAGTTGATTCTTCGGTTAGTAAAATTTACTTGTGTAGATTTAGTTGGATTAACTGCAATTTTCCATTTCTTCAGCCAATTTTGTAATGTGGTTAGGTGATTCTGTACCTTTTCTGAAGCTCGTAGAGGATCTGAGTCCGTAGACATGATGGCTGTGTCATCCGCAAATGTGGCTGTGGTTGTGTCGTTCGTTAGTGGGACATCGTTGGTGAACATTAGGTAGAGAAATGGACCGAGCACACTACCCTGCGGCACTCCCGATTTAACACAGTGATAGTTAGATAGTTCGTTATCAATTTTCACTTGGAAATAACGCTCGCTCAGATAGGATTTCAAGATAAGGTATATTTGGTCAGGGAAGTAATTTTTTAGCTTGTATAATAGTCCCATATGCCAAACCTTATCAAAGGCTTGCTGGATGTCTAGAAATACTGAAACACATACCTTCTTACTCTCCAGACTACCTTTAATTTTATTGACTATCCTATGGCACTGTTGAATGGTTGCATGGTTATGGCGGAAACCAAATTGATGATTAGGGAGGAGTTCACTTAAGGAATTGTCTTCTAGAATTTTGTTGAGAAATAGCCTTTCAAAAAGTTAGCCAATATAGGTCTGTACGAGTTTGCCTCCGTTGGGTTTTTACCAGGTTTCGGAACCATTAGAATCTGGGCATATTTCCATTGTATTGGAAAGTAGCATAGGCGCAGTACACTGTTATAGATGTTCTTTATTAGGATAACTGCTTTTCTTGGGAGTTTCTTTAATATATCTGCCACTATTAAGTCGTGCCCAGGGGCTTTGCGTCGATTTAGAAGTTTTATTTCTCTAAGGATTTCCTTTATAGTAAGTGCTTGCATCGGTGGTGATAGTTGGCATGGAGAATTTAGGAATGTTTCTATCTCTAAGTCATCGTTAGTTATTGCAGGCAAGGAGAAAACACTTGACAAATATTCCGCAAATGTATTGGCTTTATCGATATTTGATCGTGCCCAGGTTCTATTAGGTTTTCTAATTGGCGGTATAGTTACAGTGGGTCTTTTGAATTTCTTAGTCGCCTTCCAGAGTGAGTGGTCATCAGAAGAAAGGTTGGTAATGTATGATTGAAAAATTTCATTTTTAGATGCACGAAGAGCTTTTTGAAGTTTGTGCGTTATTCTATTCGATTGAGCTTTGTCCATGAGGTTTCGTGTACTTTGCCATCTTCGGCGAGCTTTTCTTTTATCTTGTATAAGTTCTTTGATATGTAGCGGAAAGTTATTACTTCCTTGATTCCTAAAAAAAAAATTTTTTTTAATAAATTTAAAAAAGTGAACCGCGGTTGGCTAATCCGCGGTTAGCGAGGGATTACTGTACTTCCTGACGCGAGTGCCTGTAATTTGTAATTTCAAATCGATTGCACAGACCCGATGGAAGTGTCAACTGACACGACGGTATTTCACCCTCGCTCTTTTTTTAAGTGAGTTTTACGTTGTACAAGTCTCGGTGTCTCGAGCAAGTTGGGAACGGCTCGGTACGGTAGAGCGATGGAATTTCGGTTTGCGACGAATCGGTACTAATCGTACCAATTATAAACGTCCGGCGCATTTTAAATGCGGAATTTACCTAAAACAGATCCGTGCGGAGCGGAGTCGCGAATTAAAATATCCCGTGACATTTGAAGCGACCGCCGCTGCCGCGGCCGTTATGGTAACTGTTGCGTCCAGAAAAGGGGCTTCGTTGCCCATTATTAAATCGAATCTCCGCTCTATACGCTATTGTTATATATTTCCTGGACATTTGCATTAGATTTTAGCAAAGATGATTTCGTATACGTTATTATACGTGCCTACGCGTTCGGCGTATTTGGATAAAGCGAACACGAACGGAATAAGATTTATGTCGCGCGCAATCGGGAATTATGGGATAATTCCGAACGTACGAGATCGGATACCTTACCTAGATAGCGACTCGTACGAAGTTTATAACTTTATTAATAAGAGCGGCACGGGCCGCGGCCGTACAAATTCGCGACGCATCCGATCAAACGCGGATTAATATAATATATTATATATTAATAATTATATTAATATATTTTATTAATATAAACAACATTATTATAATGTAAACGCGAACGATTTGCATTGCAGATCGCACCAATACGTAAACGATAAAAAAAAATTCATTTATTATACTCGGACCCGTTGCTCCGTCGCGTATTTACGCCGTTTAATAATAAAAAAAAATACGATCGCGCTCGTTTCAATGCCTACGCCAATTTTTTCTTGCGTTTGCCGAACTAATTAAGGCTAATCTTTTTGTTTGTTGAATAAATTAATAAAGCGGACGCATAATTCGGTTGTCTGTCTGTTTCGATACAGTTTCGTACTCGCCCGTGGGCGCCAGAGATTCTCGTGGTCGAATTAGAAATGCCAAAATCGACGTTGCGAATTTAATTAAAATTCGGGGTTTTTTTTTCTCTTTTAATTACACGCGTTCGGCTCACGAACAATAATCGATCCCGTTGTGGATTTTAAAAGTTACGCTAATCGAAACGATCGCCGAACATACGTACCACGTAAGTACGTAGCAGCTCCACTTTCTCATTGTTAAGATATAAGATGGTTGTAAGCAATTTTTATCAACGGAGATTTTATATAACCTATGCGACGTTTCATCTAAAATGGAAGCACTTTCTCTTATCTGTAACACGTACCTATACCCGTGGCGACTGACCATTAAACTGTTTTACGGAGCGATTTGCGATAGCACACCGTAACGCCGCGTATATAGAAAAACGGGTCCTGCAGGATCACTCGCGAAAGCAAATAGGAAGAGCAATTCGAACTGCGAAACGATCGGTTGAAAGTAATTCGAGTCGAGTTTCGTGGTAATAAAAAAAAAATTGGTTAGTTTGCTCTATTTAATATCGCCCCGTTCGCTCCGGGCAAGGAAAGTCGAAGAACTATTATAATTACGGGTTAAAGAATATACGACACTTTATGCTTTTATTACAGCAACGCGTGCTGGACACGCTCGTGATTTATTTATTTTTTTTTAATTTAATAACCGAAGGTGAAATTAATTAAAATTGCGCGTCGAAGGCTTCAGAATAGAATCATAAAAAAAATATGCAAATATCGGATGAGTCGTGCTCTCGAAATTAAAAAAAAAAATTAATAGACGCGGCCGTTTCGTTTGTGTCCTCTCGACGATCACGACACGGCCACCGTTTTAACAAGTCTTTATTGCGGCTCTTCCTCGTCGAAGACATAACAAAAAATATATTTAATTAATCTTTTTTAATTAAGTAATCTACTTTTGCTGCTTCGCCAGTTAAAGTCGAAACTTTCTTTTTAAGAAAACGATCTCGACCATTGTAAAAGAAAAAAAGGAAACCGCGAAACCGTCGAAGATCCTGCATCCTTAATCAAACATGACCGATGTAATTTTTTACTCGGTCGCAATACCGAAAACATTTGTTACCTACAGGTTAAAGCTATCGCCCCGTTTTTATGTCTCTTTTAAATTTTATATCGAATTTATTACGAACCTGTCCAATTAACTAATTAAGTAATAGTTAAACAGTTTTTGTTGGATTATTATTTAATTTGTTAGGTATAACACGGAAATGTTCGGACGTTTTTTGTTCGCTCCTTTAGCGCGCGCCGCGCCGTTTTTTGAAAGTATTAAATTCTTAAATGATCGTTTTTGCTATTTACATTAACGTAAATGATACACGTGTCGCGTATTAGGTACCTACAAATTTGAGCTTAAATTATTCATGTATTTAAATTCTAATTTATTATTATAGACGAATGAGTCAACGGAGCGTGCCGTCGTAAAATACATAATATTTAAGTATTTTCACTTTCGACGCGTGCGATTTTAGCAAAGTTTCGGGGCAATAAAATTTTACCGTGAAACGGATAAACCGTGTAGGAAATTATTAAGGCTTTAATTTAAACGGTTTCGTCAACTTCCTATGTTAGTAGATAACTTCGTTTTTTATTTATTTTTTTTTAATTCGATGACTCGTTTTGAGCATCTCGAGCGTCTTAACAGCTATCGAGACAATTTATGCGAGGCCAAAAAAAAGAACGATCGAAAACAAACACTTGTTAATGGACGGGAAAAAAACGAAATGACGAAATGAAGAGAAAGCGAAAATGCGTTTTCCAGTTTTAAAATGGAATTGACGTGTTTCTAGCAGTAGGTCTGCTGACCTAACAGACTTAGACGCGACTCGCACGAACGACAAATTACACTGCGTCCGGACGCGTCTTTTACACGGACAATGCGACATTTTATTCATTTGTATATGTTTAGAATAATCGAGGAACATATATAAACGCATCGTAAATTATTAACGAAGTAAACAAACGAGTTGCACCCAACCCAGGCGGCACACTGCCGTCATAATGTCGTCAATTATTGATCGGCGACGTCGTGAACCCAATAAGTGACGTACGCACGACGAACATTTGAGGTCATTAAAGAACGTGGTTGCGACGTCTTTGTTTGGTGATTCCGAAGTCCTGAATCCTTACTGGAAAAGTAAGACGTTTTGAAACGTCAATTTAAAGCGTAAAACATTAATATGCCTTGTTTAATTTCTTAGATTTAGGTTCTTTGTTTGTACCTTCATTTTTGTAATAAAATAATAATTATATTGAATGTATTTGTATTTTTTCACTTTTAGATGCGTCATTAATGCCTTGGGATTACGTCAATGGGACGTCAAATCGACGTCCCATTTAAGGAAATTAGACGTCAATTAGACGTCTCAAGTAACGTACTAGATTGGTCATAATTTGACGTCACCGGGCTGTGACATTAACCCGTCATATTGACGTCGTGTATACGTCATTTACGACGTCCCCTCATCGGTCCCAAAATGACCAATAATTGACGACATTGTAACGTCTAAGAACTCGCAACAGATTTTTCACTGCTTATAACTGATAGCACACCTATAAACGTTGCAACGCAACTGACGCGCATTCAAGTCGCCGAATGGTCGAATCTCGGTAGCATTGCAGTCGCTCAAGCGAGCCGAACTCGAAGGACGAAGGACCTCACTCGTCCGGCTAACTAGAAGTTGGAGGTTCGAATTCTGTTGCAGTCTCATCACTACAGTAAAACGACGATGGTCACGGATAATACTTGAATACGCCGTTATATAGAGTTCCGTGACTAACAAGAACATGGTTCAAGGTCAAAAAAGAGAAAATCGATCAGCTTAAAATCTTGGAAGCTCTTCCACCCGTAACAGCTATCGCACAAATGCGACCAAGGGAATACACATGCTAATCACTTTTTGAACGAGCGGAAGGACGTACAAAATGATAAAAGGTTGACGAAGCTTCGAAAAAACTAAGTTAAATAAGTTCGCACATTGTCTAAAAACCTAACGAGTGGATTCGACATAGAAAATGTCCCGAACAGGATACACCACAAGAAATCGAGATTGAATGGGCGCAGCGAAGTCGTTAAATGAGAAATCTTAAGGCAAAACCCTTCAAAAGCTATATTGATTATCTAAACATTAAAACGGAACAAGAGCAAATAGAATTAATCTTCGCGTTTCAACCGTCCGTTCGGCAACAGCAATACGTGCACGTTCTGTGTGACCCTTCAAACGCCGTCCAAACCATCGAAACGATGGGCGATTTTGGACGATCGAAACATCTGCGGCTGATGCGATTTTCTTCCGGATCAAAAAATAGCAACTCGATTAGTCTGTCGTTCGATCTGCAAAAAGTCCCGCGCGGTGAGAAAGCGCACACAATTTTGCCGTTGTAATAGCTACCGTAAGACGTTCAATATCCGTACTGGCAGTTGAGAGCGAGTTCATCAAAATAAGATTTAGAAGTGATTACAAATCCAAAAATTTCAAAAGTTATAAATAACAAATATTCAATCTATTTTCATCGCGAATTATTTTCGCGAAACCGCCTTGAACCGTTAAAAGTCTTTGGAGATTGATGGACCCGATGCGGGTCGTCGGTTCAAAGTGTGTTCGTGCCTATTAATTATTTCCCAGATTGATTATACTTTCTCTGCTGATTAATTTTGATGAACGTTGCCTCGTTTAACGGGACCGATGGAAGTCCGTAACGCGAACGTCTTAATAATCATTGATTAATTACTTTAGTGGGTCACCGGCGAGTTACATTAACGCGTAACAGTACCTACAGAACCGACAAAAATGTGCGGAACTCGAGCTGTTCAACTGTTTTAACATACATTTATGATAATTTTACCAACACTTTTGCCCCCTCGCGAAGTTGATTTAATTGAACGTCGAAAAATCCTTTGAACGAAATTGAATGAAATTCCTTTTATAAACACAAATTGTCTTTCAAATGTTTATAAAGTTATTTATTATTTGTGTTGGTGTTGGTTAAGTAGATATATTGTCATTATAGTTGTATATTAACTTTCGTTAGCGGGAATCGTGAATCTTACAGCCGTGCGTAAGTTAATATAGCAGCTGTGTAGTTGAACAAATAACGCGGACGTGGAAGAAACTTTCCATTTTATTTTTTGAAAACGGACCATTTACAAAATATCCGTGCTTCGAAAATGGTTTAAGTTTAAGTTTAAATAATAAAATGGACGACTTTCCCGCCTGTCAGCATTGAAGAATCAAATAAAACCATTTTTAAATATCCAATTTAATTTATTGCGATGCGATGGTAGATAAGAAAAAGAATAATAGGCAATTAAATGCCTACTATGATTAGTATGTTAAATCACGATTTAAAGAGATAAATAGCTTAGCAATTTATGCGTCATTGATTAATACAATAAAAGAAAACATTATTTATTATCGAGATCCATCGACCAATATTCAACGACTAAATTATTAATTAACCGAAAAATTTAAATCTAAAACGTTTTAACGATATTTTCGGTTTCTGGCGATTCGTCAAAACGAAAATGCTCGTGTAACAAGTAAATTCGTCGACGTAATGAATAGATTAATCTCGGAAATCGACGTCGTTACAATTATAATAAATTGCCGAATCGTTTCGTGGCAGATTTTTTCCGACTAACGTTAAGTAAACTTTATTTCCCGTTGCCGTAAATGGGACGGCCGCGGAAAAGAAATCAATTTTAAGTTGACGTGTCAGTAATAAAATCAAATTAAAAACGAAACAGCCACTTTATAGTCAGGCTACCGCTCGAGCACTACGGGGTGTCCCGTAAATCGTGATAATTGGCTGACTTTCGTAACGAGTAACGCTAATGCGCTATTAGCTTGCCACCGACGTCTCTACTGCTCTTCACTTGATAATGAAGATAGCCGTGGCATTACGCGATCACGACCGTAGCGGTAGATATTTTGCTTATCGGCCGTTTTTTTTCTCTACATTTACCTACTAACGATCGTGCGTTTTGCATTCCCGGCCCCGACGTTTATCCGCGTATAAATAATTTATGAAACGCTCAAAATCACGACATCTAATTACGGACATTAAAAAACGTTACGCTTGCCTTTTAAAGTTTTAATGAAAGGGGATCTACTAACGACGCCGTTTTATATTTGGTAGTAGGATGTGTTCGCATCAAATCCCGACTCGGCGCTCGCTAATTGACATGTTTACTTTATAAGGGACTATCCGCGAGTTTGTAACCGGCTCGCGAATCGCAAACGCAAACGCATCTCGAGAACGAACGCTGCACCAGTTATCAAACGAAATTCTTCCTGAAACTTCCCGTTTTGTTTTTTTGTTTTTTTTTAACGGTTACGAAGTAAGAATCTCGGATCGCAATCCAGATCGCGCTTCGTACCTCGGGGGAAAAAAAAATAACGAACCTGCTCGCGTCGATGCCGGACTATAAATTGCTGCTTATGGCGTTGTTTACGATATTGTTATAGATGTTAGAAATGATTGGAAAAAGTCGGGCTTAATTGTAACTTTAATTATATAAACGATATCGTCGATGGAATTGCGGCCGAGTTACGCGGCCGTATCGAGCGTTGAAATCTCCGGCGCTTTTAATTGCAATTCCGTTTAAACGAAGAATACGTCACAATGCTGAATCGCGCGAAATTCTCGAAAAAACAATTTCTAACGTTCGTCGCGGTAGATATTTAGTACCTATAAACACTTTCACGAACATTAAAGTTGTTTTAATCGGCCACTTGAATATTCATAAAACGGAAGAGCGTTTTCGCAGTTTACTGAAACATGTTAATGAGTCGCATTTACGGACCTTCGCCGTCGCACGGTTAGTTCAGTTTTAATCGTGCACGTTCTCGATACAAAAAAATTAACGTTCCGGTCGACGTCGTCGTCGCGACGAAAAACTAAATTGCGACGTTATCGGTCGCAATTCGCGACGATCAAATCGAGACGTTCGAATCGGCTAACCGCATTATCTATAGATCTACGGGTCGGTACGTGCGCCTATAACGGAGCCTAACAATTTGTCCTATGTAGGTCTATGGAAGTCACGATTGTCGGTATCTGCTTGTTCGGCCACCGGCGGTCCCAACCTGGGTGTGGGTGCCCGACAGGACAATTTATCGGACACTTCCGTGTGTTACATATCGGCAAACCGCGTTTCAACCTCTAACGCCCGATATTTTTTTTAGTCCCGAAGACGAAGAACGCCCCGACAGCTGTTGCAACGGCCGATTACATTAAGATAAACGCCGCCTTGTTAACAGTTTCAATTCGAAAAGAGACATTATCATAATTTCCCATACACACGTTCCACATAGTTCGGGCAATACGGACGCTTTGTTTACGTTACGACATACGGACGATCGCGTTACTAAACTGTTCTCGTGCCGTTTGACCTCCGCCGCGAACGACACCGGTACCATTGTATTCTTATTGCCAGACACTTACTGTCTCCCCGACGCCGCCGGCGTATAATTATTAGAAGAGCGCGCGCGCGCGCGTGCATCGCGTAGATCGCGCGGCGTCGCAAACTCCGGCTTTATTATCTGGCCGCATTACCGCACTTATGTCACGTTCGTCGCGAAGAACTTTATTTCGCTCGAGATCGAGAAAAATCTCCGAGGAACTACAAAGGCCGCGCGGCACTTTACATTGTCGACAAGCTTAGATTAACATGTCGGAATTTACGAACTCTTTTCGCCGACGACGACAAAAAAAACCTTACACGTTTCTGTTATTGTTTCAGGTCATTTTCCGAGTTCCCATGAGTGTGGTGGATACAGGTCTTCCGTGGCTTCGGTACCTGCCTCCGCTGCCTCTCAGTCGACCTCTCACGATGCGCGAAAAGGACTCGTCGCCGCGCAAGATGCTGGTGGCCGCCGGCGGGCACAGTTCCCCGAAACAGGCGGCCGTCTATCCCCTGTCGATTCGAGTGCCTCCGGGCGACGACGTGCCCTTCGACCTCTCGCGAAACACGAGGTCTCCGGGTCCGCACATGTCGCCGGCGGGAAGGCCGCCGCCCGGCCCCCAGGACGCGGACGATCAACCGTTAGATCTAAGGGTGGAACACAAGAAGTTATCGTTGATGTTGATGCGAAGGCACGTGGAGGACGAGAACAGGAACCTGATATCGCCGGTCGCCAGCGTGAACAGCGACAAGGAGGACGTCGCCGCGGACGACGGGACGATCAGCCCGATTCCCGCGAACCACAACAACAACGTCAAGCCGTTCGGTCCCCAAATTCCCGGATATCCGGTCCTGTTTCCTCCGCAACCGATACACCCGATGATGCTCGAGGCCATGTATCGGGCGCAAGGGGAGAAGGTGCCGCGACTGCCGATTCCTTACCCGAACTCGCCGCCCGCCTATCCCCAACGTTATCCCTTCTTGAGTCCCACCATGCTAAGTCCGCCCGTGAATCAAGTTCCTTTCGACATGCTGAGGACGCCGCCCGTGCCTCAGCCGCCCAAGGCGTTCGCCGACACCACGGGCAACAAGATGAAGGACAGGTACGCCTGCAAGTTCTGCGGGAAGGTGTTCCCGCGCTCGGCGAACCTGACGCGGCACCTGCGAACGCACACGGGCGAGCAGCCCTACAAGTGCCGGTACTGCGAGCGGTCTTCAGCATATCGAGCAACCTCCAGAGGCACGTCCGCAACATTCACAACAAGGAGAAGCCGTTCAAGTGCCCGTTGTGCGAACGCTGCTTCGGACAGCAGACGAACCTGGACAGGCACCTGAAGAAGCACGAGTCGGACGGCCCCACCATCCTGGACGAGCGCGGCCTCCAGCGACGCGGCCTGGCCAATCGGGGGGAGGATTCCTACTTCGAGGAGATCCGATCGTTCATGGGAAAGGTGACGGAGGGACGACTGATGCCGCACCACCTGCAGCCGCCGCGGCCCCTGTCGAACTTTCCCCTGTCCCTTCCGTCGAAGTTGTACGAGATGTCGAAGTTGTCGGCGCCGCGGCACGAGAAGAGTCCCGCGACGCCCGACGAGAACAAGCGCGACTCCTCGTATTTCTCGGAGAAGGACAATTTCTCGTCGCGGTCGTCGACGAGTTCCGAGTCGTCGATTCCTAAAGAGGACGAGGCCGGGGACGTTTCCGGAGGACTGGAGGACGAAGCGCGGCGTCCCCGCAGTGCTAATACCAATAGTACTTGATAAGAGTGTGATTTTTTTTTCCTTTGAAATCGGTACAAAGCTTTCCGTTTTTCGTCGGCGCGTTCGCGCGCCGAGCGGCGAATATAATGGGAACGTTTTTTTTTTTAACTGTGTTAACTACGGCTGTACTATCCCATCGTGGTGGACAGAAGCCATTTGTCTTCCTAAATGTATTGCGAATAATTTCTCTTTTAGTTTAGTTGTAAGCGAGAAGGACGAGCCGACATTCTGATTCGGTTAGAATTTACATACGTGTCACCTAAGGAACGGAATGCGGCAAATTATTGTTGTCGATTATAAAATATTGTTGGGAGTCATTTGGGTCGGCTCATCTAAATTCAAGATCGTATCTCGTTAGAGAGATGAACGTTCGAGAAAAATGAGAAAAGGAAAAAATGATTTATGGCCGCGGACGGCAAATCCTCGCTCGGTTTGATCGATAAAAATTATTTTATTATGTTTACACGATTACGTTATTAAATTGTAATTAATTTCATATACCTGTCGAGTTGAGGTAAGAAAAAAAAGAGAGAGAACGACCGTCCCCGCCTAATGATTTATCGGCAAATTAACGTGAAATGTCCTTTTAGGCATTTTTAATTGCGTGCCGTTTACATTTAATTTATCACAACTCAATAGAACAATCAACAGTTAACCATTCGATGTCGAGTCAATAAAATTGTACGCCGCTAGTTTTGTTTGATTTTTTTCTCTCTCTATCGCAGATGGTTACAAATGTAGTTGCGGCACTAAGACGATCGGTCGGTAATCGGTACCTGTATCGATATTTTCTATTGCACTGGGAACGGACGCTGGCCATCGTTCACAATGTACAACTTTTTCATTTCTATCAATATAATCGTACGTTTTATTTATTTTCTCCATAAATAGCGCGGCAATTCAGTCGCGACCATCAATTTCGTATTTTGCAATTTATAAATCCGCGGGGTTATTATACGACGTGATAAAATTGACTTTTAATTGGCTCGTCGACACGTCGCAATCCTTTTAATTACCCGACGAGATCCGAGACCTCGTTCGCACGACGCGGCGCGCATTTAAATCTGCAAATTTCGTTGTCGCGTTTCGTTTGTTTTTCGGTCGCGAGATCGATCGTCGCGCGGCGGACGTACGGCGCGGACGCGATTCGTTTCGGCGCCTTTTTCGTCGTCGCGTTGTCGCGCGCGAACCGGTGCGCGGGGGTTGGTGGGGAGTGCGAAGGTCGTAAACCCAAAGCCGCGGAAAATCTTTTACTTAGATAAACCCGAAAATCTTCGATTTTCCTCGGAAAAATGTGTCGCCCCTCCGACGCTCCGTAAATTTTTAACCGTTAACTCGTTCGCGGGAAAATTCCTTCTTTTGCAACGGATCGCGCTCGTAACCGTTTCCCCCCCGTGTAATTTTATATCCGTCCGTCGTTACCTGAGCGCCCGTACGGTGTAAATCTTTAATTTCTCAATTTACTCGCATACCGTACGGTTGGATGTCCGCCGCCGGCGACGACGACGACGACGATTTATTTTAACCGTCGTTTCCTATCGTCCCCGAAGAATTGGCCAATTATTTCTAGTTTATCGTTTTCTCGTCCTGGATGTTATTGACATATAAAATTGCATGCACCGGTAGGTATCTCTTGTACGTAACGTTGCGAGCCGCTCGGGGCAGATGACCGGATGTGGGTGTACACCTAACTGGCCGCCAAGGGCCCCCGGGCAGCACTTGAACTAATAAAGTATAAGACCGCGAACGATATCTCTCCCGGCCTTATGCATGCGCGTTTAATGACTCGAAGAGACCCGATCCGGGGGCGGCTACTTCAGTTCGAGATTATAATTCGCCCGAGATTTATTAAAGCCCGTGCCTGTCCTCGTCCGGACGCGCGCTCATTAATTATGACATTTACCTTAAATACGAGGCAACAATGAAAGAGAAGGCGGTGTCTCGTTACGAACAATGCGCGGTTGCAAAAGCGTTTTGTTTTAAAATAGATTTCGAGAACGAGTTCGCGACATTCACGTTTAAACTTGAGATCGAAACCTAATTATTAAATGTTAACTGGCCGCGCCGCGCCGCTCGGCCACAATTTGTTGGAACAATTAACGTATCAAAAGATCTTTACAATAACGTTGAAATAATAAACACGAACAACGGGCGTTACGAAATCGAGACGATCCTTGAAATGTGTACATGCCGACGATAAATTAGCGCTCCGTTAAAATTGGCAATGCGCCGATTACTGTTTCGACGGGTTTTACGTTTTGTAATTTCGTTCGAGACGACGTCTTTTCGCGAACTTAATTGAATTTCGTGTCGTTTATTTTGAATTTTAGCTCGTGGGTCGTCCGCGTCTCGTAAATAATCAAATTTCATCGGCGGCGTCGAATAACGGCTAATGTTCCGACGTTCGCGTTGTTTTTTTTTCTTTTTCACGGTCAAATTTCCCCGAGTAATTTATATAAATCGTAATTCGTCTGCGATTACGTGAATCGTGATTTAAGTTGCACGTGGCTTCGGGTACCTACGTGCAAATACCAGATAAACTTAAAGCTCGCCTCCCATCAATCTTGGTAGGCGAGTGCGGAACGCGATCGTCTCGACGATAACTCGGTCTTGATTAAATGGCCTTTTATTTAAACCCTATCTGATTCCGCGTAAACCGGTAGAATTTAATCTAACAATATAAGACGACCCCCTTAAAAAATGCTCGTCGTAATTCGACGGCGAACGCGCGCGCGCGCGCCCCGCCCGTACGCCGCCGGCCGAACGGCGACAATACAATTAAAAATAAATCTAAACGAAGACCAACAAATCTATCGAACGCGGACAAGCTACAAGACCGTACAAATTGAACGAATTCTTCGATTAGAATGTTTTTGCTACCGCGACTTCCTTATTTAGTTTAAAGTCGTCGTCCTGGATACGAAATCGCGAACGGTCGCGGCGCGACGAATCAAATTACGCCGGTCGTTCTTCTTGCCGCCGCCGTAGCCGCCGTCGCCGTCGCCGCGCTCATAATATCGAAACGAATGTAAATGTAGTTGTTCTATAGGGAGTTTCGTGATCGTGTAAACATTTTTTTTTCGAACTTGTAATTCACGCCACAGTTCGAAATTGTTTTGTGATGCAAATGCGCGCCATAAGGAAACACGGCTCTCTTACATTCACGCCTACTAGATTTGTTGAAGTGTGTACATGGCCAGCATATGTTGGCCGGCTAAACGTTCCCCCGATTTATCTTTATTGCCAAGTTTTTAATCTATCCTTGGCTGCGTTTTTCTTTTGTTTCTATTAATTCGCATCGTGATTGTTTTTAACGGTCGTAACCGGTCGGCGTTGTTGTTTGTTTGTTGTTTGTTTGGGGGAGGAGGGTTAACGTCGTAATCGGACACCGAAATCGCTCGTTTTAATTATAATTAATTCCAATAACGCCAAGGAGCGCCCGTCGTCACAAAAGGCCGCATGAATAAAATATCGAATCCGTCGCTTCGTTCGTTCGACGTTTCGGCGAGCGCACGTTTCAAATTGCGCAACACCACGCCCTCGTCGCCCATATCGAACTTTTTCTTCCAGGTGTCCGTTCGTCGAAAGAAAAAAAAAGCGACGGAAATTTCACTTTCGCGGGCCGCAATTTTTCCACCCACATCGGCCGAATAATAAAAACGTTAAATTCGATTTACGACCGCGGTCGACGTTAAAAAATTGGACCCCCCCCCCCAGTCTCTCGATAAAAATCAGTCCGAAATGCAAATGACCCGTTACTACTATAAACGCGCCGCGATGGTTCCTTGTAATTTCCAATTAAAACGAGATTTACGGCCGTAATTAAATTATAAAGACTAAAAGTTTCGACTTGAACATAAACGGGCGGTTTTATCGATAACGAATTAACAAGCCTAGTTTTTTTAATGTTTGCTCAAGCGCCTTATAAGTAGTCCCTCGAGAGGCTTTTTTCGCGCAAAATTTCGAATTAATCAGTATTTTGTGACGCGACAGCCCGTATTTGTAATAGGTCTTTTTGTTTTTTTTTTAATTCTTAACCACGCACGCGGACTAAGGTACACGCACTTAAAACTAACGCATCTTTATCTATAAGAAATTTTATCGTAGCAACGCAGGAACTACTTGTAGCTCATATATTTCGTTGTGTTCCTATACGTTTTTATTAAGTTGTGCAATTCTTACGTATACTTAATTTGTTACCATAACAATTTGTCGTTATATTCGCTCGATAGCCAAATTTCGATTTCTAAAAAGAACTTCGTATTTATTATTTTTTTTTAGAATTTCCTAATTTAGTCATTTATGGTTACCAATCTTGAGGGTCGAGACGCCGATATGGGCGTTTTGGTCGAAAAAAGATGTTGTACATACATACACGTACTTACATAATTCGGGCGCGATCTTATTTTTTTCGCGAACAAAAACAAAAGCAGAAGGAAAAAAAAACAAGATCCGTCCCGCGCTTGTAAATTGTAATTGTAAATGGTGTAAGCATAACGTTTGTATTATATTGTATATCTGTTTTAACGTGTAAGTCTCATGTAGCGTTTCTATTATAGTGGTAATTTTTAAATAAAGAGAATTGGCCAACGTTCGCGTTTTCGTTATTTTTCTTGGTGACGTGAAGATATTTCCCGTCGCCGTACACTTTCGGTTTAACCTTTTTATTGACCCACGAAAAGAAGGTCGATGTTTCACGATGGCGACAAAACTTCCTGGGCGCGTTATTTTCGTTGTGTCACGTTCCTTTCGACAAATCTGTTAAAAATAGAAAAGCGACGTGAGAAATTCGACTTAAAAACTTTCATTGTTGTCCATATCGAATACGATATTAATAATAATAATAATGTAACGTGAAAATTTCGTCGTATCGATACGAACAAACGAACGACTTATTATTATTAAATGTTAAGGCTACGTCGCCTTCTATATCAGATGAAGTACTCTTAAAAAAAAAAAACTCGCACACACACACACACATTTAATAAAGAGAATCAAGATTCCTGACAAGGAATCATATCAAGAAAGTGTATCACCTTGGGCAAAGTAATCTAAGACAACGACCACGCCTCGTTCGACGGCACCGCTCTATTCCGCAGAAAAGGATGCGATACGACGAACTTGTCGATTTCCTCATGGGAAACGCCATGAGATATCCGAGCGTCATATGAAATGATAGTCGGTTGCAAAATGATGTGGCGTCTCATGGCAAACTATGATTATGAGTATCTCGTTTCGCGTATACGCGCGGCTGGTTTTAGACGCATCCTTGAGAAGTAATATTACAGTTAATATTTCGTTAATGGAAAAGCAACCTTCACGCGAATTCACAATGTAATGAAGGCACGTTCCAAAGCCGATTTAATTATTGTTACGGATCATTTGTGTATTCCGAGAAAATTGAGTCGCAAAATATTAACGTAGTAACGTACTTACGTATAAAAATAATAATCGTTCCGCGCGATTAGATCCGGACATTTTATGTATATTATTACAACACAACCCTACCGTATTTAACCTTGCGTCTATCAAAAATTACGCTGTATCGGTAGGTATTATTTCCACATCTTTATTTATTAAACGTGGAAAAGGTGTGTCCGTGTATTCAGAAAGTTGATCGAAACAGGAACAGCACGACGACGACGACGGCGACGACGACGACGACGACGACGACGAGAAAAATGCAAAAATTTAATTCGATTTATTCGTACATGCAGCATGGCCATTAATTATCTTACGTCGAAAACGAACGACGTGATATTTTCGAAACGCTCGCAAAATTTCAAAATTCGGCGCATTCACCGCGAAAAAATCCTCGTCCGCCTTTCAATTCGCCCCCTCGCACAGTGGGGCGGGATACCGTAAAACGTGTCAGAAACTATTTTGATTTATGTAACTGTTTAATTGAATAAATATAGATTATTTATAATATTTTACAAGTTTTATTTTAAAAATAAATGTAGATAAAGGGCTTAAAAAAGTTAAAATAAAAATGCCCCGCTATAATTGTATCTTATAGAAAATATGATTGGTTATCACATATGTTGTAATTTAGGAACTGCTGAACAAAAAATGTAATACGTAAAAAGTTATATAATGGTCAGTTTTTGAACTACAGTCAAACATGAGCTGTGATGGGCGAGTAGATATTGTTTGAGAACAATGTTTTTCGAACATTTCATAGTAAACCATTATTTTTATTGATCACAAGAGAAATTTAATAAATATTTTTATACATATAAATTCATATATAGGGCGTCTCTGAAATTGGGTTTACAATAAGGGTAGGTACCTACTTATACTGAACTAAAAATTTCATCGCAGTAGGAAAAAATGTATTGCTTGTAGAATATTCGACTTATTTTGAAAACAAAGTTTATCAAGCAAAAAATTACATTTATTATATAACGTACGTACTCAAAAAATTATCTTATTAAAAAAATCGAAAATATTACTTCTATTAAACTGTTCAGAAACTTTCACAAAACCAACTCTTACAAAATCTTCGTGAATAATTTTAAAAATAAATTAATAATTGAATAAAAAATGGCCTAATAAAAGGAAACAGAGAAAACAGAAAATGTTTCTTCTTCTTCTTCATCAGGTAAACTATTCAAGTATCTTTTTCTATTTTAATTAAACTATTCTAATAGTAAAATTAAAATAAAATTACAGTCACAATAGAAAAAAGTGTATTTTAGTTGTCTGATGAAAAAGAAACACTTTCTGTTTCCCCTTCGTCGGGAGACGATTCATCTGTATATCGAAAACTATTTGTTTCCCCGAGCATATTAGTCTAAGAGCTGGTGAACATTTTCACATCCGAGTTTGTACCTCTTGAAATTTTGTAGGAAGGTAGTTTTTTTTAAGTCTGGCTAGGGAATGGACCACCCTTTTAAGCAACTCCGGTTTCGAACTACCCCACAATCGTTTAAAATTGCAAAAAAATGGGGTGAGACATTGTCGTTTGTACCTCTTGAAATTTGGAAGAAAGGTAATTTTTTTAAGTCTGGCTAAGGAATTGACAGTCTGGTTAAGCAACCCCGGTTTCGAACTACCCCACAATCGTTTAAAATTGCAAAAAAGGAATGTGAAATTGTAAGGAGAATTGTAGTGGGATTTCTATCTCATGAAATTTTATAGTAAAGTAGTCTTTTTTTAAGTCTGCTTGAGGAATGAACCACCTGATTAGGTAAATACGTCCGCGAACTACCCCTAATCGTTTAAAATTAAAATATATTCGAAATTTTCATTTGTGCCTCTTGAAATTTTGTGGGAAGGTAGCTTTTGCAAGTCTGACTAAGGAATGCACAGTCTGGTTAAGCAACTCCGGTCGCGAACTACCCCTTAGTCGTTTAAAGTTGCAAAAAATGGGTGTGAAATTCTAATTTCTATTTCTTGAAATTTCGTAGAAAGGTAGATTTTTTTACGTCTAGAAGAGAAATAAACCACCTGATTAGGTAACTCCGTTCGCGAACTACCCCTAATCGTTTAAAATTAAAATATATTCGAAATTTTTATTCGTACTTCTTGAAATTTATATCATCTCATACCTATTGAAGTATGAAAAAATAATTGCCAAACGGCCAGGCCCGTTTTAACCTAGTTACAGACAGTATTAAAATTGCATTTTGAAATAATGCATTAATTACATTCTACCTTTTGTCGTTTTTACAGCAGCTTGTTAATAATATTTAAAAGAAAAAAGTGTCGTAAGCCAGACAAATCTGGCGGCTTAGCGTCAAAAAAAAATCGGAAAAAAGTATTTTTTCGTTAGTGCGGCGGATAGAGCATTACGTAGACGCGCGAGTGCGAGAGAGGCCTTATATCGGAAAACATATCGGCCCATCATAGACATCGCCATGCTTCCTGTAAAAATTTTCATAATAGGTGTGAAATAGAGATGATTTAAATTTCAAGAGGTATAAATGACTATTTCAAATATATTTTAATTTTAACTGATTAGGGGTAGTTCGCGGACGTAGTTACCTAATCAGGTGGTTTATTTCTCTTCGAGACTTAAAACAAAACTTACCTTTCGACAAAATTTCAAAAGGTAGAAATTAGAATTTCACACCCATTTTTTGCAACTTTAAACGGCTAAGGGGTAGTTCGCGACCGGAGTTGCTTAACCAGACTGTGCATTCCTTAGCCAGACGTACAAAGCTACCTTCTACAAAATTTCAAGAGGTACAAATGAAAACTTCGAATATATTTTAATGTTAAATGATTAGGGGTAGTTCGCGAACGGAGTTACCGAATCAGGTGGTTCATTCTCTTCCAGACTTAAAAAAATCTACCTTTCTACGAAATTTCAAGAGATAGAAATTAGAATTTCACACCCATTTTTTGCAACTTTAAACGGCTAAGGGGTAGTTCGCAACCGGAGTTGCTTAACCATACTGTGCATTCCTTAGCCAGGCGTACAAAAGCTACCTTCCCACAAAATTTGAAGAGGTACAAATGAAAATTTCGAATATATTTTAATTTAATTTTAAACAATTAGGGGTAGTTCGCGAACGGAGTTACCTAATTTATCTTCCAGACGTAAAAAAATCTACCTTCCTACGAAATTTCAAGAGATAGAAATTAGAATTTCACACCCATTTTTTGCAACTTTAAACAACTAAGGGGTAGTTCGCGACCGGAGTTGCTTAACCAGACTGTGCATTCCTTAGCCAGACGTACAAGAGCTACCTTCTTACAAAATTTCAAGAGGTACAAATGAAAACTTCGAATATATTTTAATGTTAAATGATTAGGGGTAGTTCGCGAACGGAGTTACCGAATCAGGTGGTTCATTTCTCTTCCAGACTTAAAAAAATCTACCTTTCTACGAAATTTCAAGAGATAGAAATTAGAATTTCACACCCATTTTTTGCAACTTTAAACGGCTAAGGGGTAGTTCGCAACCGGAGTTGCTTAACCATACTGTGCATTCCTTAGCCAGGCGTACAAAAGCTACCTTCCCACAAAATTTGAAGAGGTACAAATGAAAATTTCGAATATATTTTAATTTAATTTTAAACAATTAGGGGTAGTTCGCGAACGGAGTTACCTAATTTATCTTCCAGACGTAAAAAAATCTACCTTCCTACGAAATTTCAAGAGATAGAAATTAGAATTTCACACCCATTTTTTGCAACTTTAAACAACTAAGGGGTAGTTCGCGACCGGAGTTGCTTAACCAGACTGTGCATTCCTTAGTCAGACTTGCAAAAGCTACCTTCCCACAAAATTTCAAGAGGCACAAATGAAAATTTCGAATATATTTTAATTTTAAACGATTAGGGGTAGTTCGCGAACGGAGTTACCGAATCAGGTGGTTCATTTCTCTTCCAGACTTAAAAAAATCTACCTTTCTACGAAATTTCAAGAGATAGAAATTAGAATTTCACACCCATTTTTTGCAACTTTAAACGGCTAAGGGGTAGTTCGCAACCGGAGTTGCTTAACCATACTGTGCATTCCTTAGCCAGGCGTACAAAAGCTACCTTCCCACAAAATTTGAAGAGGTACAAATGAAAATTTCGAATATATTTTAATTTAATTTTAAACAATTAGGGGTAGTTCGCGAACGGAGTTACCTAATTTATCTTCCAGACGTAAAAAAATCTACCTTCCTACGAAATTTCAAGAGATAGAAATTAGAATTTCACACCCATTTTTTGCAACTTTAAACAACTAAGGGGTAGTTCGCGACCGGAGTTGCTTAACCAGACTGTGCATTCCTTAGTCAGACTTGCAAAAGCTACCTTCCCACAAAATTTCAAGAGGCACAAATGAAAATTTCGAATATATTTTAATTTTAAACGATTAGGGGTAGTTCGCGGACGTATTTACCTAATCAGGTGGTTCATTCCTCAAGCAGACTTAAAAAAAGACTACTTTTCTATAAAATTTCATGAGATAGACATCCCACTACAATTCTCCTTACAATTTCACATTCTTTTTTTGCAATTTTAAACGATTGTGGGGTAGTTCGAAACCGGGGTTGCTTAGCCAGACTGTCAATTTCTTAACCAGACTTAAAAGAACTACTTTCCTTCAAAATTTCAAGAGGTACAAACGACAATGTCTCGCCCCTTTTTTTGCAATTTTAAACGATTGTGGGGTAGTTCGAAACCGGAGTTGCTTAAAAGGGTGGTCCATTCCCTAGCCAGACTTAAAAAAACTACCTTCCTACAAAATTTCAAGAAGTACAAACTCGGATGTGAAAATGTTCACCAGCTCTTAGACTATATATAAAACATCTGTATAAAATTACTTCAACTTTTTTTGTGCGAAACTAAACAGTTTACTAATTCAACGATTTTAGAATACTGACAAAAAAACATGGAAAATTTTTGAAGTTTTTCTGCTTTCTGCTACTTCTACAATTGAAGATGAATAGGGAAGAATGGAAAGTTACTTTAAAATATTCGAAATATCGGTCGAAGTTCACTTAAATTATTTTGCAATAAACACAGAGTCGGCTGTAAGCTTTGTCTTATAAGCCATTATCTTCTAATGTCGCAAATTAGTCGCAGTATTTTTTTTTATTATGCAGTAGCTGTATGTATTAGCTATACTTCTATGCAAAAAAAGTAACCTGTACAGCTTGATAGTAAACTAAAAGTCAACGACTAGTTGATTTAGTAACATGAAGGAAATGAAATTTAATTACAAAAATAGATTAATTATAATAAACAAAATTAGGCACGTTAATGAAAGTTTATGTACCTGTAGACTTTGCATCCATCTCGATTTCGACTCACTTTTGTATTAATTATCTATATAAAACTAAACAAAGAACAGAACAACTATTTTGTCGTGTAATAAACAATTCATACGAGTTTATCGGAATTGCCAGTTCTGTCTGTACTACACGAAAATATGTGACGATAGCAGAAATTGCTTAATCGCATAATATCCATATATGATTAAACTATTATAAAACATGAGTTTAAACGAGTGAATATGCTATTTCAATTTTTGACTTTCTGCCACGTTTTACGGCATTCCGCCCCGCTGTGCCTCGCCAACAAACTGCGTTTCATATCAAACTGCAAATTAAATTGATCCGCGCTTTGATTTAATTCAATTAACGCTTCAATTAGATTGATTAATTCAATTTGAGTTTTTTTTAATTTTGATCGCCGATTTAATTCCCGGAATTAACCCTCGAAATTACACAAAATCGATATCGTGAAAAAATCCGCTAAATCGGACGCCGAATTACGCAATCATCGATCGATCAAAGCGCGGATCAATTTAATCTGCAGTTTGACGGGGTTCGAGGGGGGCGAATTAAAAGGCGGGGAGGGGCAAGGTGACGTCCTTCTACTTTTGTATAATCTCGCAAAAGTCTCCATCGGTGCCGCGTGCGCAAATTTTTTTTACGGGGGGGGACGACCGACGGTTTTCTGCAAATATCTCGCGATAAGTTGGTTTTTCCGCAAAAATGCCTCGGACGTAGTTTGTAGCTTATAAAATTTGCTACAGAATAAGTTCAATAAGACTTTGACAGGTGTCGGTCGTTCGTTATTATAGAAATGAAGGAAACGGACACGGCGACCACGAAGATTAAGAAGATTCGAGAGACAGAATAGCTTTAACACAGATATGTGGACTAGATCTATGTGGGTACCACGTCCTGTACTCTACCTCAATAATACCAAAAAAACTATTCAGCGCACCTCCGGGTAGAGTTGACAAGGGGCGAGAAATCTTTATTATTGATTTTAGGACGGTAGACTTCGAATTTTGTATTCGAACTATTTTTACGATTTTAAGCAACTTTTTTTATTGACAATTTTGTCTCGAATAAAAAATAACGGCACTTATCTCTTGAAGCATCTTCACGTTTTAGATAGATAGGTAAATAACAAAATACAAGGTCTTTTAGAGCCAATTTAAAAACTTTTAACATTTGAAATTTGACAATTTCCATCGATTTAGTTAATCGATTAGGTGCAACTAGAAAGTCATATTCGATGATTTTATTAAGCAAGAAAATCAAATTATTACGGAGTTGTGTATGCAAATCGTTTGTATGTAATTGAGCAATTACGAGAGGCCGTAGTAAATAATATGTAGGTACTATACTTATCTGCCATGAATGAAATCACGTCCAGTTAATTTTTGACAATGCGAGGCCTCGAGTCAGTTTACGTTCAGGCACCGATTGTAAATTAAAGCCAATAAATTTTTATACTTCCGTTTAAATCTGCATTATTGTCGATAAGGAGATACGTCAAAATTTATGTGCGAGGTAAGAATGCCATTAAAGTCGCTTTAAGTGCGATTAATATTGTATAGGTAAGAAGTTCTTGTGCCGATTTAATTCAATGTAACGATGCCGGAATAATTAAAATGGAAATGTGAATTAGTAAGCGGACGGTAGCGGCAATGTCGTTAAGTCATTTGAAATTCTAAAAGACCGGATATATCGGCGCTGATGCGCGCAACAAAAATAAACGTCATATTAAATTTTAAGAGCAACATTACAATAATAAGGGCGCGGTTGTGACCCAAAAATTAATTAATCAAAGTCTGGACGCACATGAGACGCCCCCCCCCCCCGCCCGCTGGAAGAAAATTTCAGAGGTTCTACTTCATAAATGAAAAAAACACGACGTGTATTTTGGGCCGTTTACAAGCCATTTACTTTTAATTGAGTTTTCCGACAACGACCTCTATGAACGCACAAATAGATACTTACGACCAATTATACATAATACAAATAACTATAAATAGTATATAACGTTAATTTGTTGAACTAGTAAAAATAAAATTTAATTCGGATATAGGAGGTTTTACTGTAGGACTATTCCGTTCACGAATTTAACCCTGTAAGTTTGTTTTAAAAACGAAATAATAATAAGTGACAAGTTGTACCAGCTTTTAATAACTTTTGACTTTTTAAAATACAGTGAAACTTCTCTTAACGGGCATTTTTAAAAGTCCCGGCATTGTTTTATAGTGTGTAATGTATTTCCAATTAGCGGACGCTTCTTAATAACGGACGATTTTTTGTACTCGCGAGTATCCGGTATTGAGTAGTTTCACTGTATTATGTTGTGTAAATATTATCATATTCAAAGTATACAAAGTTACAATACTGTATTTGACAGATAGAAAGTAAACTTGGGTAAAAGATTGTACTTATTATTAGACGAAATATTTATAAAACTTTAGTTTTCCCCATATATAAAAATTCAATTTATTCATTGACCCCCGACACCTAACAGTAGATAAGGTTATAAATAAAAAAATGTATTCATTAATTAAATCGGTAAATAATCCAAATACAATAATAAATCAGTAATCAGCAAATGTCAATTACAGTAAGTCCCCTACATACGAACGAGTTCCGTTCGGAGGGTGCGTTCGCAACTCGAATTTGTTCGTAAGTCGAACAAAAGTGTACTAAGGTGAAAAATTGTTAATTCTACTTAAAGAAAACACGTTTAACCTGATTTTATTTATTGGTTTTTATTAGAAAATCTTTAAAAAAAAGCTAAATAGTAAACAAAACGTTTAATCTTACTTTGAACAGTACAATAGCTGACACATAAGAGCCGACAGTGAGTGATAAATAATTAGAAGTTTGTATTTTCTAAGAGTTGGTTAGCCGGTGCAATTATAGAAAACTATTACTTATATAAATAATAAACGCGTGGGTTTAATCGTGGGTTTAAGTTACGTCGAAATTTTGTTTTCGTATCGTCGAAATTTCGTAACTTGAAGGTTCGTGTGTAGGGGACAATTTAGGGGACGTGAAATAAATATTTGAATTAAAAATTGGCAACACAAATTCTACAAATTTTTCTTCGCTTTCGTGATTTATCGTTGATATAAAATAGGCACGTTATCTACCTGCGCGTTTCAAATTTTGTTTTATTAAAATATATACGAATCGTCGACCATAAAACGAGTAAAAATAAACGACTAATTAAGAAATTGAAGTGCATTCGGGAGATGACAACGGAACACGGGTTTTCTATTACTTGATTCGATAAATAGAAATCGTCCATTATTTCGATCTTCCAACTTTCGATCCGTAACAAAGGGTTTTTTTCTATTATCTAATTTGATGGATTTCCTATCTTATTTGATGGAATTTGATCGATTTGTTCTCGAAACGCTCTCTCTAGATAAATAGAATACCATCAAACGCGACGCAAATACAGCGGTTCTTCGATAAGTCGAATATCTCGATTACTCGAACCGACTGTGTGAATCACAAACAAAATTTTCAAGTAAATAATACTCGAGTTCTTCTTCTCTTCCCTTTAGATTCGAGTTATCGAGGTTCGACTGTATGTATAACACGACGTATTCATTTTACCTACAATAAAAATAATAATCAGTGCCCACTTCTTACTTAAAAAAATACATATTAATAGAAATACCTTAATAAGAAATACCTTAAAGTTAATCCGGAGGAAAAATGCCACGAAACGCCCCAAAAACAAACGATCACGAAGAGGAACGCGCACGTGCACATTAACCGAACGCTCGTAAAATACCGAAAAATACCATCAATAATTATTATACTTGCTTAAGTTAAATGTACAACTGATAAGCCGAATCTTTTGAACGCCGAGTGCGATATCGTTATCTATACGACCGCCGCGGACAACTTTGTATAGATATTTCTTGCAAATTACAACTCGAAATTTCGTAACTCGTAATTTACATAATACATAAATTTGTCTAAAAAAATTTATTTAATTAAATACCTGCCTATATAATTTATAATACATATTTATATTTACTTATATTTCGAAATACTTTTGCTTTATTTAAATGTAGAAATTTTCATTACAACAAATATAGATCGTCGAATTTTCATGTAAGTTTCGTCTAGATGTAAAGAAGAAACGGATGCGTCTGATAGGTACAGCGAGGGACTTATTTTATGTCGCGGACAACGCGAGCGCGTATGCAGCCGATAGCGCAGTGCGAGAGAAGTAACGACGCGCGTTCTCGGCCAGTTATAGAGTCTTTCCGTTTGCTGATTTGTTACCGTTGTTGTCGGGACGGTGCGACGGCTTATTTTATTACTGGAAATACCGCTCCGAAACCTTCGTGAAAGCGATAACGTGCCCAGACTCGAATTCAGACCAGACATTTTTTATTTTATTCTCCCTCGTTGCACTATTGGTTGCGTACGCGCTCGCGTTTCTTGCGACATAAAATAAGTCCCTCGCTGTACATAAATTTTAGTTAACGCTCACTTTACATGATTATTTAAAAATTTCAACTTCGTGCAAATTCAAGGACATAATTTTTGCCGGGGCGCAGCGAGCTGCATCGCAGCGCATAATTCCGCAACCAATCGTTGACTCGTTCAAAATGCACCCCAGCAATTGGTTGCGTCGAAATGCGACCCGCTACGTTCCGGCATAATGTACGCTTACCTTTAATTGTAAAAAAAACGAACGCAAAAATGACATTTTTCTCATTTATCTTATCAACCTATCCGCTAACTACTTGTATGCGAAAAATCTTGTAAATCTTTCGAAAACGGAACTATACCTGCCCAACAATAAGTATCGTATAATTCAGAGATGAACAAGTTCGATTTGCACTTTGTGCACTTTTAATTCGATAAAATTAATGCTGCACCAACATTTTGTTTTGAATAAACAAGCTTATCGCAAGTTCCTCCACCAGAGATGGTAAAAAAACGATTTTGTGCCCACCGAGCCCCACGTAAACATCATAAAAGTACCGCTTCCAGTCTTTGGAGATAATCGCGACAAGATTCCAGATAGTATACTTTCTGACAAAAAATGGTGACGAACAAGAAAGTGAAGGTTATCTTAGTTATCACCAAATCTCAGTGGTGTAATGCTTAATATGTACAACCTGTATATATTTTTCTTTGGACCCAAAGCGTGTGAGCTTGAACTTGGCTGAGATCAACGTTTTCTTAATTACTTATACCTACAAGAAAGGTTCTATGTGTGTCGAGTAGTGTCATTTTATCGAGATTATGCAAAAATTATAATCTACTTAAACTCCGGCAGTTCGTCAGTTATTGCCTCGTTATACTAGAAATGCGAGTTTTCTAATCGTTTCCGATCTGTTCTGAACGTTACGTCTCAAAATTTTTTCGTCTCGGGATTTTTTCGATATTTCGCAAAAATTTTAAATCGCCGGAAACGCGCTTAGATTGTCATTTCTTGCATCGTTATTTGCGAAAAACTACTTTTCAAGTAATTCCGGACCTGTTCTATGCGTATCAGGCAGTGTAATTTTATCGAGATTATGCAAAAATTATAATTTATTTAAACGCCGGCAGTTCGTCATTTATTTCTTCGTTATACTAGAAATACGAGTTTTCTAATCGTTTCCGATTTGTTCTGAACGTTACGTCTCAAAACGTTTAGGTCAAAATTTTACCAAAAAAAAAAACGTGAACTATACTCATCGTTAGAAGAAATCTGAAAATTTGCCTTTTTGCCACCATGTTGATGAAACATTTGTTCACTATCTCCTAGATAGACGATGCCCTCCTGGATTTTAACACCACATCACAAAAGTTAATTGTTATTATGTTTAAAAATTTAAACAGCGTTGTCGTTTCTCCGTTATTAATTATCGACTCGGTAATGTAAAATATGTTTTAGAATAGTAAAACTCTCTATCGAACATATGTCGTTATAATTATCGATAGAATGCACAATTTTTAAGATAATCGGGAAAAAGTGATAAATTGTTTTTTAATTTGCACTAGTAGAGGAATGCCACCTGGTCCTCTCTCCCGCCTTCAAATTCACCCCCTCGCCCGTATACTGTGTTTAATATCGAAACGAGGATTAATTTAATTACGCGTTTCGATTTTAATATGCGTTTTAATTTCCCAAAATTTCGAGGTTTTAATTTAATTCGACGATTTCGTTTTAATTCTCGATTATCGAAATATCGCGGTTTATTTAATTTTGCAGTTTTACTTGAATGTCCGATTTTCTAATAATTGCGCGAAAAGTGATAAATTGAATTTTAATTTGCCTGTGGGTGCCACCTGTTATCTTTCGTTCGACGATCTCAATCGCCCGTCACTGTCACTTCAATATCGAAACGAGGATTAATTTAATTACGCGTTTCGATTTTAATATGCGTTTTAATTTCCCAAAATTTCGAGGTTTTAATTTAATTCGACGATTTCGTTTTAATTCCGATTTCAATTCGCGGTTTTTATTTAATTTTGCAGTTTTACTTGAATTCGATTTTCTTTAATTGCGCGATTTTAATTTTAATTTCGTGGGTTTTATTTTCGTTCGACGATCTAATCGGTCACTTCACTTCAATTTGACGGCTTTCAATTAATTACGTGTTTCGATTTTAATTTGCGTTTTAATTCCCCAAAATTTCGAGGTTTTAATTTAATTCGACGATTTCGTTTTAATTCCGATTTTAATTCGCAGTTTTTATTTAATTTTGCAGTTTTACTTGAATTCGATTTTCTTTAATTGCGCGATTTTAATTTTAATTTCGTGGGTTTTATTTTTGTTCGACGATCTAATCGGTCACTTCACTTCGATTTGCCGGCTTTCGGTTAATTACGCGTTTTTGTTATTGATTTCAATTCGTTATTTAAATCGGAGTTGAATTAAATGCGCTCGAAATTTTGGAAATTAAAACGCAGATCAAAATCGAAATGCCCAATTAAATTAATTGATCTAATTAAATTTAAAAAATACGTAAAAACCATCGAATCGCACGATATCAATTTCGGCGAATCAAACGTAAATTAAAAGGCGGTGGAGGGTTTGGGGGGGGCAAGGTGACATCCTTCTACTGATTCTCTTTAGAATATTTCTGTAGTAAATGTAATTTTTCAAATGTGTTTATTACGAAAAAAATTTAAAAAAAAAGGAATTTTGATACCTATTACACGGAAATTCGATAACGAGGCTTGTGCGGGGTCGGATCTCTTTATTCTCATGAAATTCTCTATAACATTTATTAATAGAAGAGAGGGAAATGTCATTGTTGGTTTCAAAATTTTTTAGTTAAACACGTTAAACACCTACATATTTTATCAACTTTGTAAAACTTTTAAAAGGCTTTTTGTTATTTTAAGACGTCGCGTAAATGAATAAATTCGAGATCCAAGACGCCCATAAACATGTACAAAAGTCATACTTTGAATTAATATTTATCTATAAATAAAACTACCTCGTAAACGGAATAAATCATAATTTCTATCTCTGCCTCATTTATTTAAATAACTCGACAACCGAAATACCCAGTGGTTTGACGGAAATGGGAGTGTTGATAGATGATTGTAATCCGAGATAAGTGCCCGAGATTTGTTTATTGGTGTTAAGGACGGGAAAAAATGTGTACCGGCACGACGATCGCTCGACAACCATTGCCAACAACGGAAAAACAACAACAACAATAATTAATGCGATATTTTCCGACGACTCTCTTGGCGAAATTAAATTAAATTGACGCGAACGCGTTTTTTGTTTCTTTCAAAAATTCGTCGCACGCCCGATCGCCCTCGAATTCGTGTGAAATTGCGAATTATTTTTTTGGAAATTCGAGACCGCGCGAAGCCTTAATAAAGTCGGGAGCCCGGGTGGCTCCAATAATAATAATAAGCAACCGCGCGTCGATTTAATTATCTCGTTTCGTAATTAAATGATCTTGCGATTGCATCTCTCTGGGAGACACACGCAAAAAACTGAAAGTCATTCTTCCAGTAGATATATACCTACTATTGTTTTGTTGGTTGGGTTTTTTTTTCTGTACGTTTTCAATAAAGGCGCGTCAATGCCTAGTGCTGTACTTGAAAATTAAATTATGCCCACGTTCAATACGTCCATTCATTCAAGTTACGCTTCAGATTAGAACAGCGATATTGTCGAAAGGGAAATAATATTAGAACAATTAAATCTTCGCGTACGCCGCCGCACAATGCAAATAAGAAAAGTTATTAGGTCGTCCTTGACTTTTCGACATACATAGAATAACAAATATGGGCATCAGGATACCGCACTGTCGATGATCTTTTGACGAATTGCCGAGATTTATACGTATAAGTAGGCAACCACTTTCGGATTTATCAATGGAAAAATCAGTTAACGCCATCATCAAGGTAAAACCGACGTTATTTCGTTAAAATTGAAAATTTTAAAGCCGACCTCAATTTTTAAATATCAAATTTTCGCCAACGACGCCTCACGATTTTGAACCATTCATCATGCAATACATATTTAGGTAGTACCTATGTATAATATTTCACAACGTCCTATGCGTTTCCAGAAAAAGTCGTCTAAATAAACAATTAGCGATTTTTAAATTGCGAGCTTAATAAATAATCAACTGACAAACGCCTTGGCCATACAGCACCTCACGATATCTAATAGTCCATAGAAATTGCACCAATAAACCTTTCATGAAGTGGGTGGTCGACGACCACACCCTGTCAAATGCAGTGCCGTAGTATCTTGCCTATCCTTCGTCGTTAAAAACGACCCCGCGTTCTAGCTCTTCAACGCAAAGGACCTGCTCCGCGCGGATCACGTACTTATCCTGTTATTAATTATTATAGGCGAACCATAGGCGTTCCGTTACGTACTCGCCTCGTTACCTACTCGAATTGTTCGGTTAAACGAAGAACGCGCAAGGGTCGCGTGATCGATCGATCTAATCGAATTATTTTACTTTACAGCTTGGATCATTAGTTGCTCGAGTTTCTGAGAAACTGCTCGGGTTACTGCATATGTCGTGGATACCACGGAATTTATATGGGTTGTTCCACGTCGGAATATAAAGTGATATTAAACCTGCCTTTATTTGCTTCTCGGAAGCAAATATTATCGCTTACGTAAAGGCTGGGCATTTTGTCGTTTGTCGTATTTATAAACGGCAACGAGATCTTCGCGCTAATTAAGCTCGAAATGTTCAATCAAATAGACGATTGAATCGACGTCGTCTCAATAAAATTCGATTTCGTTAATTAGACCGGACGGCTGTGCCGTCGATTTTTGGTGCGACGTAAAGTGCCGGGTTTTATATGGGCAATAAAAATATTTCGGGGTACAGTCAGGTTCGTATGTTTTGTCCTGTCGCGTGCGATAGTTTTTAGCGTGAAAGGCTCAAAAAAAAAACAAAGATTACTGTCAATTCAATTTTACTGTTCCAACCTATAGACAATGTAGTAGACCAAGAAATAGAACAAAGGCTTTCTATTCCGCCTGCAAAGCATTTACTCCAAAAGAAATTGCCAAAGAAATTAAATTTCTAAATTCAAAAAAGGCACCTGGAATTGATCTGGTAACAGCTAAAATGATCAAGGAATTACCTAGAAACGGTTTAGTAATGTTAACCTACATCTACAACGCTATTCTACGACTAGGATATTGGCCAAAATGTCTAAAAACGGCACAAATAATAATGATAGGTAAACCAGAAAAAGAACCCACAGAAGTCTCCTCTTATAGACCCATAAGTTTGCTGTCAACAATCTCTAAACTTCTTGAAACACTGGTGCTTCGTAGATTAAATGAAGACATACCTAGTGAAGATTGGATACCAGATCATCAGTTCGGGTTTCGTCAGAAATACTCGACAGTGCAACAAGTTCATCGAATTACGCAAACCATAAACAAGACATTTGAAAATAAACAATATTGTAGTGGAGTATTTCTTGACATTAGCCAGGCTTTTGATAAAGTCTGGCACCCTGGATTAATTCACAAAATCAAGTGCATTTTTCCATCAGCTTACTTCAAGCTTCTAAAATCATATCTGAATGATAGGATATTTCAAACCAAGGTAAATGAAGAAAAATCTGACTTTTATCCAATCAATTCAGGAGTGCCATAAAGTAGCGTCCTTGGACCGCTACTGTATGTCTTGTACACGTCCGACCTACCGATTGCGCAAAATGTGATAGCAGGGACATTTGCCGACGATACGGCTATTATTTCCTGCCACAAAAATCCTCAAATATAACACAAAACTACCTAAACAACCTTCAACAGTGGCTGGAAAAATTGAAAATAAAAGTTAACGAAAACAAATCTGCGCATATTACATTCACCCTCCGCAAAGAAATATGCCCTGTAGTCACAATAAACAATGTACAAATACCACAAACCAAAACAGTAAAGTATTTAGGAATACACTTAGATGCTAAACTAACATGGAAACAACACATCACAAAAAAGAGAAAACAACTAGAAATCAAAACAAGAGAACTTCAATGGCTGATAGGAGGAAAATCAAGGGTATCTATGGAAAACAAAATCCTGATTTACAAGGCAGTCATCAAGCCAATTTGGGCATATGGACTAGAATTGTGGGGATGTGCTTCTAAATCAAACATTGAAATAATTCAAAGGTACCAATCCAAACTACTCCGCCAAATTGCAGGCGCGCCCTGGTATGTTACAAATCATACTCTACATACAGACTTACATGTTCCAAAAGTGCAAGAAGACATCCGTAAAAAAGTCAAGGCCCATTATGCTGTGCTAGACAACCATCCTAATCCGCTAATAGAACAACTTCTGGGACCAGTTATCAACAAAAGACTTACAAAATTGTGGCCAAGTGAACTAATTTAAGTTATTATTTTATATGTACTTAAGTTTATACAGGTAATGTCATTGGATATCGACCTGATCAAGTCCTTAACACTAGTACACCTAGTAACCGTCAGCACATTAGCTTATAGAATTATGTATTATTCTGAATTGCTAAATAAACTATTATTATAAAAAAAAATTACGATTCAAAAACAACTGCTCCGCGATCACATCTCGCGGGACAAAACATATGAACTTGACTGTACGTACTTTCTCGCATCAAGTATCGTCGGCGTCGTAAGATTGCATTAACTTTCAATTATCTAATGTTTAATTTTTCGATGAGACAACTGGAATTGCGTGTTAATTAGATCGTCCCATAGAGCTTAATTTTGATAAAACCTACCGGCTACTCCTACAAGGAAGGTATTAGGCATCCCTCGGGTGTCCCCCTCCGATTTGGTTCATTTTTGGCTAGAGACATTACGCATAAAACCAAAGGAGTAAATTACCCAATAGAAATCAGACATATAGTCAGGGAAAAGAGGGAAGCCAGAAGAAGATGGCAACAGACGCGAGATCCATCAGACAAGACTATCCTAAATAATAAAACGCAATCTTAAAGAAGAATCTCTCAACTCGTATTTGTAAAAACTAACGGCGAATGAAGAAACTGACTATTCACTTTGGAGAGCGACCAAGAGAATCAAAAGACCTACATCGTCAATACCACCAGTTAGAAATGGAAATGGTCCATGGGCCAAAAACAATAAACAAAAAGCTGATTTGTTTGCTGAACATCTAGCATCCATCTTCACTCCTAACGAAACGCGAGTGAATGATGCTTTGAACAATATTGCTAACCTTTTTTTTGCGCAACTTTATTGAGATACTCCCCCTGCCGGAACCGTCGTTAAACATTACTTCGGCAGGGGACTGCAGTTTGATGGCGACAGTGAGACACACCTCGCCGCCGCCACAGTACAGATGTTAAGAACAAAACAGAACAGAAAACAGCATAAAAATAACATAACCACAAAATATAAACAAAACAATCCTAAATCATATATAAAAAAATATGATATAATAATAATAATAACTTAACAATAACAAAATATAATAAAAGTACAAATAAACAAAATCAAAATAAACTAAACAATACTCTCAGGGTTACCCCCCTCCCCTCCCCTAAGATGTCTCCTGGCGGCCCCGTTCTTCCTCGCACCTGGTGCGAACCACCGTTTCGAAGAACGAGGCCACCGCATCCCACCCCACCTTGGAGCCAACCATGACGGCCACCACTCCATCCACCGCCATGGTCTCTCCCATTACCCTCTCCACCCCTCATGGCATGCTCAGGGCATGCTCAGCGGAGTCAACCTCCGCCTCGCAGTCCCTGCAGCCTGCCGACTCCACCTTACCTATCCGACACAGGTATTCACCGAACGAACCATGCCCGGTGAACGCCTGCGTCAGATAGTACCCCAAAAGTACCTCAAAAGAGAAATACAAAATCTTAAAGAAGAATCTCTCGACTCATATTTGGAAAAACTAACGGCGAATGAAGAAACCGACTATTCACTTTGGAGAGCAACCAAGAGAATCAAAAGACCTATATCGTCAATACCACCAGTTAGAAATGGAAATGGTCCATGGGCCAAAAACAATAAACAAAAAGCTGATTTGTTTGCTGAACATCTAGCATCCATCTTCACTCCTAACGAAACGCAAGTGAATGATACTTTGAACAATATTGCTAACCTTTTTTTTTTTTGTTAGTAACACACCCCGAAAGGCACCAGGAACCGCCGTTAGGCATTACTTCTAGTGCCCTCCGGGACATCCATGCCTACCAGGGGGATATTTCACCACCCGTACCGGGATTCGAACCCAGGACCCGTCAGGCGAGAGGTTAGTCTCCTAACCACTCGACCACCGAGTCGGCCACTATTGCTAACCTAAGAACAGAAAACATCACCTTAGTCACTCCAAGGGAAGTAGCCAAGGAAATAAAAACAAATCTAAATCCAAAAAAAAGCGCCGGGATACGACTTAATCACTGGAGAAATCTTAAAGCAGTTGCCTAGGAAAGGTATAGTTATGCTAACCTATCTCTTCGACGCAGCGCCGAGGCTCCAACACGTTCCCGATAGTTGGAAATTTGCAGAAGCAATTATGCTGCCAAAACCGGTCAAGCCGCCTAACGATGTTAAGTCTTACAGGCCCATCTCCCTGTTGCCAATAGTGTCGAAGTTATTTGAAAAACTACTCCTCGAGAGACTTAAACCATTTATAGAAAATGGCAACTTAATACCGAATTACCAATTCGGATTTAGACAGAAACACTCAACGATAGATCGTGATAATAGAATGTGCCCTGGAAGAAAAACAAATCTGTTCCGCGGTATTCGTAGATGTCGTCCAAGCCTTCGATAAAGTTTGGCACGAAGGATTGATATATAAACTTAATAAAATGCTCCCAGAGCAATACGTAAAGATACATCTCAGACAGACTCTTCAGGATCAAACATGAAGATGAATACTCGGAATTAAAAGAAATAAATGCCGGAGTACCTCAGGGTAGTGTACCGGGGCCCATACTTTATCTACCTTATACTTGCGATATACCAAACTTGGAAGGAATCACAGTTGCAACGTTTGCAGACGATACTGCACTTCTGGTAGCGGACAAAGACCAAGACTCGGCCATTGGAAGACTGCAAGCAGCCAGCAACATATTAATCGACTGAACTAAACGATGGAGAATAAAGCTTGATGAGCTAAAATCCATTCACGTCAACTTCACAAATAGAAGACTAAAAGATCCACCATCCTTGGACATAAATGGTACCACGGTGCCATACGAGAACAATACCTAGGCATGACCTCATATCCCCTCATCCCCTCCCCTATGAGGTACCTCATATCTAGGCATGACGCTAGATGCCAAACTTAGGTGGAAAGAACATGTGAAGAAGAAAACAAATGAACTAAAACTAAAATACAGACAATCAGACAATTGGCTTATCGGGAGAAAATCTTGGCTGCCAATACATAGCCATAAAGCCAGTATGGCTGTACGGTATACAGCTATGGGGTTGCACCAAAGATAGCAATATAAAAATAATACAAACTTTCTAGAACAAGGTATTGCGCAACGTAGTAGACGCACCTTGGTATGTACGTAACGCTGACTTGCATCGAGATCTGGACATCCCTGCGGTTATGGAAGAGGTTCGCCGGTAAACATGAAGCCAGGCTACACCTTCATGAAAATATAGGAGCCCTTCAGACAACATATAGACAACATACTATTCGTAGACTGAAGAGGACCAAACCCTTCGAGCTTGTGTAAAGTGACTGTGTAAAGCAGTGCGCAAGTGAATGTGTAAACAAACAGTCAGAAAAAACCACAGAACATCATTGGATGGACTATAGTTGTTAAGTATTTAATTTTAAGATTTATCAGAAATAAATTAATGGTTGGTCTTGCAGATCAGTTTTAATCGTGTAAGCACCAAAGGTGTTAACTTAAAAAAAAATGTTTGGTTATGGACCACGTGTTTTTTTATATTTGCTAACATGGACTATTAAGAGGTGAAACTACCGCTTAAAAATGGGGCTGTCGAGCGTCAATTTAATTGTCTCACATAGGACAACACGATGAAAAACACGATTTCCTCAATTAATAAACAAAGTTGATGGGGGTAAGCCACGCCCCCAAACATGATCGCTAGAATTACTGAAAAAATTACCAAATACGGCTAAATTTAACTTAAAAAACTTAAAAAAATATATTGCCTTTTTCCAAAACATGGAGACTTTTTGTATGTTTTCTTATCTCGACCCCTAGATCACAAGCATACAGGTTGTTCATTTTGGTGGACCACGAGATATAGATTTTCACACAATCGAACCTTATAAACACGATTACGGTCGCAACTGCGATACTAAAATTTTGACAGCACATTGTTCTTATGACTACGAAGGACAAGTTCGTTCGACCACTCGTTACAAAATGGCGGCCGATCGAATAATTTAAATTGCTCCATCTACGTTATTAATTATCAAATCGCTAATATAAAATATGTTTTAGAATCGCCATAAAATACTTTATCAAATATTGCTCTTAACAATTTTCGCTAAAATTTACCGTTTTCCAGAAAATCGGGTAGAAAGCGATTTATGCGCGTCTTTTGGCATAACATCGTAAGCGCCACTTTTTTTCCGAAAACGTGTTATTCTGACTATCTTACGTATCTAAGTCAAAGACACAACCTGATTTGTATTTCCGCAGGAGGTATTTGCTTATGGTTACGATACAATATAAAATGTGCGCCGCTATAAAATTAGCTTTTTGTCGCTTACGTTGTTTTGTCAAGATGCCGTCGTGTATTTATAATGCACGTAAAACCCATTGCGAAGTTCCAGGTTGCAAATGTTGCTGTCGTTCGATACTCGTGGTGAACAAAATCGCCATACGATTATCTTTGTTAAAATAATTGACTCGCCATCTCAAAAAATTATCACCTTGATACTTCCACTCTTACGAGATGAGCACATATTATATTTAACGTTTTGGATACATAACAGACCTGAAGATAAACACTCCAAGCACTCGCAGAAAGTCGCGATAACGAATGTCTATAAAGATAAATACGCATAAATCGCTTTCTATGATATTTTCTGGAAAACGGCGCGCTTTAACGAAAATTGCAAAGAGAGGTATTAGATAAAGAATTTTTTGGAGATTCTAAAACATATTTTGTATTAGCGATCCGATGAGATTAACGGAGATAGTCCGATTTAAAAAAATTATCGGCCGCCATTTTGTAGCGGGCGAGTCGATTTTTCCGGTTAACGAACTTATTTTCTTAGTCGTAAGGACAATCGAGTTCTTCTTTGGCACGACGAAATTTTTCGTCGAACATATAACGTCTCGTCTGCGTGGACGACCGTCCACGATTTTAATCTAAAAGAAAAGCGTTCGAGGACGGGTGCGTTTAAGGAAAAAATCCGATGGAAATATTTGACGAATGCATGTTGGGTTGTGTCGTGCGCATTTTCCGAATGGCATGTCGGTTGTTACCACCAACTTAAATCCACTTTTATTAGGTAATTGCGTCATTGCGCAAAAGTCTATCCTCCAAATACAATTAAATCTCAAGTACAAAACTAATCGACTAATAATGGTTATTATCAAAACGTCTATTCTAATCAGTTTCGGCGTCCTTTATAGTTTCCGACAACCTCACGCTGCGAAAATTAACTAGAGCAACCTGCGCAAAAGAAACCGAGAATTCTTCGTTATAGTATATACCTAAAACGGAACAATTATTTAATTAACATATCCATTATAGACGTAATACGGTTTAAAAGTTTTTATGAGCTGTCGTAATGAAGTATCTGACATTTACAATAGAAACTCCCGTCATCGCCGTCTTCGATAAATTTAATCGACAATTTTAATTTCCTCGACACAAGTACTCGCATTAATAACCTTCCCGTGATTTTAATTAAACCAATAAGTAAAAGTATAATTCATTTATTAAAAGTTCGTTTTTTCGTGTGACGTTCGACCTTGCGCCGCCCACTATTAATAACAATATTGGCACACTTCTTGGTCGAAACGGAATCCGTCTCGCGAATGCTAATATAATAAGGGAGCCATGGTACAAGCCAACTAACTTTTGGTCCATATATTTACATTTTCGTCTTTCATCCTTGTCCTACTGCCGATCCGCTGGCGCAAAAAAAAACAGTTTAGAAAGCGGGATGCGGAGCAGTTTGGCTCGTGGATAAAACGATCGTGCCGAGCTCACTGTTAACCAAGAACTTTGACCTACGATTAATTATACGGTGTACCGAGATCTTGTCAATTTCTCTCGTTTCCGATGCAAAATCGGATTTTGGAAATCGCTCGGAAATTTTCAAATCGCCAGAACAAAAGCAATTGACTCGTCTACGGTAGCCTGGCTACGAGAGGGCGATAATTGTGCCCGGGCGTTGCTGCCTCCGACTCGTCACGAACGAGCCTACCTACTGGTTCGCAGACGGAGCTGAAAAACCCCCGCACGTAATTGCTCTGTGCAGAACGCTGCTTCGCGAACCATTTCAATTTGTCTGTCGAAACGTTCATCGATCAATTAACAAGCAAAAAGGCGAGATCGGCGACGACGAACACATCGATTTCGTTTTTCGACGAAACGTTTCGGCCTTCCCGACGAAAAGGCAAACGAGGAACTTTTCGATTCTCCAGGTGGACGAACGAAAGAAAGTTTCGATTTTGCGCATTGACGGCCGAAAATCGCGAATTCCTTATCGTATACCAGGTATACCGGTATGAAGTGAGCGTTTTTTTGTGAAAATGAAACACTAATTTTGAATGGGAAAGTAAAAATTTTATTCAAAGTATTGACCATTGCTTTCTACACATTTTGACCATCTTTCTGGCAATTTGTGGATACCACGCCAATAGAAATGTTCGTCTTTTGAAGCAAACCAATCAGACACCCAATTTTCGACTTCTTCGTAGGAATCGAAGTGCTGCTCAGCCAATGAGTGTCCCATCGATGAAAACAAATGGTAGTCGGAAGGGGCCAAGTCTGATGAATACGGCGGGTGGGGTAGCAGCTCCCAGCTAAGTGCTTTGATTGTATCCTGAACCGGTTTTGCTTTGTGTGCAGGCGCATTGTCGTGTAACAAAATTACTTTGCCGTGTCTTCTGGCCCATTCTGGTCGTTTTTCGATCAATGCCTGGTTCAAATTGATCATTTGTTGTCTGTAGCGATTAGTATTAACAGTTTCACCAGGTTTTAGAAGCTCATGATACACCATACCTTTCAGATCCCACCAAACACAGACCATTGCCTTCTTGCCGAATCGATCTGGTTTTGCAGTCGATGTTGATGGTCGTCCCGGATTAACCCATGATTTTTTCCGTTTAGGATTCTTAAAATAAATCCATTTTTCATCGCCAGTAACAATTCGATGCAAAACTGATTTTCTTTCGTGTCTTTGAAGCAAAATTTCACAAGTGTTGTTTCGGTTTTCCATCTGTCTTTCGTTCAATTCATGTGGCACCCATTTTCCACACTTTTGGATCTTTCCCATAGCCTTTAAACGGTCAGAAATTGTTTGCTGTGCAACATTTAACATTGCTGCCATTTGCTTTTGACTCAAAGTATCATCTTCATCCAATATTGCTTGCAATTCGGCGTCTTCAAACTTTTTTGGTGGTCTTCCACGTTCTTCATTTCTCACATCAAAATCATTATCTCTGAACCGTTGAAACCATCTTTTACATGTTGCTTCTGATAGAGCATGATCACCATATGCCTCGACAAGCATTCGATGGGACTCTGCAGCACTTTTCTTCAAATGAAAACAAAAAATTAATGCTTTCCGCAAATCATCACTTTGTGGTACAAAATTCGACATTTTTAACACCATGAAAAATATGATGTTGTTTGTTGTATGAAACAAAAAAATTAAGGCTCGTTCACAACAAATGTTCCCTATCAACATATTTGTATGTTAACGCTCACTTCATACCGGTATACCTGGTACATCGACTCTTCGAGCTAATGGTAAAAAGCGTAGCAATTTCGATTTAAAGTCGACAACAGAAAATCCAGTTGTTTCGCAAAAAAAAGAAATATTACGTAACGAACAAATTAAGGTGCGAGTCACAACACTAACGAGGAAGGTTACCCAAAGAGCACACAGCGATTTTGATGGGTAGTAACTACTACCCAATAGATGATGTTTGGTGAAAAAATTAGCTGCCATAAAAACTTCGTTTACGTTTTATTCAATAAAGTTGGTAAAATGGTGATTTTCAAATTCATAGGGCAATTATCGGCATAGTTTTAGATATAGGTTTGAAATTCGTAACGGTTCAATTTGAGGTTATTTTGTACATTTTAGAATAAAAAAAATTTGCACGCATAGTTTTTGAGTAGGGCCGCCATCTTAAATTTTTTTTAAATGGAAACGTGAGGTATGTTATATATCATTGGAAAGCTTATTTTTTCTCCGTTTAACCATCTAAAAATTATATGGGGTTACATTAGGAAAAATTGAAATAAAACAGACAAACGTTTTTCATATACCTATTCGTTTGGCTATTATAGTATTGTCATTTAAATGTTAATATTATTATGATATTAAATATTGTCATTTCTTGCATTGTTATTCTCGAGAAACTACTTTTCCAATAATTCCGAACCTGTTCTATGCGTATCTGGTAGTGTCATTTTATCGAAATTATGCAAAAATTATAATCTATTTAAACGCCCGCAATTCGTCATTTTTTGCTTTGTTATGTCAGAAATACGAGTTGTCTAGTCGTTTCCGACTTATTTTGAATTTTGCGTTTCAAATCATTCGGGTAAAAATTTTGCCAAAAAAGGGATTTTGTTTGTTTCAGGTAATTCCGGATCTATTCTATGCGTATCGGGTATTGTCATTTTCTTGAGATTATGTAAAAATTATAATCTATTTAAACGCCCGCAATTCGTCATTTTTTGCTTTGTTATACCAGAATCGCGAGTTTTCTAGTCGTTTGCGACTCGTTCTGAACGTTGCATCGCAAAGCGTTCGAATAAAAATTTTGCCAAAAAAAACCTGAACTATAATACTAAGGGATTTTTCGAGATTTCGCAAAATTTTAAATCGCCGGAAACGCGCTTAGTTCGTCATTTATTAATTTATTTTAGAAAGACTATTTTACAAGTAATTCCGGACTTGTTCTGTGTGTCAGGTAGTGTTATTTTATTGAGATTATGCAAAAATTATAATCTATTTAAACGCCCGCAGTTCGTCATTTTTTGCTTTGTTATGTCAGAAATACGAGTTGTCTAGTCGTTTCCGACTTATTTTGAACTTTGCGTTTTAAATCATTCGGGTAAAAATTTTGCCAAAAAAGGGATTTTGTTTGTTATTGTTGTTTCAGGTAATTCCGAACCTGTTCTATGCATATCTGGTAGTGTCATTTTATCGAAATTATGCAAAAATTATAATCTATTTAAACGCCCGCAATTCGTCATTTTTTGCTTTGTTATACCAGAATCACGAGTTTTCTAGTCGTTTGCGACTCGTTCTGAACGTTGCGTCGCAAAGCGTTCGGATAAAAATTTTGCCAAAAAAAAAACCCGAACTATACTAAGGGATTTTTCGAGATTTCGCAAAATTTTAAATCGCCGGAAACGCGCTTAGTTCGACATTTATTAATTTATTTTAGAAAAACTACTTTACAAGTAATTCCGGACTTGTTCTATGTGTGTCAGGTAGTGTCATTTTATCGAGATTATGTAAAAATTACACGCTATTATGTTTAAATGTTATTATGATAAAATGTGTAACAAAATCGGTGTGTATAGTTTAGTTATGGTTTCCTTTAATAATATTTTATAAATTTAATGATTCTTATATTTTAAAGTAAGTTTAAAAGAGAAGAATTAAAGTAAGTACAATTTACTTATTATAATAGCCGAACAAATAAGTATATGAAAAACGTTTTTCTATTTGATCTGAATTTTTCTTAATGTAACCCCTTACAATTTTTAGATGGTTAAACAGAGAAAAAAATAAGCTCTCTAATGATATATAACATACCTCATCTTTCCATTAAAAAAAATTCAAGATGGCGACCGTGCTCAAAAACTATGCGCGAAAAATTTTTTTAATTCTAAAATGTATAAGACAACCTCAAATTGAAATATTACGAATTTCAAACAGTCCTATGAATTTGAAAATCACCATTTTATCAACTTTATTGAATAAAACGTAAACGAAGTTTTTATGGCATTTAATTTTTTCACCAAACATCATCTATAGGGTAGTAGTTGCTATGATAAAATATTCATCAAAATCGGTGTGTACCCTTTGGATAACCTTCCTTGTAAGTTGTTCACTCCATCTCTTAATCCCTTTTTAATTGAACGCTTTAATTCATTGGGCCAATTAATTTAATCCGCGTTTTAATTGGATTAATCGGCGGGGATTGATTACCGTATTCCGCGGATTAGGTTAGGTTCGGTAAATTAATCCGCGGATTAAGTTAATCGACCCAATCGATTGAATCAATCGAGCAAAGAGGTGTCCCGTTACTGCCGATGACTCGCGGTCAGCGGTACGACACCCCGATTCCGAACATTCTGGAGACGAGTCGCTCTTCGAATAAATAAATTAACGTCGCGATTGAACGTTAGAAACCGCGCGTCACGCGGACGAAACGATCGAATATTAACAGGTGTCCAACAATTAACGAAACGTTCGAACATCTTACACGCCTTCTCGGGGACGCGCCCCGTACTTGCAGCTGTTATTCTTTTGTCTTCCATCTCGCTAATGGCCCCTAATATCAATAAAAAGCCATCGCTTATTAAATAATTGTTTTTCGTAATACGTTTATGGAGATATCCTTGAAATTAACATTTTCATCCCGGCCCGTGCATTATTGATGAGATCGCGCCCTATAATTTCGGACGTACCCGTCATTCTACGAGAGCGATAAATCATAATCGCGTTATACTTTCTCTAAACAAATGTTCGATGTGGGTGTTATATTAGGAGCATATATTTCATAATTTCTCGGGGTTGCGACATTTCTGTTTACGTCGAGCTAATTGATTTTATGGTAGTATTCGCGATAATATCGTAAGGTCTTTTACTTTTATAATGAAGGTAATAAGAAGGAGTATCGTTCGTTTTTATGCATTTAACTTCTTACATAGAAAACGTGAGTCCCGTGACTCATGGAATTCGAGCCGCGGTACTCTTTAACTTCTTGCGTGGTCCAGGTACGGTACCAGAATTAAAGCAAAATGGCCCATTAAGGGCCTCCTCCGCAGGCCACGAGACGCAAATAAACCATCACGTTTAACGTACCGAGCTTCGTAAAGATCTTATCTTTAAATTAACATAAATAGGCATATCATGTTAAACATTATTACAATTGTTGTTCGAACAATGCTCGGTTCTTTACGAATAATTTCAAACGGCTAATTGCGACGTAACTACCATAAATCGAGCGGCTCGTTGCCGTCGTACTTATTCGTTTCCACTCTATCGCATTAATTAGTGCCGATATTAGCCGCAATTACTAATTAAAGATGAATAGAAAATACGAAGTTTAACCAAAGTTTAAAGTGTTCTAGTGATGTTCGACGTTGGGCATTTACGGCGTGTAATATATCGATACGTGTAGAAAATGCTAAATATTCTTCCATATCTCGTGCATCGGTGACTGTTTCGAACACCGTATTTCGCCATTACCGTATCTCACGCAAGTCGACCGCTTTTGTCGTACTGGTGCTTCTTTGCCGTGAGTTAGATACTCGTGAAATTCAAATCGGTCCTCGCACTACATAAACAACAACGTTAACACGTACCTAAATCGGGAATGTGTTGTTTAACGTTCGGGTAACCGTCGATGCGTAACTGCGAAGACAATTTCGACAAAATATTGTCGAAGAAACAAACGGTCGAACGGTTCAATTTGATCTGTAAAGCCGTTGTCCGATTCGAACACGATACGATAGTGAAGAGCGAGAAACGAAAGGCCACATCGGAAAACGAGCACATAACGACAATTTAAACTTCTAATATTTTTTGTCCATAGTTTTCGTATCAGCCGGTTTTCGAGTTTATCATTTGACCATTTGTCGACCATCTTGTCGCGGTAGGCGCGAGGAACAATTCCTTGCCAAACACGTAACTGGTGAAATGCACACAAATAAGTTCAATTAAATTATACAATTGCAACAGTTTTCGACGTCGCCATTTTTGGTTGTGATTTGTGTCAGTCGTGTTATTTTGGAACTTTTGGCTCGGCCCGACGCCAGTCGCGCGACACGCAAGGAACCAATTTTTCTCTTGCTCTACGCAACATTTTGGTCCTTCGAACCGCGGATCTAGAAAGGCTTTTTCTGACAAATACAAAATTTCTACTCGCCCCCAAGTAAAAACCTGTATGAAATAAAACTTTTATTAAAAAAAATTGCAAATAACTACAAAATATATCATTAATAAAAAACACCAATTACTATTCAACCCTTCGGACAACCCGTAGCCGCAGCGGTAACACTAACAATAACCAAAAATAATTAGAAATAAACAGACAAATATAAAATTTCTACTCGCAATAAAACCTGTATAAATAAAACTTTTATTTAAAAAATTGAAATAACTAAAAATATATCATTAATAAAAACACCAATTAAGAAAATATTTTAATAATAAAATAAATATAAATTAGACAATAATAAAAATTTAATTACGTTATGATCAAACTTTCCAATACATAAATCATCATAGATAATTTAATCTATTAATAATAAACTTATATAACATTTAACTTTATAATTTATTATTAAATAGAATAAATAAACGTGATATAAAAAGTGTATTAGTTATTAATTACCTATATTAATATTAACATATAATAATTTAATCTATTTAATAATATTACCCCCCTTATTAGATGCCCTTATTTAATAATATTATTATATTATTATTCTAAAATAATACTCAAAACAAAAACTTAATATAACAAAATATATAAAGATATTACAATAAACTCCAAACTTAATAATATTAAAAGTAAATGCTTACATTTTAAGCAAAAGACAATTAAACCAACTATAGGGTCCGGCAAAATGATCTCCCACATTTTGCACCGCCACTGTGCCAAAATCACTGAAGAGAGGGGGAACTTAGCGTAGTCGGTTGGTAGCTCGTGCCTTGCCATTTCAGTTTATTTATCAGTTTCAAACATTTATGAAAAGTAACGAATCTGTGATTACGACGCAAAGAACTTTTCGTACTCACTTCGCGCTTGGTAGGCATGCTCCGGTTCCAGATCGCAAAACAATACTGTTGTGGGTTTCAAATTTTAGAGCCACAGGTTCAGCCTTAAAAAGAAAATCAACTGGTAGACCTAGAAGTGTTTGGACACCTGAAAATGTTGCAGCTGTAAGAGAAGCAGTTGAACGATCTCCTAGCCGTTCAGCTGTTAAACATGCCTCTGCTTTACGTTTGTCAGATCGTTCTGTGAGAAGAATTTTACATGCCGATCTGAAGTTCCACCCATACAAAATGATGATCGTGCAAGAACTTAGTGAACGGGACTGGGAAAATCGCAGAACATGTTCCAACGATATTCTTCAAAACGTCCCACCAAATGCTCTTTTAATAACGAGTGACGAAGCTCATTTCCATTTGTCTGGCTGTGTGAACAAACAGAATTTTCGTTACTGGGCATCAGAAAATCCGCGGCAGCTCCATGAAAGGCCACTTCACAGCCCACGTGTTACCGTTTGATGTGCTGTTGGATCTTTTGGCGTTTGGGGTCCCTATTTTTTTGAAGAGGGAGGCGTGACGGTTACCGTAACTGCCGATCGATATGTCGACATGCTACGCAATTTTTTGGAACCAAAACTTAGAGAACTTGAACATCCAGATGTGTTGTTTCAACAAGATGGAGCTACGGCTCATACGGTACGAAGGACAATGGACGTTTTAAGGGAAATGTTTTCAGGACACGTAATCTTGTTACGTGGAGACGTTGGATGGCCTGCGCGTTCGCCCGATCTTGCCCCATGTGACTTTTTTCTTTGGGGCTACCTGAAAGAGAAGGTTTTTCAACACCATTTTTGGTTTTTCCGAACCATTGACGAATTGAAAGCAGCAATACACCAATAAATTACAAGAATATCGCCTCAAATTACTGCTCGAGCGATGGAAACTTTCAGAAATCAGTTTCGAATGTGTATCGAAAAAAATGGTCGCCACTTGGACTCAGTAATTTTCAAAACTTAATAAAAACAAACGGCATAGCATACATTTTCACTTAATAAAAATAAAATCTAAATAGCACTTACAATGGCGTTTTTATTAAAGATTAAAATGTGGGAGATCATTTTGCCGGACCCTGTATATACATAAAAAAAATAATAAACTATAAGCCATCATTGTTTTAATAATTTAAAAAAAATATTGGTTTTGTAAGCCAAAAATAAGAAACCTTTTAAAACTTCAGAGAAAGAGTATTCTCCACTATTAATCTCCAAAATTAAAATTCTAATTAAACTATTCTCTGAAATCACTTTAACTATATCTATAATCATAATAATAACAATTATGTTCTCATTAATAAAACATCCAATATCTATAGGATTTACCTTAATAATTCAAACCATTTTAATTGCATTAATGACAGGCCTTATATCACCAAATTTCTGATTTTCATATATCATATTCATAGTAATAATTCTATTAATTTATATAACAAGTGTAGCATCAAACGAAAAATTTAAATTTAATATAAAACTAACTATCATTATTATAATAATAATGTTAATTTTAATTATCCTAATATCAATAATAAGAAAATTTCAAAACTCAAGTTTATTTATAAACACAGACTTATTAACAATAAATAAAATCACTAACTTTAAATTATCATTAAATAAGTTTTTAAATTACCCGATAAACTGATTATTCTTATCATTAATTATCTATTTATTAATAACATTAATTGCAATTGTTAAAATCACGAATACTAAACAAGGACCATTACGACAAAAAAATTAATGAAAATAATAAAAAAAAATCCACTTCTAAAAATCCTTAATATGACTCTTATTGACCTACCATCCCCATCCAACATTACATCAATATGAAATTTTGGATCAATTCTAGGAATATGTTTAATAATACAAATTATAACAGGATTATTCCTAGCAATACACTATTGCCCAGATGTTTCATTAGCATTTAAAAGAATTATTCATATTTGCCGTGATGTAAACTATGGATGATTAATACGAACAATTCATGCCAATGGAGCATCAATATTCTTTCTTTGCATATTCATTCACGTAGGACGTGGATTATATTACTCTTCCTATATATTTAAAGAAACCTGAACAATAGGAATAATTATTCTTTTAATAACTATAGGAACCGCATTCATAGGATATGTTCTACCTTGAAGACAAATATCATTTTGGGGAGCTACTGTAATCACTAACCTAATTTCAACAATTCCGTATCTAGGAACTACAATTGTCCAATGAATCTGAGGAGGATTCCCAGTAAGAAATGCTACTCTTGCCCGATTCTTTGCCCTTCATTTCATAATACCATTTTTATTAGTAGCCTTTGCTATTATCCACTTATTATTCCTACACCAAACAGGATCTAACAATCCTTTAGGAACCAACAGAAACATTGATAAAATTCCATTTCACCCATACTATACTTTTAAAGACCTCATAGGATTCAATTTAACAATTATAGTCTTAACTCTAATCACACTTAGATCACCCTATATTCTAAGAGATCCAGATAATTTTACCCCAGCCAACCCCCTAGTTACACCAACTCATATCCAACCAGAATGATATTTTCTATTTGCTTATGCTATTCTACGATCAATTCCAAATAAACTAGGAGGAGTAATTGCTCTATTTATATCTATTATAATATTAACAATCCATACCTTTATTAAAAAAAAAATTTTAAGTAGCTCTTTTTATCCAATTAATAAAATATTATTTTGATCATTCACAAGAGTAACTATTTTACTAACCTGAATTGGAACCCAACCAGTTGAAGATCCCTTTATTTTAACAGGACAAATCCTAACATTAATATACTTTTCATATCCTCCAATACTAACAATCTCATCTATTTATTGAGAAAAAGCAAGTCGGCAAGTTTGTTCCGAAACTTTGGACGAATCCCCCCCCCCCCAAGTCTCCTTCTTGCAAAATCGCATTTTTAAAAGCCCTTTTGTTACTTTATCGGCCGATTTCGTTCCGCTATTAACATTTTTTAGCAAACTTGAGGTCTCGTCCGCAGTTGCTTTTATCCACGCCTGCCACACGTATAAGACTTTTGAGAAAATATTTGAAAACCGCTCCTGCTCGTACTTTTCCTCGAGCTTTGCTTAGGACTGGTATTTTTTTCTTTAGTTTACTCAATATAATAAATAAAATATTTACAAAGAACGATTGTTAAAACTAATGTCGTAATCCTAAAGAAAAGCCAGAATAATGAACAGCATTTCAAGCGACAAAAATAGGGTGGTGATTAGAATCACCCGTTAAAATTAAAAATTACATTTATTAAATATTCGGTGAACGGAAAGTAATCGGGATAAATTTAAATTAATTGTTTGTTGATAATCAAAAGTTGACTAAAGTAGTCAAAAATTTAATATTTATAATTATTATTATCATTAATAATTTTTTTTCATAAATAATTGTTTATAGTTCTTAAATTTACTTGTACGAACATTTACATTGTAAATTTTTGTTGTTGTTAATGATCAACAACAATTTTTGTTTTGTTAAATTGTTTTTGTGTCAGCCATCAATTTAGAATAATAGAATTTTTGTTGTTGTTCAAAACTCACGTTGAAGGTTGATTCAACAACAAATGTAGTTGCATCCAACACTTATTGTCTCGAATTGAGTACGATAAAGTACTTACGGCTTTAAATTTGGAAGTCGAACAATTTTATCATAGTTTAACATAGCAATATTCCACGGAGTGAGTATAAACGCCTGACGATTCTGATTTAGGCAACTTAATACACACATTGGTACTAATAATTTCCATAAAAAAATATATATATCTAGAATTTCCAGTGGTGTAGCAATAATTGCAAAATATTCATTTTCTAACCTATAATTTGTGTCGTAATCCTTACCGGTCAACGAAAAAGTAATATAGAACAGTTCTAAAAAGAACCGTTTTTATGGAAATTCAGGAAAATATAAATACATTTAAACAGAAGAAAATAAGGACCATAAAAATACACGCAACGAATGACTATGGCGAAACTGACAAGTAAACATCGACAATGCACCTATTGAAAAACATAAAATCAGTAAATTCCCAAAACTTCATTCAAAATTTCCCGCTTATTCATCAATCATTTAAAATCACTCTGTATATTTTCTGATAAAATCTATAATTCGTATTTTATTATATATAGATAAGAATGTTTAAATTATAAATTTTATCGCAGTATATATAAATATAATTAAATAATTTTTGGTAGGCAATTAATAATATATAATAATAAATAAGAAGGGTAAGTGGAGAATGCGGAGGAAAGAAGCAGCGAGCGGACTGGCGAAAAGTACGCTTTTGGCGTGACAAAACCCGACATTCGCACGTCAAAATTACAATGTTCGTTTACAAAATTTAGGTCGACTTTGCTTCGTGCGACTCAGATGGTCGGTCTGACCTGGTTCGAACCCCGCTGCAACCGCGGACGTTTGTGAGCGTAAGACTAACGTACGTACTAACACGATTTCGAATCAATCCCAAAATAGACTGACTAATTGGCTCGATCCAAAACCGTAAAACTTAAAAAAAAATTCTTTCCCAAAAAGTTGAAATTCCATTAAAGTTTCAGTGCAATATTGAGTTTGGACGTGCGTTTTTTTTCTTCACTAAAAAAAAATTAACATTGTGTACTCGCGTTTGGTTATTTTGTTTTAAAAATGTAAAGTTGAAAACATGTTTGCGCGATAACGAGACTTTGATAAATTGAATGTTAATAGTCGAACGTTGCAATGTTCGCATCTCCCCGTGTTATTTTATGGGATATCGCGAACCTTCCACTTTCGACTCGCAAATATCAGGTTTGCGTTGCGGAAATATCTTTTTGTTCAGCTCACAGCTCCTTATATCTACATTTTATATCGATACGTCTCTCTCTTTCACTTATCGCTCACTCTCGCTCGCACACTTATTTTATTATTTTATGAACGTTGTAATTTTGACTTATGACCAAAAACATTATCTAGCACTATACTTGGCAAACGTTTCTGGATTGAAATGAACTCTTTTAACCATTACTTCATTTTGAGCACCGTCCATATCTTTAGATAACGGCGATTGTACATTTAATGTACAACAAACTGTACACAAGTCAGCTTAAAACTCGGATAGTCAAAAGTGCGATTGTTTAAGTGGTTTTTGAGGAATAAAAAAAAATGCAAAATAAAATTTTGTACTTTTTGCCCCCTTTATGGGGCACATTTTTGTGTTTTTTTTATTATTATTTTTAAATTATTTTATTACCATTAGGTTTTGCTTTTCCGGCGCAACCTGGGAAACCGTCACGAACGAAGCGATCCTGGTGATTTTTCCGGGGGAAAATAAACATAGTACCAGTCGAGGGATCGATTTCGTCGATTTATTTCGAAATAGATTGAACACGATCGAGCAGCGATTCGATTTGAATTTCCATCATTTCTTCTTCAGAGAGAACGAGGGCCACAATATTGTCAAATTCATAGTTTGCCGTCGCAGATCAAATTCGTCATTCTCTACAGGCTCTCGCATCCCTCGTTCGCGATCGCTTCGTTCGCGACGGTTTCCAATGTTGTACCAGAAAAGCAAAACCTAATGGTAATAAAATAATTTAAACATAATAATAAAAAAAACACAAAAATACGTTTTCTTTTAAATGCATATTAAGGTTAATGGACTTCTTATCTCCGATACTGTTTGCCCTATGAAGGGGGCAAAAAGTACAAAATTTTATTTTGCATTTTTGTCTTCATTTCTCAAAAACCACATAAACAATCGCACTTTTGACTATCCGAGTTTTAAGCTGATTTGTGTACAGTTTGTTGTACATTAAATGTACAATCGCCCCCGGCAAATCGTGAGTCGACCGTATCTACCTATCTACAGGAAAAAAATTTAAAAAAAACAACTTATTCGACAATTTATTAAACAATTCTAATTTATAATTAGAAGGTTAGCGAATCTGAACATTAATTTATTAAATAATCAATTATCGCGAATTGCAAATTGATGCAAAATTTAATTCTCGCGCAAAATTTAAGTGCCGAATCCTTGGACGTTTAGGAATTCGACTGACTAATAATCAAATTATTTGATTAAGTGCATTTTTCATTAGCAATTCGTTCGCACAAGGAAACAATCGTCGATTATTCATTCAATTAATTTCCGTAATCCGATGCTTTTTCTTCGATTTTATTGTGCAACGAAAGTTTATTGTTTTCAATCGCGCCCCGCGACACTGCCCCGCTCGCTTTTAAGTTACCATATTTGTCTCCGTTGCGGAAATTAAGTGGAGAACATATATCGCGCATAAAAATTATTTATCGGACTAATAGTCGTAAGTCCGGGACTAGCCCGGAATTTTACCAAATAATCCACCGCCCACCGCACTCGTTGAATTAATAATTACATTATTTAATCCGAAATTATTTTAATCCATTGTGGGTTGATTTGAAAATATTTTATATATTTTCGATTAGTTTAATCGTCTCGTTTGCCTTTGTCTTTGATGTTCTTTTTTTTACAAATCTCTTCGGTTGTCTAATATTTCGTTGAACTTGCCCGCGTCCACTCTAAAAATGCGCGTTACCGCACACGATTCGTTTTAACAATGTATATAATCCATAAATTTCTTAATTTATTTATTAGTTGTGCAAGGTACGGGAAAAGGTTAAGTTTCATTAGCGTTCGTATAAGGCGAACTGCCAAAAAGTCGTGATTTAAGAATAAACTAAACGTCGTTACGGATCGGCCTATTGCCAAAACAACGTTTCGAGCGAATTCCTCGACGATGATAAAGGACGAAGATCGCGTGTGTCGTCTTCAATGCCTTTGATTAAAAAAGTAGCCGAATTATCTCGCTTTTCGCTTACGTTAATAACGATTAGCGGGCGTTGGCGAGTAGATAAACGTATCTATGTGCACAACAAAAAGAACGAAGGACGTAACCTAAATTAATTCGCAAGAATTATAAAGCAATAACGCGCTCCAGCTTCGAGGCATCTAATTTTCAATATGGAATTTGAACGCTTCGCAACAATATAACGACAAAACGGTAAAAAAATTGCAGGTTGTGAGGCATCGAAAGCAAATAGAAATAATAAGAATGAAGCAACGTAATGGTAGGTTACCGGTGTCTGCTTCGGTAATCACTAATAGGTCTTAAATTCGCTCTCGTTACCCGCAAAGAAAGAGCACGTGCTTCTCGACGGAGCTGCTCTTTGTGATCCTATAATTTCGATTTCGCAAGATTCGAATGTCCCGGAATTGTCGAGTCCCGTACGTAATCGCCGCGCGTCGCGGGCGACTCGACATTTACATCTTTTGGGGGAAGTTACGCTCGAATCCCCCCATAAACGCTCTTCGGCCACGACGACGACTTTTACCGCGGCCAGGTAAAATTTACACTTCATTTTTTTTTAATTTTTATTTATTGTTCGCTAGACTGCGGCGACTTTAATATTTCTTCGTAATCGTTTCCATCTACAGAGTACGGAGTGAGTATTGATATGAATCATCTGGCGGCACGAGTCGCCTTAAGTTACATTAAATTACTAAACATTGTTAAACATTCATCACGACCTCTGATATATGTATTACCAACTATGCCTTCGTTATTTACCATCCGCAAAATAAACTATTGCTCTGATTGTGCCTCTTAAACATTGTATAATCGAACTTTACTTTTACTTAATGGGGGTCCCGACGAATCCCGAAAATTTATTGCAGTTCAAAGAAAACAATTGTTTCGACGGCAAATTTCCTACAGCGAAAACGTGTACATGAGCAGCCGGGGCAACTAGATACCAACTGCAATTATGTGGGTACATGATATAATTTGTAATTGACAATAAGCAATTTTTCAAATAACTTCCTTATCGTTACTTCATTGTTTATTTATTTTTTTTCGTTCAGCACTCGACTACAGTACTTCATCTACAAACAAATCGTTTTCGAAGATATTTCTCGAGATCCACACCGATGCAGGTCATTGAAATGAGTTTGCATTTTATCGTGGGCACGTGATGGTACCATAGAAAAGATAATCTGAGATGAAATGAATCGTGGAAACGTACGTTTTCACACAAAACAATGGTTTTGCGGTGAGAATGGTTCGGTATGCGATGAAACTCTGCCATCACTGATAGAAGGACATAAACTAAAAGGTATAATGTCGACGAAACTGACCTCTTCTACGAGAACAGGCATGGACGATAGCAGTTTCTTCGGCCATTTGATGCACGATTGGGTACGACCGTCGCCCCGTTGATTGTTGCCAGAGTTGCTTATAAGGTCTGTGCAATCGATTTTAACTTACAACTAGAGGCGCTCGCGTCAGGGACTAATGCAATCTATTATGTACGGTTTAGAACTGTACTATTTGCTGTAACTTTTTTAAAATTGAAAAATAAAGTTGCGTTTTCGTTTTACATCTGTTAAAACTACAATTAATGTATTTTTCGTAAAGTAAACAAGAAATTATTTAATAAAATGGTAACAAATAGTTACCATTAGTTCCTGACGCGAATGACATCTGTTATTTCTTTAAGGTTGTTAGGCCAGCTGTTTTATGCGATTGCACAGACCTTATACGTAACTCTGACAACAATCAACGCAGACTACGGGTGCGACAAACAGTTCGTCGTTAAGTGTCCTGCGCATCCGGCGAAACGACCTGAAAAACATGAGTGCGCATTACTTATCTCCTAACTGCGCAAGTAAACTCCGACCGCTCGACTTGGAAATCGTTCGTAGCTTCAAGTCCAAGCGCAGGAAATCAATGGCCCACTCGAACAAGAACGAAAAAATGAAAATCAATATTCTTCGAACTACGCATATGTTCCCACAAAGCAGGATCGCGAAGAAAAGAAGAAGATAACCCTGCATACGTCGAAGACTGAACACTTACAGAGTTATCAGTAGAAAAACAACACACTATGGCAGCATTCTTAGATATAGCCCAAGCTTTCGATAGGGTATGGCTGAAAGGCGTAATATACAAGATGAGAATTCTGGGCTTTCCCGAATACTTAATTAATCTAATACACTCATTCCTCACAAACCGAACTTTTCGTGATAAAATCAACACCGCACTGTCACAATTAAAACCTATTGCAGCCGGAGTGCCACAAGGATCGGTCTTGGGACCGGTATTATTCAATATATTAACGTACGACATACCCAATGCAGGAAACAACACAATTTCAATGTATGCAGATGATACTGCTGTCCTTACCCAACATCAAGATATTAACGTAGCCGTTGCAATGCTCCAGGACTCACTGGATAACCTCTTAAGATGGTTCAGACGCTGGAATATCCGAATTAACTCCACAAAATGCCAGGTTAAAATTTTCACCCTACGAAGACCATCAGACCCCGAACCTATAATTATAAATAATCAACCAATAACATGGAACCCATCACACAACGCCGTCAAATATCTTGGGGTGCACTTAGACAGACGACTCACATGGAGCTTACATGTTAATAAAAAGCTACAAGAAGGCTATGCGAGAATTGCAATGTTTTATCCCATATTAAATAAAAGAACATGTTTAAAAATAGAATGTTCTAAAATGTTGTATCGAGGCATCGTAAGACCCGTCATAATGTATGCCTGTGTAGTGTGGGGAACTACAAGTAAAACAAACATTAAAAAACTACAGACGCTTCAAAATAAGGTCTTAAGACTTGCTGCGAATGCCGACTGGTACATCCGAAATTCCCAACTTCATCGCGAACTAAACATGCCAAGCATAGAAGACTAAGTTCTTCAATAACCTCCATAATTGTCCAGCGTCAGCTTATTATAAACTAGGACTCAAATCAACAACAACGCGGCTGAAACCACGGCTGCCACAAGATGTCCTACTCTCCGAAAGTGATTAAAAGTGTTTGATAGTGAACTACTTAGAATAACCGATGCGCTTAGTGAAGTGCTAATGTCCATATGTCTAAAGGTTAACTGCTGTGAACAACCCTAGTGTGCTTAACCAGTACCTCTAAAAATATTTTAAAAAAAAGAGTTATCGGTAAATATTGTTACGCGACCGAACGGACGAATTTTCTCGGTTTTCAGCACTTTTCGACTTTTGCAATTAATTTATTCGTGTTCTGCGCGTTATTTTGATCTAGAATCACTGTATTCTCTGCTATATTCCCGGAAAAATGATATCAGAAGAAGACCGTGCCGCCATCGTCTCCCTGCCCAAGCGGGAAATGCAGGATTTCGGAAATCCTGCGGAATTTCGGAGATCTCAAAGACGCTCAAACTCCATCGGAAACAGGTCCACAGTTTCCAAAATACAGGAGGGGTAAAAGACCGTTAGCGAAGCGGAAGACCACGAAGCGCAAGGACCCCGGAGCTGTAAAACAAGGTGAAGAAGTAAATCCAGCGCAATCCGAAGAGAAGCATCGCAAACCTCGCCAAGGAACACGACGTCAGCTACGGGACCATGATCGCGCTTGTCACGGACGATCTGGGACTCAAATCGTACAAGCTCGCCAAAGGACAAGCCCTGACGGAAGAACACAAGGCCTCTCGACTCGAAAAATGCCGACGAGTCGCGGCGAAGCCCTGCAGCGAATTCTCTTCACAGACGAGAAGATTTTCACGGTGGAACCCTACCGAAACTCCCAGAACCAGCGCCAATTGCTTCCACAAGACTCTCCACGCGTCGTGAAGGTCGAAAACGCCTATTTCCCGAAGTCCTTCATGGTGTGGGGCGGCATTTCCGGATTGGGGAAAACGAAGCTTGTTTTTATCCCAAAAGGTGTCAAAGATCAACGCAGAAACGTATCGGGAGCTGATTCTGGAAGCCGCCGTTCTCCCCTGGGCCGAAGAGATCGCGGAAAACGTCGATCGGAGGCTCCAGAAGGACTGGGACCCGGCCCACGGTGCGGAGAACACCATGGAGTGTTGCGAAGCCAATCTCCTCTTTGGCCCTCGAATTCGCCGGATTTGAACCCGCTCGACTTCGCAATTTGGGGCATCATGGAGGAGAAGGCCTGCGCCAGAAGTCCATCGAATCCCTGAAGCGCGCGCTGAAGAAGGACTGGGATGAAATAACGTTAGAAATGATCGCGGCAATTTTGAAGAATTTCCGGAAGCGATTGGACGCCTGTATCGCCGCCAAAGGAAGCCATTTGGAGTGTTCTTAATTGTATCTTGTACAGAATTTCCTGCTCTTTCGAGTGGTGCATAAAATGGGTTGTTTTGTTAATTCTGTGAAAAATTATTGTGACAGTATTTACTGATAACTCTGTATGAACAAAGATGCGCCGATCACGTTTTCGCGACGACAACATTATCACTACCGACACTAGAGACGTGGAAGACGTCCGTTCTGAAGAAGATGATTCCGCCGCGGCCGCATCAGTTCCATCGTTCAGCGAAACAACGACAAATTTTGAGATCGCGAGTAGTTACGTCGCATCGTTCGATGTCCTCCACTTTCGACAAGAAGCGGACAATACCGCCGAACTTCTTTAGAAAATAACGTTTATGTAATATGCCACGTTCAAAAACTTTAAACCGAACGTTACAAATACACAATCTAGTAACCTTTTATTGGTGACGCGCGTCGGAATAAAATTTGAATGGCCTTTAGATTCGTCGTAAAGATAAAATTTTTCCTACCGCCACTTTCTAAACTGTTCGCATACACCGAAAGTTATTTAAAGCGAGACGAATAAAAAAAAATCGCCTTAAGCGATAATATTTGTAAGTTGGCATAAATCTGAAAACCGCAACGGAACGCCAAGAAATTAGATTATTATCTTTCGGATGCGGATTAAAAAAAAAAGAAAAAACTTCTTGGACGTCTTTTACGCAAACAACTGCAACTTTATTTATTATTATTGCGAAAATTTTTATTTTTCGTTGAAATTTAATAATTTTTGGCACGCGCACGTAATAAATTAAGATCTTCGAAATTGGCCGATAGATTTTTCGACGTAACCTCGGCGGAACCGGGGACGCGCCACCCCCCCAACCTTTCCGACCGCAGAAGTTTTCGGCGGTTTAAGTTTTTAAAATTTCAAGGTCGTTTACGGATTTCCCGGACGTTTTAGGATGAAAAAGGTATTCTCGCTTAATTTCGATAAAATCACACATACGAGACGCGGAGATTTTCTAGCGAATAAGCAAAGGTGCCTTTTTTATCCTAAAATGTCTGGAAAATTCGCAAATGACCTTAAAAATTTAAACCACTAAAAATGTTGGAGTTAAAAAGGTTAGGGGAGGCGCATCCCTGGCTTCCCTGTGCTAAAGAACTTAATTTATTACGTATTGCTATGCTACACGTTGTTACCATTATTATTTAACATGATTCACCCTGTATATATATATATATACAGGGTTAGTTAAAAGTATGGAGACGGCGATTTATTGTCGTTAATATTCATTTTAGGAAATTATGTTCAATACAAAAGTTTGTTATGAAATTATTATCTACATTTGAGAATACTTGAATTTTTTTTTCCTCAATTGTTTTTAAGTTACGACGTCATCGATATTTTTTTGAAATGACAACCTATATTTCTGATTATTGATTTCGATAGTACATTCTATTCTCTTTTCAACGGTATACAATTTTCAATATGTTACATTTGAAAAAAATTGAGAAAAAGTGCCTTAAAGTTCAGGTCATTGTCAAATTAGAAATGGACAACAATTTGAACACTTACTTTAATGTAGTTAGTTATTAATTTGTTTTTAATGATAAGATTGTGACTGATAAGTTTATTGTAAATAAATGAGTCTAGTTACCGTGTTAATTAATTCTGCTAATTTAATGGATCTTTAATATTTGAACTTTAAGGCACTTTTTCTCAATTTTTTTCAAATGTAACATATTGAAAATTGTATACCGTTGAAAAGAGAATAGAATGTACTATCGAAATCAATAATCAGAAATATAGGTTGTCATTTCAAAAAAATATCGATGACGTCGTAACTTAAAAACAATTGAGGAAAAAAAAAATTCAAGTATTCTCAAATGTAGATAATAATTTCATAACAAACTTTTGTATTGAACATAATTTCCTAAAATGAATATTAACGACAATAAATCGCCGTCTCCATACTTTTAACTAACCCTGTATATATATATATATATATATATATATATATATATAAAGTTATAAATTAGTTATATTAAATTATTTTATTTAGTTCCTACTACACATAACCGTCTTGCTCTGTTTATAATTATTCACTAGTTAGTTCTCACCCTTTTTATTGTTCGTTCCTTTCAACACTTCCAATCTTCATTTCCAATCCACACTCCATCCGACTTCCTTCACTCCTCTGCCACTGCGTATTTTCTTTCCACTTTTATTTAAAGTCTTTCACAATTATTACCCCTCTTAATTTCTCCCTTACATTTTATTAATTAATTCCCTAAATTTTTAATTAGATGTGACATTTCTAAAAATTCCGCACTTCATCATTTTAATTGTCTCTCTGATCTTTTTATTCCTATTTTATTGTTTCTGGTATCCCGTATCATAGCATATCCCCCCTCCCCATTTAATTAACTTAAATTTAGAATTTTATTAAATTTTAATTTTTAATTAAATCCTTTTTTTTACTATTTCTTTTTGATTTACTCTTAATTAAACCTTCTTTTTAATTTCTCGGTTTCTTTTTCCATATAATTCCTGTAATTCTTGTTTCTATTATAATTTTTCTTTGCTTTATTTTGATGATACCTATCCATATTTTCGATTATTTTATTTCTATCGATTTTTCGTTTTATTTTCACTCTATACGTATATGGTATAAGATATATCTTATTTTAAATGTTTCATTGTTAATAATTTCCAATTTATGAACATTATTCTTGGCAATTCTTGATTCTTTATTAATTACTTCAATATATTCATCGTTCCTATACTGCATATTATTTTCTTTTATAGCCTTCTCTTCATTTTTTTCTACCTTATCCTCTACATCTATCCATTTTATAATCTTATTGTTGCATAATAATAATTTTTCTTCCATATTACTGTCAGTTATACTTGTATTCTCATTTATTTTTTTCATCTCTACTGTTTGTTCCTGTCTAACTTCACTTACCTTTATTTCTTGTCCTTCTTTTAAATTTCTTATCCCCCCTTTATTTTTATCATGCTCTTCCCTCATGTATTTTTGTAATTCTATCGTTCGTTTCTCAGTTACTTATATCTCTATTCTAATCATGCTTTCAATTCTTCTAAAGTTTTCTTTTAGTTCTTCTCTGTCTTTTTCCCTATTCTTCCTGTTTTCTTCTTCATCTTGTTCCCTAATTTTCCTATTTTCCTCTTTATCTTTTTCCCGATTTTGTTCCAATATGCCTTTTAGTTCTTCTCTTTTTTTTTCTATTTTGTTCCAATATTGCTCTTAACTGTGTCAATATGTCTATTGATTGGTTAGCTTTTTCTTCTTCCTGTATTTTTATAATCTCCAGCCTTTTACGTTGGGCGCCATTTTTACTTACTACAGCCCCACGTTGTACTTTTTAATTATAAGTTATAAATTAATTATATTAAATTATCTTATCTATTCTAATATTTATACTAATTCTATTTCTGTGCGTACTACACATCATCGTCTTGCTCTGTTCATAATTATTCACTAGTTTTCACCCTTTTTATTGTTCTTTCCTTTCAACACTTCCAATCTTCATTTCCAATCCATACTCCATCCGACTTTCTTCAATCCTCTTGCCACTTTTAGTTACAGTCTTTCACAATTATTACCCCTCTTAATTTCTCCCTTACAATTTTCATTTATTCCCCTAAATTTTTAATTATATCTGACATTTCTAAAAATTACACACTTCGTCATTTTCACTGTCTCTCTGATCTTTTTATACATATTTTATTGTTTCTGGTATCCCGTATCATAGCTGTATGTACACCTAAAAGTATAAAATTCCAACAAAAACTAAAAATGTTTATTTAAAAGAATTGATTATTGCCCTTCGATGTTGGGGGTGAATATCTCAACATTTATAGGAACTTGTGGCATTATTTTAACGCAGTTTTACGCTCCCGATAAGAATAAGTTTAATCAAAATCGGTTTTGTTTTTATGGGTTCCATGGTAAAAACCTATTTTAACTCTCGACTAATATTATTTATTTAAGATTCGTCCTTATTTGTTTACACTAAACTTAAAAATAAATAAATCATAAATTTGATTATCGTTCGCTAACAATAATAAAGGTCGAAAGGCACCATTCGGTGCCGAACAAGTTTTATGGGTCAGTGCCGAAACCGTGTCTCATAATAATAAAACTTGCGAGGAACCGAACGGTTTCGGTTCAACTTTTAAAAGTCGTAAATTTTAAAATATACATACTATACATAAAAAATGGATAAGTATCTGCGGGTAATTAAGTTCTCGTAAAAGCGCACGAGAATGTTGACGTCGTACTTGTGCACTTTTAAAAAAAGCGCAACTCCATTAATCGCAGAATGTGCGAAAAAAAACAACAACAATGATCTGTTACTTAATAAGAGCACGTGTTTGTTTCCTTTGTTCTTAAACTACACGCAAAAAACACCTGTCCTAACACGTGTCGAGTTTTCTAAAATGAACGTAATGCGAACCCAAATACGAATTTGTAAGAAATCGAGTTTCCGTTAATTAAATCTCTTTGTTCGATCAAGTACTAAAATTCATTGTTACGCGGTCGTTATAATGCCTTGTTCGGAAAACTTTTTGCACCATTTTAATTGACATTTGTCATAGTAATGAGGGACAATAATTGCGTGCGATGCACGTATGTACCGTACGTACGTGGCAGTCGCGACGCTCTCGTTTAGGTAAAACAAGGACGATGAGTTTTTCATCCCATATACATCTGTAATAAATGTCTGCGTGCCTCCCGCTCGCTCGTCAACAAAACTTCTATTAATTACATCCACATACAAAACGTAAAACAATTAATCTACTTAATTCTAATGCCACGCCACTTTTTCCAACTCCCACTTTTGAGATTGGTTCCCGTTGCATTCGGTTATCACAAGGCCGTCCGTGTACTTTTTGGACGGAGAAACGTCGAGACATAACTTATTCGATATGTGAATTATTTGTTTCGACTGGAAAAAAATCGAAACCGTTCAATTTCAATTGTTTAAACGAAAACGACAACTTACAGATTTATTGTACTTCCATCGTTGCCTGCCGTACCCGCTGCAAGCGAGAATTCGGACTTTCGGCGGACTATTGATCTGCTTTTCGGGCGCGTCCAAACAGACCGAATCGTCGGTCATAATGAAACCTTCCCTGGTCATGACGAACATTTCGATAGTCAAATGTTCCTTCAAACAGGTATTCAATTTGGCGGCGCCCATCGGCTGATTGGAGGTCTCCTTGCCCAACGGTTTAATCAAACACTGATTTTCGCCAACGTTACGTATCCTACCGAAAAATCTGTGGCGCGTAGGGAAAAAGTGTTGCGGCCAGATGTTGTCCAAGTACCACTTGAAATTTTTGCACCCAAGATCCTTGCGCAGCTGCAAACGTTCGCCAACGTCCAACTGATCTTTAACCTTGCGCGCCGCCTCGTTAAACTTAAAATAAAAATCGCCCCACTCGTCCATCCAAACCAGCGCCACCCTGGCCAAATTCGAATAGAGAGTTTCGCCGATTCCCCCGGGAAAACTGTACGGCGAAGATTTCCTAAATAAATGGCCCACGTGCGAGCACGGCACTATTTCGATACGTGCCCCGCACTGCCACGCTCTAAACGACAGCTCCAAATTTTCACCGCCCCACACCCTCATATTGGGATCGTACGCTCCCAAATCGTAAAAATACTGTCTGTCGATGGCGAAAAGCCCTCCGGCCATCGTGGGCGTTATAAAAGGGATGGTGCTATCTTTCGCCCTTTTCTTCAAAGCCGCCCCCGTCAACGTGTACCAACGAAACTGCAGGTTCCAGTTGAAGGCGCCCCAGTGCAGCTCGAAACTCTTCACGTACGCGAACGTGTCGTCGTTGATGATGTCGATGACGGGACACGCGATCGTTGTCGGATTGTCGTGTATCCTCGAGACGAGACTCTCCAACCATCCGACGGTGCACTCGCAATGGGCGTCCAAAAACACCAAAACGGACCCCACGGCCTGTTTGGCGCCTATCAGTCGCGCCCTTATCAAACCTATCCGTTCGGCGCTCCGAAACAGCCTCGTCGACACCGGTAACTTTCTTATGTATTCTTCTAATGGAGCTTTCAAGAAATCTGAAAACATTTCGGGCGTTAGTGTCGGACGAGAAGTTAGGCAACTTATTAAACATTCGATTCAAATGATCGGAGACCAGAATGCTGTACAAATTGATTGTTAAAAGGATTAAAGTCGCGACCGGAAATTAGCCGATGATCGAGATCGAAAGAACGTCATCGCGGCACGGTGTTTCTCCGAAAATAAATTTGGACGCCGATTCGATTTAGTCCAAAGCAACCAAGAGCTTCGAAGCACTTAAGGTTGCGTTTGAAGTGTATACTGTGTTGCCTAAAAATTATAATTAACATTAACATAATAACAAAAAAAGTATTGATTTTATAAACATTTGCCATTAACAAATATTATTCAGAACAAGTACTACTATCGCAGGACAAAATTTGATAATGATATAAAAATTTTCAGATTTAAAATTTACATATTTTTTCATAATAAACATATTATTTCTAAACGTATTGCCGTAAAACTTTGACAACTTCTTGCGCCAAGTTTTGTGATGTTAAAACCGTCGTCTGCGTTGATTGTTTTCGTGCTTATAAGGTCTGTGCAATAGATTTTAATTTACAATTAAAGGCGCTTGCGTCGGGTACTAATGAAATCTATTATGTATGGTTTAGAACTTGACTATTTGGTGTAACTTTTTAAAATTAAAGAATAAAATTGTATTTTCGTTTTACATCTATTAAAACTGCAATTAATGTATTTTTCCTAAAGTAAACAAGAAATTATTCCGAAAATATTTAATAAAATGGTAGATACTGATCTATACAGACTATAATTTTAAAATTTTTCTAGTTTGTGGTTTTGAATATACATTTTGATTAATTACTTTATCATTTTGCGTGTTACAGTAACTGGAAAATAATGGTTTAATTAGCTTTGTTAAAATGATGTCTGTGATTAAATTTTTATGATTGTAACAAGAAAAATGGGAACTTAAAGAATTTTTTAAAAAATTATATTTTTGATTTGCCTTTTTCAATTGTAAACGTAAACTTTGTAATTCATCTAATAATAAAACTTTCTCGTTGCAATTAGAATCGACTAGGATCGTTGAGCACGTGGGTGGTAATGAATTTTCGGTATTGCACAATGGCATTTTTGTATCGCTACTTGATGAAGTTAGCTCAAAGCGAAAAGGCAAAGGGCATTCAGTATTCTTATTCATAGGATCGACAGGAGTGACAGGATCTTGGGTGGATATACAATCAACATCCATAGTAGTGCATGACTGTTTAGGATTGATATTGTTGGACTTTTTCTGACGTGCAGGATCTACATCAGGAGTGGTAGAGTCTAGGGTAGTTGTACGACAATATAAAGTTGGAATGGAATTTGCTTTTAATTTATACCTTTGATTTAATTTATTGGGATAGTAACAATTCTTTTCGAAATGTTTTTCAATTGGGTTCAATATTGTGTCCTGTAAATGTATAATTAAGTAGTAATAAGGAGTTAAGTAAGAATGAATTATTGAAATAGCAATTATTTACCTGTTACATTAAATATTTTTTTACATCACAATTTTTTATACGTAATATCAGAAGGAAATTGGTGCATTTTAATTTTATTTCTATTTATTTGTGTGCAATTAGGCACACAACAATGTTTTAGCTTCATACTATTTTCTGTGAATTCCACACTTTAAATGAAAATCCTAGTTGCAAATAATCATTACAGTTACCATTAGTACCCGACGCGAGCGACATCTGTTATTTCCATTAAAGTCAGGTCAGCTGTTTTATGCTTATGCACAGACCTTATAAGAACGAAAACAATCAACGCAGACTACGGTTTAGCATTCGAAGTTGAATGCGTGACGTCACAACTACCTATATATGTTAAATCCTTATCAGCACCTGCCTGCATTACCGTTGTACTACGAGTATCGCTTGTGCATTTTTTGTTATTAATACATATATATTGGGTACCTTTGAGCAAAAATAAAGGGTTAAAAAGTCGTTTTCCATATCCGAAAAACCAAAAAACATTGTTTTCATCGTTATAAGCTGATAGTGATGTTTCTAAACAAATCTTTACTTAATTCACGCCGATCACCTATTACCTTAATTATATTTTATTATATTTATTGTTGAATTTTCATCTCTTAACGTACATAATTGGACAATTTTCAAAGATGGAACGGTGTCTTGTTTTAATATCAGTTTATTCTTTATAATTTGTCATTACTTTTTTTTCAATATGTAGGATTGTTCGTAATCATTTTCGGTAAAATGTATTTACGCTACGTAGTGTACTACCAAATTTTTTACAGAAATTAAGTTTTCCCGCTATATTTTTATGAGACAAACTCGATAGATTGTATGTAAGGCGGTTCTTTTTATTATAGGAAAACAATGAAAATGTAAGTTTTGTTAGATACTAATATTTTAGTCGGTCTGGCAGGAAACTATTTTTCTGAGAATCAATTAACTTCAACAATTCCTGTCCGGGCCGATTACAGATATTTTTTTCACAAAAACCTTACCCCCCTTTCTTCAAAAATCATAAAAAGTGTTGGCGACAGTAGAAGCATTCATTATTATTCTGCCATTTAGTTCATTCTGTTTTGCCGTATTAATTACAATAAAGATATTTAAATTGTACATAAATTTTAAATCAATCCCGGGACACAACAGTTTTTATTCCGTTGCGATTTAATTGGAACGCCCGATTATACAACAATCATAGTTTAAAATTAAAAAAATATTTACGCTTATGTAATTTATATCAAAGTTTATACATTTATTATGACACTAATTAATCGCTTACGACGTGCAATTGAGATTATGTGCAGTTTCGGTCAGACTGAAAACTCGTTATGCGGCTATGATGTCATAATCTAGAAAATTCTTGAAATAAATTCTACTTTAAGAGAGGGCTGGAAAAATCAGCTTCTACCATGTTTCCGTTAGTAACGCCACAGTAGTATTTTTCTAATTATTTTAATTAATATCAAACGGTTTAATCGTAAAATGGCGCGAGTTTGGCATCAGCTATTTAAATGTTAATTCCTGTTTTCTTGTACTAAATAGTTTCTACACAGTACGCTTTTTCATTGATGCATTGGCATCTAATTTAATTATGTTTACGTTGTAAACTTTGCTAGCGTTTATAATTATTTATTCTAGGATATAAAGTTACAGAATATAAAGAACGGACGTTTTGATGAGATACACAAAAATAATGAAATGCAAGTTAATAAGCTTAAAAAAAAATTATTTAACTTGCAACCAGAAAAGTTATCAAGTTATGGGAGCGAAAAATTCAAAATATTTCTCTTCAAGAAAGTCACAATGATAATGATTATTGATTTTTAAAATTTATTTTTTGTGTAATATGTGAGAGAGGTGCCATTATTAATACAAAATAAAAATTGTAACAATAGGAAATCCAATATTACTGATATATGCACATATGTAATTACTTATGTATATATTTCAGAATAATAATTATTATAGCACGCCATTAATTGCATTAAAAGTTAAATAGTTACAGTTTCGTTCTCAAATAGGTTCCAATGCACGCAGCCATGCACAAAAGTTACTAAATTGTATATTTGTAATATTCAGATTAAAGTTTTGAACGTGGCACTCCGATGACTACCGATGATTTACCTGCACACATATGACATTGCAAAATAGACTAAAATCTATTAGTACTGTAAAAATACGAGGTTTTATTGATGACGTGTTGGGACCTATCGCGAATAACGTATGTATTACATATCTACTTATTTATGGGAAACGTCCGCCGCATTCTCAGCATTTCTCAGTAATTCACAGAAATCATAAATAACAACACGTCGAAATGCAAAATAATTATGCTTTTTAATCGAAAAACAAACCGAATGAGATTCTATATTTTATTGAATGAAAATTTCTGAATAAATAAAATTGTAGGTATGATAAATGTATCTATTATACATACTTACTTTTAATTGTAATTTTAAAATTAGACCTTTTTATACAACATAAATCACGTACACATTTGTAGAAATGGTTGGAATTTCACTATTTAGAGTGTAAGAAAATACAGGAGTTCAATTTTGGTTTTAGTTTATATGTATAAGAATTACGAGTTCATTTTCGGTATAGGTACGTTGACTATAAATATTTCCACAACGAAATATGCCACCTATGCAGTTTGATGTTTGTTTATCAAGCGGGAGATTAATGTCGACGAATCAGCCGGCAAATAAAAAAAAATACCACTATAATATTTTTACAGCACCATCTATTCAATAATAGTTGAACAATTTTGTTAGACAAATCCTTCGAAATCAAGTAGCTACCTGTAAGATAGTTTTATACTTGAAAATGACGATTTTTCGGAAAACGGTTTACGAATTCTAGCAACAATTACACCCTGTACTTTCATATACGTATTCACCGAACCTTCTTCTAGTTGCTCCTTATAATATTTTAGTCATATAGTAGCTAAATATCTTATAATTTGAAGTATTCGGAAGCATGTGTACAACTTAGCAAAACTGTTCCTTTAACTTTTTTAGGATAAAAATATAAGGGCGACTAGGTAATTGAATTAGTATTTATTATCAATTAAATTTTTTTAATAAAATTTAATAGTTTTTTAGTATCGTTTCCTGAAGTGAATCTACCATAGCGACATCTGTTGATTCTCGCTTATCGAACTTAATTTGTTGAAAAAATACAAATAGGTAAAATAAGTTGTCAATGTTTTTATGAAGAGTTCCAATAATTACGGATTACTAAGTAAAGGTCTTACATTAGATACCCGAATTCGGCATTAACAGGTGTAAATTCCTAATTTTGCGGCCATTGGGACCGTAATTTACGTTCCGCTTCCGCGTTATAAAGGTATCCGCTTCGGCTTGTTAAAAATGTAGACGGCATTTTTGCAGAAGGACGTAAATCCACAAGAAGTAAATTTTGCAGGAGCGCACATTTGGTGTCGTCCATAGCTAAGCACAAGCCGATTTTTTTGGTGGATCTTATGCGTCTAGAGCAAATACCTCATCTTTTAAAATCTGGTAACAATATTCAGAATCGCAAAAAAATGTGGATTACGTCCTTCTGCTAAAACACGTCGAGATCATTCCGGCGGGACCAACAAAATTTTTCGTTTCTCGGAGGTTTTCGTTTGACGTAAAATAAATATTTTTATAAAAGTTTAGCCGCATAGAACGAAATAACATCGACCTTATCGATGTAAAAAAATGTAAATAACGCAAATAAACTTCTCGAATTCTGACAAATTGACTCGTATGTTGGATGTAGTATGTAACACGATACAACACTCAATGTTTATCGTAAAGAGCGTCATAATGTTTCCACGAAACTGCGTTTATTTGTGAGGAGTTATTTTTATTTTGAATAATACACTCTAACGAACAGAAGTTCAATTACTAGCAGTTACACAAACCTATTGAATGATCGAGTTCGGTTGAGTCCAATGCGTAACGAAAGCTTCCATAATTGCTCACTACGAATTTGCCTTAAGGCGGCCTTAAGCACAATAACAAACAATACCGATCGTGCAGCTGAAACTGTTGGGACTCGTAGAGGACAAAAGTTTGGGACGACGACCGAGTGCGGTTCAAAATTTCCGATCGCTTTCGCGAGGTCAGAAAATCGCCCGGTCCCCGCGAAAAGTCTTCGGCAGGAATGTTACGTCAAGATCGAAAGACCCACAACCGCAATTACTCCCACCAGAAAGGGCGTTTGCGCAAGAAATGGAAACGATTGAAAATTCGTTTCAAGACAAGACTGCACCCGCGAAGAGTTTTCGAGGCGGAATCCACGTGACTCCTTTTCGTGGGGCTTTTCTGAAGGATCGCGTCCATCGGGAACGCTCTCCCGGAAACGATCGATCAACTCAAACGCGACATTTCCTAATTAACCCAATAAACAATTATCTGGATCGTGCGCGTCATTTCGAACGACAATTTTTTCGAATTTCGCGTCGCTGTCGGGACCTGCGATCGATCTTTTTGTAAAATCAACACCGTTTAGATCTTGTCCAATTCGCAATGCATACAGCGGATTCGATTGGTAAAATGGGAAATCGATCGTCAAAGTTTTGAAGAAAACAAAAACGAATCGAAACCAAAAAGTCTCAAAAATACTACCTCGTTCGCTGGCATCGTCGACCAAAATGATCTCTTCCAAAATTTCCTTTGGCGATCTGTCGATTACACTCCATACGGTTCTGAGTAGGGTCGACCAAGCTTCGTTGTGAAAAACGACGACCACGCTGCTCTTGGGATACTCGCGATAATTTTGGTACATCGTCCCGCACCTGCAACGATAACGTCGTTAATCCGGCGATCGACCGCTCGCATCAAATTCGCAACCGCTTACTTCTTCTTCCTGACGTCCGGCAACGTTCGGTTCAGAGGTATTTTGTCGCTCGCCAACAAATTGAACCGATTAATTTGAAAAACCTGCTGCATCACCAGCAAGTCCTTCGGAGGGATTATAACCGGCAGTCCGTTCTTCCCGGCGTCCGGCTCGGGCGCGAAATTGTTCGCGTTGATCATGTCGTGGGTGGCGTTCGGTATTTTGTGCGCCGGATTGCCGACGTATCGTCCTACGACCACGCGCATCCCTTTCTGATCGACGTACTCCTCCTGGTTTCCTCTGAAAATTTTGCGACTTCGATTATTACGTTCGACGCTTCGCAGGTTCTCACCTGAATATGTGCTTCGGCGCATCCTGTCGTTTGATAACGGGCGTCCGTAGCTGTTTCCACAAAACCACGCCGAAGAAGAAGGTGACGATTAATATTACGGGGCATATACGTCTACAGCGTCGTATTGGCCCTCCTAACATGACAGGCCGTCTAATTAAAAAAAGAAAAAAACACTTACACCGAATTACAGCGACGCCACATAAGTTATCGTTGGGCTAAAAAAAAAACGACGAACTATGATCCCAGATAATTTCTTTTTTATGTTAACCGATAAGTCGAAAATAAAACTTTAAATTGCGATTTTCGGTCAAATTTTATTTAGATTCGCATTCGCGACATCTCGCGAACGTCGACTCGCACCTTAACGTTTTTACAGTTAGATTTAATTGGTCGGGATCGATTCTTACCTACTGATTAACTCGAGTGTGATAACGCAACAACAGATGGCGATTACGGTTCGTTCGTTAATTTTTAGGCATTCGAAATTGATTTCAAAATGCACTTTAAACTGTTCGCGTTCGGGCAAATATTAGCGAATTTTAAAGCCATATAGGTAACTTACCGGAATTATTTATGGCTTCTTTACGGCGGTTTACATAATTATAACGGCACGAAACGACAACGATTCCACAGGTGGTTCGGTCATTTCACTTCAGCCGACCATGAACTCGCCACGTTACGCCAACTTCACCTTTAAGACGCGTAATCTACAAAAAAAAATTAAGATAAATTAAAGAAAACCTATTACGATTTCGGTCTTTGTACTGCGTACGTGGTACCACGACGAGCTCCCATTCAAAACTGACTATCCGGTTAACAATATAAGAAAGTATTAATCTTCGCGTTTAAAATGGAAAGTTGGATTTACAATGCAGTAGCGTAACATGCGATATCCGACGCGTTTTACCAGCTTAATCTTTAAATCCTCTAATTTGCAAACATTGCGTTAAAAACAAAAATCTCCGACTTCCTGTTGGTTTTTGCTCGTCGAATTAGCGACCTTCTACAACCTGTTTATCGTGCCAATTATCGGCGAAATTGAAATTTTATTCGAAATTAAATAGATGAGATATACTTTTAGAAAGAATATTTGTTTAATAATTCATAAAGAGAAAAATCGTGCGACTTCGATTTTTCTATTCGCCGCCTGAGAATCGCGGTTTCATTATTATCATTTTTACAATGGCTTATCAATTTATAATACGAAAATAATCCATATCCGGGAAATTAAAAATTATTAGAAAAGTATTAATTAGCATTTAAAATGCGCGTCCGAAAGCTGTTGAATTAAAAAAATAATAATTGAAATTCCACCAAAAACAGCGCGCGCGCGCGCGCGGTTAAATAAGTTATAGAGACCATTTCGTAAATTAAATTTTTGAATAGACTAAAGCCCGGTTTACGCGATGCGAGTTACTACCGGACTGGCCGCGTATATAAACAGATCGACCGAGTTTACTGTTCGTGCGAGTCGGACCAGCAACTGGCGCGCTGCCAGCTCTTACAAATATTTTTGAGTCTACCACCACAGAGACTTGCATGGTTTAAATGCAGAGCTCAGTAACTGGCAAGACAAGGAGATTAGTGGTTGTATTTATTATAATAAGCGCGAGGTTATTGTGTTTGTAAATATGGTAGACTCTCTCGTATCCGGACTGATCTTTAGGTTTGTTCTATTGCTAGGTGTCTATGAGGCAGTAAATTAGGCGCCATTTTTTATTTTTTCTGGCATAACGTGCAGTTTCATTACAAAAAAATAATAATACTCCTATATTCGGTTCACTCCCGTCCACATTAGTTCAGATACAGGGTGCGTCCAAGAAATTTCCGGAATTATTTTTTACCGCCCAAGCGAAGCGCGAGCGGGCGGCCGCTCCTGTCGGGATTGGTGGTGGGGGTTCTTGGGCAACAGGGGAAAAATATTCAGTTGCCTCCGAACCGCCGGAGAGTGTGAATTGCTTGTACAGCGAGACCCTGTTTGGGTGACGCGTCACGACTCAGGATGCAGCGAAAAGTTGAACAGCGTGTGAACATCAAGTTTTGCGTTAAACTTGCAAAGACTGCTGGTGAAACTTTACAAATGCTTCGGACAGTTTACGGGGTCGAAGCAATGAAGCAATCAAGCGTGTACGAGTGGTCCCGAGCAGGACGACCGAGTTCAGCGACAGCCGATGAAAATGTGGACCGAGTGCGAACCTTGTTGAACTCTGACCGTCGGTTAGGCGTGCGATTTATTGCTCAAGAGTTAAATCTTTCCAAATCCAGTGTGCACACCATTATTAGTGATCATTTGAACATGCGAAAAGTCTGTGCAAAGTTGGTACCCAAGGTGTTAAGCCACACATGGCTTCTCGTGACTGAGCTGTTGATCAAGTACGGTGTGACAATGCTTCCCCAACCCCCCTATAGTCCGGATGAAGCTCCAAGCGACTTCTATCTGTTCCCCAAGCTGAAAAGAACACTCGAGGGAACTCATTTTGGGACCACCGATGCGGTTCAAAAGGCTGTGACGAAGCAACTCAACAGCATGTCAGAAAACGCGTCAAGGGCGCGTATGAAGATTGAAAAATTCGGTGGCAGAGGTGCTACGATGCCGATGGGGACTACTTTGAAGAATTTTGAACAGTTGTACGCTTTATTTGCAATAAATCGTGTTTTATAGCCTCATTCCGGAAACTTCTTGGACGCACCCTGTATGAGAGGGTCTACTGTAAATAATAATGTCGGTGAGTTGGTGCGAGCGAGAGAAGATGAAATTCGTGGATTTTTATAAAAAATAGTGCAATCTACGGAACAGAGATGAAACATATTGTACAAGAAACCGCTGTTTCGACTGAAAGTGCGCACCCTTGTCGGTGCTGGTCTTGACGTGGGGGACCTACGTCAGACCACGGTCTGTAATTGATGCCTAGGTACTTCGCTTTCTCCTTCCAAGGAATTCCTTGTCCGAAGATGGTGAGCCGGTCGACTGAACGTTTGCGCCCCTTGGTCGTGAAAACAGCGACGGACTTCTCGACGTTGCCGCACTTGTAGATTACTAATCATTTCGTGCTCCGGCACCTTATTTGTGTTTGTAACGGTAGCTAGGCTACCCGATCTGGAAAATCACCGGAGTCGCAGGATCGGTACTGGGGTATCCTTATTTTTTCCGTCCGTCATCTTACATAAGAAATTTGTTTCGACCGTTTTTAACCTTTCGGCAGGGATCATAATCGCGCCGGGTCGTCGACGCGAGCAGTCCAAGAAGAAAGATACACTAAACGAATGCCCCTTATTCCTCGCCAACGTTAATAGCATCGGGAGCGGAAAGTTTACATGTAGGACGAGTGCAACAGGCACGAAGAAACATATAACATTCTCGGATAACACCCATAGAAAAGCTTAAATATAGAGATTTCGCTCGTATAGACTAGTTGAAGCGAGATCGAAATCAGTGTAGGGATTCCGGGGAGGCCAACCCCCGTGCCCGCTAGTTGCGGACCCCCGAAGTGCAATCCTGTTGGATCGCGGTGAGATTTTACCCCACTGGCCGGGCGGGCCGCGCGGCCAACTGACCGCTTGGACCGGCAGGCCCTCCCCTATCCACCACCCGGGGACGCGCCCGGTAGGGGTTTCAGGGCCCCCTCGGGAGTCGCACCAAATACAACGGAAAATTCGCCTCCAGCATCTTCCGCAGCAATTCCACGTGCCAGACCTTATCGAACGCCTTGGCGACGTCCAGAAAGATCGACCCTGGTACACTGCTTGCGGTCGAAGCCGTCCGCGATGTACAATACATGCGATTAAATGGATTATGGACGAGGTCAACAATTCTGAATCTAAATGGGTCTTCCTTGTCTCCTTCGATATTAGAAATGCCTTTAACACGGCAGCCTGGGATCTAATAATAGAAGCTCTTAAAAAGAAAAGAATTACTAAGGGTATTACAAAAGTAATAGAGAGTTATTTAAAAAACATGTTATGAAGGTCACAATGGAGTCCCGCAAGGTTCAGTTTTGGCCCCGTTCTATGGAACATATTATATGATGACATTCTGCGCCTAGATCTAGGTACAACCGTTACACCTATTGCATACGCTGACGACCTAGCCACAGTCGCAAAGGGAAATGACGTAGAAGAGCTAGTGGAGCAGGTGAACGAAGCGTTTTACAAGATCAACGAGTGGCTGATGGAAAACAGGCTTCAGACAGCTCCTCAGAAGACAGTCGCAATCGTACTAAAAGGGCCTAGAAAGAAGACAAAGTTATTTTCAACTTTGATGGTAACGTGATCAGGCCTAGTAAATGTACCAAGTACCCGGGTGTCTATCTTGACAACTGAGGAAATTTTGGTACCCACATCAGAGAGGTTACGAAGAAAGCAGAAGAGCGTACCGCTATGCTAGCTAGGATTATGCCAAATATTGGGGGCCCTAGCTTCTGGAAAAGAAGGCTTCTGTATGGTGTGGTACTATCCATACTTCTATATGCAGCACCGATTTGGAGCGTGGGGCTCAGAGTAGCTCTATATAAAGATCTTTTAGTTAAGGTGCAATGTAGAGCGGCAATAAGAGTGATCAGTGCTTATAGAACGATTTCGGCCTTGACAGCACAGGTAATTGGAGGCATGATACCGATACATATACTGGCAATAGAGAGGAAAGTGACCTTCCTTAGTTTAAATTCGAATGAGACTCGCAATATAGCCAGGGGAAAGAGTTTGTCTTTCTGGCAGGCAGAATGGTCGGAAAATACAGTTCGTGCACAATGGACTAAAAGATTGATTGGGAATATTGTGCCCTGGGTGAATTGCAAGTTTAGAATAACGAATTACTACTTCACCCAATTCTTGTCTGGGCATGGTTCTTTCGGATCCTATACAAAAAAGATTTAAAAAACTATTGATGACAAATGCGTATATTGTAGGCAAGTTGATACGCCTGAACACACCATTATTATTTGTTCTAGATGGGTCCTACAAAGACAGGAAGTTTGACAAACACTTGAGTTTGACTTAACACCAGATAATATCATCGATTTCATGTTATTAACTAAAAATAACTACAATCTCATTTTTGAATATGTGTGTCAGGTTATGTATATTAAAGAAGATGAGGAGAGGAAGCGACAAAAGACAAACACTAATAGTGACCAGGAGAGTGTCTTCTAATTGATACGTTAGTATTCAGTAATCTGACTAAAAAGAGATAGGTAGTGTGATGAACGTCTAATGCGACTTCCGGCGTTCGAGGGGTTTTAGCGGGTATACGGAGTTTCTTCTCCGGAGTCCCGCACTACCACAGGCATCAGATCCCGGGTCTGTGGTGTGAATAAAGCATTTCCCCTCCTAAAAAAAAAAAAGATGGCCGTCGTCCGTGTACTTCTTCAGTCTCTCCGGTATGACCGACCTCTTCCTGCCGTAAATTAGACGAACAGAACTACAATCTCCGGAGGACAGCACAAGAAGCCTGCATTACTTCAGCGCCCGACTTGGCGACCGAGATGGTCGCGCAGAGCTTCTGAAGAACGGGCAGCGACCTCTCGAGGATCAGCTTCCCCAATAGCGCCATAATGGAGGAGCCGACGTCGCTCTTGGCGAACGCTTGGCTGGCCGTCGCCGACCTTGCCTGGGAGCGAGTCGACGGACCGTTTCCGGTCGTTGCATCTCCACCGGTAGCTCTTGCCGAAGAGGCGGGCGCTGCCGCGTTGGCATAGCTAGTGTCATTGCTCAACGTCGCGGTTGGCCGCGCTTGCCGCGTTACGGGCCAGAGCCTGCGGCTTAGGAAAAGCCGAGCAGCCCTTGTAGCTGGCGGGGTGTTGGCCCCGACAGTTCGCACAGGTGGCCTTCTCGGTACGGACGCACGTGCACTCGTGGATAAAATGTTTACCCGCGCACTTCGCACAGCGAGAATCGGCCCGGCAGCACCGTCGAGAGTGATGAAAACTCTGACAGCGGCGTCACTGGCCTACTGTCGCCTTCCTCCCGAGGGATTCCACCTTCACTCTGAGACCGACGCAGTTGGTCAGGTCGAAGACCTTTCTTCCCGCGTCGATTCGCTCAAATTGGACGAGTACCAATGGCATCGCCCTTCGCTCGGGGCCGCGTCCATGCGGTCCACAGATTTGACGGGCAGGTCGCGTTCAAGGAGCTCCTCCTTGACGGCCGTCGCCTCGATCTCTGCCGGGATTCCGCGTAGGAGCACCTTCAGCATCTTCTCATCCTTCAGTAAGAAGCAGTGATACTGGACATCCGCTTCATTTAAGAAGCGGGCGATGCCCCTGTTGGGGTTACCGGGCGAAGGCGAGGTTCGTCGCCTTCGGGACCGCCAGGTTTCTGGCCTGAAACGCATGGGACAGCTCGACCCACTTATCCTTCTCACGAAAGACAATCGGGGGAACACGCTCCCTACGTTCGGCTTGTTCCTGGCCGTCCTCGGACCCGGCAGCCCCCGAGCGCGCGGCTTCCTCCACAGGGAGGACGCTAAAGGCGTTGCCTAGAGTAAGCTCCGCAACAGCGTCGGCGCTCTCCAGCGCCTCTTCGCGCGTTTCGCCGCTTCGAAGCCGTCTTCTCCGTCTGCAGGCCCTTCCGAAGAGAGGCCGGGCCGAGAGTCGTCCGCCGCCGGCAGCGTCGACGATGGTGGGAACGGGGTGTCCGACGTCTCGGTAACAGTGAGAACCCACGATCTGCTGGGCGAGTTGGACGAGCTCCTGGTAGTTCTCACGCTTGAGATTCTCCAGCGCCACATCGTAGAACATGTAGAAAGATAGTGACGGGACCGTAACTAGAGGCTAAATAGCTTTAACATCCAAACGCACAAGTGAAAGTCTTGAAGTGCAGGTGTCTCGGATGGCAGCGATGTGTACACGTCGACATTAGTTAACATTTAGTGATTTTGTCGACAAGGTTGTTAAGTACCTTTGATATTTGTTGATGAAAACGAAGGAACTATTATTCGTTTCACTAACTACTCGATCGTCCATTCTGGGGATCTTAAGCATTATCATCATCTACGACACAACTGCGAGGTTTGCAAGCTCGTCTTAACGATGCGTCTATATGATTTAGCAAGTCTTCGTAAAGGTGTTCCCTACTCAAGATCGGTCGAGGTTAGGTGGTAGAATATAGCTTTCGTTAGCACCATCAATTACCAAATTACGTTGAAAATTTAAGAACACTACCACTTACCCAATAACGTCTTCTTCACGACACACATCGAAGGAATAGACGACGAGGAACGGTCTGTTGGATAGTTCATCCGCAAGGCTTCCTGTTGTCGAACTTACCTTAACTTTCCACCTATAACCTACCTTAAGGAAATTCTAATAAAATATCACCTGTACATATTTCTCATTGTCAGTTGGTTTCGGGCGATTGTTGGTGTGGTAAACGTCCTTTTCTAGTGTTCTAGTTTTCTAGTATTTAAAAAACCGGTTCATTCTGCACCCTTAAGGATCCAAAAAATACGAATGAAATTATTAACTTACGATCCTATAATGTCTTCGACGAGGAACGATTTGTTGGATACTGTTTAAATAAGTTCAAAAACTAGCCGATCGACGAGGCCAAGGCGTCGTGTCAAATCATCATCGATGACACAACTGCGAGGTTTGCAAGCTCGTCTTAATGATGTCTAGATGATTTAACCACCTTCGTAAAAGGCATCCGAAGCCTCAAGTCCGTCTCTATTATTTAAACAGGTAGTAGAAGATATATAGGACAAATAGGATAGGTAGGACAAAAAGACAGTTAGCATAAATATGAATCTGCGAGTGAGAACTTTCGTCTACCATTAAAATCATCAAAATTACACACAAAAAAAATAAAATTATTTTCGCAATGGCAATGGCAATCTGTACGGGTTTAAATTGATTTAAAATTCTCAACGAATCTCGAAACAATTTTAGCATTATTTGGGTATTATTTTGGCATATTTTGGTATTAACTTGATTTTTGGTTTAAGAAATGACTTTATAGCTCCTTGGTCCCGACAACGATGTTAAAATTGTATTTAAACCTCTCTAGTGGGCCCAGAAATTATCAATCCGCAAGGAAATAAACTTTCATCCCCTCAGATTAACCGTAAGGGATTAGAAACTTTGTCAAAAACCTATTCTTTATCCGTAAAATCTGATAAACTAAACAAGTAACTTTCGCAATCGACAGAACAACATAAATGTTACTAAATTGCAATTTAAACCATTCGTATTTTTTCCATACTTACAAAATCTGACCTGTTAACGGGTAATTATAGTGTTTAATTCGATTTATAACGAAAATCTAAGTCCTACCTTACCAATAGACACTTCTTAGTGAGATATACGGATTCTTTTACCTCTTTATTCCCCATCAACGCTGGTGTCCCCCAGGGAAGCGTGCTGGGCCCGCTTATGTACATACTGTATACTGCTGATCTACCTGCACCACCGGGGCTATGATTGCAACTTTCGCTGATGATATAGCAATTCTTTCATCGCATCCTGATCTGCAAATGGCGTCAAACTACCTCCAGTTATGCTTGTACAACTTAGAAGTTTGGTTCAAAAGATGGCGTATCCACATAAACGAAACCAAATCAGTCAATGTAACATTTACGCTGAGACGAGGCACCTGCCCACCTGTTATAATAAATAACAAACAAATACCGCAAGATAACACCGTCAGGTACTTAGGTATGCATCTAGAAAGGCGTCTCACGTGGAGAAAACATATCTTCACCAAAAGAAAACAGCTGAGTCTGTCGGGTCCACGTACCGAAAAAAGATACCCGAGAGTATCACGTGTTCGTAGCGTTGGAAGGGTCCACCGACCACCAACACGAACACCGGTAACGGTACTCGATCTCCATTGGTGGGGGGATTAGCTGGAGAATCACAATAAAAGAACTCGGACTGACCAGAAAGATTCATTCGATATTCAACGTTCAACATTCAACATCCGACATTGGACATCTGAGTTTCGCTTCGACTTCCTACGTACAATTCTCAAGGCACTAAAAGTCTAAAAATTAGGAAAATGTACTGGCTAATTGGACGCAAATCCCAGATGATATTGGAGAACAAAATACTACTTTACAAATCCATCCTGCGGCCTATTTGGTCATACGGCATACAACTATGAGGAACTGCGAGCAGGTCAAACATTGACATCATCAAACGATTTCAATCGAAAGTGTTGCGCTCTTTGGTAGACGCCCCATGGTTCGTTCCGAATGAGATCATACGACAAGACTTAGACATTTCAACGATAGAAGAAGAAATACAAAAGTACAGTGTTCGCTACTTTAACAAAATAAGTGTTCACCCTAACTCGGTGGTCGAGAACCTATTAAACTCTGACGAGGAAGAACCTTTAAACGATTCAAGCCAACAGATCTACCAAACCGTTTCGCATAATGCATAGTGGTGTTAAGGATATTGACTCAGTTTCAAATCAGCTAGTATTAGAATTAGAATAAGGAAATTTTTGTTGAAAACTTTCTACATGCCTCACCAAATGTCAAATCATTTACTGGATGTCACTACGTGACAGATTGTAAACTTATAAATAAAATTTTAAAAAAAATAACGAAAATCGACGAATAATCGAAAAAATTTAAACTTTGCAGTCTGCTCTCTTAACAATCAGTTTAATAATTGAAAATTTTACTTTCAAGCGTGTAATAAAACGGCCGATTTTTATACGATTTTTAAACCGGAAATTTTTTTGAATTCTTAACTAACAACGAGTTATTATACAGAACATTCGACAGATAAAATAATTTTAAAAAATAGAGTAGGTGTACGAGAATCCGTAACAAACCCGCAAGTACACTATTTTAGCTAATTTTAATTACCTTTAAAAGTCATCAAAAAACTTGGCAACATTGCGCTATTAAAACGTTTTATACTATGTAACGTGTGTTAAGGAAAGTCGATGACATAAGAAAAGTTAATAAAATTCTAACCTTTTTGTCATAGACATCAAATTCTGTCGTAGGTAGATTATCGACGGTTTCGTTCCAAAAAGTCCTCCGTTAAACGTAAAAATGTTCACGTAAAAGTTTCGCAAAAAATCCGAATGTCACACATCGTGCGCACGTCCAAAATACTGTTGAAACAAAGAGAGTATAATTTCGGAAACAATTACTCATACAATATATATTAATTGCATAAATACCAAATATCTGTTTTGTAAATTTTATAAAGGCCGCTTTATCGATAATTATAAATGCTCGTAGGTTTATGACGATCGGTACACGTGGCTATTAATATAAAATCGAATATCTATGCCGGACGACGAGGTGCGCATTGTAGATATTCTTATCGGCCAAATGTATTGATAAATACGTGTGTGGTCGCATAGCTGAAGCCTTTTATCGCGTTTATTTAAATTAAAACATGAAAACGGAATAATAACGTGCAGTCAAATTTGAAATTACGCCCATGTAAATCATACAATTTTATAACGAATTACCTTGAAGTCCTTCACTAAACGCTTGTGCTCTCATCGGGCTCCACATGTGTTCATAATGTTACACATATTTATTACGTTTATTTAAATTAAAAATTGTCATTCGAAAATTCAAGAAAAATTGCGTATTATTTTGTAATTCAAAAATGTAATATATTACTCCTATTATTTTCGCGTGAAACAATTTAAAATTATAACGTTCAAGTGGAATTAAGACAAAATTACACCCCACGCACCTACTTAATATAATTTAAAAAAAACAAACAAGCTTCATATAAAGAATTTTACCTATGATATTTTTAGGGGTCATTAATACAAACGGTAACTACAAATCTAAATGAGCAGTGCAGTGCGGTGCGACGCACGTACATTTTAAAAGTCGATAAAATAATTACTATTTAAATTAATAAAATTCTGACCTTTTTGTTGTATCGAATTCCGCGTGGACGATCCAAAAACTTTTCGTTAATCGCCAATATACACACAAATGCTCCACCTATAGTTTAAACGACACTCGCGAGCGTCCAAGCTCTTCGAAAAATAAACACAACTAAATTTCAATAACAATTTTCACACCGTCGTACCCTTTCGTACACTCATACCTGTTATGATTTAGTCCCGTAATCATGCATGTGGGCTTGACGCAAGACGGTGAAGTGCGCATTGTGTTCCTTTCGGCCACATGTGGCGATAACGTATAGCATCTTTTATTTATTGCATTTATTTAAATTAAAAGTTGTCATTGGAAAATTTAAAGAAATTACATATTGTAAATATTTCAAAGTGAGGTCGCTACTTTTATTTATCACAAATTAAACCAATTTAAAATTGTAATGCGAGCGAAATAAATATCATTACATACAGTTACCGACTTGAAATAGACAATTAAAATAATACAATAATGTCCGAGATAGAATAAAACCACGTTTATGTATTAATAGGTACTTATACATAATATACAGTCCGCCAAATAGTCTGTAACATATGGAATTTTTTTTAATTACTTATTGTTATAAAATGTTTATAAAAAAAATAAAAAAAGTTTATAAATGTATCAACATAAATTATTCCGAATCAGCGAAACATAATTTCACGCTGTAAAAACAGTTATCTTAGTTTTGTTGTCAGATTGCTTATTTCAGGTGTAATATAGCAGATATTTATAAAGTTTTAATAAATTTTACTACGGACTTTTGCATGAAATCTAAAGGTTTTATCAAAAAATGTTATTTAGAAAAAGTTTTTTAGTTCATCGTATACGATCTCGCTAGGTTAGTAGATTTCTTACACGGCTTTTATAAAAGAAGTTTTCAATTTTTTCTTTTATTTATTTTTTTAGTTATTTGGAGATTTTTAACTTAATTTCTAACATTTTGACAAAAGCAGAATTTAAATAACTAATTCCATAAGGTCACAAATTTTAATCGCGTTTTTATGCCAATATGGACACCACTCCTTAGCGCTCTTAATAGAGAAAAATTCGCCAATGTTATCTAACAGAAAATTTAATTATTTTATGTCAACAGCTGGTTATTTGCATATCGGAGTTAATAAATTACAATTAGTAGTCGATAAATTACAGTCGATTAATTGATCTTTAACCTAATTTTAGATTGCACTTGAAAATTAACTTACTACATTGTCTTTAGATTGTTATTGAACATTTAGCGAAAAGGAATGAGGAAGCTTTATACAAAGACGTAAACTTATCAAGCACAAAATAACGTCTTAATAATTTTCTTGTCGATATCTGTGTTAAAAGAAAAACTGTTAGATGAAGGTAAGCGTTCATTATGCCGGAGCGCAGCGGGTCGCATCGCAGCGCAACTAATGCGCTGGGGTGCATTTTAAATAAGTCAATGCCGAGATCTCTGTTGCGGAGTTTTGTGCTGTAACGCGGCATAATGCATGCTTATCTTAAGAGAAATTTGAAAACTAGGAGCAAACGAAGCCGTCAATAATGCTGGACTGATGATATAAAAGAAAACGGCCAGATAACTATGAAAAAGGGAAGCATGGAAAGCCAGGCGGAGATCTTAAGCGGAGTTGTTTAAGAAAAAGAGATATCTCGAGATTAGTACAGCTATATTTGTTGGTTTTTGTCTTACCTCTTTCCATCCACTATTATTATATATAGTATGATAAGCTTACAAGGGAAGGTTAGGCGGGTGGAAATCTCAGAAAAATTTAAAACTTTGCAGGACTGTAGTACTAGTCAACCCTAATCAAGAGCCGCATTCCGTTCGTGCTCTTACACGAGGGTAAGAGGGTGGCCTCTTGGTGGCGAGGTTGCTCTTAAGAGGGCGAAATCCACCCTTGAAAATTGGAATTTTTTTAAATTTTGCTTATTATCTGTGAAACAACAAGAGCTATCGCCAACAAACTATATATTTTTGTAAATGGTTGTTCAAGACCTACATTATCATACAAAAATTAGGGATGAAAATCATAAGGGGTGTCATCCCTTCGAATTTTCACCCAAAATTTTTGCCATACTTGGGTACATTTTTACATCGGCAGACATATATATTCGTGTAAAGGACCATTAAAACTATAATTTGAAAAAAAACAAGGCGATGTAGTTTTTTACAGTAGGTGACATATTGAAAATTTATTTATTTGGAGAGAGGTCTGCCCGGTTTGCTAGGCAGACCACAATAATTCTAAATAATTGATATTTCTATAATAAATTTTATCAGGTATCAATTTTATCAAAAATGATTAAAACAAAACCACCGGTTGGATATTTCCCACCATATTTATCTTATATTATATTATATTATTATATGATATTATATTATATGATATATTATATTCAGATAATGACCGAAAATTTTTAAATATGTACTTTTTAAGAAATTTATTCGAAAATTATGTATTTTTTACGCAGTAAAATTATTTGAATAATCACTATCTACTGCCTTTATACCGTAGAATTATAAATTTACTTTATTTTTAATTTAAAACTATTCGTGTGCCCTTAAGCATTCAAAATTTCCCTATTACAAACCATAAACCAGAGAAAAGTTTAATCGCATTTTCACGCGGCCGATAAAATACAAAGCAACTAATAAAACATGTGCACCGCCTACTTTCATAGCTTATCGTAGTGCGAACAAACAACGGAATGTTTTTAAAATAAAAGCGGGATTTCTAGTAGCCACGTATAAACTCGAATGCATTTATAAATAGAATTCTGACAGAACCGCTTCAGATCTTTCGCGTTAGTGGTAAGAGCGGTAGCGCTTGTTTCGGTAGTTCGAATTTTAAATTACGGCGTAGTACTGTTCGTGTGTGCGAGGAGTGCTCGTTCGGTTAATAAGGCCTTTTTGCGCGTGAGTGCGCGAGTGTTGTGTACTCTAAAAGGATTAATACAACGAGGAAAGATAGGATCTTTCTTTGTCGACTAACTTTCCATGTATTTATAAAGTGTAAATACATTGACCTTTAAGCTCTAACACAAATTCTCTGAAAATCGAGCTTGGTTAGGCTCTTGGATAGGGACTTGATAGGGGATAGGGGCTCCCCTCAAACATTCACGGTCCAATTTCGCGAACAAAATTTTACCTTACGTAGGTATAGGTATGTAATAATACAAGTTCGCAGTCAACGGAAGAATCTACACTGGAAATTGACGATAGAGGGAAAACGATGACGAGAAAAAGGTGGGAAATACAAAGAAAAATTTAGAAATTTGACAAGAAGAAAGAAAAAATCCCCAAATGTTGTGGGAATTCGCTTTTTATTGTTATGTTAAGTTGACGATATAACGGATAAGTCCTCTATAATATTGCATTGGCTGATTGATCCTCAATAAAACACCCTGTATAAATACAAATGTTGCGTAACTGGCTGAGACTGAGATATTGTCCTAGAAACGTGCGATTTGGAGGATATGACACTAAGAAAGGATTGATCGAAATTCCATTCCTAAGTGGTCGAAACGAGGAAAGCAGGCTTTTTTTTAATTTGATCAGTTTGTCCGTGTACTTACTACCTTTGAATTATCGAATTTGTAAGATACGTTTTTTCAAATATTTCTAATCTGTAAAGTCTGTATAACGCTTGACCGCAAACACCCTGTGTGCTAATTTGAATAAAGCGCCGTGATGTGTTTGTTAGCCTCGACTGCATCAATACGTGTACCAAATTTAAAATTTTTTTTTAAATTAAGTGGTTAATGAATTAATGCCTCTCTTCGAGGGGCTGTATCTCGAAAAGGATGCCATTTGCATAAACACACCCTGTGTACACATAGTATACGTAAAATGAAAACTTGAAAATTAGTAATTCTGAAGAAAACGTTATAAACGATTGTTAATGATTTAATAGAAAAAAACCTCGAGAATAAAAAAATTGTAAAAATTTACATCGTCATCTTATCTTCCTTTCCTTTTCCCTTTTCTATAAAAAAAGTAGCTATACCTCACCTATTTGATAATTTAGTTATAGGGGAAGGTCGGGTAGCCCCGGACACTTAAATGAAGTAGAAATACAAAATACAATCAACAAATGTCAGTTTGTATTTTAGCATTAAAATAGAGTAAGGAACTTTGTTAATCGTACTAATGAAAAAAAAAAGGATATCTTAATTATTGTAACTAGAATATTGAAAAAACTTAAGCTCCCAATTTGCGGTAATATAAAAGTCGGCGGGTAGCCCCGGACAGATATCAATAGTGGCCTAAACGTGTTTTGGCCTTACAAACGTCACAAATGTAGTAAAAATCGGAAGCGTCAATGTTAACACATGCTTCGTGGGCCCAATCTTTGCAGTCATGACACCGAATCCAATTTTCTTTAAACGTTTCGCCAGATATGGTACACGCTGTCTCTTCAACTTGATGGGAATCACCTTAAATAGTTGTCGTTGTTTTCAATTTTTTGCCACCTCTACCTTTTTGTTTTTCCTCTAGGTCTTTAGTCAGGGGCATTAAACGATTGTCTAGTTCTTTAACGTGATTATACAGTTGCTTAGAAAAGTTCTCAGTAAACGTGGGTTCAAATCGTCCTAACTTTGGACGAAACGTGATCTCTTTGTGACTATTCACTGCTTTTAGACGGTCCTGAAGGGAACTTCTTGGCATATCATACCTTTCTGCAGATAGTCTTATTGATAACTTGCCTTCTTTGACACATTTCACTGCTGTTTTCATTTTATTTTCGTCCCATTTACCTCTATTAGTTGTTGGTCCCTTAAATTTAGTAGACATGTTGTATAAGTTCTTGCAATACAAAAAGTATAATCTAATGTACTAACCACAGAGAAGCTATAATAAATTGAATCATTATATTTGTTGAAAATATAATAAATTGAAATTGAAATATGAAATTCAACATTTATAACGGTGTCCGGGGGTACCCGACGTTTTCGTGTCCGGGGCTACCCGATCGCTATCATTCGATGTTGCTGCCCATAGGTCTTAAATTGTATATGGAATGAAACGAATACTAATACATTCATAAACTATATTAAATGTATTACAACTCTAAAAAATAGACAAGGCGGTATACTAACTTTTTGCACTTGATAATCTGCAATGAAATTCGACAGGGGCGATGAGAAATGTTTGGCAGGAACAAACACTCACTGTAGCTTGTCAATCAATCTGTGCTCATGCATTGACTAAGTTGCATATGCGTACAAACTCTATGGGGGGTCCCCGAAACTATGTTTTGGTTTTCCAACGTGTTTACTTACTTAGTAATTGTACTGTCCGGGGCTACCCGACCTTCCCCTACCATAATAAGTTTTTGTCTTACATCTTTCTATATCCACTGTCATTATTTATTCTTTTATTATACCTAGATGGAGTCGTGGATGTACCTACTCCAGGTGGCTCCACCCCTACGGGAACAACTGGGAGTAGCTGCATTCACGACTTCATGATATTCTACTAGAAATGTAAAAAACATGAAGTGCACACGTGCACGTTTCGTTTTAAGTGTACCGTGTTAACCGAGCTTCCGTTAATCGATTTACCGATCACCACTTGAATTGTTCTAGTGTCCGAGCCGACCATCCCTCCAATTAGTTTTGTTAAAAGAACCGATATCTGTGCTGAAAGATCTTTTTCCTCTTTCTCGAGGCATATGTTCTACTTCGACTTCGTGGTCGATGTTACCGTTAATTAATATTGCCGACTCTGAGCCAATCGTTTCGGTATCCTTGCTATTTCCCTCGTTCCTCTCGGTATCTGATCTCTCGCTAGTCCTTTTAGGTAATCTATTACACTGCACGACAATATGGCCACTTTTGTCTGATGATTGACTTTTATCACGTGATGTTTACTAATTTGACGTCGCTGATTTCAAATATACCCTCAGTTTTTTTTGTAACAGTTCTTGTTTACGAGATATAGTTTTCACGAAAAAATCGCCGTGTTAGTGTGTTAATTTGCTTGTAATTAAGAAAATATTAGGTTTTCTTAATATAATTTGATATGGCATCGTCAAGAAGAGTCTGTGTCAATGATCCAAATCATTTTTGTTTCATTTGCGGAGAGTATATATTTAAAGAATATCGTTTGAATGTGACAGCGTTCGTGATTGAGGCTTACAAAAATTACTTTGGTCACACACTGGAAATGAAAGACAAGCCTTGGATTCCGCAAAAGGTATGCAAAACGTGCGTCGAGTTTCTACGTTTGTGGACAAATAAGAAAAGGAATAGCTTTAGATACGAAACCCTTGAACCACCACGACGACTGTTATTTTTGTTTGGTGAACACAACTGGCATTAACCGAAAAAATCGAGCTAAATGGGAATATCCTTCTATACGGTCGACACATAGACGTATTTTGAGTCCTAAAATATCACTTGAACCTCAAGCTGATGCTTCACAGGATGAGCCTATGCATTTTGAGGCGAAAACTGATAGTAGTGATAGCGACTTTGAATGTGACCTGAAAGCGCCAAAACTATTCAACCAAGATGATTTAAACGACCTTGTCAGAGATCTGGGACTGTCAAAGACTGCTTCAGAAATTTTGGCTTCTAGGCTAAAACAAAGAAACTTGGTAACGAAGGAAACGAAAATTTCTTATTACCGCACAAGAGAACAAATTCTCCTCAAATATTTTGCTGAAGAAAATGATTTCGTATTTTGTAAAGATGTACCTGGTTTAATGGCTGCAATGGGACTTCAAAATTAAGTTTCTAGTGACTGGCGTCTATTCATAGATTCATCAAAACGTAGTCTAAAATGTGTTCTCTTACACAATGGGAATAAATTTGGGTCGTTGCCTATTGCTCATTCCACAAAAGTAAAAGAAGAATATACAACTGTTGCTCTGGTTTTAGACAAAATTAAATATGTGGAACACAATTGGCTCATATGTGTTGATTTAAAAATGGTCAACTTACTTTTAGGCCAACAAGGTGGTTATACAAAATATCCCTGTTTTCTTTGTTTGTGGGACGGTAGAGCTAAATATCAACATTGGATTAAAAAAGATTGGCCTCCTCGGGAAGCGCTAGTTGCGGGACAACAGAACGTGATAAACCCCCCTTTAGTATCGAGGGATCGTATAATTTTGCCTCCGTTACATATAAAACTAGGACTTATAAAACAATTTGTAAAAAGTCTTGACAAAAATGGAAATTGTTTCCTTTTCCTATCAAAAAAGTTTCCAAAACTGAGTGCAGAAAAGATAAAAGCGGGAATTTTTGACGGGCCACAAATAAGATTATTAATTAAAGACTCAAATTTTTCGGACACTATGACAGAGATTGAGAAAACGGCGTGGAATGAGTTTGTTTGGCTTGTTAAAAATTTTTTGGGAAACAAGAAAAGTTCTGAGTTTTCTCAACACGTCGAACAACTGTTGAGTCATGAGCATCAAGTTACACTTTCTTCACAACCACCTGGACTATTTTCCCGCCAATCTTGGGGACTTAAGTGAAGAACAGGGCGAGCGATTTCACCAGGACCTCCGTACCATGGAGGAACGCTATCGGAGCTACTGGAACGCACGCATGATGGCTGACTATTGTTGGAGCATTCAGAATAGCTCTCTGCCTTCAGCTTTAGCAAGAAAATCATATAACAGAAAGTTTTTTTCATTATAAGAATTAAATAAATTAGAATTATCTCTAAATTTATAGTGTTTTATTATAAAAAAACACCCGTGTCATATTTTTTTAACTATAGCTGATACAGAAATTTCAATCACGGAATTGAAATCATCAAAAATTGGACTAATATCGTGTAACATAACCCAATCATCAGAAATGCTGTTGTGCAGTGTTATCGTGCATTCCTTTCATTGCTATCTTTTAATCTTTGATGATCTTGAGACCTTCTGTTTTACCCGTGCATGTCTAAGTTGTCTAATCGAGACCACGTGCATTCCAATTTTACAACAAATCAATTCGGTGCTAATAGCGTTCGTGCAAATCAGTCGACGGTACACATTTATGCTAAATCTAACTTGTACAGGTAAAATGAAATCGATAGTATAATCGGTATCGATAGTAAAATTAAATACATATATAGTATAGAGTAATATTCACACTGTGCTTATCAACATCTATGATCGAGTATAAAAATAAAATAAAATAATTCTCAGAATAAGGACATTAATAAAATCTTTATTGATTTAATAATAATAATATTTAATAATAATAATAATTAATAATAATATAAATAAATCCTAGTTATGAGAAAGACTAGGACTAGCTATAACATAGTAAACATGCAGAGGTTTTTGTACATTTACATACATGGAAGTGGTTTAGGAGTTAGATTTATTCAAATTTAGCGACGCATGATATGATTTTAACGTCCGATATCGGTATTCAATACTGAAATGTAGTTAACGCTCCTGCAACTATTAAAAAGCGCAGTAGTGAAACTTCTACATTTCATTCCTGAATAAAATGGCAGTCAACGTTTTGGTCTTGTAATTCTTAACGCTAAAAACGCGGTAGTACTTTTATCAAAAAAAGAAAAAAAACATAATCAACGAGAAACAAGAAATAAAATACTACGAGTCAAAGAAATTGTTTTAATTCATCTCAGTGTAGTAACCAACGAATACCTGCCTATCGTATAAAAATAACAAAACACGGGAACAATCACTATGCAAGCATGCAAAAAGGAACACATCGAGATATTTCGGGTGATAGTTAAATGCGAAATAACGGGCAAGTATTCGTACGTAAAAGGCAATGGTTATGGTACAGTGTCCAACACAGCAATAAAATACATAAAATAATAAATAGGTACACATCATATCTACAACTTAACAAAGCCTGTGTGGACTCGAACTTTGACTAAGTTACGGTGTTGTGAACACTGCATGGTAATCATACAAATTTGTAAAGCGACCGGTAATACCTCATAAAAAAAAAAAAAATACGAAATCCATCCTAACAATACTATGATACAGTTCACACAAGTTATTCCTAGTCATACGGGGAAATGTATGCGAATTCCGTATTGACACGATTCTGGCAGTCGCCGTAGCTGGTTGTCCGTTCTTGGCACATCTGTTAACAACATAGGCACTGTGCTTATAACATCGCACCTTAAAATATTTTTAAAAGTCGAAAACTATTTAAAAACCTGTCGTTATTATGAAGAATCCTCTTATTGTATAAAATTCTCTCTAAATTTATAAAATTTTTAACTATAATAGATAGGTAGATTAGATACACAATATATTATATCTTATTACAATAATAATATTGGTAACAATCAAAAAAATTCTTCACATTAAAAACAAGTTGGAATGAATTATGCGATACAGATATACATTTTATAAGAAAACTTAAAGAACTTAGAAAATACAAAAATTATTACTTATTATAATCAATATGTCGTTTTTTATATAACGTTAGAACACAGCCAGTTTCAAAATTAATCATCCACCGCAGTCGAGTGGTAAAATGTAGAACAATTCACAACAGTCAGAAGCAATAAGTAAAAAATATTAGAAACGTCCGGTTACCGTCGTCACTACGGCGACCGATAACGAAGTGCTTATCACAATTATTTAAAGAAAAAAGTTTAAGGAGAGTTCACTTTGGGGTTCTAAAATATCTCAACACCATATAACCGAGTGCTCTAAACACCACCAGAAATGCTAAAAGCACCAACGTGTTCGCCCATAATGGTAAATACGCCCCTTGCGCTTCTAATATCGCCGACGCGGAAATGTGATTCGAGCTACTGCAAACGTCAAATTTCGACTGCTGAGAACAGCTGAAAAAATAAAATAAGTACGATGAAGTGACGAAAGTTTTTCACGAAGAATACTCGAAAAAGCTTACTGTATCGGTAGACCTTCGCTGAATTCCACTATCTGCATGTTTTGGTAAGCATAATGGACCATGGACGTGTACCTCATCCAGGTCAGCCACGGAGGTATGTTGGTCGCCAGGTAGCCGCCGAAAAGTTGCGTGGCCAGAGTGTACAGCGCGCTGATGGTGATGCTCACCTGCATGTCCATGCAGGCCGCCCCGACGAAGAAGCCCACGCTCTGCGCCACCACGGTGTTTAGTAGCAGAAAGCCCAAGAGAGTCACGAAAACGATCGGCGAATGAAAACCTGAAAAACATTTAACTGGTTATATTGAGACGTATTTCGTATCAAAACGAGACGTCGTTCGGGCCCCGAGGAGACCCCCTCCCCCCCCCCCGAAACCCACCCCCGAAACCACCCTCCCTTCAAAATCATTTCATTTGATAAGAAACGAATTTTGAATAAATGAATTTGAGGAACGACGGACACGATTGCGCGCAAAATCATACATTTGTGATAACACTGACTGAATGAACAATTAAAGCTCGCTTCCTTCCAAGTTTACAATTAAAATCGTAAAAGTTCCGAGTATTAGTTGTTATTTGTAGTCGGCCGTTTCCTTGATTAAACAATTTGCAAGAATTAATCCAATAAGTAAAAAATTGTAAACAGGAAGGGAACCGTGTGGGGGAGGGGGAGTACCCTTGGATTCGGCTTTCTATCCATTTATGCCGAATTAAACGAACACGGCCGCGGCCGATCCGAAGCAATCAAATGTAATTCGAGTTGTTTAAATAGATGAAAATAAATTGAACAGTTGAAACTTAAAAAGTAATCTGCAATTTACTTGTTAATAATCGAATTATTAAATGCAAAAGTGAAGGTAAATACAAAAAGTGAACGGTTTTCAAATCGTGGTGTCGAACTCCCTTCCGACTACTACCCTCGCGGTAACCCACCTTCGAACCAACAAATTACGACCCGGAAGTTCGGATTGCTTGCGAATGGGAAATAATGATCAATGTCGCGTTGCTCTCTTAAACCATATTAAAATCGAAGCTATTACGCGAAAGGACACTGCCTGATAAGATGGCGAAAAAACAGTTAGTTTAATATCGGGCGCGCGAGAGAGAATATCGGCTTTGTACTTGATGCGAGAAGAGATCCTACGACGCCAAATTTCTTCGTGACCACGTTCGAGAAGTACATGGGCAGGAATTTCCTCCAGGTCTGGTACACGGACGATACGTCTTCTTGGGGAACGTTATGAAGAACGGAAAAAGGAAAAGGCCGACGAACTTCGGGGACCCGAACCTGCCCTCGGAGTGCCAAAGCAAATCAATTCGAGCAAACAACGTAACGCCTTCTGGATCAACAGACGTTCCATGAAAAGAGCAGCGGCAGAACTGGTTTCATTACTGGATAAAAGCTGCAGCGAGCACAAGAAGAAAGCCATTTCCAAAGAAATGGACACCGAACAGAAGAAGAAAGAGAGCTCGAGAGCAATGCGAACATTTCTTTTCGATCTGAACTTTCGTTTTGTTTACGTTAACCGATGTTGGCCCATCAAAAATCGACATTGATCTTGTTCATCAAAAAATGTCCGAAAGTCACATTGGGTACTTACCGAGCATAGGATACGAAATGAGATGGTAAACTGCAGGTAAAGTGATGGTGAGCGGCAGTTCCCCGACCATTTTCGCAAGATAGTACGCGGACAGCCTGTACGCCCCCGATTGCCTTTCCTTATTGATCACCTCGCGTTCGGGCGGAACTGAAATTTCCTGCACTAAGTAATCTCGAAATGGTCCTGCCGTTAAAATTTCGCAACACACTCACATGAACTAAGCGCGCCGAAGTGCGCGAACAGCATCCAATACGTCGTCGAAAAAAACATCCATCCCTGAATGTCGTGCAAGGCCTCCTCTCGCCTTTCCAGTTGAAACCAGAGCAAGCCGGCGAGCAGGCCCAGCCCGATCGTTTGCACCCAGTTCAATTTAGACAACATTCTCGGCCTGGCTTCCAGAAAATTTCGCTGCGACAACACCTTGAATTGGGTCCAGAAGCTCGTGGGCCACGTGAAATAGCAGTCCGAGTCGCTCGTTTCCGAACTGACGGACGAGGAGGCGTGAGAGTGCGTGTCTAACCACAGCCTCCTAACCTCCGGATCGACAGAATTTAACGTTTCTTCTGCGAAAAAGAACACGATTATTAAACGGCGACCCGTAATTTATGTAAATTTACTAACGGTCCAAATTGGGATACGGAGACGGCACCGGTCGGCTGGGAGGGTCTCCATATTTGTCCAGAATGTACGGGCACTCTTGATTTTGTAATTCGACGGGGTAATCTTTGCTTTTTCTGGCTTCTTTCGCGGCAGCCACGATCTTCTGTCGAGTTTCGACTGGTCCTTTTACTTGTTCCACTGCAACAACCGTGACGGACGCAATTAGTATAGTCATTGTACGAACGTGTGCGGTGCTCGCGACTTACATATGAAGTCCGCCGGATTGTAATGCGGTTTTATCGATAGTCCCACGTTGCCAAAAAAATCGACAACTTTGGATGTATCGCCGTAATAAGCGGACTCGCCACCGCACAATAAAAGCAACTTATCACAAAGATGGAAGATCTGCGACGAAGGCTGATGTAACGTCACCACCACCGTTTTTCCCTCGGAAACGGCGTACCGTTTTAATATCGACATTAAACTATACGCCGAATGGGAGTCCAGTCCCGACGTTGGTTCCTGCAAAAAACCCAATTTCAACAGGTTACAAACGACCTAATTTCGCGAGATGGGTCAGTCCACGTCAAATGATCAAGGGCTCGACCATCTCCGATTTTGATTACATTTTGGGAGGTTGTAGGTACATCATCCAAACTAGCTTTGGTAAAGTATTAGCTTTTACAAAGCAATAGTCCAGCTTAAAATAAGCTTAAAATATTAGCGGTGCGAAAAAAGTTGTAAGTTTAGCCTACTGTAGCTTGTGACGTACTATTGATATCCCTTCCAAATTTTAACCATACGTTAACCCGACTATAAGGTCTTTAATCTTACTATTTCTTATTTTTGTGAAAAATGTCAAAAATAGGGTAAATTCAATCGCATTTTCCGGAAGAGAGCCCTCTGGGATCGTCTTCAAACCACTTCCATTAGAAAGAGCATATCGTGAAGTACTATAAAACGTGTGTTTAATTATCTACCTGCGAACGACTAATTTACTAAAAATCGAATCCAAGATGGGCGGGTTACTGTAGGTTCATGGAATGTGTTAGTGATATTTATGACGAACTATATTTAAGATAGTATAATCTATCAAGTAAATTGCGTGTAAAATAATGCTCGTATATACTTAGGTGTATTGCGTTGGTCCATGATGGAATATTCGCTGTCAGTTCAATATCAGATACTGATCTGACAACCTCATCGCCATATAGGTCACGCCTGATAGCCGCGCAATAAACAGCCACGGGTGGTTTTCTTTGTTCAGGATCCCAAGCCAAGGGATCGTCAAGGGTCCAAAGCCTTTAAAGTGGGTTTCTATCTGGTTCCCAAGCCAGGTTTTGGGTTGCTTTTATGGTTCCCAAGCCGTCATGACGTCCGAATAACAGTCAAATATTTGGAGCTTGATTAGTTGTTCATTGCCGCGAATTTTCTTTCGATATTCGGAATAACGTCTTCAGAGAATTGGTATTGACGTCCAATAGATGTAACGGATGGTGGAGACACTGTAGCAATTATATGCTCCTCTGGGACCCAACACGCGTCTTGCCGTTCTGGCCAATAAAACGAATTCGCTGGTCCATGAGGATGCACGAAGTTGGTTTGTGCGTCATTTTCAATCAACGAAACCTCGATGACATTTCCGATCCACCATTTGTTGTCATAAACACACGCAAAGTAATTACCAGGCTACAATCGAGTTCGACCATGTTCGCAACTTTGATACTTTGAAGAAAACTGTGTCGTCTGAAGCTTTACTCACGCGAATGTTGCCCGAATCGAGTGGAATGAATTGGTGATGATCTCTCGTTCCCGCAATCGTGCTACTATTTTGCCATCGTTTCTCTTGCATGTCTTTACTTTCGATAATATCTTCTTTCGGTACGAATTTGATACCATGAATGTTATTGTCACAGAATTCGAAAAGGTCTTCTGGTGTCAGAATTTGGTCGTTAGATGGTCGTTGAAGGCTAGCTCTCGCAGTTAAACGTTTGCTGGTTCCCCCAACTTCATCACACGGTGACTTTCCATGACTAGTGCCGAAAAAATTCCAAATTCGCTTCGATACCAAAGTCTTCTTTGCGATGGGCCAAATTTACAAAATTTTTGAAATTCCTGTATTGGGCACCGGAGCTGTCACTAAAATAGTGGATTTTGGTAACGTTCGTTCTTGATTTCAAAAACTTGCTAGTGCTACTCTATTTTGAAGTGTTAAAAGACTACGAGGTCTGACCAATAAGTAATGAGATTGATTTTTTAGCCGCGCTTGTGGTAACACTGCGAACTTGAAACTTCGGTCGGTTAATCTCCCATCCCTCCTCTATCGATACATGTGCTCGCGACTTTCGTACGTTCGTTAGATCTCCAGATGTGTTGTGTTTTCGACAACGTGTTTGTAAGGCGCGTCACGAATATGGAACGACGTAATATTGAACAGCGATACGCGATTAAATTTTGCGTTAGACTCAACGATTCTGTTACGGAAACGTACGGTAAATTGGTCGAAGTGTTCGGTGATGAAGCCTCGAGTCGTGCTCGGGTGTTTCGATGGCATAAAGATTTTAAAAATGGTCGTGAGAGCGTCGGGGATGAACCGCGAAGTGGGAGGCCGGTTGAAGCTTGAACTGAGAACAATGTTCGGCGTGTGCGCACTCTCATGCATCAAGATCGGCGGCTAACCATTCGAATGTTGGCCGATGAACTTAATGTGAAACGAGAAACCGTCAGAAAAATTTTAACCGATGATTTGTCCATGAAAAAGCTGTGTGCAAAGATGGTACCGAAGAACCTTTCGGCGGAGCAAAAACACGAGCGAATGTCCATTTCACAGGAGTGTCTGCAACAGGTTGAAGCTGATCCAACTCTTCTCGATCGTGTAATTACTGGTGATGAAAGTTGATATTTTCAGTACGATCCCGAAACAAAACGGCAAAGTCAGTCAAACAGTGGCTGTCTCCTGGTACAGCCAGACCGAAGAAAGCGAGAATGAGCAAATCAAAAGTGAAAACGATGATGATTTGCTTCTTTGACAGCAAAGGAATCGTGCACAAAGTACCACCTGGGCAGACCGTCAACCAACATTTCTACCTGAAACTACTCGATCGGCTGCGAAAACGAGTCATTATAGTCCGTCCAGAGATTGCCAAAACATGGATCCTTCATCATGACAATGCTCCATGCCATCGTGCCTTCAGTGTGTCGCAGTTTTTGACCTCTAAAAACATCGCAGTGTTGCCGCAAGCGCCCTATTCGCCGGATATGTCACCCGGTGACTTCTTCTTCTCCGGTGACTTCCCCCAAACAAAATTGGCCGTGAAAGGAACGCATTTTGAGTCCATAACTGACATTCAGACCGCCGTGACGAGAGTACTCCAGGACATTCCAGTTGAAGCCTTCCAGAAATGTTACGAAGCTGGAAGAAACGTTGGAACCAGTGTGTAGTTGTGGGAGGGGAGTACTTTAAAGGGGATCACATCAATGTACCTTAATTTTTAAATATACGTATTTTATGGACTTAGTCTCGTTACTTATTAGTCAGACCTCGTAATAAATATGTATGCACTATGCACACGTCCGGTATACGCATAATCCAATATTACCCAATCGATTTTTAGTATGTTAGCCTTTCGAGGTAGATAATTAAACACACATTGTATAGTACTTGAAGATACGTTCTTTCAAAGTGGCTTGAAAACGATCCCAGAGGGCTCTCTTCCGGAAAATGCGATTGATTTTACCCTATTTTTGACATTTTTCATAAAAATCAGAAATTCTAAGCTTCACCGTGAAAGAAATAACCAAGCTAGGTTCATGATATTTGGGGGATAAAGACCTTATAGTAATGGTTAAAATTTGGAGCGGGTATCTACAGTACATCAAGAAATACAGTAGGCTACACTTACAAGTTTTTTCGCACAGCTAATTTTAAGCTGCTCTAGTTCATTGAATATTGAGAAGCTTCAAATGCAACAGGCACCATTGGAAAGAACACTGTATGCAAAAAACTGTACAAACCCCCATAGTTTCAACATTTTTGATTGGCTGAAAAATTAGCACTCAAACTTTGCTAAATTTTTTAGTGATACTGTAGTCGTATAAGCGCCTGTAGCTCAACGACAATTACTTTGTAGAAGCTAATATTTTAGCAAAGTTAGTTTGGGCGATGCGTCTACAACCTCCCAAAATTTCATCAAAATCGGAGTTTTTCTAAAATCTGATCGCTCGACGTGGAACGACTCAAACATTTCATTGGTTTCCGCGCGTCCGCCTAACGCGACCAAATAAATCGAGAGAAAAAAATCAACTGCAAATAACCGACATAAATTAGACGATCAATTGACCTTAAATGTAAACTAGGACAATGCATTATTTAACGGCACATCTGGAAAAGTTCGCGGTACCAGGATACACTTACGTCTAACAGCATAAGAGATGGATTCGTGAGAAGTTCGCAAGCGATGTTCGCTCGCTTCTTCTCGCCGCCGCTCAGGCCGCGCTTAATGTAATCTCCTATGATCGTGTCCTGGCAATTGGTCAACTCCAACACGTCGATGATGTGGTCCACGTACTGCATTTTCTGCGAGTGGCTCATGGTGTCCGGCAGTCGCAGTCGCGCGGTAAATTCCAAAGTTTGCCGTAACGTTAGGTCCGCGAAGAAAATGTCCTGCTGGAGCACGTAGCACATTCTTCTCTTCCATCGCTTGCAGAGGGTGTCGCGGTTGAGTAATATCTGTCCGGAATCTAACTTTAGGCGACCGCTAAGGCAATTCAATAACGTCGTCTTTCCGCAGCCGGAAGGGCCCAGCACCGCCAACAGCTGGCCGGGGCGCACGAAACCGTCCACGTCCCTTAATATTTGCCGGGTACCGGAGCTAACCGTTAACCCCCGAAACGCCAAATGTACCGGCAACGGTCGATGGTCCGTAATTAAACATGGGAAGTGAACCGTCGACGTTTCCGATCTGCAACAGAAGAAACATTAATTAGAACGGGAGGGGGGTCAACAATTATCGTTTGGGTTTTCGTCCGTGACGCAACAAAGCACTTTTGGCTACGCGGCCTAAAGTTCGTCTCGCAGAATCGATACGCGGTCAGCCGGCACGTGACCCGCGCGACCTTTCATGACCCGAAAGTGCAACGCACTTACACCTGCACCCCGAAGACTCATTTAAACGAACCCGCGTCGCTCGTTTCGAAATGCCAAACCGTTAAATAGTCCTTCGTTGTTTAGGTCCTAATTTAATTTGCGAAACGAACTCTTTAAAGGTACTTTCGCAAAAAAGGTAAATTCGTTTTAGTCCAGTTTCGCGTTTATTATTGAGCGCGTCATTGTTTTACAGGAATTTAATCATTTAATCGAGTGGTCGTGCATAACAAATAAGTGTAAATACCATGCTTAGTATTAATAATAACGGCGGCAGGCAATAGCGGAACTAATCTACATAAACGAATTCCTTTTTGTAGTACATTTAACGAATAAGTTATGGACGACGGCAACGTTTTTCGGCAACGACAAAAATCGAGAAACACGCGAAAGCACGTTTTGTTTGTCGATTGTACGTATCGTACGGCGCGCGGAAAAACAGTCGAGACCTTTCAGCGACTTTCGGTTTTAATTGCCACGTACCTGCATCAATCATAACGTTTTAATACGACGACACGAAGGACCACCGTATAATTTATTCGTTAACGAAGGTTCGGTGTAGGTAAAGCTTTTAGCGTTTACTTTAATTGTTACTAATTGCGGATAAAACAAAGAATAGCTCGTCCGATCAAAATTACAAAATCGAGGTTTCCACCGATCCCGGAAAAACTGGACATCGTGGAAAGCCTTAGGGAAGACTCGGGGAAACTTGTTTTTAGTCTTAATTTGATCTAATTAATTAAATTTCTAAATAAGCATTAAGAACAATTCATTTTTAAATTCGGCGGTGAAATTTCGAATTTCGCGTTGCACAAATTGTTCGATATAACGGTCGACTTACTACGGTTCTGTATGTTTTTTGTACCAAATATTGCTCTTAAGTTGTGATTTTACGGTGCAAGCGACTTCGCGTAAGCGAACTGTCGTTTGAAATGTAACCACAGCCTTACTTATCGTAGCATTAAGTATACAGGTTGATCTATAATAGGTGTAAATACTTTGGCACCTTTTACGGGCGATCATTTAAAGAAAACAAACTTTTATTATATAATCAAAAGTCTTATATATACGCTTTAATTTAATATGATTACAACAATTTAATTAAATATGTTTTAATTACACGTAATCAATTCGCGATTTGATTAACGTCTCGAAACAATCGATTAAACGCCCAATTAAGTTTAAATCCGCATAATTAAACAATTACAATTAAACTGAGAAATTAAAACAAAAACCGAAATTGCGCAATTAACGAATTAAACCGCGAATCGAAATTACAAGAATCAAACCGCGTAATCGAATGAAAATCCGCGAATCAGTCGCCAAATTACCAAACTATAATTCTCCGATTGGCGCGCGAATCAATTTCAAAAAGTGTTGGAGCGCGGGGGCGCGTGCCGAAAGAGGTGCCCGTCACGGGCGCAACTAGGTTTTTAAGGGCTATTTTTAGGTTAACGAGCGCAAGTTAGACACTTGCCACGTGCGCTTCGTGTCCTCGTAAGTTCAGGATCCGCCGTTACGATAGGCAAGGTGCGCGGATACGTCGAAGTTCGTCGCTTAGTGCCTTAGTACTTCAATAAGCTATCATTATAGGTATTTAATAGGTATTTTATTAAAATAACATCAGATATGCGGACGATGCGGTCATATTCGCAGACACCTTCGAAGGGCTAAAACAACTCATGTCAAAAATTGAAGTAAAGTCGACGATTTGGATTAGAACTGAACATTATTAGTAAAGACATAATTCCACTCAAACCCTTAATAGTAAACTCCCAACCAATCGAAAGAGTAATATCAATGATATATATCTGGGTACATTGATCAATGATCAGTGGGACCAGTCTAAAAAAAGTAAATGCAGGATCGAGAAATCCAGAACAACATTTGTTAACGTGCAGAAATGTTTAAGACTCGGGATCTAAATTTAAATACATCACGTATACTCTGTCCCGTTGTATGGGAATGAAACCTGGACGCCGACGGAAGCGTCAACGAAGAAACTTGAGGTTTTCGAGATGTGGACTTACGGGAGAATATTGAGAACATCTTGGGTTGACCGTGTAACGAACGCCGAAGTACTGCAAAGAATGAATAAAACAACCGAAATCATCAAAACCATAAAAATCAGAAAGTTGCAATATTTAGGACATCTGATGAGAAATGATGTTGCAGGGTAAAGTGCTGGGAAAGAGGGGATCCGGGCGCAGACGCATCTCCTGGTTGAAGAACCTCTCGATGACAACGGCAGATTTCTTCCGAGCAGCCGTCAATAAAGTCCAGATTGCCTCATTAATCGCGAACATCTGAAATGGATAACGCACGCGAAGAAGAAGAATATAGGTATTTGTTACGCGAACTTGGTCGTCAAAGTGCGCGAGTCAAGACGAGGAAATCGCGCGTGCGTGCGCAACGTGCTCACACTCACACATTTTCCACTGAAAACGAGAATTACCTAATACCACATACCGTATTGATGTTGATTGATGTCAAAGTTTCGCATAAGGTCTGTGCAATCGCATAAAACAGTGGCCTAACAACCTTAAAGAAATAACAGATGTCGCTCGCGTCAGGAACTAATGGTAACTGCAATGTATATTTGCTGCCGTTTTATTAAATATTTTCAGAATAATTTCTTGTTTACTTTACGAAAAATACGTCAATTGCAGTTTTAACAGATGTGAAACGAAAACACAACTTTATTTTTCAATTTTAAAAAAGTTTCGGCGAATAGTAAAGTTCTAAACCGTACATAATAGATTTCATTAGTCCCTGACGCAAGCGCCTCTAGTTGTAAGTTGAAATCGATTGCACAGACTTTACAAGTAACTCTGACAACAATCAACGCAGACGACGCTACATGCATAGAACATCGTGTTACCATGGCAACTGATTATTTTGTTGTTTTCGTCGTCTGCGTCGATTCGTGCCAGTTGACCTTGAATCAGGTCAGTGCAAACGCGCAAAATCGTGCGACCTGACAACCTTAAAGAAACAACAGATGTCGCTGGTGTTTGTAACGCGCAATTGCAACTAGGCTTTTCATTCGAATTGTGGGGAATTGTTTTTATTTGTCGATAAACTGTTGGGTTATAACAATTAAATATGAAAATAAAACGTTGCTCCGTGATGCCTAATTGTATGCAAATAAATAAAAATACCACGTTTCCCCGTTAATTACATTAATAATTGTATTTTTAAAACGTATAAAGCGGAAAAGCATTACTAAGCATTGGTTCCCGTAATTTTGATTGCACAGACCTGATGGAAGTGTCGACTGACGCGAAGCAACGCAAACGACACGCCGACGGTTGTTTTGAACCGGTTCGATGACGTTTCGTCCGTAATTCGAAGTAAGGTGCGCGGTTTGATACGTGATACCTACAATCGTCGGCAATTTACAATGAGCCATCATCGTAAGCATTTATTTTTGCCGCGCAAAAAGAAGAAGAATGATCGGACCGACTTATAAACGTTCGCGTTTACTAGGTAACCGATTATTTCGTCGTTTCGAACCGTTTTTTCGCGTAAAATCCGCGTAAAATGTAAGAGCGCAACAAACTCGACGGGCCAAATAAATAACGACAATTTTCGTCGATAAATTTATGAAGTTGCGTCGAACTGCGTTTATCTTAAAAAAAATTTTAGACACCAACATGTAAACCGTTAGACATTATCAAAGTTCAGTTAAAAGTTAATGAAGCATTTCGTAATCGTCAACCGCGTTCTATTTATAAAAACAAAACGACTAGCGTTTATTTTAATTGTAAGGGCGCGAAAATTTCCCCCCCGACAACGCCGACGAGTAGCCGTTTGTGTCCGTCTTTAACGTGACCCCGTTTTGCGACGAAAAATGTGGGCTAATTTCGGTCTTATGTAGGGTATTTCTTGTTGTTATAATAATTGTTTGATTGCGGGTTGTGCTTTGAATGTCGCAAGCGATACCGGCGTAATAAACTTTCACGTCGATTTATTTTGGACCGTCGATCGCATCGGGGCGAAATCTGGACGGACGCCCGAATATAATCGACAAAGAAAAAAAAACCGATTGGAACGATCAAGGTCGGAATAAAACCTATGAAACGGGTCAACGACCCAATCCACGAAGGACAACGACAAGTTTAGCCAAAGTATTTTTCTTGGTACCGTTTATACCGAGGCGTGGGATAAGTTTGGTTTCGCAATCGGGACTTCTTTTGCCCCGAAATAGTTTTCTCGTCCAGCGAGTTGTTGTTGTTGTTGCGCCTCGCGACCAATAAAATTGTCGTACGTTAGCACATAAAGAAATATAACGTCTTGATGATTGCAACAGAGACTCTCCTAAAGGGACCTTTATAGGCTAATCACGTTCGTACACATAAAACGTCGAGATGCGTAATAAATTAATATAAAAGTCGTCGAGGCTGCCTAAGCTCCCCCGTTCATTAAGAGATGTGGAATTTTAATTAATATTGGGATCGTCGGAACGATTTTCCATTAAAATCGATTTACGTCGATATATTTTGAATGTTGTTGTAATTGTGAAAAAGTCGCGTCGGGGTCCCATTGGAAAGACAAAGGTCGACGCCCTTCGATGATTAATATTCGAAGGACGCGAAGGTAGTTGGGAGAAAACTATTTTTACGAAACTTCATCTTTTTCGGCGCGGAGTCGCATCGAACCGGTTAACTCATCCATTAATCCCCGTTGGGAGCGAGGAAAATCTGCGTTTTTTTTGGTTTTTTTTTTTAAATAATTCCATTAGGAAACGTTCGTCGTCGATAAGATAAGTTTTCTTTCTTTTTTTTTTTTTAGTTAGTTAGTTATCCTCGAACTTACTGCACGATAACGCGTCTTAATAATCGCATCACAAATACATACATAAATAACTATCTAGCGTACATTATCTATGGTCAATAACATAATAAAAGTACACATCAACAAGCATATTTTTGTGTGTGGTCCTTCGGCACGTACATACATAGTACGTACGACGACGATATAATACGCAACGCATAATATAATCTAATCTCGAAAAATTTAGGTTGATTCTGGAAGTAGTCAACCTTTTGGTTAAATAAGTCGTAAACTAAAAATAATAATAGATACGTCGCGTGTACCTACGTATGTACACACACACACACATATATATATTATATATAGGATCGTTGACCTCACTGATGCAGTTTGTTTTTAAAACTTTGATATTGTTATCTGTGGTTTTAGCAGTGCAGAATGTGTGTCACTTGATATTTTGCTTGGGAGTTGTTTTTCTTAGCACAGTTTATATTTAGTAACTGCCAGATGTTACATAAATAAAAACACGCACTCTTTCCCATTATGTTTATGGGGGGATTAATTAACGTCGTTCGTCTCTCGCCGCGCGCGACTTTTATTGCCGTTTTAAAAGCGCCAAAATGTCTCTCTCGGTTGTTTTTTTTTGGCCCCCCTCGTTTGGTTTGTTGGCCAAATAGTCGCGCGCCCGAGACGTTCCGCGTTAAAACCCGCGGAATAATAAATGCTCAAACTAGCGACAACGGAACATTTTTTTTCTTTTTTTTTTTTCCTTTTTGATGGCCCGAATTCGACTAACCCAGTGACCTGGTGCGGCCGAGGTCGTCGACCTCGCGCATTTCGGCCGCCGCTACACCTGACGAACGTCGGCAGTCTCGGAGGCTACGTGCGAGATCTGCGGATGCGAATTTGTTTTGCAACAACAACTATAACCCACTCGTTCCGTGTCGATTGTTTTTTTTTTCGTAACGTTTCGAACGGTGCCGCGTCCAAAATTCCGACTTAAAGTGCACTTGCCGAAATACCAATTTGCATTAATTAACGGTTTCGAACTTTCGCCGGGGATCGCCGCGCTAGTTCGCAAGTTCAAAAGTCGAGCGTTGCACCGCCACGATGCCATAATATAAATTCGGAATGTGCAATAACAACGTCGGCCGCAATAGTCTCAATAAACGGTTCCTTGACTTCTTCTCGTGTCGTGCAGGGATGATACTTCCCCCGCAAACAAGACACGCTACGCTCGCCCGGCGCATCGAAAGTGTAATGCCCTCCCGAACGCGTAATTGGAAATTTAATTTGGCATAAAACGCGTCATCCCGATATGGACACATTCGGCCAATTCACGGGTTAGATGTCAAACGGCGATGCACGCGTCGTTCGCAAAAAAAACCTGCATTTCGTATGCAAGCTGTAAGAAGAGAGGACAAATTCCCTACTTAACGGGATATTGAACCCGCGGACTGTGTAAATAATAAAAAAAAAAGTCAATTGGTTCATTATCTAGAAAGCGTTGCAATAATATTATAAGGCACGTGTTTTGTTTTCCATCGCAACGCCATTTTCGTTACGTGCGTGCGTGACTCTATATTAGTTTGCTTGTCGGTTTTATTTTCGTAAGCACCTGGTCCTCGTAAAAATTGTTATGCCGCCAAACTTCCCATTCTTTTCTCGACGAGTCCGCGCCTCCAATTTCACAACGAAACTTCACCGAGTGCCCCCCCCCCCCCTGCAATTACGGACGAAACAAAAGCAGGAGAACTTTGACCTAAAAATGTGTATATTAACAAATAATAGCCTCGCGTGTATTTATTCGTTAACGTCGGTGACGTCGTAATCAGTCAGGTGAAGAAATAAACAATGGTTCGTTGGACTCGTCAAGATTCATCAGCCGTTTGTGGGCAGGGAAAAGGGGGGACGCGCGCGTTTATTTCTTAATTTTTTTTTTGGTCTGTCGCGACGTTTTTCGAACAATGTCCAATTCGGACGATCGCGTCGCTTTCGAAATTGCCGCTCGTTCGGGTGTGCAAAATTAACGTCGAAAATCGGGGCATCGGGCGGGCAATGCACAGGTACAACGAACAAAATCTACGACGAACCAGACGAATTCCACGTAAATACAATATTCTGTTGATCGTGTCCGTGTGTGCTCGCGATTAGTAACATTAATTCTGCACCCGACTGTACACACACACACACATAGATATCTACAGTCACGTCAGCGAATTTTCCCATGTAGGTAATTAATGGGCTTACTTTATTTACTTCGCTATCCTATCTATTGATACTTTGCACGAACGCCCACGTGCGACTTAATTTTATTAATTGAATTATTTCCGGGGTCAATAGAACTTATAATTATTACTTTTGTCGTTGCAATTTTCGTACTGTCTTCTGCTTGTTTGACTTGTTCGCGACGACTTCGGGCAAAAGGGTCGCCGAAATCGATATTTTTTTCGTTGTAACGTTATCGAAACGTCTCGACCGTGTGTACACGTATAGGTCTTTCTAATTACTAATTCAAACGGTTCACCAATTTCGTCATTTATAAGTAAACAAACGCGAAGCGCGAGGAATTTCGTTAATAAATAATCCGAAATACGGCATTTCGGGCGAACTGTTTATAATTAAATTTTGATTTCGCCAGACGAAAACGGTAGATTAATTGCGCCGCTGCGCTGTCGCAACAAGTCGCACTCGTAAACCCATAGGAATTGCAGAATAGCTTTTTAGATGACCTAGTTAAGGTAATTTTAGTTGGACAGTGAGAACTTGAATTACCATAACCCGTAAATAGACTAAATAAACAATGACATTATTATTTTGTAATTCGGCGCGGACCTTACACATTTTAATAAATTGTTCGTCGACTTGTAGACGACGACGCCGATTAAATCGAATTCGACGACGTTTCGCATTTTATAACGCAAATCACGACGAAAACGTCCGGGAATTTAATGTAGAAAAAATAAATCCTGGATCTGTCTGAAGCAAAACATTTCGCCTCTCGCTTCGAAAAACACTTGCACCTCGAATAGTATTATGGCGTCGATGATGTCCTTAAACACGATTACGAAAATTTTCAAGTAGATCGGACTCATGTCACTTTCGATAACCTTAAAATTCGACGTTTTCCAAAAATCAACTGGAACCCAAAATGAAGTTAATTAAGTACAATCCTACCTATGCACGTATAATTAATCAACGTAAATAGATACCTATTTTGCTACAACTTCCTAAAATACCACAAAATAAGTCTTCCTTGACGTCTCAAAAAGAAAAACAAATCGGCAATATCATCGTGTCACCACCACGCGTAAACTTTCAAAAATAAAAAATAATAGTTATTTATATACGTGTTCTAGGACAATTTAGTTTTCTCGTGATTTCCCAAGAGACTCTTACCAACGTGGTGCCGCCCATTTAAAAATTCTAATCAAAACTTTAACTTGGACGGTACGACGTTTCAATTATTATTCTGGTTGCTCTGATATTAATTAAATTTTCATCAAATAAAGAGCGCCAAAAATGCGGCAACGCGTCGTCCCTTAAAATGACGTCTAGGAAACTGGGCAACATCAAAAACCGATACAGAATTTTATTACGAAAAATTGAAGCGTCTTCGCATCAACAAAACCGGTCTAAAGTCGCTCACGTCGCAGTCCGAACCGACGAGCCCTGCTGCACATTAAAAGGGCAGGCACTTCAACGGAATAACCCGTCGTATATTTCGTTAAGCCGACCGCAAAACCTCCAATCGGAACGTTTATTTTTAAGAGCCATCCGTACCTATTTCTCTTATGGGAGTTCCAATGTTAAATTCCGCACCCATATCTTCGGTTATAGAAAAGATATCGTAATGATTCTAGTATCTATTTTATCCTTAGACAATTGCCTACAAATTGGTTTTTCTATTTTGTCGATTTTTAACTTTGAAGTATGTAAAATCATCAGGGAAATACGCAAGTATAAATGGAGCCAAAAAGTTACTGTTTGCTTAAGCCAATCTGTAGATATATTTTTGTAAAATCGATCGGTGCAAACCAAATGTTAAAATTTTAATAAACAACGTCGTTATCGATGCGGAACTTTTTGATTCGGTTCGATTTTAAATGTTCTCTCCGAGTTTGGTAATTTATGACAGGAATTAAGTCAGTATTCACAAGATCGTAAAAGAGACCCTAAGCTAACCGGCTCGCATTTTACCCTGTTGTCGAATAGATGGTCGATTTAACTTGACCGACTTGAAAGAATTATTTTTTTTATTGTATATGTATCGCATGTTTTCAAGAGCTCATTACTGATAATACATATTTATTCACTATCCAACTTTACACTGAATTACTCAAAAACCGATAATCTGATAATTTACTACATAATAATTATTATTATGTTTATTCAAAACCAGATTTCGCTTTGGTAAAATAACATTTTCCTAGAACCATAATTAACCATAATAAAAGCTTCATAACAAAAGCTTTGATCCCACAGGTACAACTCTCTAATCGCTTATAAAAAAAATAGTAGAAAAAGGTAGTTTCTGGAAGGAATTTCAAAATTATTGTCGATATCTTAGTTATCTCGTAGCCACGTATCGGTCTTGTTTGATATTTATTGAGTTGTTATAGCGCTTTTGGAGAGTTATCCATACAGTATTTTATAAGTGTTTATTATTATTTGCAAAATTTGCAAATTAAAAAACCACAAATACTGCAAATGCAGTAAAACATTTGTTGTATAATGCGCTGTCAACACGTGTAAAACATGTAAATACATACGAAAATGTTGCTAAGAAAGAACTAGAAAAAAGGCATTAATTTGAAAAGAAAACCATGTAGATTATTTATTGACCCAGATAAATTTTATCTTGGAGCATCACCGAATGGTATTCAGCAAGAAACTGAAAGTATCGTAGAAATTAAATGCCCCTTTGTTATTTTTAAGCTAAATCTTACACCGGAGGAAGCCATCCGTTAAAAAAAAAATACATTTTGGAAATACCAAAAGGATGGTAGTTATACGATTAACCAACTTCATGATTGATATTTTCAAATACAGGGGCAATTACGTGCGACTCAGAAAACGAAGTGTATTTTGACTGTCTGGACTGGAGTAAATAAAATAAAAATAGATTATGTGGAAAAAGACGACAATTTTTGGAACACAAAAATGAAAACTAAATTAGATTACTTTTATAAACATTGTCAACTTCCAGAACTTATAGATCACAGAGTGTGCAGGAATATGCCACTCAGAGATATAAAAATGCAAATTTAATGTAACCCATTGAATAAAAATTGTTTGTGTTGTTTGTATTTTTTATTTTTGGAATTTATGAAATAAGTTTTTAAAAACATTTGAAAATTTCTGAAAAATGTTTCATGGGTCATATTTTATTGTTCACGCAGTGACGTTACGATAGAACAGATATCTACGTTTCTGCCAAAACGTCGCCTGTACCATATTGGTAAGGTATTGTCGTTTTTAAGTTGCAGTTGTGATTTTATTCAATGAGTAGTAGTGACCTTGCAGGTAGTGATTTTGTAAATTATTACCAAATCTACTACCACACGCTCATAAGTATAGATATAAGTAATTTATTCCTTTTGTTTCTTTGCGTGTCTTCATAATATGTTACTCAAATCTATATTGTTTCAATATCTATATCACAACTGTTTTTATGAGATATCTATTGAAATTATAAAACCACATTTCCAGAAGAAAGCGAATTACTTAAATTATTATCAGCATTATAATTTCATATTATTACGGAAATTTCATTTAATTGTACGAGTAAACATTAACTACAAATTACTAAATTTTTCATTCCCAAAGGTATGTACCTATAAATCATTTTAAAATTGCATGACTAAATAATAGTATTGAAGGGGATGGCAAAATTGCACCACGTGCGTCATTCCGTTATTCGACAACTCAACAAAAATGGTACGAATTTCAAGGTTACGGTCACTTCGAAGTCGTCGTACCCTTTTTGATTACAGTCCCTACTTAGGTAGCCTAATATTTCCGACTTACTTAGAAAAAAAATGTACTCTCTCTAAGATTTTTTCTCACGGTACTACTGAGTCCTCTTAAGCGCCAAAGACTTTCTTAATCGTAACTTTTAGCGAAACGCAATCTATCAAAAGTCGCCCGCGACGAAGTTTTCAATATAAAAAGGGCGGGGAAAATATTTCTATAACGTTGCATTTGCAAACCACAGTTTCGAGTTTTTCGCGAGTTTTACGCAATCATTACGTAAAAAAATTAATAATAGATGGGTAATGACGCGATCGAGGTACGATATTTTACGGCCACGGTGACCATGGATCGATCGTTCCATCTCTTGTTTAACATATCCGATAAGTATTTGTCGCAGAAACGTTCGTTCGAACAATTGTATATCGGATAAATTTACCGAAAGATGGAAAGATCGGTCCCAACGAAAAGAAGTTGAGTGACCAAATTTGAACGAAAATAGACAAAATACCATATTTTATGCCGATTTTCTTAAGATGAAAAATGAAGTTCAAAAAGTACAACGATGTTGCAAAACGTTTTAGGCAAGCAATTCCAAAAACTGTGCTGTATAAATATATTTGCAAGAGATGTTAGATGTAGAGAAGATCTAAGGAGGCGGAAAATCCCACGTTTTTTTTTCACGTTGTGGCATTTCCATCCAAACATCTATAGGTTTTTTTTGCCAAGTCAACTTTTAAATTTTTTCTATTTCACGAACCGTCTTTGGATTTAACGCCGGATTTCGGGAATGCGCCACCGCCTTAGCCGCAATAGATATAAAAATTGATTTAATACGGAAATAACTTGGTACTAATGACCAAAATTGGCAGCACAATACCTATTAATCATCGAATACCACCTATATGGCATGGGCTTGTTTTTCCCGGTATGGGACTTGATCGACTGGTTTCTGTGCCGAAATCCGCGAACGTCAAAGCCTACGAAACAATTTTAAACAATTCAGTGCTACCCACGCCGAGGCAACAATTCGGAACTGGTTTATTTCATTTTCGACGTGACACCTAATGCACCAGCTCGTAAAGCCAGCCGTCGGGGGCCATAACTCGACGGTTTGAGGTAAATGGAAGTGGACGAACTCGACTGGCCGGCCCAAATTCCTGACCCGAACCCACTCGAACCTCTTTGGGATGAATTAGAACGCCGGTTGAGGGTCAGACCAAATCGCTCACAAAACACCACACAAGATGCTCGTCGTGTTGATTCCGCACGATTAGTTTTACGTTTTTCGTTAAAAACGGAAGAAAGTATGAGAAAAACGAACAGATCAGGACGTGAGGAAAATGTACGGCGAGATAATAGCAATAATAAAAGCGCAAAATTAAAGCAACAGGAAGGACAAAATCAAGGCAGAACGAATGAAATGGCGGAAAAGTTGTAGAAAAACCCGCCGAATTGAATGGCAAAAAGGTAGTTCAACGAGCCTTCAAGGCCCGTTAGACGGAAAAAACGACGATACCTTACCTTTCGGAAAGGTTTCGTTTGAACTGCAAAATCGAAATTACGATCTCGTGATCGTAAAAAAAAAACGTAAGCGGCGTCGTCGTACAGTCGAGTGAAAAATTAGTGGCATTGCGCGAACGGATGCACGACACAACGAACAAATTGTGTTTTTATTAATTTTGTATTTGTAATATTTGTAAAGTACTTTTCTTAACGTTATGTGTTGTCTGCACAATGCTCGCGATCCGCGACATTAATTACGCACTCGACTGTACATTCATTACATAGACAACCGCAACGCAAATTCCGGTGATAAATTAACCGTTTAATCTGTGCCAACATTAAAAATTATTTTTAATTATCGATCGGGGTTTAAGTAAATTGCGCATATATAAATAGCATTTTCGAGTCGGCGCGGCTATTATTTTTATTTTTATTTATTTTTATGGGGGCAACTGTCTCTTTCTGGACATTGAAAAAAACTGCGATTCGAAAACTCTTTATTATTAGCCACTTCTGCATAAATAACGACGAAACGTCTTACGTTTTTACGACCGCCATCTTTTATTTTAAATCGGTACTAAATAAACCGGGATTAATTCGAAAATCGCCGTGTCACAATAATTTTCGTTTTCGTGTTTGTTTTAATAAAAAAAAAAATCGCGGTTCCGCGAGAAATTTGTACGTACGTACGTAGACGGTTTGTAATACTGAAAATCTCGCAATGCCGAAGTTAGACTGAACTTGGGTAACAAAAGGAAATCTTTAATTGGCATCAAAAAGAAACAACAACAATGTAGTAGTAGTAATCGCAACTAACCGTCCTCTACCCAATTAGTGCCGGGAAGTAATCTGTCCTCAATCCTTCAATAAAATGTAAAAGGCTTCTTTTAGTCATGCCATAGATATGCGAATAAATACACAGGCAATTTCAATTTAACGAATATAGGTTGCTCGTTGTCATTGTTGCAACTGTAAGAAAAAGCTGTAATCGTGCATTAATAATACAAGTGGTGGTAGTAGTACTCGACTAGTCGAATATTGACAGATGAACTCTTAAATATTTTAATTGCTTAAGCACACAAGATAATGGTTCACTATTTTCTATCAAAACCACTTTAAAAATGTGCAAATATTGATACTAAACTTATTGAGTACGACTCATGACCAGAAATTACGAAACGTTTTAAAGTGGCCAAAATGGCGATGCGATCCTTTGTTCCCGATGTTCGCGCCAAAAAAAAAACAGCCCCAAAACAACAGATGCGCACGTTAACACTACTTATATCGAACGAAGGGTGTCGAATAGCAAAAGCAACAGACCAAGGAGCAACATGACCGTATCACATTCTTGGGCACATTGGTGACCTGAATCCTGCGAGGCGCAGGCCTGTCCTACTAGTAGAGCCGGGTCAACGACTCAGCATGCGGTGCAATATCACCACAGTATTTTGGTTGCTTACACGTTCGTGTTTATTTGTTTACACTCCCCTACCTCCGCGCGTCCCGCGCGCGCCGTATTCTGCATTTCTGCTCGACATCATCACCATGGGCATTTAAACCCATCGCGACCGTTAAAAGTGTTATGCGTGTACACGGACGGAGGAGGAATCGACGAGGCAAATCGAAAATTTGCCGCGCGTATCGAATTCCTCGCGAACGACGCCCGTCAAGATTCCTGCCAACGACCAAAATATGCGTCCGTTCGATTAAATTTCGCCCCCGCGGACCCCGCCGAGGCCGCGCCGGCCGGCCTCTCCCGGTAAATTTTATAGTACCTGGCAATGTCGAATAACATTATTAATAGCCTTCTTTAAATATCGAGGTGCACTATAAACGTTATTACTTTCGACGAGGCCCTTCGTTAATTTTAAGGCGAGCAATCGGAAAAAAACCCCGATTTTATAATAAAATTTCCGGGAGCAAACTATTTCCGGTAAGGTACGCGTACAGTCAAGTTCGTATGTATTGTCCCGTCGCCCGTGCCAGTTTTTAAGCGTGACAAGCTCAAAAAAATATATTGCCATCCTTTTTTTTTACGATCGAAAAACAACCACCGCCCATCATCCCTTTCGGTCCTACCTCGTCGCTCGTTGGCCCGCGATCGCGTCTCGCGGAACAAAACATACGAACGTGACTGTACAAGCAAGTTATTGCTCATTTTCGATCACTCGCTCGTAAAATGTTTAACGATCGTCATTTCCCATACAAGTAATCGTTCCCATGTTCGGATTTAAAATTAATCCGTCACTTTGTGTTTAATCTGGACGATCGATTAAAGTGCAAAACAGTGTCCTCGTTTTTCCCCCCGACATTTTTCCCATTAAAACGTTTAAAACTGCTCCATCGTTAACAGTTCGTGCTTTATAATATAAGTGGGATAATCGAAACATAAAATTCGAATTGAGGCCGTAAATGTAATAAATTCTTCATGGTGATCATAAAAGGGCTTAAAAGGCGGTTTAAAATGTAAATTCACACTTAAATCGTTCTTATATGTATTATGGACGGTATAACAGTTGAATTAATGTCCTTTCTATGCGCGAGTGTTGGGGCACGAGGGTGCAAAAGCGCGAGGTTCTTTTGTTTTTGTTTTGGTTTTTTCTCGCAACGTATATCATTGCGATTCGTCGATCGGCGAAAACTTCGCGACACGCCACGCGCGTCGCTCCAACCCGTTGGAGCCAACGTACAAAATCCCGCTCCACGCGTTGGCCGAACCGTTGGAGCCAACGTGCGGCCCCGCACTTGCGATTCTTACGAATTATCGATTTCCACATCTATTATTTAGAATTTCCTCGCGTGTCTGATGAAGTGTCGACTTTGATCTCAATATTCCATACGGTCCAAATTCGAAAGCAATATTTATTATTATGATTTGAGTTTACGCCATCGCGCCACCGTTTACTCAGTGTTAATTCAACGTGACGTTAAATAATTGTTATTACAACAAAAGCTATTATTTTCTTTTCGATCCATGTCGTTTTCCGCACGCAACAGGATAGGCAGCACCTAACGTTTTTTGTGGTGTTACATACTTAGGGAAATTTTAATAGTTTTGTTTAATAGCAACTTCGCGCAGTCGATAATAAAATGTTCTTTGATTTAAATAAATAAAAAATTCTACCATAAATTCGACAGAAAAACCAACATATGGATCCAAAATAAAACGAAAGTGACGGGCGTTGTGGAAAGTATTGCGGAGTATGAAGTGGACGTGGGCAGGCCACCTGGCGCGAATAGATGAACGCGTATGAACAAAGAGAATTCGTAATGCAATGGCATGCAACATATGGGATCACATGGGATCAGAGGGGCGATATCGAAAAGGCGACGGAACTAAAATGGACTGATACACGGCTCAAAGTCGAGAAAAATGAAAAGAAACGAAGGAGATCTTCGTGCAATTATAGTTGGATGTGGGCTAAAGCGAAGGGTAAATCTCCAAAAAAATTATGTACACAAGACTTCCAACGACCAAAGACTTCCAGGGACTTCCAAAAACTTCCAGGGATTTTCAAAGATTTCCAGAGACTTTCAAAGACCTCCAGGGATTTTCGAGGATTTCCAGGGATATTTAAAGACTTCCAGAAACTTCAAAAGACTTCCAGGGACTTGTAAAGGTTTCCAGTGTTATGTACACGAGACTTCCAACGATTAAAGACTTTCAGGGACTTTCAAAAACTCCCAGAGACTTCCAGGGATTTTCAAGGATTTCCAGAGACTTTCAAAGACTTCCAGGGATTTTCGAGGATTTTCAGGGATTTTTAAAGACTTCCAGAAACTTAAAAAGACTTCTAGGGACTTGTAAAGACTTCCAGTGTTATGTACACGAGACTTCCAACCACTAAAGACTTTCAAAAACTTCCAGAGACTTCCAGGGATTTTCAAGGATTTCCAGAGACTTTCAAAGACCTCCAGGGATTTTCTAGGATTTCTAGGGATTTTTAAAGACTTCCAGAAACTTCAAAAGACTTCCAGGGACTTGTAAAGCCTTCCAGTGTTATGTACACGAGACTTCCAGGGACTTCCAAAAACTTCTATGGATTTTCAAGGATTTCTAGGGATTTTTAAAGACTTACAATAACTTTAAAAGACTTCCAGGGACTTGTAAAGACTTCCAGTGTTATGTACACGAGACTTCCAACGACTAAAGACTTTCAGGGACTTTCAAAAACTTCCAAAGACTTCCAGGGATTTTCAAGGATTTCTAGAGACTTTCAAAGACCTCCAGGGATTTTTAAAGACTTCCAGAAACTTCAAAAGACTTCCAGGGACTTGTAAAGCCTTCCAGTATTATGTACACGAGACTTTCAACGACTAAAGACTTCCAAAAACTTCCATGGATTTTCAAGGATTTCTAGGGATTTTTAAAGACTTCCAATAACTTTAAAAGACTTCCAGGGACTTGTAAAGACTTCCAACGAGAATTACCCCTCGGGCTAAAGTTCATGGTCTCATCATTTTGAAACCAAATATCATTGGAACGAGCTTCTATTGTCGAAGTGAAAATTGATATAACAAATACACATTTCTCAAAAATACTAATACGTGAATGGGACACTTCTTCTCTAGACGTTCCTCCAAAAGGAATTTCTTTTGTCGGGTGCTGTATGTATATAAACGTCTTGTGCAAGTGAATTGCTTTAAAGTTGCAGGGGTAAACGACTATTTTATCGATCGTTCAACTTTTTTTTTGAACCGATCGTGACAACCAATGAAAATTCAAATGGAAACAGAAACGTTCATCAATTGATGAAACGTCTGTTCCGTTTTGTTCCGTTTTCGATCGTCCTTTTTCATATAAATCGATATCGTCAGTCCGTCTCGTTTGGGCGCCACCGCGTCCGCACCATCTACCTATCATCTTTTGGTCTCCCATTGTGCTCTGCAAAATTTCAATTTCGATGCTCCTATTTTTTCTAACAACGTAAAAATTCACACTCGTCTATTTCAACGTACCGCGTGTTGTCGATGAAAGTATAATGTCATCGTCAACAAATTGATCGAACGTGTTTCGTTTGAATTGAATGTGGGTTAAAAAACCTATTAATTGTGCATTTTTTAGAATTGACGTACGAGTTGTAATTTGATGGAATGGATAATTAATGAGCATGCATGTATATGTACAGGAAGAGTTCATCGATATTGTATTTATCAACCGATCGATTGATCGAAGGAGGCGGTATCGTTCGTTGGCCATTAAAGTCGCTTCGGATCTTGCGAGGAGCGTTTGAATATTTTCCATCACATGTTTTCTCTTCTGCTCCGAAATATTTCCACTTCTTCTCGAAAACAATTTAGATATTATTTAACGCGATAATGGAAAAAATTCGGCACTTTACATATACGAAAGATACGAAACAAAGTTAATTGAACGTTAAGGGTTTGTGGCCGATAGCGAAACCGGCAAGTAATCAACGACGGGGGGGAGGGGGGGGGGACGTCATAAAAACTCTGTCGATATCGCAATAAATTTGTTTAAATCAATCGTTGGCTCGCGTACTACAGACGAAATTTTCTCGAACGCCCAAGAAGACCAAAAAAGTACAGCTGGCCCTCGACATTCGCGGAAGTTAACACGTTATCGAGATTAACTTTAACTTAAAATCTCGTAGTACGGTAAAAAGATAAAGAAAAGAAAAACCGCGTATGTCGAGGGTCGACTATTTTCGTCGGTTTCTGTCGAAACGGGTTTTTTCTGGAACCTCGTGTCCTCGCTTACCATCATTTCGCTCGATCGATATGGATACGAACAGATAAGCGCGTCGAAAACTTTGGCGTCCGCCTTCTCGAGGAAAGTCCGTCCCTGCAAAGCTTCAGTTTGGCGATTCTCATCTCGTCACGTTAAAAATTCTAGTTTTGCGCCCGTTTTGCAATCTTTACAAATCTTCTACGGTAACAGTTCTCAAACTGTTTCGATCTGGAACTTTTCAAAGGACATTGGAGTTTTAAAAATTAAACGCGTCGAATATCCACCTTAAACACGGCCGATTTTTAAATAACAATACGTCGTTACTCATCTATTAATAATTTATGAATATGAATGTCCGTGTTGTGAATAAAATAGACGCGTCTCGGAACGTCTTCTATTTTTTATAGTATCACCTTTCGTCGGAGGTTATTTTGCGGTTGTGGTTTTTGTGATGGTTTATTTTTAAAATTCGCACCTTAAATTGGCCACAAAATTCTTCTCCCGACACCGGATCGTCGATAATTTCGATCGAAAAATTTAACGTCGACTTTGTTTCCGTTTCGAAGTGCAACCGTATTTTCGTCAATTAAATTATTAATAATGGAATTTCCTAATTCCTTAATATCTTAATAAATATAATCGCGGTTAAGTGAATGTATAAACATAAATCTTAAGGTCTTCGTTAAGATCATTGGGAAACCTGACGATTTCATTAATTTTAATTGGAGAGCCGTTCGGTGTTAGGTTCAACTTGAGACGAGCGAATGCCGTCGTTTCACAATATCATTCTTTAAAATTGATAATACGTAGATATTGGTGCAATAACGAAACGGGTATGTATGTTTGTTCGAGGAAATCGGCGAAAGCTTTATTTGCAGAAAACTCGTTCAATTTTTAAAAAGTTTACACGTGATTTATGAAGCGCGGCCGCCGATAAATTGGCCGCCGCCGAATCAATTTGCATTCTTTAAATTTTACACACCCGACACGTCAGATTGTCGAGTCCCCACAATCACTAAAACGTTCCCCGTCGGAAACGTCTCTTCGAATAATAATTAGCGGTTGAAGGTAATGAATTTTGGACCGGCATGTACTTACTTAATGTACTTAATCGTAATGTTCCGACTGAAATGTCGCGAAATATGGCAAAAAAAACGCGTCAGTTTCACAGTAACGGCGCAACTACTAGCGTGTAAACTATCCTTTAGTGCCTAACAAATAGAAATGAACTGTGGACACGATGCCGCGCGGCCAATTTACAACACCGCGAATCGCAAAATCAATGTAAAAACAGTGCCCGACGAGGTGTAATTACGTTACGTTTGTGACCACGCAAAGCAACAAGTGCACGGGTGCTTACGATGGACCTGTCATGGTATCTCGTTTAAGGATAGTATCTAACGTCCGTACAACGCCGGATTACCGTGCGAATGGACGTTATTATGGAAGATGATACGTTTTTTTTTAAATTCAAATTCAATTTCGGCATAAGAGGAGTTGGCTGGCGTAAATTTTCAATTATTAAGGGCGGTCGTTTAGGAACGGCTTTTAGTAGAAAAATATCAACATAAATAAAAAGTCATATTTTTAATTTTCCAATATATATACTCCGTTAATCTAAATTCATTTTTCCTAGTTTGTGTTTCGGTTATCGCTTTAGAGCGGAAACGAATAAGAATAACGGCCAGGGTGTTGAGGACCCACCGACGTAGTCGGATTAAATAAAATATATATTGTAACATCTTTGAAATAATAGAACCTCCGTACCCTCCGTAGGAGGTGAGTAGGGCTATGCCTAAATACTTCTAGGTATTAGTAATAGTCTTTTTAGGTCCTAGATTTGGCTCATATTTTTCTACTTTGGATTACCTTTTCTCTTTTTGGATTTCGTTTTTCTGGTTTTGTTCAAAATTATATCTGCTGTTTTTGGATTGGACTTGTTATTGGGTTGGACTTGAATTTTTGTTACCGGAAGTTGACTTGGAAGATCGATTTTGGTTACTACGTGTAGAAAGCTAAGTCAATTGTTCGGAATAATTTATGTTTTTGTTATTGTTTATATTAATTATTGTTAACGAAGTGTTTCTCGAGAAGCATTAACGTATTTACGTTTTTATTTAACGTATTTAAATTGTTCATATTAAATATAGGACTTCATTTAGGCCTCACTTTCAAAATTAACTCTTATATTGTTCGTTTCTTGACAATTTACCGGAATTTACCTATTGTAACCATTTAACATCGTATACTTTTAGTAATTTTCCATTTTTTAATAATAGTTATTACTGTAAGGAAAAATTACTTGGCGCCCCTTTGTTTATTATTAGAACCCGGCCGAACTCCACTGTTCAAAAGCTAGCCGACAGGCCTCTAAATTTTGTTAAGTGCTATTTTAAGTTTTCTTATTATTAAATATATTTTTTTTTCGATCAAATTTTATTTTATCATTGAATTTTTTGCACGTAACACAGAATACGATCGTCGTGAACGAATCGTAAAATACCGATTCAGTAGAAACGGCTGTAAGTTCGTCGGCGACGAAGGACCACAACAGAAGCGTTTGACGGACAATCGATTTAGACCAAAATACTTTCTCTAACGGGCCCAACATACGGTTGATCGCCCGAACGACATTTAAAAATAGTTTTAGTAACATTTTAATAAAATGTAATCATATTCGATGTCCCCTAAACGGCAACGGTTCAAAAATACTTGGTAGAGCCCTGGCATTTTTGTGCATCGAAAGACGTCGCGAATGTCGCAATTAAGTACCGTTATTTATGGATGCGACATATTAAATAATATACGTTTGACGCTGCAGCAACACACGTAATGATTTAAACGATTGTTAATCTCCGACGACCTTTTCGACGAAGGCTTTAATCTTAAAAAGCAAAAAAAAAACAACCGGAAACCAAAAGGAATTATCGACCATCGAAACAATATAGTTAGGTAACCGTTTTCCGTGAAAACGTCGCGTCCGCGTACATTCAAATAATTAATTTTAACGGCTAAAACGTTAAATTTTTCACGCGAAAAAACGTCGACGGTTCGTGGAAAAATTGTCGGGACGACGCACGAAACGGACATTTAACAAAAAAACCGACGTGATTTCGGTTTAACGCCGTTTAATATAGATATTTTGATGCGGTCCAACGTAAAAAGTGGGTCGGCGTTTTATTTTATTTTTTTTTTGGAGATTCTGCTCAAAAAATAGTTGTCCGACAGCTTGTCCGCTAAAAAATGCTAAAAGAAAGTTGATTTTATGATCTTCCTACGCTCGAATATAAACAGCGAAAACTGTCCGTCGTTAACAAATTAACAAGTGTTAATTCCGGTCAGAAATTTGGCAAAACATCTCGAAAACTCTTTGGAAACTAGTGCACCGTTGATCAATTAAAAAAAAAAAACGCGAAAAGAACGCGCTCGTACAGTTTTTTGACCCGGGAAGTTTTCTCTCTGGATCGTTACTATTTCTATGTGTACATATATATAGGTATATATATTCTGATATTTATGCAGGCGCCGCGCATGCAAATGCGTCTTCGACCCACAACTTCGGCATTTGCCATTATAACACAATATACGAAGAAATGAGGAAAGACGGCGAACCGAGTTTCCGTCAAAGCGTAATGGGAACGTCGCCCTTTTGCTCTTCGCAAAAGTGGGATCGGCAATTCCTACTGAAACAATTATCGGACGAAGTGGGTCAGTACCGTAGGCGCCGATAATTTAAATCGGCAGAATCGTTCGTCCCTGTTTCGAAGACGCGCGCGCGGACGACGTCTTCGGATTTTCAATGAACTCGCGCGCATAGCATTTTCGCGGAAAACTTTTTTAATATAATATTTAAGGTACGGGTTGCTCCGCATATTTTTACATCTCGGATATTTTACTGGAACTTTGAAAGCCGCGTACGCGCCCGCCATTATTTAACTGTTGATAGGTCGTGGGACGTTTGCGGATCGTCGCGCATAATTAATGGATAACGAAAACGCGGCAGGTTTCAACGGCTATTATTTATTAAAATATTTTCGGGCATTGAAAATGATAACTTCTAGATATTATTTTCGATTATTCGGAGCGCGCTAAAATTCGAATACAATCACCGGCGCACACCGGGAGGGCACGGGGGGGGGGGAGTGGGGGTTAATTCGCGTCAATTTTTCAACAACAAATTCGGCTCAACAATTAAAAACTAATCCGACAGCTTTATGGACGTAATAAAATTCGGCCGATTAGCCGAATGCGCGTTAATTTCCTCAAGTCCCACGCGCGAAACTTCAAAATGTCAGGTCGGTCGAAGACGTAACCGATAGAAAGTCGACGGTGTCGCGTAAAGCCGTTTTTGACCGTCTTCGATTTCTGGTTCGTATAATAAACCGTTAAAATCTGGGCACGTTACGCTAGAACTTCGCTAATCCGAACTATTAGGGGGACCGGAAAGTAATGTCGCTTTCTTACGTTAAATTTTTAATAAGTTTTAATAGTAAGTCTTTATTTTTAATCAATAATATGATCATCCTCGTTATCAACAACCTTTTGCCATCTAGTGTGCAAATTTTCAATCCCGGACCGATAAAAATCAATTGGTTTTTGATTAAAATATCTCGAAATGGCATTTTGGACATCATTCAAATTTTTTGCCCCTAAGAAAATGTTGTAGGAATCGGAATAAATGGAAATCCGAGGGTGCGATATCGGGCGAGTATTATCGATTAAAGATTGGTTCACTCGATCCAATTGTTCATAATAAAGGGCTGCACTAACAGTTTGTCCAGGTGTCGGCACTTCAAAGTGAACAATTCCGCGAATACTCAACCAAACACGCAGGAGCGCCTTTTTGGGATGTAAACCCGGCTTCGCAGTACTTCGTGGTGATTCATTTGGAGAGAACCACTGCCTTTTGCGTTTTGAATTATCATATAGGGCCCATTTTTCATCTCCAGTGATCAAACGATCAAAAAACGGTTCTGTGTGGTACCGTTGAAGCATGTGATGGATCGGTTGGCTTTGTTCTCTTCGGACAGATTATGGGGGACCCAAACACCTGCTCTGCTTATTTTTCCAATCTGCCGTAAATGTTCCTGGATGGTCGACCAAGGTTGGTTAAGGGTGTTTGACAGTTCTGCCCTTAGCATGTCGTTGTCTAATGTTGTTGGTCTTCCTGATCGATAGGAGTCGGAGAGATCAAAATTGCCGGATCTGAACTTGGAAAACCATCTTCGGCATTTACGAACGTCTAATGCACTTGCGTGTTGCAACTGTTGCGTTACTACCCTTGCGAAACTCAAAAAGCATACAATGCCGGATATGTTCTTCTGGTATTTGGCTGGCCATTTCACTCCAAATTGCAAAAAAAAAGTTTAATATTGAATTATTTAGAAGTGAACCAAGTCACGATAACCTTAAAATGACTTTGGCACGCCTTCGAGATACACAATGAGCTGACAAATGACAATCAAATATCGACATGCGCAGAAACGACATTACTTTCCGGTCCCCCTAATAATTAGAACCTGTTCGGATTAACGATACATTCGGTACTATGCCGGGGTTCGTTTCTTTTTAAACAAGAATTATTTTTAACAGAAATTACATCAAAAGTGGGGAAAAGAACGGGAAAAGGGGGTCCTACCAATAAGTGGAAGAGAAGCCTTAACACTTCCACAAAATTTCTTTCACGGCCAGTAACGCGCGATAATCCGCGAAATCGGCCGCCGAATAAAACCAACAGCATCGACTCCATCGGTGTTTTGTAGACGCGCCAAAAAAAAAGACATGGTCGGATATTTCTCTTTTCAAATAGTGGTTTGAAAATCGGCTCTTAAAAAAAAAGCCTTGCCCAATTGGGCTTTAGTTCTCGCGGATGATAACGCGCGTTCCCATCCGCGCCAAATGGGAAATCACGTTGTGGGGGAAGTAAATGCGGGTTTTTATCTGCGGATGCTCCAACCAAATGGACCAAGAGGGGCGTTGCCAAAACATACATTTTGTCCAAAAATTGAAGAAAGTTTCGCGACGAAAAATGCGAGTTGCAACAGCTCGACGAAAAACTTGCGCGAAAATTATGGCCGAACCTTACTTTCATCGACCATCGAGAGAAGCATTCCTGGTCGCGAGAGGAAGCAGAAGAAAACGATGCGAACGATCGGATCGTGGAGGTCGTCAACTTTTCGCCGACGAGGAAACTGAAAATGCGCCCGATTCGTCATCCGTTGCGGTTTTTGAAACTGCTCTTCGTCACGTTGGCGAACATGATGTTTTTAAGAAGATCTTCGTCATTTCGTCAAATGACAATGGGTTTTGTTCGAACCACCGTTAAGAGGGCGACCGGCTGCGTTTGTTGCCAATAGATGGCAGCAGCTACAAAAATTAAGCATTATTTTACGAATGGATAACTTTTGAAAAACGTTATTTATATTTGTAATAATTAGAGCTCGACAATAAACTTTATTAGTTCCATTTCCTAAAATTAGAACATTTATAAAATAACTTAGGTACTCACTCATATAGAAAAAGTTAAACATTACTCAAAATAAAAACCTTCTATTTTCAAATTTTAATTAGCAATAAATTTTTAAAAACAGTTATGATCAAAACATGAGATTTTGTGATTCCCTAAATTAATGTATTGCATTTGTAAAAATTTAAGCTAAAATTAAAATTTTAACGTTTTTCAAAAGTTATACATTCATAAAATAATGCTTAATTTTTGTAGCTGCTGCCATCTATTGACAACAAACGCAGCGGTCGCCCCCTTAATTTCAGGCGCATGATATTGTAAGGATTTCGGGGCGGTTTGACATAATTTAACGCTCGTTGGTCGCTAGGCCGAGTTCCTATTTCTACGTCGGACGAACTCTACAATATAATCAAGATTTTTATGAGAGTTTCTTGTCTTTTTTTTTGTGGACCAATCAATTATCTCGCGCGCTTCTCGAATAAACCTGCTTCGGATTAGCGAGACCACCAAAGTATTTATTTACCTTACCATAGATCAATCTAAAATCGACCTTTAAATTGATGTGCCTTTTAAATTATGTACAGTATAGCGCACATGGGGCGATCACCTTATCGTCGATGGCAAAAAAATTAGCGTAACATCGTGAAGATTTGCGAAAAAAATTACGGTTTTCGGTACGTATAGTTGGGACGCAGAAAATTTCAAAATGTTAATTCGATCGAAGACGTAACCGATGGTTTCGATTTCATTTTTAGAAAACGATGTACAGTCGAACACGTCTAAGACGAGCCCCCCCTCTCATCGTATTGTCGACGAAAACTTTTCGCTCACGCAACGTATTCTTATTGTTAAAAGTGGAAAACGATGTTTTCGCGGGTCATGTGCCGAATAGTTTTCGAAATAAAATTAGAATGGATCACAAACAAACACTTAAGCGTTATTAAGTGCGTTCAGAACGACAAATAGCTATAAATAGTAAACTTATTGACGCGTTCTACGATAAAACGTTGCAATAAAACACAGGGACGGTACAGTAATGAAATTCAAACACAAGTCGAGAATTCGTTTTCTCTGTACTCGAAACGTCGAGCAAACAACAGTTTCCATAAATTCGTTTTAAGTCAACTTCGCCCGTTTCTACTACGAATGCAAACTTAGGATATTAGAGGCAAAGACAAATAGATTAGGTCGTTCCATCTTTTACAACTCGTATCTCGATAAATATTTGTTTCTCGTTTACGACTTCCTGCAATCGATATTTTTCAATATTGATTTTCAATCGACGTTCACCAGAATAAAATTACACTTTAAAAATCGCAAATATTACGCAAGCCCGACGTCGACGAATTAATGAAACCCAATCAATTTCTCGTTTGACATTTACGACCGGATTAAAACGATCCAATCTTTCGCGCATTATTCGATTTAACGTTATCAATTTATTTTTTTTTGTCGCTACTCGAAACAAATACGAACAACAAATAAGTCGGTTTTGCCAGCGGGTTTGGAATTGCGAAATTCCGGGGCCGTTCCTCGTTCGCATTTAAATCGTCGAAACGAGCGTTCCCGCGGGAGTTCTGGAAACGAATGCGCTCCTTATCTCGATGTAGGACGCACATGGCGCCTATAATTACATTTGGCAATTCTTAAAATTCGGCCTCGCGTTTATTTGCCGGTTTGCGAAAAAAAAAAGACGGACGAACGGACGAACGATCGTTCGAATGATTGTTTCAACATTGAAGAAATTGACAGTTATTTTCCCTTAAGAGTTCAATCGTTTATAAAATGAGTCTCCATGGCCATATGAATTATTAAAAGTTATGAAATCAATGAGTTAAGGTTACATCGTAACCTACAATTAAACTGTTTATTATTTATTTGTGCATTAATAAAAAAAAAATAGCAACGAACCAGGAACAAAAAAATCTGTGCCAATTCAATTGAACGGGCAAAAACATCTGACGTTCGATTCCCGAAATCGTCGATCTATTAAAACTTGGTTCGTTGACACCGTGGTACGGAATTCGATGCAAGGGGGAATGGTAAACGATGAAAATAATAATCGCGGGGTTACACGGGCAGTTGGTGCATTCATGCCGAAGGTGAAAGTTTCAAAATGACTACGCAGTTAAACGATTTCGATCTCGAGGTCTCGGGGTCGTTGCTTCCTTGTTTCGACCGCCATCTTGTCACGGCCTACTGCTAACACAAAATGGCAGTCACGCAGAACCACCAACCGTTACAACCTATAATTTTACTTTTCGAAAGTTTTTGTTTTGTTATATTCACTTTTTATGTACAAACACGTTACGAAACGCGAGAAGTTCACGAAATCGACGATTGCCACCAATATGTACCAACAACCAAGAAGGGATTTCGATTTCACCCAACCGGGCCGCGTTCGTCGGCACTTACTTACGCGGCGAAATGGGCATTCGGGCAAAAAAATAAAAACAAAAACACGACGACGAACCTCTCCCTCGTCGATCGTGATCGGTTTAATGGTAGACACCCGGAGAGGCTTTCGCGTGTACGTACGCTTCGGATTATATAATAATCGAGGCGGCCGAAAAGTTAATAACCATAATTTCCGTCTCTTAAGACATTGACAAACGGGGAATTAGTAATCGAGTAATCGTCGTCTTTTACAAATAGAGAGAAAAAAAAACCTTCGAGAGGTGCATTAACCCATTGCGTAATAATTGATTGGTTCCGAGAAACGTGCGATTTTCGAGCTGGACCCGTCTTGTTTATTTATAAGCGCGTCCCATCCGCCGATCGGTAATCTCTGGCGAAATATTTGTTTACCGCGAGAGAGAGTCGCAAGAGATCGCGGGGCCCCGTTAAATGCTGACATAATTTCGCCTTATCGCGTAACAGGACGCGCGACGCGCCGTTGGGGGGCTTCGGGATTCCTGAAAATTCGATTGCGCGGTTTTCGCGATAAGGCGATTGTCGTCGGTCGGATGGCGACGACGACGACGACGACAACGCCGGGTGTTGGGTGTATAAATGTCACGGGTATCTGGGATCCGCTCGTTAAGCCAACTTTCGCGAAAGGCCGTTGACCTGCGGCCCACTTCTCTTCACTCAGTCACTAAGGCGGCGCCATCTTGCCACACATCCCGTATGTCCACTACGTCCCACAGCCGGTCCACAGTCGATCGGCGTGCATCTCGTCCGAAACGGAAAAATTCGCACCGGTGAATCGAAGGCGCGCATTAAAAAAAAAGAAAAGAAAAAAAACGCGATGGCGCACAATGGGACGCGAGGCGTCATCCAGGATAATCCTAAATAAACTGGCACAGGAGTTCGACGACCTCCCCGACTTTCGAGTGTTGCCAAACCTAAACGTACTCCCGCAAATAAACGGAACGATTTGACGTTTTCGCGCGTCCAGAGGAATTGCCCAAATTCCGACCGTCTTCGCGATACGTGATAACAGACATGTCGCGCTTCATAGAAATTGAGCGCATGCAAGAAGTGGGTGCGATCCGTACCAAAAAAAAAAAAAAAAAATGCGCGACCCACTTTTCGACGGAACGTCCTTTAAATCGACCCCCTTCGTTCGATGAACGTCCAAACGACCGTTATTATCGTCCACAAGCGCGCGCGCGGGGGAGAGGGGGAGGGGATAAATTTCTTTATTGCCGCGCGAAAAAAAAAGTCCGCGAAAGGCCCGGGCGCGCGTAATAAAAACAAACACCGATTCCGGCAAAATAATGTGCGACGGAGTGCGGCCCTGGCGGGGGCAATGCCCTCCAGGACGGGCAGGCAGGAGGCGGGCGCGCTCTAGCTCGCGGACTTTCTCCTCCTGCTGTTGCTCGCCCCGCTCGCAGGACCTGCTTCTTCGGCTCGGGCTACCGCCGGGCCGTGTTGCCCCTGTGCTTCTTCTCCTTCGGCCTTTAGAAGATCAAACGGACAATAGGAAAGTTCGACGGATCCTTTCACATTTCTCGAACGGCATCCTCGCGATCGGCCCCCGCGCGCGCGCGCGGGGGGTTGTTGCGAAAATTATTATTAGGCGCCGTTTCAATTTTTTTTTATCATTGCGGACGACGACGCGCCGATTTATTCGGGAGCCCGTCGCAATAATTTTCGGGGGTCGCGAATTCAAGCGGGGGAAAAATTTGCGTTGTCGGAAGCGCCCCCCCTTTTTTCTCTTTCCTCCTTGAATATCTTGTGGAATATACCGCGCGCCGCCACTTTGGACGTTTCTCGTTTAAAGTTGCGGCACGCCGAACTTTTTCCATTTATTTTTTTTGGCCAGTTTAAGAGTTTGTTTTTCATTATACGTAGTGTATATCTGCTACATTATTCATCGGGATCGAAAAGCGTCGGCGGTGGCGTGCAGGGGTTGCGCAAACAAGAAATAGAATTTGCTCGAACGCGCGCGATACTTTCAGAACGTTTCTTGAATATCGTGGAATACACGAACAGACTTTTAGACGATCGAAATCGGAACAAACGTTGGGGACGCACGCCCGCTCCGAAACACTTATTTTTTTAGATTTTCTCGATAATGACGCATTTTAATCGAAAATTGCACGGGAGAGATATTTTATGGGGAATTTTACGGCAATCGAGAAACACGTTGTCGATGATCTTATCTGTTGATTTACAATTATTTTTACTAACTATCGTTAGCTACATGACAACTAACGTGGGTTCGAAGTTAAATTTGGGGCTATTTTTGGGTTAGGCGAGCGCAAATTAGACAGTTGCCACAGGCGTTCTGTACCCACGTTACGGCATTGATTACAACCAACTTGTAGATTAAATTTTTCGATGCGCTCCTAATCGAAAATTGCACGGGAGAGATATTTTATGGGGAATTTTACGGCAATCGAGAAACACGTTGTCGATGATCTTGTCTGTTGATTTACAATTATTTTTACTAACTATCGTTAGCTGCATGTCAACTAACGTGGGTTCGAAGTTAAATTTGCGGCTATTTTTGGGTTAGGCGAGCGCAAATTAGACAGTTGCCACAGGCGCTCCGTACCCACGTTACGGCATTGATTACAACCAACTTGTAGATTAAATTTTTCAATGCGCTCCTAATCGAAAATTGCACGGGAGAGATATTTTATGGGGAATTTTACGGCAATCGAGAAACACGTTGTCGATGATCTTATCTGTTGATTTACAATTATTTTTACTAACTATCGTTAGCTACATGACAACTAACGTGGGTTCGAAGTTAAATTTGGGGCTATTTTTGGGTTAGGCGAGCGCAAATTAGACAGTTGCCACAGGCGTTCCGTACCCACGTTACGGCATTGATTGCAACCAACTTGTAGATTAAATTTTTCGATGCGCTCCTAATCAAAATTTATGCGCACTATTCGTACTACGCCTTCGCCAAGATGCAAGGCGGCCATTTTGTTTGTAATGTAAATAATTGTTACACAACGTAAAAGTTAAAACACTTAATTTCGACCGGTTTCGTCGAAAACCTTTTTAAACATTTTAAAAGTAAACTGTTTGTGTTGTGGAACAATAATTACAGTGGAAACACGGATAATTCGTCGCCTTGTTTACAACAAGTAAGGACACAAAAATCGTTCTTAGAAATTGGCAATAATTCGGACACCAATTGGATTACAAAAAGCAGTTACCGAACCGCCCTGATTTTATTTGATTTTTACGTCGATCCGCGTTAACGCGTCGATTTAACTTGGGCGGATAATTATTTTTCCGTAATTAATCGCAAAGTAATAAATTAATTCGCATTTTCGAAAAGTTGTTCGCTTTAGAAATTAATTATGTATAGGTATTACCCTTTAAAGCCTGACGCGGAATCGCTCGATGCTCGTTTGCTTTTAATTATTATTTTACCCCCAATAAACGTAACCTCGTTTACTTTAACTTTTAATCACGTTTATTAATTAATTATTCCCCGAACGCTTTTTTTAAATTAGTTCGCGTCGTTTTCCACATGCGATCGACGTTTTTCTCACGTTAGCATCGAAGTGTAACTTATCGTTTTTATCGTAATTTACATAATTTAAAATTCAGTTGAAAAATTAATCGAGAATTCAAAGTACGTACAGGAAAAACCAATTATTCGATTATTGTCTATTTATCTATACTTAATAATTCTAATACTGTCTCTAAATAAAATAACGTTGACGTTACGGCATCCGTCCAGATCCTTAAAATAATTATATTAAGGTTGTCTAAATACTCCCTTGTTTGTTTTTGAATGCACTCATTTACTTGCCGCATTTATACATCGACAAACCAACGTTTCGGCACTAACACAACGTCTTCTTCGCGACTACAAAAATATTAGTTTGGTCGTTTTAAATTCAGGCGAAAGGGCGCGAAATTTTCCGTGACAGTTACAGTAACCCCCCCTCCCCCGCTCCGAGTTACGTAACGAGCCAATTTAATTTGTTCGAAAAGCTTACTTTCGTGTAGTTTGTTGTATCGCCTACAGTTTCCTATGAAGTTACACTTAAGCGATTCGCGAAAATCCGTTGTAGCTGACTTACCACAAAGTGCGTTTGATCTTTCGAAGCCCGACGGCGTCTGGGTTTAAGGTCCCGACAGTTTTCCGAACTCTGTCAGTAGAGGTAGCGCCACTCATAGCGCCATTTTGTTTTTAATCCGCGAATTAAGTTGATCCGCGGTTTAATTAGATTGATAATCAACCGCGGATTATTCCGCGGTATTGCATAATTCGAAGTTTGATCCGCCGTTTGACTGATCTAATTGAACGCCCCCCCCCCGCGACATCAATCATTCGATCAAAGCGCGGAATTGTTCGATCGAACCGCGGATTAATTAGAACAATCAAACCGCGGATCAAACTCCGAATTGCTCGATGTCGCGATAAAATCAGCGAAATCAACCGTCGAATTGCGCAATACCGCGGATAAATTCGCGAAACACGAAATAATCCGCGGTTAATTCAAATAAAAGCACGGAATCAATTCGATTCGTGTACGACTTGCCCACGACGTTTACTCATTTCCTTTTTAAATCCTATTTTGTAAGCCGCAAAGCAGTCCTCCGGGTTCGAAGAAAAGCCGCGATGCGTTTTATCACATCCGACTGACTTCCTTTTTCAATGTTTCCTTATCTTTTTTTTAATAAATACTACTCGATATTGTTGTCTCGCTTGCATTTTTTTTTCGCAATACGTTCCCCATCGCATCCCTTACGTAAATTTAGAACCTCTTAAACTTTCTTAATTCTAGTTTCACTATCTATCATTCATTCAGTCATAGCGAATTGATTTTGAACGATACGTTAATTGGTCGATTAAAAACATAAAAGTACCATTCTCTTACAAGTTTTTGTTTGTTACAATGTAACAACAATTGTTACAATGCAGGTTACAAATTGATATGTCCGCGAGCAAAGTCCATTTTAATTGAAACTTAACCGATGTGCAAATTAAACTTGTTGTATTGTCGATACAGTTGTTTTTGTTTTAATTAAACAATACGGGCGTATGGCGGATAGTGGGCTTGAAACAACTTCCATAACTTTGTTTTTTTTTTAAAACGTGGGTACTGTTTCCCTTATTGGTTTTAAACAAACAATGAAACAATTGTTCGAATTTTTAACTTATAGTGTTCCGATCGAGGTATCGTGAGCGGACATATTTATTATTTATTAGTTTTATTTATCAATTCCTTGTCAACTATACCTTTTTCATAATCGTTCTCGGGTAATTCAACCGAGGTCAAAGGCTCCGTTTAAATTGCTGTAAACGTACTGACATACTTAATAAACCAAACGCTCCTCCTTCGCATTAATTGATAATTACGTTAAAATAATATAATTGCGCGACAATTCGACTCTTCCATTACATGACTATTGCGAATGCAGGTAGTGCTTAATTACAACTATTTACGCTTAATTTATTTCGCATAAAAGCATTCATAAAACCATAACTGGGTCAAAAATTAATCATCCTCGTGAGAACGAATTAATTTTTTTTTTATATAGGAATATATAAAGCGCGTCGTCTATTACGGGCGTAACAATTTTCGGACAATTAGGCGTTTAAAAATAACCGAAACGGGCGACAGGAGCAATTTTCGACGACATCCAAGTCGACGCTCGGGGTACATTTTTTTTTGTTTTTTTTCGAACACGGAAACCTTTACCTTTTCTTTCTTATTAATAGTACTACAGGTTTTTGAACTGTGGCCGCGTTCAAATCTCAAGGTCCGCACAATCATTCTTTGTAATTAATTATTTGCGTGTTCCTACGAAAGAATGACCATTCATCCATAAACGAACTGTTTTGGGACGCAAGTCGTTCGTTAAATTGTTTCTCACTTCGAAGACTTTTTAAGCGAACCGCTAAATTTCCAGTTTACCATCAAATACGTTATTAATAGAGTTATTAAGGTTGGGATGATAAAACTCGTCGTAAAAGCTCTCCGACCGTTAAAAATTGTTGACATAACCTCGCATTTTACCATTTTACAAGCCTAACCTCACATTTTTTCGCTTCGTTTTTAATCCGAGGACGAAGCGTGCGTATTTTTACGCGACGCCGAAGGATTACTGTAACAATAGCCGACTTATTATAATCGGAAACCTGAAAGAGAAGTTATGAAATATGATTAATTTTTAACACCTTGGGCTTTTAAAAACTCGACTCTTGCACGCACCGTTTAGCATATGATACAACAGTTGGTAGGTAATAAGTGTATATACTTGAGAGTCGCTCGACACTTCGATTTTCCAACGACGTAAGTGGCGCGGCGGTGGTTCGAGTTTTGCGATTTCCTTCCATTTATCTTGATCTTCTTAGTCGGCGGAGTGTGAAAGCATTCGAACACGCGCGCGCGCGCGGGAGGAGATTTTTTTGTAGGTGCTGAACAAAGCGTTCGCCGGCCGCGTCCGTCCATCTGGTTTACGGAGAAAAGTAAGTCGCGTCCCGCTTTCACGAGCTTCGATTCCGGCACTTGCGTACAGTCGGCCAAAAAAGTAACGCGCGCGCGCCACGTTTAAAAATAGCGCAACTTAAACGTTCAATTTCGGCTTGTTAACAATGAAATGATTACGAGGAACCTCGTGCCGCGCAGCTAGCCCGTCTCGCCTCCGGCGCGCGCATTACTTTTTTGGCCGACTGCACGTGCAAACGTAAAGGGGCACGCGGTGAACGTGCACAAAGACACGCAACATAATAGACGGCAAGCCGTAGATCATACATGGGGCCCCGATAGAAAACCGGCTCCGAAAAAGTATGAAACCGTTGGCGGAGAGACGGTCGGCCTAGCGGAAAACCGGGCGAGCCGCCCCCGCACTAGCTGCTCCTAGACAAGGCTAGACTTGTTGCATTCTCCATCATAGATCACGTTATTTTATAGCTGTATTTATTGTAGGTACGTACCTAGTTACTACACGCGAACAAGCAACCACTCGAGTGGCGATTTTACTTTATTCGTTCTGCACGTTATCCCGCAAGACAGGATCGGGCGGGCGCGTCGTCCGTTCGGTTTCAACGCGTTCGTCCTCCTCGTCGGTGTCGAGGTGTGACGCGTTCGTTCAACGCCGTTTAACATTTAATTTAACGAGCGTTAAATCGCGAATTATAAGGAAAACAAATAAAATATCGTCGTTTGTTGCCGACCAAACGTGCGCAATAAAGCGGAAGTAAAACTAAACCCAACCGATATTAACGCGTCACGGCCAACGTGGGGGTTACGCGAATAAATTAGTTTGCATAATTGCGTTGCGTATTGCGACGCGGGCGACGTTGTGAGGTACATTAGAACGCGATTAATTCCGGCCGTTTCGATGCGGCGCGTATTTACGCGATTGCAACGGCGTTACGAAGGTATACACGTACGATAATTGACTTCGATTAGATTGACGAGTCGAATCTCTGGAATAACGCGAGATCATATGGCAAATCCGTAACTGAAACGTAAAAGTAAGCGTGTCACAATGGAATGCAATTAGAAATGTATGTCAAGGCCGACTTAAATCGGTGCAATCTAGTGTAAAAAGCGGAGATCGTTTGCGGTCAACAACCTCGCGACGCACGGTCGGGAATTAGAAAATTAGAATAGAAAAATTTTAGAAACAGTAGCCATGCGGAAGTTCCCTATAGGATGCGAGCGTGATCTTTCGTGATGTTACACGCTGGCCGAAATAGCGCACTTGATTGTCTAATGACCTTGAAACGCGATCTACACTGATAAGGTCACATTAATTGTTTGATTATGTTCAATTTTCCTTTTGTAATATATATACTCTCTTTGACGTACGCGGCGATAACCGTTCCGAGACGGGGAATTTCGAAAACGGGGGGGTGGTAATTTTTTTTGAAAATTTTTAAGGGCGGCGACCGACGAGGCGTGGCGTAAACGCGTCCTCCGCGCGTTTTTTTCCCGCCAAGAAAATCGGGACGTGAACTTGTGGTGTAGTAAACGCGAAGGGAGTCGCGATGTCGTAATTCATTTGTCTCCCCCTCGACGACGTTGGGGAACGATAAATAGCTAGAGGGACAACGACCTACAACACGAACTTACACACATCTAAAACGCAACGTATCATCATCGCGGGCCTACACCCACGTCCGTCTAAATCATCTCGAACATGATGAGTAATCAAGCAAGAAAGCCAAACTACTTTTAAACCCGAACATTTTAGAAATCTTTTTTGGAAATTAAAATAATAACGATCTTGTCCGGGCGACCTAATCGGCGAAAAACGGTGGGCGTGACGAACGGACGAAATTCCCGTTTGTTTATTATTATTTTTTTTTATTCGATCCTAAAAGTTAATTGTTTATAAACGTAAACGAAAATGTCCAAAAATTTGCTCCAGTTTTAGAATATGGGCGAAGTTCAACGACCCCTCGCTTAACCACGCGTTGCGATCAATACGCTCGCCAACTTTGGGGCGCTTTGTTACACGACGACGTTCGTCGTTACCATTTTTATCGCCCCCCTTTTCTGCGTTCAAAAATTTTCGCCGAGCGGGAATTAAATTACGCGGAGGTAACTCGAGCGGGCGCGTCCGCGCGAGGTTAACTGGGACGAAAATGCAACCGAAAATAAATAATGCGCGAACAGATAACTATCCGTAGGAAGTGGAACAATAAGAGCATTACGGTACACGACGGAGAGGAGATGAAAATGTGATAAGTAAACCGGAAACGACCGGGGAACAATTGTATAACGAAAACGTCAAGAAGGATTATGTATGTACTGCGCGTTCGCCGCAGCGGTGGCGAAAAAATCAAACTGACCTACTAAGAAGGTTCGGCCTTTCATCTTCGATAAATCCACGCGGCATTCTAGTTGATCGAATCGGTCGACGAGAACGTCCAAGAAGGTCTACCGCCAACTGTGTAAACAATGAACGCATTATCCCGCCGTTTCTGGCCCCGGCTTGTTAATCTAACCTCAAATTTAATGCACTCCCACACGAGCTTTTCCCTTTGATAATGTTCATCTTCAGATCGTCGGCCAACCGAAACCGCCGTCTGTTTTCCTTTGGCGCGTTTAAACATCGTTCCGTGTTCGCTTGTGGTTTTATCAAAACTCGACTTGTATCGCAATACGTGTACAGTCGGCCGCAAAATTAATGTCGCGCAATTCACGAAGAGTCGAATTTTAAACATTCCGATCGTGATTTGTACGTTCCGTCGAGCGTGTCGAGACATTAATTTTGCGCCCGACTGTACAGCACGCGGAAAACCATAGATCGTCGTTTTAAACGTCCAACTCTGCAAGGTATTTATGTATGTAACATATTTGTTACACACATCATAATCGTTACTACTGTTCATTGAACGAAACTCGACGTGAATACAGAACGACGCCCCAATTTTTGGACAAAATACTGTAACCTTACGCATGCTGTATTACAAACAGAATTTTGGCCTTGATAGTCAACTGTATCATTTAATTATTCTGAGAATGTTGAAAGCGCGCTCGCCACGAACGGATCGTCAGATTGGAGATTGTCGAACTGACGATTCTGCAGCGACGATTGGACGAAAAAAGTGGACATTTGGAAATTAGATTAGATTTTGACCAGACAGTCGACGATCGAAATAACGGAATTGGAAACGTTTACAATCCTAGTACGTACGTATTTATGAAGCGTCCGATCGTCACGCGTCACGGTTGGGGGGGCTCTAATTATAAAAAAAAAATTTTTGGTAATACTCCAATAATTTGTGCGTCACTAACAGTGCGTAAATTACCAAGTTTAAACGAAACCGTTTCGATATATTTTCCTTATTTTTAGTTAACGATCGTCTTAGAATGGATTAAAGTAAACAAAGTCGATTTAGTTTTGCAGTTCCCTTTCATCTTATCCTGAATTCATTTTGACCGTTGAAATCTTAATTCGAAGTGCGATCGCATCTGTTATTCTTGAACATAATGGGGAAATGAATCGATTTCCTTCTCGAAGCTTCTCGTAAATGCAAAATATTAAGTGTCGTCTGATCGAAACGTTGTCGTAGGTATAAGAGATCTCGCTTTGATAGCCAATTGCGAGGGGTCGGTAACTATAGTAAGTTTTATACACAGTAATACTAATTCAAAGTAATTAAAGTAATTTAAAGTAATTCAAAAGTAATTCAAAGTAATTTAAAAGTAATTCAAAAGTAATTCAAAAGTAATTCAAAAGTAATTCAAGGTAATTCAAAGTAATTCAAGGTAATTCAAAGTAATTCAAGGTAATTCAAAATAATTCAAGGTAATTCTGTATTACATTCTAGAAACAAATACACAATAATACATAAGTTACCGACCCCTCGGCCAATTGTTACGGGTTCGAATCCCGTCCAGGTTGGGAATTTTTGTAATATTTTAAGATTAAAGTTGAGGCCAGACGGAGCGATATGTAGATGAAAAAACAGCCTTTAGCGACACAGAGCGACTGACTAAACAGCCATTTCGATAAAAACCGTGGCTGTGCCAAATCGGTGCGTATATGGTTTTGATAACCTCCTGGTCTTTGCATTCGATTCTCATCACAACACACTTGGTTAGGAACTAATTGTAAACTAAATAATAGAGTGAAATAAAAGGAAAAAAGAGTGCGTCGACAGGAGTCCGAGTGACCCAAGCGAAATGAATAAAAACATAGATAAAACTGGCACATGAAAATAATCCAATCTGGGTTTGAAGAAAAAAAAAGAAACATCTATTGATCTGACAACGAGACACTCGACGAACGAAAGAACACGTGATAAGTTCCAATAAAACAGACAGAACAAAACGAATCCGGACATTACGTGTTGAAAGGTGTCGAAAATAAGACCAAATAGTAAAGAACGTTGTTGCCTCGACGGGCGACAATTTATTTTTAGCTTAATTTCACTACAAATAAGTAAAACTTGATCGCCAACAGCAGATGACCACCGCCACTTTTTATATCAAACCGCGGATTGAATTTATTCGCGCCTTAATTGACGGATCATCGTGCGTATAATTCGGAAATTGATTTCCGCGGATTTTTCCGCGCGACATCGCGTTTTTATCCAGTGGTTTTTATATGTAATTTCGCAGCTTAATTGCGCACTTAACGTGTAATTAAAGCGTTAATTAAATTAAATTCCACGAATTAAGCAGCGAAATTACACAAAAACCGCGAATTAAACACTTAAAACGTAAAATCGGCTAAATCAATCGCCGAATTATCATAATTTACTTGTAAAGGGTGGGCCATCTGTTGGTTTCTTTTTGAAGTGCGTGTTATTTCGACAGTTTGCAACACTGACGCGCTTGATATTGATAGATATGTAGTGTCAAACCTCCGCTGTAAGAAATGGATCGTTTTACGCTTGAACATCGCTGGGAAATATTGAAAAATTTTGAAAGTGAGTGTTGTGTTGCAGAAACTGTGCGAAAGTTGAGAGGAATTTTTGGTCGAAACGAAGCCCCTTCGGCGGCTGGTGTAAGCAAATTCATAAAGAAAGTTCGTGCAACTGGCATGCTTGTGGATAACAAATGCTATCCACGTGCTCGTCCGGTACGCACAAACGAAAGAATTGCTGCTGTTGCCCAAAGTGTGCGTGAAAACCCAAGAATGTCAACTCGTCATAGAACTCAACAACTGAACATCAGTCGCACTTCTCTGAGGAGAATATTGCATAAAAACCTCGGATTATTTGCTTACAAGGTGCAACTCACTCAAGAGTTGAAGCACAATGACCATCCGCTTCGTTATCGCTTCTCTGTGTGGGCTGTAAATGAGTTGGAAAATGACGTCGATTTTGGTCGCAAAATCATCTTTTCAGACGAAGCCCATTTTCATCTCGGAGGTTATGTCAACAAGCAAAACTGTAGGATTTGGGGTTCCAAAAATCCACACGTAGTCATTGAGAAGCCAATGCATCCTCAAAGAGTAACTGTTTGGTGTGGGTTTTGGAGTGGTGGATATCATTGGTCCCTACTTCTTTCAAACTGAAGCAGGCAACAGCGTTAGGGTGAACGGAGTGCGCTACAGAGACATGATAACTGATTTTTTGCGGCCGCAATTGAACGATTTAGACTTAGACGGGCTTTGGTTCCAGCAGGATGGCGCAACGTGCCACACCAGCCGTCAAACGATCGATCTTTTGCGCACTAAATTCGGTAACCGTGTTATCAGCCGTTTTGGAGACGTTAATTGGCCATCGCGCAGCTGCGATTTGACGCCGTTGGACTTTTTTGTATGGGGAAATGTTAAGGACCGTTGTTACTCCAACGATCCTTAAACAATTGACGCACTTAAGGAAAACATCCATCGAGCTATTCGCGAAATAGAGCCACAAACAATCGACAATGTGCTACAAAATTGGGTTAACAGGATGGGCTACTGCCATGCCAGCCGCGGCAGCCATTTGAATGAAATTGTTTTCCATAAATAATCGGAAGGTGTACTCTTTTCAATAAAGCAACAATTATTGAAAAATATTGAACGGTGTAGTTTTAGTAACAATTTCAAAAAGAAACCAATAGATGGCCCACCCTTTAGAAACGCTTTTTAAGTTTGTTAAGGGCGCGTCCAGATTACTCGCGCTCGCGCGACTTGCAATTACCTCTTAGGGCTTAGGGTAACTCGTTGGGCTTCGGCTTGTTCTCGTCTGGTCTGCGTCCAAACAGACTTCGGTTCCTCCCGAGGCTTCGACTCGAGAGATGGCTTGCGCGACTCGACACAAACGCTTTTGATGTTACGAGTTCAAAGATAGCGAGCACGAGCACGAGTAATACGAATGAGTACATTAAGTACATCGACGCCGACAATCTTGAAAAAAAAAACAACAGTAAAATATTAAATTTATTCGATCGCGTAACAGAAATTTATCATTATATTTGAATTGCCTAGACAAAGAATAGGGTTCGTCGAGTATTGACGATATCATGTAGACGGACGCATCAATTGTTTCAAATTATTAACATCATAAGTCCGTATTTCATCGACCTGGCGAAGGTTTTTGACCGAACAAAATTAAAGCAAGACATAAAGACTTCCTGAGTCGTCCCCCACGTTTTAATTTCGATTTTTTCCGGGACAGGACGTTGCCATATACTTTTAATCTCTCGTTGGTCGCGATCGTTAAATTATCGAAGCTCGAGCGCTAATTGTTCTCAGTTTTCGAAATTTAATTTGTCGATACACGGACGATATTGTTGGAAATGCGTGGTGGAAATTTCGGAAATTATATGCGTTAGACAATTTTTAAAAACATTTAATCCCGAAGTTTTACACGAGTAAATGTTTTCCAGTCTAATTTGTTCGTGTTCACGCAACTCCCCCGGAAATAAATCCGAGATGGATGCGCACAAATCACTCACGACACGTAAAAGCGTAATTTAATTAAATTATGCAATTATTTGGCACGCGTCTCTTAAAAAAATAGGTCAAATTTCGTGCACGTCCCCCCGTCCGTTAAAAAAAAAGTAACAATTACGCATTTAATCTGGCGCGTCGTAAAACGTAAGCTTTTATCGGAAAGACAATTTATTTACCTACATCCCCAACAGCCCCGAATTTGTTATAAAGTAAAATAAAAAACAACGTCTAATTAATAAAGTGGTGGGTGTCAAAATCTGCCGCAACTTCCTCCCAGATAATATAAAAAAATGTAACCATTTCAGTTTTTCCTGTTTTAATCTTCGCATTTACATTCACGTGTGCCAAATTTTTAAATTACTTATCTATGCAAATTATTTAAAAAAAAAAAACAAACAAAAAACGCACGACCGGACGGCACTTAATTAACTCAAGAAAACCGATAGTCGTGCCTGCAAATGCGGCTTTCGACGACGACGTTTGTTAAGGAAAGCTTGTCGTACGATATTGAACGTCATACCGGGCTTGACACAGTAATTTATTAAACTTTATTAGACCGCTTATTAGTGGCCATTATATTAATAAAAACATAACGAGCGAGGCGTTTGTAAATTTTCCTAAGGACGACAGGTATATATAACGAAGTTGACGGGGATCCCACCGACGCGAGTCGCCGTGTTGTCCAGGTCGGGGTAATTTTACGTTAGCAGGTTTATTTACATTTAAACCGTTTTTTTTATGCCTTTAAGGCTAGATAATAAAGAGGTAATGTTGCGATAAAAAGTAAGAACGCCGAGGACAATACGCGGAGGTAAACCTCAATATGAATTTCCCGTAATAATAAAGTCACTGGCCGCACTCCCAAGGTGTGGAACAATATTAATAATAATCGAGATCATAAATACGTAACGGTTAATCGTGACGCCGGCGGCCGCGGCGGCGGCGGCGGCGGCGGCGGCGGCGGCGGTGATGGCGCGACGTTCTCCGGACGAATCTTCGACACATCACGAACAGAAATTTATGTCGGCGAATGCACATCCTGGTCATTGCATCTTTAGAAATCTCGCGGGGAAATTTAATGGACTCGTTGAAATTATGAATGCGGAAATTAGGTTAGTCGGACAGGAAGAAGTTAACGAACGATATAGAATTACTTTGTCCTTTAAAGAGAACACCCGTGGATATTATAATCTTTACTTAACGGCTCGAAAAGCGAAGAATGCGCGTTTTTTATGCGCTTTTAACGGAGGCACGTGCATTTCCCTCACGTCTTTTGGCTCTACTTGACCTATCATAACAGTTTGTTGTCATGCACGGCACATAGAGGGTTAACAAACCATAATTCCGTTGTCGCAATCCGGCATTGTCGATATTTTTATTCCCGCTCGTCCGCCGACCACCTTCGAAACTTCTTTTTTTCCCGGGAACGATTTCCATTCCGCCGTTCCATTCGAATGAATATTCAAAGTCCCGAATTTCTCTTTTTAAAACTTTAGCTCGCGGCACCTGCATCGGCCAATAGTTATAAACGTCCGATTTCTTTACGACGTCTAATTTTAGGGACGCCCAAACGAAAAACAAAACGGAAACCGCGTAAACGAAAGCCGAATAAGGGAGGGGTGGCCGACGACGCGCTCGACAGAAGGTGTCCGATATTTCTTTGTCCGACAAGTGGTTATTCTGCGCCCGCCACGAAAAATGTTGAACATATTATAAAAGGCAAATATGGAAATTTATGTAAAACGTGTTTTCCTACCTCTCTTCTCATTTTTTTTTTAAAAATCTTCCAAGAACGTTCGACTAGCTAATTTTCTCACGTGGCGTTTCTTTGTTACAAATCACGATCGAAAGTGACATTTTCGGTGTCGGGTTCCGTGACATTTCGAGCGTTACACGATCGATGAGAACGTAACGCTATATATGTATAATGTTTGGAAAGTAACAATGCGACGGACACAAAAAGCCACGTTTCGTGCAACCACCAAAACGTTTCTCCAACCGATTTCGGAACGAAAATGACGAAACTTCTTATACTTCAAATTGTTATGGACGAGGACATACTACTTGATTTTTGGCCATATTGCGTGTTACAATTTAAAATGGTTTAATATCAGATTTTAACAATGTAAATCGGACTATCACAATTTCATAGTACTTAACATTGAGGCAACATCGAAAAATTTTCATCGGTTCTAAAACGTATAGCCTGCAAAGGTTGTTAATATGGATACGTCGAGCAAGACCAACTTACACAACTAAAAAACGAGTCGTTCCATGTCAAGTGATCAGATTTTAGAAAAACGACCATCTCCGATTTTGATGAAATTTTGGGAGGTTATAGATACATCATTCCAAACTAACTTTGATAAAATATTAGCTTTTACAAAGTAATTGTCCTTGAGCTACAAGCGCTTATACGACCCCATGTCGCGCACGACTACAGTATCACTAAAAAATTTAGCAAAGTTCGAGTGCTAATTTTTTAACCAATATTAAATCGAAAATGTTGAAGCTACGGCGGTTTGTACAGTTTTTTGGGTTCTTTCCAATGGTGTCTGCTGCATTTGAAGCTTCTCAATATTCCATGAACTAGAACAGCTTAAAATTAGATGTGCGAAAAAACTTGTAAGTGTAGCCCACTGTATTTCTCGATGTACTGTAGATATCCGCTCCAAATTTTAACCATATGTTAGCATTACTATAAGGTCTTTATCCCACAAATATCATGAACCTAGCTTGCTTATTTCTTTCACGGTGAAGCTTAGAATTTCTGATTTCTGTGAAAAATGTCAAAAATAGGGTAAATTCAATCGCATTTTCCGGAAGAGAGCCCTCTGGGATCGTTTTCAAACCACTTCCATTTGAAAGAGTGTATCTATCTATAAAATGTGTGTTTAATTATCTACCTTGAAAGGCTAACATACTAAAAATCGATTGGGTAATATTGGATTATGCGTATACCGGACGTGTGCACTGTGCATACATATTTATTATATGTAGGCAATGTGCCATTAATAGTCTTTTAACACTTCAAAATAGACTAGCACTAGCAAGTTTTTGAAATCAAGAACGAACGCTACCAAAATCCACTATTTTAGTGACGGCTCCGGTGCCCAATACAGAAATTTCAAAAATTTTGATAATTTCGCCCATCACAAAGAAGACTTTGGTATCGAAGCGAAATGGAATTTTTTCGGCGCTAGTCATGGAAAGTTGCCGTGTAATGGAGTTGGGGGAACCAGCAAACGTTTAGCTGCGAGAGCTAGCCTTCAACGACCGTCTAACGACCAAATCCTGACACCAGAAGACCTTTTCGAATTCTGTGACAATAACATTCATGGTATCAAATTCGTACCGAAAGAAGATATTATCGAAAGTAAAGACATTCAAGAGAAACGATGCCAAAATAGTAGCGCGATTGCGGGAACGAGAGATCATCACCAATTCATTCCACTCGATTCGGGCAACATTCGCGTGAGTAAAGTTTCAAACGACACAGTTTTCTTCACTATCAAAGTTGCGAACATGGTCGAACTCCCGGCGCTTGGAATGACAGATTTGTAGCCTGGTAATTACTTTGCGTGTGTTTATGACAACAAATGGTGGATCGGAAATATTATGGAGGTTTCGATGATTGAAAATGATGCACAAACCAACTTCGTGCAACCACATGGACCAGCGAATTCGTTTTATTGGCCAGAACGGCAAGACGTGTGTTCGCGGCAATGAACAACTAATCAAGCTCCAAATATTTGACTGTTATTCGGACGTCATGACGGCTTGGGAACCATAAAAGCAACCCAAAACCTGGCTTGGGAATCAGATAGAAACCCACTTTAAAGGCTTTGGACCCTTGACGAAGAAACCGACGACAGGCTTGGGATCCTGAACAAAGAAACCCACCCGTGGTTGTTTATTGCGCGGCTATCAGGCGTGACCTATATGGCGATGAGGTTGTCAGATCAGTATCTGATATTGAACTGGCAGTGGATATTCCATCATGGACCAACGAAATACACCTAAGTATTTACGAGCATTATTTTACACGTAATGTACTTGATAGATTATACTATTTTAAATATAGTTCGTCATAAATATCACTAACACATTCCATGAACCTACAGTAACCCGCCCATCTTGGATTCGATTTTTAGTAAATTAGCCGTTCGCAGGTAGATAATTAAACACACGTTTTATAGTACTTCATGATATGCTCTTTCTAATGGAAGTGGTTTGAAGACGATCTCAGAGGGCTCTCTTCCGGAAAATGCGATTGAATTTACTCTATTTTTGACATTTTTCACAAAAATAAGAAATAGTAAGCTTCACCGTGAAAGAAATAAGCAAGCTAAGTTCGTGATATTTGCGGATTAAAGACCTTATAGTCGGGTTAACGTATGGTTAAAATTTGGAAGGGATATCAACTGTACGTCACAAGCTACAGTGGGCTAAACTTACAACTTTTTTTGCACCGCTAATAGTTTAAGCTTACTTTAAGCTGGTCTAGCTCATCGAATATTGAGAAGCTACAAATACAACAGGCGCGATTGGAAAGAGCACAAAAAACTGTACAAACACCCTTAGTTTCGACATTTTCGATTGAATATTGGCTGAAAAATTACCATTTGAACTTTGCTTAATTTTTTAGACATACTGTAATCGTGTGCGACATGGGGTCGTATAAGCACATGTAGCGCAACGACTATTGCTTTGTAAAAGCTAATACTTTACCATGATGATGTACCTACAATCTCCCAAAATTTAATCAAAATCGGAGATGGTCGAGCGGGGAGAGCCCTTGATCACTTGATGTGGACTGACCCAAACACGTTCTTCGACTCACAAGATTTGCGCCATATTTATATCACGACGTCCAGTGCACCTACAAGACAATCGCTAACAAAAGAAAAACAAGTAACATAACCTACCTACCCAAGAAAATAACAATTGTTTTAATTTCGGTTTAATTTAATTTAATTTAATTAGCGGTTTGCTTAGATCGATTAATTTAAATTCGGGTTTAACTTAATTCGGCGTTCAATTAGTTATTTTGATTTATTCTATGATTCAAGATTTATTCCATGTGCAAGAGTGCGACGTATAATGCGTATCGCCACGAACTGGAAAAAGATCGGGGCTACATTTTTGCCTGCAAACATTTTTTATATCAGTCTTTTGTTTAGGGTCCGAACCCGAGTTTTCGTTGCAGAAGTCCGATACTCTAAAACTCAAATACCATCTCTAGTTCTTCTGCGGGCGTACCTATCGAAGAACGGCACGTCGTTTTCAAAACAGAAAAATAATAGGAAACAAAATGGTCAATTAAACGCCGAATCAAAATTAAAACCACGAAATTAAATTAATCGATCTAATCAAACTGCGAAATTAAATCAAATTCTACAGAAATTAAATAAAAAACGCAAACGAGCCACCGAATTACGCGATATCGCGAAAAAATCCGCGAAATCGGCCGCCGAATTGTGTGATAATCCGGCCGATTAGAGCGCGAAGCAATTTAATCCGCGGTTTGTCATAAATGTCGGGAATTTAAAATTTTGGGAGCTTCAAAATCGTGGATTTTTGAAGACGATAACTTCTCGACCGTCCAGAAATACAAGGTGCGGCCCAAACAATAAGCGGATTTTAAATGTAGATTATTTTGATTTTGACACGCGACAGGCCCGTGCAGTTGATTTTGGAAACGAGTTGGAATTTTTGCGTTCGCTCTCCGACACCGTAGCTGGTCGTGGAGCGCCGGACTGGCCGAGTACTGTAAATTCCGCGCGCTACAGGGACGCGATCGAAACTTTCTTTGCCCTTCAAATTGAAGATCGCGGCAATGTGCGGTTTCGGCAGGACGGCGCGTACTGCAATAGGGGCACTTTAGGGCAACGTTGGAAATCGTAAATTGTAAAGTTTCCGCCGCACCCTGTATATCTACGCATAAATCGCATTGTAGTTTCAATTTCGAATCCGCTCGTCGTGTTCCTAATTAAAATTCGACCGAGTAACTTCGGTTTGGCTTTTCTTAAGGCGCGTCCGAGATAACTCGTGCTCGCGAGACTGGTGCGGCTCGCGAGCGCGAACGCGCGGACAAGTCGCGCGAGCCTCGAACCCGCGAGGATCCGGTCTGTGGCGGTACATCAAAAGGATTTGTGTTATGTCGCGCACGCCATCTCTGTTCGAAGCCTCAGTAACAGTTGAAGACCGGACGAGCGGAAGCTCGTGCCGCGCTTTCTTCTGCTTAATAATTGCAAGTAATCGACACCGGCGAGAGCTATACCTAACCCTGACGGTTAATTAATTAGAAGCAACCGGACGTGTTTTCTCGCGGGTTTTCGAACGATTTCGTCGGTAGGTAATTAAAATTGAAGTTTCGGAGACGTTTACGTTTAAAAAAAAGCAATTTGAATATCGGTCGTTCGTTCGTAAATTTCTTTCTTTTTTTCTGCGAACATAAAACAGGTGTCGTAATTTCGCGCCGTTCATAAATAGGATAATATTTATGTTGTTATTAATAACTATATAACAAATAAAATTATAACGAACGGCCCCGTTAATTAATTAAACAGCTAGTCGAATTTAAATCGCCCGAATTTCTACAAAATTCCCATTCAATTATTGTCGAATAAACCAAATTTATTAATCGCGATATTATCCGCTTAATTGAACTGATTAAATCTTGTCAGTTTGAAACACGTCATTAATAACGTTTTTGTTGCCTATTTCAACTTTGTATTAACGACGAAGAAGATCGAATTACAGAATTGTTAATGTCTATAATACCTATGTGTTTTTAATTTAATTTTGTCGAATTTCGAACCGGTAATTTCTGGAAACGATCGGGAAATTATCGAAAATACTTTTTAAATGGGTAACTATGTACAGGTTAATTACTGCGAGGTGCAGACATTGAACCTAATAGTTACGACATGTCTAATTTCAGATCGGAGCGTATCTATCAACCTATGCATAGTATTCGGGTTAAGTTACTAACATATACAATGACGATCTGATCGAATCCAATTTCATTAACCTAGTCGATCGGGTTGGATTATTTTAGATTGACATTAAAACAGTTAAATATAAGTTGGATCGGACAGTTACAATGCGAGCAACATAAATTCTCAACATATTCAGGGTCAAATTTTGCCGAATTTTTCACACCTTCGTGCGAATTACGTGTGGACCAGTTGCCCAGTGGGTTAATGGAACGATACGATTACGCTTTTATGGCGGAATCCCAGTTAACTCTTGTTTTACTGCAGATCTTCTCGACGATCTTGACCGGGGGACCGACCGCTTGGCCGTTCCGAGACGAGAAATGATCAAAATTAACCTCTGAAGTGTAATAATTCGCCTCGACTTTGTACGTTTCGAACGCGGGCGTATTAATTCCCTCGTGGGTCAGATTCGTTTACTACAAAGAAATATGTTAATGTCGTTCGTGCGTTTACGTTGGCCAAAACGCATTTCTGTACGAGTAGTGGAAAAATGCGATGCGTGTCAGTTCCGACACTAAGCGGTGGCGTATTTCTTTTTACGAGAAAAAAAAACCCCCCAAGTCCGAACGTTCATTAATCTGGATCGAGCGAACGAAAAGTCGGGCGTGGACGGTTTGGTCTCGCGACGCGATTGGCACACAAATAATGGTCGAACCGAATCGAAAGAGTAACGGACTCGCGATGTTGGATATTTTTGGAAATGTGTGCGACGATCGCCAATTAAAGAACGGCAATCGGAAATGCGGCGACCGTTCGCATAACACGATGGCGCAACTTGGGTTGGACGCCCATCTTGTTGAATTATCAGTTAATATACCAAGCGCTGTTGCCGCTTGCACGATATCCGCGTACATACGGAAATACAAATTGATTTTTCCGGTAGAAAAAATCGAAATGTTGTTACTAGATTTTACCAAATCACGTCTCTGTGTCTTAAAATGCGCAAGATAATCAGATCGGCTCGTTTTCGAACAAAGTGGCGCTTATGATGTTCTGCCAGAACGCCATTTTAAGAACATTAATTAATGCACTTAGATTGTGTTTATCTTCAACGTTCAACTGTCAATTATTTGATATCTAAAAAATATATATATATATACAATACATGTTAATCCTCGATTATCTGCGAGATTATATCTGGGTTTATACTCGGTGTCTCGTTAAGTATTTGGAAATAAAGGAAATATTATATTTACAGATAATACAAATATAAAAGTTATCTACCTATGCATACATACGCACGAAAAGTAATTTTGAATTGCTATCATTAACTAACTGCGTGCCTAATATTAGACAGTAAATTACGCAAAACTAATTTATAGACACTAAAGTCGCGTCGCCGAAAATTTACATTTGTATGCGCGCAACTATGATTTATGTGTACACATGTTGAACAGCGGCGTAAACATTTTTTTTTTGCGATACGTGCAGATCAATATGTCAACGAGCGCGTTCCGTCATTTACCTACCCACCGTGACTTTCCACGAAGGTCCTTGTCGTACCATAAATGCCACTTTATTCTGCGCCTTAAATACTTCCTAAATTCCATTCAATATAATTTCGAGTCACAATTGCTTTGTTGACAATTCGCGGCATATTTGTAAATGAGAAAATTGTCCGTAAATTGTTTACCTTACGAAGCGGCATATTATCCAATAAAAAGTGCAGTTTTTCAAATCTCCCGTTAAACAATGGTCTTTTCGACCTTCCAGTGCAACTAATAATCATTAAAAATCGATCGGTATAGTTTCGAGAAGTTTTTTGTGTTGTACACCTAGCAACGTTGGCGAACTCGCACAATTACGGTTTCAAAATCAGCAAACCTTGAGCTGAAGATGATTTTGCACTTCTTCCATCGTACAAATCATCCCCCGTTTTCTTGGAACAAACACCTACTACTTTCTTCCGTTTACTCGTGAAACCAGGGGCGGCGCGAACCTTCAACTTCTTGCCAATGTCATTGCGATCGAAAAAAATACGTCAACTGCGATGACGGATTACACAAGAACAGGCAAGACGTCGAAAGCCAAATCTTATCAATCGTCGAGATGAATACCCATCTCCAAGACCAAATCAACGAACCAACCATTGGTGACACCACGTAATGCTGCGAAGCGACCCCGATAATGTCGCGAGCACCACCATTTCAACATCTATTCTATGTTCCAAACTGTGTTCCCTGGCGAACGACCTGCGTTCCAAGACGATAACGCTTCTATTCGCACTGCTCGTTGTGCTATGGTGTGCTTCGATCAGCACCAAGATGCAGTGGAACATCCCGACGAGTTTTATGGTCTTATGGGCTTACAAACTTGAATATGAAATAGACAAAGAGACGAGAATTTCCAAGGGAAGCGCGACCCCGAAATACCGAAAAAGAGATGAAATGAAGAAGTGCGCAGAAGTGTATGCGCAGGCCAATCAGCACAGCAGCTGGAATCCAGCGCGTCTATTGCTGGGTGCGCTGAACTACAGCACAGCGCGGTTGAGGACAGGCTTGAGCACACAACGAAATAACCCCATCCACGTTAAGGAACGCATTGGATCATCGAGTCGGAGAATTCGGCATAACTCAAAGTGACACAGTTAACTCGGCACTCCAACTGCCGTGTCGGACGAACGCACCGCCATTTTTTTTTTTTTAATTTATTAATATGCCATACCATCTGTTGAGTTTAGGCATAGGTTATATTTAAATCTGGCGAATCAGTCCTATCGACCTAAGAAAATCCAGCACTTTTGTCGGATGGTTTTCCATAAGTTCAAGCAGTTGTAAACTGTTTCCTTTTGTTTTAAATAAATAAGTTTTACAATTTCGAAAATTTCGGGAAACATTGAAATCGTCTGAAATAATTTAAAAAATAGTCCTTCGATGACTCACGACGAGCATACGATGCGCAGAAATACAACAGATGGACAGTAGGGGGGGAGGGTTTAAACTAAACAATCCCGAAATTTCATTGACGATCGACGAAAATTTTTGGAGGTCAAAACGAAATGCTACCACGCAAGGTCACTTTCGCACCGTTCCACCTAATAATTAGCGTCTCACAATCGGATGGACGATGACAAACCGAGTAAACCAATTAAAAATGCCCATCAACAAGATTTAGTTCGTTATATTCGACGTACAAAAACAAAATTTGTTCGTTTAAAAGTAAACAACTCCTAAAGGTAACCTTTTTATTTTTAAATTGACCACTAAAATTGCGTCTGTTTAAAATCGTAGCTGAAAGTGATGTTCGCCGTCATGCTCCTCAACAACCTCAACGACTTGTTTCAAGGCCTGCAACACAACGAAACGTTCCTTTTATTATTATTATCATTTTGGACCCTTAACTTGCGAAACGACCTGCATATGCGCGATTGTCGTTAATTTAGAAACGATTCGAACCGTTTCAAACACAATAAACAATTAAAGGTCGTCAACTGATAGTAAATAATTTTGGACGTTTTGACGTTATCGTGCATCTAAAATTGTTATCAGGTCCGCGTAAATATTGAGAAAAAAAAACCAAAATAACCAGAAAGTTATATAAGAACAATAGGGGAAAGACCTGCTGTAATAGATAAGCGTTAATCTATAACGGTATTATATTATATTATGATATATTTTTCGCTAAATCGTCCATCTTTTTATCAGATAAGTCGAAGAATATTCGGCGAAGCCCGTCATTTCGAAATTTCGCAGTTTACGATCGTCTTAATCTTCTATTTAGAACACATAAACCGAAGCAGTCGTTAGTTCTACAAAGGAAACAATTAAACAATATGCTTGAGCATAAAACTTTAATATCGGCATTACGTTACCGACATAAAACTCCAATTCGTATATATTAAGCCGCGGCGCGGCGCGACGCGGCGCGTTCGGACCCCACGAAAATCAATTATTATTCTTTTTAATTCGAGCTCAACTTGTTTTTCGCAACGGAGTTTGAATGCTTATGACCCCCGTAACAAAGCAATTGAAATGAATCGGAGTTGGATTTTAAGGAAGCTTAAATAAAAAGATCAAAGTCCGCCGTTATGTATCGCGAAATAATCAGCGCTTGACCTTTTCTCAAACCCAACTTCAACACACGGGTTACGCGAGAAATGATTTTTTAATTGGGCAACGATAAAAATGCAGTTTTACTTTCACCGGTGCTTTTCGATTTCGTTATAAGGTTAGTTCGGCTGTTGTGGACGGGCAACAATGGACGCGCCGCAAGCTGCAAGGGGGCGGGGGTGAGGGGGCGAGTAAAAAATTCACGTACTACACCCATACACCTAGACGAGCAAAAAAATGCGATTCATTAAGTTCGCCGCTTTGTTGCCGCGAAACTTTGGGAGCGATTTCGACGGGAGGAGACGCGACCCGGCCATTAGCTGTCCAGAACAAATCCCATCAGACACGACTGCGGCAAGAAGAACAACAAAAGGCCGATGCGTTTTTTTCGGACGTTTTTCGTTTCTTATTTTTCCTCCGGCGAAAGCGGTCCGAGCGCGAGGGCTCGTTTTACTACTGCGGCCATAACTTTTTCGCGTGCCGCAGAAAAGGACGCAGAAACGCCATCGGGACGGCGCCGCTGCACGTGCAATCATCGTTTGCCGAAAAACGGCCCAAAAACAATTTAGCGGAAACGCTAAATTATGCGTCCGCTGGAATTGTCGCGAGATCGAAAAACTTCGCGTGAAAATGTGAAGCAACGCATTATTAATTGCAGCCTTGCCGCATAATTGAACGTTAAGTGAGTCAAGGTGCACGACGAAAACGTGAATTTCGTTCGATTGCGCGAACGTGAAAAATCGGGAAAAATCGAAAACCAAAACGGTCGTTTCGAAATTTGCCGGAAAATCACGTTTGCGATTGACTACGTCAACGAAACGTAACAAACGACGTGAATTTTATTTTTTTGGATACGTTCAGGGATGGAGAAATTAAAACGATCCTAGATTTTTTCCGAATATCCGGACTTCGACTTGTACTTTAAAAACGCGAAAAATAAACTGCAACAACGGTGCATGAATAGCAGCAGCAACAACTAACTGACCGATTCATTTCCTCCGGTAGAAGGTCATCAAGTAGTAGTACAAGTGCAGTTTTTAACCGTGTTCCCCCCTACAAAGCGTGCGCGCCGCTACTGCGTAAATTCAATGGGGGAAAGGTGCAGTTGTCGCTTGCATGCGCTGCAACCGGCACTTCTGCAACTTCAACCCAATTACCTACACGTAGATTAAAATGCATCTTCGGGAGGTCGACGGTTTCGGTCGCTTTTGGGTCGATCACGAGACCGAGACGGTCACGAAACAGACGCATTAGAGGAATTCCCAGAAATTCGTGCGATTCGTCCGTTTCCTCCTAAACGTCCGCCCGAAATTCAAGAAGAATTCTCGCTTAATATCGGTAGACTCGAGCTCGAAACGCCTAATGAGTTTTGAAAGTAGATAATAGGCCGTCATAACACATTTTGAGGACAAGCTGCAGTTCACGGACTTGAAATCTATCCAATTATTGGTTTACTGACGTACTGGAAGTAAATAAGCGCCTGTTAGTCCGAGTTGACTGTTTCAATAATAATAAAAAACAGAACGAAACCGCATTAATTTTATTTTCCGATTTAAAATGATTTTTTTTGGACCGATTTTCGGGTTGTTCGATCCGCTTGGGCACTTTGAACGTGTTTCGCGACATCTATTTTTCCGTTCGAATTTTAACAATTTGGCGCGTTAACGTCGACCATCTGGATTTTCATCTGCCGAATAAGGTTTCAATTACTTATATTATTTTTAATGTCAAGGACCTGTGCCAATATATCCAACTGCAACTATGTATTTCGCCGCTCGTCCGAGCGTTGCACATCGCACCAATTTCATCTAAAATTTTGACAGCGAGCAAACGAACGGCGATTGATCGGCAGGTGTATGCTCGCACATCACGCGACCATTTATAGATTTTATAACTAAACTTGGAAGTAACATGAAAATTTTAAGCCGTTTTTTTCGATCTCCACGTATTTTTGTTTCGTGGTCGAACGTGTTCTCGGACGCAAAAATGACGTTAAACGTTTTTTCGCGATTAATAATGACGGTTTCGCCAGGTGTTTTCTATTGTCGCACAACTCCTTCACGAATTATTTTTTAATAACCAATTAAATTAATTAATGCACTAAAATGTACCGTCAGTAGAGAAACTTTCTTTTCAATACAACAACAACAACGCATTCTATGGAACGCTATCGAAATTGAAGAAGAAAGTTTTTATCGGTCATCCATCCTGACGTATAGAACAGCTGCGTTGGAGGCCAACCAGCATCAAATAATACAAAGACCTGTTTTAATTTGATCGAAAACACGAACAATGGAAAACACGTCGTTTTCCAAGACGATCACGATCGAAATTATCACGAGACGACTTATCTCATCAATAATATCTTAAATAAGTTCCGATATACTTTTACTCGTGCTCGCGAGACTTGTGCGGCTCGAAGGTAGGCGTTGACGGACGAACAAATCGCGAGACAAGCCGAGCGAGCAACGCGAACCTCGAGCACGCGAGGATCCGTTTGGTATCAATCGCACAAGGACAAGCTGAAGTCTGACAAGTCCCGCGAGCTTAGAAGGACTACGAGAAAATGTTTTTTGGTTCATTTCGACGCACATGACGATGCATTTGGTTTGTTTCGTTGCTATGGTAACCGACATATCGTTTACTTTGCGTCTTTGACGAGAGCGTTTTTTCCCCTCTATTTAATAAGGTCATTATCTTGCAATGAAACAATGTCAAAAACAAAATAACAATAATTTTCTACACATCCCGACAAGAAGTCTAAACTTGAACCATACGCTGACAAAACGTGAGCGAAAACGACGTTGAAACAAATAAATTTTTATAGAAACCCATTGTTGTGACGTCATTTCCGAGTGCGCTATATAAACTGATGGTTCTAGAATTGGACCCCGAACCGGCCAGTCTGTTGAGCAAGTTTCTAAAATGTGCAGGCGCCGCGTCTTGTTTAAAGACAATTTTATTACGAACACGTCCATTTTTCCCCCTTGGAAATAAACGCAGCGCAATTGAAGTTATAACGCAATACGATTTTGAAGCAGTCGAAGGTACTATCCTACCGGCAGTAAGAGTTCCAACAAGAAAAAATGCCCCACTCCCGCCCATACGTTCAACTTTTCGTGGACGTTGCGTGTGCCCTTCTTCCGTCCAGTGTGGATTTGCATTCGACCAACATTGTCGATTTGTGTGCGTCGAAATAAGCCAAAAAACTTTTGTATTTAACATTTTCTCGTAGTCCATATTATTGGTAACTGGTTATTGGTATATTAAATGACCTGAATAAGGTTGCGATGAATCCTAGATAAGACAAAAGTAATAACAAATGAAGAAACGAGCGCAGAGGTCAAAATAGAATTTAAAAGTATTGAAAAAGTGAAGAATCATATATACTTGGGACAATTGGTGACCACTAATAAAGAAAACCAAAAGGCAGAGGTTGAAAGAATAACAAGGACTTGACTGGGCGGCATGTGGCAAATTGAGAGACGTAATGCAGATGAAGATACCAATACGCCTAAAAACAAAACTTTACAACATGGAAACATGGACTTTCACCAAAGGCATTATAAACAAACTCCGTGTCAATCAAAGAGCAATAGAAAGAAGAATGCTGAATGCTGAAGAACCTGAGGGATCACAAAACCAATGAATGGATCCGAGAGAAAACAAAAGTAGTCGATGTCGTCGAACAAACCGCACGCCTGAAATGGAACTGGGCCGACCACGCAGTGAGAAAACAAAATGAGATAAGATAGAGGCATAAGATGGAGACCATGGGGGAGAGGGAGAGTCGAAGCAGAGGTAGACCCATGATGAGGTGATCGGATGATCTCAAAAGGGCCGCTGGACCATGCTGGTATAGAGAAGCATGAAATAGGCAAAAATGGAAAACTATGGGGGAAGCCTATATCCAAAATAGGATAGAAATCGGCTGATGGATGGATGGATGAATTGGTATTATTACCAACTGCGTTTTGAGCCCGGTAGCGAAGGGGTTAAGGGGGAACGCTGATTACGAATGGCCGTATATCAGGTCAAATCAAACATCGCACAATTTTCTACTTATTTTACAGGCTAAATAACGATTCGGTTTTATCTTGATTAGATAAATCGAGGCCTAAATTTACTTAAATAGTGACGGCCGAGTTCGGGCAAACTGGGGTTGTCTGAATTATGGCCGATACAAAAATTGAGCGTACTCGACGTTTAGGGAGTGGTCCAAAAGATTCGGGAAAAAGTGGAAAATGCAACAGACGTTCGAGCACGAATTCGAAATAAAAAAAAACAAAAGACATCGAAAACTGGAACGACGTAACGCGCGCAATGTAACGATGTTGTAAAGATTTTTGCAATAAACCGTAATTATGACACCAGTCCGGTTTTATTGGCAGATTAGTCTGTCAGATAATGTAGGTAATGAGATTAATTTTACTATAACATATGAAGCGGCAGCATTGTAAAAACAAATCACATATTAACGACCACACTGGTTATAAGGTATCATAAGTATTTAAGTCATTCATTGAGGCAGAACTTAAATGACAAATCCTTTAACAGAATCCGCCGATCGTCTCCTTTGCAAATTTGTAGAACGATTATCAACGAAAACTGCGAATATATATAAAAAAAATTAGAAATTAAATTGGCGATTTCCAAACTTGCCCCCCTCCCCCCAACTAAACCCTCGCTAATTCGCTTTGAAAAAATTATGATTAAATCAGCGATTTTCAGCAGAACTCCCACAACTCCGTTTCGTATATAAGTACACGGTTTACAAAAAAAAATACAAGGCATTCGCTTATTTTAATTGGATTACTCTAGATTTCTCGATTTTATTGAAAAATGAAGAATGAGCTAATTAAAATAGCTCGGGCTCTTCCAACTAATTGAATTATTAAAATCCATTTAAAGTTTGAACAACCACAATAAGTAATATTTAAATCAAATATCCACTGAAAATTGTATAGGTACAATAAAAAATGAACTCGGCCTTTTCCGTCTCAGGTACCACAGGTGGGGAAACCTGCCGAGAGTAGATTTTCGAATTTTTTTATTTATTACTGTGCGATTTTCAATATACAACGTATTGCTTTAAATTGAAGTATATTATCGCGGAAACGTGGCCGAATTTTTGTTTTATCGTTCCGTACGGATTCGCTTTAAAGGCGAATTTCAAGGTCGGTTAAATATTGACGATAACAAAATTGGCAAGATACAAGTTTTTCCTGTGATAAAGATACAACAGAATTTAACATTTGTTTGTCTATTAAGTAATAATTACGGGTTAAATATAAAATTTTATTTTTAGTATTTACAGTCGAACTCGGTTATAACGAGATCGACGGAACCGCCGCCACATTTTGTTCGTCATAACCGGGAATGAAAAATTTCAAAAAAGACGTTACCGTGGGCTGTTTTGGCAGTTTGCTTGTTTATGTCACGGAAATTGATACTGAGCATTCTCGATAATAAAAACTTGCAGAATTGCGAGAAATATATTTCTTGTAGACGTCGCAAAATCACCTGCCAGAGTTGGAACAACCCACAACATTCTTAAACTTTTTGCTCGTTACATCCGAGATCCGAGCTCGTAGTAAAGGGGAATTTCTAGCGTCGATGGAATACAAATGCCCGTAATATCCGGGATCTCGTTATAAGCGAGTTCGACTGTATCCGCTACTCTCCTAACTACACGTCGTTTAAAAATAGAACGTCAAGCACGGACGCTACAGAAAATTAATGCCCTTCGATAAGTGACGTAACGGTTTTACCAACGCCTCAGCTCATTTTGCGATGGTGCACGAATCAAATGTTTTCGAACGTTGTCGATTCTCGTGACTAATTAAGTATTTAATATACCACTCGAGTGCTGGTGTTTTGTAAAATATAAACAATTAGGTACCATTGATAATTTTACTGATTGTATGCATATTGATGTATGCAGCATATAAGTCACCATCTAGACAGTACGGACATTTTCGATTCCAGTTCGCGTTTTTTTTTGGCTCGTTTGGGTTAGCGATTCGGTTTAAATTTTAACGGCCAGGCGCCCTCGTTGAAGGACCTTGACACTTCTAAAAGTAAGTCTCGATGTTACAAGGGGTCTCTCGGTAATAATTACGAAGTCTGGAGGGCACGCAATTCGTCCAATTGAGGTCAAAATTAGACATGTAAAAGTGCTACTTCTTTAACAATGAAAGTTTATAAGTGTATGCGTTTTTTTTCTTCTAATTTAACACCTAAATGGACCCAAGCGGCGCGAGAAACTTTAAAAATAAAGAAGCGGAGAAGAGATCTTCAAGGTGATCGATGAATACTTTGAAATAAACAACGTTCACATAGATGAACTACTGCAGCATCAATAATATATTATAATATAATAATAGGAAGGACCGAAACGAGGTATTCAAATGAGTTTATGATTTAGAGGCTGCGAATGTAAAAAAAAAAGTTTAATTATACATTTGATCTGTATGTTCTCGTATTAATCATTACGAACGTTTTAATCGACAGCTGCTCCTCGGGTGTAGGTAGGTACATAATGACGATTCCATTTGTATTGTAATTATTTTAAATCTTATAATAAAATAACGATCATCTAGAAATCGTCAGAGATTTTGGACTAGAGATACCTTCGATAATGGGAGCAGATGGTTGATGTCCTTGTCTCGTTACACTCCTCCATGAAAGAAACCACGAAGCAAAGAAAACAACAAAAGGTGTTTGAAATGAAAAAAAACACACACGTGTAGACACATGAAATGTATGTACGATGCTAGAGACTCGATTAGTCAACGAAATGGATATACTGAATATTAAAGTAGATGACCGGGTCAAAGGCAAAAGAAAAATAATAAAGATGAAAATGCAAAACGGGCAAGTGGAGTTGATATTATTCTAGATAAAAAAGCGAGAGCTGTCGCTCTCGCGAGAAGAATGACGAGAAAAACGATTTGGAGCCCTATATCAGCAACGTGGAGGAGGAAAACAAAAGAAGAACGCAGGAAAAACGGCTGAGAAGTTGGAGAGAGTTAATTATTGGGTTGGGGAATAAGTTCGTAACGTTTTTATATTTTCTTTTGTTTTACAACGATTTTTTTGCTTTTGACAAAGTGTATAATATTCATTCGATAGAGCTCTTTCTGCTCTACAAAACTGTGTTAATCGTCTTTTTCAGTAATTTAATTTTTTATTACTTTTCAGGCTATCCAGGAGGTAAAAATCAACATTGTAGACACCTGCTCTTCTTCGCCTTTCATCGAGGCCAAAAAGCTGCCGAAGCAGTCCGGGACATTTGCGACGTATACGGAGTGGAGGCGATACGTAGGCGAGTCTACAGCACGGAAATGGTTTGCAAAGTTCGAAAATGGCGATTTCGACATCGACGACACGCTCCGCAGCGGAAGACATTCTGAATTCGACGAAGAGCGACTCAAAGCACTTTTGAAGGATGACGGTCACCAAACAAGTCGTGAATTGGCCGAAAAAATGAACTGCCATCATAAAACGATTCTCGAGCATCTTCATTCAATGGGATTTGCCGAAAAATTGGGAGCCCGGGTGCCCTCACGAGCTTAACGAAAACAACAAAGAAAATCGCCTTCAAATTGCTTCTCAACATCTCGCCCGCCATCGAGCAACACGCGGTCATAAACAGCGCTTTTTGCACCGAATCGTCACGGGAGATGAGAAATGGTGCCTATACATAAATATGAAGCAAAGAAAGGAGTGGGTGGCTCCAGGAGATACGCCAAGCCTGACCTCCATCCAAAGAAGACCATGATTTGCGTTTGGTGGGACTGGGAGGGCATGGTGCACTGGAAAATGCTCGAAAGGAATGCCACGGTCAACAAGGAGCTCTACATAGCCCAGCTACACCGCGCGAAAGAGGCTATTCGACTGAAAAGACCCCATCAACAAGGCCAAACCATACTCCTTCACGACAACGCCAGGCCCCATGTTGCACAAGTCGTCAAAGCCGCACTCCAAGATCTCGAATGGGAGGTCTCAAAAACTGGCTCAACAACTTCTTCGATACCAGACCGGGCGATTTTTGGCGGAACGGCATCGACAAATTGGTCGAGAGGTGGGAGGAGGTCGTAAACAGCAACGGCGAATACGTAATTGATTAATTTATTGTTATAACTATTGATTTTTGTTTAAATAAAAGCCTTTGATGCAAACGCTACGAACTTATTCCCCAACCCAATACATTGGCTAAAAATCGTATCTCGAATCAGGGGATCTATTCTCGAATCGTTCGTTTACGAAACGTATCACAACAAATAGATTTCCGTAGAAACCCATTGTTTTGACATAGTTCTGTAAGTTCTTAATTATAGGTTCCCTGGACTACGGAAAACCGATAGAAAGAATTCCGTAGTTGTTATGTCGGACGCTTCGTAAGAGTAAACACCACCACAGAAAAAATGAAAAACGGAAAGAGCAAGAAAAGGAAAACCAGAGGGGTTGCGCATATTTTTCTTCAATCTCGATCCCTAGGTCACGATAACAGGGGTGGTCATTTTTGGACTACTCGTGTGCACGATTCCGATCGTAGATATTCGTGCTCGTGAAAATCGACCGAGCAGTTTCAATATGGCGGCCGGTCGACGAAAATTTCGAAGCGCGACCACTTATCTTCGTTATTAATTAATCACATCGGATTATTGAGATTAAATGAGTTTCTAGGAATCCCCCCCCATAAGATCATTTTTGAGAAAATCGTACCCAACTCTGACATGAACTAACCGTTGAAATTTTGCTGCCGCCGCCTATTGGAAATTCGAATTACAGAATATTATTTTGTAAAATAATTCTAACAAAATGGACCTACACCAATTTTATAAACGTAGTACATACTATAGCTTATCCTAACCTATATGTTGTTCACGTCATCAATACAAGATTACTAGATGATGACGTTTCACACAGTGCTGTCGCCTCGTACCTAGCGTTTTACAGTTCTAATAAATTGTAGTCTTTCTTTATATCATCTAATATGTGCGCAAGTAAATCATCTATAGAATATGTCATTTTCCAAACATTAAACCGAATTGCAAATAAACAATCTAATAACTTTTTGTTGATGACGTGAACATCATATAGGTATGGATATGCTATACTTGGTAAATTAGATGTTTTATCTACTTAAAAAGTGCAACGCCGTAACGAGGATGTGAAGTGCCCGTGGCAAGCGTCTAATTTACGCCCCCTAACCCAAAAATAGTCCCAAATATAGCCTCAAACGTGGCGAGCGCCCTCGTTATGGCGTTGTTTATCTCTAAAGCAATGTTCGCACGCTCTTTTATGTTTTGTTCAGTCGACCGGATTATAAGGTACAGATCATACACATTTTATTCCGATGCACGTCACGTTATCCAGTCGTCCAAATAAATTGTGTGAAAGAACGCGCAAACATTACGTTATACATAAAGTACGAAAGAAACTATTGATTAAAAATATTATAAATTATTCATAATACGACGAAATCATCCTAATACATTAAAACCCATTTAAAGTGATCAGTTCACATAAGTAATGATGAGCAGTGATGGTACGATAGGTAAAGAAAAGCCGGCAAACTTTCAGACTTTACAGACCGAGAGGGGGAAAACGATTGTATTTTGAGGTATTTTTAGGCAAAAAGCAAATTTTTTCCACAAACGATTTTTAACTTTATAATCATGCCCAAACAGGCAACGGGACGTAGTTCGTTAATAAGACACGTGTTTCGTTTGAACCAAACTGAAGCTTTTAGTGAAACGAACGTCGTCGTCACTTGCCTTTCCTTCAAATCATCAGTCACCGTCTTTATTCGTCTGTTTCTGGGTCCGCCCCCCCATTTCCTCCGTCCTTCGGGCAAAGAGCGAACATCTGCGGTCGCATTTTATTTTATTTTTTTTTGGGGCGCGTTCGGGCCCCGTGATATAATATTTGACGTCGCGGCAAAGTAAGCAATTCCCATTTCCTCGGTCGACTTCCGCACGCCCATCTTAAACGAAAGTTTACTTACTTATTAACAACGGCCGGCGTCGCGGTCGTGATTAAAATTTTCATTGTTCCTTTTGATTTCTTTGAATGGGATTGCCGAAACAATGGAGCATCGAGTGGCCGCTCGCGCGTGCACGTGGTCTTCTTTGGCGTTAATTGTACGAATTTTAAAATTTTCGACCGAGATGCGGGATAATCGTGGATCCGAACCGCGAACGGGTCGCACGGAAAAATAAGAAGAAACGCATTTACTTCGTCGAAGGTTAAGATTTTACATCACGTTCCTATTAATCGCGCAATTTAATCTTGACTTGTCACCTTGTACATATCAACGTGACGTCTGCTACACAGGAAACTGCAGCAGGCTTAACCACCACCAATCATTATCACCACAGTAAAGTGCTACGGAGAAATTCCAACGGACACGAGTACGTAATGTATACGTATCGACACCTTTCAATTACATTAACCGGTAAATGTTCTACCTTCTAATCGGAGGTCTATAAACCGATCCAAGGACTGAGACTTCGTCAGCGCGAGTACTCTCCTTCGAAACTACCACAATCATTGTGCCAACAACGTCTTTATCGCTAATCGTAAAGATCATCGTGACGATTTCGAGATTACCCATCGGACTAATACAAATAAAAGCAAAACAAATTAATAATCGCAGACTGATCGATAGTTTGGCTTTCAAAATAATTTAAAAAAAGACTAACGAACAAAATCAATCTTTGTTTTGATTTCGCGGCCTACGCGCGCGACTCGGTTTCGCGAAACGATTTCGAACGCAAGACAAAATCGAGGTTGCCGCGCTAATTGCTTCTTCCTCTAAATTTAATTGCGCGCGTTTTAATGTCAATCGGCATTAACGGGCAACAAGAAACTCGCAGAGACGCTCCCGCCGCAACGACTCGCGCCCGAAAAACAAAAAATACAACGCGCGCACAGTCGGGTGCGAAATTAATGTCGCGAATCGTGCGCACAAAACAAATGATCGGCGACATTAATTCTGCGCCCGACTGTACTCGTGCACGTATTTCTTTCGCTCGAAAGATTTTTATGTCAATTTATTGCATCAACCGGAAACGCACCTTTAACCTTTACACGTATTAAATTATTATGTCACCCGAAAGTAAATTCGGTTCGACGTCTCCGCTTAACATTATTTAATATCCGTTCGCGTTTTATTATTATTATTTTTTTTAATACAAAAACAATTATGTACGTGGCAGTAGGTGGGTAAAGTTTGAAATTCGAAATTTCCGTAACGTAATGAACGAGGTGGGGGACCTAAATCCATACAATTTGCGTACAGGGTTCATTTCGATTGTATAGAGACGTAACTACCATTTAAAATTTGCGCTCATTAAAATGTTATACAGTCGACGGTTCGTTCTTTGAACCATTAAAGTAGGTAGTAGACGTAGAAATTTCGTGAGCCACGTTTATTTATAGCTACCCGACATCGAAACGAATAAATAGTGTGGGATACGAATTTCAAATTACAAACGAGTAGGAGGCGGTTGTTTGTCATCGATTAGGTTTAAGGTAGGTGTACGCATGTAAAACCCATCGGAAATGATCTTTATTGTCGTTTTTTTTTTTTAAATTTTTTGTTCGAATTAAGAATTTACGTCGTTTCGTTCGAGTAACGCAAATATTTTCGGCGTGGGGTACCTTTTTGCGAAATCGCGATCGCGACGAATTTTTTTTGCCGACAACCAAAGCGCCTTCGCCAAAATTCAACAGCCGACGCATATAACTGTAACGCAGGAAAAAAAAAACGGAAATTTCAAAAATCCACATTCCTCAAGGTCTCGCGAGGTGTCGCGGCGCTCGCGAACGATTAGAGAATTAATTATGAATGAAAAAAAACTAACGAGTTTTATGGTTTTGATCCTAAAAATTCTAGTTATTTCGGCTAATTAAGGCGAAGGAATTTTTCGGTTGTAGACTGGACGTGCGGAACGTTCGAATTAAAAGGTGCTGGTGTGTGGGGGGCGAGGGGGCTGAAATTTTTTTAGCCTAAACCAGCACTACTCGTCGCCTGTTAATTTCGAAATAAAATCGAAAAGCGCGCGGGGGACGTGCCCCCCCACTATAAGCGTAAGATTTAATTGATCCGAAAAACTAGCCACAAATAGCGACGAACAGAGGGGGCCACGCGAGTTCGGCCCAACCGAGAGCTTCAAGGTTAAGTCTACTCCACGAAAATATGCAACAAAATATAAAAGAATGAGTCACTCTTTAGACTTACACTATAATTTACGCCGTCCAGAAGGATTACGAACAATTAAACGATGCAGAATTTATTTATTTTTTTAAGTAAACATCGCGCGGGTGGTATTATATTTACACTTTTCTAAATTCGTTCCGAGTTTATTATAAAGCCATTAAAAACGGGGGCTTGTATAGATTTTACGTCTAGACGCTTGATCGCTTTCGGTCGAGCGCTAATAAATTAATAACGACGGGGCGCGCCACGACCCCACCCCCCCAAACGATGAAATTAGATAAGTAACGGCAACTTTCTATCGCCAAATCGGCCGTTTCTACGCACTCATCGAGGACTGACCAAATCTTCTTTTAAACACGATAAATTCGGGGTGCCGTGTCGTGTCTATAAATTTAGATAACGGTGGCGGGCATTTCTCCTGCAAGTGTTTATTGACCGGCAGAGCCCAAGGTCGTCGGGGCACCCTTGACCTTTTAATTCAAACTCCATTTTGATTAATTTCGTGCCGTCCGATCGCGAGAACGTTTCGTTATTTCGTTTTTACTATTACAATCTTCGTCGTAAACCGGTCTCGTTAAAATTTAATGCTCCCGTAAAAACGTTAGATCTGTAGGGGAAAAAAAATTCTTTTTTCGGTTTGCACCCGAATGAACTTTTAAATTATGCTATAATAGTAGGCTGTGCCCGACCGAGAGGCATTTCCGGAAATAACGAGGCTCTCTCGGTCGTCGCCGTCGTCTTTTTAGGCCTAACGAAACGCTTAGGTGCATGCACAGCAAGCGAGCGAAGAGAAGACGTGTTATTATAAAAGCGTGCGTTAGATATCCCGGTCTAACTAGTGAGGTCGAAGACCTACGATTAGAAGCCGTTCGACCTCAAAGCCCATCGGGCTGAACTACCACCGCGGCAGCGTCTTCATCCCAATTGTTAAATGTACCGATATCGAATGGGGGGGAAAACATTCGACGAACGGTTATAACAGCTGACGGTCGGTCGTCGGTTTTAAATCAATTCAATTCCTGCGACATTCGCTCTAACTAGTGTCATTCAATCCAAAGGCGATTATTTTACCGAGCTGTATGTGTGTGCCTGTGTGTGTGTACACGTACCTTTGTGTGTGTGTACGTGTGTGCGATGTGGTGCTACCGTTGCAAACCGACTACTCTCACTCTCAACGTCTATCCGTCTTTGTCCCGCTCTACTGCCCCTGCTACAGCCTCATCTTCTCTTTTCACTTTCAGCGGTCAACGACCTTATTCCTCTCGTCTTTCTCCACCGCGCGCCGTCGAACGGTACGAACACATTTCGAATTGCAGCAGGCAGGCACCATGCATCGTATCCAAATATAACCCCGATCTCGATCGTTTCGATCCTTTTTTTTTTTTAACCGCAACGGCCTACTATTTACCCTACCTCTGCCCCGTTACGAGCATTCATATTTAAAACGTTAGTTAACAACATTCACGGTCGACCGGGGCCGCGGACCGTCACGTCCGAAAATACGCAAACTTAAAAACTAAATCAAAACGGAACAACAAACTAGTTCGCATCGACGAACGGACCCCGAAATAACATCCTCAACGTTTACACGAAGCAATAACTTCGAACGTTTTATGGGCGTATTTGCAAAATAACTGCCAGAATTGTTCGTTTGTTTTTTTTTAATCTTTTGCTTTTTTTTTTAAATAAACGGCGACCACTAATTATTTAGGGTGTCCAAATCGAGAACGCCCGCGCGCGTTGCCGTTTTGTTTTATAAACAGGCACGGAACGCGCGCGCGCGCGCGAAATTCGACTTTCAAAGATGGATTCGGAAATTGTCGCGCGCGAAAATGGTTACGCAATTTACGGTTTTTTCGGCTCCGCACGGACCCGGGGGCACGGTTGCCGACGGACCGGGTTCGGCAAAAGAAAACGAAAGCCACGCTCTCGTCGCGGTCTAGACGGGGGTCTTAAAACTGCAAGGAGCGAGAGTGTGCCCAGTCGATGGGTAAACGATTCATCGGCGGTTTTTTTTTGTACAAATCGGCGATCGATGGTGGATTATCCCATAAATTCGTATGTTACATACAACAAGCACAGCGACCAACGACAAATTCAAATTTGCTTCGCAAAGACCTTCGCGACGCGTGCCGAACGAGCTGTGATGGGCATTGTCGTGGAGAAGCGCGCAAATCCCTTTCTGTCGTTTCTCTAATTAATCTTAGCCCCCTCGGACAAGAATTTTTATTGTTAGACGACTAAATTAGTTAGGCACCTCGACTTTTTACTGAAATGCCAACCGTTACAAGAACAAACGGAAATTCTGAAGCTTGTCGTCGCAAATTACGTTGATGATATTCAAACCTTTCGACCGACGAGACCTACACTTGACCATGTATCACCGGAAATGAAACGATAATTGCTTCTAAACAAATAAATCCTCATAGACAGAATCGCACCACCTGCGTTTGAATGATAATCAGCAATGAGCAACCGAAATGCTGTTAATGTCCATTTTCGATCGGCAACGTTCGTCAGTACAGACAGTTTGGTTACCGAAACGCAATACAACTTTAACATCTTTGATAAGAAGCGAGTTAACTAGTGATTAAGCACCATTAGAATCAGAACACCCATCCAAGCACCAATGACAATATCAAGAGAACCTATCAGGGCTTCCAGCGACACACCCCATTAACCCAGATATGCCTAATGTACTATATTTAGGACGGAATAAACATGTTCATTCCTGCAAAGTTTAAGATATACTTGAAAGTTTGTATCCCACAAAATCGTTCATTATACCCAAAGCTTTATGAGAAGCAAGATTATTCGCGATTTCAGAGTTTAAATTTGATTGCGTGTCAACTTCAAAAGTGTGAAAATTCAAAAATGAATAATTACCAAGTGCAATTTGAAAAGTAAGTAAATTTTTAAATTAATGAATAGCTTAACAATAAACATTTATATTACTGGCTACTATAAATAAGTAGTAATTTATGAAGGGAAAAGAGAGGTGTACTATATGTAGTACATTAGGACAATGTATGACTACCAACATCATTCACCATTCTCTTTCAGAGGACTATCTCTTCACAATGTTCTAACATTGTTAGAAGAGGATGATGAAGCCATTGATAATGTAGAAGAAATTACACTAAATCCTCCCCTCAATGCAGCCACTGAGCTCACAGATGAAGATTCTGGCGCCGAAAATGACTTGACCATAAATAATCTGCCTGCATCTCAACTATAAGCTCTTGCAGAAATCCAAACAAAATACGACAGTGACTTTTCCTCGGATGATGAAATACCGTTATCACTATTAACGGCAAGAATACCAAACAAAAAGCAAAAGAGAACAACACCTAGAAAAAAATTTCACCATTGAATCAAAGATCACCTTCCTCGTCATCGGGATTTTTTAATGCTGATAATGCAACAAATTTCGAAAATCCATTAGAATTGTTTTCAATGTTTTTCGACGAGGAAGTAACAGAGATCTGTTGCGAACCAAAGTAATAATTACGCCCAACAAAAAAATCGCGAACCTAACATAGACAAGCAAGAGGTCAAATCTTTTATAGGCGTTTTGATCCTTAGTGGATACATGCGTGTACCACGAAAAAGAATGTCTTGGGAACGTGAAAAGGATCGCCACAATGCCATGGTTACTGAAGCAATTTCCACGGACAGATTTGAGTATTTGTTTTCAAATTTTCATGTTTGAAATAATCATCAGTTAGATCAAAATGATAAATTCACCAAAGTCAGACCTATTTTTGATTTGCTAAATAAAAGATTTTTGAATAATTCATAATGAAGCTATGGTTCCTTATTACGGACAACATGGATGTAAACAATATATTCGTGGTAAACCCGTGCACTATGGATATAAACTTTGGGTTCGAAGTCGTATCAGATTAGGATATTTGAATTGGTTTGAGCCTTATCAAGGCGCTGCAACCAGTATAAGTAAGAATTTTGCCGATCTTGGAGTTGGTGCAGGAGTGGTATTGGAATATGCCCAAGCATTACGTGAAAAATGGCCAGACAGGAAATTTCACCTATTTTTTGACAATTTTTTCACTTCGATTACCCTAATTGAAAAACTTACCGAATGGAATTTTTACGCCACCGGTACCGTTAGAGAAAATCGGTCAACAAATATTTCTCTGATCGATTCAAAGTGCATGAAGAAAAATCTCCGAGGTAGTTACGATTTTGCAAAAATTGTTGATTAAAATATCATTGCAGTAAAATGGCACCACAACAGTCTGGTTTGTGTTTGTTCTAATTTTGCAGGAGTTAGACCGATTCATATGATCAAGCGTTATTGTCAGGCAGAGAAGAAAAATGTTCAAATAGAGCAGCCACATATCATCAACATGTACAAATTCCAATATGGGAGGCGTTGATCGTTCTGATCAAAATATAAGCTTATACCGAATTTCAATTAGAAGGAAAAATGATACATGTCTTTGGTAACACACTGTATTGACATGGCAATTCAAAATATTTGGCAATTGCACCGTATAAACGGTGGACAATTGGACCAACTTGGCTTTAGAAGACGAATTGCTACAGAGTTATTAATCCAAAATAAAAAAGAGTCGACTTACCAAAAAGGTCATCTAAGTAAAGTCAATCACATTGATTTACGTTTTGATTGTATTAATCACTTTGTAATTCCCCAAGAGAAGCAAACCCGATGTGGCCACAGTCACCAAAAAACCACTACGAGATGTAAAAAATGTGACATTGATGTTCATGTCAAGTGTTTTCTATCATTTCATTCAAATAAATAATTTCGCTTAAATAGAGGTGTATTTTCCTAATGTCCTATATATAGCACGGTCTAAATTACTTACTTTTTGAAAAAAAAATTATGTTTATAAATTTTTATGTTTTTCTTATATGCTAATGAATAATATTTTCAAAAAATTATTTTTGTTTTAATGTCAAAACATTGCTTAGGCATATCTGGGTTAAAAAAAGTAAATAAAGTAAATATTTCTCAAACTTAAAGTAAATAAAAGCCAAAAAAATGTAAATAAAAGTAAATCACTGGAAGCACTGAATATACCAAACAAAAAAATGACAAACTACACCTTTTTAAATCGATTTAAAATTTTTGCGAAATCTCGAAAAAAATCTCTTAGTAGTTTTTCTAGAATAACAAACCAATAAATAACGAACTAAGCGCGTTTAATTAACGTATTTAATTTTCTTGGCAAAATTTTTATCAGAACGTTTTGCGACGCAACGTTCAGAAGAAGTCGCAAACGACTAGAAAACTCGTAATTCTGACGTAACAAAGCAAAATATGACGAACTGCGGGCGTTTAAATAGATTATTGTTTTTGCATAATCTCGATAAAATGACACTACCTGATACGCATAAAACAGGTCCGGAATTACTTGAAAAGTAGTTTTTCAAATATAACAAACAAAGAAATGACGAACTACACGTTTTTATAATTTAATATATGAAATACTAAGTGATCATAACAAGATATAACAGCAGTTAAACACATTCAAACATCCGATAATGCCCGCGTATCACTAAAAAATCAAACACCCATTACAACTTCACCAGGAACCGAATCACCGAGAAAAGGACCTCCTGTACACAGTCTACTCTTTTCTTAGATTCGTGAATAAATTTAAAAAAAAGTAAATAAAGTAAATATCTAGACTAAAAACTAAATAAAAGTAAATCCGTAAAAAAAGTAAATCACTGGAAGCACTGACCACGCATAAAATGGAAATTAGTCATCGAGAACAAAAGTATAGAACAGAGGAGTGAAAATACTTACAGTAAGTACGTCAACAAAGTATCAGGCTGTCCGGAACACAACGATATGGAGAAACAACGCAAAAACAAAAATATAAGTACAAAAGGAGTACGAGGGTTAGACCAATAACAACTTAACACCGGTAGAACAGTGGATAAACGGAATTGAACAGCAATGCCTAGTTATAAATTGGCAGGTCAAGAAAAAGAAGAATCAGAGAACCTACGCGCTTCATCCGCAAATTTGACAATGACCAAGCGAGATACGTTTCAGAGACATACACATAGGTAATATTATATTATCACCTATACCGAGATTCACCATATACATTAGCAAATCTATTTTCGCTAATAGACGAAACCCATATAACATGTTTAATAACGACATAAAATCTCATGCATCAATAAAAACTCGCCTATAACCTTGAAATGTGAAAAAAATCACGGCAATAAAATATAATCGGCGAATAAAAACGTCACGCTTGCAATTAAAAATTAAAAAAAAAGCAAAACCAAAAAAAAAACAGTTGCATATCGGGACGGAACGTCGAGGAAGTTCGACGAAAGTCAATTTTCCCGAAGGATAGTTTCTTCGATTTCGTAACAACTTCAGGCTCGATCCTCCGATGTAATTCCCAGACTACGACGTAGAAAAATGTGCACGAGTTGCATCTAAAAAGTTATGGCTCGTTGGGTTGTTCTCGGTGTTAAAAGAACGACCGAAGCGAAGGATCGACAGGGAACGCTTACACCTTAGTTTATTAGGCGATAAATGTCGAGTACGTTTTTCTCGAGAAGGAGAGTTTCTTTTTTCATCTAATGTTATGTCGCGAGTTTAATGCCGGGCAATGAATTAAGGGTTACGCACGTTCGGGGCGCGCGCAGACATCTTTAGATAAATTATTTCTGGGCGTCTACGCAGGTCGCGAAAATTCCGGGAAATTGAAATTTGGTCGTTCCGGGAAAATTTGTTGGAATTTGTCTCATTTAAAACGGTTTTTGAGCTTAAATATACCTACTAAATGACTTTCGGAAACTCCGTCGACACCCCCCGCATTTCAAATTAGAAAATTGTCCGAACGATATAATCGTACGAACACCGTTCGGTGTGCAGGGTAACCATCTTGTTGAAAATATAAACCGTTTAAGTTTGGGGGTAATAAAAAGATTTAGATTACTCTCAAACAAGGGAAGTGCGATTGGCACATCATCAGATTAGACGTAAGATAAATCTTTGCTTGTGGATCGCCCTTAAGGGAATTCGCGCGCCAACAAGGTGATAATACTCATTGCCTTGTAACATTGTAACATATCTATCTACTATCTATCTGTAATAATCTATCTTAAGAAAAAAACCGATTAATTTTCCCTAATAAAATTAGAACATTAAGAACGAATAGAGAGAGAGAGAGAGAACATTATGGAAATCTTAGGGCGTCAAATCGTATCGGGAAAAATGCCGCGCATTTTCTTGAAACGGCTCTCGACAATGAATGACCTTGAAACTTATTGGTTTTGGAGTTGTAGACCTAACTTACCTTTTTTTTTTTTAATTGGATGGAGTATCTCCGTGACGCCCAAATCGACAGTCGAAATAATCGATCGTTTCGAACATACGAGTCAAAATAAACATACAGTTAAAAACAGAACAAAAAACTTGCGATCGTCCAATTTATTAAAAAAATTCTTATTTCGAAAAATGTTTTGTTTTTTATGTATTAGGTATCGCGGAAGTACCCCATCCAATTTAACAAGAAGCAAGTTAGGTCCGTAACTCCCAAAATCGATGGATTTCAAGGTCATTCAACGTCACCATCGGATGACCCCCACCCCCCTCATACGCTACAATTTTTATTATAAACGATTTTTACTTATCTCTAACCGTTTTCGAGAAAAACGCGCGACGTTTTTTTAAATGACTCGCCCTGTACAAATCAAATTATGTTCCATTATAATATTAATGTTCGATAATTAAAATGATTATTCTAAATATGGTCCTGCCTATCGATTAATAAATTCGATGGACTACATTTTTAGATCATAAAATATTCTGAAAAGAGAAAAGTGTCTACTTTAATTCTATTAAGACGATATCGACCTCGATGGTTGTAGTGGTCGACGTGCGTGATTGCTTTCTATGTCTAAAAGTCGCGGATTCGAATCGGGAAAAATCTAGAAATATCCGAAAGTCTCGCGAATTTCGGTACGTGTAGGGCGTGGCTAATGGTTGACCACAGCAGTCGATGAATTTCCATCTCCCTAGATCTCGTCTCAATAACAATCAATTATGGAGAAACTGTAATTGTTTCAACGATCGTGGGCAATGCGAACAAAACCAAAATCGATATTATTGGCATGGACGATGACGATTTGATTTGAAATTATTCTATTATTTGTCGTCGCGTTCATTTAAAAAAAGAGTCACCACGATTACAAAAACAACGAAGTAAACGATGAACTCGGTACCATAAAATCCGTATCTAATTACAACGGAAAATAATGTGGAAACAATCTAAGCCATTTATATGAACGCGAGTTCGCGAACGCCCGCCATACCGATGTGCGACTAAACGAAAATTAGAAAAAGGCGGTCTTCTCGGGACGGCCACCGTGCTGACCTGACCTGAATTCAATGGGCTTTCAAAGTGCGAAGTCATCTAGAGCCTGCCGTCCGCGCCGAAGAGAATCGACGACGCACCGTAAAAGAAATAATGGCGACGAATTCGAATACCCGTCGCGTTCGAAACGATTGCCGTAGTAGAACGGAATTTCGGTACTGTATAGGTACTGCCGAATGTTTCCACTTTAATCCGACTAGTAGTTTCGTTGGGCGACACCGAACCATCATCCAGACGAAATAACGAACAATTCGCGCGCGCGCCCTCCCCCCTCCCCCTCCGCCACCTTGCGCCATAATCTAAACCAGATTGTTTTCGAATTTTATGGAACAGTATATCGGGTCGGCATCACGTGTTATTGGGAAGTACGGCGCGAACACGGTAGGTATATGTCTATAAAGGCCCCCAGTCGTCAAAACAAGAGCTGCAGAACCGAAACCGAGGATGTTTAGATGTCAATTAACAACGGGCAAGGTGCTAAGTCAAGGTCGACGCTACCTACGCTTTCGGGGGCAACCATTGCGAGCCCGTTCTTGCCTTTACCGAAGATAACATGTAGAATTCAAACTCGGCTCTATGGGAGAGTAGAATATTCGGACGATCAAACGTTAACATTATTTTTGTACACCTCTGAACTTCAACGGAGATACGGCAGCTGGAGTCGTTAGCCAGCAACATATTTTCAGACCTAAACACGGACGAACGCCATCGAGTTCAAGTTCAACCGTTCATTAAAGTCCGCATACCTAAAAATCGACTAGGCGAACGTTTATAGCGCGAAGAACAAAAGGCGACATTTAATGTCGAAGTCCATCCAGAGAGCCAGACAATGCGTATTAGCGATAGAATATCGGAACATTAGGCCGACAGATACGTAAATAACTCGACAAATTAAAAAAAAAAAATTACAAAGGGGGGAATATCCAATCTTTATACTAATAGTTTTCACTTGTGGACCGGACCGCGGCGTCTCTCTCCTAGAAACCAGTACTAATGACATCATCTTCCATATTATCTACGTGCTCAAATGAACATTTATTTATTTAACGTCGAATTATTTCGACTGCAATTCGAGTTCCTGCAATTTTGGGCGTCGACGGTCGATTTTGCAAAAATCCAACTTCGGGGCGGGGTTCGAGGGGGGTGGGGAGGGGAGGGGGAGTCGCATTTTTATTAACAATCGAGAAACCTACGTTAACGTTTTTAACGACCATGCGGAACTAACGCTCGAGAATAACAAATTTATAAGTCGTGAAAACCGAACACCCGACTACGTCGTCATATTAGTGGTAGCCAGAAATACTCGCCAACGGCCGATGACACCAAATGGAGTGTGAATAGACACGATGCCTAGTAAAGTTTCATCGGATCCGTAGATATTTTGCGTCCGGGTTTTGCCTTTCAAAAATACACGTGCGGATTAGAACGCGACACCGCGGGAGCGGCGGCGCGACGACGTTGTTGGTCCGGTCGGGTGGTACTTCTGAAAAACAACTTTTTTTCCGGATTTCGTCAGCTTCGAGTTTCCCTTTCGTGCCGTAATTCAAATCTCGTTCCAAGGTCCTTCGTATTTCTTTCAGCGATTTAAAGATGTTCCGCGACACGTGTCTTCCGCGAAAAACTCGAGCAACAAGATATAGGTAGGTATTAGGTACTACTTGCGGCAGCAAGTCGTCAGCGCATTTTACGAGAGCACACGCGCGCGTTCGTTTCGCAAAACGCACATTTTTCAATTCCGGCGAAGGCGTAAAATGTTGTCGTCGTCGTCGATACGGTTTTCTGAAAATTTAATCTAGACGCGGCCACTATCTCCGTTCGTCGCGACAAACGAACGTGAAACGTTTACGTTCGCTGCCGATTGGCATTTCGTCGACGTTTTTAGAAAAATTGCGAAATACCGTGGGTACGTTTTCTTAAACGAAACAGGTTTCGAGTAAAAAAAGTACAAAACGGGAAAACCGATTAGTGGGCATAGGCAGTTCAATTTGCTGCTAAACAACAGGAATTTTGTCCTTAAGAACGCAACGGACACGATAATAGTCGGAGAAAGGATCTGCTCAAAATTTAAGAAAAAATCCATTAAGTCAAAATTCCAACATGCTAAAATGGCGATCGTTCCAAAACGTTACCGATTAATATCTACAACCTGTCCCCTCCCTCGCTCCCCTCCATCTCTGCCACGTTCGTTGTTACCCTACACCATCGATTTCGCAGACCTCTCGATAGTACTTTTATAACAGGGTCGCCCTTTGGTTTACACGTTCGGCCATCTTACGTTGTCCATTTGTGGTAGATGTCAAGACCATTCCACGGTCTCGTTTTCTTTGCCCGAAAATTACCATTTTCGTGGAATTTTACTATAAAAAAACGCCTTCGCCGATTTTGTTGTGGAACCTTTCCGTCACATGACAGTTCTTCTTTCAAATCTGACTCGTCCACTGTTTTTAATGCTCGTTCCACGATTTACGATGTCGCACTTTTCCGTTTTTCCCGGCGATTTTGTTCCTCGTTCCGTTTGTCTTCATTTCCTCAACATAATATTGTCGTTTCGGCCACAATTTTTGGCATTTTGAATTCGTCGTCTTATTACAGGTAAAACCTCTAATTGACCGCCACCCTCTAATTGAACGCCGCCTCTAATAGACCGTACTATGCTGTATTGTGCGATGTAAAAGCAGTGCTCACTGCTAACGTGTTAGTTTTGTCTGGCTGTCAAAAAGTGACGGTTCACCAACGCGTATTCTGTACGGTAGAATAGTCGGTTGTGTGTAAAGTTTTCGTGAGTTTTTGTGTTGCGAAAAAACCATGTCGAGCGGTTCCGAATCTGAAGAGATCCGACTCCGTCAAAGCGAAAGAATTACGACTTGAATTTTAAGCTGGAGGTTGTTGCATATGCTGAAAAGCACAAAAAAGGCTGCAAAAGACAAGAAGGTACCTCGTTCATGTGTCAAGGACTGGACTAAGCAGAAAGTACAGCTCGAGGCTCAGTTGAAGGATTCATCAAGCTTCAGCGTTTCAAGCAAGCGACTTGGAGGTGCCGGTCGCCCTTTAAAGGACAAGGAGTTCGATGAGAAGCTTATCAACTGGATTCGTCAGCAACGCCAGAAGAAGCTCCGCGTCAGTCGCACAATGATCCAAAAACAGGCGACCGGTGAAGACTTCAAGGCAAGCAATGGGTGGCTAGAAAAGTTTTTAGCTCGTCACAACTTGGTCTCATGCCGTCCAACGACGACTTGTCAGAAGGAACCGGAGGAGTACAATGAAAAGATCATCGAGTATATTTTGTTTGTTGAGCAGAGCCGTCGCACCTCCACCTATCAACATATCTTCGACGCTGACGAGACCGCCGTTTACTTAGACTACTCGAGCAGCTTAACCATTGAAAAGATGGGAGTCAAAGAGGACCCTGTTAAAACTACCGGCCACTAAAAGTTGCACATCACTGTCATGCTGACCGCTCGATTTGATGGATTCAAGTGCCGGCCATACGTCCTGCTCAATAACAAGCGGCCGATTAAGGAGATTGTCGACAAATTCAAGAACAAGCTTCAACTCTGCTGGGCCGGCCGCTCCTTCTTCAATGACGACCTGACTTCCGAGTATCTGCAAAAGATCTTCGGCTATTCATTGTTCGGCAAACGTCTTCTCGCCTGGGACTCCTACTGTGAAACGATCAAAAAACAACTAAAAAAGCTCCAGATCGACACGATTGTGGTTCCAGGAGGCTGCACCAAGTTCATTCAGGCTCCCAACGTTTACTGGAACGCCCCCTTTAAGGCCAAAATTCGACAGTTCTATGAAGATTGGATGTTACATGGTGAAAAGGGTTATACTAAGTCCGGCAAAATTCGAGCACCATCGATGGAGGTCTACCTTCAGTGGATAGTCGACGCTTGGGACCAGTTGCCGAAGGATCTGATCATCGAGTCGTTCAAGGGATGCGGACTGACGAACGCCTTGGATGGTTCTGAGGACGACGAGATCCATTGCTTCAAATCAGATGGCCCAATTCCCACTGGACACAATCTTCTCCAGCAAGCACGAGCGAAAGCTAATATGGCTGAACTCATTCAACAACTTGAAGTTGATGAGGAGGAAGACGTCGATAATGATGAAGACAGAGATGACGGCGACATGTCAGTTGATTTCTAGTTTGTTTAATTCATCACGTTGACCTGCTTGTTACATTTCATAAATATGGTATGATTCGCATTTGCATTAGACAAATAAAGTTTGTCCACTCGAAATTTTGGACTTTTTTGAAAAATAGACCGCCACCCTCTATTTGAACACCACCTATAATAGACCGCCACCTTGGTAGAGCAGTTGAAAAATAGAGCGCCATGGCGGTCAATTGGAGGTTTTAGGTTATATATTTTTGACATGACGTGAACGCCGCGTTGAATATCAAAGATCCCGAACGTGCAGCAAAACGACTACCAAATAGACGCGTTTGCCAAAAACAACATCGTCACAGGGTCAAAAACATGCATGGGCACCTTACAATTTGTAGCGTCGCGTCGCCGCGATCAAACTTACAAATTCGCAAAATTAATTTTGTAGGTGCACTTAAAATAGTAAACAAAAATAGACGTCATTTCCCAAAAAAAAACAAAAAACGAAACTATTTAAAATGCAATAGTACCACCAAGGTCAACATTTATAACTACAGTTCGCCGGTAAAATGTTGTTAATGCCTAATTTTTTTATTGAACATCCCATGGCCTGTTGCCATCTCGAAACATTTAAAAATAAAACGGCACAAAATACTTATTCCCCCGACTTACGTTAGTGCAGATCGATCGTCGTTTATTTTCCGAAGTTCCGTACAGGTGTTATGTACAAGACTTCGTGGTTATTTCGCAAATTACCGCTGGGCCGCACGGCAACTTTGTTTACGTGACAAATTGTTGTCACTTTACAAGCGACGAGTTTCGAGGCTTCTGGTTCCAGAAGTCGTGTAAAACTTCTGGAGTTTCACCTATCCGAACTAACGACGTCAAATTTGATACGTTAGATCGAATTACGTTCCAACACCATAAAAGAAAACTGGTAGCTGTGACCTAGCGCCAAAAAATGTAAACAAACTCACAATAACTCGAAGGACCACGGGCGTTTTTGTCTAATTCTAAGGCAAGACGACGCCTGGTTGTCGTGATTAAACAGACTAAAGCGGCGTTTACATTAGCGTGGAGTCACGGACGTATGTACATTACTGACTTCTTGCATTTAAAGTCGATGAATAAATAAACGCGTGACTAACGCGCTTAACGCCCGGTTCCACGCTAATGTAAACGCCGCTTTAGTCCAAATATTCCTTTTATTCGTTCAGGTTCTTAGTGTAAAAATAATTCCGACTTCTCCACTTCGTGATGGAACCGTGAAATTTTAGGGGCATATTTCCAATTGAAAATAACCCCCCCTTTTAATATTCGGGGCGCGTTATAATGCGAGGTGTCTAGGACGTATAGAACACGTCAAAATAAAACTCCAAGCATCTATAAACTTTTTTCTTACGACGCTCCCCCGCCGAGATATTCATCGCCAAAGTGGAAAGAGGACAAAATTAATTTGTTTAAATAACACTTTAATTTGTTATTGAAATTTAATCGTGTTCGGTTGTTTACATTTCTAATAAATGAAGTATTTCCAAACAATTTTACCCCCGACCTTTCTAATCAAATCTTTCGTCAGGAGATTAATTGCCGGATTTCCTCAATTCTTTTCGACTTTCCATAGAACGGGCCACATTCGTGAAAATCGCACTTAAAGGGCGACAGGTGCGGCGTTAGTTTAGGACTGTAGGTTCTAAATATTCTGCACCATGCACTAACCACAATGAACGTCAGCTAGCCCTTTGGAAATCATCTCCTAATTCAAAATGAGCCACCCTTTAGTGCACGTAATTACCGCTGTATACGCCCGTTACACTTTAAGGACGATTTTCTCGAATCTGGCTCGTTTTATGCAAAGTGGGCAAGAGTACCTTTTTTAGTCTAAAACGTTTGGAGAATCCGACAATGAAGTTTAATTTTTTTTTTTTGATTTAATCCCCTGAAAGAAACTGCGATTGGAACGTGAGAGGGTTATTATCCTTGGGTTATTTTGAATTTGGGGGGGGGGGGAGACTCCAAAATGGCTCTGGCGGTTAGTATGGTGTATACTGTACCTATAGAACATGTACCCCTAAAATTCCATGCTTGCATTACAAAGTGCAGGGCTTATGCACTTAGGACCCTATATCATATCGAAAACATAGAAGTGCAACTCAAGGATACCACGTAAACGTAAACGTCGCGTCGTTAGCACTTGTTTTACAAGCAAAGGAAATTCCAGATATCTACATATTTTAATACAATTAGATACCTTATTTACTGCAACAGATTGTTTTTTTTAGAAATCTAAATTAAGAAATCCACGATTCCACACTATGAACGAAAACAAGACAAGAAGCGACAAAACCGTGCATTTTTTTACGTTAAAAACGCGTTTCGCTTGTTTTAACAATATTTTGTTTGTAACGTAAACAAATGAAGTAATGTAGGTGGTTACCTTTTAAACGTCAAACAATATTTAACAATGGAGTCGTTTTAGTTTTCGAGAAAAGACATTATTATTACAACAGTCTGTCGACACCCATTGTTACAACCATGAAAAAGGCTGTTATTATTCTCAACGTAAAATTAATTTAATTGTATATTTGTATAAAAGGTAATGTTCATTATCTAGTGTTTGTAAATTGTTTACGTCACATCGTATAATTGTTGTTAAGACAATGTTATTGACTCCTATAGAAAGGAAAAAAAAACGTACATACGTTCACACGCGGTATATATCATATATAAAAAAAAACGATAAGGAAAAAACGATAAAACTCATTTATGTACAATTTCGATCGTGTAATAAACCAAAATGTAATTTGTAATAGTATATAAATAACAGTTTGAAAACCTTCACGGCTATGCAAGTTGTTTAAAAGTTCGTTAACCAGATAATGGCAGCGACAGTTGCCAGATTTTCGAAAACAAAAAAATTGCCCGAACTATTTTTTTCAATTACTGCCGCCGATTAAAAGGTCTCGGCATTTAACGCCTAAAAATGCAGAAGTTTCGTTGTTTTAAATTATCGTATTAGGCAAGGTTAGGAGAGAACTGCTTGCATTTAATTAATTAAACTAAAATTTACAACAATCCGGGGCCTTCGGAAACAGTTAAAGCGTTAGTCGAATAACAGCTGAGCATTCTAAAAATTTGTGATTTAAAACAATTAAAAAAAAAAAAACTAATTAAAAATAATTGGAGGAAGTTGTAAATTATACAATAGTCGAGAGACACTTTTTAGGTTAATGCGATTAGATAGTCGTAGGTATATAATATATATAGCATAGTAGGTGGCTCGAGTAGATCTCCAAAAAAAAATTGCCAAAAACCTGTTCTGTAAATTGCAAAAAAATATTTCATAATGAACAATTTTCGTTTCGCGTCGCCTGACGGGGTTCCTGATCGTAAACTAGGAAAGTGTGCGATAAGGTCGCCCCCCCCCCTCCGGTCCCCCGGCGTAAAACTTCGGGCGAGACGCCTTCGAAAGAACAAAAATACGTTTAATTTGGTAATTTTGAAATGCGCAAAGCATCGTTGGCGGTTTCCAATATTCTACTATTTAAACAACTTTCTCGACGTAACCTCCGTTCGATGCAGTCTGTTGCAACACCGCCGGCGCATACCGCTAGATCGAAGAAACGATCCTCTTATTTTTATTTATTCCTTCTTGGTGCTCCAATATTTTTTTATTTTGAACGACCGTTTAATTTTTGTGTTCTATGGGCAGTTCGTTCGACGACTACGTCGTGCCCCTAAAATGCACAATTTAATCGATTTAATTATTGGGCCGACCCCCGTCGCTTCGGTACTAATTGCGAAAAGCCGCAACCGTCGATTTCTGATCAATTTCGAGCGACACGTTAAGACGACAAAGTTTGTTTTTTGATTGTCGTTTTTTTTTCCTGTACTTATTTGCCATCGTTTTTTACCATTTAAAAGGTGATAAAGTGTTTCTTGCTGTTGATTTTTTAAATTAGTTTTACAACAAAAAAATAAATGACGTTCACGTTTTGTTTCATACGCAAAATATTTATTTGACTTTTTTTCAGTCCCAAGTCAAATACAATAAATGATTTAAATATGACATCATGGATTCGATGGGCTATTTAAAGATTACTTACTTCGAACAACACTAATTACACTTATCTAACAATATTAACTACGAATTTACTTATTTGTAAACCGTCGAAAGTCGAAATTCATACGTGGATACGGGACAACCGAGATTTACTTACTTATTTTCAACATATTGACCGACTTCGCGATTGAATTAATTTTATTAGGCTTATTTGGCGTAATTTTGGCGCTATCAAAATTCATTTTCAATTAAAATATATCACTTAGGCGTTGATTTTAAATCCGACCGGTTTCACAACGTGCACACGCTCGCATCTTCACGATTGAAAAAGTTGTTTCGATCACAAACAGTTTTAAACAAAGATTCATTGAGTGGTTTTTGCTTAATTCTCGTAGGTAGGTAACTAGAGTATTGTCTCGAATTGTTTTGGTAATATACGGCGTGTCCACTGATTACTACTGATAGTAGATATCTATTGACTAAAAATTTACGAATTAAATCCCAGTCCAAATTCGAATTTTCAGGAAGATCGTCTCATTTTGAAAAAGTCCGAATTTTTACATCGTAGCAGTCAACGAACATATTTTTGACTTGATAATCCGACATGTTTGGTAATTCGACGTCCGACAATGTTTGTTTTTCTGTCACAATGCGATTAAATTACGGTACTGTAGTCACTCTCGTTCCGTTATTACGCAATTGTGCGTAAAAATCGATTACTTCGAATGGTACCCCCCGGTAATCAATAATTTTTGATAATCCGACGCCCATCGGTCCCATACCTCTCGAATTTCAAATGTCCGTGGCTGCAGCGAGATTCGAAACCGCAGCCGTGAGTGCGCTAGAAGGCCGGTCGAGATGCCGTCACTCTAGGCCACACGGCCCCCCCATTAATACGTTAATAGAATAAAATGGATGCTAATTATTTTACTTACAATTAGCTTTCGTTTTTCAACATCACCGATTATAAAATATTTTTTTTCAGAACGAGTTGAAACCAAGTAAGTAAAAAAAAAATTAAATAAAATAGAAAAATCTCTCAAAAAAGCAAAACAATCGAAATAAGCAAGCCGGTCTTTCTGAAAATTTGAGTTCGGGGGCTATTTTTAATTATAAACAACTTATTTCAAATCGATACATTTTTCTTGTAACGCCCTGTATACGAACGACTCCATTCGTATTGACCATAAACACTGTTCGAGGACAAGCACAAACTAAATCCAGAATATCAAAATTCAATTCGAAAATTTCAGGCCAATCGTAGACACGCTATATATACACGTGCGACGCCAACAAAACAACCAAGAGGGCACACGGACGAGTTTCGAATTTACGAACATCAATTTTGATATTGTAAATTCGAAGGACAAACGGCCTCGTTGACGACGAGTTCACAATTATTGAACAACATTTATTGCACGTACAGCTACATTTCAATTAAGTAGATAAGTACCTACTTACCGTAGGAAAAAACAATTAGATTTGAGGACTTAAATGTGATGCGATTAGGATGGAACCTCCGAGGTCTATTTCAGCTTGTTAATGCCAATTTATTTAGATGAAAACTATTCGGGACAAATCGCCGGTATTAAATTAAATTAAAAAATATATATATATTATCAGGGGTGTCGATGTCGACGTTTTGTTTTATTCGTAAAATTTTTGAAGGACCGACAAACGATTGTTAATTCGCATTTCGCGGTGCCGCCGATTTCACAGAGCTCAAAGTAGTCAGGATCGGGAATAAGAAATAAATGCGTGTATTTAGATGCAAACAAAATGAGTCACGTGCGACTCATAATGAATATTCATGTTCGCGTCCATACGTGACTCGTTAGATAATTCAAACGTAAACATACAAATATCAACAATGCAGTTTTCCTGGAATTTTCCTCGACACAATTGTAATTTGACGAGAATATTTTTTGGTTAATTACGCTTCTGCATTCTAGGCCTCTTCATTTTTTGGACATGAACCGATAGATTTTTTTTTATATTTTAATCTAATAAAATACAATTTCGTTTAATACATTCAAGTCCATTTGCGACATTATAGTGCCCTAATTTGTTAAAATCGCTAATGGTAATGTTCGATGCGAAGTTGCGGTTTCGAGCTTTAAATTAATGCGGCGGCATTGGCGGCACTTACGTGTCAAGCCGATAGATGGCAGTAAAAGCGTCAATGTTGAGCTTTACGCCAGTTTATGTATCTGTAGAGTTGAAAAACGTGTTGCAAAAATATGCCGGTTGTTCCTATTGTAGATCTCCCTCTTATTGAGCGATGACGAACGATTGCAAAAAAATTTTCAAAATTGAGAAAGAATTAATTTAAGAACAACACACACAGCGAAAATTTTCGGGAACGATCGAGAAGTCGAAAAACAAACATTGGCGGCTTTCGAAATTTGCGCCAATTTTAGGCGCCGCGTTTAATAAATAAATTGATCAAAAACGAACGGTATCCGTATTTAAGGTAAATTTTTTTAGAAAAACGGAAAGCCAATCGGCGAGCGAATTTCTTGGGACGGTATTTTCAATTTAATCCTCCCAATTTCGAAACGGTAGTCTAGTTTTACAGGTTATGTTTGCGTTGTTTACGTTTAAAAACTTTTTTAACGGGCAATTTTTGGAAAAATTTTAACTGGAATTATTTATTAGCGAGTAAGATATTCATAATTAATCGAACTTTCCAAGTCAAATTCTAATCATGTTATTAACCTGTTTTCCGTAAATGGCGATTTTGGAACAATGAGACACTTATTTAAATTAGTCAGAGGTTTCACCATCGTTTTTTTTTTCGAATTAGAGAGACATCGGGACGATTGGTTTGTTTTGGACTTTTTTTTTAGATTAATATTCCTGATTGTCGGTTCTCTTGCAAAGAAGGCATTGAAGGATGTTGTTTATAAAATAGTTGAATTTAAAGCATGAAACACTCGCTTGTTGCGTAAAGAAAAAGAAAGATAATCTAAACGTGCGAAATAAGATTGCGCCTAGAGATCGTGCCGCATAGAAAAGGACCTGTCAATCATTAACAAGTTCAAGAACACTCGAACAATGGGCGTGACCGAAATCCGAACTAAATCGAGCGGCACACAACTTTAATTATTCGTTCCGCTTCAAAATAGGTTGATTGACAGGTCGTTTTCTATATGGCACGATCCCCAGCTGTGTGGCGAGTTGGAAATTGTAAATTATTAAATATCTTGTTTTTCCACTTTTCGTCAAATTCGGCCAATGTCTCAATGTTTCCACTCGGGTGAGAACAATGAGACGTTTCCAAAAAAAAATTGTTTTTTTTTTTAAATCTCTCTCGATCAGTTTTAGGTTATTTTTGTGCAAGTACAGAGACGCGAACCTTCGTTTAAAAAAAATAATAACGAATAAGAAAATTCTTCGAAATCGAGTTGCAGAGCGTTCTGATCGCGTAACTTTCGGGAAGAAGAAGAAGATTCGTTGTTATTCCGCATTTTAACTCTTTTAGTCGACAATGCGAATTGTCGTGAGAAAACGCGTCGTCAATAACAAACTCGTAAAAGAGAGGTTGCGAAACAAAAAAAAAATGGGGGGGGGGCAACGGAAATTAAATAACATATAGCTGCTGATAATTTACATCGCGAACATTCGCGACTCGAAAGGCCAATATCTACGTACAATTATCAAACGCTATTATTAAAACAAACTTTAACAATCGTGCGCGCGTTCCATTGTTACCAGTTTTATTGTTCAGTTAAATGGGGCCTGGGATTTATCACGAACCGCAGAAATTAAGGAGCCGTGCCTAATGAAACTTTTAAGCGGCCCCCGCCGATACGAGTCGACGTATAATTAGTTTTTATTACGCGTTGCGATCGTTTAGAACGACACAAATCGGAGAGTTGCGCGACCGAAGGTTAAGAAAAAAAGGCCGCCAAATTTTTATTCGCAAAACGAAACGAAAAATCGGGGCGGGCGAGGGGGGGGGCAGTTTTGCAAATTGAAAAAGTGCAAAAATGCAACATTTTGGACGCGCGACAGCGGAATTTTTGATTTTTAACGAGCGTGGATTTGAAATTTTCTCGATATCCCCCTCTGTTGTTTAAATGATAAAAAAGGAGTTCAACGAACGTCGAGGACGCGCTATCCACCGTCGGCCATCGAATTTTCGAACGAGCCCATATTTCGACAAGTTCGCAATAGGTGTGTTGTGTATACGGAGAAAATCGAGTTTAACGCACAATAAATTTTGCAATTCAAATACGGGAGCTTGTCGTGGAGAGGTTGTTTGAAACATTAACAATTAAAATTGAAGCGGCCAACAAGGTTTACGATAGACACGACCCCATTTTACTACGCGACAACTGCAAAAGCGAATAACACGCGCGAGCGCTCAAAACCATCGAAAAAGAAGAAAAAAAAATTTAGCAAAATTAAATCGTTACGCGCCCTCGCAAAAGTCAAAGCACAACCCCTCGCCCCCCGCAAACGCCGCAACCGAACTCGCTCTGGGTTTAAAAAACAATCGAAGTGCGCGATCGAAAAATTAACGGGCCCTACTTAGTAGGTAAATCAACTAACATTTAAAAAAAAATTAAAAAAACACATTACGCAACCGAACGGTAGATTAATTATATTTTAGTTATATTAGTTTCGCGGTAGAGATATTTATATTTATGTTGGTGCAAAAACTTTCCCTTTTCGGTCGCGTTCTAAAATTCGCAACGAAATCCACTTCGTCCGCGTACGGATCGATCGATATGGGGGAGAGAAGAAAAACGTTTAGTTTCCGATTCGATCGGAAAATACGAGGGGGGGGGACGCGTCCGCGGCGAATGTGATTTAATATCGAATTAATAAAGTGTGCCGCGTTTCCGGTTTATGGGAGCCGCATCCGGTCATCGACGGCTTCGGTGGGGGGGCGGGGGTGGGGTGGGGGGAGAATAACTCCAATTACAACAAATTAATTTTCGAAACGAACCGTGTACGACTTTTTTTTACCACCAACACCACCCCCCCGCGCTGAGCCGCGTCGAACGGAAAACGAGCCTCCATTTAATGAAACGGCCGTGCGTGAATCTGATACGAACTAATCAAATTAACGAAGCACAGAAACCCCCCTCCCCCCTGCCGAGGAATTGCGATTTCGAAACGCCGCACGGCCATTTCGTAATATCCACACTGGGATCTCTGACCGTAATATGTCGAATACGTTATACGACGTTTTTGGCACTTTACAAATGAACGTTGTTTTTAATATTCGTGGCTCGGACGAAAAATGCCGGAGATAGAGCAAAAGGTCGTCGTCGTCGTCGTCGTCGGCGATAACAATATTAACGACCTACCTTGGCGGCTTAACGACGGGTCTTATCATAGCTGGCCTCTTCTCGTCCTTGTTGGGGAGTCGCAAGTAGTCTTGGTCTCCCAGCAAGAACAAATCTTTTGAAATAATCATGGCAACGGCGGCGCAGCAGCGGTCGCCCACGAAACACACTCAGACTTCGGAAAAATTCTTTTTATCACTGGCGCCCGGTCAAGAAGACATCGTCGCGTTACATCAACCGGTTAACTGATACCTCGCATCATCCGGGTCGGACGTGAGCAGCGCGCAAAAGTCCGACATCAACTTTTTCGCGTCTCCCCGAAAAAAAAATATATATATATATCAAACGATATACGCACGTGTACGGGACCTATCGCGCGCGAACATCTAACCGACACCGCCGTCAGACTGAAACTGAACTGAAAACGGGAGGTCGAAGCAGTCGCGGCGCGAGAGCACTTGTCGCGACTCCCGCACTTATTTATCCGTTCATCGGATATTTAACTCGCGCGCACCAGATTTCCCATCCGTTTATGTTCCATTATTTACGCCCTTTTGTCCGACATATACGGTATACGGGCTTCGGTTTCAATACGAAACCTAATCGGAATCGGCGTGAATTGTACGGTGTTTTATACAGGCCGACGAAGAGGACCCCCCCGTTAATGAGGACAGCGAAAGTAAATACGTAAAACTATTCGTTTTTTATATAGTTCTGTCAACGCAGGTTGTTAACTTCTCCTAATATATAGAGAAAAATAAACAGGGGCAACGTAAGCTTTCAAATTAATATTTGTAAGGGAGACCGGCGCAGAGTGGTCATATTTGGAAACAATTTGTTCTATTTTGAAACAAACAACATACAATAAGATGACATATGTTGCTCAATACTTAACAGACATTTGTCTACTAAATGACCTTACTAGTTTTACAAAAAAAACGTATTTATTCATTGTTTACAGATATTTAAAAAATATATGCATAAGTGACCCATATACGGGGTACACTGGTCACGATAAAGGGTACAGTGGTCGCTATTTTTTATAAAAGAGCAGTTCAATTACATAAACTAAACTTAAACAGCAAACTTGAAATTAAAATATAAAGTCTAAATTGATTAATAATACCTACTTAATATAGTTAAACCAATTATATACTTATACCAATAAAAATGAACTTAAAACTTAACATACATTATAAGATTCAAAAGCATAAGAAAATTTCAAAGAACTATTTATTCTTGCGGTTCCTCGAGTCTTTAGTGGGCCAAGCAAAATTAACTCAAATTAACAAAATTAAATAAGTTCATCTTAAAGTATTTCTTTTACTTGACCAATGTAAAATCTTAATTTTTTTTGTCGTAAAACGCATCAATACAAAACCGTCAATCTTGATTTCTTCACAAGTACCTGCTTCGTCATTTTCAAACGACATATCACTGTCTGTTGAATTTGAAAGTTTCAAAATTGACTCACAGACAAAATTGACCGTTGACTAATTGACCGTTCAAATAAAAATATGTAAAGTACACTTACATTCGTAAGAATAATTTATATCCTACTGTAATATTGCATATAAAATCATGTTTACTGATGGAGGCCACAATAAAAATATTGGGGCACAGTGGTCAACCCTTTTGAAGCATAAAAGCAGTGACCATAGAACCCTGTAAACCTTGTGACCACCGTGCCCCATAACTAACCTTAAAAATTTTTTGTAAAAATTAATTAAATATAATAAGAATTTTCTAACTTTTTTCATATAAAAACATTGGATTTGCATATTTAGATCAAAATATTAGTTGAAATAAAAAAATTGAAACTTACCAATATTTTACAACATGTGCACTCTAATAACAAACAAGAATTAAACCAAAAAGTATAAAGTTTTCAGTTTTCAAACTTTACAAATCTGTTGATAATAAGTTTGTTCATTTACTCACAGATGGAGAAACCTATTTATGAAGTTGTTTAAAAGTTATTGGAAAGTGACCACTGCACCCCTACGACCAGTGTGCCCCGGCCTCCCGTACTGATGATAAAGTACAGATAACGAACTTTTTTCAAAATTAAATCCTTATTTAAAGAAATAAATAAAAATTAGGGGTGAAATTTTTAAGGGATGGCACCCCTTAGGATTTTGTATCGTAGGTCTTGAGCAGCCATTTACAAAAATATGTAGTTTTTTGGCGATAGTTCTCGTTGTTCCAGAGATACTAAGCAAAATCGAGAATAGTTCCAATTTTCAAGGGTGGATTTCACCCTCTTAAATCGCGTAAGAGCACGAACGGAATACGGCTCTTAATTAGGGTTGACTAGTACTACAATGCCGCCGACTCGGTAGCCAAGTGGTCAGGAGACTGACCTCTCGTCCGATGGGTCCTGGGTTCGAATCCCGCGAGGATCGGTAACTTTGTATTAGTGTGTATTTGTTTCTAGAATGTAATGCAGAATTACGTTGAATTAGTTTGTATTACTTTGAATTAGTATTACTGTGTATAAAATTTACTATAGTTACCGACCCATCGGAATCCCGGCACGGGTGGTGAAATATCCCCCCTGGTAGGCATGGTAATCTCGGGGGGGGGGCACTAATTTTTCTACACCTGCTTAGCCATCTTTGTTAGCTTAACAATAAAACGAAAGACTAAAGAGATCAACTTACATCAAACTAAACCCCATCACACCGACGGCGATATTTACCCGGGTTTATCTTTATCCCCACACAGTTGCCTTATTTTCACTTTGTTAGCAAAATAACTACAGCAATTGCAGGAAAGTGTTAAATTTAATAAAAAAAGGGGGAAATTTAGAACAAGGACTATTAAAAAAAGTCACGAAGAAACTGGGATTATTAAAATATATTTTTTTTTAAGTAAAGAGATGGCAAAATAAAAAGTTAATCGAGAAACTTGGAGACGATGTCCCAAATGGATTAAATTTGTTTTTAATTCAACATTAACAAGGTATTAAATACGTAGTAAAAAAAAGTTTAATATATTATTGTATCTATAATACTTATTTAAAATAAAACAAATCACAAATTCAAAAAATATCACAAATCAAAAATTTGCATTCTCATTCAAAATTCCATTTCCAAAAATCTCTCAAAATAAAATAAATTAAAAACAATAAAAAAAAATTAAAATCGTGAGGTATTTTTTCTTAATACTCGTAAAATGCAGACTAAGCACTGCTGCCGCTGCGACTGTCACTTGTCTATAACAGATTATCATAAAAAAATCATTTCTATTTCCTATCTTTTTCTCGTCATCGTTTTCCCTCTTTAGCCAATTTCCGGCGTAGATTTTTTCGTCGACTGCGAACTTGCATCATTACCTACGCTTCATATTTCACCAACTACCGTGATCGCGAAAACGCGCGTAAGATCAAATTTCGTTCGCGAAATTGAACCGTCGAATGTTTGAGGGTAACCCTAACCAAGACCCTAACCGAGTCCCTATCCAAGAGCCTAACCAAGCTCGATTTTCAGATAATTTGCGTTAGAACTTTTTGGTTGTAATCCTTTTAGAGAACACAACACTCGCACACTGACACGCAAAAAGGCCTTATAAACCGAACGAACACTCCTCGCACACACGAACAATACGACGCCGTAATTTAAAATTCGATCTACTGAAACAAGCACTGCCGCTCTGTACCACTAACGAGAATAATCTGAACCGGCTTCGCCAGAATTCTATATATTCTATAAAAACATTCATTTCTTTGTTCGCACTGCGATAAGGTATGAAAGCAGGGTAACGCACCTGTTTTATTTATTAGTTGCTTTGTATTTTATCGGTCGCATAAAAATGCGATTAAACTTTCATCCGGTTTATGACTTGTAATAGGGAACTTTTCAATGCTTAAGGGCACGCGAATAGTTTGTAAATTAAAAATAGAGTAAACTTATAATTCTGCGGTATAAAGGCAGTAATTATTCAAATAATTTTAAACTGGTAGGTATTTGGTTTTTTTGATTTTTTGATTTGGATCTAGACATTTTTATAAAGGCACACGAATAGTTTTTACATTAAAAATAGAGTACGTTTATAATTCTGCGGCATAAAGGCAGTAGATAATGATTATTCGAATAATTTTACCGTATAAAAAATACATAATTTTAGAATAAATTTCCTAAAAAGTACATTTTTTTATCAAACTCCAGTAGGAGGGCGAATAAGTTGTGATTTTTTGGAGTGCATTTCAAGTTGTTAGGTATTTTTTACTTGATTACTTGGTATTTATTATAAGTAAAAAAGCATTACGAAAAGTAATTTTCAACGTCCTGTACCTCGAAAAGGGACGACCTTCGGACAAATATGTTTTAAGCAAACCCCACTTATTTTTCCACTGTTCTATCGCCTTTAGCAATATTACCATGTTATTCTGAAACGCCCGGTATATTTTTATTTGCGCCTTCAAATGCGCGCGAGATAATAAATCGATCAAATGTCAATCGAATCTTTAGAAAATCACAAAGTGTTCGATAAAATGTGTATGACGTAGTTTTCAATTCTATCGCGAACGAAGTCTGTATCAAATCACTAACGATCTTATCCCATATTTTGGTATTTCCCTCTATAATCTTGTACAACAATAAAAAAATACACTCTCTTCTTTATTAAAATTTATCGATACAATCGTAGGTGCGTTATTTAAAGGAAACCGCAAACGGTCAAAGAATTCTTCAGATAAATTCTAGATTTCGACCGTTAAAATAATTTGTATTTATCTTGTTATTTCCGTTATTACATACATACCTATGTGTAATCAGATGCGCGACTGTTAAATGAGTTAGCAACAACCTCCAGCGTGTATTTAATAATCCTAATCAATCCAAAATGCTGCAGCTATTTATTTGTTTATTCTATAAAAACATAACTAACTGCAGGCTTGCGGGTCGTTATTTTAAAGATATATACCGGATGGCCGCGACATGTGAAAATATTTAATGCGCATTTTGTTTATCTTCCAAGTTTAAAATTCGGTCGGTTATGAAAATATAAATTTTTAATTTGGAATTTTTAACCGAAAGGGACGTTGACTTTTACGATAGATATTTTAAGTAGCAACCGTTAGCATATACGAGAACACAGTTGCCTGAAGTTTTAGTGGAAATTCTGGGACATCCCGTATAACGTAATGGGGGTAAATTTAAACCGAACCGAAAGTTCCAGAACCTTTCAGCTTGGCACGAACCGCATTTCTTCGAATGCCTAAACCCGTCCTAAATAACTATTCGGAAGTCCAAGGGGAAAGTTCGGAAAATATGGTAATTTTAGTCAATATTCCAGGCTCTTTGCGTTAGGATTTCCGATTCCTCTCGACGGTTTCATATAACAAACATTAAATTCGAGTTCAAAAAATTATTTCGACGCCGAAAATTTGTCTCTATAAACTTATAAATTTTTAATTTTAAATATAGGCAATGGAAATGTTTTTTCAACAACACGACACACCTGCACGTCACGACCTGTTCGAAAAAAGGCACGGCGATTTTTTTTATTAATTTTTTTAATTAATTTGGAAGTTAAGCGATAAAATTCAAGTTTTTTGGTATTACTTAAATAAGTACTTTTTACTTAATAATTTGATAAATTTTGAAAGTAAGAGATTTGCCGTATTTATTTAAATTACTTTTAAATGAGAACTTGTTCCAAGTACCAACTAGTGCCCGAGGGAAAAAATTAACGAATAATATGATATTATATCGATTATGTCTAGATATAAAAACGTGTCTAGGTACCTATAGAAATGCGAACAAATGAATTTTACATTTCATAAACAGGTAAAAGATTACCTATCTGTGGAAAAAGTGAATTCTTCTTGCAACTGTATGAACACACCGGCGTTTTATTTGACAAAAAATAACCTGAATAGATTCTTGAGAGAGAAGCAGGTGTATGTATAGGTATTATTTAAAATATTTAGTAGTATGGCCGACGTCTGATCCCCAAAAAAATATGCGTTATTGTGTAAAATAGAGCGAAATTTTCACATGGAAATAAAAAATATCCAGACGGGTATAAACCTAACTTAGAAGATTGTTCGGCGATTTTCAAGTCTAACAACAAGTTAAATAAACGATCATTAAATAATTTCAACTTAATACGGTTAGAATGACCTAAAATATAAATTAATATAACATTTTATTGATATAAAGTGAGAAATTTGCCGAGAAGAAAACTTTAATTCAAATTAATTATTTCGCGCCATCGTACGGGCTCGCAGTGGCGTAATAAAAATCGACGAAATAATCTTTAAGGTAAGCGTACACTGTGACGGGCCGCAGCGGGTCGCATCGCAGCGCAAAACTCGCAAGCAGTTTTGAAACTTGCGCGTCCAGCATTTAAAAATTTAAAAATCATAACATAACCTCAAACATGTCAATCGCTATAAACACAGCGAACTGTAAATCTCATTAAAAATTAACGACGTAAGCGCGCCGCCTCGTTAATTCAACCATAGCACTCATTTCGGTGTTATAATGAGCTCATTATATAGACGCAAAATATGAGTAACAAACACCTAATTCTTGTAAAAAACATGAAAGTATAGCTACTCAAATAATTGAAAATTCCATTGGCGGCACTTAAAGTCCGTCAGCAAGAGTTCAGGTGGCAATTCAAAACATCACTTGACCTCGTCCTCGAGCGGGAGCGTTCAAGGTCAAGGTCGAATGGTGGGGGAGGGGGGAGCGGTGGTTCCGGAACTCTCCTCTGATCAATTTTCTCCCGCCACCGACTAAAGATATCCACGCATTTTCGAGTGCCGCCAATGGAAATTCGCCGCGAAATTCGAAAAACGCCAGTTGGGCGCTACGTAATTTTATCAACGCGTAATCGCGATCAGTTTGACGGTCGAGATGGTAAGATTATTTTTTGGTTAAAAAAAATCGAATTTTCCAGACGAACGAACTCCCCTAACGATAGGGGATAATTCGATTAATTTAAACCCGGATTAACTAAAGATCAAGTTTACTTACCTGAACTTGATTGTTTTCATGGTGCCCAAGACAATTTTATAGGTAATGCCTGTAACGTTAATTTATTCAATTTGTATTTTGTAAGTGCCCTTGCACACTAGTGTCGCGGTTCACGTCGGCGTCGGTTGTATTTAAGGCGCGAAGTGCCGCGTCGATGCGGTCGCAAATTTGCACGTGACGCCTTCGACGGGTTTTTTTTTGTTTTGTTGATTTCGGACAGAAAAGAGACCGTCGTTTACATTAAACCTCACGTGATAGTATTGTGTTTTGATCGTCTATTTTATTCATTTCTTTTTTAAAATAAAATTTAGGTATCTGACAATAAGTTGTTTTTATTATTTTTCTCGAAAGTGGAGAGATTGCGAAATCAATGCGGACCAAAAGGTCCGTTTAACGTATGATTGCCTATTTACAAAATTCTTTTTAATTCTTTGTTCGTAAAATTGGGGTCCGTAAAATAAAGGTTTCCCTGCATCTATTTGTCTGTTTATAAAGCAATCAATGTAGTTAAGTTTTTCAATCGCCAATTAACTCTGACCATTAGCCAGAAACTATCGTTTCGTTTCAATATAACCATTCCAATGTAACCATTTTGACAACGGGACATTTGGACACTCGCCCGCTCCATCCTCCACTCGGCGTCTATTTCGCTGTTGGTCCCGAACGCGAGACGCAAACGTGCCGTGCCGAACGATCGAGGTTCAAACCTCCGACGGCACGAACTCTAAAAACGCGACAGCCTTAATTTCAACGAGGAAATCGACTTTACAATTTTAATTTGTTTAATTAGTTGTCGCTTTGTTTACCGAATCGACGTACGTAGAATAGAATTATAATATGTTAATCGTAATAAAATAATTAATCGACAAATTTTGACAAAATTTCAAAAATTATAAAATTGATGGCGGCGAAGTTTCGTTGAATATTAGCAGATTAAAAAATAAATAAATAAATAAAAACGCCCATTCGAATATCGTCGTGAAAGCCCCACTTTCGCCGTATAAAAACAATAGATTTACAAGTACCAAACGCCACGCACACTTCGATAATACAAATGTAGATTAATTATGTAAAATGGGAAAATTGACGATAAAAAGCTTCAAAATGTGTATATGTTAGTTCCGTAATTTTGTTGGCCAATGAATATTAAAAGCAATCAAAAGTGGTTTTATTGTTGTTATATTAAGTGTTATATTACCTACGCGAAAACAATTATTGTCAGGTAAATAAACTCGTTTTAATATCAACCTAGAGTTAGATTACCTAATCTAATTTTTTTCTCGGCCGTTAATCTAGATAAGTTTAATCCTGTTATTGACGACTGCGGGACAATTTATTAAGTTAGGTGCATGTTTGTTTACTCGTCTTTCCATTTTTGGATATTTTTTATTTTCGCGTAAAAGACCAGACGATTTCACATAAAAGTGGTTTGTTTTTTTTTTTTTTTTGGATAGGTGTCAGACGTCGGCAATACAACCAAATACATTTCGCATTAACAGGGACAGGTCGCTTCTCACCCCAGCGTGTGTTTGTCGGTCACTTTCGTCGCACAAACAAGACGGACAACGCAGCGGAAAACACGTCAGACGAAAACAGATGGACTGGGTATTTTTTTTTCGTGCCTTTATGTCTGCGATGGCTAGGGTATTAGTGAAATCTAAAATTCCTCTATTCATCTTTAAAATGAAATCCATAAAATAAAAATATAGATAGGTATAAATGAATTTGTCTAAAGACCGGATGAAAAATTATATAAAAGGAATTTCATATTGACTTTCAAGGCGCTAAAACAAATATCGTTTAATGTTCCAAAGAACATTCTAGATTTTCCGGATCGTGCGCGCGTCGCTCGCGGAACAGGGGGGAACGAAAAAAGTGTTTTTTGACTCTAACTCGAAAACGCGCAGAGATATCAAAATAGACTTTATTATAAATAATGTAACCCTTTAAATTTTCTACAAAAAAGGTTCCATACAATTTTTCGAAAGAACTTATAGTTTTTCCGTAAATGAGGTTAGAATATATGCATATTTGTATTATAGGTAATAATAATTATATAAAATAAAAACTTTTGGATTAAGTATGTAGGTCGAGGACTTACTGTACTTACCTGCTTATTGTTACATATTTATCGATTTCCTATTGTATTTCCTATGCAATACAAATACGCTCAAATTCTAACCTCGTTTACGAAAAAAACTATAAGTTCTTCCGAAAAATTGTATAAGACCTTTCTTGTAGAAAATTTAAAGGGCTACATTGTTTATAACGAACTCTGTTTTGATATCTCTACGCGTTTTCGAGTTAGAGCCAAAAAACCGTTTTGAAGCACTTTTTTCCTTCCGCCGCTCCGCGAGCGACGCGCGCACGACCCGGAAAATCTAAAATGTTCTTTGGGACATTCAACTGAACCAAAATTTCCAAAATTTTCCAGGTCGTGACCGTTAATTTTCCTTATTCGACTGGCCTTATTATGTAGGCATGTATTTCTATTGAGCACAGAACACAAATTCAATTTGTTGTCAGCCTCGAGAGGCTATAAGTCGCGTCGAAAATTACAGCCACTAAAAGTTTCATAGTTTGTCCGCAATAAAATGATCATTTATCATTTAAAATGTTGTTTTTCTCCAATAAAAAAAATAGATTAAGTTTAGAGGTCAAGGCAAAATTATAAACAAAAAAATAAGTTTGCTAGATTCGAATAACGACTAAAAAATATATATATTTTTTCGTTAAATTCGAAGATAATCGTCGAGAAGTATCTGTGTAACTGTGCGTGACGCGGCACGGCAAAGTATTTTTTTGTTAACAAACCATAATACCTATACCTAAATTAAATGGACTTGGAACTCAAATTTCCAAAATTTACTATCGGAGGAAGGCTTCGGGACATTTACGTATATTATGGTTTGTTTAAAAACATATGTGCCGTGCCGCGCCACGTCATACCGTCCCTTAGGCTCCAGAATAAAATAAATATGTATTAAATATTCAATTAGGCCGGTTCTAAGTATTAAACATATTACCAACAACTATTATTTGCGCGATGAGACGATTTCCTTGTAATTTTGGCGTAACGCCGCGAATTCGGAATTGGACGTTTCGACGCCGCCGTCGCGACGTGCGTCCGTATCGACGCGGCCACTTCGACGTCGACGATCTCATCGGCAATTGATGTAGACGGGCACCTACAGCCAAAATATCATTCGATTCGTATCCCAACCCTTAAATCTTTCCAACTTTCACGATCTTCCGTTCTTCGTCCGGCCCACGTTCTTTTTGTCCCGTCCACCCTACATTTCTCTCATCCGTATTTCAAAGACGTCTGTTTCTCGTTTCGACGATCAAGTCCAAGGTTTCTAATCCATGAATTTCTCATTTCCACGAAGTTCTCCGACGGCGGTGGGAAAACAAAGTTGACGTGATTACACGTGTAATCAGACTACTTAAAATAAATGCTGGATGCAATGAACTTGAAATATCGAGATAACGATCGCTGGTATTTATTTACATGCTCTAATCGCCCAAAGTTTTCTGTTTACTTTCATCTATCTCATCTATGTATAATTTAACATCTTTCAAGTTTGTCTTTTTTTTTAAATTTAAATAGGTACGTAAGTACATCGTTCCTAGTTTGAGTTTTATTATAAAATTTCATGGATCGGTGCCGACATGACCGTGTAATTTATTGACTTTGTACTATTATCTCCTTTATAATACTATCAGCATTGTGTAATGTTTCCGATGATTTGTTCCCTTACTTAACGGTTTTCTAATGCTGTTATTCGTTCACGACCTTGAAGCCGAGTACATCTATAAAATTCTTTGTTTCGTTTTACATTAAATTGCCTTTGTACAGGGTGCTTCGAAAATGTTGAGCCGACTGAACGGCTTAAGAAAAAATAGTGTTTTGCCCGACACTACTGGCTACAAATAGTCGCGTTCCTCTAATCGCTAAAGTGCTTATTTAAAGTTTTAAAACCCGACTTAAATCCAATTGATTTTTATCTGAGCACTTGTTTTTACAAAGCTGTTTATTTTTATTTATAATATAAAATGAAAGATAATTTAGGTACCTGCACGCATATTACATGACAAACGAAGGCCGCGTAGTTTATTAGTGGGCATTGTAAAATACGCGGTACAACGCGACGCAACTGTGCGAGACGTCATCGTCTACGTCACCTTTTATTGTCGACGTGCACCGGAATAAAATTTGAACGGCCTTTAGTCAATAAATTTTATTAGTCGTGCGCGCAGCGTACCTAAAAAAAAAGAAGTAAAACGGTCGTGTGTAGATGGGCGAAATACTCTAAGAAGTAGACGTTCCGGTCTTGCATTCCTTCTGTGGCATCAAATTAACCTAATCGATTATACGGAGATGCTCGAGCCGCAAAAGAGCAACCCCCGTATAATTGCGAAGCCGTTTTAAATGCAAATTTCCCACTCGGGATCTAATTTATTGTAACTGCCGGTTTTCTATTTAAATGGTTTGCCACTTGCGATTATGCCGGTCGATGTTTAACTAGTCTTTCTTCTTTTCTTTTTTTTCGACGTTCGGCTTTTGCCGATACGGAACGCGAACGACGCTCGATTGTTCGAGTTGACTTTCCGCGACGATCTCCCAGGAGCCGTGGTGGCGCGGAGAGCTGGAGCCCACGGTTGCGGGTTCGAATCTCGCCACAAACACAACCTAATCCCCATTTGTACATCCCTACCAACCCATTATCAATCATCAAACAAAAATATATTAAATATAAAAAAATAGATCGGTTTTTGAGTTTCAGTTCGGCACGGCAAGTGTAAACGTGAGACGTTAACGTAGTAGTACCACCTTCGTGTACTCATTAGCCCACGATCAGTATTTACAACAGTTCCTTTTCGCTTCTTTAAAAAGCCAAATGGGGCGTGACACCTGCAGAAAAAGCGTTCACATTTCGATTTAGTATTAGCTTGTTCGAACATAACGATTTGTTTGATTTGCAGACAAATTGACCACTTCTTCGTCTACATCCGGCAACAAATCAGTCGATTGGTGTTGGTAAACATGAAATCGGCAACGCTATCAGCGCCGCTTGGAGCACCTACGTAAGTACTTCACGATAACATTTGCGAATAATTGACCTTTATAAGTAGACGTTTACGTACTATCACATCCATAAATAATGTCCTTCGTATGAGTCGCGACAAGAAAACGCAAGGCTTAGCTTAAATAAGTCAATTATTTGCGCAAGATTATGATTTCGGTTTATCTACAATTTTGGGCACATTTTGGCGTATCCCCCCCTAAAAACTTACATATTGCGTATTACTAAAAAATGCAACAAATGGATATCCGGCTTTATGGTGGAAATGTCTAAGACTACGGTTACAGCGTAAGCGAATAGTCGCGCAAATCTCGCGAACGTTGAAAAAACAAGAAACCACCTCTTCGTCGCGCGAATTCGGGCAAAGGTCAGTTCCTTATGCAGTGTAGCACATTTAATTACATGTAAGTAGGTACTTATGATGTCAGATGTGCTTCTAGTATTATGGGAATCCGTTAAAGCAAATTCCATATCAAGGATTAATGACCATTGTAAAATGCAAATTAAAAATAACAAACCGCGATATGGCCGTGGATAATTAATTATTAATTTAATAATTAACATTGAATGAAACAATAAGTTCGTATTCATAATTTTTTCAAGTTTTTATAGGTCATTTTATTTATTAATTTCGCGAACGGAATCTTCGTTTTTAACCCTCCGCGGGCAAGCGTATTATATTTCGCAACATCCGTAGGCAACCTGGGTGGTTTACGTCGACAACTGATTTTTTTACTGGTCGTGGTGGTTCTCGAAAAAATTTGAAAAAATTTCAGAATCTCCTCCACATTAATTCACCTACGATCGTTCTTCGAGTCGAATATTTAAGGAATCGAGGGGCGAAGATAAAAATTTGGGGGGGATTTCGAGAAAAATGACATTTTGCTCCGTATAAAAACCGCCCGGACGGAGGATTAAAACCGGTTAAAACAAGTTGACGGGTGCCCGACGTTTTTTGCGCCAATTGTTAGTGCTTCATAAACGAAGTCGTCAAAAGTGCATGGAATAAATCGCTATTTTACGAATATCTCGAAAACGGCGCATTTTATCGAAAATTACAAAGAGAGATGTTCGTTAAAGTATTTCGTGACAATTCTAAAATATATTTTACGTTACTGATCCGATAATTAATAGCGCAGATAGTCCGGTTTAAAATGTTTAGTCGGCCGCCATTTCAAAAAAAAAAACGTTCAAGACGCACGTTTCGCGCGTAATTTTCCATTGTGACACGGGTTTGACACATTCACAAAGCACGCTCTTTGAACAGTTTTCGAAACGGCGGCCGATCGAACATTTTAAACGGGACCTCCTTCGTTATTAATTGGCTAATCGGTAATGTGAAGGGTGTTTTAGAATCGTCATAAAATGCTCTATCGAACATTTCTCTTTGTAATTTACGGTAAAACGCACCGTTATGGAGATATTCGTAAAATAGCGATTTTGATGCATGCACATTTGATGATTTTGCGATGATCGGCGCGAAACCGTCGTTAGTGCTATCAGGAGCCTGTTGACTTCATGGATCCTGGAAACATCGCTCTATTACCTATACATAGTCAAGTTTTGTAGTTTGAAATTGAAACTTAACGCGCAGACGATCATTACAATACGGATAATAATGGAAAATTTCCATTCGAATAGTTTTCTTGTACTTTTTTGTGCCTTTCAATTTATTTTTGTCTCATCGCGGGTCACGATGTTATCAATCGAAATGTCCTCCCACCGATTTGTGTCCGAAATTCCCGTGGCTTTTATTCCTGCATTTTCGGCGAGCGCTTGCTCGTAAAGAAAGTAAGTGACTAGGTAAAACATCCGTCATTGCTCTCGCACAGTCCGTTTTTGTCGTCGAAACGAAAAAAGGAACGAGTTTTTTTTTTACTGCTACGCCGAAAAGTTTACTGCTTCCAAATGTCCAATAAAACGAAACCGTCTCGCGACCTTATCTCGCACATTTAAAAAACGATTTAAGTCGCTGCATTTTGTTTTAATGTTGTTTATGGGCTCATTAAACCTTATTATTCTAATTGTTACGTCTAAATAATTTCGTCTAATGGAAAATTACGCGTTCCGAAAATTTTAAAAGAACGCCTTCGCCCAAAACGCTTACGTAACTCGACGTAATCTTCGTCGTTGCCTAAAGTTTCATTTTCACGCGGCACAGTGCGGGTTTTCGGGTGGCTGTAAATAAAATAAAATCGATTTTGTCGTCCGCATACCGTTAAAAAAAAATAAAACAAACAATTCAAAGTACCAGTTTAAAATTTAATCTCGTCACCCGTAGACAAATATGTATTTATAGCCTAATTTTTTGTCGGTGTCAGTGGCCCCTGATAAGAAGAGTTTTGGGTTAGAAACAAATGTTTATAAACAATAAACAAACATAACGAACAATGAATTCACATAATTCGAATCGATAATTTTTTTTTTTTTAAAGTCGTCCGATGCACAATCCGGACGAATTTTGTTTACACGGACCTCCCGATATTTCGGCCGATTACGCGCTAACCGCAAGTTAAGCGATATTGGTGCACTTAATCATCGACAGAGCCGTACGCCGCCGCGGCTTTTAACAGCTGATACATCGTTATCTATTTAACGTACAATTTTCATGTCGACGTAATGGAAGTTCAATAACTTTTTATAAGATTATTACACTTAGATACGTCGGGTTTAATAAACCCCGGGCGAAAAGTGTTACAACAATTTGTGGTTTACTTCTTCCCTTCGGTATCTCGCGCGGCGCGATAAAAAATAATACCGATTAGGAAAAACTAAATTTAAACAATTAAAAACAATTTTTATTACTCGAACTATTGCATTTTAACAAAAATAAACCGACAAACAAAATATCGATTGGAAGGGGGCTTGTTAAAAAGTTAAAACAAAGAAGAAAAAAAAGACCAGTCTGCGGAGGTTTTCGGAATATCCTCGGTATCGGCGGCTAGTTCTCGTTAATTAGCGCAATTGCCGCTCTAAAACCGAAAACAGTCATTACAAGTCTTACATTCACATTCCGTCCATTGTTTTACCGTAAAATCGCCGTCTCCTGTTCGTTCCGGTTCCATTCCACGATTCCCGGATTCGACATTTTGTGGTCGAAAAATTTCGCGAGGCCTCCCCGCAGCTCCTCGACGATTTTAAAAACGGCGGGCGAGCACGGAACCGTTAAATCTACGCTTCCGAACGACACGGCGCCGTACGCGGTCTCGTCTTCCGCGTACTTGTAATCGTCGCCGAAAAGGATCAACGACAAAGGACTTACTAGGGTCGCGTCGTGGACAAAATCCGACGACGATTTCAGTTTTATGTAGTACGCAAAAAAGCACGACACGTGTCTACGTACGTCGACCAAAATTGATTTCGGATGAAATTTGATTTTCTCCTTTTCCATGGTGAACAAACGTTTTTTGTTGCTGAAATAAGGAATCGCATCATTTGGGCTATAAAAAAAAAGTGGTTTCTTACATGTAGGCTCCGATATTTGGATAAAGACCGGCGCAGATGATGGTTTTTAGTAACTTGACGTTCTTCGAATTCGCATTCGAGCTCGGATCTTTCGGATCTTTGCTGTTAACGAACCGCGCCTCGTACAAGTACTCCATAAATTGCCCCTTCATGTTTTTCAACTGGGACAACGTGTGCCAGCTGAGGAAGTAGTTCCAACAGAACTGTTTGGCGGCGTAATGGCTTTTGGTTTCGTAGGAACACAGGGCCTTTATCAACAGTACGTGATCGCTTTCCGGGTCCTCGGACAGTTCCAGTTTTTTGACCGCGACCTCCCTCTCTTTGCCCAACGGCGTCTGGAACGGGTCCTTGTAGTCCAGGGCGGCCGCGACCGACAGAATTGGATCCACGCAATTGAAAATCGACGCCAAAACGATCATCTTTCCCAATTGGGGGGCTATCGGCAGTCGCGCCAAATGATACCCGAGCGGCGTAAGAACCTCGTCCTCGTCTATGGCGTTCAACCTCTTCAAGAGACTCAGCGAAACGGCGATCGCGTCGGGTTGCGGGGCGTCCATCAGTCGGCCAAGGAAATATTCGGCCTTTCCCAGCTGCAATATTTTCAGCGTCAAAATCGTATTTTCCAGGCGCGTGCGCAAGACTTCCGGTTTTTGATATTCCTCCAGCATCGTCTTTCGCGCGCGAGTGAACAGATGATAGCATTTTCCGGGTTGCACGCGACCCGCCCGTCCCTTACGTTGACTGGCATTAGCTAACGATACCCATTCGGGATTTATGGTGTTGGTGTTACTGCTGACGTTGAAATTCGTCAACTTTATTTTGCCGCAATCGATAACGAACACCACGTCGTCGATTGTGATCGACGTTTCCGCTATATTAGTCGATAGCACGATCTTTCTAATTCCATCCGGGGGCCGTTCGAATACCTGTCTCTGGTTTATCGTGGGCATCATCGAATGCAAACATATAATGATGAATCGGTTACTGGGAAACGATCCGGATTGTTCGAGACGCTTGTGAAGCGACGATATATCGGAAAAACCAGTCAGGAAGACTAATATCGCACCTTGATCGCTTTCTTTCGCACAAATATCCTCGATCAACGCCAACACCAAATTCAAATGCAAATCTTCCACCAAAGGATTTCGTAATTGTCTTAAAACGTGACTCGAATATTTTCGATCGGACTCCAGTTGATCGACGTAAGGTTTCATGCATTGCTCTTGAAACTTGCATTTCTTCTTCTCGGCCCTTAACGGAGTAGGTATCACAAATTTGGTCCGTTCGAGGGCGTCCTCCAAATAATACTCTTCAACCGGATACGTCACGCCCGGAATGTTGATGTGCGGACAATTGTTGTAATATCCGGAAAACTTGTCCGCGTTCAACGTGGCGCTCATCAATATCAATTTCAGGTCGTTCCGTTTAGATAATACTTCTTTTAATAAAGTTATGATGAAGTCCGACATCACGTCGCGTTCGTGGATTTCGTCCAGTATTACGTGCGAGACCCTCGATAAATACGGATCTTCCTCCATCTGTTTGAGGACGATGCCGGTCGTGCAAAAAACCATCGAGCCTTTGTCGCGCGGGATCAGTTTATCTAAACGTATGTTGTAACCGACGCTGCGGCCGAGCTTCTCGATTCTTTCCACCGCCACCCTCTCGGCGACGGAAATTGCGCTGATGCGTCTCGGCTGCGTGCAGACGATATGACAAAGGGAACCGTCCTCTTTCGCGATGAAATCGTCCAAAATGAACTGGGCCACCTGGGTGGTTTTGCCGCAACCGGTTTCCCCGCTGATCACCACCACCTGATTGGCCTCGATCAACTTCAAGATCTCGTTTCTTTCGGCATAGCTCGGAAGAGTTTTCCTCTTCCTCAGCAACTGATCGAAGTGCGGGTCTTGTTGTCGAGATTTGGATTCTAGCAACAGCTGTTTGTCGAGTAGCGGGTTGCGCGTGATTTTCGAGACGCTGTCCGTCAGCCTCTCTTCTATGGTGCCCATGATTAGGTTCTTGAATCTCATTTGAAACGGCACGTTCGTCGCCTCGGTGGACGATTTGTAAATTTCAATCAGATCCTGTATCTCTTGTATTTTAGATTCGTCCAACGCGACAGCGTCCGTCTGCAACAAATAAATAATCGTGTAGTGGTTATTACGCGTGGTACCTTTTTTGGCTGTCCAAGATGTGTGGAGCGAGCGAGCGCGGGCCGCTTTGTTATGGACGGTTCAATATACGGGAGAGCCCAAAAGTGCAGCCACGTCTCCTTACCTACCTTTGTTGGGCAAACGGGGCGGAGTTTTGGGAAAAGGCGCGATAAAGTTTATAAACAAAAGCTTCGGTAATATATTCTACGGATAATTTTAAAGACTCCAAGCCTGAAGTCGAAAGACACTTGCCATTTGGAGGGAGGGGGGGACGTCGCGACATCATCGTCTTTCCAGTACCAACTCAATTGAGAACCTTGCCCAAATTTTCATAAGGAGGCCCAACTGAAGATAGCAATGAACCATATACCGTTTGAAAGCCCTCAACAAGTACTACAACGTAGGTCCAAGCATAAGTCACGAAAACGGAGTAGAACATTTTTACGAGCAATCAAATGTTTTATATCGGTTTTGTAACTAAAGACATTTATCGATAGAATTCATGAACAAGTACTCATGTGTTATATACCATCGGAAAGTGTGCTTCGAGATCTTTATGATGGTGTTAAATTCAATGTCCTAACTGGAGGTACAAGGGCACTTTCAATCCTTTAAATGGATTTTTATATAAGCATTAAAAGTGTTCTTGTACCACCAGTTAGGTCGTTGAATTTATCATCAACGTAAAGATCTCGATGCGCGCTTTCCAATGGTGTATGGCTCGTGAGGGTCCGTCGACGTATGCATGTCTTTGACGGAATATGCGTTGCTGGGCCCGGGCAAAAATCCATTTAAAGCATTAAAAGTGTACTTGTACCACCAGTTAGAACGTTGAATTTGATACCATCGTAAAGCTCTCGAAGCGCACTATCCAATGGTATATGGTTCGTGAGGGCCCGTCGACGTATGCGTGTCCTAGATTGGTTACAAGTTGCTGGGCCCGTATAAAAATCCATTTAAAGCATTGAAAGTGCCCTTGTACCACCAGTTAGGACGTTGATTTTGAATCCATTGTATAGATTTTGAAGCGTACTTTCCGATGGTATATGGCTCATGAGGGTTAGTCGACGTATGCGTGTCCTAGACTGGTTACAAGTTGCTGGGCCCGTATAAAAATCAATTTAAAGCATTGAAAGTGCCCTTGCACCACCAGTTAGGACGTTGATTTTGTCACCATTGTATAGATCTTGAAGCGTACTTTCCGATGGTATATGGCTGGTGAGGGTCCGTTGACGTATGCGTGTCCTAGACTGGTTACATGTTTCTGGGCCTGCATAAAAATTCATTTAAAGCATTAAAAGTGCCATATTACCACCAGTTAGGACGTTGAATTTGACACCATCGTAAAGATCTCGAAGCGCACTTTCCGATGGTGTATGGCTGGCGAGGGTCCGTCCACGTATGCGTGTCCTGGACTGGTTACAAGTTGCTGGGCCCGTATAAAAATCCATTTAAAGCATTGAAAGTGCCCTTGTACCACCAGTTAGGACGTTGATTTTGTCACCATTGTATAGATCTTGAAGCGTACTTTCCGATGGTATATGGCTCATGAGGGTTAGTCGACGTATGCGTGTCTTAGACTGGTTACAAGTTGCTGGACCCGCATAAAAATTCATTTAAAACATTAAAAGTGCCCTTGTACCACCAATTAGGACGTTGAATTTGACACCATCGTAAAGATCTCGAAGCGCACTTTCCGATGGTACATAACGCATCAGTATTTGTTCATGAATTCTATCGATAAATGTCTTTAGTTACAAAACCGATATAAAACATTTGAATGCTTGTAAAAATGTTGTACTCCGTTTTCGTGACTTACGCTTGGACCTACGTTGTAGTACTCGTTGCGAGCTTTCAAACGGTGTATGGTTCATTGCTATCTTCAGTTGGGCCCAGTTCCATATAAAAACCCGCAAGGTCCTTTGGGCAAAAAGGGGGGCGAGGGATGGAATATTTTAGAGCCTCCTCGTCAGTTAAAATTGATGATAGTGGCGTTCTATATGTATTTACGGGCCATATTCGACATATTTAACCGAAGGCGACCATAAAAGGCTCGCAGATGTTTCGATGATAAATCGAGAAGTTCACGTCGTCGAAAAGAAATCGATCGCCATGTTTCACGTTAGGAATACAATCATTCCCCACGAATAAACAAAGTTGTTTGAAGACGATTGTAGTATGTATTTATCGACAATGCTCGACGACGACGCCGTCGTTTGTTTTTCTGTTGTTTTTTTTTTTTAGTTATTTGTTTAGTTTGGTAAAGTTCAATTACTTCGTTCGTAATCGAAGGGAACTATCGCACTATAAACGAAATGTAAATATTAATTACCGATTAAACGATAACAATTAGTTTACGTTTCTTCTGACATACTTAATAAAGAAACAGTTCCGAGCAATATAAAACAACGCGTTCGATTTAAAAAGGATTTCGTTTCATATTTACCAAGTGTCTAGAAAATATTATCAGCGACGGTATTTGTTTCTAGAAATTAAATAGAAACTATCGATAAGGGAGGTGTCGGTTATATTTCCTCAATTATTCATCGTCACAATTTTAATTTTATTAAGTAAATAAGAGCGAAATTTTACTTTTTTTTTTTTTTTAATAAAAACTTATAAATTGCAATAAAACGCATCAACGTCGACAGACGATAACAATTCAAACAAACAGTCGTTTTAATTTAAACAAAATAAAGAGACCGCCAGAGATTTATTATAAAACATGATAATGTTGGATAAATTGGTGCTCGGCCATCGAACGTACTTGTAATAAAAGTAAATACATGCACACGGTGTCAATCATTGTCGCCGCGATAAAAAAATATTATATAGATAATGTGTCTATTATTTTAGAGATGACGATATTACATTGTATCTTAATTGATCCAATTCTTCAATATGAATAAATGGGTCCAATCAAGTCCCAAACAAAAATTGGTAAATAAATACGACAGTGGAACTAATCGCAGAATGTTCGCACGTAAGCCCGATGTGAAGCAAAGGGACGGGGGAGGGTGCGAGACATTTACGATTTTACGTTCGCGTTATACGGGGGACACGTCGAAAAATCGTCGAGCCCAACGGTCCCATAGGAAACGACAACAACGATCGTTCGGATTCGTCGCGAAAACGTTTGAAGAAACGCCACGACGACGTCGTTTCTACGAAATATTACGGAAAATACGCAATCGAACGACACGTCACAACAACAACAACTTTTCAAATCTTCCATGTAACAAGAAATGACTTTCATAAAAGTTGTTTGGTATCTTATTACAGTGCATACTATTATGACCTTGAGTTTTTTTCTCTTCCTGTTTTGTTGCTATTACAACCGAACTCGTCTCTTAGATGACAACTCACATTTTTCTTAACGTGTGCTCGGGACGGAACATATTTCGTCTCCATCGCGGGCACGATGGATTCCTTTTAATATTACGCAAGACGTGCCGTGGAGTGAGGAGAGCGTGGTTTGCGTTGAACTCGAACTGTGTTAAGTAGATACCAACCAAATGGATCCACGAAATGTCAAATCGCGCAGTAGTAGAAGAATTATTTTATAAAAATACGTTGTCCGAGATTGGCGTCGATTTGGACGCAATAAAAAGGACATAGTTCGCAATTCGTATACAAAATCGTCGTGCAAATATTGCAAATATTTGATAAATGAATCAGTTACGCCGTCAGTAAATTTTCCACGGCATTTCCTAATCGGTATCGTGCGACATGCCTACAACGTGTCGGGGAAAGCGTTCTGCCTTGATGAACAGGTTCGTGGGCATTGTGGAGCCGCGTTCGATTTTTTCTCTCTCGGTATAAAAAGTGCCTACCTAATTGTTTAGTAACCATTTTACTCGGTTTTGTTCAAGAACGGACTTGGATATAGAAAACGTCGAAACGAAATGTTCTTCCGACGTGCAAAAATAAGCGTAAACAACCGATTTCCACCATTTTGAAGATCGACCAAGAGGCCAAGATCGCCACGACTAGTTAACGGCCCGACGATTCGTTTTTGAGTTCATCGTTGCTATAGGAACTGTAACAACAATGGATTTATACTTTTTTCAATAACGAGTAGACGCGTTTGGAAAGCTCGGGGGGGCCTAAAAATCTTCCCTCTAGTATCAGGAAAATCGACCATTGCGGCTGTGATGGAAAGCCGCCCAGAGGAACGTATTTTCGTTTGTATACGGCGCTGCCGGTTAAAGAATTCAATGGTCGAAGCGACCGGCCAGATCGCCAGGCCTAAACCCGTTAGATCACCTTCGGAATGCCCCGAACGAAGCGATTTTCGCTCTTTTAGACCTCTTAACCGCCCTTTTAGCTCAAACAATATCGAATTCATTTACCTACATCGTTTTGTTGTAAAATTTTTGTTCGTGGGTTGTTTGCTTTATTTATTTTTTATAATTGACGACCCCACGTGGATCAAAACTCCTAGCGGCTAGCTAATGCTCGAAGACTATTTTGTGTTTTTTTCTGGAGATTTGTTTTTCCAATGTCAGAAATTTTCTTTTCTTCCGAGTCGCCCTACAATCGTCGAACGTCACACGTAGAATAAATGCAATTTAAAATGTTTTTCCGCGAGAAAGATGAGCTAAAATTGTTTACGCAAGTTCCTAGAAAAGGTGCTTCATCAGCTTCAAACAACAGCAGTAATCGGTACATAATTCTAAGGTTTTATTGCGCACTCGTGCATATTTGCATATTCCCGATAAACAAAAATGCAACTCACAATCAGCTGTAGTGAATGATAGTAATAAATGCTTAGGTACGCTTATAACATTTGAAATAAACAAACTCGCCTACACGTAAATGAATCATTTAAAGTTACTTTTCCATTATGTTAAAAACGTTCGTTAAACAGAGGTAATTATTAAGCAACTATGAAATAAATTTATTAATTTTGATGTCCGCGTTCGTACTACAAGAGGGTTCGTTGTCGAGAGGTTCCGTTATATATTGTAGTTTTAGTATGTATTGCGTAATTTGGCGATTGATTTCGTGTTGTTTTTTTATGTAATTTCGCGGTTTAATTTCTAGAATTAACGCTTTAATTAGATCGATTAATTTAATTAGAGTTTTAATTACGCGTTTCAATTTTGATTCTTCAATCAAAATCACAACGCCCAATTAAAACTCCAATTAAATTAAATTCCAGAAATTAAACCGCGAAATTACGTTAAAAAAAACGCGAAATCAATCGCCGAATTACGCAATAAGTCGCGAATCGATTTAATCCGCGGTTTGATGTAAAAAGTGATATAATTAGTGCCGTTGGTCGGTGTTTTGTGCGCCGTTTTCGTAAATAAACGCGTCGACTTTTAAAATAACCGGCACGTTTGGTGCAATACATCTTTTTTTTTGCGCCAGCAACGGTCAAAATGGTTAGGATCTAATTTTGATATTTTTAGGCCAAAAGTGCCAAAATCCGAGGGATTTTTACTAATTTTTTTAGATCAAATTGTGATATTCTGAATATTCTCCACCAGTTTCAAGATTATCCACTATTTACGAGACACCATGTATATCTACCTACAGTTGGCTTCATAAAAAGAACTAAATTCAATTAAAAGAAGTTAAATTAACTAATTACGTAGTTTAAAATACATATTACAACAATGTATTGCTGCGGCGCCAAGAATCGGAAATATAGGCCATAAACAGATATATATCAACGGAAAATCGCGTCTTCATTTTAAGCCGTTCAAACATCATCGTACGTAATAATAGAATTTATTCAATTTACGTACATACGTTCGCCGGCATTTTGAATTTGGATCAAAGTTGAAATGTGGAAGTTCATTTTTAATTCTTTTGTTACGCGCGCCGCAATAAAAATCGATAAACAATGTACCTACGAATAAATTCTCGCAATAAAAGACAAAAAGAAAAAAATACCCGCTTTTAAACCTTGATTGGCGGGAATGGGTTATAAAAATAACGTCAACCTTTACAAAACTCGCACAGCTTATTTGCGCACAATTAAAACTTAATTTATCCAAATCAAGGCTTTTTAGTGCAATAATAATAATTTTTTTTTACGCAACCTTCCGTTGACAACGGCCACGGGTCGCGTCGCGCCGCGTGCGACGTCACATTGCGCCGCTTTTCGTTTTTTTTTCGTTTTACATTTCTAATTTGCACAATTAAATTTTTACGATCGGGTTTTATTTGAATTTTGGTTGATTAATTGACCTTCGGCTGTTTATTTGATTCTTCATTTTTTTTTTATTTAAATTTATGAGTACGAGTCGACGTTTGACGTCCGTTTCGTTTTAAATTCGGACTGTCGGTTAACTAGGTAACGTCTACTTCACCAAAAAAAAAAACGTTCGGGTTTATTTATCTATTATATAATTATTATTTTATTCTATCGCCTACCGTTGCATTGTCTCGTTTCTTACGACTGCGTGCAGCGTAAAACATTCCAATTTGTTTCCCACGTAGATGCGGGGGATGACGCGAACGCCCCGGCTTTTCGGCGGCCCCATCGGACGTCGAACCGCTTTCACGTTTTCTTTTAGGCATAACGCACCACGTACATTTACAAATAGAAGAATAACTTGAACGTTTACCTAACGAAATATTAGGTTATATTTATAAATGGCTGCCGAAATAATTGATCGAGAAAGCCGCTATAAAGTATTCTGTAGAATTTAAATTGAGGCAGCGTTCGTTTTTATTGGCGTTTGCGACTAAGAAAACGCCGCCCAACGGAAGAATTTTGAACACTCGCAGGAGATATACCTAAACATTAACATAAACAAATAATGGCTAATTATTAAAATAGTAATAGTAACTGCTGTTATGCGTTTAAAACATATCTCATCCAAGGGTTTAAAAATAATCCGCACTGGCGCTGCGTGCTTGGAATGAAACTCCCAATACGTTTAGGATTACAGAGAATCCTTAGTTTCCAACAGATTCCTTTATAGTTTTAAAATAACTTATCTAAAGATAGAGCCACACGTTTGATATTTAAAAAGTTATTCGATTAAATTGGAAGCACCCGTCTATTTCGATGTATAAAACAAGTTAATAATAATTGTTATTGAAAATCGTTACAAAAAATATAAAGACTTTTGTATTTTTTTTGTTGTTTGAGTTTGTCAGCTGGGCGGGTACATAAAATTTAAACATATTTATTTACATGTTTTATATTTACATTTAGTTTTTTAATCGAAATTTCGTGATATACACCTGTTTTAAATTATATAGAGACTGGTTGTTGAACTTTCAACTGCATTTTAGCACTTCCCAGACATTTTAGGATGAAAAAAGTGTTCTTGTTTAATTTCGATTAAACGAACTGTATTCGAGAAAATTGCATTTAAATAATATCAAGGATACTTTGCCTCTCTTACTCTTTATGTACGATTTTCTCGAATACGGTTCATTTGATCGAAATTAAACAAGAGCACCTTTTTTATCCTAAAAAGTCTGAAAAATCCGAAAATGACTTTAACAATTTAAAAACTTAAACCCTGAAAAATGTTGAGGTTAGAAAGATTAGGGGTAGCGCACCCTGGCTCTTCTGAACCGATATCAAAAAAACCTATTACGTCATTTTAAAGGCCTTTATTCGTGACGCACGTGTACCAACAATTATTCAATTTCAAAGAAAACCATAAATGTAATTTAAAAAAATTGTTTTTTTACTTTCCAACTGTTTGCGTGTGAATATCTCAACAGGAAATGGGGAAAAATTTCTCGGGGGCCATATCTACCATACCAAAATAATGCCACACGTTCCCATAATTTCTTTTTACGGCGCTCCCTTGTCGAGATATTCGTCCCCCAAAGTTGAAAAATAAAGATCAATTTTTTAAATAGATATCTAACATTCGTATTTTTCGTTGAAAATTAATGATTTTTGGTAGACAAACGTAATAAGTAATGGTCATTTTCGATATCAAATCAGAAGAGTCAGGGTGCACTGCCCCTAACCTTTCTAAACCCAAAATATTATTTCAAACGTTTTTAAATTTTAAGGTCGTTTTCGGATTTTCCGGATATTTTAAGATTAAAAAAGTGCTCTTGTTTAATTTCAATAAAATGATCTGTATTCGAACAAAATCGCACTTAAATAATATCAAGGATACTCTGCCTCTCTTATTATTTATGTACGATTTTCTGGAATACAGTTCATTTGATCGAAATTAAACAAGAGCACCTTTTTTACCCTAAAATGTCTGAAAAATCCGAAAATGACTTTAACAATTTAAAAACTTAAACCCTGAAAAATGTTGAGGTTAGAAAGATTAGGGGTAGCGCACCCTGGCTCTTCTGAACCGATATCAAAAAAACCTATTACGTCATTTTAAAGGCCTTTATTCGTGACGCACGTGTGCCAAAAATTATTCAATTTCGAATAAAAACAGAATTTTTAAAAAAATAGTTTTTTTACTTTCCAACTGTTTGCGTGTTAATATCTCAACAGGAAATGGGGAAAAATTTCTCGGGGGCCATATCTACCATGCCAAAATAATGCCACACGTTCCCATAATTTCTTTTTACGGCGCTCCCTTGTCGAGATATTCGTCCCCCAAAGTTGAAAAATAAAGATCAATTTTTTAAATAGATATCTAACATTCGTATTTTTCGTTAAAAATTAATGATTTTTGGTAGACAAACGTAATAAGTAATGGTCATTTTCGATATCAAATCAGAAGAGTCAGGGTGCACTGCCCCTAACCTTTCTAAACCCAAAGTATTATTTCAAACGTTTCGGATTTTCCGGACAATTTAAGATTAAAAAAGTCATTTAATTTCAATAAAATGAACCATATTAATGAATAAAAAAGAGTGATTCATTTCCTGAACATCATGTACGTAGCAGATTGCTAATTCATGCGATGAACTTTTTCAGATATTTAGGTACTAGTTATACCATTTGGAAAATTTTGATACTTACGTATATAATAGCGGAAGGTACGAGGAATATTTGACGAAAAATTGATTATTGCCCCCCGAGCATAAGTCATATTTTAAATCATTTCAATTTAATAGTCTCTATTTTCTTCATTTGGTGTACTCCAAAAAAAAAATACCATTGATGGGCCTTCAGTACCTCTACAAGTATCGCAGAATTCGCGATAATATTCGAATTCGTTCCTAAATATATATTTTTTTTCGGAAAGTACTATTTGGCAACTTGTGATATGCCATTGGAAATTGAATTTCAAGTTCTATCCGACTCGGCGACAAAATAAACGGGGTTCCCTTTGAAATTCTTGATTTAGGCGTACTTCCGGAACAACCGGAAGCGATATTCCATTGTTTTTTTTTAATGCACAATCTCAACGAGCTAGTCGCGTAAAACAAACGTATTTGTAGGTACGTATATTGTATGAATTTGCAATTTTGACGTCACTCAAAACACTCATCCGCAAACAAACAATTGCTGCGCACAAACACAAGTAGATAACACCTCACCCTCCGTAATTTCGACTACAAACATAAGATGAAGCTAGAACGCAATTTGCAGTTAATTTTATTTCAAGTGAAATACGGATTTAATTATTGTATACCTGGCAGTGTTTACTTAACGCCTGCAAAGGGAGGCCTAGCCTAAAACATTCATAAGGCGTAATGTGGTAGTAATGATTTCGTAAGCTCTCCCCATTATCCGTAATGCAAAGCAACGCCTCCTTCATCGCGAAATATCCGATTTTATTGTGAATCACGTTCGCCCACGGTCGCCGTCATACCTCTATACATATAAGGGATGTTTTCTTGAATTCTCTCGATTTCAAACTATACAAACAATTTCCCTTACGTGGTCAGTTAACGTCAAGCTCAACGAAAATATTAAACGGGAACCACAATAACGCCAACAACCTCTTCGAAATTGGATATTGGATATTTTCATTTGCCGCCCTCAAAACTGTGCCAATAAAACGTGCCGCGTAAAACGAATAAGATCACTCGCGGCCGTAACCATACACGGTATTTTACGCACTGTAAACTGCCTCCTTTATTTTCTTTGTGTGGCCGTTGTTAAATTAATTAGGCGTTGCTAATAATAATTTAACGCACGCCCGACGGGCCGTTTTTAGGGGCGGCCAATTATATTAAAAATATTGTTAGATTGAAACAAAATCTACGAAACGCTTTGTACCGAAATGGCGCACCAACTTTACAGTACGATGTAGCGGCGGTGGGGGAGGAGGTGGATACATACTGATATATGTAAATAAAAAAATCCGAAGAACGCCTCCAAAACCAGGAAGCAAAACGAGAAGTTCTCGTCAGAGTTTATATTCAAGCCATTTTTGAAGCACAACCTAAATTAGTATTCAAATCCGCGTTAATGAGGGCGCAGTCATTATTTTTATCGCATGGATCGATGGAGCAAAACAACCGATAGTGCCGTCTGCACATATCTGCGCCTTAAAACAAATTTTATACGACGTATTAAGTCGGCGGTATAAACCAAAAACCGGGACCCGAAACTGATCCCTGCGGAACGCCAGAGCCGACGCTACAGGCTTTAGATGGTGGCGAAGAAACTTCAGATATCATATTATTAAGAAAAACTATTTGTTTGCGATTAGACAAATGGCCGGAAAGAAAGTCGACGGTGACATTGTCAAAACCATAATTATAGGTTAATTCGGCAAGCAAAAGACAATGATCGATTGTGCCCTTGATTGTTGTTCGATAAGAGGGCAGATTCGGAACAATTGCGCGTAGTTTTCTATTTGAAAATTGCAATTTATTTCTTTACGCGGGTGTTATCGAAATGAGCTTGGCGACCGTGTTTAACAATTTTGAAAAACAACAAAATTAACCTAATTAACCGCCGTGGCGCTCAACGTGTTAATTATGACAGATAATTATATGATCTGTCGATGTTTTGATTAATTTTTTTTAACCGATTTTCATAAAAACGACGAGCGCGTTCAGCGGGGAAAGCGCTGCTTTCGTGCTAAAACAGCGGTTCAATCGAACTGCTGCTCGTTTGCATTTTTCCATTTTATTTTTATAATTGACTGGTCATCAGCATCCTTCGGCCGTAGTCGGCTAGTGTAACGTGGCGCTTACTTTCCGCTGTTTCAGCGACGAGTCCGGCTGAATGCGCCCAATCGTATGATGGACTACACGACCATTTACCAAATTCACCGTTCACTTGTTTGCGAATAGTTACGAAAATACGGCAGATGAATATTTTTATTCCGGTACTGTAAAGTTGGCGCACTATTTCGGAATCGCCCTGTATCTAGGTATATTGAAAATAAAACCAGCCAAATGTTTTATGAAACTTATGCACGTGTAGATAAACGGTTATTATTTTAAATAAAATTTTATAAATAAATTTAATGAATTAAATTTTAAATAAATTTTTGATCAGTTTACAACCGATATTTTTAGTTATCGCGTAATCCCAAGCCCCCCAAACCTCGCCCCCCCCCCTCGAATTTTGTCCAAAAATTTTAAGAGAAAAAAAAGGGAAATTACGCCAGTATATTTTTATTTAAAAATGTAACAATACGCGTGCGTATTTTAACGGCAGAACATTACCAAACAATTCGGCAAGATGTGATCTTAATCTTCAATTAGAATTTGCATGATTAAAATCTCATCGGGGAAAGAAAGGGCCATTGAACTTGCAAGGGCGTCGTCACATTTATGAATAATAAAATCTACATAAAATTTATATAAAAAAAATTATAGTCGCTCGGTAAAAAGTGAGATCTTGGGGCCTATTCTCGAACTATTTGCTTACGTAACGTACGAGAAAATTACGTCAAAACTTGTTACGACGTTATTTTCGCACACGTTTTGTGTTGCGAACGGTTCAGAGAACACGTTGTGTTCTAGTACGAGGAACGCGACCACATCGCAATATTTCGGAAACGGACGACGATTTTCAAATTATAAAAATGTTTTAACGAATCCCAGTTAGGACCGATTATTGTCGCTAGGCGGCACTGCCCGATTTAAATTTTATAAATGCGACGCTTTATTTTTTATTTTATTTTTAACGTATCTTTTGTAGTTGCTGAGCAAAGAAAATACATTTTCAAAATTTTAAGACGAAAGCATAATTTCATTTAATTTGCATTAATATTTGTGTAATATCGTATGCAGAGTAAGGGCTGTCTTCCGGTTACGCCGGAAATGACCTCAATTTTCGATTTTTAATTGAACACCCTGTATATTTTGACTTTTAGAATCATAATTACATCATTTCGAAAAGTGTTTTAGCCTACCTGATTTTTTAGACAAGTTTATTTGTTCAGTCTAAACGCAATCTAACTAATCTAAAAAAGGACAGAAAAATTACAAAGTGAATCTTCTGCCCTTTCTTAGGTTAGTTGGATTGCTTATAATCGGATCGCGATATTCTATATGCACAAATAAAATGGTCTAAAAAAAATCGAGTAGGTTATAAAAACTTTTCAAAATGTCGTAATTATAATTATAGATTAATAGAGGATTCCAAAAAAGTCAAAATATATAGAGTGTTCCATTTAAAAATCTAAAGTTGAGGTCATTTCCGGTGTAACCGGAAGCGTAGTAGTTGTTCTCCAATAGTCAAAATATAGCACCGACGTGCTGTATTAGTCACCAAGAAATTTTGTCGCTGAAAATAAAGGCTGTCTAGCGATTTCGCCGGCACCTGGTATAAAAATTAAGACGAGCGCGCAAATTAAATGTTCAAATGTTTTTGCATCATTTTCTCCACGTTTTGCACAAAACGAAACGACGTTGTCGCATTATTTTTGCTCAAAAGAAACACTCGAATTTCTTAAAAATCACGCTTTCTTCTTAAAATGTTAATTTTTTCAAAAACTACAAAAGATAGGCCGATTGAAGTCTTAATAAAAGTCGTCATAAATACGTCGTAGAATTCGAAAATAAAATAAAAATTAGGGTGTTACGTTTAAAAATTAAAGACAGATAACGCCGTTCGGCGACGTTGGGCGTAATTTTAAATTTTTCCACCGCAAATTATGCGCCCCTAGAGTGAGATCGATTAAAATATTTTTTGTAATTTTAAGATCTGCATTCGTTTCCGAGACATCGCGATGTCTCGTTGTTCGCCGAACGTGCTGTATATCGGAGCGCTTACAAATAGAACGATTTACTGAAATGTCGACAATTTTCGAATTAATGTATCGCCACTAATAGGTGATTAAAAACGATTGGAAATAAATAAACGCGGAAATCGATCGTCTAATGTGCGGACAGATGCATAAACCTAATTTTGACGTGTTTAACATCAAAATTTAATTATCGGAAAACCATTAACAAGTTCTCAGGTTTTAATCGTACTAGAATTGTACCGGCTCAAGGAAATCGATATAACCTTTATATCTCCCCCCCTCCCCCTTTCCAGTTTCTTATTGTATTTCTTTGAGTAATATTGCGGTTTCGGTTTCATCTTGTTTTCCTCATAATGCAATTTGCAAATCCTTAAAAATGAAAATTGCACGAAGTGGTTTTCCCTTTCTCCTCGCAAATTTACTTATGCCTTAGTAAATCGAAAAAGGAAGTTTTTAATCTCATTCATTAATGTTTCGTTCATTCGTTTTATCGCGTCTAATAATAGAAATTTCGTTTCGTTTACCAAACGAAATCGTGAAAATTACGCTTCTTTCAGAATTATTCGGTTATTAAAAGTCGTTCCGCGGGCAAAAATTCGGTCTGTAACGTCAAAGTCGAAAGAATCGTCGAGCACGAAACCGAAACGAACACTCGAAAAATCTGAATTTGCGATAACGAAAATGTTTATTTAAGCAAAAATATTCGGAGACAATCGTTTGGATGTTCCCGATAAAATATGAAGATTTGTGTCGCGCGTTTGTTAAGGAAATAAGTTTCCTTTTCAATTCTGTTGACAACCCCCCCTCCCCCCTTGCTCCACCGAAACCTGCGGGGATCGCATTTTCGAATCGCCGCGTCGGTTCTAATCTATTTATTTAAAAAGAAACGGTAATTTGGTTTATTATGTTTGTAGTCGATTCGTTGGTTTTGTGGGTATTTGAAAAATTGCGTAGTCGCTTTAGGAACATCCCGTATGTACGTACGTACGTGTAGGTTACGTGTTTTCGCCGTAACAGGTTACGATTATCTAATACCTATCGATTTTTACTAAGGTAATATAAATCGAATTCTGTCCCTTTTTAACGGCCTCAAAACGTATATTTTCATCTCGCCAACCGCAGTTCACTCGAATTTATACGTTGCAGATGGCTTTCTAAGTCGTGTCGTCTCTCCTCCGTTGTCGGTCGCGATGTCGTTTGTTATTTTTTGTCGCAACGCGCAAATCGCAGTAAACGGCAACGAATCTCTCGAAATTAATTTCTGCAAAATAATTAATTTTAACGGCAGTCCGCGCCCCCCCCCCCCAATAACGTGTACCACCGCGTCGACTGTGACGTGTTCGCAATCTGTGCGAACGTGCGTGTTGTGGTTGTTGTTGATGTTGTTGTGCTTTTTGCAGGACCAGAAAAGCGACATAAATTACACGCAAGGTGCGTTTTATCAACTTAACAGTTGCGCATAATGTTGGCTCGAATATAGATGTAATGGCCAATGTTTTTTTATTAGTTAAGTAATAAAGGAGGCGCGCAGTACATTTTTCCACGTTAAAAATGCAAAAAGCGCGCCCGCACAATTTATCGTCAAAATTTACGACGAGCGTCGTATAACGACCTGCCTAATCCGAAAATTCCTTAAAAGTGGAAACGTTTCGACGTCGATAAACGGTCTAATGAACGATCGAAAATTTTACAAGACAACAAAATAATCCGAGTAACTACCATTTAAAAAAAAAATACCTACGTACGCGCGAAATCTATCGGCTTTAAAAATAAAAATATTCCGACGTATCTTAACGAACGGATAACCGAGAGAGGAATCGCGTTCGTTAAGTCGAGATTGAAAAAAAAGCCCGATTCGTGAAAATTTCTGTCAAGGCTTCGATATAAAACATGATATAAGAGGTTTTTCTATGAAATTTAAGGATTCGATTCACGAAAGAAAATCGCGCGCGACTTTGTTAGCTTTTTTTTCGTTATCCCGCCGGTTTCCTCTTATATATATAGGACTTAAACGAGCATTTCCCGTTTTGTTTTGGCGATGCGGTTTCTTTGCTAATACACGGGCGCGACGTGTTAGGGAAAGCCGACCTAAAATGACGTGTTCTAATTTTTTTGTAAACAAAAACGAACTAAATTTTACGCACGTGATAATCGAGTGCTAATAATAAAATTTGAATTATGTTAGGTAAACAGTTGAGTAACAAAAACCGTTGAACCCTCGCCGGCGCGGGCGTCCGACCGGCGTTAAGTTGAGGATATTTATATTTTATTCATTATTCAACATAAGAACATGTGCATTAAGTCGAAATAAATCAGTTAGAAAAGTAAACGTACAACGTAAATATTTAACCGTTTATAAAATAAGGGTAAAACGGCATTACCTATATGAACATTATAACGTAAATATTCGAAATATCCTTAAACACAAACAACATAACTACAATAGTCTTCACATTAAGACTAATGTCGGCATTAAAAAAAAAACTAATTTTCCCCGCTATTTGCTTGCAAACATTTTTCACAACAAAATAAACATAATAAACTATTGCGGATAATAAGATCCGTCCGCGCGCAGGCCGCGGCAGCGAATTTCCACGACACACGTCAAAATTTTGTTTTAATTTTTCTAAATACATTTTTTTGAAATTTAAAAAAAATTATCACTTTTTTTTCGATTACATCGAAAACGGCGCATTCTATCGAAAATTACAAAGAGACATGGTCGATAGAGAATTTTATGCTGATTCCAAAACCTATTTCGCATTACCGATCCGACGATTAATATCGGAGATTAAGATTTTTTAAATTTTTGAACAGCCACCATTTTGAAACGGCTCGGTCGATTTGGCCGGTTAACGAATTCGTCCTTCGTTTTCGTAAAGACAATACGCTGTCCAAATTTCGGCCTCCTATGATACAAATTGCGACGACAATCATGTCCACAAGGAATTAATTATATATACAGGGTGATCGGTTTTTCGCGTGACCGCACGGTGATCTCGGTTATCTTAAGAGATACGAAGTCGGTTAAATTGGGGCAAAATTACGCCTTTTTGTGTTGATTAATAATTCGGAAAAAAATTCGACCTGCTATAAAAAAAGAGATAAAAGAATAAAAAAATTAAAAAGTTAACCATTTATAACCAAACTGTTATTTAGGCACTTTTTAACGGGGAATTTAAAAATACTATTACATTAGCTTTAGCACTTCGAAAAAACAAGCAACGACAGTTAAGTTTTGTTTTTCTTATGGACGTCGTATTAGATTTATTTTCGATTGGATGTAGAGTTTTCTTTCGACTCCAAAAATGTATAACACTTAATATTTTAATGATCAATTTATCAAAATATTTTGATTTTTACGATTTTTCTAAGATTACTATGTAAACAAATGGAAATATCGATTAACAAGGAAGGGTACCTAAAAGGGTACACGTCGATTTTGATCGAAATTTTATCGTAGCAACTACTATCCATTAGATGATGTTTGATGAAAAAATTAGCCGCCATAAAAACTTCGTTCGCGTTTTATTCAATAAAGTTTTAAAAATTGTGATTTTCAAATTTATCAGAACGGTTTTCGTAACATTTTTCTATTTCATCCCAATTTTTCCTTATGTAATCATATACAACTACTAAATAGTTAAATAGAGAAAAAATTCAATTTTCTAATGATACGTCACATAATTCATGTTTCCATTAAAAAAAATAATTCAAGATGACGGTCCTGCTCGAAAACCATGCGTGAAAAAATTTTTTTTTATTCGAAAATGCACGAGATAACCTCAAATTAAAATGTTACGAATTTTAAACCTACATCTAAAACCGTTCTGATAACAGTCCTTTAAATTTGAAAATTGCCATTTTCAAAACTTGATTGAATAAAACGTAAACGAAGTCTTTATGGTGGCTAATTTTTTCGCCAAACATCATTTATTGGGCAGTAGTTGCTATGATAAAATTTTCATCAATTTTTTCAATTTAAATTAACAGAAGAAATATGCATTTTATAATAAATGTTCAAATAGTCTCCAATTACTCCAATTTAAAATGATCCTTCGAATATCCCCACATCTTATTTCATTTCTTAAAGTATTAATAATATTTAATCGAAGTTCATTAATATCTTCATTATGTCTTGTAAAAATTGTATCTTTCGTCGTTCCCCATAAAAAATAATCTAACGGAGGTAAATCCGATGACAGAGCTGGCCAACGAACGTTTCCGTTGGTCGAAATAACCCAATTGGGATACATTTCCGAAAGACAATCCGTTATTATTCTGGCATTATGGGATGGTTTTGAAACCTAAGCACCTTTAACTGATTTGTAGATACATTTTCATCCGACGTTACAACTCTTCTAAAACTGCTCTAAGTGTCCATTTGCCCTCAAATTGTTTTCGTAACATAGACTGTCGAAATACCAATTGAAACGTAGCGCGGTCTTTTGTTTTCATGGCAATCTTAGAAAAATCGTAAAAATCAAAATATTTTGATAAATTGGTTATTAAAAGAAATGTAATATTATTTTTTAATTCTTTTTTAAAAAGTGCCTAAATAACGGTTCGGTCAGAAATGGCCAACTCAATTGGTTTTCGTCAATAAAAACGAAAATCTCAATTTTTAGTTGTTTCGCGATATTTTTTAAATTAAAATTGGCAGGTCAAATGTTTTTCGACATTATTGATCGGCATAAAAATGCGCAACATTGCGACCCAAAATGAACGACCTATATTTTTGAAATTTAGAAGTCGAGATCGGAGAAAATCCGAAAGGGCACACGTCTGGGTCCCGTCATCAGACAGGCTGCATTTTCTATGAAAATTCGTTAAAAATAGGTGGACTTTGTGCGCCAGTTAGGTCAGAGCTCGAAGTGCTCGATGCGAAGCCTCGAGCGAAAGTGAAGCTCCGAGCTCGGCGGCGTCTATTATACCCGTTTGGGTTTCCCTCTCTCCGCCAACTCCCACTCTACTATTGTCGTCTCGGACCAATGCAATTGTCCGTTCTGATCGAAACCGGTGTAGTGTGCGTCGCTGTCGGTCTGTCAGGATCGTCTGACGTTTCGTCAGCTTTTTGAAGTTACGCGGTCCGGAGACACGTTACACATTTTAGGATAGTTTCCCCTATCTTTTTATTTTCATCACAGATCGGTGGCGGGGGACGCTTTTTCTTTCTGGGCCCCGATTCTTTCGAACCATCTATTTTTTATGACGTCGTTTTCACGCACGTTACGTAAGCGAATGGTTCGATAATTTCCCCCCTTCCCCCGCCCCCGCCCCCCCTCGGCGTCTTACCTCTTTTAAAAAGCCCGGGAAAACCGAAACGCCGCCGTTTCATGATGAAAATAAAAAAATTGTATTATTCTCCGGTTGTTTGCGTATTCTAATTTTATTGTAGTTAGGTGGGAAGCAAGCAGGCAAACGACTAATAAAGCAAGTCGGAGGTGAAACACTTCGAGAAGCAATAGAGGCAGTTAAGCAGACGGTAAATTGACCTGTAAACCTTCGCCTAACCGTTGTTATACCTTCGGCTTTAATTTAATTTAAAATCACGATTATTTATTAATTTGGAATGTTCGGGGGAGAGGCCCGCATTAAGTTTCTAAAGTTCGTCGTCCTGCGGGATCTTGCGGAGGTTACCAAGACAAATAATCCCTTTCGTTAACAATAATTAGTCGAAACGTGCAATTCGATTTTACGTTTATGTTTCCTTTGAAAATTATTTACCAAACGATTTTGTGCACGTTTCGTTCAAGATAAATTTAATTTATTTGACGAAACCGGTCGCGATTGGTGCTTACAACCGCAGTTAGCGGTAGGTTAACGTGCACGTATGCAGGCGCGTGTAAGTGGTATAGCTAAAATTTCGGGGTTTGTTTTATTATAAAATATAACCCTAGATAAATTCAAAAAAATACGAGTTCTAAGCTAATAAAAAGCGACTTATCTCGCAAACGGCTCTCGTGGAGCCAACATAACATATTAAGGAGCGCGTTTCTTTCTTCCAGCAAAAAAATTACATAAAATATAAAAAAATACTAAAAAAAAAACCCATAAAGTCACGTTTTAAAAAGTAAATTTATATTTTAAAATCTTTTTTATGGGGCGAGTATAACGTTCTGGAGTCTGTTTAATAACGTTCACGTGCCGCGGGCACCTATACGAAACAACAACGATTGCGGTGCGAAGTTATTTCCGCGCGTTTTAAACAAAAACTACTTAAGTAAAATGTCGGAACAATCGATGCCATTAAAAATCGTGCCGTTCGCGTCATCGCCAATACGCAACACAGAGAGCAATTCATAAGACCGAAACGGCATTGTTTTTCCGCACAAAAGAAAAATGCGTCCGTTCTGCAGATGATACAAAGTCCTTTTTCAAATTGACTCGAACGTAGGGCCCGATAAGCCACAAAAACGCGAACAAAGGCTCGGAAAGGTTTTCCCAATCCGAATTATCGCATTTTCTCCAGATATCCCTTGTTTTTTTGCCCTCCTTAAGTCCGCGAATGTCCCCCTCGACTACACTTACAAGAAACACGCGCTACAAAACGCCCATTATGTTATTCAAGTATCTCGAAATCTCGAAAATTTAAAGCTCGAAACAACTAAATACATAATTTTAAATGGTGTAAAAATAAAGTGCGCCATTAAACGGACGAATCGTATCCTCGCACATTATTTTAAACACTTTATGGAAAATTCGACGGCGTCGGGTAATTTATTTCGCGCAATAAACGTCAAAGATAACCCCCCTCGGAGAAGACATCGAGTCCCCTATTTTGTGTAGGTATACGCACTCTTCACCATTGGCATTATCTTCCAATAAAAACGAAAATTTCCATTTTATACGTGCGTTTTCATTTTTGTTTTGTTTTTTTTTTGACGAAAAACAAGCCCGTAAATAATTCTCCTCGTTAATTATTCTATACGGCCGACGTTTAGTATTCAAGAGATATTTTGACTCCTCGCCGCGTCGTCTTCGCGTTTAATAGTTGACGCGCCGCCGCCACGTAAAAAAAATACCCACTCTTTAAAACGATTTATCGCGTTTATTTGATTAAGGCCCCCGAAAAGTTGCCACGCTAATTTTTCTCGTAACTGCTCGTAATAAAAAAAAAAACGAAGCGAAGGGAGAAATAATTTGCAGCACGACACACGCGGCTATATCTGAATTCGTGGTGCCCGGGAGGAAATATGTATGTAAATAACTCGACACGGCAATTATAAAATTAAATGGTTTCGAAATTTATGGCTCATAAAGCGGCGCGTCCTGGGGGGGGGGGCAAAAGGGGGCCTCGCGGGACGTCGATCTGTGCACGGGGAGAGGTAAAACTAGAGGCGATTGTTTTAAATGCGCGACCAATTTGCTGTCGGCCCTTTATGTTCCCTTTACAACGACGGCGATAAAGCCACGATCGCGTTCGTCCCCGTATTATAAAACCGTGCGTTATCGGAGAGACCTATTCGCATTTAAATTTTTATATGTGAAGTCGCGTGTCTGCGTGGACCCCTCTTCGTACAAAAACGACGACGAATCGCGCACCGTTAAAGAAATGAACACGAGAAAATGCATTCTCTGATTGTCTGTATTGTTTGACTTCGTCGTTCTGTAGATGATTCACTCTCGACAACTTCGTCTGGCATTGTTGCCGATGAAAACCCTATAACTGCGCGTCCATTTATTTTTCGACATAAATTACCGATAATCGATTTGCCGTCATCTCGTCGAGGATGAAAATTTTGCCAGTTCCAGACGAAAACAATAATCCCAAAATTATCGGCGAGAGGGCGGAGGGGGATTTCTTTCGTAATCGCCTGTACATCGTTAATTGCTTAAACAGCATCGTTCGAGGCGAAATTGAAAATACGCGAGGATTTTTTTTGGTGCCGAAACAACCCCGACAGCTCTTACGTGTACGTACGTACGGTATTCGAAACGGCGGGTCATATCTAAATTTGCTTATCGTCTGTATCGCGCTTGTTAAACTTAACACCGAATTACACGAAGGCACGGGATTAATTATGTTCATTATGTTTTGCCGTTGTCCTAATGTAAATTTAATAACCATTATTTTTCACGTGGGCGAAACTTTCCGTAAAAGCGGAACGGGGGGGAGGAGGGGGGCAGTCGTTACGTGTCCCCCTTTTTTTTAACATTGCAGAATATCAACCGAAATTACGGTTTCAGTTAACGACAATGATAAGTTCGTCGAACGTTTAAAGTTCGATTGGTGTTTAACCTACCAAAAAAAAAACTTTTTCGATATTTCAATATTTTTATAAAACGACGCGTGCAAAATAGAAAATGCGTTCTTTTCGGATATTAGTCCGCGAGCGTACGTTAGTAGAAGGAACCCACCATGAGTCATAATTAATTAAATCGAGCCAGTAATTAATTTAATCGAGCCACTCATTCGGTGGATTAAAACACCTAGCCACTAATTAAACCTCTAATTAATTTAATTAACCCAATTAACCCGCGGATTATTTTGTCACCTGCCCCCCCATTTAATTAATTCGCCCTCCCCCCATATACGATGTTTGATATCAAAATGCAGATGAGATTGATTCGCATTTTGATTGATTGATTATTGCGTAATTTGGCGTCTGATTTAGCGAATTTTTCCACGTTTCGCGAATTCGCCATTTAATTCACGGTTTTTTATGTAATTTCGCGGCTTAATCCCCGCATTTTATATTAATTAATGCTTCAATTAAAATGATTAATTTAATTGGAGCACCAATTACGTATATTTTTTAATTTTGATTAGCGATTTAATTCGGTTAGTTAAGTAGTGTCGATTTTATTAAGATTTGTTTTATTACGAATATTGTTTTCTATATACGGAGTGTTAATTATAGGGTCCCAATCTCCAGTGCTTTCATCTGCACACCGACCATAATCTTCCCGCCATCACCAGAGCCAGAAACCCCATGCATTGAGGAAGAATCATGCACTTGTAGAGATAAATTTTACATTAATAGAATAAGATAAATAAACACTTATTTATTTTTATTTTTTTTGTAAAGTAGTTTTTCCCTACAACAAGTGAATATTCGAACTAGTTAAAAACAAGATGATCTAATTAAAATCAGATCGATGATGTTTCAAGTTGTAACCTACATACGACCTGTATCCGGTTCGATCCCGACTCAGGGTGTAAAGCTTTTACGAAATCGCGGCGCATGCACCGAAATCGAGACGATCGACAATCGGGGTACTTGACTTGAGACGCAGGTCGTGACAAGTTTAAAACTCACATGGATAAGTATGTTACGTCACCAAAATAAACGAATCATAAACTCAATCAAATTGATGTGATTAAATGTCGATTTAAAATCAAAACCAAAAAACGCGTAATTAAATAAAAGTATGTCAATTAAAATAAAATAACCGATTAAACGTCGAATTAGAATAAACCCCCAAGTTTCCGAGAATTAAATCGCTTATCAAAATTAAAAAAATATACGTAATTGGTGTTCCAATTAAATTAATCATTCTAATTGAAGCGTTAATTAAAATAAAATGTGGGGATTAAGCCGCGAAATTACATAAAAAACCGTGTTAAATGGCGAATTCGCGAAACGTGGAAAAATCCGCTAAATCAGACGCCAAATTACGCAATAATCAATCAATCAAAATGCGAATCAATCTCATCTGCATTTTGATATCAAACATCGTATATGGGGGGGGGAAATTAAATGGGGGGGGGGGCAGGTGACAAAATAATCCGCGGGTTAATTGGGTTAATTAAATTAATTAGAGGTTTAATTAGTGGCTAGGTGTTTTAATCCACCGAATGAGTGGCTCAATTAAATTAATTACTGGCTCGATTAAATTAATTATGACTCATGGTGGGTTCCTTCTACTTACGTTCAAAAAAACGTAAAAGGTACGCGTTTAGGTTTAAAATCTTCGTAAAAACTTAAAGATTTCGAATTTCGATGGCATCACCCTCTCGCCCACGTCGAAATTCATTTTCCCGGGAACTATCGGTCCGATTTCAAATTTTTTAACGCCAAATTGTAGGAAATTTATTTAGGTGAAAATGTCGTCGTAACGTGAATTACCAAATGTACGGTAGTTAAGGAGCTACAAATCGAAAACTGCGTTGAATCGTTAAAATTTCAATAACAATTTCCTTTTTTTGAAATCTTTCAGATTATTAAAATGATTTTATTCGTGTTGTTTCGAGCCATATTGACTCAACAGTCACGTCGTATTATATTATCAAATCTGCTATTATGGAAATATCCATCAACTTCCGTAAGGATTCGACGACGTCTGTTACGCGCGATAAGTAGTGCCGCGCGTCTGCGACTTCAATCTCGCTTGTGTTCGCGTCTTGCTTTAACAACTTACATGAGAAAAATCGCATTAATGAACAACCAATGGAAAGCTTTAAGAAATCGTCTTGCAATCGAAGAAATCGAGATACTACCAAAATCAATTGTTGAATATAAACTTTCACGACCGTTATTAATTTCGATGGCATCTCTCGCGGTGGCGCGTCCAGATATTAGCCTTTTTTTTGGGGGGGGGGGGAAGAGAAAAGTTTAGAGAAGAGCTTCTGGAGCGAAAACCTTTATAACAAAAACAAACGTTTCTATATTTTTTATTTAGGTTAAGTACTTAACGTTAACGCGATCTGATATCAACACGTCGAGGCTTTGGAGAGGGTTATAACTTCCAATACCACCCGTTCGTCTTCGGTGCACCGGCGTTTCGCGGCTTCTTTGGAAATTTTCTACTCGCTTATTTTTCTCTCCTTTCTTCGGCATTTTTCCGAGTATTTTTAACTTTCAAAATTTCGATTTTGACGACCAAACTTACTCTTCGGATATTTGTATTGCGTTGGTTTTTTCCCATTTTCAAAAGTGTTCGTTTGTAGTGTCCTGGCTTTATACGAAGTGTTTTTTTACAAGTATTGAAGTTAAAAATTAAATTGTCTTTAATGAGATTTGAACTGATAGTGTGTTCCGTAGTAGAGATCAATTTTATTATAGTGCTCTTATTGAAAATACGGTGTTGCCAAACGTACTGCGCTAAAGTTGTAAAAGGAAACCAATGAATGTAACAATGCCAACGCGCCTGGATTACTTTACCTGAAGCGTAAAAGATGTCGTTAAATGGATTTACTCGCATTATTTACGACGCTTTCGTTTGTGGTACTCAAACAGCACGACCGACTTTTTTGGAATTTTAGGTGTTCCTTGTTATTAGCGAATTTTCATAGAAAATAAAGCTATTGTAGCCCGTCAGTCTGTAAAATCTCTCAAAATAAGAGAAATTTAAAAAAATCAAAAAACATTAAAAACAAATTAAAATCCCGAAATATATATTTTTTAACAGCTACGTAAAATGCAAACTAATACTGCTGCCGCTGAGACTGCCATTTGTCTGCAACAGATTATAAGAAAAAAATTAAAAACTTCTAAATTTTTCTTTGTATTTCCTACCTTTTTCTCGTTATCATTTTCCCTCTACGGTCAATTTCCAGTGTAGATTCTTCCGTTGACTATGAACTTGTATTATTACATATCTATACAGATATCTATATCTATATCTATATATCTATCTTATATCATATCTATGTAAGGTAAAATTTCGTTCGCGAAATTGGACCGTCGAGTGTTTGAGGGGAACCCTAACTAAGACCCTAACCTAGTGCCTATCCAAGAACCTAACCAAGCTCGATTTTCAGATAATTTCAGTTAGAGCTTAAAGGTTCATGCATGTATTTATACTTTATAAGTACGTGGAGAGTTAGTCGACAAAGAAATATCCTATCTTTCCTCATTGTATTAATCCTTTTTGTTTATAATCACATAACACTCGCGCACTTACACGCAAAAAGGCCTTATAAACCGAACGAACACTCCTCGCACATGCGAACAATACGACGCCGCAATTTAAAATTCGAACTACTGAAACAAGCATTTCCACTGTGTACCACTAACGCGAAAGAACTAAAACGGTTTTGTCAGAATTCTATATATAAATGCATTGGATACTAGGAAATCTCAGTTTTATTTTAAAAACATTCAATTCTTTATTCACACTCCGATAAGTTATGAAAGTAGGTGGCACGTATGTTTTATTAGTTGCTTTGTATTTTATCGGTCGCATAAAAATGCGATTAAACTTTCATCTGGTTTATAGTTTGTAATAGGAAATTTTCAATGTTTCAGGGGCACACGAATAGTTTAGTGATAGTTTAGTCTGGATAGTGATTATTTAGATAATTTTAAAATAAAACTATTGCAGCCTATCTGATGACGGGATCCAGTCGTGTGCTTTTCTCCGATCTCGACTTCTAGATCACGAAAATATAGGTCATTCATTTTGGATCGGTCATATATATATATATATATATATATAATCAATTTCTCGTGTACACGATTGCAATGGTGGCAATTTTGATCGTAGGAGGCTGAAATTTGGACAGCGTACCGAAGGACGAGTTCGTTAACCAGCCGAATCGACCGACCCATTTAGAAATGGCGGCCGTTCAAAAACAAAATTAAAAAAATTCGAATCTCCGTTATTACTGAACGGATCGTTAATGTGAAATATGTTTTGGGATCGGCATAAATTTCTCTACCGATCATGTCCCTTTATAATTTTCGATAGAATGCACCGATTTCGAAATAATCGAAAAAAAGCGATAATCGTTTTTTTTTAATTTTATAAATTTCTCTCGTAAATATTATTTTTCAAAAAATGTATTTCTTTCGAGAAAAATTAAAAAAAATCAGTTTTTTGACTTGCGACATGAAAATTCGATACCGAGGCTTGCGCGCGGTCGTAATTTTAAGGTATATTTACAAGGTTGCATTTTAATAATCAAAAAAATATACCTATTCACGACCGACCCACACTTACGAGGATGTTGCGGCGACATTAAGGACATAAGGGTTTATGATAAACCCACTGTCGCGCCAAGGGGGGATTTTGAGGGTCATAACACACTCCAAACATTAAAAAATGAGTTGCACGAAAATTCAAAAGAATTAGAGAACATTTCTTCCCTGAAGCTCCTCTCTAACTGTCTAGGATACAACTTCACTACTTATACAAGCATTATCGGCCACAATTATTTCAAAAAAATTGCACCTAGACGTTACATGTAAATTATAAAAATACCGATCGTCTCAAATTCTTACTAATTCTGTTCGCTTTTAAAGTGTTTACGTAAATAACTTTTTAACGCCGCGTCGATAACGTTTTTGGAGATGTTATATACTTTTCAATACTTTGCTCGCATCAAAAAACAAAAAAAAACCGATTTAGATCAGTGGCCAATTTATTGTACCGGAAGCGTTCCATTTGACGAATACCACGTTTGCCACGTCACATCGCTTTGTTCGACAAATTACGTTAAAAAATGTAAAAATAATTGATTACTCTCGAGCGTAGGTAAAGCAACGCGACACGTTCGCCGACCTCGGTTATAGAATTTTGGATAAATTAACTCGTCCCCAGGGAATAAACACGAAATTGTACGCGTAACAGTTTCGGCAATTGCTGAAGGTTGAGCGCAGTTTAAAAGCTGGAAATTCGCTAATTCACGTCACGATTCAAATAAACACCGAGTCCGTGCACATTAGCCATAGGGTTCGATTCATGGGGGCTTTTACAAAGTAACTAATCATGTGCGCCTCTTGTAAGGCTGCGGAATATCAAGGAGACAAACCGTGCATATTTATTTCTGTGTCGGTTATTAAGCGACGACAACGGGACCGAAATGCTTCATCGATTTTTAAATAATTGCGGCATATTGTAGTGCGAAAATCGAGCCGTCTCCGAACGCGGTTCGCGTAAACCGATATTAATTCACTTTGTAATCCTTAATAATCACACTTGGAGTTCAATTGCGGGATAAATTAGTGTATAATTTTGGAAATTCTCCCTAATTACGTATAGCGTCTCGAACGCGTTCATATATACCGGAGGATGAATTGTAGGATATCGGTTTTCATTGTGTATTGTGTAGTTAGTTTACTCGAGAAACGCGATTTGCATGAGGTGTTATATTTGTTTGATTAATATTCATCCCCGATCGGCCGCTTAATGTAGATGCGGGCGGTTCGCATAAACCCGTGTTTAATTAAAGGACTGGCGCTGGCGTCGTCTGTTGCGGCCGCGACGACACCGGTCGGCCCCTTGCGTCCTTAATTCGTCTAAGAACGTCGTTTCAATATAATGCAACGAATACACTTTTAAAGTTCGTTTCCTGGCCCGGGGCAAGGGTAATAATACGGAAGTCGTTCTGGTAACGACTTTAATAAATGGCGGCGCTCCCCCATACCTGTCGCCGCTTTGCATACCTACTTGACATTCGCCCCCCCCCTAAGCAATTTTAGTTCGGCGTCTTGTTTAACAGCGTTAAAGTTACACTAGCAGATGCTTAAGGGGGCCGCCATTTAGAATTCCTCCGCTACCGGTAATACGGGCAATAAACGTCTTCCAATGTTTACCGGCGTCCCGGTTAAAGTGCGTGCACGGGATCGTTTAGTTCTGTGACATACGACGTGACGACTGCAGCGGTCATTATTGCGGTCAGTTTGTTTCGGGGGGCGGGTGGGGGGGGGGCACCCCGGTGCACTTAGGAGCACCCTCGCATCCATCACCACCCTCTTAACTTCCTCGTAAAAATTTAGTCTAAGGGGGAAGGTGTATATTTATACGTTTGTCGGCGTACGTCGAACGATGCGAAACGAAAAAAATTGTCGTAGCCCGACCAAAATCCGGATCTGCTTTAAACAGATAACGCCGATCGCCGCATGTATAATGAACAAATAATCGTCGAAAGATAAATACAATGGGTTATTCAAAGCAGAAAGATAAATTCAATTTGGAGCGCGGCGTGCATTGTACGCGATCACCAGAGCCCCTATTCATCCATATCTTACAGTTCGTTTATTAACAATGCCTCCACTTTTTATTCGGACAAAAATTGATATATACATTTTTTTTAACGGGACGACGTTAAATGCCGTCTGCGACTCGTCGATGAAAATTTTAAAATATACATCCGCGTCCAATAATTAAACGAAGTAATAGTCAGGTACGTTAACTTGCTCCCCCCCACTTGCAATTAAAAAAAAAGGCATTTTGCGCTAAACGCACTATAGCTAGTGCTGGCTGGCGCCCAGAAATTAGAGCTAGCGCTATAACGGTTACGCCGTAAAACGGTATTACAGTTGGGAGGGGGCAAGATAACGCTAGCCCCCCCCCCATTGGGAATTTGAAACGTTTAAAGGGCGCATTAAATAGCATAGACCTAGCGCAGGGGTCGGCAACCTGCGGCTCGCGAGCCACGTGCGGCTCTTTGGATGTGAAGCTGCGGCTCTAGTTATTTATGCGAGTACTATTTATTGTTGGCAAGAAAAAATTCTATGGCTCTTTAAAAACTTTGAAATTTTGTAAATTGTAATTTTTGACTCTTCCGACTCAAAAGGTTGTCGACCCCTGACCTAGCGCTATTTTGATTCTGTAGTTATTGTAGGTCAAAGGTGGGCGGGAGGGGGGGTAAGTTAACGGTTTTAAGTACTTTTGAGTTTCTAAGTTTTTTTGTTGTTTATTGTCGACCGTATGTAGCGCCAGCTAGCGCCACTTTCAGATTAGCTAGCGCCACTACCGAAACCGAAATATTTCGAAAAACATTTGGGGGCGGCCAAGTTAACGCTAGCCCCCCCCCCAATTGCGAATTTTAAATGTTTAAAGGGCGCATTAAGTAGAACAGACCCAGTGCTCTTTAGCGCCACTTCGCAAAAAGCTAACGCCAAATTGGTTTAGTAACTATTCGCATTTTAATTGGGGGGGGGGGGACGTAAGTTAACGAAAAATTTCGTGTTCGATTTTCTTGATTTTTTTTACGGATTATTATTGTTGACACCTAGCGCCAACAAGCACCAATTTCTATTTTTCTAGCGCCGTTACAGAAATCGAAATAATCAAATATTTGCAATAAGAGCTATTTTTACTTTAAGAATTAGCTTTTTTTACTTCTCTGTGCTTATTTTATTGACATTGAATCTTAAATAAATATATGTCTATGTATATGTCGTAAGTTAATTGTAAAATCAGCTTTTTTACAAAACGCCAACTTATTGACGAAAAAACGTGTGTATCTGAAATTGGCTGATAATTCATAGCCTTTCCGTAATACGACTACGCTCCTCTAGCCTTTTTGTAATGGAAGCATTTAAAAACAAAAAGGCTACTTAGTAACATTTTTGATTTGAGCAAATTTACTTTTGAGGGAGAGAGGGTGTTTTTGTCCGAGAAATTAAACCAGTAGTTCCTCTTTAAACTTGAATAAGTGACATTGGTGGGTTTTGAAAAGTACCGTTATCTCAGCTGGCATTTCATTAGGTTGCTATGATAGTAAACAGAAACGATTGTAGGGGTTGAAGTCGTAAATATCTTTTGCGGTCATTGACAAGTTGTATTGTAACAAATACTCAAAATGTTTCCTCATTTAAGTAGATATCTAAGTAGCTATTTGTTATTCATTTTATTTTTGATTATCTTTTACATTTGCATGTGTTGTTCTACTAAAAGTTCTAATTAATTTTTGCGAAATAAAAATCAATTACGATAACGGCACTTTGATAAATGTACCGGAAAAAACTCGAAATAACACTGAAAGTTACTAACACTCATTGCGTCATTATGGAATGTTTAGTTTTTAAATTTTACTTTTGGTCCTTATGTTTGGTAAAAAAACAAAATTAAAGTACCTACTTACCTATTTGCCTTTAATTATACTTTAAAAGCCCGTCGAAATTTCTCAATTTCTCAAAATCATAAAACTAGTACTGACACCCCTTTTAGTTCAAGCCTCTCAATATTAAACGTAACTGTTCCAAAAACAGACATGTTATTAATTATGTTAAATAAAGTAATCTAATTTTTACGTGTAAACCGAAAATAGGAATTGCATTTATAAGTGAAAATATTCACAACAATCTGCACTCTCCTACAACGGGGGCCATAAATTAAAGAGTACAGATGTTTTAGCTGCTAACCCAACAGTCAGTTTCACTTTCCGAGTTTTTAAAAATCTTTAAAGGGAATATACCCGAGTAAGACGATTATTAAATGAATAATAGCAATAATTCGAAAATGATTGATTTTAGGAAAAATTTTTATTTAGGTATTTTTGTTCGTTTTTATCTTACCTATTCATAGTTTTTTTCCGCGATGTTTATGTTATTTGTATTATTTCGGCCACATTTTATTTTTATTACTTCACAAGAAAATATTTTTGGTCAATAAATTATTAGTTTATTGTTTTATGGTGGAAAAGCAAAAAGTAGCCTTTTTGTTTTTAAATGCTACCATTACAAAAAAGCTAGAGGAGCGTAGTCGTATTACGGAAAGGCTATGAATTATCAGCCAATTTCAGATACACACGTTTTTTCGACAATAAGGCGGCGTTTTGTAAAAAAGCTGATTTTACAATTAACTTACGACCTATACTTAGACATATATTTATTTAAGATTGAATGTCAATAAAATAGGCAAAGAGAACTAAAAAAAGCTGATTCTTAAAGTAAAAATAGCTCTTATTGCAAATATTTGATTATTTCGGTTTCTGTAACGGCGCTAGAAAATAGAAATCGGCGCTTGCTGGCGCTAGGTGTCAACAATAATAATCCGTAAAAAAAATCAAGAAAATCGAACACGAAATTTTTCGTTAACTTGCCCCCCCCCCGCCCCCAATTGAAATGCGAATAGTTACTAAACCAATTTGGCGCTAGGTTTTTGCGAAGTGGCGCTAAAGAGCGTTAGGTCTATTCTACTTAATGCGCCCTTTAAACATTTAAAATTCGCAATGGGGGGGGGGGCTAGCGTTAACTTGGCCGCCCCAAATGTTTTTCGAAATATTTCGGTTTGTTTCGGTAGAGGCGTCAGTTAAACTAAAAGTGGCGCTAGGTATGGTCGACAATAAACGACAAAAAAAAATTAAAAACTCAAAAGTACTTAAAACCGTTAACTTGCCCCCCCCCTCCCACCCACCATTGTCCTACAATAACTTCAGAACCAAAATAGCGCTAGCTTTTGCAAAGTGGCACTAAAGAGCGCTAGGTCTATGCTATCTAATGCGCCCTTTAAACTTTTCAAATTCCCAATGGGGGGGGGGCTAGCGTTAACTTGCCCCCCCCACACTGTAATACCTTTTTACGGCGTAACCGTTATGACGCTAGCTCTCATTTTATGGCGCTAGCTATTGTGCGTTTAGCACAAAACGCCTTTTCTTAAAATTCTAAGTGGGTTGAAGGGGGGGCAAGTTAACGTACCTGTAATAGTCGACTATTGGTTTACCTGGTTGCGTATAAATTCTAAAGTAATCACGTGAGCTTCTACCCTTCGGGCGGCCTTAAAGCTATATGTTAATCAATACATCTTATTCTCAACTTGTTTTACCTACTATTTAGTTATATGCGGAATAGTTTGTAAGTAGGATTTCAGGTAAAATTTAAGGGAATTTGGGATAGCGTTAAATTTATGCGAGAACTTCTCCGTATCTCTAATATTTTAACGTAAGTAAATACGCAGCGATATTATTAGGAGTACACACATACGCTTTTATCTCGGTTAAAGTTTAATTGAATGTTTGCCCCGTAAAATCTCGATTTGCTATTTTTTTGGTCACTTTATTCGTTTTAATTAACTATAGGTACTTAAAGACGCGTTCGCGCATCGATAATGCGACGTTAAAATAATTTAATTTTTCGGGGTGTTGCCGACCCGACGGCCGAGCGGTCAGAAGACTGGCCTCTCGACTGATGGGTCCCGGGTTCGAATCCCGGTACGGATGGTGAAATATTACACCCCGGTAAGCGTGGAAGTATCGGGGGGCACTGGAAGTATAATAAAATCCTTAGCGGCGGTCCCTGATATCTTCCGGGGTGTGTCACTAACACACAAAAAAATTCGGGTGTTAATACACGAGAGGTTGATTTTTTACTGGGTACATTTTTTTTGACGAAAACCCGTTTTCCGTGGAAATTATTGAGAATATTAACGCTTTTGGTACGACCGCATCGGTAAATTTGGCAAGCGTAAGCGTGCGCGCACTGGATGGCACTTGCGCAAATGAATGCATTTTTATTTCAATTAGATATTTCTTGGAAATGGATATTTTAAATATTTACTGGTTAATGTCGCGATATTCGGATTAATTAATTCGGTCAAAGATTATTATACGAAAAATCGTTTATTATATCGTTATTAATTCGTAGTAAATATGTGGCAAGTCCGTACCATCGATAAATTGATGTGGTCGATAGAATACGTAAGGTCTGTCAAGGCATTGGAAATAATTGCGTAATGTGGTCGAACCATGCTGTTTACACATTGTATCCATTATTATTCATGGATGATAATTATTCTTTTATGGAAAATAGGTTTTGTCTACCATATTAAAAATTTACTGACTTGTATATTAAAAAACGTCGTGAAAATCGTAACATTCGGAGGTTAATACTGATGATTACTAGCTGTCCAAAATGATTATTATACGACAACAAAATCGTTTATTTGGAATTTCACTCGTTTTTTTTGCACTTACGATTTAATATTTTTGATGATATTTCTAGTTCGACGTATGTGCATTTCGATAAATTGACATTCTGTTTGGTCGATATAATAAGAATATATTAATCGTTTATAATTTCTTCGTTTTTATGGTTTAATTTAAAGTTTTGCGAAATACGCTTTGTGTAAATTGGGCGCGTTTGGAAACCTCAGCGGTTATAGATAACAATTGCATCGCGATTGACTTATTATGCTTCATATTTGTCGATCGCATGCAATTGCTATCTAACCGTTGAATTTATTAATATCGATGGCGTTTTGCCAAAAGGGCGTAACCCATACTTTTTGTGAAAATGAGTTATTCTGACTATCTTATGCATCTAAAGCAAAGGTATCATCTGTTAAAATCTAGTAACAACATTCCGCGAAACGTATCTTTTTATAGCTGCGGGACGACACAATAAAAAAAACTTTTTGTGGGTTACGCCCTTCTGGAAAAACTGCGTTGATATAATATGGAATTGTCGAGGTAGCTTATGCATTTACCGGCGTCCCATGACCTAAGGTTCATAGCTTAAGAACATTTTATTGAAGTCATTTTGATAAGAAAATGTTTAATAAACATAAATGTCCGAATATGTGTAAAAATGTAGGTACTTAAATAAAAGTCATTTATTCGGAATTAAAAATGCACATAGCGATCGCAATTGCTATCGATCACGTTCGTTAAATTGCAGGAAGCGACTGCCACGAAAATTGGAGCTTAAAAATTTTATGTTACATTTTGGAGCAACTGGTGGACGAGAAATGTTCGTTCGGTTGACACGAATCGCTATAAAGCGTAGCGTAAAGTGATATGCACGTATCGCCATATACACTTGTTACAATAATTTGCTAAGGTAGGATGTTCGAGTGTTCTAAACACGTTCACGTGACGTCATCCGTGAGAAGACGTACCTATTCGGAAACTGTCAGACTTGTGAACACGAGTGACGTCACATATCGATGCGCAGAACCGCCCCGATATCTTACCTTAATAGTTGTTGTACCATGCTATATACAGGGTGCTCGTTAATCAAGTTATCTTAAAAGATAAGAAGTCGGTCAAATTGGGGCAAAGTTATGCATTTTTGCGCCGATTAATAATGTGAAACACAATTCGACCTGCCATCTTTATAAAAATTGAGATGTTCGTTTTTATTTTTTTATACGAAAACCAGTCAAGTTGGTCATTTCTAACCGAAACATTATCGAGACACTTTTTAAATAGGAATTTAAAAACAATATTACATTTTCTCTAGTACTTCTTATTGTTAGAATAAACAAACGACAGTCAACTTTCGTTTTTCTTATATGAACGCCGTTTTAGATTTGTTTTCGTTTAAATGTAGTTTTTTTTTCTAATTCCGAAAACGTACAGGTACTTAACGCTTGATGTTTTAATGACCAATTTGTCAAAATATTTTGGTTTAATTGCGATTTTTCTAAGATAAAACATAAAAACAAAAGAACATCGCGTGTGTTTCAGTTGCTATTGTGACAGTTTTCAAATAGTTGCATTAAAATTTAGACGGACCCTAAACCCAAACGAGCCGAGTTATGTCCGTGGAAAATGATTGTGGACTATTTTAACATTTACTGCAAAGTCCGTATTTCTTCTGTTAAATTAAATTGCTTTTAACTTTTTTTTTGTTGTGATCTTAGAAGAATCGTAATTAAACCGAAATATTTTGACGAATTGGTTATTAAAACGTTAACAGCCGTATGCACAGTCGTTTGATCAGATTTGGTAGCTACTAAATCGTGTTTATTTCCTTAGAAACAATTGACGCGACAATTGTTCGAAATTTTTCTGCCCTTTAGGCATTTTAGATGCACAAATAAAATTGTCTACAAAAAGGTTAAAAAAAACTTTTCAAAACAACGTGATCGCATTAAAAATCGATAGTGGATATCGAAAAAGTCGAAATATACAGGGTGTTCCATTAAAAACAAAAACGAAAGTTGACGTCATTTCCAGTTCTCCAACAGTCAAAATATGTTCTTCGTAAAAAAATTAAGACTGCTGCCTTTTTCGCCGTCGAAAATCAAACCAACTTTAAAGTATATTATGATTTTGACGTTCACTTAAATTTCCGAATAAATTGAACCGCGCGGAACCGTCTTTATCGGCTTATAATGCGCCCACCTTAAACAACGACACGTTGTTTATCGCCTCATTATCGACAGATATTAGGGTACCAGGCGAACGTCTGACGAAAACTTCGCGAGGTGCTCGTTCTAAATGGCCGGGCTCTTGAGGGCAAAGTAACCCGGTTAATTATATCGGAAGCGCAACTCTTTTTGAATGGGAAAATGAATGCGGGTCGTTATCGTAATTTTATTGGGGAAAAAAAGGGGAACGTCGAGGAATAGGAGGCGTTCATCACTCGACGAAGCCCTTACAAGAACAACGATTGTTAATTATTGTTAAACGTCGCGTTTACACTTCCGTCGAAAGACAAAAAAGTTTCTTTGTGATGGTTTAAAGATTGTCGCTTGCGAATTATACGAGAGATCACCATCGTCAATTTTTTTTCGTTATCTTTCGATATTAGCGAATTTTCGTAGAAAATAAAGCTATTGCAGTTTGTCTGATGACGGCACCCGGACGTGTGCTTTTGGATTTTCTCCGATCTCGACCCCTAGATTACGAAAATATAGGTTGTTCATATACAGGGTGCGTCCAAGAAGTTTCCGGAATGAGGCTATAAAACACGATTTATTGCAAATAAAGCGTACAACTGTTCAAAATTCTTCAAAGTAGTCGGCATCATAGCACCTCTGCCACCGAATTTTCCAATCTTCATACGCGCCCTTGAAGTCGTTTTCTGACATGCTGTTGAGTTGATTCGTCACAGCCTTTTGAACTGCATCGGTGATCCCAAAATGAGTTCCCTCGAGTGTTCTTTTCAGCTTGGGGAACAGGTAGAAGTCGCTTGGAGCCACATCCGGACTATAGGGGGGTTGAGGAAGCATTGTCACACCGTACTTGATCAACAGCTCAGTCACGAGAAGGCATGTGTGGCTGGGCGCGTTGTCATGATGGAGAACCCAGGTGGCGATCTCCGGGCGGATGCGGGCGACCCTTTTTCTTAGACGCTCGATGACTCCTTTGTAAAAAACTCCGTTTACCGTCTGCTCGGGAATCGTCTTGGACGTCTTTAAACTTTTTAAACCACTCGTACACATTTGATTGCTTCATTGCTTCGTCCCCGTAAGCTGTCCGAAGCATTTGTAAAGTTTCACCAGCAGTCTTTCCAAGTTGAACGCAAAACTTGATGTTCACACGCTGTTCAACATTTCGCTGCATCGTGAGTCGTGACGCGTCATCCAAACAGGGTCTCACTGTACAAGCAATCCACACTCTCCGGCGGTTCGGAGGCAACTGAATATTTTTTCTCTGTTGCCTGAGAACCCCCACCACCAATCCCGACAGGAGCGGCAGCCCGCTCGCGCTTCGCTTGGACGGTAAAAAATAATTCCGGAAATTTCTTGGACGCACCCTGTATATATATATATATATAATCAATTTCTTGTGGACACGATTCCGGTCACAATTTTGATCATAGGAGGGTAAAATTTGGGCAGTGTATTATCTTTGGGAAAGCAAAGGACGAGTTCGTTAACCAGCCAAATCGACTGACCCGTTTCAAAATGGCGGCCGCTCAAAAAAAATAAAAAAATTCTAATCTCCGTTATTACTCATCGTCGGATTGGTAATGTGATAATATGTTTTGGAATCGGCATAAAATTCCCTACCGATTGTGTCTCTTTATAAATTTCGATGCAATGCACCGTTTTCGAGATAATCGAAAAAAAGTGATAATATTTTGTTTTAATTTCAGACAATCTTACAAACAACTAGCGTCTAAACATTTTTATCGTCGTCTTGGTGCGAGACGTCGGCCACGTTGTCCGGTTCAATTTTTAATCAAAGTCTAAATCGGAGATTTGTTTATTGGCACTTTTGGGCGCGATAATTTAGAATTCGGCAATTTATCGTTCCGAGGGTCGACGCGTCGCATCTTCTCCGAAACTACGGACGCGACATTTTCGCGAAAATCCGTTTCCGTTGCAGCACCGATGGCCGCTTTTGCAATTTATTATATGGTGTGTAAATAAAGTAAGGAATAATATTCTTTTTTTTTTCATTATCGCTGTTTGGAAGAAAAAGCTCGAACACGTCGATTTTGTTTTTTTCCCTGCGAATTTTGTGGGACGTTAATTTTAATTTTTTTAATTTACTGCTCTGAAATCTATGACGTCATCGACTTTTTTCTTAATGGAACCACTTTATTTTGTTGTCAGAAATATAAAGTAGGTTTTTCTGAGTTCAATAATACCACCCCTCCCTTCCCCTATATGTGGTTTTTAAAATTAGTAGTTTTAGAGATACGGAGGATCAAAGGTATGAATTTGACGAAAATAATTAAACTTGAAATTCTCAAAAACGAAAAATAATAATTTAGATTTCCTTAGATTTGAATTAATAACAAGATAACGAGAACCCAGATTTACCTAGTTTTAATGTCTCGTATCGACAGGACGGTGTACCACCACATTATTCACTTCGTGTTAAAGAATGCCTAGATGAAGTCTTTCCTAATAGATGGATAGGAAGACGTGCTCCTATGGAATGGCCGGCTAGATCTTCTGATCTCGCCCCACTTGATTTTTATCTTTGGGAGAGGTATTTAAAATCTTGTGCGTATCAGTCAAAACTTCGAGATCATGAAGGAATGAGAGAAAGAATAAGGCTAGAGCGCCCAAGAAACGAAGAATTTCAACTCCGACTTTATCATTGCCAGGAAACAAATGGGAGGCAATTTGAGCATTTATCTAATAAATTTTAATTGTTTTAATCGTTCATAAAATAAATTATTATTTTTCGCTTTTGAGAACTTCCAGTTTAATTATTTTCGTCAAATTTATACCTTCGATATTTCGTATGCGACCCGTCGCGCCTCGGTATAATGTACGCTTGCCTTAAAACTACTAATTTTAAATAGCACATTGCCGAACTCGGAAAAAATCTACTTTTTATTTTTGGCCAAGAAATAAGGGAGTTCCATTTAAAAAAGTTGATGTCGTTAAAAAAATTAATTAATTAAAAATTATCGTCCATAAAATCCGGAGAAAAAAAGCAAAATTGACGTGTCCGAGCTTTTCTTCCAAACAGCGATAATAATAAAAAAACTACGAATATTATTCTTTATACTTTATTTACTACACACTGTATTTATTTTGTTCCGTCGCGACTACGATCGAAAATGTTCGTGGGGCGCAGGAAACTCTTAAGGTTCGCACGTTATAAATTATTTCGCATAATTTGTAAATTTGAGAATTTCAAGTTAATTATTTTCGTCAAATTTATACCTTCGATCCTCCGTATCTTAAATGAGTCGATGCCGGGATCTCTGTTGCGCGGCAACGATTGGTTACGGAGTTTTGCGTTGCGATGCGACCCGCCGCGCCTCGGCATAATGTACGCTTGCCTTAAAACTACTAATTTTAAATAGCACATTGCCGAACTCGAAAAAAATCAACTTTTTATTTTTGTCTAAAAAATAAAGGGGTTCCATTTTAAAAAAAGTCGATCTCGTTAAAAAATTTAATTGTCGTCCATAAAATCCGGAGAAAAAAAAGCAAAATTGTCGTGTCCGAGCTTTTCTTCCAAACGGCGATAATAAAAAAAAAACTACAAATATTATTCCTTATACAGTGGAACCTCGGTATACGACCTTAATCCGTTTCTGATGTTTGGATTTATACCGAATAGGACGTATATCAAACCAATCTTTCCCATAAGAAGTAATGTAAAAATGATTAATCTGTTCTCGTGTAAAAAAAAACTCTTGATATGGTATATTAATGGGGTTGTAAAATAATTTAAACACTGTTTGAGCACATTAATAAAAAAAATAAATTTTATTATAGATTTTTAAAGTTATTATATTGTATTATATTATTTAAATCATTAAATCAAAATCAAATTAAACTCTCCTTAATATTAAAATATAAAAACAAAAACAAAAAAAAATTCTATTCTATGGAAGAAGAGTCCCATCCTGGATTTTTTTACTTTTCCACCTTCTGTCGCTTTTCACTAGGATCGGCAACTTTTATTAAAAATCTGTCCAAAAAACTTTGTGCCCGTCTTCTCCTCGGGATGTTTATAAAATGTGACATTGTTTGATCTTCCCAGGCGATGTTATTGCGATTTGCTTCAACTTTGTTAGGGTGGTATTTTTCTGTAAAAATTTTCACGTCCATCCATTTTGCAAGGATTTCTTTAATTAATGAAGAAGGAGCTTCTTCTATCTCTTCCTCCTCCGAGTCAGAAGAGAGCCTATCCTTTCTTGTTTGATGCTCATCGTTCTCCGGTTCCTGTAACTCGTCAGTTCTTGATTGTGTTCTTCCATTAATTCTTCCACGTCATCATCGCATACATCCAGTTCTAGAAGAACAAAGTTATAGACCGTGGCACCAGAAATTACAGTTTCAAACCAAATGAAGTCAATATAAATTCACGAATAGTGTAGATATCATAGTGCTAATTATTCATAGATGGCGCGTTTAATTGAACTAAGTCGTATACCGAACAAAAGTCGTATAGGGTAAAGTATACAGTTATTGGCCACTTAAGGAATATGAATTGTTGTTTGATTTATTTTTTTTACCACTTAATGTTTTTGCCAAGTGATGAAAAAAACTTTAAATTTTACACTGATGTATAAAACATTAGCTTTAAAATGATCTTTAAAATTCAAATCAAGATTATTGTAAAATTTTTGCAATAATATAGTTATTGGCCCGTTCAATACAGTAATTACCAATCCCAGTTGACATTGATTGGCCACTAATAAATTTTATACATAATTTAGTTGTAAAACCTAATTTTGATAGGTAGGTAAGTAGGTATTTTCTATAAACTGATAAAAAATACCAAGATTTGGAGATGTGGATACCTACAATACATACCTAATATTAGTAAAAACTATTTTACTACTATTACTAAATAGTAAAATCTATTTTACTAATAGATATAATTAATAAGTCGACTAGTAAAATAATTATTTAGCACAACTAAATAAGTAAAACAGTTGTCTTAGTTTTATATGGATCTATAATTTTATTTTCAATTATTTCAGGTTTATATTGACAGTCATTTTTAATCATACTAAAATTACACTCTTGAATTACATTTGGTGAGACATCCTGAGGCATCTTTAGTTTTAGATTCATAGTTTTCGTTGATATCATCCACTTTTTCGTATGTTTTCTTACTATTTTCAAGTATCGTTAGTATTTCGTTTTCTTTCCCAATTAAATTTTTGGTCTTGATTGTAGTTATTGCATTTTTGGATTTTTTCAATTACTTTCTTCTTTCCTTTAATATGTTTTCCTTTCTTAATAGAAAGTTCCTCTTTTATGTGCCTTTTCTCTAATCTTTCGGCTTTTCGTATTTGTTTTTGCAATTCAGTTTCTTTTTTTAGTGCTATTTTCTTTTTTTCCGCTTCTTTTCTAACTGATGAGGTCAATACAAACGGCAACTTTTCTGATTTTCGTTTCCCTTTTCTTTCAGGAGTTATGGGCCAGGTTATAAAATCATTGAGCATTGATGTATTTAGAACGTTGTCCTTGCAATCTAATGAAATGCTAGGTATGTTAAAGTTATAATTTTCATTTTCCTCTATTATAATTGGAATGTTTTCAATATTAAATTCAGTTTCATTGTTAATGTACTCAGCAGTTGTGATCACCGATTGAATTTGTTCATCGTTTAAATGACTCTCAATGTCATCAACCTTAGCGTTTGTTTCCAAATGTTCACTTAATAAGTCTCGAGTGATATCAACTTGGGTCTCTTTAGATTGTTTTGCTTTGAAAAATTCTTTATATACGTAGAACATTGTTAAAAAATTTTCAGTGTGTACATCGTTCTCGCTAAAATTGTTGAACGTTTCACCTTTTTTTTCTCCAATAATTTTCTTAAATGTTTTAAAAGTAATGACATTTGTATCATAGTTGATGTTTTCAGTGCTACTTGTTTTTTTGTTTTTACCAGTACATTTACTGTAGTCAATGGCCGAGGGATTCCAAGGGTACAGTCCTTGCACGAAAACTTGGCACGAAAACCATTCTGTACTATTTCTGGTTTTATGTTGTCAATCGCCGTTTTTAAGACTGGTGCAAATTTTTCTTTTGTTACAACTTCACTAGGGTGCTCTCTCCGAAAATCTAACACACCTTTTTTCCAGCCTTCTTGGAGAGGTTTAAATATTGCCACATCGGCTGGTTGCATAATTCTAGTTGCATTAAAGCGCTACTAGAATTATTTGTAATTTTGAACACAGTTCGCTAATTTCATATGTCAAATGAGTGCAATGACCATCGACAAATAATAAAACGGGAAACTTTACATTAATTTCTTTTAAATATGGATAGAAAATATTTCTGACGTACTCGTAGAACAAATGGTTTTTCATCCACCCATTATCACTGCACCCGATTCCCCATTTATTTGGAACAGATTTCAAGATATCGAATGGTAACCTCTTGTAAGCATAGATAACCATAGGTGGGGTTACATCTCCGCGAGCAGAAAGTGTAAACATGACTGTTAGATTATTTTTAGGGTGGTGCTGTATCTCATAAACGTTTCTTGCCCCTCTTGGTGCAAGTACTTTCTTGTTGTTAGGACACAGCCAAAAGCAAGTCTCATCGCCATTGAATATTCTGCTAGGATCTTCTAGTATGTCTGTGAACTGTTGTTCAGTTAAATAAGTCTTTACAGCAGAAAACCATTTTCTAATATCTCACTCGGCTATAACTGAGCTAGCTGCTGTTATTCCCTCCGATGTTCTTAGCGTAATGTTTGGATGACGTTTTAAAAACGCCGTGTACCATCCTTTCCCAGGAAGATTGTTATTAAATGGATTATCTCTGGGACTTGCGTCGAGAAAATTTTTCACCGAAGCTTGTACATCTTCAATCCTAAGCGGAAACCCTTTCCGCTGAGACACCAAAATCCAATTTTCCAATAGTGTTTCTTCTTCCCAAGTTAATATTGGTCTGGGTCCGTGAGAAATTTTAGGGAATTTATTACTGAATCGAAACTGAAGAGTTGCTCGAGGAATATGATATATTTTAGAAGCTTCTCTTTGACTCATACCATTTTCGATGTCTGTGAGAGCTTTGGTAATAGCTTCTTCTTTATATTTTTTACGATACAAAGAACCTTCAGATACTTTTGGCATTTTTTTTTCTGATTAAGTGTAAACTAGAAAGAGCAAATTATAAGAGTAAGTATAAATATGACTACCTATTTATATAATTATGATAGTAATTGGCCACAAATCAATTACAATCATTGGCCCCCGGCCAACTACTGTTTATACCTTCTTCGGAAAATAAAAACTATTAATTACTTCACCGGTATGTTATTTATATAAAAGTGGCAAAAATCTGTGATAAATAAAATATTTGTATTTTTGTACAGTAATTAGCCGGCTGGCCAATAACTATTTTTAGGTTAATTATTAAACACAGTAATTGGCATATCAAATCGGTGCCTATATTTATAACCTATGTAACTTTTAAGCGTTCAGAACTTGCAAAAATGATTAATAATTTAATACAAACACAAAGTTTGATCATTCGTTACACAGATAACTACTTTACGATATGAAAACCATTGTAAGATTCTTAGTAAATTCGTAAGATTTACCTCAATTATAGACAAAACAAGATATGTAGCACAATAAATGCAACTAACACAGTCGTGTACCAATTTAGCAACACGAAACTTGGAATATATGTTGAGCAATGTTACCAACATCAAAATCGTACCTGACAAAATATCTCATATACTAATAACATTAGTCGCATTCAGGGAATTGTAGCGTCGAAACGCTGCAGCGCTGTAACGCTTTATCTTGCCTGAATAAACATTTTTGGTACTAGTTATTTTTCAGCTTTTAATTCTTAGGTTGGCAATTTTGTTTGTAAAACACTCAAATTTTTATGTAAAACTTACCTTGTAATATCTTCAACCTTTCCTCTTACGTTACTGCAAAGGAAATGACTTCGTCTCCGAATTGTAACGTTATAAGCCATCTTTATGTTTTGCATAAACCAAAACATACACAAGCAACATAATTTGTTAGGTTAGAACGCATGGATGCGTCATTGCTTTATTTAGTTATAAAGCGTTAAAGCGGAATATTTATATGCTTTAATGCTTTACTAAAGTGCTGCAGCACTGCGAGTAAAGTAGACACCATTCAGAGCATCGCTTCGATAAAGCGCTACAGCGCTAAAATTCCCTGAATGCGACCATTATAAATAATTTAAGTGGCCAATCACTGTCTCCTGGCCAACAAGTGTATACTTCACCCTACCAAGCAAAATTTGTTTCGTCCAAACAGGACGTATTCCGAATTGGACGTATTCTAAAGCAGACGTATACCGAGGTTCCACTGTACTTTATTTACTAGAAACTATATTTATTTTGTTCCGTCGCGACCACGTTCGAAAATGTTCGTGGGGCGCAGGAAGTTCTTAAGATTCGCACGTTATAAATTATTTCGCATAATTTGTAACCGTTATTATTCTAATTTCGGTTGCGATTTGTTCTCGTAAGTTGAGATACGCTTCCTGTGACAAGTTAACAAGACGTGTCTGGAACAGTACCATAAAAACCCCTTATAATTTGACGGTAGAGAGATCTGCGCAAGAGCCCCGTGATTTACGCGGTCCTGCAGCATCCGCTGCAACGCATACCAATTGTTCCGAGCAAGGACGAGTTGATTTCAATGTTATTATGATCTACAACGGGTCCCCTCCGTGCATGGCAAACAGCGTCCCCCACCCCATAACTCACCCTTCCGCGTTCAGGTTTACGAATAACGTCAAGGCTTCGCAAGGCTGTACGAGAGGTTCTTCTGCTAAAAAAGGCGCCCGTTTCGCGTGCAGTTTGGGCGAATGCTAATTTTCGGTCAATCTCAGCTGGGAGTCGTTAAAACGTGTCGTAACGTTTGCCTCGAGATTGCGACGACCATAGTAATGAACTTTTTATCGTCTAGCCGACAAAAGCGTAACTCGAGAATATGAAATGTGGCGTGCTTAAAAGATCGCGATTACAAAAATTAAGTTTTGTACTGGAACGTCTGGCGGCCGAGGCGTTGCACGCGAGATGTGCCGCCGCTTCGGCAGGGGGGCGAGGGGTGGGCGGGGGGAGGAAATTGCCTTTGGCACGTCGGTTTATGTTGTACCGGAAAACGTTTTATTTAATATTTTAATTCGCGATTACGCTTAAAACGCCGACATGTCGCTTCTCACTTGCTGCGCCTCGCGAAGTCGAAAGCGAGCCCTTATTTTAGGTTTTCGGGGTGAAGTTTAATTTGCCTCGAACGAGACCGCAACAAGACACTGTGCGTGGCTGTACGGTTTCGGTAATTTGGTACGTGCCAAGGCGGACGTGATTGATAGCTTTGGTCATTGATTGTCTATTGTCCGAAACTAATAGAGCTCCCTTCGAGCTACAGAGGAAATCGTTGGAGGTTGTCGCGACCCTCTTTTAAGATGATAACCCCGACGCGAAATTATTTTCTTACTTACATTTTATTGGGGAACCAACGTGCTTATTTAATTCATTTTGCCAGTATGTTATTTGTCGTGGGCGATCGATCGGCAATAATTGCAATCTAAAGTTGAAAGGGATCTACATATAAATAGGGCTCGTGATTAACGTTGAATCGCCGTAATTTTTATAGTCGGCAAGGGATATACAGGGCGTCCACGAGTTCTGGTATTTTTCGATAGGGCCTAAACTAAGCACAATAGAAAAAAAATATTTTAAATAAAACTTTGCTGGTTGCAAGAGTCGCGTAAGGTAAAATTATTTTCGCCTATACAGGGTGATCCAATATTGTGGTAGAGCACCCAACTTTATTATTTTAAATAAAACACCCCACTTTTTTTACATATTTTACTTAAACATTAAACATTATATTAATTTATTTTTATCTATTATCTCATTAAACATTTATTGATATTATATACATATATAATTTTATTAATTAATATAATTTTTAATATAAAAAAGGGGGGTAATATTATTAAATATATTAAATTATAATATATATGTTAATATTAATATAGGTAATTAATAATAAATAATTAAATAATAATAAAATAATTAAATATAACTAATAAACTTTTTTTTCCGTTATTTAATCTATTTAATAATAAAATTTAAAGTTAAATTTATTAAGTTTATTTTTTTTCAATTTTCTCTTTAATAATTTATAAATTTGAAATGTTTGATTATAAAATTTAGTATTTAATAGATTAAATTATTATATATTAATATTAATATAGGTAATTAATGATTGATAAACTTTTTTTTTCATTATTTAATTTATTTCATAATAAATTTGAAAGTTAAATTTATATGGTTTATTTTTTTTTAATTTTCTTGATGATTTATGTTTAGGAAAGTTTGATTATAAGATATGAATTATTTTTTATTATTGTCTAATTTACATCTATTTTATTATTAAAATATTTTCTTAATTGGTGTTTTGTATTAATTAAATATTTTGTAGTTATTTGCAATTTTTTTTTAATAAAAGTTTTATTTAATACAGGTTTTTACTTGGGGGCGAGTAGAAATTTTGTATCTGTCTATTTGTTTCTAATTATTTTTGGTTATTATTAATGTTCCGGGCCTGCGGGCTACCGGGGGGGTTGTCCGAAGGGTTGAATAGTAATTGGTGTTTTGTATTAATTAAATATTTTGTAGTTATTTGCAATTTTTTTTAATAAAAGTTTTATTTTAACTTGTGATATTGGTTAATTTTTTTTTTAATATGTTAATTTTAGATTTTAAATAAGTTTTTTGCAGTTAATAATTTTAATAATTTAATAATTTAAGATTTAGAAATTGATTATTAGTATTAATAAAGTTTGTGCCAGCAATTGCGGTTAAACAGACGTTACTATTAATATTTTTTGGTTAGTAGTTTATTTATTTTATTTGAATTATTTATAAAAATTTTTGGGTGAAATTTAAATTTTTATTTTTAGTTTGTTTTATATTATTTGAGGTTATAGAATTTAAGTGTTAAACTAGGATTAGATACCCTATTATATTAATTATTATTTATTACCTGATTATTAGTAGATATATTCTTGAAAATTAAAAAATTTGACGGTATTTTAATCTATTCAGAGGAACCTGTCCTTTAATTAATAATACACGATTTATTTTACTTTTTTTTGTGTGTATATCGTCGTTTATTTAAAAATTTTATAAGAATTAATAATTTTCTATATTTAATTTATTAATTTATTTCAGATCAAGGTGCAGTTTATAAAAAAGTAGAGATGGGTTACAATAAGTTTATTTATGATTTTTTTATTTAAATATAAAAATTAAATTGGATTTGAATGTAATATTATTAAATTTATAATATGATTATAGTTCTGGAAATATGCACATATTGTCCGTCGCTCTCAATTAATTTGAGATAAGTCGTAACATAGTAGGTGTACTGGAAAGTGTATCTAGAAAGATCAGATTGGATCTTGAAGAAAGTTTTTTATTTACATTAAAATATCATTGTGCAATTCAATGTAATTTGATATTTATTACTTTAATAAAAGTTATTTTTTTTATTAGTTTTTATGAAAAATATTTTTAATTATAGATTATTAGTAAGGTGGTTGAATATTATAAAATTTTAATAAGAAGGATTTATTTTCTGTAACTTGTGTATCAGGGTTAATTAATTAAAAATTAATTAACCACAACTAAACTAAACTAAGCACAATAGAAAAAAAATATTTTAGATAAAACTTTGCTGGTTGCAAGAGTCGCGAAAGGTAAAATTATTTTCGTCTATACAGGGTGATCCAATATTGTGGTAGAGCACCCAACTTTATTATTTTGAATAAAATACCCCACTTCTTTTTGCATATTTTACTTAAACATGTAAATTTAAGTCAAAAAGTATTAAGGTTATCTCCGCTTAAAGTTTATAGTTTTTGAGAAAAAAATGTTTTATTGAGATTTTGTCAAATCCGACCCTGTACTAAAAAATCATATCTTCTTAACGAATTAGTTTGACTAAAGAAAACTTTAGACGTAAATTGCGAATACATTGATGTATCGAACGCATTGCTTATTTATTATCTAACTCATACAGGGTGGTCGCAAAAAATTATGCAACTTTTCAAAATTAACACGACGATAACTTATTTATTTTAAATAGATCGTCACATTTTTTTACACGTGCTGAATTTTACATTTTTTGTACCTAAACGTACCGTTTGTTTCCAAAATATTTTTAGTTTTTGTGCTTGCGAGAGGGACGACATCATTTAGAACATTCGATGAATTAGTTGTGAATAAGTTACTTTTGTTCTTGTTCAAGCTGTGTAAGTTGAAATTATGTTTAGTAATTTTTCGGTTTTGATAAATAACATTACTCGTAAAATGTACGCGAGGTTTCCGAATAGCATCTGTTTTCCTGTTTAATTAAGCTCCAATTTTCGCGGTTAGTTTAACTCCGATAGCTCAACCCTTCGGCGAGATTATGTTAAAAAGTTGGCAAAAATCAATATTTTGATACAATTTATTTTGTTTCGATGGTACTTATCAGTTTTATAAAATGGGAAATAAACGAAAAAATTAGAAATATTTATTATACCTACATAAATTTTTTATCGTTCCCAAACGCCTCGTACCGAACGGGGGAATACCGTATTATTTTACAACTATGTACATATATATTTTACTTGTAATACTTAAAAGATTATCAAAATAACTGGCAAGACAACGAATTAAACGATCGACATTGTTTCGTCGGCGCAACAGAAAGTTAACGAAACAATAAGTTAATCGCGAATATCTCCGAAATTAATGAAAATTTGAAAATGAAAATTGGGGCGCAAATTATTAATTAAAAAAAAATCAAAAAGGCGACTTCTTACACGAAGTGTACTACTCACTACACAGCGCGAAGTTCGCGAAACGTTAAATGCGAATATTTCCGAAAGTGATGAAAATATGGGCGCAAATTGGGCGCAAATTATTTAATTTATTTTCAGACATCGCAAACGTGAATATTATACATAAGAGGTGAGTTGAAGGAAGACGAAACGTTTGTCATTCGCGCGGATAAAGTCGCTTTAAATATTTGAGAGTTAAAAATTGCCTTAGATGCGAACGCAATCGCGGGCAATATAGTTTTCGTGACGGCTAATTGGAAATTAAAATCGTTTGTTAGCTGTCGATGTTATTGTTGATGTTGAAACTGCAGCATGCGAATGTGCAACTCAATTTAATAAAAACAATAAAACAAAATGGAAGCCTCAACGATGGTGGCGTACAATGGTTCGTACAATTCAATTGAAGTTGAAATGTCGTCTGCGGTCGAGGAATCCGTGCTCGCGAGCAAGTGTATTGTGTCGATGCTGCCACAAACACGACCGCGACGGTCGTCAACCGAACGGTTCGCGACTCGTGGTTGTTGCAGCCTCGACTCGGCTCGTACTCGCCTCGTACTCGGCTCGTCACATGTAATATACGCGCCTTTATAATTTGAGTTGGTATTTTATCATTGTCGTAGAACTTTCCTTTTCAAATAATAATAATTATCATAGAAAAATTCCATCAATTGAACAAAAATAAATAAATAAAAATGCAAATTTAATAAACATCAACGCTCGCTCGTTCTAGGATTCGATCAAAATCGTACCCATATTTATAATTTCGACTGCCGATCTCCCGCTTATAAGAAATCTACAAATTTAACGCGACTACGTTACATAATTCACGCGAATAAGATATAAGTTAGTGCTTCCACTCTAATAACATCCCTGAATGGGGCCCTTTCGTGCTCACCAAGAACGGTAACTTCTGCAAGTTAACTCGTCTAATATCGCCATTGATCTAATTTAACTAACTCGATTAAGATAATAATGGAGAATAATCTTGCGGGAACTTGTCGTAACGGCCAAAAACGGTACGGCAATAATTTATTCGAGATTGTTTTTACGCGAGACGTTTTTAACGTCGACGTCCTTAATTTCTTCGCGCTACGTACACGGAATTGCGGTTACGCGGGCTTACCTACTTTAATCTGAAAGAAAATGCAGTCGTAACGGAGGGCGAGCCTTTTGTTTTCGTCGTCGTCGCATGAAAAGATTTTTAACATCTGCCGGTCCGCAGTTCAAATCTCGGCAATTTTAATATCAGAGGATTCGGCCATGTGCGCGTCTCGACGTCGCATTATGTAAACAAACGTTTTTAATTATTTTTTGTTTTTTTTTGGTCGAGAATTGTCTCTCGGAGATACTCGCAAACTTATTGTTGGATGTCGTTTTCGCCTACCAATAGGATTTGTGTGTGTGTGTGTGTGTCGAGTTTAGTCGTGCTTTATTTTAAGAATACCACAACTGTTTAATAGTCGCGATTAATTAACGGAGATGTTGAGTTTATTCTGAAGTTTCAAACTTCTCGTCGAAACAAAATATGTATTAAAATAAAAATTATAAGTTTCGGATTTTACAAACAACATTATGCGCCGTTTAAAGTGGAAGACGCCTAACGTCGAGTGTAGGTACAGGCGGCCAAGAAACTAATGCACGCGCACGAGGCGATTGGCAAGCGGCGCAAGACCGTTTCTAAGAATAATTTAAGCAGCCGGCGTTCTCGTCGAGTTCGGAATTTTTTTAACGACGCATTTTGGACTATTTGAAATAAGAGAGTCGCCAAAATTACCACTAAACAGGTCGAAATTTTCAATAACATTTTTGTAAAGACGATATCAGTTATCTGCACGTTATTTATATTGCTGAAAGTAATGCGATCGCGGTCAAATACGTTATCGCGATTAATTTACATCCGCACCTGTGAAGTCGTAATCGCTACACAGTTTAACTGCATGTAGAAAAATACCGACGTCGAATTAAATTAGTTTGTTTGTGTGTTACGGTCGCGTGCGATGGTGGAAAATGCTCGTTTAAATTGGCGTAAAGTATTTTCAAATCTAATACGCCGACGTGATAATTGTGCGCGTTCGTAATACTGTAATCGGAACAAATTGGGTGTCTATTTTCGATAAATAAATGGGAAACTTTATTGGGCGAGTCTCGGTAATCAATTTATCGGAGAGTTAACTATAGATAAAATGTGGCGTATTTAATTTTTAAAATTTTAACCGAAATGAACGTCGTAAATTTCCTTGTCAAAAATTTCGTATAAAGTTATTTTTACAAAACGTCTCATTTCGGAGATACGCCCCTCACAAGAGGAAGGATAAAATTAAATTTTCGTTTTATTTCTCAAACTTGGAACTAAATGTGGAAGAACGACATTTGTTAGATGATTGTTACTTATCAAAAGGTTTCCTACAATCATATTTTCAGTCATCTCCTTGAACCCCCCCATCACCGGTTGGTTTTCTTTTTAAAGACCTTTATGGAGAGTCAAAATTTTGCGTTTTAGAAAATCAATACATACAATCTGTTTGTGTAAATCAGTATTTTTCTCTGCACGGCGTAAGTAATCGAGTCGATCTAATTAAAACTTTCAATTACATAATTGAACTCGGAATTAAAACGATGCGGTCTTCGTAATTTTATTCGAATTTTCGTGTCTTATCCACATATAGCAGAAATGAAGTAGAGTAAGTAAGAGGTCTCGCGTGCATATGTAAAAATATGCACGCTTACGGGAGAATGCTTCCGATTCGAGGTGCGGTTCGAATCCCGAGTCGTCCAACGCTTTTTTCAGAGAATCGGTCGCGAACGATCGACACATGTTCGAACGATCGATATATGTTAGTGTGGAATTGTTTCTAGAATTTAATACAGGATTAGATCGAATTAGTTTGTGTTAGTTCGAGGGGGTCGGTAATTATCGTAAATTTTATATACAGTAATACAAATTTATGCTAATTCAATATAATTCAGACCTAATTAAAAATAATTTAGACCTAATTCAAACTAATTCAGACCTAATTTTAAGGTAATACGAACTAATTCAATGTAATTCTAGAAATAAATACGCACTAATACATAAGTTACCGACCGCTCGAATTAGTCTGAATTAGGTCTTAATTAGTTTGAATTAGACTGAATTAGTGTGAATTTGTATTACCGTGCATAAACTCTACTATAGTTACTATAGTTATAGGTAGAGAGGGTGGTTGGAGAGACCATGGCGGTGGAGGGAGTGGTGGCCGTCATGGTGGGCTCCAAGGAGGGATGGGATGCGGTGGCCTCGTTCTTCGAGAGAGTGGTTCGCACCAGGTGTGAGGAAGAACGGGGCCGCCAGGGGAGGGGAGGGGGGTAACCCTGAGAGTATTGTTTAGTTTATTTTGATTTTGTTTATTTGTATTTTTATTATATTTTGTTATTGTTAAGTTATTATTATTATTATATCATAATTTTCTTTTTTATATATGATTTAGGATTGTTTTAGTTTATATTTTGGAGTTATGTTATTTTTATGCTGTTTTCTGTTCTGTTTTTGTTCTTAACATCTGTACTGTGGCGACGGTGAGGTGTGTCTCACTGTCGCCATCAAATTGCAGCCCTCCCTGCCGAAGTAATGTTTAACGACGGTTCCGGCAGGGGGAGTATCTCAATAAGCTGCGCAAAAAAAAGTTACCCGCCCCTCAAGTGCGCACGTCCCACGACATCAATCAAATAGTGCGAACTAATTGGATCGAATCGCGGAATCAAAACAATCCGCGGGTCGAACCCGCGAGTTAATTCTCGAAATTACGCGTAATCGGTTGCGAAATAATTCGCGGATTAATTGAATTAAATTAATTCAATCCGCGGTTTGATCATTAATTCGCAAATTAAATCAAGGCGTCGGGATTCGACTTTTATCATTTAAATATTTTAAACAGGTTTCGAGCGGTTACTATGTGCGCGCCGCAATGGCGCTACGTTATTAACGTTACCACCCGATAATCTAAACATTTTCCGGGTACAATTTTCAATCTACGTATTCCAAATAAAATCGAACGTTCATGGCGATTTGTCGATTTTTTTAAATTGAATTTCCACTTTACGCAATTCCAATTGAAAATTCAATTTTTTTTATAAATATTTATACAATAACTTTCGAGAACGAGCATCGCCGGCGCTGTTTTTGTTAAGATACGTGGGGTAGGGCACGCGGATTTTCACCTTTTGTCCTTGCGCTTTTTCGTATCGTACGTCTCTTTATGTAGGCATGTAACTTTTCGTTAGGTACGTTTTTATCGCTGACGGAATTTAGATAAGCGGACAACTGAAAACAAACGCGAGGATGTGCGCCTATATATTGTTATTATTATATAAATTATCGTCATTTTTAAAACCGCCATTTCTAGCGAGCGACGACGTTTGTAAATCAATTTATACATCGCGTCGGCGGCGAATATAGAGAATGGGATTCCTTCGATTCTTTATTGCGTTTTATCTGCATGTTTTTCCCATCAATTATGTAATCGCTTTTCGCCAATTCATCACTTCGAATCTGACGTAAGCGGCTTAGATAAAACACATAGGCCTTTTGATCGATCAGATATTTTTACTTTGTTTTACTTTGGCTAATCGAATTTCTATATTGCACCGCACCAACACATCGGACGTACCCGGAAGTACCCGTATACGGTTACTGTTGGTTTAACATGGCATTTCCTGCACGTATAGATAATATAAAATTTAATTGGGTCGACGAAACAATGTTCGCGATGGACATTCCGAGAATCACGCGGATTCAAATCCGGACTGTACGGAGGCCAGTCGGCGCCGCTGCCTGTGAATTTGGTGGCTCGCGACGTGGACGTGCGTCAACCTCGTCCGAGCCTTGCGACATCGAGGCGAACGAATCTTGCGCAGCATCTCGCGGTATGTTGTCACGTGGGAATTTTTGTCCCCTAAATTCGCTAATCCTGCTTGTCGACGGCGTAGCTATTTAGGCACTCGTCGGACCGCCAGATCGAGGCGAAAACAACTCGAGGAACCGTGTCTCGCAGCGACTTCGGTGCAGGCCTTCCTTCAGAATGCGACGAAGGGACGTTTTCGAAATACCGAGCATTTGTGGGAAGCGTTTGAAGTCGACGTGGACGGCTGGGCTTTGAAGTCGTTGTCGGTATCCGTCGTGGATTATTGATTCTTTCGTCGACGGCGTCGGCGACGGTTGTTTCGAACTTCGCGAAAATTCTGCACGAAGACGAAACGATCGATTTTTCGGGAATAAAACAAACAGGGAGTCCGAAGGGGTGTTTTCGTTGAGACAATTCAACGCCGAGCCCCGTTAAATTCATTATTAAGAGCCATTGTGCCGTATAATTTTTAAAGAAATCGTCGGACGTTTTATCGTGGCAGTTCGATAAGGGACCAGTTTCGTCATTTTAAGTAAGTTCGCCCCCTCCTTTCATTGCCTCCCAATACGAGTTTGAATATAATCACAGGACTAACCGTAGAGGGTCTCGAATAGTTGGGCCGTGCCTAATGAACCATTTAAATTGCATTTATTGTCAGATGTTCGTAATGGTACTCTCTGAAATGACTCACATGCCGGGCCAACATTATCATTAAAAGTTACACTTTATACTGTTTGACGGGCAGGGTGTAATATGTAGATGTACTCGACAAATTTCGGTTATAATAACGCAAACTTTATACAGGACGGTTCGAAATGTCTTATGCCCGTATTTGCTTTTAGAAACAGATTTTCCACGTAAATGCATTGCTCAAGTCCGAGTACGTGCGAAGTACGGGCATTAGACGAACCTTAAGGGTAGGTCAGGCGTACAAAAAAAACCAAACACATTTCACCGTTGAGCGCTACAGATACACGAAGAAACGAAAAAGGAGTGCAGATAAGATCGGCAGTTAAAAAATGTCAAAATGGCAAAAATGCCAATACACAAGGCTTTTGAGGTGCACCACTACAGGAAGAAATCAATGGGGGGGGGGGCACTCGGGGATAACTCACTTGTTGGCCGTCAACGCCCTGTAGCACTATACGGTGGCGTTTGCGGCGCCATATGTTTCCGTATGCCTGGCAGCCCATTAAAATTTGTTTAAGACTTTTGGAGCACCCTGTATATAGATGTAGCACGTCCACGAATAACCGATAGCGTTCGTGTAATCGACCAAAACGTTTCGAATCGGACGTTGATGTTATCGCATTCAATCTTTCATATGTACAGGGCGGTTTAAAGGCGAATTTAAAGGTCTTATTCAAAAAAATTCAAAAAATTTACATATTTATTTTTGTTCCACACACTGGCGAGCAATGAAATCGTTATTGGGTACCTACTACATACGCATCGAATATAAAAAAAATAAGGCTTTTACGAGATTACTTATCGACCTTGTAAACGAGGCCAAATGTTATTAATGACAAAAAATGAGATTTTCAGAAAATTAAATGCGGAAATACCAAAAGTTTCTTTATTTTAGTAAGGTATATTACCCCCCCGTGCTTTAATTACAGCATTCGTTTATTCATTGACATAATTAATTGCCAGACAAAGTCTTGAGGTATGTTGTTCAATTTCTCTTCTGTCGCAGTCTACAGCTCTGGGGGTGGCTTAACAGCAGGAGCCCTAGCTCGATCCGTAAATGTTCAATAGGGTTCGAGTCGGAGCTGCGCGCCGGCCACTGCATAACCGAGATGCCGACTCACATATCCTGCAGAAATAAGAATTTGTCTTCGATATACTCCTCCGATATAATCTTCCCAATGTACTTCAGAGCAGTGAGACCCCCCTCCCAACATTGTCCTGCAGACCTGAAGTACCTGGTCCTTCGAACTGCAGACCGACTCAAATTTCATTGTCGCGCTACATAACGTCTATTAAACCCTAAGTTGCAGTAAGACAACAGCTTCTGCGGCTCTCTTCGGCGTAACGTCCATTTCTTGCATGTGTTTCTAATCGTAATTGATGCACATTATCACGTGTCCAACGCTGCCGTGCAATTTGTTCGCGTAATCGTTTCTATCATTTTCGGGAACAACTTCGGAATGTTGTATATGAAATAACCCGATTAAGGTACTTTCTCTTTAATTATTTTCGAATAAATGTTTAATTACAAAAAACGTCCATCACATTCTACTCTCTTGGTAACAGAATGGCCGAATCAAAATTTTTGGAAATCGTTGGATAGGACGATTAAATAATTTTGAAATTGTTCAAGGCCTTGGAATTTTTATTTTTGATGTCAGGTTGAGCAGGAAGTCTATGTGGAGCCATCAATGAGCGCTGAAAACTTTTTTAAAAACTTGAAATTAGATTTAGAACAACAGTTTTAAAAAATATAATCGAACTACAGTAATTCCTCGCTAACCGCGGATTAGCCAACCGCGGTTTCGCTTATCCGCGGTCCACTTTTTTAAATTAATTTTTTAAGACAAAATATAAAAGTGCAAAATATTCGGTAAAAAATGGGTAAACTCGTAGTGCAATAACCTTGCACGCTCGCGTCATGCAGTCGGGAAGGAAGGGTAGGTGGCGGTTTGTTTTTATATTAGCCTAATCGTCAATAGCTGTAAAAACGGGTTTACGCGCCAGCCTACACCGTCAGTTGTTCGGTGTTATTCCTACACGCTGCACGTTTCGTTTCGGAATTTTCGAAAATGTCTTCTAAAAATGACGATAAAGACTTAGTAAAAAGAAAGCGAATTATCGTGGCTCTAAATAAAAAAAAATCAGTTGTTGGATTGTTCGGCTGCAAGTGAAACTTTTGCGAATGTCTCGAAAAAGTTTAAGGTCGACGAATCGACTGTAAGAACAATTAAAAAGTGTGAACAATCAATTCGGTTCAGTGTTAAGTGTTAAGCAACAAAGTAACATTTTTTCCACGATCTCAAACTATGGAAAAGATGGAAAAAGCTCTTAACATTTAGATTGAAGATCAAACACAAAACGGGGTGCCTATTAGTGGCCGCATCATTCAAGAAAAGACGATACGGCTTTTTGATTAGTTAAAGTCTGAATGTGAAACATTAAGTTTCCAAGCAAGTAATGGATGGCTCGAGAAATTCAAAAAACGGTTCTCTCTGCATAATGTTAAAATCGTGGGTTCGAGTGGATCAAGAGGCGGCCAATCGATATTCGACCGAGATGAAAAAATTCATCGAACGCGAATGGTATAAGCCAGAACAAGTATTTAACGCCGACGAGACAGGTTTATTTTGAAAGAGTATGCCTACTCGAACTTTCATATCACAAAATGAGAAATCTGCACCGGGCTTTAAAGCTGCTAAAAATAGGCTAACCTTTCTATTTTGGTGTAAAGCTTCGAGTGATCATATGGTGAAACCCATACAAAAGTCTTAACCCACGTGCTTTTAAAAATAAAGACAAAAATCGCTTACCAGCGTTTTGGAGAGAAAATCCAAAAGCGTGGGTTACGGCATCATTATTTACAGACTGATTCGTGAACTGCTTCGTTCCTAGTGTTAGCAATATTTGACCTCAAAGTTTCAAAGCGCTTCTTATCACCGACAACGCTCCCGGACAACCCGAATCCCTGAAATTAGTCGATCCAAATGTAGAAGTTCGATTTCTGCCTCCCAACACCATCTCACTCCTACAACCATTAGATCAGGCGATAATTGCTGCATTTAAACGATATTACCTGAGACGAACTTTCGGTCATATCATGGGCAGAATGGAAATAGCTCCTTCATTGACTGTTACGCAGAGTTGCAAACAGTTTAACATTACTCGGTGTGTAGCAATCGTCAAGGATGCAACTGAGGAGTTACTTTCATCTACATTAAATGCATGCTGGAAAAAACTTTGGCCAGAAATAGTGATGGTTAATTCAGGTGCGCCTGACAAAGCACCTGAAATCGAAGAAATTCTGCGGTTGTTGCACGAAATTCGTGGAGAGAGATTTAACAGCTTGCAGTCCTCTGATGTTGAAGAAATTCTAAACTCTCATAATAATGAACTGACAGAAACTGAACTTCACGAAATACCGGAAGCTGAATCAAGTGACGATGACACCCCCAGGAAGCAACGATCACGATACCGACAATTACATCCCTGAATTTAAATAACATAAACATAAATATAAACATAAAATATTTTCATCTGCACAACAACTCCAAGGCCTGGTTTTTGACATAGATCCATCATTAGAAAGTAGTCTGAAATTTAAAAATGGTTTGGAGGGTCTGCTGCAGCCGTATAAAGAGGCCCAAAAGGAAATCAAGAAAGAAACGACACAGCCAACTATTCTTTCGTATTTTCGTAAGTAATTCTTTTTTATATATGTATTACAATGTACGTATGTAATTTGTGTATGTTGTAGATACTCTATGTATACGTACATATGTGTACTCAATAGTACTATACATTTATTTGTTCATTAAAGCTTATGATGTAACTTCTTCTATTTATTGTTTCCTATGTTCCTATGTAATACAATGTATTGTATGTACTCAGTGAAAAATCATGAAAAATCACCAACCGCGGTCTCTCTGTGGAACCGAACCCCCGCGGTTAGCGAGGGATTACTGTACGTGGTCAAAAGGGTATTAGCTTAATATAATAATTTTATTATCATATCTAATTATTTTACTTAAGCTTTCGTTTCTTGACATTATTGATTAAATTGGTTTTTTTCTCATGTACTAATTACTTATTTATTATGAATACACAAAATCGCATAAAAATTTATTTGAAAATAATTAAAAAGAAGACTCATTAAAATAAATGGAAAATTGCCAAAACAAAAAAATCAAAATGAGCCGATCTTTCTAAAAATTTGAATTTGGGCCTCTATTTTAATTCTAAACGATTCATTTCACATAAACGTTTTCGTATCTTTTCGAAAAAGGCCCCTTTCTCTTGTCTTTTTTAGTAATTTGCCCTTAAAACGTCCTACACACGAACGAATTAAACCCGTTTTTGCTATGACACTGTTTGAGGAAAAGCAGGCACTAAATCCAAAATATCGAAATGTTTTGGTCAACTGCACGTTATTCGTCGACGCGCCGTATAAATTACAGGACGGCAACAGTTCGCGAAATGGCCTTTGTGCGACGCCGTCCAATTTAAAATTTACGACGTTACGTTTGACGAAACCGTTCTGCAAACTGATGAAAGCGAAATTAAATATCGGATTAGGCGGTCTTTTTTTTTTCGCCTCTTTAAAGCGCATAAAAGAAAATAATTATTGCCGTGCCCGCCAGTGAATCGGAGAACGGCCGCGTTCGCAACGACTCCGGGGCCTCGACAAGAAACGGGCCGGACGGAGCGGAGACCCGAAAAGACGTAATTAAAATAATGCGAAACAAGGGGATGATAAAAATGTGCAACGAGTGCGCTTTAAAATAGCTTAATCGCCGTGCTCGATTTGCGCGGCGAGGCAGGAAACGAAAAAAGGCAAGATAATTGCCTATTTTTTTTTTTTTGGAATCGGCGGATATAACAGTTTTGAGTAAATCGCGTCGCGCACCGACGGCGGCAATCCGTTTTATCGATGAAGAGTTTCATTTGGAAAATATTCGAACGGGAGCGGAGGTCCAATAAGAGACGACGATCGTTTTTTGTTTCTTTGTCGACGGGCCACTTTCGCGCGGAAGGATTTTCGGCGGAAAATTGCGAAGTTTTGAATCTGTACCGGATTAATTCGATCGTCGATTTTTCCGTCCTCGTCGCCAACTTGTTTTGTTATCCCGATTAATCGATCGATCTTGTAAGTCGTACAATTAGTCGGGCAAAAAAAAACTAATTTGTCGTCACAATTAAACGGACGACCGACGCAACGCGTACGCGTAATTAAAAATTCAACAACGCGTCCCTCTCGAGCATAACACGTTCCGATTAACTAACCGTTCGGCGTTGTTTGTTATGAACTTCCCGGCAAACAAACCGCACTCCGATAATTACATGAACTTAACTCGCTTATAGTAACTTAATTCCTTAATATGAGATCCACTTGAACGTATTTTTGGCGTGGCATCTATTACGTGCCGGGAATTTCCTATCTCTCCCCGACGCGCCCGACGCCGGTAACGCCGAAGAGTAATCCATGGTTGTTATATGTCATATTTGTGATAGTTGACCGGCATCGGGGCTATGTAATGCGCGTGGTGTCGTTTCTCGAGGGCCGTCGGGGCGCAAAGCTCGCATTCCGCGTCGGGACGCCGCTAAGCAAGCGTCTGGCGTGTTCATAACGGCTTTTCATTCGTACCGATTTTCTTCGACGTTGCAGTATTCGATAACAATTCGAAATTAACGGTTTCAGTGGCGCGTCTTGTTATTTTTAATACCGGCGTATTTTTTTTTGTTTTTAGTAATCGTCGAATTTTTCGTTACCATATGTTCGATATTGCGGCGCCTTTTTATTTTTACGATCGGCGTAACTTGATCATATCCTCAATTATTTACTTAACCATACATATCACCGTCTCGGGCACGTACAAGTGAAATATCTTTCGATTTTCTATTTTCTACGAACTATCGCACAAACGAATTTTACTTGGGGGCCATGCCGGTGCGTGTTACGTGGGAAATTTATAGAATTTGACGTTTTTTCGACGGTTAACCGATACGTGACTGTGTTCAGTGAATGTTTATAGTATTTTTATCAATAGGACATTTAGTTAGTTTGTTTCGTATTTAAATCGCACGCGAACATTATCGACGTGATTAAAAATAAATAAATGTGATTTACGTCTAATATCAGTCGATCGACCACGTGAATTTATTATCGAAACCTTCACTTTAAAAATAAAAATCATGTCCGAAAGCGCGTATAACTCGCCGCTATTTAATCGTCGACTCACGGAATCCTGCTGCAGTTCGCCCGCAAGAAGCGTCGGCCAGCAGACACCAGAAGTCTTGACGGATTCGGACGGCGACGGCGACGTCACCCTACTAACCGAGACGCCCGGCGTTCCAGATCAGACCGTCATAGCGGGATGGTTAAAATTCCGGGACAACAAGAAAGTAAGATACACGCCACTTATGCACATGATATCGGTACTTAACGTGCTTAATCCTTTATTTTTTTAACCCCACTCCGCCCCCGCGCAAATCAACAAAAGTAAAGCTGCAAATCCTTTTTAAGGAGCTTTCGTTGCCGAAGCCATATACGCGTTATAAGACGCTCGTCTCAATTTCAAAACGTCTCGTTCTTAATCAGTTGTGTAACGAGTCGATTTAAATAACCCGAATAGAATTTGGTAAATTTGTTTTCGGGTCGAAATTCCACGATTTTAATGTCGGTTAACTTATATTTATGTAGGTATTTGAATGTTATTAGGTACTTCTAACTCCGCGAGCGCCCTGTTTACATAGGACGCGATATCCCGGTCATAAAATACAGTGCGCGATTTCAAATTTGATAAGGATAAATCGAATAATTTAATAATTGCGAAATATTACAAATCTAATTTAATTAATTTGAGTGCCTCCCCCCCTACATTTTATAGAATGGGCCCGTTTAAAGTGTATTTGCACTTTATTAAACCTATCGTGAATAACGTAAAGTTGGACACCGACGGAAAACTTTTTTTATTTAAAATTTCTCCGAAAATTTTATTATTCGTAAAAATCTCTGCACAGTTCCAAATTCCAAATACGTATGTCAAAATTTGGATGTAAGCTTTCGTATACGAGGAACGTTCAAAAATGTTAAATAGGCTCAAGAGAATTTATAATCGATCGTGGTTTGTTTGTATATACGTATGAATGTAATAAATTTAAAAAAAAAATGATTCACTTTAATTGTACAGTCGGATGCAAAGTTAATGTCGCCGATCGCGAGCATCGCGCGCGCACACTACAACGTGAACACGATAAGAAAATTTCGGAAATCCTCGTATAACACGGCACTTCTCCTGATTTACCCTTATTTTTGAAAATACACAAATGTGTTATTTAGAATACAAAATACAACGTTCTAGTCGCTTTGTTTTAAAACTGTTTTTTAACGACTATTTTTTATAGCAGAAATAAATTGTCAAGTTTTGTTCTTTAATTATATCATTTAAATTAATTACCGTGTTCTTATTTTTTTATTGCGGAATAAATTTTGATAAAGACGACGTATTTGTGTTGTTTTTTTATTATCGAACACAAAAAATTCGATTATTTTAGCACTAATTTCAATAATGATAGTTATCTAGTCATCGGGTGATCGAAAGTTAAATTCGATAAGTCAACAAAACTAAATCAACTTTAATTTTATGTAATACATACAGGGAAAAGAAAAAAGTGGGCCTAAACGTAAAAACAAGTGACTATAACTTCGCACATGAGATATTCTTGCAATTCTAAAAAACTTCTCCAAATAACATTTTCGTGTATTTTCATAAATAAGGGTAATTTATTCTTGAGCCGATTTCATATTTTTGAACGTCCCTCATATACGGAAGGCCATGTTCAAGTTTTAACATGCGTACTTTTAGTTTGGAACTACGCAGAGATTTTTATAAAGAATAACATTTTCTGAGAAAATTCAAATAAAAAGGTTTTCCATTTGCGTCCAACTTTATGTCGGTCACTGTTAGGTTCCTTAATTACCAAAATCACCGTTTAGGCAGTTTACGATTTATAATCGACCGTGATTTGTTTGTATTTAGGTATAAATGTAATAAATTTAAAAAAAAAGATTCATTTTAATTGTACAGTCGGATGCAAAGTTAATGTCGCCGATCGCGAGCATCGCGTGTGCACACTACGACGTGAACACGAAAAGAAAATTTCGGAAGTCCTCGTATAACGCGGTACTTCTCCTGATTTACCCTTATTTTTGAAAATACACAAAAATGTTATTTAGAATACAAAATACAACGTTCTAGTCATTTTGTTTTAAAACTGTTTTTTAACGTCTATTTTTTATAGCAGAATAAAATTGTCAAGTTTTGTTCTTTAATTATATCATTTAAATGTAATTACCGCGTTCTTATTTTTTATTGCCGAATAAATTTTGTTAAAGACGACGTATTTGTGTGGTTTTTTTTATTATCGGACACAAAAAATTCGATTATTTTAGCACTAATTTCAATAATGATAGTTATCTAGTCATCGGGTGATCGAAAGTTAAATTCGATAAATCAACAAAACAAATCAACTTTAAACAAATTAATTTTATGTAATACATACAGGGAAAAGAAAAAAGTGGGCCTAAACGTAAAAACAAGTGACTTTAACTTCGCACATGACATATTCTTGCAATTCTAAAAAACTTCTCCAAATAACATTTTCGTGTATTTTCATAAATAAGGGTAATTTATTCTTGAGCCGATTTCATATTTTTGAACGTCCCTTGTATACGGAAGGCCATGTTCAAGTTTTAACGTGGGTATTTTTAGTTTGGAACTACGCAGAGATTTTTATAAAGAATAACATTTTCTGAGAAAATTCAAATAAAAAGGTTTTTCATTTGCGTCCAACTTTATGCCGGTCATTGTTAGGTTCCTTAATTACCAAAATCACCGTTTAGGCAGTTTACGATTTATAATCGACCGTGATTTGTTTGTATTTACGTATAAATGTAATAAATTAAAAAAAAAAGATTCATTTTAATTGTACAGTCGGATGCAAAGTTAATGTCGCCGATCGCGAGCATCGCGTGTGCACACTACGACGTGAACACGAAAAGAAAATTTCGGAAGTCCTCGTATAACGCGGTACTTCTCCTGATTTACCCTTATTTTTGAAAATACACAAAAATGTTATTTAGAATACAAAATACAACGTTCTAGTCGCTTTGTTTTAAAACTGTTTTAACGTCTATTTTTTATAGCAGAATAAAATTGTCAAGTTTTTGTGCTTTAATTATATCATTTAAATGTAATTACCGTGTTCTTATTTTTTATTGCGGAATAAATTTTGTTAAAGACGATGTATTTGTGTGTTTTTTTTTATTGTCGGACACAAAAAATTCGATTATTTTAGCACTAATTTCAATAATGATAGTTATCTAGTCATCGGGTGATCGAAAGTTAAATTCGATAAATCAACTTTAAACAAATCAAGTTTAAATAAATTAATTTTAGTAATACATACAGGGAAAAGAAAAAAGTGGACCTAAACGTAAAAACAAGTGACTATAACTTTGCACATGACATATTCTTGCAATTATAAAAAACTTCTCCAAATAACATTTTCGTGTATTTTCATAAATAAGGGTAATTTATTCTTGAGCCGATTTCATATTTTTGAACGTCCCTCGTATACGGAAGGCCATGTTCAAGTTTTAACATGCGTATTTTTAGTTTGGAACTACGCAAAGATTTTTATAAAAAATAACATTTTCTGAGAAAATTCAAATAAAAAGGTTTTCCATTTGCGTCCAACTTTATGCCGGTCACTGTTAGGTTCCTTAATTACCAAAATCACCGTTTAGGCAGTTTACAATTTATAATCGACCGTGATTTGTTTGTATATACGTATGAATGTAATAAATTTAAAAAAAAAATGATTCACTTTAATTGTACAGTCGGATGCAAAGTTAATGCGCGTTCACACGATAAGAAAATTTCGGAAGTCCTCGTCCTCCTGATTTACGCGGTTCACAGCTTTATTCTCCCGACAGCACGATTTTTATTTAACACATTTAGAAAATTTCCGTCACTAGAAATGTAGATATTTTTCGTTCGCCGATGGCGTTGTTGTCGATGTCGAAAACAAAATTTTTGTTTGAACTCGCTTACTCTGTACTTGAAAGGCTCGTGCGACTCGCTCATAAAATTATCGGCAGACGTCAAAACGCTCGGCAGCCGGAGGACTACTGTTTAAATGCAATTTGCGTAATATTCAACGTCGTACTGTAAGAACAGTATAGGACGATTCGATCCAGTTTCCAGATTTACTTACGAGTAAATGATCCATAACCTCAAAAATTTGGAGGTAATCGGTTTACGGTACGAGTGACAAGTGGCCGTCCACGGCCAATCGGCCCCCTTTTCGGTCAAGTGAGTTTTTTGATGGATTTCTATGTGTTTGCGAATATTTCGATTTTGTTCGGATTTTTGACTAATGTCCAATGTCGCGAGAACATAGAAATGAAACTTATCGATCGTGGACACTTGTCACTCGTAGACCGTAGACCGATTATTTCCAATTTTTTGAGCCTATGTTTACTCGTACGTAAATCTGGTAAGTTTAATTCCAACGATATCATTCCGTACTGTTTTTATATGTGGGTAGTTGAATATCTATGTACATGCGCATTGTATTCAATAATAGCCGTTCTCTAGCGGCCAATTGTCTTGACGTCTGCCGATAATTGCATGTGCGATTTAATCAGCACATATGGGGGTCTTTCGAGCGCGTAGTGTGGGAATTCAAAAATTCATTTTGTCTATCTGAACGTTTCCTTGTTGCCATAGCGTGGCATGGGCGTCCTTCGTCCTTTATTCGGTTAAGCGTGTCGTGAGTGTATAAAATGTAAGTACCGCGGGAATAAAATATACTTCAACGTGGGGTTTTCCGTACCGGAAAAATACGAAAGTGTAGTCGATTACTTGCTTTTGTATTTTTGTACAAGTATTACGAAATTTATTTTGTTACGTCACTGGTATTTCGTGTGTTATTATTTTTTATTGTAATCGTAGTCGTTCGTATAAGTTTGGTTGCTTAACGTTCGCGGTCGCGTGGGTGTCGTGGGATATTTACGAAAACCCCGTACACTACGGATCGACGCTTTTTCAGGAAAAGCGGTCGTTTTCCTCGCGTTACGCGATTATAATAAAATTAGGTGGCTTCGTATTCGTTTGGCCAACTGGCGCCGGTGCTCTCGACAACAAAAACCGAGCATATTACAATTGCGTTTAAAAGTAATTACCTACTCCAATAATATTTAAGTCCGCAATTCACGTTCGCAAGTGTTGCCCTTTCTTCGTTTTCGAGTAAAATTTAAGCGGGCCGTTATTATAACTCGCATTGTTAAAATAAGCGATATACGCGACTTAATGCGGGAAATATGCGGCGTCATCTTCAGGTAGGTATCTAAGCTCGTGATCCTCGTTTCGTGCAGAACTTCGACGAGTGCATTAGAATGTCGTAATCGTCGTCGTTTGTTGAAATAGGAATTTCCCGGTTCCGTAACGGATAATGTAAACATTATAAGCAGATCAGCTACAAACCCCGTTAACGGGATGTGTTTTGTTTCGAGATGTTTTTCGATGCGGCCCTTTCGATCGCGATGTTTGCTTTTAAGAAACGAGAGAGGCGCCCTCAAAGTCGACTCGTCATTATTAAAAAACTTTCGATGGCTGTGCGTTATTTTGATTCGTTTATTTGAGGCCATTTGCCCGAACTAGTGATGGAGATTAATTGAGGAGTTTTCCAAAAAGCCATTAAATCGCTTTAAAATCGACTTTTAAAGTGGGTAACTTTAAAATTGCGCGTAATTGGTTTTAACCCTAACAGGGTTGTTTAAACGTCCATTATAAAGCTTACTTATAGATTAATTAATGATTTTAGCGGCGGCGAAGGACTAATTAAAGTTTTTCTTTTTGGAACGACGCGGGCGAACGTCCAGTCGTCTTTGCGCGGACGTTTTTTAGCGGTCCCACTCGGGCGTTATAACAATCGCAAATATTTGTGCTACGCGACGCTCTTATTTTTTGTCGTTTTGTCGCCGAAAAGCCTATATTAAATATTAATTCAAAAACCGGGTGGCATTTAGTTGAAGGACGATTTTTACGAAAATTCATAGTTGACCTCATAGAGACTGACCCTCTCGCCTGATGGGTCCTGGGTTCAAATCCTGGTGAAATATCCCCCTGGTAGGCGTGGATGTCTCGGGGTGCCATTGGAAGTAATGCCTGACGGCGGTTCCCTGGTGTGTCACTAACCACTAACACAAAAAAGAGTATGAGGAGAGCTGCGCAGTTCCTTCGTCGTCGAAAAGGTATGCGATTGTCAAATCCCGTGAGTTTCACACTACCGGTGCGGAAGGGGGGGAGTGGAAAATTTTCGGTGTCCATAAAGGATATATAAAAAAAATATTAAGGTTTATGGTCTTCGTAAAGTTGATCGGGAATTGGAATACCGACCATTTACCCCTCAGTGGTGGACGGCACGCGCCTACGTGCTTAGAACGACGTCAAATATCTAGAGGTGCTTTTTGAACAAGTGTTTGGCCTTTCGACTATGTACTCGAGAAATCAAAGTCAAGGTGGAGAGAGTGGCCACTGCCTTGGCAGACCCATACCCAACGTGGAGGGAGGGTGTCGCCTGATTTGTCTGCGACATCGTCACCGGTCTGCAACGTAGCCGTCGATGTGGAGGAAAACCAGAACTTGTACTCCTTACTTTAGAGGATACTGGCTAAACGGTTACGACCCTAGCAGGTGTCATTTTGATTTGGCTGGTTGTGCCGTCTTCGACGCGTACAGGAGCCCAAGATCTGGGATAGGAGCTGGAAATTGAGCCTGTCCACCTGAATCAGCCGAAGCCATGGTCATGGTCACGGTTGCTTTGACCCATACCTGCACGCCATCGGCACTGGTACATTAACTTGCCCCACCCACTTACAATTTTAAGAAAAGGTGTTTTGTGCTAAACGCACAATAGCTAGCGCCCAAAAATTAGAGCTAGCGCCATAACGGTTACGCCGTAAAACGGTATTACAGTTGGTTGGTGCAAGTTTGAACGCAGCCCCATTGCGAATTTGAAACGTTTAAAGGGCTCATTAGATAGCATAGATCTTTTTTTCCAGAGGAGGGGAATCTTCAAAAGACGCCCCTGGTATCGCCAGGGGGAGCGTCGGATTCACACCGGCAAATCTAGCCGATGCACCTACCGACTAAACCCCTCCTCGTCAGAGTTGTGGTAATACCCCCACTGGTACCGTTGCAAGACATTTCATCAGTGGGGGCTATGGACCCGATCTTACGTCCTCTCCTCCGCGTATTTGGTCCACATAATCTCGAACCGGAGCGCCGCCACCGCACTCCACTTCTCCTCACTCGCGAGCATAATCTGTACAGCACTGTCCGGCGTGACATTCCCACCCACTGCCGCATCCAGCGCTGCCCTCTTCTCGGACCACCTGGAGCACAAAAATATCGCGTGCTCCACCGTATCTATTTCCCCGCAGGAGACGCATTCAGAGGTGTCGGCCTTCCCAATACTCTGTCTATAGCACCCGAAGGCGCCATGCCCAGTAAAAGCTTGCGTCAGGTGGTAATTCAAATGCCCGTGTGTTCGTGAGTACCAGCCGTCAAGGGTCGGGATGAGTCGCCTCGTCCACTCGCCCCGCCCTGACTGCTGCCACTCGGCATTCCACCTCGCAAGCGTGCGGGCCCTTCTGGCTCTCCTTTCTCCGGCACCCTCTGCCGTCAGTGCCTCGGCCCTCTCCTGTGCTAGTAGCCTTATCGGGATAAGGCTAGCCAGCACCGTCACTGCATCCTGGGATACGGTGCGATAAGCAGAACATACCGCCATCCCAGCTCTACGCTGCAGCGACCCGAGCAACCGATAGTTTCTGTTGACCTTCAACGCCCCGATCCAGATCGGTGCCGCGTAGAGCACCACAGAGTAGGACACCCCTGCGAGCACTTTTCGCTTCACCGGTCCAGATAGCATAGACCTTTTTTTTTGTTAGTAGCACATCCCAAAGGACACCAGGAACCGCCGTTAGGCATTATACTTCTAGTGCCCCCCGGAACATCCATGCCTATCAGGGGGATATTTCACCTCCCGTACCGGGATTCGAACCCAGGACCCGTCAGGCGAGAGGTTAGTCTCCTAACCACTCGACCACCGAGTCGGCAGATAGCATCGACCTAGCGCTCTTTAGCGTCATTTTGCAAAAAGATAGCGCTATTTTGGTTCTAAAGTTATTGTAGGTAAAAGGTGGGGGGGCCAAGTTAACGGTTTTAAGTACTTTTGAGTTTCTAATTCTTTTTGTCGTTTATTGTCGACCATACCTAGCGCCAATTAGCGCCACTTTCAGTTTAGCTAGCGCCACTACCGAAATCAAAATATTTCGAAAAACATTTGGGGGCGGCCAAGTTAACGCTAGCCCCCTCCTCCATTGCGAATTTTAACATGTTTAAGAGGTGCATTAAGTAGAATAGACCTAGCAGCTCTTATAGCGCCACTTCGCAAAAGCTAGCGCTCAAATTGGTTTAATAACTATTCGACATTCTCAATGGTGGGCAAGTCAACGAAAATTTCATGTTCGATTTTCTATGATTTTTTACGGATCTATGAATTGTTGACACCTAGCGACCAGCACAGCGCAATTTCTATTTTGACTAGCGCCGTTACAGAAACCGAAATAATCAAATATTTGCAATAAGAGCTATTTTACGTTTAAGAATTTAGCTTTTAGTTCTCTGTGCCTATTTTAGTTGACACTTTAATCTTAAATAAATATATTGTCTATGTATATGTCTAGTTATCCGTCTATGATATATGTCGTAAGTTAATTGTAAAATCAGCTTTTTACAAAACGCCGCCTTATTGTCGATAAAACGTGTGTATCTGAAATTGGCTGATAATTCATAGCTTTTCCGTAATACGACTACCTCCGCTAGCCTTTTATAATGGAAGCATTTATAACAAAAGGCTACTTTTTGTTTCCACCATAAAATAGATAAACTAATAATTTATCGTCCAAAAATATTTTCTTGTGAAGTAATAAAAATAAAATGTGGCCGAAATAATCACAAATAACAAAAACAGTCGCTGAAAAACTACGGATAGGTAAGATTAAAACGAATAAAAAACCTAAATAAAAATTTTTCCGAAAATCAATAATTTTCGAGTTATTGCTATTATTCATTTGATAATCGTCTTACTCGGAAGTAGTCGTATTACGGAAAAGCTATGAATTATCAGCCAATTTTAGATACACACGTTTTTTCGACAATAAGGCGGCGTTTTGTAAAAAAGCTGATTTTACAATTAACTTACGACATATATTATACATATATTTATTTAAGATTCAATGTCAATAAAATAGGCTCAGAGAACTAAAAAAAGCTAATTCTTAAAGTAACAATAGCTCTTATTGCAAATATTTGATTATTTCGGTTTTTGAAACGGCGCTAGCAAAATAGAAATCGGCACTTGCTGGCGCTAGGTGTCAACAATAATAATCCGTGAACAAATCAAGAAAATCGAATATGAAATTTTTCGTTAACTTGCCCCCCCGCCCCCAATTAAAATGCGAATAGTTACTAAATCAATTTGGCGCTAGTTTTTTGCGAAGTGGCGCTAAAGAGCGCTAGGTCTATTCTACTTAATGCGCCCTTTAAACATTTAAAATTCTTAATGGGCTAGCTTAATGTATGGTCGCCCTCAAATGTTTTTCGAAATATTTCGTTTTCGGTGGTGGCGCTAGCTGGCGCTTGGCATGGTCGACAATAAACGACAAAAAAAAGTTAGAGACTTAAAAGTACTTAAAACCGTTAACTTGCTCCCCCCCACCTTTGACCTACAATAACTTCTGAACCAAAATAGCGCTAGTTTTTTACAAAGTGGCGCTATAGAGCGCTAGGTCTATGCTATCTAATGCGCCCTTTAAACGCTTCAAATTCGCAATGGGGGTGGGCTAGCGTTAACTTGCCCCCCCCCCTACTGTAATACCGTTTTACGGCGTAACCGTTATGGCGCTATCTATTGTGCGTTTAGCGCAAAACGCCTTTTCTTAAAATTGTAAATGGAGGGGGGACAAACTAACGTACCTCATCGGCGCGGTGGAATCACCAGTCTGCCGATACTGCACGGACACGGGCACCGTCGAGCATGTCCGGTTATGGGACCGTCAAAGAGGTTTTCCAAAATAAAGACGTGGAAAATGGACGCGGCGAATCAGAGGGAAGAATTGGGAGGAAATCGTCGGTCTTTGGTAATAACATCGTTAACAAGAGGGAGACGGGCAAGAGTATGCGCCCCCTTCCCCCAACCCCCGTGGTGATTTTAATGAGTACACAGCTTAGAGGTCGGCCGATTTAAATCAATATTTAATTTTAAGTCAACACTGAAATACCGACTAATGGGGTTGAAATGAGAATAAACATTCATATACTACACACGTAGACGTAAAAATCGTAAACGTATCAATTTTTTACTTTCTGTATAGCTTTCGATAAGTTCCCCATTAAATAAGACGATGTCGAAATCAATCCACGTCAAAGCAAGGATATCTAAAGCAACTTAATGGCGGGGGGGGGGGTTAGACGTATTTGGCGGTCAAAGAATCGTTCTATTTCGTCAAATCCGTTGACCCGAAAATTTGTCATTTAATTCTCAATAAAGCGAACTTTAGCCGCTTATTTATAAATTTTTATTTAATGTAGCATTCGAAAATACGTATTTTATTTATTTATTGTTTTATGGTGGCGCAGTTCCGTCGACGCGGAAAATGAAACCGCGCCCCGTGCGACAACGGCACAATTAAATTGTATCCGACTGAACGCGAGCGTCCCCATAAACGCACGACAACTTCAAAAATCATCTGCAAAGTTTAATTATCAAAGTTGCGAATCTTTCTTGTTCAAAGTCCAAAAGAGAGAGAGAGAAAAAAATGAGACGCGAATTGAATTATTAAAATCTCAAGTCGAATCGAAACTTTCGTTAAACTAATAAAATTCCGGTTTATAATGAAAGTAAGTAGGAGCCGCGTGATCGAATTTCAACGACGGCGCGCTTAATCGCTTTTTTTTCCTTATTCACTCAAAAACCGCGCGTTTTAACAAACATTCTGAAGGGAGGTCTTTCGATGGGGGATTTTTTTGACGATTTCAAAATACGTTTCAATGAAAATTAACGCGTCCCGAAAGCAAAAACGCGCCAAAAAAAAAAAGAAAATATAAAAAGGGCGGCGCATTTTTGCATTCGCACTTGGTGAAACTTTCGCCCCCCCGAGTTTCTAGGGTCGCCGATTCTTTTTTTTTGCCTCGACGAGTAGATATGAAAAATGTATAATACTTGTAAGGTCTAAAGGGAGTTTTGAAATTGCGGTTTTCCGGATTTTTCATAGGAACGTTTCTTTTTATTAACTATTCTGTATTAGTTGTTTCGTCGACCGGTAATGATTACCTACGACGCATTTTGTAGGTTAGAAAAAAATTGCTACGCCAATGGAAATTCTAGGGATTTTTTTTGCTGGAATTATTAGTACCAATGTGTGTATATTGGGTTGTCTAAATCGGAATCATCGGGCATTTACAACACTGTGTACTACACGTTTGTTTTTATTATCAGGAACTTAATCCGAAAAAGGCGTTATTGTACAAAAACTGAACACCTTCGTCGATAATTAAACAATTAAGTTAAGTAACTCGATATGTAACGTATTCCGTCTTAGGTACCCGATCTGAATTAGTGTTTGTACTCGCAGAGGTGAACTTTAAATCACCTAATCTCAGTTTCACCTTATAAATAAATAAACACAATGGGCTTTAAGAGGAAACTACGCGATCAATTCTAAGTTGCATTGTGAACAAATTGATTTAGTTAGTTGGATAGACATCGCCCCTCCATTACTACTCAACCACTTTATATTTCTTCGCCCAACACCTCCAGATTTTCACCCACCTATGTATATCTAAAAAAAAAAAACCTTTTCAAATTAGCCAACAAACATTTCGCGCACGTCGAAATTTCCTATTTTTCAGCCGCGTCGATCTTTTAGTCGCGGTGCGGGGGTTGCAGGGAGGCGGGGGGCGGAGGGAGGTAAATTTCAATTTACATTCGTAAGTTGATGAAATCGTTGTTTTGTCCTCCTTTTCGTAGGTTCAGAATGTGAGTAGGGTAATTACAGGAATATTCCCTTGGGACTTTCAAGTTGATGTTTAGTATACGTAACATTCGCAAATTGTGTAGGGACGTTTTTAGTCGGTAAGGGTGTTTCTAATCAAAACGAACGTCCCAATCTGCGTCTTTACAACGTGCACGTTATTTGTCTACCTATTGAAAATTTATTTTATTGCGGCCCCCCGAAAATAGAAAATAGTTTCGTCGCGTTCGAGCAGTTTTATTTTTGACGGTGTTGCGTCGGAACGCTCCTACGGGGCAGTTCTACGTCGTTGGTCCGATTCGCTCCGCGTTTCCGTGTATGTTTAATTAGGCGCAAGATTTCCAAACGTAAATTGCTCGGACGACCCGCGGATAACCGCTTGCATTTTGATTTTGACGCGCGTTTCGGCGAAATGCCGTGAAGTTTAAGTGTTGGCAAAAATGCGTCGGATATCGATCGGATTTAATTAAAAGGCTAGAGAGACCGTAGAAATCATATACGGAAAACTTGATATCAGCCAAATAGAACACGCGATTGGTCGGTTCGGGCGGAAGTAGGGGCGTGGAGTTGGGGAGCTGATTTCTACATTCGCTCGCGATCCGCATAAAGTTAAGGCCCCGAACAATACAACCGAAGTCCATTGAAGGGAATAAAGGGGGGAGTAAAAATAATATCGATTTTAATAGACATATTTTTTTTTAAGTACTACTTACCGCAAGTACTTATATGCACACGTACTATCTAAAATATGCGGGTGAAAATTCGTTAGATTTTCGTGTTGTTTTGCCGGTGATGCAATTTTTTATACAATACACAAGTCGTATCTACTCGCATAAAGTTAAGTTTATTGCGCTAGACTGTTATTTCAAAAGACTGGAACATCAGTTACGTCGGAGACGTGCTAGAATAATAATATAGGTAAACGTGCGGGCTTCAACAAACATTTTGCTAAAACGTCGTGGGCGTCTTTTTTTCAATTTTCCTCTACCCCAATTATTCTTAATTCACGAATTGTAGTAGTTTGTAATTAAAATTTATTATCATCAGAATATTTGTGAAAACGGATTAGGAAACTAATAAAATGGTAAATTGTTTTGTGTAGTTTGACATGCCACTTATTTAAGGCCGTAGATTTCGTATTTTCGATTCCTTTTGAAAACGACTCGGACCGATTTGGCTCAAATTTTGCACCAAGTTTTTAAGTAGTCCACGTGCGAAGGTTATATTTTTGTATAATTATCATTAAAATTCTAATTTGTATTTCAAAGTAATTTTAAGAAAAACAAATAATATAAGTGGTGACATGTTAGGGCACTAGAATTAGGAGCACTAACTCCGATTTTGCCGAGGAAAAGACGCCAAAAATGAGTAACAAACAATACATCAACCAACAAACAAAGAAATGACAAACTACACGTTTTTATATCGATTTAAAATTTTTCACGTTTTTTTTTTGGACAAAATTTTGACCGCAAGGTTTTGAGACGTAACGTTCAGAACATGTCGGAAACTACTAGAAAACTCGCAATTCTAGCATGACAACGCAAGAATTGACGAACTGCCGCGTTTACACATAGATATAATTTTGCATAAACTCGATAAAATGTCACTAACTCGATAGCATAGACGTCCGAAATGAAGTTTTAAAATATAACAAACAAAGAAATGACAAACTACACGTTTTTAAATCGATTTAAAATTTTTGAGAAATCTCGAAAAAATCCCTTAGTATAGTTCACGTTTTTTTTGTTGGGCAAAATTTTGACCCGAACGTTTTAAGAATATATATATGACCGACCCAAAATGCACGACCTATATTTTCGCGATCCAGGGATCGAGATCGGAGAAAAGCCAAAAGGGCACGACTGGGTCCCGTCATTAGACAGGCTGCAATAGCTTTATTTTCTATGAAAATTCGCTAAAACGGGAAATGAAACGCAAGGGTCTGATTAAATATTACGCAATTTATTTACACCTATAGGTGGTTTCTCTTTTTTAATACAAAACTTTGAAATCTTAGAATATTATTTCTGTAGAATGCGCCGTTTTCGAATAAAATCGATTAAAAAAATAATAAGTAAGGTAGGTAGGTAGGCACATGTCATAACAATACGTATCGACAACTTTGCGTTTAAAAAGTGAAACGCATCGCATTCGAACAAGTTCGGGTATAATATCTAACTCGCGCCCTTCGATTTTGGTTGGAGCCTATGAAATGAAGAATGGGAATAATTTTTTACACGGACGAGTATAAAATCTACTATTTGCATATCAGAGGGTTTCCTGATTTTATTTTCAACGGTTTCGGAGATATTAAAAAATTTTACTTATCGGTCAATTTTTGGACATCCTGTATTTAAATCAAATTTAACGACACGCTTTTGTATTTGACGTTATCACTCGAAATTGATTTTAAACTGAAAAGCGAGCAGGGCACTTAGGCGCGGACATTAGCGTGCGTGGACACTACGGCGCAGAACCACCAGGACGTAGGATTACGAGGGAGTGGGCCAATAGGACGCAAACTATTCAAAAAGTCTCCTGCCAAATAAAACACGTCATAGTTTTATGTCGATTTTAATTAAGAAGTGAGTGAAGATGGCGCTCGTCATCAATTTTTTTGAACTATATGTATGCACAGTTCTTATTTTGTTGATTTTTCAGAGCCAATTCTTATTATTGGTACTGAATTTAATATAATTGGGAAACTTATGAGTGCAAGGGAACATAAAAGCAACGTAGAAAATATTGAAAAATTAAAAAATTAGGTCAGTTGCGTGGAATTTAGAGCGGGTAAATCCTTTACTCTGTTCCTGCCGTATTGTCTCTGGCAATAGTTTGAAACTCTCTTTTTCACAGTTTAATGTGTTGTAAAGCATTTAAAGTTTTTGTCGAGCTTTACGAAGAAATATAATATTAAATAGAGTCTCTAAATAATTGACAAAACGTTTTTTTTTTATTTTGAAAAACAAACAACCTGTATTTTGGTGCCTCGGCAACGAGGCACATTTTAGCTAAATCGTCATATTTTGGGCTAAAGATTCTCCAGTTAAGTCTATGTCGCATTATTAATAAAACACCCTGTATATTTATTTTAAATCTGATTTGGCTGTTCTTTGCTCGTTTTTTTTGCGATAAATACGTGTATGCAACCTAATGCGATTATAATTGGAATAATCCATGTGATTTAGCAGCGCCGTGGGCTAGTGTCCTTGCGCTCCAGCGACTGGTGCGCGTCGTGGCGTTCCTGCGATCTAAAGTCCTCGCGGCCAGAGTGGCCGCGTCTAAATGTCCTAGATTCAACTGAATATTCCGCTTCTAACCGATTAATCCTTTTTAAAAATACGAGACTTATTAGATGGAATTTTAAAAAGCATAAAACCTCAAAAAAATCGAATAAATTGACGAAAAAGTTTTTAATGGGGTCCCCGCTGGTCCTTCGTTGTAAATAAGAGCTGGAAAAATATATACGATGCGCGCGTTCTTTCTTTTTTAAATAAATGCACGACAAAAAACCGCAAACGTTTTTTTTTCCCCCGGACATAATTAATTGTATCCAGCCACACTCGCAGACATGTTACGAAAATATATCCGGACTCCCCTATATATACGTATATACGAACTTGTAAAAAATTATTCCTAAATTAACACTCTTCGCTCATCCCCCAGAGTTTACATAAGTGCGTGCACGGCCTAAACGTTTCTGTTAAGTGCTTCTGTAAACAAATTTTTACATTAAAAATGTTTATGTAAATGTCATTCTTGAGAGTTGTAATTTTTCATGCACGCGTTCTCCGGTAAACAACGAGATTTTGCTTTTCGTCAAAGTTGTACGAGTCGCGTTTTTGTCCGTTTTTCGGGGGCTCTTAAACGTGGGGTTCGTTACAGCGACGCGACGCGCCGAAGGCGATAAGTTATATTAAAATGTTTTTTTTTACTTATCTAATGTCGTGTTGCCGTTTCGTCAAACCTGACGTTCCGTGCCTTCCTGCATTTTTCCCCAACACGTCGCCCGTTTGCTATTGATGCAAATGTGGTCGCCGTTTGGCTTCCGTATAATTATTATTCCGCGAATTTTGCGGCGAGTCTTATCGAGCATATATTAAAAGTTTTTCCGACTCGAATTTAGTTTTCTTAACTTGGTCCTGTCCATATCGTGAGGGTTAACATTCCGTAAGCGAAACAACTTTTAGCGTTGCTGCCGCCGCTGCTGCTGAAATATGCAGTAGGCCGGGGCGTGTTGCAGCCGCAGTCGTCTTCGATCCGTTGCAATTTGACGCCAACCGGGCCTTCTATTATACGGATGTTGGTTACGAATGTGCCGGTTACGGACTCGGTTACCGCCACTGATCGAGTACCTACCGTCGCGTCAGTCGAATCGGTAATTCACCCTTTCACTCCGTCGACGTCGGCGTCGGTCGCACGTATACCACGTACAATTACCTAGAATTTCGTGCCGGTCGCGGTACCTTACCTACCGGGCTAATTAAAGTCGACTTATATAAATTTTAAACGTACTAATTTTCTTCCCCGCTAATTTACCGCGGCGCTTTCTGTTTATTGTCTCCCGTTCTAAATGGAAAAGTCAGTTAATCCGCAACTACCGAGTCTTATTTTCCAAATCGAGTTTCGATTTTAATTAAGAATTTCCTATTTCCCGGATTTAATTAATTAAAACAAACGAATTCCGCACACATCCGCCCGTTAATCGAGGTGCCGGCGTCTAAATTCGTTAGTACGCATTTTCCTCGTTTGAACGGCAATCGCGCAAAATTATGCAAGAATAAAAAAAACTAAACGAAGCATAATCAATCATTTAAACCAATAATGAAATCATCTTTATTCTTTTTTCGACTACTCCCCCCCCCGCCCGCGGACTAAATTAAATTTGCGAGAGACTTTCCTGGGCAACAACCTTATCCGGGGAATACCTATCGTCTTTAATCTAATTGTCCGATAAAGTGCCAAGAAATGTGCTCGGGGAGATATTTTATATTATCGTCGTAACTAAGCGACGCGCCGCCGATCGGCAAGTTTTAAAGGCCGTCCGCGCGCTATGTTTCGTTTGCGCGGCTTTTTACGCGGTCCGCGCGACCGCTGTCGCGTACGTACGAGCCGCCGTTTTCGTTTGCGCAAACTTCCGTTTTACCGTTCACATGTCGACCGCGCGTGTAAACGCGGTTTGCACAGGTAACACGTGGCGTGCGGACGGCCCTTTAAATTAAACTAACGTGCGATAATCTATTGGGTTGTTCGGAAAGTAATTTTGTTTTTTTTTTATATGAAACTGAAAGACGTTTTTCTTATAGTGAATAAATATTTTATTGAATTATATTAGGGGGACCGGAAAGTAATGTCGTTTCTGCGCATGTCGATATTTGATTGTCATTTGTCAGCTCATTGTGTATCTCGAAGGCGTGCCAAAGTCATTTTAAGGTTATTGTGACTTGTTCACTTCTAAATAATTCAATATTAAACTTTTATTTTGCAATTTGGGGTGAAATGGCCAGCCAAATACCAGAAGAGCATATCCCGCGTTGTATGCTTTTTGAGTTTCGCAAAGATGATTTTCTAAGTTCAGATCCGGTAATTTTGATCTCTCTGACTCCTATCGATCAGGAAGACCAACAAAATTAGACAACGACATGCTAAGGGCAGAAGTGGAAGCAAATCCATGTCAAACAATCGAGGAACTGTCAAACACCCTTAACCAACCTTGGTCGACCATCCAGGAACATTTACGGCAGATTAGAAAAATAAGCAGAGCAGTTGTTTGGGTCCCCATAATCTGTCCAAGAGAACAATTGCACCAATCAACATAAGTATTGTTTAAGCACCAACAGAGTGAGTTTGATCATTGTATATCGCCTACACTCTTTAAAATATATATAGAACACGCATTGAAAGCCTGGAAAAGAAAATCGGAATGATGGGTTATGAAATCAAGAACGATACAACATTATTTACATTACAATTTGCAGACGACAGGTAGTAATCGGACAATCTAAGGATGACTTAGAATATATGGCCAGGAAACTGATGGAAGAATATCAACAATGGGGACTGGAGATGAATGTTACCAAGACAAAGTATATGAGTATAGGAGCAAAATTAGGAGATTTAACACTTGAGAATAATATAACGATTGAAGAAGTAGACAGTACAAATACCTAGGTAACATTTACAAATGAAGGTAAAGATACGACAGAAATTCAAAACCGAATCACACAAAGTCGGAAATTCATAGGGCTCTCAATATGTATTATGCTCAAAAACGTTAAAAAGGAGCAAACTTAGAATATACAACTCTATAATAAAAAGCGTACTATCCTATGGCAGTGAAATATGGACAATGACTGAAAACGATAAAAGGAAAATATTAGCTACGGAAATGGACGCCATAAAGATCGGCGAGAATTTCAAGACTAGAACATAAAACAAGTGAATATGTCAGACAAATAATGGAAGTAGAAAAGACCATTATAGAGGAGATAGAAGAAGAACAATTAAGATGGTACGGACATGTCCAGAGGATGGACGAAAGTAGGCTGCCGAAACAAATACTCGAGTGGACACCACAAGGAAGAAGAAAAAGAGGAAGGCCAAGGAAAAACTGGAGTCAAGGGATCCAAAAATCCATGAGTGAAAGACACTTGAATGACGGAGAATGGAATGAGAGAGGACAATGAAAATTGGGAATCGCAAGGCGTAAAACGCTATAACGCGAAAATATATATATTGATCACTGGAGACGAAAAATGGGTCCTATATGATAATTCAAAACGCAACGTGGCTCTTTTCAAATGAATCACCACGAAGTACTGCGAAGCCGGGTTTACATCCCAAAAAGGCGCTTCTGTGTGTTTGGTGAAGTATTCGCGGAATTGTTCACTTTGAAGTGCCGAAACCTGGACAAACTGTTAGTGCAGACCTTTATTGTGAACAATTGAATCGAGTGAACCAATCTTTAATCGAAAAGTATCCGGCGATCGTCAACAGAAAGGACGTCATTCTGCAACACGACAATGCAAGACTGCACCGTGCAAGGCGAACACCGGAAAAAATTAATGAATTAAGGGGTGGGAGGTACTGCCTCACCCACCATACTCGCCCGATATCGCACCCTCGGATTTCCATTTATTCCGATCCCTACAACATTTTCTTAGTGGCAAAAAATTTGAAAATTTGGATGATGTCCAAAATGCAATCTCGAGATATTTTACTCAAAAACCAATTGATTTTTATCGGTCCGGGATTGAAAATTTGCTCACTAGATGGCAAAAGGTTGTTGATAACGGGGGTGATTATATTATTGATTAAAAATAAAGACTTATTAAAAATTTATTCGTTTGAATTTAATGTAAGAAAGCGACATTATTTTCCCGTCCCCCTAATATATTGTCCATTCCGGTCCGATACTTTTTTGCCATCTTTTTGGCAGTAGCACGATTCCACGCTCATAAAATTTCTGTTTTTTGCTGGCGAAAAACTGATCCGGGTAATTTTTGACCTTCTCATTTGAAGTAAAGATTTTACCGTCTAAAAAATTTTGTAGAGACCGGAGCAAACAATAATCAGAAGGTGACAGATCTGGAGAATTTGGTGGGTGTGGCAGTGTATCCCGTCCGAGCTGTAAAAGCTTTTGGCGTGTTACCAAACTTGTATGAGGTCTCGCATTATCTTGGTGGAACACTACACCTTTTCTATTGATCAATTCTGACCTTTTCTGTTTAAGTGAATCGTCCAATTTGTCCAGCTGATAACAGTACACTTCAGAATTGATCGTTGTGTTGTCCGGTAGAAGCTCAACAAAAACGATTCCTTTGAAATTCCACCAAATATCGGCTTTCGAAGTGCTTTGAGCCGGTTCATCTTTTTTACTCCACGATATCTTCCACGACCCATTTCTCGTTCTCAGTGATGATGCGCTTCAAAAATGGATCATTTTCTTGACGATTGAGAAGCAAATCACAAACGTCAACGCGACGGCGTAAATTTCTTCCCGTAAGAACATGAGGAACCCACATGTCGAGCTTTCTAATGATCATGAACGGTCGAATTCGACAAATTTAATCTCACGAGTTGCTATTCGCCGGTTTGCATCAATTAATGCCTTTATTGTGTCTTCATCGGCTTCTACTGGCCCTTCCAGAACGTCCTTCAACATCAAAATTGCCGGATCGAAATTTTGCAAACCAGTTTTGGCACTGACGTTCCGTCGATACATCTTCTCCATACACATCGGATAATTTTTTTCTTGCTCGAACAGCATTTTTACCTTTTCGATAGTAAAAAAAGTAAAATATGCCGAAAATGCTGCTTTTTACTTTCCATATTTGAAAGGGCACCAACCAAAAACTATGCGTAGAATCAATCGAACTTTTTCACAAGCAAGCCTTGCTATATCAGCTGTCAAAATAATACAATGATTGTGCGGCTTAAGTGCGAAGTTGGTTGTGAAAAAATACAATTAAGTCCTCTGTTGGGAAAAACGAAATTACTTTCCGAACAACCTAATAGTTTTATTTTAGACTTCTTTTTGGATTATTTCCAATTATCGGAAATATAATAATGCAGGTATTAATTAAAAAAACACATACAACGTGTAGGTTAATCTTTCATGTACAGGGCGTTGCAAAAATAACGCCCGTAATTTTCAAGGATTGTATCGGTAAACTAAAGTCGAGAGTGACAAAATTTCAGATTGAACTTCTACAACGTTGAAGTTTATGAAAATGCGAATAACAAAACAAATTTACAAAATACGAATGAAAACTCTTGCGTGGTTTAACAGGAAAAGATATAGATTTCATTTAAGACGACAGCTGTACGAAGACGGTCAATAACAACTGCCGGTTCTTTAAGGCGTCGGAGGTCGGGTGATTTGTAAAGGATGAAATGACGGGCGTCACTTTTGTAACACACCGTATATAAAAATGCAGCGCGATCGACCGACACACATCAACGCCCAACCTCAACCACTGAGCCTAACAACGTGAGATTTTGAAAATACGTTCCTTTCGCGATGCAGGCACTCGTTAAGAAGCGATTTTACGAAATTCCACCCCTACAAGGGAGCGAAACGGGAAAAGTATATATTTTTTTAAATTGACAAATCAACGTGAACGTTGTAGAGTACGCTACTTTTGTAACGTAGACACCTGCTAACAAAAGATTTTTTTGAAATACCACCCCTAAAGTGACATGACACAGAAAAAGTATATTTTTAAAACTTCGATTAATCAACGCCCACTGATCCTGGAAATGCTAGATTCGGAGGACACGTTTGATTTTTCGAAATACCACCCCTAAGGGCACGAAACGGAAAAAGTATGTGTTTTTTGTTTTTAATTCGAACAGTTTGTCTCCGGTTTGAATTAGGTATATAAAATTTTTAGGATACGTTCCTTCGAATATTTTAATCCCCTCGCAGACGAAGTCGCGAGTTAAAGCTAAGTTAAATATAAAAGTGATGCGGTCTCGGCATTGTTGCGACAGATACGATTTTAAAATGTTTTCAAATCCCCGATTTGCATAATTTTAACGGGCACAGTACACATACACCGTGAAAAAGTGAAACTGTCGATTCGCTCGTGCTATCTTTACTTAACGTTAAGTCCGCGGCGCGTTGCCGAAATCTTGTATATAAGCGATCCTAAGAGAATATCGGCGAGAACAAGATTATCTCATTATTTTCTACTGCGCCACGATTAAACGAATCCCGCGTCGTGCTGCAAGGATAAACGGGAAAGAAGACTATTAAATAAACAACTGCCGCACCGAACCTTATGCAGTGCCCACTACATTACCAGACTAACCTTATCCAGGTGGTTTTCTTAAATTCCACGGTTTCGGAATTTGCCCCCCGCGTAACAGTTAATTATGTTTAACCGTACGTATGGATTAACTCGGAGAATGTTCGCGTTTTAGATTCATATCGATCCATGTGTTTTGCTTATTTGTAGATTACGACATTCGCAGGACGTTTCTTTATCTCCGGCTTAGGGGGGAAATACTTCAAGCGTGACATTCGTCCCTTTTTTGTATTCTCGTCGTTCCATGTTCCATATTTTCCTTCATATCGGAATTTTTAAACCGATATCAGTTTCTACTTTACGCAATCTGTTCCTGTTTCCGATATTATATCGTCGGCGCGCGGGCTCTAATTTAATCCCGCGATTTTTTACGTTATTCGTATAATAAACGTTAGGGACGATCGTTTATTTACAACTACCGTAAATAAGTAATAAAAACGTTATTGTATATAATACTACAAAGGATACGATTTTAATGCGTACCGAAGTAATTTTACTGTATAGCGAACCGTTGGCGATTAGTATCTAAATTATACGAAGTAGGGGGGTAAACCGGACAAAAGTTGATTTATATCGGTTACGTCGTTCGATACCTACTAAATGACCAAATGTAATTTAAATTTTACTTCTTCGGAAAATCTGATAATAACAAGCAAACGGTTGATTTTAATTAATTCGAATTAATGACACCCCGCTCGAGTCGGCAAGGTTACCTAATTTTATTTCGATGCGCGACATCAATAAAAACAATCCTACAGTAGAACTCTATTTATCCGGATTAATGAGCGCTGGATAGTCGTCGAAAAAAGTTACGCATTGCGAAATAAAACGCGAAAATTGCTCTAAAACCACTTTTTACTATAAACAATTAAAAAATTGTACCGACACACAATTAAAAGTAAAGTGGAGGCAGCTCCCCTATTTAATTAATTCGCACCCCTTCCCATATACCGAGCCAAGTCGCGGATTTAATCGATTCGCGTCTTAATTGAGGAATTATTGCGTAATTCGGCGTTTAATTCGCGATTTTATGCAATTTCGCGGATTAATTCCGGGAATTAAATCACCAATCAAAATCAAAAAATACGCAATTGGAAATTAATCGATTTAATTAAATTAAATTCCGGGAATTAACGCGCAAAATTACATAAAATCGCGAATTAAACGTCGAATTACGCGATGATCCCTCAATTAAAGTGCGAATCGATTTAATCCGCGGCTTGATATCCGACACGGTATATGAGGAGGGGTGCGAATTAATTAAATAGGGGGGGGCAGGTTCCTCCTCTCTACTAATAGAGATTAATGTAATTTGTATTGCCTGATGTCGGTCCGGACGACTGGACTCGGATAAATGGAGTTCTACCGTATATTAATTGTAAGTATTCATTTCAAAGTTTAGAAAGCGACTTAATATTATTTTAAATACGAGGCACGAGGCACGACGCCACCGTGCGAAACGTTATCATCTAGTAACCTTTTATTGATGACGTGCGTCGCAATAAAATTCGAATGACCTTTACGTATCTATGTTGTCTCGAATGGGCGGGTCAAAATTAAAGGAGCTCACAAGTTGCCAATTTTTTTCAACGTGGCGAAGTAGGGGTGGCAATCTACTGGGGATCAAACAATTCGTTACGATAACAAACAAAATGGGTTTTTTTTTAAAACTGAGGAAATTTTCCTCAAAAAATGCACTCACCTCTCAAAGTTTTCTCAATTATTTTCGAACACAAAAAACGAAAGTGAAGGTAGGTTCGACCGGCCGAATTTCGGATACCTTTGTTTCTCAGCCGGACGACCCGTGAACTACATCCTTCTCGGTCCACTATTGCTCTCTTGTAAATCTCAGTTGTCTTCTTATGTTAGAGGTTCGAGTTTTCGAGTTTTTGCAGCGTCATCTTTGCGAAGTTATTTTGACGATAAGGCAAGGTTAATTCTTGATGTAGTGTATCAACAGGATAACGTAGTTTTTTTTTGGCGAAGTTGAAGTTGGTGATGTACTCTCAAGTGATGGATCGACGCTTTTACGGTTTAAACCAACTATAGCTATAAAAAATAATTTCGCTGCAAAAGTAGATTGAAAAGCTTTGCTTAGCCGATGGCCGGAGTGGTCACAGGAGACGGACCTCTCACCTGACGGGTCCTGGGTTCGAATCCCTTCGGGAGGTGAAATATTCCCCTGGTAGGCATGGATGTCTCGGGGGGCACTAGAAGTAATGCCTAACGGGGCGGTTCTTGGTGTCTTCTGGGGTGTGTTACTAACGAAAAAAAAGGTCGAAAAGCTTCACCTACTAAGAAAAAAGTTAACACGTTCTTTGATCTTCTAAAATCGAAGCTACAGCGTAACCGTTGTATAGGGCATCGATCCAAAATCATCGGGATGAAGGCGAAAAGATAAGATAAGAAAACTAAGTTCTGCAGAAAGAGCGGCGCTTATTACTGGTTGTCAACCACTATATGTCCCTTTGTTAATATTTTCGCGAACCAACATGAAAGCCGAACTTCCCGATGGACCCCCTCCTGGAACGATTGCGGCCGCACATCCCCCAGGACGGATTCGACTGCCAATTTTTGCGGGCCGACCGCGGCGTTTCGTCAGGTTTGCGAGACCGGCACGAGAGGACCCCGTCGTTCTTATCTTTCACGCACGCGCGAGTTGCCACATCGAATTTGAAAAAATGCCGCCTGATTTCGAAAGAAATCGCGACTCTGCGACGTCACGAAGGGAAAGATCTTCACTTAGACCTACAATCGGAAAAACCGGAAGCGATATTCGATTGTTTTTTTTTTTTAGCGAAATGCGAGTCTCGATGAGCCACATCTTCACCACAAAATTTTGAATTTCTTGGTCGCCTTGTAAAGCGAGATCGTTTTTCTAAACAGTTTTTCGAACGCTTCTTATTATTAAAAATTTTAATCTGTCCCGGCCTGTCGTATGTACGTATGAACAACGTTCGTTGTCCGTCCTTTTTAAAATTAAACGACGCGAACTTTTAATGTAAGAAACATTTCACCAATTATCGGGGGCAACTTCCTCTCGTTCCTTTATAACTTTTAAGCTTTTCATTTACGGATTTTGTTCCTCGCAAAGTTTACCTGTTCAGCCGTTATCTCTTGGATTGATTGTAAGCCCCTAAAGTAGGAAGTGTTGGCAAACTTCTTCAGATGTCTTTCTGTACGATTTCATTTTTGTCCCGCTTTTGTACGACAATCGAATACGTCAGTTGGTTATGAAGCTCGACGTATCGAGACAAATAAATACTTTTCCGTTAACACGTCGCGCGCGCGAAAAATCGTCCATAAGCCGTGGCGTCTAGTCCACGATAAATGTAAAATAAACAGGTACCTACCCACTTCGAAAAGGTCATATTTTATTCAGGCCCCCAACGTACACAAAGGTAATTACGTTACGCTATGCGCACATACGGCGCTCTTTGGCTTGATTAATGATCAAAACAATAAGTAACTAAATATGTGTCACTCAATTAGTTTTTGTCCGCGAAAACCGTCACGTGGGGGTAGTTCGAGCGCACCTAATCGGCATGACGAGGACGAGCGCCACCAGACTCATTGGCGTCGGAGATTATTTTTTCCTGTTTGAATCTTGACGCGAAGCTCACCTGGCTCGGTTAAAAAAAAAGTAGATCGATCGAGTTTAAGGGGAGTGTATACTCTATCGCGGCGACCATTAGAAGTATAATATTCTTTATTTTTAAATTCTACAAAATTCTCTCATTTGGAGATTTTTCGCCATCAAATTATCTATCATTTCGAGTTTTTAAAATTTAATATAAAATTATTAATAACGAAATTAGAACTTTTAACACAATTCAAAATCCAATTTAAATCGCGCTAAAATCTTTACAATGTATTAACGTTCAATACAATATCTAGGAGATATACAAGTTCCTTGATGAAGATAGCTGAAGTAGAAATAGATTTTTATTGAAAAATGTTGCGTATAGTTTACTTTTATGAATAAAAGTTCAAAACTTTCATATAGAGTCAATCATATCAGCTCACGTTTTGTCATTGCCTAGAGAACGTTTTGTTATATCATTAAGATGATCGATCAAGTTTGTTTATGATAGAACTTGATGATCGTACAAATGTTTTATAATAATTTCACAATTAAACAAAGAGGGCTCACAGAAAGAGAAAGAATGTGCAGACCTCTACAGCTCGGCACGTGGTCTTGTTAGAAATATTTATTACCCGAAAAATCCTAACAGATATATAAAGGTACCTATATAGATTCGAAACTGCAAGCAAGTTTTAAATAGTTAGAAAGCGTCAGAAATTGCTTTTAAAAAGTAAAAACGTTATAGGCACCTCGTGCTACTACATAATTTGCTTATAATAATAATAATATTGTAATAAAAATCGATGTAGTTTGTAAGTAAACAATATGAATTATAAATCGGCTATTCAAAATTTAAGTGTTATTATTATAAACAGAATGACAATGGTTGCAAATGTTATTAGATTTAAACATAATGTTAAAATTTCGTTTTGTTTTGTTATTAAATCGGCATAGATATAACAAATGTCCACAAAGCCTGGCCCCGCACCATTGTTTCGGAAATTGTTGGGTACCTATATGGAAAAATCGGCGAACGCGCACTTACCTACCTATTCCATTATTTAGGGCACAATTTTGATGGAAAATGTTTAGATGTGTAACCTCCGGGAGTGGGTTAGGTGGAGGTCAACTAAAATATTTCAAATGGAAACGCATTTCAAGTCGTAATAGTTCATTTAAAAGTTTTTAAATTTAAACAAATTCTTCATTTGGCAAGATATTAACAAGTCCATGCAAATTATCTAGTATTTGCAGTTTTACAAAAGTTGTAACTATAAAATTAGTAATAACGAAACGTTAGACACTTTTAACACAATTCAAAATCCGTTATATGTTAACATAGAGTATCAATTTTCAATGTAAACGTTCAAAAATATTAGGAAGATAAGATAGTTTTGATTGAAGATAGTTGAAATTTTGTAAATTAGACTTTTTATTGAAGTAAATTTTGCCGTATAAGTTTACTTTTAAACTGAAATGAAAATTCAAAATTTCAATATAGCGTCAACGTATCGAGCTCAATATTTGTCAATTGCCAGAGAAAACTTTTCTATATCTGTAATAAAGATGTCGAATTTCAAAGATTTTCATGCTGGTTGATAAGAACATGATAATTGTCAAATGACTTTTTATAAGAATTTACAGATCAAACAATGAGACTACAGTAAAGAGATAAGAAGTGGACCTCTACAGTTCGCAACGTGGTCATGTGTTACGAAATGTTTGCATAATACCTGTAGATAAATCGCTAACAGATTATATAAAGGTCCTATTAGATTCGATAACTGCAAGCAAGTTTTAAATGTTACGAATAGCGTCAAGAAATTGACATTTTAACAATACTTGAGAAACGTTAATAGGCTACCTCTGCTCAACACATTATTAGATGTTTTACATAATAATGCGAATGATATATCGTAAAGTACATAAAAATGATGTAGTTTGTTAATTTAAACAATTGAATTATTGAAATCGGCTTTATCTCGAAAAGTTTACGTAACGTATTATTACTGAAATCAGATTATCGGCAAATGGTTGCAAATGTTACTTAGATTTATCGAGACGTATGAACGTTCAAAAATTTCAGTTGTTGTTTTAAATGGCATAGACTATACGCAAAATTCTCACAAAGTCTGGCAATGCACGACATGTTTAATTCGGAACATTGTTGCGGACCATATATGGAAACAATCTCGAACACTGACATTACGCTGATCGCTATTCGCCAGATTATTTTTATGGGTGTCACAACTTCATGATGGAAAATGTTTAGATGTTCTAACCTTCGGTAGTAGTGGTGACGATAGGCAGGTTAAAACAACTACAAATATATTCATAATTTGGAACGTCATATTCCAAGTGCTATCGTCATTTAGCAAAGTTTTACATAAACATCTGATTTGTATAACGTTGGTCCTAAGATCGTACTGACCAACCTGCTACGAATGCGATACTTATGCCTAATGCAGCAATAAGTTGAACAATAAAGAAGAGGAATTCGGGATACGTATTACAGTGGTTGCGCAGATACTGCGCCACTCCCGAAAACCGTCGACGTCGCTTACTTTGTCGATATTTACAGCAAGTTAGATATGATGTTTAAAGTAGACGTTCAAATAGAATGATGTGTCTTCATTGTCACCGTTTATCCGTAGAATATTTTGCGAACGGAAACACTATACTGCATCGATCTTAGATTCCGATCTTTCTACCAACGTTCGAGCTAAAATTTATCAGCGTCGACCGTATAGGTATTTAGCCGTGGAACTGTTGTACGTGCCAAGTACGGCTTAAGTAAATTAGATTGCTATGAACATCCTATCAGTAAATTCACCAAGAGGTTATAAATCGGCATCGAAATATTTTATACATAAATGGGATTAATGACCTTAATACCACATGAATTTTATTCTGTAATACAAGGTCATATGCGAATTATCAATACTGAATTTTGTATCTGGGGATTAGTACAAGATACCAAAAAGTAATAATGATTTCTTGTTTATACGAGAATAAGTTCAAACTTAACGGATACACATTATTTAAGGGTGTTTTACAGGTACCAAAATTGACGATAGACAGTATAAAATTTTACTAAAAGTTTGGATAATTCAAAACGTTATGAACTTGTTATTGTTGTTACTCGATACATTTTGGGCACTCTGTAACAAATCAGCTGACTACCTTATTGTTTATAAACGACTATAATACGTAATTTAATTTATTTTGCATCAGTTCTAATTGGTTAATAGACGAATTGACAGACTGGAGTATTATTTTGTCATTTTGTCAGCATGTTCAATATGTTGAGTACAATCCTGACCTCACGTCAACACTACGATATTAATGAGATGATTATTGATGAGGTACGCACTACCAAACGCGATGCCCATTAACTTTAACATAATGAATAGTACGAGTGATTGTTAACTGTTATGTGCAGAAGCATTGCAGAATTCGACTGCATGCAACGTGTTTAACGTACGTAAAGCATTTCCTGGTAAACCGGACCCTACATACAATTAATTGTTCTCGACGCATACGTGTTTGAGAAACTACTTGATCCATTTTCAGATTACGTGATAGAGACCTGTCGAGCCCGTTTAGCGGTGCAATAACCCTGACTCACCAATTATTCAAGTAGCGTTTACATTCAATGGCGATAATTGACGTGAAGAGCACCTCGTATCCATACACGTGCACTGAACGCTGTGATTTTAGTTAGTTTTGTTCATGATGTGTGACAACGTGTAATTTCTGACTTTTCAACAGTGATGCGACGAAGCAACGTTTAAACGGAATATACAATCCCCAATATCAATTTAGTATCTATCCATTGACGTGAGCACTTGCAGAAGACCTAAGTCTGACGTTTGTCAATATCTTATTGGTCCCTGTTGTTGCCACTCGCTAACATCGACTATTGGCATTGTTTTGGCAATAATTCCGAACTTTTGATATCCGTTGGAGTCGTATCGAGATACGGGCATAGTAGATCGACCTAGTTTAAGCATATTTAAAGTTCCGAATATGTTTCGGTCGGGTCCTAGCCTCCTCATCACCAGAAATTTAAATGTAGTTTTCTACGACACTAGTTAGAACGAGTCGTAATTCGACTTTAAGAAGCAGCTCAGCAATAATTTCACGTCGTTTACGGGCGGGTACATATATTCAGGTATTTTCGCTCATTAAACAATTTTGACGACATTTTGGATCATAAAACCAAATGTTTATTTGTGCACTATTTGTTTATGTACGCAAGAGTCTGATTTTATCTATTTGTAATGGTAGGTTATTCGAATTTTAAAAAACAATAAGTTTAAGTGAAGCTGGATTTTGTTATTCGAGAATAATTTCGACGGCAACAAGTTATTCAAAATTTCGTATATGCTCAATGATTAAAAAGAAATTTAATTTTATTAGTTTAAAATATTCATTCGTTATGAATCTTTGTATATGTCCTGAGTAGACATTATTCTCTGTAAAACAAAAACCACTTCATTTCTTATTGTAGTAAATTATAATTTAAATACATTAGTAATGAATCATTTACTGCAAATTACGATTATACATAACATACGGTGTAAACGCTTTAATCAAAACATTATTGTTTTAATGTCCAAAATGCTTCAGACTTTGTATGAATTGATTCGTAAGGATGACGTCGAACGCATTATTTCTTAATGGATAAACCCTCCCTATAACGACGAGCCAAAGATTTTGATAATATCGACAAAGGAGCGCGCAACTATGTCGATTTTAAGTACCGCGATAGTTTCTAGTGTAAATTTATTTCAAGATTAGAGTCGAGGTGTCGAATAAATACGTAGTATTAAGCTCAAAATTGACGAACATTTCAAAGCTAGATTTGTATTTACAACATTCATTCGAGGATATGTTAAAGTCACGACAACTTTTAACGAAACATACTACAAATTATATATCTAAACGGCATCGAACCCTTCTTATTTTACATTAGGATTCGAACTTGATGAAGTGTGACTTTAATTTAGTTGATTTCGAAACGGATGACGAAGTTCAATGTACGTCACAATAAACCGGACGTATTTTTACATTGTACTAATGAGACTAGATTTTTGTCTGATATGTTGCAAAACATTTTGACTTCGCTACGTTCAAACACCTTTACAGGTAGCTGCAATTACTATTCCGGACTAGGATGCGTCATACAATTTATTCTACTTCTTTTATAACAGTTAGATTCGAGCTACCGTATCTGGTTACAAATCGAACTGTCAATTTATTAAATTATGCGCAAATAGCCCGTATCGTCTAAGAAACTCTAGAACTTACTAGCCGCCAATGTGAGCAGAACGTTTTGAGAAAGTTTGTAAACGTGCGTCTATTTTCTAGTATGTTAAGCGTACGGTGACCGAAAAGTCAGGTAATTTTCGGCAAAATATAATGATCTGGCTTCGTTAGTTGAGCAGCTTGCATAATTATGGTTTCGTAATTTTTGACGGTCATACAGAAATGATTGCATTTATGAGATTACTCGACGATTCAGAACGTTTCATGCAAAGATTTTATTAAACATCTACCGCTTATATCTGAAATTATATGTACGTTTGCCTTCGAGACGTGCGTGCATGCAATTTTTCGAGCTTGCCTAAAAGCGAGGCTGTCGAAGAAGTTAGTATTGAGCCAGTAAGCGTCTAAACGTAATAATGATACACGAAAACGACTAATTGCTAAGACTCCAATATGGCTCTTATTCGGATTTATGACGATTTGCTAACTCGCCTGGGGCGATAGGCGAGAGCTATTTCTACGAAAGCCTCTTTCACGCGGTCTGTCAGTCAATGTCGGCAACTGAGAGCTTTTACGTGACATATCTTAAACATTTTCTGTACCAGCACTCATCTAACTTAAAACGTACACTTGCGATAGGCTAAAGGGTAACTTTCAAATTTGGCGTATTTACCATTCCTTCTGATTTTGCGTCACTGGATTACGTATAGACTTCTCTGACGATTGGTGCACACAAACTTTGCGATTCGATGGCGTGAGTTTGTACGTAAACAATTTGAAGCTTTCACTCTCTGTTTATATACAAGCTTGAGCGGTCCCAATTTATCCAAAATAATGTACAGTGTTCGACGAAGTTTTCACTGATCGGACTTCATTCTGTTTCGCCAATTTTCAGACTTTTAATGGTAGGAGCGTCCGTATACTTCGTTTCAAATAGACGCTGTTGACGCTGTTTGTAAATAAGTTAGAATATACAGCGACTAGTCTAAAACTCTACATTTATTTGTTCATAACGCATTTCCGAATCGTATAGGATGGCATTGATCGTTCCTTTCGTTTAGTCGATTTTATGTCCCGGACTGATAGTACTTTTGCTATGTAGCAGAAGAACGGTGTCGTGATTTTTTCGCGGAATTTTTCGGATAAGGCCTAAAAGAGACATAATTATGATTTACGCTCCATTTAGACGATTTAGCACAGTTGTCTGGAGGAAAAGTCTATCGAATGAATTTTATTTGTAAGCGAATCAAATCGAATATTACAACCAATGAAATATTCATTACGCTACGCGAACTGTCACTCTAAACTTCTACAATCGATCGTTTCCCAGAACTAGGGTCTTTCGAATCCTGAAGTTGTGGACTTTTAAATTGGTTGGAGTGTGGTATTACTGCAAGATACGTAACGACGCATTACGAGTCTTGGTGCGCATTACAATTAAATCAACACTCGATTTGTCGTAGAAAACCAGTTACTATCTTGTTGTTTGAATGGTCTCACCGAAACTGCGACTTACCGATTAACAACTGCATGCTTGAGTTCTTCTTGACCGTCATTCCTTACGAGCATGTTCCAGTTTGACATTGCTCCCAGTTCGAATCGATGGTTTTTCTGATCGGTATGAAACTTGCCGTTAAGTGGCAGTAAATACTCCGCGAAACACCACGTCCTTATATTAATTCATTTACTGTTACGATGTATCAAGCCCTAGCTCACGTCCCATTAATCGTAAACTCCCTCATTTTCAGAAACGCTAGATTATCTTTTGTCAGATAGGTCGATGACAAGATGTTAGGCACACACGCAATTTGCTGATTTCTATATTCTAGTTTGACATATGCTCGTTGGGGTTAATTTTTTCAAATCCTCAGTTGATTAGCAAAGTGTATCGAATTGTGTTGGGAGTCGGCGAATTTTATCGGTCAAACAATTCCCGATTGATTGTGCTTGTCTTAAGTATTTCGGGAGACGCTTTCGTACGTCAAAATGGATGTCGCGTCAACGCATTTTGATACTTGTCCTAAACGAAACGCATTAGACTCGCATTGACGCCTTTTCCGTATTGTTCGAGTTTCGGAAAACGCTTCAGTACGCTTTTATCAAAGAACATGGTTCGAAAATTTATGTTATTTATCAATTCAATAAAGTCGAATATTATTATAACAATTAAATTATCAATTACGATGGTGTACGTTTTGAGCGAACAGCGCTCCTATCGATTTTATCCGGAGTTTTCAAGAGGAGTTCACGAAAATATCGTTCACGAATCTTATTCGAAGAAGTATGTTTAGCAAACAGGTCTTGTCAAGCGCCGGTCTTTGGAAAATCCGGAGTATTCGGCGCATCTAAGAAGGACTTCCAAATTCGAGCTGGTAAAGCATTCGTTGTTTTCACTCTGTCAAATCATTTCTTCTCATCTGCATGACCTCGAAGCTGTTATGCGAAATTTGGCTTTTGGGGGTCCTTCAACGAATCGATTAGACACTCATTTCAAGCGTCGTTCTTTAGCATGGAGACGTATGTCGCGAGCTTTCGATGATTCGTGGCTCAATCGTTCAAACTCGAAACGCCATTTCCTCCAGTTGCACTCAAATTGCCACTCCGCAGTTCCGCGTAAACTTATACAGTGTTTTCACCCTCGTTAAGAAAATGCGAGCGTTCAGTGCTTGTAACTATCACTTTGGACGATATGCATACCTGGCTCACTCTTCATAATATGCAAAATGTCACGTCATTTTATGTAACCTAGGCTGTGAACAAATTTACTGATCTTCCCGTGGACCGAGTTCGTATGAAAATACGTGTTTAGCAACAAACAGCATTCGTTGCTTGCATGGTTCTGTTTTGTGCGTAAATCGATGCTTGAGAAAGCATTTCGAGCGCGATTTACTTAACGTTGTTTTCAGTTAACTCTTAGAGCATTCGCGCAGTGTACCGAATTTCGCATCGGAATCGCTACATTGTTATGGAAGATCATCGACATTCCGTTTTCCATTCGCTAGTTTATGTATATCGGCGCATTCGACGCACATTGTGGGACGTCTCCTTCAAAAGTCGCATCTTCCGAGACGTCTCTTTCACGAAAATACAGAACTGTCGACTGTCTATGCGTCCAAAATCGCACATTTTTGAGACTTGACAAGTACATAGTGCGTGCTATGCATTTTGAAAATATACGAACTTCCGTAAATTTATCTTCAGATGTCACCGGAACTGCATTCACAATTTTCGAATTCCTTCTGATCCGCAAAGCTTCGTAGCAATCATTGGTTCGAATTTCATTTTAGCAATCGCACGTAAATGAATGACTCCTTGTCTAATGCCTGTTAATAGTTATTACAAATTAGAATTACTCCAATCGAATTTTACATACGAGCTTTTAGCTGGAGCTTAATTAAAACTGCGTTATCGACATGCAAATATTATGCACTTTGCCACCAAAGCGTAACATAATCGTTTTTGCAAATACAGAGTTCGAGACCAGCATCGCTGCGAATCATTATTTGATCAATCTTTTCAGCAAAGAGTTTCTTCTTAGCGCAGGTTCGACGATAGTGCTCGAATCCCGACTGTAACATTTACTCAACGTGCGTGGCAGCCATAAATTGACATTCTTATACTGAGGGCGATGCGTACGTATTACACTTAGTCTCAATTACCAGCTTTCATTCGACAATAATTCCTGAAAGCTTATCAATCTTTCTTTTTACCTTTAGTGTTAAATTCGATACGCGTTTCTGTGCCAAGACATCGCCAAAATGACGGACACGTTCACTTATCTGTTAACGCGTTCGTGAAGCGCGTTAAATCTCGCGAGTGTAACCTGTCGGTGAACCGTCGGTTCGAGCTACACTTGGCCTAAATACGCCTCATCAAAATAGCGAGATTGTATTTCGAAAATCGAGTTGCCTCCATAAACTTAATCGCAAGTGCGATCGTTCGTAACACTCTTGCTAGTTAAATCATTGATTGATCTCTAGAGACAGTCGTCGTCGTCTGCAAGCGAAGTTAATAGCCAGTTGCGATGCTTATGTCTCTGATGATATAGTCAAATAATGCATTTCAAGGGCATTTTGAATTCGAGACTCTGCATCCCTAGCATGTCCCTTCATCAATCCTAAATCATCACCGATCATTCTTCAATCGTAACATATAGCTTGACGACAACTCGTTTCCATTTCCTGGTCGCTTCCATTGACACAGTATGTATTAATTTCAACACAACGGAGTCAAATCTTCGTACTTTCAGAGCATGTAGCAAGATTAATCCGATCTCAATGTCCCTTTGTATCGATATGGAATGCTCGTTTCGTACCGATCTTATTCATTTAACGAATAATCGACTACTGCTTCATTTACGTTTACCGCACGTCGAATATTAGGGCTATTTTCGGAAGGGCTTATATACAATAAGTCGAGATTAGTATGGGTTATATTTTCGATGATTTATTTTTCAAACGGCAGTACTGTCATCTTCCTGGCAATCGCATCAGACGATCAAATATTTATGTGTTGTTTCTTATATAAATAACGCGAGTTCGTAGATCGGTCGCATTGATCTTCAACTAATTAGCGTATCGTTAAATATTTCGTTTCGCGAGCCTATGGTTTCGAGATCATTTAATAACCTGAATTTGTTAGCGCAGTGCATTGACGAACTTTATCGAACTGTTACATAAATTACTCCGTTAGTTTCGCACGCTAATTCAAGTCAATTATTCATCATCGGGCGCAAATTACCTCGTGCATTCGTACATCACCGTGTCGACGTAAGTCAGTTTCCTCGCCGATTATTCAATTATTGATCCAATTTTCTCCAGGAGAAAGTTTCTGATTACAGAAATTACGGGCGATCCAGTCGACAAGTACTTTATCGTGAGTGTTATTAAGAATATGACGCAGTTTTTAAATGCGTCATGCGGCGAGGCTAATAGGTGGAGAATCGCATTTCGTCCGTCGAAGAGCGTCTAATCCGGATCGCTGTAGTGTAACAATCGAGTTGAATTTCGTCGCATTCTGAGATTACAATTGGCCAAAATCAGTAACACGTCCGATTTTATATGTGAAAACGATTTCGGTCTTTGGATCCGTCGTTCATCGTCCAAAATCGTGCTCATCCCGCGAACATTCGTATTTATGCGAATTAATGTTAGTCCATTCTAAATCAAATAGCGGATGCGTAGTGATCGTCGAATATTGCTCACAATGACGTCAGTATCTCCTTAAGCACAGTTCGTCGTCATCACAAGACTCCGCATTTGATCATTGTGTTAAATTCTTCGTCGAATTTAAATTCGAAATGTCGCCTTTCACATAAACTCAAAATCGACGCACTCACGTTCATCGCGAATAAATTCATTCCGTTCTGAACTTCCACCAGTAACGGATGCCGCTGTTGAGTTTTACAACTTAGGTACTAAAGGTACAAATGCACGCAATTAATCTAGAATCCACATCTTTTCAGATGTCAAATTCATCCACGCGCGACTCACGGATTAAATTTCGTATAATGGAACGTAGCCTTAATCGATTGCTGAACGAAATTTAAAAATTCAATCGGCCATCGAACCGAGTTGTAACTTTATTGTATGTTTATTATTATTTCGACGATAGGGCTATAACGGATTGTCACGTCTATTTCATATTAATATCAGAGTTGGATTTATTATTTATGATAACGCGTTTTGGATCGACGTTTCCGCGCATCGCTAGAATTATGTGTTATTTCAATACCAATTACGCAATTCGAATCAAATCGATCCCGATTTCTTCGCTAAATTAAGAGTAATTGATTCTTGGACGAGCGTTAGGACACATTTCGAGTTTCGCGTCTATATTCAAACCGATTTGTTGTCGCCGTATACTGGACGCATTCGCGACTTGCAAGACAATATTCGAAATACGAACGGGACAAGTTGTTCGCAATCAAATTGATGTCGTTCGAGCGGTGGAATTCGTGCTGAAACGTCGACCGCATTTTATCCGAAATATGTCCACGTTCGAATTTTCTTATTACGCGCCAAATTAGTCTAAATAATTTCGGAGCTTCAGTAGATCAAGTAACATTATTGATTAGTTCTTTGATTAATATATTTATATCATGTATTTAAACTGGCTACAATTAAGTGATGCATTCGTCGTTCTTGAACGACGTCTATCGAATCGGTTATACAATTAATGAATTCGTTCTGATTCAGTTCACTTTCCAATTACCATTCCTGTAAATCATTGTCCGAAATTCTCTTCGTTTGCATATGCTACGTCGTTCATCGTATAATCTTGTCACTATTGTCCGTCATGATGCATTATTGATTTAATAACGCATTATTAATTAGTATTTAATCAGATCAGATAGATCTTATTAGTAAAGTCTGGACTTTGGACAATAACGTTAACCTCGAGTTGGTTGTCCTGCACATTCTGTTCTTCAATTATTCATTGAGTTAATACGACAGTTCGCAAATTGATCTCGAACGTGGACCTGTTATAGCAATACTAATGTCGAGGTCAGCTTCATCGTATCTTCGGAATATTATTTGTCAATTCTACAGCAAGACAAGATTCCGTGTCTAGTTAGCATAAGTACTGACAGATGAATAAAACGCAGTCAACATAATATCAGAATCCCTAACAGTGTTGGCATTAAAATTGACCGTCGACTTTACGGTATTAATAGATGCTTGGAAATGAACTACCAGTATAAGATCGACTTTAGCAACTGAATTCTTTATCAATATTCCTATACGCCTTGTCAGCGTTTTTTATTATGTTGTGATATAAATCGATCTTCTTGCATTGACGAATTTCCTCGATACATACAGTTAACACGTGCATCGACCGGTGAGATTATAATTGACGATGCAAACCTTTGTGAAACGCGTTTCCGAATGACTCATCTATCCTAGATAATACCGATCTCAATTAACATAGCAAATCATTCAGTCGATTGGTGAAATTTCAAGATAAATGATGCACTAACGTGCAATTTCGAAATGTCTTAATATGCAATGCAGTTTAACAACGTGCTGTGATTCCAAGTTAGAATCAATGTCACGTTGGATCGTCCTAGAGACGAGATCGAATTGATATCGAAGGAAGCTTATCTACTAAGTGTCGATGACATTTAAATTCTTCTTGAATATCAAGATTCCGATAGATTTCCATTTGAATCGGTTCAAAGTTTTGAACTATTAGCCCTAGCGCAATCAACAACAGACTTGCATTCGTCAATATTCATTCCCGATATTCTTCAATCAGAAATAACGTGCGAATCTAGATTCCAACCAACTGAGTTTTTCTCATTAGTTCCAATTATGGTCACACTTGTACACAGCAGTTATGCGATTCGTCTCTGCGACGGCTCACTTTGTCAATCCTCTGAATCGGATTCCAATCGTCATTTAGCTCATGTATTGCTAGAAGGCTTACATAGATTTACTATGCATCACCGAGTTGAAGTCCTCCTATCGTATCACTTTGTACCAACGGAATATCTTACTATTCGATGTACTCATACTATTATCTTGGGTTCAGATATCGACTTGTATTAATAAGTAATCAGGATTACAAGCTTGTAAATGACAGAACGTTTACTGACTGCACTTTGCGAATTGTAGATAGGACGTCATTGTGGTGTAATATCGAGGGTTAATTAGCGACTAAAGTACCCGAGAAATTATCAGTGTCTTATTAACGTTATCAGTAGGTGAGTTTAATTTGCGAATAAGACGGCAGAAGTGAACTGTCACTCTTCTCGCGACAACGCCACTCACGACGTACAGCGTGTATAATTTATCTTTACTGTTCGAAATCTTTAAGAATTCGACTCAGTATTCGATGATCGGGATTCGTGCGACTATACGAGCTATTCGAGCGAATCCTATGCTTCAAATTCAGTTTGCATATAAATATCCTCGTTAAACTTCCTCGATACACTATTGAATTGCATAGTATCGCGTTTATATCAACCGTAATTTGTTGCCAGAATCCCGATTACTACTATGATCGCGAAGACTTATATGACAATTTATTAAATGCCGCAACGTCCAGTAAGTTCGTTCGCTAATGTCAACAGAATTATAAGTTCTTTCGAGTCGGCATGGGATAATAATTGACGATCGCAATGCATTACGTACGATGACGACGGACGTTACGTTCCGATTTCGAATCCAATATCATAATATTCGACAAATTATTCCCGAAGTTTGTTAAAAATGAAATTTTCTGAGTTTACATCGAACTAAGTGATTTATTAGATGTTATTAGATAATTAATAACGCATGTTTTAAAGTGTGCGGAGCTGGGAGTGCAGGTGGCTAATAGAGTGGATGAGAATCGTATCTTTACGGCGCTTCTAACGACGTCTATCCGAGATTATATCGGCGATATCGTGTTCAAATGCACTCAAGATTGAAAGATTTCTCGATTCGAACATTACATTGGCATTTCAATAGATAACCACCAGTCGCAATTTAGTAACATTTTGTCATATAATTTTAATGCATCTGCGGAATTCCATTCTTCAAACGATCAATCAATAGCACTTCGGACGTGGCGTATGAGCATTCCGTATTTACTTAGAGCCGAATTAGTGGTATTCTAAATCAAGATTGAGCAGTGTCGACGTAGAAGTAGTTCGTCGGACTCTTGCGAGGCACAATCGTTCAGACCACTTAAGGTCACTTCGAGTTGCGCTACAGTCTCCTTCTCAGTCTCTGCTAGTTTTCCAATTAGTGTTACATAATCCAATTTCGTCAAAATTTATAATTTACAAAACTCGCTTCGCCACATCGAACTTCCATACTAAAGATGCATGCACTTCATCTGTTGCATCGCGAATGTTGAGATTGCATTGTCTAACGTTCCACACAGACACGGATCCGCTTTATTATTAGAACATTAGGTATAAAGTGAAGCAAAAACCGCACGTCAAAATCAGAATTCCTACGATTTCTCACATGTACAACATCATCCGACACGTCGAACTGTCACCGGTAGTAATTAATAGATGTTCGGTAAATGGAACGTACCGTATAAATCGATTTGAGCGAGCCGAAATTCTTTAACTGACGCGATTCTCAATTGTTTCGTCTTTGCACTTTTTTTTTGAACCGCGCATACGGGAGCCACAAAAGTTTACATAAAATATGAGTACAATATTTATGCGCAAACGCAAACGCGTGCAGCGTCGAAAATAATCTCCCAACAATTTAGGAAAATAACAAAAAAAAAGCACACTTTTCGCCCAACACGCTTCATTAACAAAATAGTTTTCCTCGAAAATCGACTCTTTCATTTTCCTACATAAACTATACGAAGCCAATTTTGCACGATTTCAACTACGGAACTACCCCCTCCCCCCTCTAGTTTTTTACTTTTATACACTCACCGGCACAAAATTCGATCCATCTACAATTTTTTTTTTGGAGAATGTCCACTGGGACATTACTCTACATGTTATGTTGTTAATAATTTAAGTTTTAGGTTAAGAATACACTGCCGACTCGGTGGTCGAGTGGTTAGGAGACTAACCTCTCGCCTGACGAGTCCTGGGTTCGAATCCCGGTACGGGTGGTGGAATATCCCCCTGGTAGGCATGGATGTCCCGGGGGGCACTAAAAATAATGCCTAACGGCGGTTCCTGGTGTCTTTCGGGGTGTGCTACTAACAAAAAAAAACGTTTAAGCATAAACAAATTGTACTTTATAGTCTCAAAAAGACTGATTGTATAAATATAGGAGTTAAAAAAAAAAATCTACAATTTTTAGTAAAAAATTGCGATAAACGTTTGTTTTATCTAATAATGGGGAAAATTCATATTCCAATGACATGTTTACTGCGATAAAATTTTATTCGTTTGCGGAATTTAGTTAGTTTGTTTATTTGGATGGTATCAAATTATAATGGTCAAATTCTGAGCGTACTTTATTATTAAGTTTATTACGCGTATTAGTCTTAATTGTTGGAAATACAATTGAATTTACTGTCTGTAAAAATTAAATATGGTGTTGAATCCAACCGATACTGCCAGAGCAATTGCTTTGATTCAAGATATGGGCGCTCGCAGTACTACGCCGCTCGAGTGTGGCGCCTTGGTGTTTCAAGGTGTAGTATTCAGAGAGCTGTAGAAAGGTTTCGAGAAACTGGAGGCTACACCAGGAGAGTGGGATCAGACAGGAAAAGGTGTACAACTGCTAGGGATGTCCACTTCCTTACATTGAAAGTTCTGAGAAACAGAGATACTACTGCAGTTAATGCACGTAATGAGTTGCAAGAAGTACGGGGTGTAAGTGTTAGTGAAAGAACTGTAAGAAGAAGGTTGCAGGAACACGGATTGCTAGCAAGAAGACCCGCAAACGGCCCACAATTGACCAGAAAACATCGAGTGGAGCGGCTTCACTTTGCACGTCAACACCAAAATTGGGATAATGATGACTGGGGTCATATTCTTTTTACCGACGAGTCGAGATTTCGTTTAAGATCTGCGGATGACCGTCAAAGAGTATGGCGCAGGACTGGAGAAAGATTCGCCCAATGTAATATTGTGCCAAAGCTTAGTTTTGGTGGTGGTATTAGCATGGAAGCTCGCACCGAATTAGTAGTAGTAAATGGAGGGGCGATGACTGCTGACAGGTACATTAGGGACATTATAGAACCACATGTCGTACATTTCGCCCCATTTATTGGTGACAACTTTATGCTAATGCATGATAATGCCCGTCCGCATGTTGCCCAAATTGTTTGTGAGTACTTGAGAGAAGTAACAATCCACCGTATGATGTGGCCTGCAAGAAGTCCCGATCTAAATCCGATCGAACATGTTTGGGACATGGTGGGGAGACGAGTTCATTGCCGAGTTCCTGCTCCTTCTAACTTGCGAGAGTTAAGTGTAGCAGTAGTCCAAGAATGGGACGAAATTAGCCAAAATTACATTCGTTGCCTTATTGAGGGTATGCCAAGGCGAATAGAAGCTGTAATTCGAGCACGGGGAGCTACTACACGCTACTGATTGTTTGCTTTTTCGTTTTTTTTTTACTTATGTACAATAAATGTTGTTTACTGTTTTGTCTAGTTATGAGATGTTGCCGTATTTTTGTTGTTAGAACAATAAAAATGTTCCCGTCGGTTTAATTACATTTCAACATCTGTTTTACACACCCTTTAAACTATGTGTAAATATAACCGATTTATAAACTAAAATAATTACATCAATTAACCGCATGGATCGAATTTTGTGCCGGTGAGTGTACTTATAAAAAATAAAAGTAGACCGTTTCACGTCCGACGCAAAAATAACAATAGATAGTATTCGAAAATAGTACTACGGACTAGAGGAACGTTCCCGAAAGAAAAAGGGTCGACTTTTATCGTCAAAATTTCGTTGCGCGTCCCGAAGGACCGGCTTAAACTGTAAAACTTTTTTCCCCTTAGAACTGTTTTTGTTGACGTAAACAGAGTTAAATTTTGCTTAATTCGAAGGAGCGTTCGAGGAATTTTTAGCGTCGGCGTCGGTCCTTTTCGACGCTTTTAATGACGGTGTCGTCCGTAATAAAAAACAAACGAATGATGTACTAAAGCGTTCGATTTACGGTCTTCATTTACAATAACTTTCCTCATAATAACGTGTATATAGTATATAAGGTAACGCTTTCGACCCTGCGCCGTTATATATTTTTTTTAAATGCGACCGAAACTAATCCCGGTTTAGTGGGCGATTTTAACAATTTATTTAAAAAAAAAAAAAACAAAACCGAATAATATACGAAACGGGAAATAAATCGCGTAGAAATCCGCGGAAACGGTTTTTATTGACGCGCACGACTCGACTTCCTCGAACGTAAGGAATATTTAAAACAGCTCGCATTAGCCTGTCAGAACTATCAACATAAAAACTGTATAACAGCAATAAACTGTCAACATATCAACATGTTCTCCAGCTAAGTCGGCGTTTATTTGAGAAATACGAACCTCTGAGAAATAGAAACAACGGCAACGTGGCGGAATAAATCGCGTAATTAAATAGATCGGGAACACTCGACAAAACAAATCTCACGGAAATCGTAGAATTAATCTGGATCGGCGAAATTGTTCGTCTTCCCGATATTTTATTGCCCGCCCCCTCCCCCACACACGCACACGCACACAATCACGCGACACCTTTCGAAACGTCAATTTACGTCGATCGACAAATTTTTTAAGTTGCCCTTTAATTTTTGTTACGTTTTAACGTAGTAGTATTATATTATGTTTATGTTAAAATAGAAATGTTAAAATGTTAAATGTAATAAAATGTTATGTTTATGTTTAAAATAGACATTAATCGCGTAGGTTGTTCGGTTTTAGAAAGTGATAAAGTCCATTTCCATTACCAAAATTAAATTTACATAGTAACGTGAATTGTAGGTAAGTACTATGTTGATGAATTTAAAAAAAACCAGCCAGAGGTCTGATTTTATGTTAGATGAAATTAATCAACTTGACATTGACGGGGGAGTTGCAATTTATTTTTCTTTTTGATGTGCCGGGTTTCACTTGAATATATATTGATCTTCACTTCGCTCCACATTACCTTGTTTTTGAAGCGTTCTCTTCGACCGTTTATTTTTGGAACGTATATAGTTGCTTGTTTTGTGATCGATAAGAACGTCTTTTTAACATTTTTCGGTGCGAGATCAAACTCTCCATCGTTTTTCATTGAAAGACGTCATATCCTGTGGAAAACAATACGGTCCTGGACGTTTATGTGACGCCAGCGAATTTGGGCGAAAATGCTTTTGAAAAAATAATTCGAGTTAACATTTCTTTTTGCTTTTGTTTTTCAAAAAAAAAATGAATACTTATGTCGCAATGTGGAGGGCAATGGATGACGTCAGAATACAAACGTTACCCCCCCCCCCAAAGTTTTCTTTACAACCGATATATCAAATTAAAAACTTTTGAACTCCTCCAACAGATTAACTGAAGCTGCCAGTTCGAAAACGGCCGTAAGCGTTTGTTTTAACATATTTCGCGATTTTCGACGCGTATAAAAACGAAAGTTTTATCTCCATATGTATTTATTTTTTATTCGCGTCACTGTACAACCTTAATATATAATAGAAAAGATCCGTGAGATCCGAATTTTCACGTCACGTGTCAAAAAATTCTACTTTTTTTTTATTTTTCTCGAAAGAAATACATTTTTTTTAAAATAACGTATTATCTCGAAAACGGCGCATTCCGTCGAAAATTACAAAGAGACACGATCGGTAGAGAATTTTATACCGATTCCAAAACATATTTCTCATTACCGATTCGATGATTAATAACGGAGATTAGAAATTTTGAACGGCCGCTATTTTGAGAGGAGTCGGTAGATTTGGCCGGTTAACGAGCACGTTAACGTAAAATCGCGCCCGGAATCGTGTCCACGAAAAATTGATTATATACAGTGATCCACATAAAATCGGACACAAATGGAAAACATTTTTATTTGAAATTTCTCGGAAAACTATCTGCTTAATTCGAAATTTAAAGCGCATATGTCAAAATTTGACTATAAACCTTCGTATACGAGGGACGTTCAAAAATATGAAATCGCTTCAAGAGTAAAGTACCATTTTTTTTTCGAAAATACACAAAAATGTTATTTGAAAAAGTTTCCTAGAATTGCAAGATGTCAAACGCGAAGTTGTCGTCACTATTTTCAAAAAATATTTTTGTTTTATTTGACCCACTTTTTTCTTTTCCCTTTATATGTTATTTAAAACGAATTTATTTATTATTGTGTAACATAAAAGCGTATTATCGAATTTAACTGTCGATCGCCCGATGAAACTAACGCTAAAATAATCGAATTTGCGAAGAACACGCAAACACGTCATCTTTAACAAAATTTATTGAGCAATAAAAACAAAAACAAAGCAATTATATTCGAATGATATAAATTCGAATTCTACGTAGAAATAGGCCAAAAAGTAAAAAAATATAATTAAAAAAAAAATTGATAGGATTTCGTATTTGATATCTTGTTGCAATTTTAAGAAACTTTTCCAAATAACATTTGTGAGTATTTTCAAAAATAAGGGGTACCTTTATTCTTGAGCCGATTTCGTATTTTTGAACGTCCCTCGTATACGAAAGGTTATGTTAAAATTTCGACATGGGCATTTTGAATTTGGAATTATGCAGAGCTTTTTACGAAGAATAAATTTTTTTGAGAAATTTTAAATTAAGAAGTTTTCCATTTGCGTCCGACTTTATGCCGGTCATACGACCGACGGGGTCCCTAGGGGGTCGAGATCGAAGAAAATCCAAAAAGGCACGTCTGGATCCTCGTTTTCTCTGAAAATTCGTTAAAAATTAAAAAAATTCGCAGCAATCCACTAAAACAAACCAAGCCAAACGTATAGTGGGTACTCAAATTGAGTAACGAATGAGCGACTGCCGCGCATTCACGGCTGTTTCAGAGCTGGTAGTCTTGGTTAATCTGTTGGAGGAGTTTGAGAGTAGTGTTTATTAAGGGGACAAGAGACGCTCGAAAATGAATACTTATATGTCGTTCTTTTTATCGTTGCTAACGATTTTGAAAAGTTTCTTGACGTTGTAAATGATTTATTTTTTATAATTATTTGATATTCTGTAATAAAAATTTATTGATCTTGTACGATAACAAAGATAAATTTTTAGATATTTTCTCAAAATCTATGAGGAATTTGTAATATATTTTTACATTTATAGATTCTGTATTGGTTTATCTAGGTGATAATATCGATAAAAATTGAAACTTCCCTTTAGTGATCTCACAATTTTAATTTTTATAAACGTTTTATGATCACAAGTCGTAAGTAACTATGTATAAAACGTCTATAACAATTGAAATTGTAAGATTACTAAAGGGAAGTTTCAATTTTTATCGATATTATCACCTAGATAAACCAATACAGATTCTATAAATGTAAAAATATGTCATAAATTCCCCATTGATTTTGAGAAAATATCTAAAAACTTATCTTTGTTATCGTACAAGATCAATATTTGTTTATTACAGAATATCAAATAATTATAAAAAATATATCATTTACAACGACAAGAAACTTTTCAAAGTCGTTACCAACGATAAAAAAAACGACATATAAGTATTCATTTTCGAGCGTCTGCTGTCCCCTTAATAACAAACACAAGCACTTTGCGCACGACCGTCGGGTTTACGCGGTCCAGTAAGGGTTGGCAGCCACATATATTCTGACGTCATCCATTACCTTCTACACTATGACAGTCATTTTTTTAAAATTTTTTTGAAAAACAAAATCGTTCAATTGCATTTTCTTGTGCTTGTGTTATTGTGGTTGTTAACAATTTTCGACGATAAAAATGGAATTGTTCAAATTCAAATCGACGATACCTAAACATAATTTATTTATTTAAGCGCGAGCGTAAGTCACGGATTACGGACGTTCGAACAACGTCAACGGAAGAAAACGCAAATCGACGACTGCTCGAAAATTGCTAATCGGCTTAAGGACCGCGAGTAATAATTAGGGGTTCGATTAAGCGGACGTCCGATTAAAGTGTCAAACGACGAAAATCGACCCCCACACACGCGCGATCGGCTCGGCCGGTTGTCGAAATTTATTTTGACGTTGTTTCGTTTCGCGACGTCGACGTCTGCGGCAACATAAGAAATTTTCGGGCTTGCATTAAGTTCGTTTCCCTCATTTATTACAACCTTCACTTTTTTAAATTAGATTCAACTCGGCCATATGAATTATTAATGTCGCGGTCATATTAAATAACATCGACGGCGTTCGCGTTCGTTTCGGTTTATCGATGCCGATTTTTCTCGTTTGGATTCGTTTTTTTTTCCTCTCCCTCTCGTTAATTACGCGGACGCGTCGACGTGTTGCGGCTTTACTTTTAATGCGAACGAAAAACCGCGTCTCTTGGCAAAGATGACGCGTCAACTGTTTTGAGGCGTTTTCGCGTTGGAAAAACGTCGAGCTTTCGAGACGTTATCTTCGTTGCATAGTTTCGGTGCGTATTCGGCTTTATGTTGTATTGTAAATTTCGAATTGTTCAATTCGAAGATCATTCAATTCGTTCACTGTCAAACTGCATTGTAAGCTAATTTAACACGTAACCGTGTAATTTGCGGCCGCGATAATATCGAAAGCGCCGCGCAGTTGTAATACACGATAAAGGGCACGACCACTAACAGAACTAATTTCCCTAATGTTGTTGCAGTGGAAGCAACGTTGGGGAGTCATCACCAAGCTATCTCCTGCCGCGGGTAAGTATCTAGCGTGTAGTTGTCATTTTTATTTTCACTTTTAACTCGTTAACTCGCAATTTGTAATTAATTCGAAAACAACCGGATTACGAATATCGTTAAAACGTAATCCGGCTTAGAAGACAAAGTAACAAGTTAGCACCTAATCGGGATGTAGGGACGAACAACGAGAGGATACGCATGTAAAACCATCGGGATAAGCTTAATCCGAAGGTTCTATCGAACTTTACGGAATATATTTTGCAGGATCGGGGGGCAATCAGTGAAATGTGAAAAGTTCACTTGTTGTAAACTACGCAAATGGCTCCGGGAAGCCAGGGAGAAAGTTATTAAAGTCGATTGTGTATGGCGAATGGCCGTACGTGTCCCCAATTCTAATCTCCGGCAAGAAATTAAATCTGTTCCTCTTTTAAAATTGTGCAATGGAATTTTCAAAATGAAAGCAATTTTCAATCATCCTTTAACGACGTATATCCTTTAACAAGGTCCAGCGCGGTCAGCACTTTGTACGGACCCCCCCCCCCTTAAGAACACATCCTTTTAGTCGTCCCTTTTATATACGATTTATTACATCCCGAATATCCCGACGTTCGCGATTTTTAAAAATAAGTAAGTGTACTCGCGTCGCGTCGTTTTCGCACACACGACGTGCGCGCGTCGGTAATTAAAAAGTTTCGCGCCGCTAATAATCGCGCGCCGACAAAAATTCACGTGCGAGACTAATCTAAGATCGTACATATTATCCGCGCACAACTCGAACCACGTCCCGCGAGGAGAGCGGGCGGCTTTACCTGCGTCCGGAAAAAAGAGGGAGCGCACCGACGCGACTTTCCGCGGAAAAGAATGGGGGCCGATAGGTCGGGCTCGGAAGCTACAAATAATATAAAACACATGTTCCGCGATAGTGCCCGTGCGTGATCTTCCGTAATTCATCGGCACTTCCGTCGATAAGTAATTTGTAACGGTGGCTTGGTTGGGACGGGGGACGGGGGACGGGGGGGCGACGCGGGGGAGCAAATAAAATAGCAATTTAGTCGCCACGAAAGAAATTCATTTCGTAAATAATTGACCGGCATTATTTTTTATGTCGTTAATAATTACGAGGGGGAGGCGAGCGGGTGCGCACGAAGACGGGGGAAGGGGGCCGATTTTTCGTTTAAAAAATTATCGGGAGCGAAAGAACGGGGGCGTTATCGTTCAGTGGAAATCCCCAACAATAAGCGAACACATCCTCGAGAGAAGTAATATATATCCCATGTAAATAAGAATTCCAGTCCCGCTAGTGATATATGCATCGTAAACTTCACTTTAAGATAGCTAGCTCAAGAGGAATCAAAGGATAACCACTTTCAAATGAACTTTTTTTTCAATCTAAGTGACATATTTCTTATACGGACGTGTGTCGTTTATTTGTAGATATTTGTTTCGAAATTATATGGCCTACCGATATTGAAGAAGGTCGAAAAGGAAATCTACGGGCGCGCGGAGGGGAGGGTAAAAGATATTAACGAGAGGATGAATTTTCGAATGAATTCTTTAAAAACGTGACGAGGATCTAAAGCGCCCGTGGCAAGTGTCTAACCTAAAAATGGCCTCGAACCCAACTGCGCTCGTGGCGAGCGCCTTTGCAACGCCCGCGTCACGGCATCGTGTCCACCGTCGCGTTTCGTTTATTTGCAGATATTTTTTTCGAAATTGTATGGTCGACCAATATTGAAGAAGATCGGAAAGGAAATCTACGTGCGCGCGGAGGGGAGGGTAAAAGATATTAACGAGAGGACGAATTTTCGAATGAATGCTTTAAAAATGTGACGAGGATATGAAGCGCCCGTGGCAAGTGTCTAACTTAAAAATGGCCTCGAACCCAGTTGTGCCCGTGGCAAGCGCCTTTACAACACCCGCGTCACGGCGTCGTGCCCACCGTCGCGTTTCGTTTATTTCTAGATATTTTTTTCGAAATTCTATGGCCTACCGATATTGAAGAAGGTCGAAAAGGAAATCTACGGGCGCGCGGAGGGTGGGTAAAAGATATTAACGAGGGGACGAATTTTCGAATGAATTCTTTAAAAACGTGACGAGGTATGAAGCGCCCGTGGCAAGTGTCTAACCTAAAAATGGCCTCGAACCCAACTGCGCTCGTGGCGAGCGCCTTTGCAACGCCCGCGTCACGGCGTCGTGTCCACCGTCGCGTTTCGTTTATTTGCAGATATTTTTTTCGAAATTGTATGGTCGACCAATATTGAAGAAGGTCGGAAAAGAAATCTACGTGCGCGAAGGAGTGGGTAAAAGATATTAACGAGAGGACGAATTTTCAAATGAATTTTTTAAAAACCTGACGAGGGTATGAAGCGCCCGTGGCAAGTGTCTAACCTAAAAATGGCCTCGAACCCAGTTGCGCTCGTGGCGAGCGCCTTTGCAACGCCCGCGTCACGGCGTCGTGCCCACCGTCGCGTTTCGTTTATTTGTAGATATTTTTTTCGAAATTATATGGGCTACCGATATTGAAGAAGGTCGAAAAGGAAATCTACGGGCGCGCGGAGGGGAGAGTAAAAGATATTAACAAGAGGACGAATTTTCGAATGAATTCTTTAAAAATGTGACGAGGATATGAAGCGCCCGTGGCAAGTGTCTAACCTAAAAATGGCCTCGAACCCAGTTGTGCCCGTGGCGAGCGCCTTTGCAACGCCCGCGTCACGGAGTCATGCCCGACCTTAAAGTTTTCAATGGTAAAACGGCGTGAACGGTGTCGCGCGACCCTCGCCACTTTTGATCTTTATTGTTCGCATTTATTTCTTTTAATTTTAAACAAATCCACCCCTTATTGAAATCTAAATAAGGGAAAATCATTTATAATGACCTAAACGACGTCAGATGGTAATATTAGTATGACCTTGAGAGGCGTTGTCAAGGACGCCTTCAATATTTTAAACGGAACCCCCATTTTTCATTACACGTACTGATGGCTTACCTCGCGAGCTTTTCAAAACACTACAACAAAGCGTTTTTCCATTAAGTACTTTTCGAATTTGAAGCCTGAAATTTCGAGTACCTATCGAGTACTTCGTAATTTTTTACGGCTTTTCCTTCCAACAATAGGACCGTCACGCGGAGGTCCCACCCCAAATTGCTTTTTTTTGAAAATATTAAACAAATTAAACGCATCTATATGTGTATTTTATAATGTTAACAATTTTACAAAATAACTCGTTCGGTCGATTTAGATTATTAATAACGCAAGGTATTATAAATAACGTCAGTTATAAGGTTTAAGTGCTCGATGTAAAGTTTTCCACGTGTCTTCAGCGGGTAAAACATTAAACCCCAGAAACAAGAAAACAGCGTTTTTACAAGTCTATATTCATAAAAAAAACGTATATAACAGAGGTAACGGGAGATCAAAATGTCTTTTAGTCGCGGACGATCATAAAACGTACGTCGTTCCGTGCTTCATAAAGAAATAACAACCCTGCGAATTTTAAAAACATAAAATTGTTAAATTACAATATTTCGTATTACGAAATCGTTGATATCATTTCAGTATTTTTTTTTGTAACAATTTATTAATATTATTAGTAGATAAGTTTAACTTTTTAGTTTATAATAAGTATTTGACTTTCACCTTTTTTTTATTAGGTTAAGTGTGTGGGTGTGCGTGTGTTTTATAAATGATTCATAACCTCTTGCGATTGAAAAACTTTTCGATTACCCGCCGTATTCATAAACATTTTGGAACACCACCCGGTGCTCGGCCTTTGATCGGGGTGCGTTGCCCGCCATCTTGAAAATGAGTAGGGGACGAAGATAAATATATAATTGCAAAGTTTGGTCCAGATTCCTCAAAGCGTTTAAAAGCCAATAAACACACACACACACAAACACATACAAACAAATCCACGTTAATTTTATATGTACAGTAAAACCTGTCTTTGTCGACCACTGCTGCTTGCATCCAAACCTGGTCAACTAAAACTGATGGTCGGGTAATAGAGGTTTCGCTGTATAAATATTAGAAATGGTATTTTGTTTTACAAACGAGGCCATCATCAGGCCAACCTTGGATCTACGCCGCTCTCATCCGGACTTAAATTGACTCCAGATCGTTTAAAACAAGCTCTACGACTATTTGGAAATACAAACAGGCGCGTGATATTTTGTACTTTACTCGTGTTTTGCCCAGATTCGTGCAGTTTTCGAAGTTATTCGCCTAAATAAGCAACAAAACAGGTCCCGTTGTCGAGTCTTGAGGAATCCCTGTTTTCAATTTGGCATAGGAATCGGTTTAAAGTTGAAAGAAAGCTTCTTATCGGTCCTGCGACTCGTTAAGAAGCAAAGGGCATTCGAGTGGACGTTTCAAAAGCAAAATAGATGGCAGAGTTGCTGGTCCTGCGCATTGTCGAGTCCCACGACGTTTTTTCACGTTGGCTTCGCTCCACGATAAATTTTGTATTTGTAGGTATTTTTGGTTTGTGCGTTTGCTTGTTTTGTTGTGCTGTTATGTACGGTTTTATATTTGTATTACGTCCTATCCAGAGTCCCATTCTCTTCTTATGCTCGTGATTGAGATGTTGACGAAAGAAGGTTTAAGTATTGAAACAAATTGCTGAAATAAATAACGTAGGGCATTTTTCGGTAAAACTTCGGACGCGTAAATAACCTCGAATTTTCGAATGAAGCCAAGGCATAATTGATTATTTTAAAATCGCGTTCTCAGAAAATGTCCGCGTTAATTATTCGCGCGAGCCGATAAATAATTTAAAGCCATTTTCTTGAAAAAAAAACAAAATTAAGCGGTTCGAGCAAATAAATCCTCGTTCTTTTTTCATGTCGTCGCTTGTCAAACAAATGGCCACCTATACATAATGACGATAAAATAAGGTAATAAACATGATCAATATATCTTTAACGGTCGCTTTCCATCAAACCCTAGAAATATTTGATGTAATCTTTCCAAAATAAAATATCTACGCTTCCCAGTTAAGTAGAAGTTATACTTTATCGTCGCTCATATTTTTATTGTTTAATCGAATTAGAATGTTCGGCATAAATGACGGTTGGCCACTCCAATTACCGGACCTCGTTTATGTAGATTTTTACGTTTCGATTTAAAATGAATTGAGTCGGCGACTTTTTGCGCATATCTTATAAAACAAACAAAACGCATTAGTTGTCGAATAATCTATCTGCAACGAAACAGGGAAGCGTATCGTTATCGCCCTTAAATTGGCGAAATTGCGGCGCCCGACGTATTAAATTAAACATATATCTCATAAATTCTTAAAGTTAAGTTCCCTCGATCACGAGAACAATCTATATTTAACGAAGACGTAATTTACTCGAATTGATATTCGGACGCCCTAGAATAAAATAAAATATTTAGAACGTCTTAACGAGAATAATTTTCCGGGGTCGCTTTTTATACAAAGTGGCCGTCCTTTATGTGTAACTTACGCCAGTTTCGCTTTCACCTCTAATTCAATGTGAAATTGTGACAATAAACTTTGATTAAGGTTTACTAATGGAATACTTGATGTTGTTTTTGGATACGGTGTTTACGTGACCATTTACGTTTGGCCAATTACGCGGGTCTGTCTGTATAAAAGAAGTTTCAACGTAATGTTTTCGAGTGAGATTTCTCGATTTTAATAAAATAATCCGTAAAATTTAATGAATCATTGTAATGTCTGTTCGGGAATTTTGTTCGATGAAGGTCAACAAAACTGGAATTAAATGCCTACATGTACAGGGTGTTTATTTTTTGGGAGTCTTAGTCCCATTTTTTTATCATAAACTTTTTTATGCGCACGCCACTGTCTTTTGTGTAATTGTTTTCAAAAGACAAGTTGATTTGGAAATTTTTATTAGTCTTATAAAAATCTAATATATTGCATGGTTTCTCCATAAATCGGCAATTTTCGTTACGATGTACAGGATGACCGAACGAAAGTCTGATGGTTTTGAAATTAATAGTAGTACTCTGTCGTGGATTTTCAACTTGGAATGAATTTATTTTTACGAAATTTGAGGTCAACTCGTGCTATTTGAGAAAAATAATGTCATTTAGGTGATGACTGTCTTTTTGAATGCGGTTCACTCGGACCAACAGCTGTCGATCAATCGTGAGAACTCCTTGTCGGATGGCATCCTTAAGCTCCTTAATCCTTAATCTACTGAGTAGGTTGTTTCAAAACCGCCCAACTCCCGTCGGTCACCCTGTACATACAATGACAACAAAAATGGCTGAAAAATGCAAAATCTAGATAGTTGTGGTAAAAGTAAAAAAGTCGAACTGAATCCTTCGCAACTATTCGACGTCGACATTCTTCGATCGTAGATTTTAGGGCACCCCGTACTAATTAATCGCATATTTAAACAAAAGAGTCGGTGGCGCACGTGTAAAAAAGTAGTTGATAAAAAAATAGAGCTGTGGTCACTAAAAATAAACGCCCTGTACGTTAATTTGCGTAAAGCGCCGCGCGTTTGTTAAATTTAATACCAAATTTAACCGTTTTTAGGTTGAGCCGTTAATAAGTTATTTCGAAAAAAATATGCGAGGTGCTAATATTCCGAAAACGAGGCGATTTGGCACGTGTTCGGCTCAGGAATATGTGTGTCGAGCGTTGCGCAGATCTTTCAGAGACACCCTGTATGCTGTATTCTATAAAATTCGTCGTGCCTATTTTATTATTATTTATTATTATTTTGTATATTATAATAATGTAAATAACGATTTTTTTTTGGTTAATAATACGCGAAAACGGGGCAGGCTTGAAAATTCGCATCCGCCTCTAATAAATATTTTTAAATTTTAATTCAAATAATTTTAATAGTTTTTTTATTGAGAACCGCTGAAACGTCGTGTGTAGATAAATAATCGTCAAAACCCAGTCTCGTTTTATTTAATAGAACAAGGAGAGATAAAATTCTTAAAAATTCCGCCTTGTGTGTGACGTTGTAGTGCAGGTGTTTGGCGAGATAACAAAATCCTGCCGTGACTCGTCTAGGTCTTTACTACGGTCCGGACGGTCATCGCGTTAACCTTGTGTCTCTGTGCGTCGTTATGAACGTTGTTACTAAGAATTGAAATTTTTGTGGTGCCTTTCGGTTGTCCGTGGCTCGATTCGTCAAGATTTTGGGACGTTTTCGAAAGAATTTGGGCACCCTTTCGATCCGGAGGGGGACGTCGAATAAGGTAGGGTTCACGTTGTTTTTTTATTTGTTTTTTTTGAAGCGGCGACGCCGGTTGCAAACAAATATTTAAACAGTTTATTGTAATTTTAAATGGTAATTCAAATAACTGCTTTTTTAAGTTATATAATAAGTAAGCGGAGCAATTTTGATACCGAACTTGGGCTTGGTTTATGATAAATTGCGTACTAGATCTGATGGTTGTAAATAGTTTCTCTGTTACTGCGATGCTTGAAGGTAAAATTTGATAAACATATTCGAAATTACAGTTTGTTTTTTATAAGATAATTCCAGGCAGTACGTCACACGGCGTATCGCGACTCCGCCGCTTGCTCCGCGCAGTAAATAGTAACCATACCAGTTCTTTTATCGTATAAATTTCGTGTTAGAATTTATGAAGTTACGATGGCCGAACCGTATTTATTGTTAATTGTGACATTTTAAGAAACACGACGACGCTCCAAATCATCTACTACTATTATTGTTGCTACAATAAATTAAAATGTTCATACGTTTCTATTGGGACTAGTGTTGATTTTCGTTGAACAGATGTTTTGAACCTTAAAATAAATCATTTGTTTTTAATACACACGTACTTCGGGTTCTAATCCTAATCAGTTTAAAACCGAATGATAGGTACTACCAGATTAGCACTTATCGATGCCTGGGAAAATAAATATTTTACAATTGGTAGGGTTATTTTTATTTTGTTTATCCATTACAAAAAAAAACAGTTTCGTCATTCATTCCACTTTAAATTTCAATAACAAATCATCGTTAAATTTCAGGGTTTTTCACTTTGCACCGCAATCATCCCTGTAATTAGGTAATCGGCGGTCATCTACAATATTTACGTGGAAACGACATAAGTATAACGTCATTTTTTGGAATTCGACGATTTTTTGAAAAACGTCGAGGCACGTCGATTTTGGGACGACTCGTTGTTATCTCAAATCAGCCACCTTAGACGGGCTACCCTTCTTATTGGGCCAACTAAGGAAGATAGCAATCCCACAAATAGGGGTTCTTTTTTACGTTGACGTCTTGTTTTTTCAAATTCCAGCCAATAGTTTTTCATTTTTAATTTATTAAATCAATTCAACGTTGAGCGATTGTGGAAATATATCAATTCTTGGATCGTCAGTTTTTGTGGCCCACCAGGTCACCCGATCTAACCCCGTTGGTTTTTTTTCATAAACGAGTAATACCTAGAAATTACACTAGAGATCTATTCCACAATGTGATTTTACAAATCTACAAATTTATAGACGATTTTAATTAACAGGTATAAATAATAAATAAATAATTCTTACTTGCGGGCAATATTTAAAAAGATCAGTTTCCCTCGAACCACGGATGTGAATGTAGATTTTTGGATTCGTAAAATCACATTGTGCCTCGGATGTGCCGCAGAAATGCCTGTCGTAACGCCGAACAAAGACGGAGGAACCCCCCTTCGGCGGATGACGTAACAAAAATTGTTTCCAAAAATCGAACACGTATTTTATTGCATTCGCGACGTCAAAAGCCACTTTCTTTTTGGAAACTTACGAGTCGACAAATTAAAAAAGCACTGAAAATTAAAAAGGAAAGTCTTTTTAAGATTTTTGAAACGATCGCCACCTAACTTGGGCGGTTCAAGGCTAAAGCGGACGAATTTATAACAACAATAACCCTCCGAAACGAAATCGACACGTATCTTGGCGTTTACAAAAAAAGTCGTTAGGTTCCAAATAAAAAAGCGCGATGGAAACTTTTCGTTAGGATGCCCTGCATATCTAAACATGGTACGATAATTATGAACATTTTAAAATATTCTTTAGGTACGGTCAAGTTCATATGTTTTGTCCCGTCGCGTCGCCTGCGTTAGTTTCTATCGTAAAAGGCTAAAAAAAACAAGATTACTGACAGTTTTTATTTATTATCCGACGTGTTCCTTTTTACGATTCAAAAAACAACTGCCACCCTTCATCCCTCTTGATCCTCTCGCATCGCTCGTTGGCCTGCGATCGCATCTCGCGGGACAAAACGTATGAACTTGACTGTATCTACTATGTAATTTCGTTTATGATGACATTACGTTTGTTCCGGTAAAAAATCGGGCGATTTTTGAGATTAAACGAAAAAAAAACGTCCACAACGGACGATGCAGGTACGATGTATACTACACCCCCCCATCAATCTTTATATTATACAATTTGGTGCCTAAGTCTTTGTACTTTATCACAAAATATTAATTTGAACCACTGAAAAATGTTGAGATTAGTAAGGTTAGGGGTGGTGCACGCCTAGCTCGTCCGGGGTGGTATCAAAAAACCTATAGCTACAATTTCCTAGTCACCCTGTATATCGTCGCTTTTCATTTCTAAAATACACCCTCAAGTTTCTCTTTGCGACAAGTTTTCATTTTGAAATGGGAAGCTAATACACAAAAATATAGAATTCGGCACGTGAAACGTGCGGTACACCCAGCCGATTTGAAAATGTCGTGTCTGTGTACAGTGCTTAAGTGGGATCGTTTTTTATTTTTAAACGAAACTACCGGCAGTTGGTGTAATGGAAGTTATTTTGAATTTGCGAACTTTGCGATTCGATCTCTCGCCGCGCTAAGATCGGGCGCCATTCTCGTTTATCGAGAAGTCTAGAGAGAAAAACGGCCCGGAACTTGTTAGTCTAGCTCAATTTGTCTAATATTGCGTTAGATCAGTGTTTTCCGAAATACATTTCCCTTGAGGGACGGCTTGAAAATGGATATCTACGTATTTCCCAGGAGCGTTCATCCGTCTTACGTTACGGCTTGTTAGTTCCGTCATCGCCCGCGAGCGTCTTTTATGATTTCTAATGCCTCCCGGCGCGTTCAACTATGCGGTGTATATATATATATATATATATATATATATATATATATATATACACGTATAAAAATCACGCGCTCTTCGCCAACTTGAACGCGAAAGGTTAAATTAAAATAAATCCGCGTCGGCCGACGCGGCGCGACATTTAACGCATCGGGATCTTTATTTCCTTTCTCGGAGTTTGTGTAATATAGTCGTTTTAAGACGTCGCGGCGATAACGTCTCCCCCGTTCTTTTGCCTTTTGCGGGGGCCAAAATACTCTTGAAGGTGCGGAAATAAAATACGCAACGGCGTTTTTACGAGTCGATATAAAAAACGCGCGCGCCCGCGCGCGTTTCGTTGGAAGTTCTAATTGTTTCGGTCGGTTGCGATCGACGAAGATTTTGGGGCACCACGTCCGAGCGCAACGCGCGATGTTGTTTTTTTTTTCGTCGACGTATAAGTAACGGGCTATCGAGTTGCATTCCGGAAAGAATGATAACGTAATCTTGTGGGGCGACGGCAGATGCGAAGGATAGCTGTGCGCGAATCGTGAATTCTTGATATCGTAGCACCCTTGTCGGGGTTCTGTGACGCTTGAAGTTTTCCGACGTTTCCCGTGTATGTGTGGATTATATTTATCGTTTTCCCTCTGCCGGCGAGATGTTCGTTGCGGTTTGGAAATTACCGCAAGCGAACTAACAATAAGTGCAGGTACGTCGGGGCGACTTATCAATTTTTCATGGGCCGAACCTGTACCCTCTTAGTGCATAACATATAGATAGACAAACGTACGTCGGTCGACTTTTCCATGAAACATGTAGAACGGCCGTCTAATGTTTGATCTGCTTTTTACCGCGTCGCCTTTACGTGCGCGTTTTTTTTCCTCTCGGAGCAAAGACAGGAATTCAATAAAACCATATGAAAAACACATGAGTATTGGTTCTTTTTAAAATACAAAGGATTTGCCTATGGTTGGAATATACATATATATGTATATATATAAATATATATATCGTTCCCGTTTGCGTATTGGAAAACGCGTTGGCTTCTTCGATTCTTATGAAAATGTGTCTCGGATTTCCGCATGAAATGAAGATAAATTCGTCGGCGATAGACCGAGGTTTTTTTCTTCTTCTTATATTATTGTTGCGGACCTACATTTTTACGACGGCCAAATTGTGCGTCGTACGGGGAGAACTGATTCATGACACCTACCCGCATAAAGCAGACGTCAAGAGGGCCTGATAAAGACTGGGAAGCGCACTAAAAAGATGTTACCGACGTTAGGACTTATGTCGGTATTATGTCTATGTCAGTCGGTGTTATTATTATTACGCATTATGTGAAGGAGACGTTCCCTTTTCTATCATTCACTGCTTGAATACTAAACGCGGCGGGGATTTCGCCGCGCGACCGGCGGGGGGGGCGCGGGGGCGGGGAACGGACGTGTCGAAGCGGGCGGTTTACAAAATTTGAATTTTTACGGACAACGTCGTCGCCATAATTTATTCGAAATTAATATTTTATTATGACAAAAATCTTGCCCTTCGTCGTTTATTACGTTCGAGTCGGATATTCGGGCGTCCGTTTTAACGCGTTTGCCAGCTGTTGGCGGCGCGTTGCCTTTGGATTAACCGCGAAGCCCCCGTTTTTGTGATTAATCTTGAGCGTTGTCGCCACATCTTACCGTTTTTTAAGTTCGGGGGTCTAACTAATGTAACTATACCGGCAGTACCTAAATTGGAAAGTGTTAAATTTCAAACGGAATGCGGTTATGCAAGTATATATATATATGCGGGGTACGAAAAATCTTGCTGAATTATTTACGTCGAGGTTATCTATATGCTTATTGACGAAATAAATTTTCTTCTCCCCTTCCGCGACGTGTTTTATTTATAATTTTGCAAGTAGGGTACCACCTACCCCATATCTTTTTCGCGATTCGTTTCTCGGCACATTCGCCGATTTCTGCGCAATGCAATTTACTTATCTGTTTAATTTAATTTTGTGTGTTAGGTGTACGCTCGCCACAGAAAAAATCTGGACAGTAGAAGGACAGAATTTTAAAAATGTTTTGTTGTGAATCGGGTTTTAAATAAACTGTTTGCAAGTACATAAGGATTAAGCCATAAAAGCATTGTTACCTACATAGATAAGGTTCTACAGATAGGTAACGGAAAGGTTGAAATAGCTTTTTGCATTTTAAGACGAGCCCTACCTTCCAGTAAGCTAACAAACTTCAATGTAAATCAAACGAAAATCCACATTTCGCTCTTTTTTATGTTTTAGAACAATTTTTTTATATGATGTTTGGTACCAAAATCATCAGCACAAAAAAAGAAATCATCCCAAATCGACGAAATTATCGTAAGACGTCAAAATTATATCAAATATATGACATTTACTAATCCGTAGTAAAAGAATAAAAAAAAGGTTACAAAGAGAACAATGTATTGAATTTATGGGTTCTACTTATCGTTAGACGAGAACGTAGCAGGCAAACTTTACCCAACAAAGTTGCGAATTATGATTTTTGGCATTTCTTTACTTATTTCTCTAAAGTTAATTTAGAATGTGATCGTTATGAAAACAACTATGATTTCGATAATATTACTATTTATTATATCCTTGATATGTTGATGCTTTTTAAATATTTTTCTACAATAATCTCAATTTATTGAATTATACAACTATAATTACTGATGAAGTCTAAAAATACATTTCAAAATATTTGTTTCCAGTGAAAGATGTGTCCAGTATATCTGTCGATACTCCATTATATATACCGCTCTCGTCTACAACCTGAAGATTTAATCCATTGTTGTTTGTAACCCTGTTTTATTATTAAATGTAATATTCTTGATATAATTTTGACGTCTTGATTTCGTCGCTGTGTACTGATGATTTTGATACCAAATATCATTAAAAAAAAATTTCTAAAACATAAAAAGTGCGAAATTTTGATTTCAATTGAAGTTTATGAACTTACTAAAAGGTAAGGGATCGCCTTAAAATTAAAACTAGTGACTGAATGCTTACTTTACTATACTTCTTTTAAAAATTGTGGTAATAAGCCAATATAAAAACTTGGAACAACTAACACCATATATTTCGGCTATTGTTGGAGCTATCTCTAGTGCTACAAATATATAAACGATGGAAACAATTAATGAATATATTAGGGGGACCGGAAAATAATGTCGTTTTTTTACATTAAATTCAAACAAATTTTTATTTTTAATCGATGATGTAATCACCCTCGTTATCAACAATCTTTTGCCATCTAGTGTGCAAATCTTCAATGCCGGATCGATAAAAATCAATTCGTTTTTGAGCAAAATATCTGGAGATGGCATTTTGGATATCGTCCAAATTTTCAAATTTTTTACTGGATCTGGACTTAGAAAACCACCTTTGGCATTTACAAACATCTAAAGCACTTGGATAAACATCGTAAATGTTTTTGGTAGCAACTGTTACGTTATTGGCCATCAACCTATATGAATACTTAAACATACAAGTTCTAGATTGTTTATTATGTAATTGCGGATTTCACCCAAAATTTAGAAATTGACAGATTTAATTATTTATAAGTAAACAAGTCACATTAACCTTAAAATATCTTTGGTGCGACTTTGAAGTACACAATGAGCTGATAAATGGTAAACAAATATTGATGTGCGCAGAAACGACATTACTTTCCGGTCCCCCTAATATAATATATTAATTCAGCCAAAGAATTGTATCTTTATTAATTTACTATTCACACAAAGAATGATTACATACCTACTTACATAATTATTTTATTTATCGTTTCTTGTTCTTGGATATAAGGTTCGTAGGTTAAATAACACATATAATAATTAATGATACATACAGGGTGTCCCGGGAGGAATCTGCCAAACGTTAGGGGCGCGTTTCTTAAGTAATTTTAAACAAAAAGCTGTAGCAATGTATGATGTTTTGGAAATGTTATGGCTTGTTAAAGAAAAGTCAAGGCGAAAAATAAAAAATGTGATTTATTAAGTTTAATTGAGGAAGCACTATTAACAAGACGAAATATTTTACAAGCTATATCAATTTTGTGTGTGTAAGTAACCATTTTTTTTTATATAAATCTACATGTTATCGGTCATATCGACGCAGATTTTCCAAAAGGACGTAACCCACAAAAAGTAAATTTTACAGTAGAGCACATGTTATGTCGCCGCGTAGCTATAACAAGATACGTTCGCGGAAATATAAATCGATTTTCCGGTGAAAAAAATCGAAATATTGTTACTAGATTTTATCAGACGATGTCTTTGCTTTAAATGCGTAAGATAGTCCGAATAACTCATTTTCACAAAAAGTGTGAGTTACGTCCTTTTGGCAAAACGCGATCGATATATGACGTCGATCAATAAATTTTTAAATTTACAGAAAGCATAAACTAAACCTGCCTACCACTTGCTTCTAAAGTATTTTGTTGACAAAGAGTTGTCCACTTTGTAGGTAACAATGATGATTTATGGTTTACAATAATCCCTTTTAAAAACACAAGCATTTTACCTAAAATCCAATTCACAACCAAACATTTTTAAAATTCTATCCTTCAATTGTCCCGATTTTTTCTGTGGCAAGTGTACTTAGTAATTAAGGGCTGCCGACCCGGCGGCCGAGTGGTCAGGAGACTGACTTCTCGCCTGATGGGTCCTGCGTTCGAATCCCGGTACGGGTGGTGAAATATACCCCCTGGTAGGCATGGATTTCCGGGGGGCACTAGAAGTAATGCTAGCACGGTTCCTGGTGTCTTCCGGGGTGTGTTACTAACAAAAAAAAGTAATTAAGGGGCTACATACACCTAATGATATGGAAAATAGGAGGAACTTGGATAATTTTTTTTTCATAAACAAATTTTTTTTATGAAAACATCTTTAGCTACATCCTAAAGTAGGTCCTTTAATGTATATTCGGTTTATTGAAAAATGTTCCTCGGAAACGTTATCTCCTGGAAACTGTGCGACGATGCAAGCGTCCGCGATAACCGCCGTAGCTCCTTCAATTCTTATCTGAAATCGAAAATGAAAACATTTTCTTTAAGTATTATTAAAAAAAGGAAGATTGTATCTTAGCCGATTTTTAAACTTTCGATTTTTTGAAAAATGGCGGCCACTCGAATGCGAAAGTATGATTTTTGACAAACAAATATCGACCTTCATTTATTTATTAAAACAAAACTATAATGTTTAAAAAACAAATCCTACGATAACCACTAGATAATAGCATAAAGAGGATCTGTGCAAAATTTGAAGTCGATCGGTCGATTAGTTCTCGAGATATCATGGTTACCGTTTCAAGATTTCGGTACAAATTTTTCAAGGAAATTTTTTCTTTTTTACATTCGCATCGAGTCATCGATTCGTGGACCATATATAATTCCCGTACTCGTTTCAAAAACGACCTTTTTCAATTTTTTTGGCGCGCGTCCTGGCCTCTTTTGCGAAACTCGCGTTCCACGAATCTCCGCGCACGGGACGATCTGGCACGTTACACGCAAACTTCGTCAATTTTGCGAATTTTTAAACAAAAATTTCAGGGAATACAGTTCGAGGGTTGTAGAATCGAAAAATAATATTTTTGAAAAATCGATTGTTTTCGACACTTCAAGGTGTATGTAGCCCCTTAATTTGTAATAGGGGCCATTCCGTGTCAAATTGGCCAACAAAAAAATATTTTCGGACCTCGACATTTCGGATTTGTAAGATTTTTTTTTGATTTATTCATTGTACTCATCGAGAAGACAAAAACTGTAAAAGTATCAGATTTTTGGGCTCATAGTTTTTGAACTAGTGACTTTAAAAGAAACAAAAAACTTATAAAAAGCGACAACATCTATAAATCTTTAAAAAGCCGCAAATCAAAAACTATTCGACTTAAAAAGCTCAATTTTCTGATTTTAATGGGCTTCAATTTGATGTGCGGCACGCACTATGATGTTTAAATTTTGTAATTTTTGAATACCTTGAAAAAAACTTTTTTTTTAATATCTCAAAATCGCCCGTTTTGATTTTTTTGAAAAAAAAAGGTTAGATTTTAAAGACATTTATTAACTATTTCTGTGGCAAATTTCATAATTTTTTTTTATATTGTCATGTACGTGAAATTTCCTAAATTGTTTAACTTCCACAACTATAAACTGAGCAACTGTGGTTTGAAAGTTGCTAATAGTTTAATTTTATAATGTTTGCACTACAAATAGAAAACCGCGCCCAAATATGATGAATTTCTGGGATGTCGAGGTTCAAAGCCATTGGTTGATTTGACATGGAATGACCCAATAGGGACTTTCAATAATTTCAGGGATTATAAACGATTAGGTACTTTCGTCTGTTCAAATGCAGAATTAAAATTCGAGAGCTTAATACATTATTTAATTCCTTACAACTCCTTACAACTTTTTTATCATACTGTAAGTACATACAAGTACAAAAAGTTGAAGTTAAATGTTTCGTGTTTTGTTTGACCATCTTATTTTATATGGACCATAGGATCCATAGTGATTTTTGCAATATTTGTTTACGCCAAATTTACGAATTGACATGTTTGCATCATTAGCGCATATATGCGCGTAATATTTCTATTCACTGTACAGGGTGTTTCATTGAGGACGGACCAGCCAGCATAGGGCGATAGATTATATCAGATGGAGGACCTCAATACGCATCGATTTGACCCTCATATGTCTTATGCGAAATTTGTTGGTTTAGAAATTATTTAGGTTTTAATGTATTTTTAGCTAAACTCCAATTTGCTCACGAATTTCGTTATTCTGGCTAAACTATTGGTAGTGGTGCCACGATTGTTTTAATGGTCGTAGCCCAATAATGGGCCTATCGTCCCAACCAATAATTTTTTTATTCGAATTAAAAGTATTTCGACAAAAAAATTATGCATATTTAAAAAATTTTAGCTGTGTTCAACTTTGTAGGCGAATATTTCGGAAGGGGTGTACCGTAGGAAAAACATTTATGGTACTTGTGGTACTCGTGAGAGATTTCCCAACCATTTGCTGGACACCCTGTATAATAATGATTTTAACTTGACGTAACTTTGCTTGCCACGGAATATCAAACTTAACCTTTTTACCACAGTTTAGTCTCATATAGTACTGTAAAGTGTAACAAGTTAAAATTTTTAGCAGGTCACCCACCCGAGATATTGACTCCTAAAATTTGCAAAAAATGCGAACTATAGCACATTTATGGGGTTGCGTACTAAAAAGGCGACACGTTCCACAAACTACCTTAATACAAGTACGTATTTGTAAAAAAAAATTGTGAAGGTTGATGTTTTTAATCCTTTTCTAAAAATCACGCCCTTCCGGAAGTTTGAATTTTGGCACGAAATTTTTGGGCATAAGGAAACAAGATACGAAAAACAACGTACGCGTCAAAAACGTAGTGCCAAAACTAACGGTAAGCGCACATTACGCCGGGGCGCAGCGGGTCGCATTGCAGCGCAACCAATTGCCGGGTGCATTTTAAACGAGTGAATGGTTGGTCGCGGAGTGGTGCGCTGCTACGCGACCCGCTGCGCCCCGGCAGAATATACGCTTATTTTAGAGTTGTAAAAAAAATCCAACTTTAAAGTCTTACCTTTAGGGGGCTATAATCATTTTAAAGTACATTTTACGGTTCATGTTTATTTAAGTAAAGTTTTCTTATTTAAAGTCGTAAACGCGCCCGTAAAATACTTCTGGGGAACTTCGGGACGTCGTGTACATAATATAATCTTATCTGACTGAGATATCACTTAGCATTCGTTTATTTTTTAAACCTACAAGTATCACGTGCGAACCAGTGGTGTGTCGCTTAATTAAAAATCGAGATCGTTTCACATTTTTTTAATTATCTGTGACATTTTGTATTCCTAGCGGAGATGTAAAAATATCAAAAGCCGAAGTCGGCAAGAAAAAGCGCTCGACGCTCGAACGTTACTTTTGAGATTTTTTTTCTTATGGGGTTATCTATAGCGATGGGTTTCTTGTGCGGTCTTACGCGAATAACGAATTTATATTTAAAAAAAAAATGGTTAGGTATACACCACGTGACATTGTTTTACGCTGATACTTTCATTACTTGGACTCGTTTCACATTTGACAGTTTGAGCACGAAAACTCAATTAACAGCACCTAATTAACAAATTGCACTATAAAATTGACGTTTTATGCATTTTAAAATTTAATGCAACGGCAATTGTTTTTGTTCGCCGTCGAATTTCAAATTCTGCGGTCGCAGGGCCTGTCAGATGCGCGAACAAGTGTTTTGAAATAAAACGGCATTCATATCTCGTACAGCAATTTCGCACTTCATCATGAATTTCATCAGGCTGTCGCGTGTTCCGCGATTGAAAGACGCCAAGACGGAAACTGGGTTAAGGGGCAATCGTATTACTTCGCATTTTCAAATATCATCCAGTACCTTATGTATAGTTCAATCCCGGCCCTGTTCGCATACCGAGAAAATATGCGCTTTAAGGGGGTCCTGTTGTGCTGTTGTCGTAAGGATAAAAGTCGGATTTTCTTGAAACTTATTTTGTGAAAACGTTGACGTGGTGATAATTTTTTTTTAATTCTAAATGCAAAACACCTTGTGCAACGTTGTTGATTTTTATCGACTAACTCGCACGACGTAAATACGTTAGTGCGGAGCACACATATTTGTGTAGGTTGTGAAAAATCTCGGATCCCAATTAAATGCCCATAAATGATGTTCTAATTTGATTTTTTTTTAACTCCTATATTTATACAATCAGTCTTTTTGAGACTATAAGTACAACTTGTGTATGCTTAACCTAAAACTTAAATTATTAACAACATAACATGTAGAGTAATGTCCTAGTAGACATTCTCCATAGAGAATATTTTCTACATAATTAGACTTGTTTATTAACTAAAATCTAGTGAGTAGATCTGATGGTTTGAATCGCTTTAATCTTCTTGGTTCTTCTTCGTCCAGTAGCAGTGAGGTAGCCAGTTCGTTTGGATGTGCTGTTATCTTATCTTTGTATTTTGTGCTGTATTTTGTAATTTCTTCGCGGATGGTAGGTATCTTTAAATCAGCGTGTAATGTTGCGTTGGTTATGTACCATGGGGCATTTACTATTGCTCGTAAAACCTTATTTTGAAATCTTTGCAAAATCTCTATGTTTGAATTGCACGCAGAACCCCATAGGGGCACGCCGTATGTCCAGATGGGTTTCAAAATAGTTTTATATAGTAGCAATTTGCTTTCCATTGACAGTTCCGATTTTCTTCCGATTATCCAGTAAATTTGTTTGAATTTAGCTCCCAGCTGTTTTTTCTTAGTGAAGATATGAGTACGCCAAGTTAGTCTTCTGTCCAAGTGTAGACCTAGATATTTCACTACATCCGCTTGAGGTATTTGGTTTCCATTTACGATGACCGGAGGACAGGTTTCTCTTTTCAGGGTGAAGGTAAATTGTGTCGATTTTGTTTCATTCGTTTTCATTCTCCATTGTTTCAGCCAATGTTCTAGGTAATTTACGTGGTCTTGAAGACGTCTGGTTGCGCATATGGGGTCATTGTGTGAAGCTAATATCACTGTATCGTCAGCATATGTTGCTATCATCGTTGTATTAGTTATAAGTGAGTATAATGTGGGGCCCAAAATGCTCCCTTGTGGGACACCAGATTCGATAGGATAGAGTTCGGAATGTGCTTCTTGGTATTTTACATGAAATGTTCTGTTAGAGAGGTAGGATTTAAGAAGAGAGTAGAAAGGATGTGGGATTGTGTGTTTGAGTTTATACAGTAGTCCTAAATGCCATATTTTGTCAAAGGCTTGACTTATGTCGATGAAGACGGCTGAACAATATCTTTTCTCTTCCATAGTGTTGTTGATTTTATTTACGATTCTGTGAATTTGTTCTGTGGTTCAGTGTTGTTTCCTGAACCCAAACTGGTGAGTGGGTATTAGTTTTTCGTCCTCTATGATTACAGTCAATCGTTTCAGTATTATTTTTTCTAGGACTTTTGATAAAATTTGATTTAAAAAGGAAATAATTTTAAAAGGCGCAGTTTAATCTCTCGATCACGGTCTGTTGGGTTGTATCGTAACAGATAAGGTACAGTCGGGCGCAAAATTAATGAACCGCAATTCGGCTTGCGGAAATAAATTTACACGCATCCGTATTGCATGCGCCAAACAAAATCGCTCGAGTTACGGAGAGTTCGACGTACAAAATTCGACTTAGAGAGCGTTGATTTATTTAAAATTTGACGCTAATGCTGTGATCAATGGATCAATTCGAGTTAGGGACAGTTGACTGTATTATATTTATCGTACTTACGCGTTTTGTTTTTTAATGCCACAGGTCTGATCCACATTTTCGATGAAACTATTAAATTAGGCAATTTTCTATCACTTTTTTTACACGAATCTACTCGATCTCTGTCCGTTTCCTTCTTTTCTATAACTGCCGCTAAGAAATCTGTTACATCGAACGAATGGCCGACATCTGTCAAAGTTTTATTCGATCTATTTTGTAGCAAATTTTCTAAGCTACAAATTACGTCCGAACGATTTTCGCGGAAAAACCAATATTTTGCGAGATATTTACAGAAAACTGTTACTCGTTCCCTTTCGCGCCCCGTACAAAAGTTTGCGCGCGTGGGGATCGATGGGGATTTTGAGAGATTCCTTAAAATGTCGATATCTAGCTAGATGGGAATTTTTTCGCAGGTTCATTCGATTCTGTTTAGTCTCTAGCAAATTTCGCAATGTACAATTTCGAATTCGACAATGAAATATCTACATGCTCGTTATTATTATTTTTTTATAAACACCAGATAATTTAGTATTGTACTTATGTATAGATACATATACGTAAGCCTTTTATGGCGCACATTTGCCATTCTCAGTGGCATTATTTGGGATTACAAAAGCCTATTTTACCGAGACTGCAACAAAGTCGAAACATTAAATTTACTTTGAAATCATATTAGAGAAACAAATGTTTCGTATAGCGTTTCCAATTACCCTTGGCGAAGGGCTGGAGATATTTCATCGTGAGTGCAATGTAGAGTCGTTTCGTTGTACAGGAAGTGGGGGACGCGATCGTACTTTATTTTAAAAAGTCTGTTTAGATAGAGGACGCGTAAGAATTAAACTGGTTAGGGCACTAGTTTCACAAATGCTTTTCTCTCTGACCGCCTCTTTATTGCCATCTTTGACTTGATTAGCGGCTACTCTCAAGAAATTACTCGATAGAGGACGAACCGTTATTTTATTTCGATTGCATGCAACATTTTATTGCAATATAAATAAATAATTCTATGTGACGATAGTGAAAAGAATGAAATTCTAAATTGTACAGTCGCCCATAAAATTAATGCGCGCACTTACCACCGATACTCTTCAAAACATTGCTCGTAATTTATTGTTAAAAGGAATTTGAAAACCCGCGCGTTTAATTACATTTTTAATTAGATTTCAAGGGAACGATCGCCTCGGGCGCGGACGTTAATTTTGTCGACCACTGTACTGCCATCACGAAGGCATAAAGTGCTCGATAAAAAATTAACGGTTTAATCAATTTTCTCCGGAAAATAAAATTTTGAGGCACCTTTTGCCTACTCGCGAAATTTAAAAATTCCCTTTCGATTCATAGACCGGTCGGTAAGTCGTTTTTAAGAGGCCATCGCGGAAATAAAGGAATACGCAATAAATTTTATTCTATTTATTTTAATTTCTCGAAGGACGTGCCTGCCGAGTCCGGATTTAGGCCGCCGTCGCGAGGAAAAGACGCCAAAAAGTGAATTTTTCATCGGAATGTCTTTTGCGGTTTATTTTACGACAAAAATAGCTATATGACAAAGCATACTGGGGAAAATTTTCTACAATTTATGTTCAAATCATTTTTCTGTAAAGTCAGTAGTTTTGGCGTGTCAGCTTCACAAAGTTTACTTTACCAGGTAACTCGATGTAAATTAGAGTAGATAAACTACGCCTTACTTTTCGATAGAAAGATGAAAATTTGTACATCGTCAGATCCATATAGGATGTACGTTTCGAGGAAAATACCGCAGGAACCACCAGTTCGATTTTCGTTTTCACGTTTTAAGTGAGAAACATTTAGACGGTAATAAGAAATTTCCGGTATATTGATGAATACTTAGGTTACTTAACAAAAATAGTGACGATAATTTTTGTTGTGAGGAGCACGCCGAAACTATTGACTTGACAGAAAAATGATCTGAACATAAATTATAGCAAATTTTTCCTAGTTTATTTTGTCACATAAGTATTTTTGTCGTAAAATGAACCGTAAAGGAGATTTGAGTGAAAAACTAATTTTTGGTGCCTTTTCCTCGGTCAAATACGGGCTTGACAGGTTAACAAAGTTAATATATGTGTATGTACATACATCTTTTTAGAGGTCCAAATAAAGAAAATAAATATTATTTTAGTTTGTCTCTATTTATTTTCAACAAAAACCCCTTTGTCGACTGGCCTATTGGGTATTTTAAGAAAAAATACATCAGGTCGAAATTGCAAACGGTAGATCTCTCACCATCCTTTGCGCATCAACAGATTCATTTATTCATTCATTCAAAACACATTATCTTTATCTCAAAATTCGATCATCTACAAAATACTCCCCTTCGCCCTCGCAAGACGTTTTTCATTTGAATTGTTAAAATGTGCAGTTGCAAGAAAGCGGGGTTCGAAAATTGCAATTTGACAACTAATATCGGGGGCTACGCGATTACGTACAGTTTCATTAAAAGTTTAATAAGTATGGGGAATTTTAAATTTTTGTCGAAACTGTTCGTTTGACTACCGCAGTCCTCGTGCTCCTATCTCGCATATATTGCCGACACTCGCACGACGGAAATTAGGGCTCTCTGCTTTGGGGTTGATAGAAACATAGTCTGCACCCTCATACATATAGTAACAATAAAACGCCCTCTTATTGTTTTATTAGAACAGATTCGTTTCATTTTAGCGCATTTTCGGAATACTTTCGCCGATTCTCTGAGTCTTATGCATTTCAACTAGGCGCGCGATGGCGGCGGCATTATTTTTCTTAACGCAAATGCGCACAAATTATCATTTTTAATTAATTGCTTTCGCGCGGAACTAAAGCCGGATTAAAACTTGCGTTAAGTTTACTTAAAAGGGTCTGGCGGTTAAAATGCGAGATACGAAAATCGAAGCGAGCGCGCGACGAGATCTCGATTTTGAGTTACGCGCTGGCCTCGTTGCGAATTTTTTCCCAACCGAAGCGCGGAAAGATGACGAGCCGTCGCGCAATCGAGCATTCCTTTCGTCATTTTAGAAACCGTAAAAACTGACCGCAGACCAAAAAACATCGAAAGATTTCGCCAACCGACTCGGTCGCCCTCTTATAAAAATCCGCTTTACCGAGAACGGGCGCGTTATTTTTCGCGCAAAAACTGACGAGCGAACGGAGCGCAAGGACGCCCTTCGACGTCGTCCACTTCGACGCAAGTCGCAATGTGAATCCATTTTGACGCGAGGACGTTTCGACACGGTCGCCAACAGCAGCGGGAGATAAAAATGTACGCTGTCTCCCTTTGGTAGTCGATCAAAATCCAGTCGAACCTTAGCAATCGCTTAGCGTATTTTTCATATCTTTAGCGTCAATACGTCTTCGCGTTGAAGTGGCCGCGCCGAAACGTCCGTTCCATCTAGAACGCTTTAACCTCGCCGCACGTCCAGCGAAGTCCCACTTAAATCTGGTAACTCTGTCGGCCTTTAGTCGGCGTTTTTTGTTCTTCGTCCGATCCATTCATTTTTTTTTGTGTCTTATCGATACGCCTATCGTTATCATTTTCATCGCTCTGCGGTCGACCTACAGTTTGCGTATTATTCGTTTAGCGAGTGTCCATGTTTGTGGGCTCCGTTTTGGAAAATATACTCAAAGACCGGTTTTATCGATGTGAGTCATGAGTGAAGCTGATTCACGACGACTCGCCCCGCTAACCAGACGTAGATCTGTCTGATATTAACTGAATTACGTTGAACGACAATTATTTGAAGAGGAAACGCGCCACTCGCCGATTTCCGTTTCAGAAAGAAATTAAATTTTGGTACTCTAACAATTTTTTCGTTTTTATTCTGTTTTTTTGGTTTTCGTTTCTAGATGTGTAGGTTAATAATTTCGCCGTTAAATTTTTAACATTTTTATTTAACTTACGACAATTTTTCTCAGGATAATAACGCAATCGTGGCTTAAATATTTACGTAAACTATAAATTAGCATATTGTGTATGTTTTAGATGACTAATAGTTTAAAATTTAACGAGACGACCTCAAGTAGTTTTTTTTTCGATGCCAATCAAGAGTTACGATCGGTAGTGTTTGTCTAAGACGGTAGAAAATTAAATAGTTTCTACGTAGGTATAAAATCCGATTTAGAAGGACCAATTTTCTTCTCGATTAATTATTGTTTTGTTTATATCGGCACCTATACGTCATTAGATACATCGATTGGTTTAGAAAGAAATAACCGGGAATTCGTGTCGAAACTTCCCTCGACGCGTAAAAGGAGAAACGTCCACGATTTCAGACGTTGCGCCACTTTGTTAGTCGAGATTTATGTCCTCCGCCCGAATCCAATTTTACATTACAAGCGTTTTATTGCTAACATTTTGTTTAAGTTTTGGAAGCGTTTAAAGTTTTAATTAGTTTAATTATAAGGGCTCGCCAAAAATACTGGAACTTTCTCGGAGAGGCCGTTCGAACAATTAAAACGTGTACAAGTGGTAAGTGTGCGAAACCATTATGGTGCCCGGAGTGGCGGGACCTCTTTGAGGGCTGCCGACTGATGACGAAATAATAAGAAAAATTGGCGAAATAATGTTTGCGCGTCCTCGTGACGATAACAAGCGCCTCGTAGGTAGACGAACTGAAGACGTTTCGAAAATATTTCCTTACTTACGATAACGAGATCCCCTGCAGCGAAAACCGGGGCCGCCCCCGCGCGTCCCATCTCCATCCCGCGCAATTTAGGAGATTTTATTCTTTAAAAATTAGTTTGGAAATGTTGCTTTTCCTTTGGGTTTTAATTCGGAGGCGAGGGGGGCCCCCGTTCGATTTAAGGAACTCTCGCGATTTACCGTTAGGGTTGCTGAAAAAAATTTCGATGCCTTTAAAATTATAAATTGTTGACCAATTCGTTCGATCGCAGTTATTTAAATAACGATCCTAGTCTGGCCCCTTATCGTAATTAGGAATCTTATTTGCGGCCCGTAAAAGTCGTAAAACAATTAGCATAAATTACAATAATTGCTTTTAATTTTGGCGTCGTTGGGTGTACTGTTTAAGCAATAAAAAATTGCCGCCTGTATATTATGTTTCTGGTCGTTGGAACCTATGAATATATTTAAACTTAACAAAAGACCTCGGCAACCAAACTAATCCGAACTAATCCGAAATAAGATTTTCTCGATTACCGGAAAATTCGTCAACGAAAAATGGGGTAGGTTATACTTATCCATACGAATCATCTATATACACGTGTATTTCTGGCCTTCGATAACAAGAAACTTCGGGAAACGACTATTTAATAATTTGACATAACGCAAATGCCGAGGTGACTAAAATCAATTTTTCATTTTCCGATGTTCCGCTGTAAATTTAAGTGTCTTTCGTTTTCATAATAAATTGAAATTTAATCCGCGCCGATCGAGAATTATGATTGAACATTATTATGGCGGCGCATTTTTTCGGGATTAAGCTCGTATTATTATAAAACCCATGTGTACGGTCAACCACTTGGCGCCGTTAAGAATTTGTTTCAATATAGGTATTTTCACGTTATTTTTTCGAAAACGGTGCATTTTATCGAAAATTGTAGAGAGAGATGTCCGTTAGATAATTTCATGACCATTCTAAAATATGTTTGATAATATCGCTCCGATAACTAATAACGTAGATAATTCGGTGTATAATTTCGATCGGCCGCCATTTTGAAACGGATCGGTCGATTTTTTAGTTAACTTGTTCTTTGTATTATTTGTATGGGGCTAAATATCTCGACGTGGTTTATACACCCCACCATTTTCAGGACACCCTGTATATATGACCGACTCGTATTTTCGCGATCTAGGGGTCGAGATTGGTAAAAAACCAAAACGGCTCCTCTAGCTCATGTCATCAGAGACGTCGCAAATATTTGGTTTATTTTATTGTTTGTATTTAGGAATACGATCAAATAATTATTTGATAGGTAATAGATATTTTTATCTTTGTTTTTATAAATATCTACAATACTTTTAAAGGTTTTATTTTTATCGCTAATACGTTGCGTTATTTTTAGTTGTTAAATTGCAAATCTATTTTGTTTCGATTTTTGTGTCCTTCGTCTTTTTTTTGTACTTCGACCTTTTGGGTTCATTTGATCGGTAAACCGACATCTAACGTTCTAATATATCGCGCAGTAACAGTAGCGTTTTATTTATAAACAAATAGCAACTCAAAGAGAAAATAAGGTTCTAAATTTTCGGAAATTGTCTCGAGAGCGTGGACCGAAAAAACGCGAGCGCTATAGGTTTTGGCTAAGGTTCAATAAAAACGAGAAGAAAAATGGGCCCATCTTGGTTTGTTAAATTATGGCACTAGCCATCTGTATGGCACTTGGAAAGGATAAAGAACGATAGAAAGTGAACTCAAACAAAAATAATAATATACAGATCATACATTTTTGGCTTAAGGTTTGGCCATTCACGACCTAAGTCGTTATCGTGTACCATTCCATCGATGACGAACATCAGCGAACGCCAGAAACAGAGGCGCTGTTGTCCTTATGACTTTCTCGCTGTAGATATCTGATGCACAGTAGAAAAATTTATGATCTGTATAATTAATATGCGTTGCAATGGTTACTGCATACTGATTGAAAAAAATACAAGTGCTAGACTCTGAAGCTGATTCAAATTGATTGTCTTGATGAATAAGAGCGCGAGATCTAAGGCCTAGTTCATGATGACCGGCGAGATGTGTAAATTAAGTAATGAGACTGGCAACACTTGGGACGCGGGAGTTGGAGGAGCGGCAGGTGAACACGTGATACGCCTTCAGGACGAGTTTGAACTCGCCAAAGTCATTTGGTTGTCCGTAGCGATTTTTTTCGTGAAACAGTTTTTTCTAGTGCGTTCCAAAAATGAGCGATCATCAATTTCGAGCAATGGTGTGCTATCAGGTTTTGCTTCAGACTTGGGCACAGTGCAACGGAAACTTTTGCAAAACTTCAGCAGGCCTACGGAGACGGTGTTTTGTCAAGGGACCAGGTTTTTCGGTGGTTTAAGGCATTTTCAGAAGGAAGAGAGGCGATTGAAGATGAACCACGAAGTGGAAGGCCTTCATTTTCAAGAACCGACGAAAATGTCGACAGAATCCGGGATTTTGTGTGTTCGGATCTGTCGGTTGACAGTCAAAATGATCGGGGAAGAGTTGAATTTGACTCGCACCACCGTTCATCAGATTTTGACCAATTAATTGGGAATGAGAAAAATCTGCGCAAAAATGGTTCCAAAAAACTTTTCGCAAGACCAAGAGGACATCAGGACTTTTAGCCTTGACTTTTTGCAATCGATTGAAAATGATCCCCATTTTCTGGAACTGGTGACGAGTTTTGGGTGTTTGAGTACGACCCGGAAACCTGGAGCATGGAATGGCACACTTCACCCTCCCCAAGGCCCAAAAAACCAAGAATAAGCAAGTCGAAGATCAAATGCATGCTGATTTGTTTTTTCGATATCCACGGAATCGTCCACAAAGAGTTTGTGCTTCAAGGTCAAACGATCAATCAACACTTTTACCGAGAGGTTCTTGAAAAAATTCGTGTGAGACCAAACATCAAGAACAACTGAGTATTGCATCACGATAATGTGCCTTGTCACACAGCAATTTCAATAATCGATGTTTTGGCCAGTAAAAACATTCCTGTGGCTCTTCGGTCTCCTTATTCGCCTGTCTTGAGTCCTTGTGACTTTTTCTCTTCCCGAGATTGAAAAATCACCTCAAGGGAACTCATTTTGGGACACTCGAAAACATTCAAACGGCTGTAATTGACCAGCTAAAGGTGATTCCAGTATCGGAGTTCCAGCACTGCTATGAGGATTGGAAGAACCGTCTCCAGCGCTGTGTGGCTTTCCAAGGAAGTTTATTTGAGGGAGAAAATATTGAATTGTAATTCTATTCGAATAAAAAAATTGAAAAAAAATCAGTCTCATTACTTAATTTACACACCTTGTACTTAAGTACCATAAGCTGTTCAGATGGTAACGCGTGTAGTTCATCTGAACGGGTTCTAAAGGGCGAATCCGTTTTCCTTTTCCGCGGTTGTCTCAGTTGTTTCGAGTCCTCCCCATCGAGACTTTTGTGGCAACAATCATTTGGGAATACATTTTTCTATTGTTGTTGCGAAAATTCCTTTGGCATTTGTTTTGCGAAGAATTTAAGAGAAAAATAAAATGAAGAATTGGTACCTATTAGGTGAAGGCGTATTAATTCGATGGGCGAAGATCGAAAAATGAAAATAATGTGAACGGGTGTCGGGGCAAAGTAAAAAAGAAGACATCGGAAGGCGAAAGGAAACTGGAATTACGGGAAATATTGACCAATGAAAGTGGTTAAGTCGAGTTTGATTGTACGATGTGGACGTAAATGGTTGCGATGGACTTGTTGACTGCATCCACGAAGAAAATGCAGCCTCTCGGTAGACCAAAGCCGAATATGGTAATGATCAGCTTCTAAATGGACGAATAAATGTCGTCAAGAAACTAAATGAATGTTTTCGTCGCAGCTTTCGTTTCGACCAAGAGGCTTTCGAAACATTCTGACTCGTGCCCAAAAAAGCGACATTTCGATTGCGCTCAAATCCTCCCGAAAATTAATTTAATTTTACGATAATTAAGTTTAAAATAAATTATACAATCCGAATCGTCGATATTTGTCATGTAAAAAAGTTGTCGCGTCAAAATGCGATTCGACGTCGCGCACCGTAAAACTAAAATTAATATCCTCAGTTTCAATCAAATATTTATCAAGTATAAAGGAAACGACGAACGATCGGGGAATCCTAAAAGATATGTCGCCATAAATTTTGAAGCGCAGCTTCGAAATAACTTTCTTACCTTATTTTGTTTCGTATTCGTTCTTAAAATGTTAACTCGGCTACTGCGGGACGTGAGTGACAACGTGTCTCTTGAAAACAAAAGCAAAATCGACGCGTGGCTCTCCCCCGACGCGCTCGAAATTGTTTTTACGGGTCGCCGTCCATTTGGGACTCCGCTTACATCAACACTGTTTCATCTCGAGCAGAGAAATATGAAGTACGCATTATGGCCGAGATGATGCAACGTACCGGAAAAATATGGCACGTTATAATAAGTCGGGAGAAGATAAACGCAAGACACGACCACGCCGGAATCGATTCTAACCGGGAAGATATGGCAACAAAAACAATATATTTCGTCCGTCCGAGGGCCAGACATCGCCTCCTAATCTCGTGGGAAATTGGAAAAGTAGAGAGTTTTACAATGTTTAAATTTCTCGCCGACGAGGCAGCTCTCGTTATATTCGCGATCACGTCGCGTCGCCGGGCGATGATAATACGTAGCGAAGATTCGGCGGCGAAAATTTTTTTAAAGACTTTCCTACTTTGCAACGGACCAGTTTATTGTGATTTCGCGAAAAATTTAACGCCGTTTATGACGGTTCGACGAGCTATTTGTAATTTTCGTGTTTTAGGGTTATTTTCCGCAAAGCTCCCAATTTATCTGCTTATCTCGTTATCCTTAAAATAGTACGTAAGCAATCGTCGAACGAGTCCTTCGGCTTTGATCGCGCCACTTCCCAACCGCAAGGATTCGGAACGTACCTATTCGCGCTTGTTGCGCGGAAATAATCGTCTTGTTGATGATAGTACGTTGTTATATCGACAAGTGTTTCGGTTATTATCGTTTTGCGAACTATTCAAGAACGACGACGACGACGTATTCGGATAAAAATCATCTTCGAATTCGATTCCCGATGGATTTTAACAATGCACCGAGGTTTAGGTATATTATTAGCGGGAAAGCGATTTTTGAGAAAATTCGTTTCGTTGCGATTTTCCATTTTTAATTTATTAAATCGTCTCGCATAAATCACGTTTTCAAGACGAATATGGATGCGAATAAATGCGTCTTATATTGTTTGTTGAATATCCGACGGAAGACTCGTGCCACCTGTTCGAACGAAAACTACCCCATAATTGTTGATTATTCAAATTTGACTTACGGCCCATCAAGTGTAAAATCGATGCTAATGCGAAGAATATTCGTTAGACGCTGCGCGACGTTATGAATAGGAATTTTAATCGTCAAATGTTTCGACGACTATTTTTAGGTTAAAATTATCACATAATTTTTCGGGGGCGGGGTCGGAGGGTGGGTGGGGGGGGGGTGATTTTGTAAATTCTATCTCCAAGCGCAAACCACAGTTTGTAGTCGAACACCTATATCTTCGACTCTAACTCTTTTGAAGGGCGGTTTTCACTTTATACACAGCTAACGATCGAGTCTCTGTACAAATTCAGTAGTTTACCCTCGAGCTTTTGTCGTCCAAGACGTTCTGTGTCGATGTGTGAGATGTTAGAAAATTTATGTTTCGCAAGAGCACGAGGTTTTGAAATATCCAGCTTTCTAGCAGTTACTGTCCTTGAACGACCATCGATCGTCGACGTTTTCTATTTCAAGGCAATAATTTATCAATCGTCTGAAAAATATTGGAAATATAAGATTATGATTTTAGACATTTTCGACATATTTCTGTGCGAAAAATAACAATGGAATCAGTCGGGTTTGAACCAGGGATTTCGAGGACGCAAAACTTGAGTTCTTCCAGTTTAAGATTGGGAATGTCGATCATAATAGTTAGGTACCTACTAGTTTTAATTAGACAATATTGCATTTATAGAAAAAATTATAGTAACTATTGTGATTGAAATTCTCAATTTTAAACTGGACGAGCCCGAGTATTACGGGTAATTCGCGGTTTAATTTTTAGGCTAATTAAATTAAACGGTCCCTAATCTACTGTAAATAATTGACGCCTTGTGTGTGCACGATTCTGCAATATAAAAATTCAGGATTTAGGTAATAATGCAAGAGATAAGTACGTGGATAAAAAACAATTACAGATAAGGACCCAAATCCATCCCGCAGGACTGTTCTTATTAAGTTGCAAATTATACTTGAGAAGAAAACAATTGTAGATAAGCAAATGCGTGGAAATTAAAAAAAAAACACTCCGCCGCAATTATATTTACTTAAACATTACACTGGATAACAACGTTAAGAAATGTTAATCTGAAAAGAAGGGCACGTTATTACAACGTTTTAACGTTATTCGTTTAAAATTTATACAGACCTAAATGTTGTACTATACGGGGCGTTCATTATAACTGAGCCACCGTGTCAGAAAGTATGATAGATAATACAGTTTAAGGGCCGGTTTTACAATTATGAGAGATACGTTAGATAAGCTATTCCTGGAATAACTTTCATGGAAACCATTGTCTCAAGAAACGTTTCCATAACCGTTATTCCAGGAATAGCTATTCTGCAGTATAAATCGTACTTGTAAAACCGGCCCTAATTGGAATAATTTTATTCAATTTTGCTCTAATAATAAAACTCAAAAATTTTGGCCTAATCGACTTTATTTGTTTCTAAATTTATCCTCTTTTTTTGTAATTTTTGTAATCAAATTGTTACTTTAATGGAAATGGAAATTTTTCAAAATCACTTTATTAAAAAAATTAATATGTAACGCAGGAAACTCGACATTGTGGCGCGAACATGTCTTTGCGTCGAAATGGGTCCGCGTCTAGTGGTTCTGCGTCCAAAGTGTATTTGCGTCAGAACGCTAGCGTCGGCGCCGGCGCCGTAATGGTCGCCGCTCAAATGTCGCGAACGCGCGGCAACACATTTCGCACGTTCAGTTTTTATTATCCATCAATTTATTCTTTTTAAAATTAAACAACATTTTTGAAAACAACGTGCACCTAAGTAGGTTGTTTACGAAATATCTCACCCCGCACCTCCCTAATTACCTACTAAACATTTGTTTATAATTTATTCTTAAGTCCCTCCCTCGCGTTTTTATTATTTTTCAATTTTTTCTTTCGTGTTTACGGTCGGAGATTTGGACAAACATTCGATAACTGTGGCCGTCCGGAATTGCCGGCTCGACACCAATTGCCGTTTTTGTCACTTTAAATTTTTCGTTAAATAGTTCGCGAACACGTATAATTTGATAAATATGTTTGCGTTTATCGATCGAGCTGTAAGAGGCGGGCAATTGCGTCCGGCCGTTTATGCGCTTAACACTCACAGGTTGCCCGTCTATTTCGACTCGATCGGCGACAGCACTTAATCACCCAATTGTACACGTAAGTAGCGAAAGCGATAACAAACATTTTCTACAGGCACAACAAACATTCGAACAAAAATAAACGCGAAAAGTCACGAAACTCCAAAATAATCTGTATCGTTATTGTTAGCCTCGAACTGGAATTGTGTACTTTTCGCGATCCTCGAGTAGGCACTATACCTATACGCTCCTAACGTTTACGAGCAGCCCAGCATTTCTTCTGTGCGTAACTGCGCGCCGACTTGAATTTCGTTCCCGTCGAATAATTTTCGAGAGCCGAAACCGAACGTCTCCTCGGTTTGCGAATTGGGCGAGTTTTAAGGGTCGTCGAAAAAAATTTGTCGGGAGATAGGCCCCGATCTATATACGCGGGGACGTATTGCACGTGACACATTAAGTGCAAAACGGTTTCTATCCATCCGTTGGATAGCTTCGGAAAGTGTTGTTTTACCACATCGACAAATAGATTAGGAACGATCCCGGTGCGAAAACACGGAAATTTTGAAAAAGAGATCAAAGAGCGTTCTGCGACGATTGTTGTCTTACGATGGCGGCCGTCGGCGGCGTCGCTAAGTGTATTTACAGTTTAACTTTAACTGCACTTTATAAGTGTAAAAAAATGCGGACGGGCGCGCGCGCTCTCTTTGATCTACGCGACCCGCAGATTGCGTTTGATGTTTTATTACCGAACCGTTTAGTTCGACGACGTCGTCGCGAGACTGTTTAGTTATCGGTTTCGGGGTTTTTTTTTTGTTACGACGAACTTTAGTTGTTTCGTAGTTTTCCGAAGTTTAATTTAGTCGAATTAAGGGAGTTGTATCAAAATTATTATCAGATGGAATAATGTGAAAAGTAGCAACTGACGGTGAGGGCGGCAGATGGTATTTTGTTTAGGGAAGTTGTAAAGTTTTCTGTTTGTACTGGTACGAACGAGTCGACTTAGTCGGTTTCGTACCGCTTAAGGCCCGATATTATGCATATCTCCCTCGTATCGAATGCTAAATTATTTAGTAAGTGGATGCGAGCCGATCCGGAATAAGTCGGTTCTCGAGTGGTAGGTTATACGGACGATATGGAAAAGTGGCGAACCGGCAGCCGGCGAATTTGCACGGCCTAGGTCTCCGGTATGCGGGCGATAGGTCAATATCTCCTCGTACCCCCAAGACGCGGTTAGGATTCGCAAATATTTGAGCCTCTTTTAACCTCGGCCTCCATCATGACTGGTTTCGTTATGCTTCAACTTACCCGATAGCGAAGTTATTACTACACTTAGAAGTAGTTAGCGGAATCCCTGGTAGAATACTCGATTTTCGGAGACGGTCGCTTATTGTCATTATACTTACTACGAGGCCGTATTCCGTTTTATGAAGAGACGAACCGTTCGCAGCCGATTGTGACGCTTCAAAATTGCGTTAAAATATTGGCAATGTACCGTGACTGAGTTGATAGCATTAGGGGGAATAATAATGAATCGCAAAGCAAATAGCCTACGTAGGTTATACTCCGTGTGCTTCTTCAAATAAAATACATTTCAAAATGTATTTGCGCGTTTTGAAGTTTCGAAAATTAATCGAGTCTGCTTGGAAATTTTTGATTTATAACAGAACTGTCCGTTCTCCACGAGATGGATGCGGGTAAATTAGATTGTTTTGTTTTCCTCCTCCCCCCCCCACCCACAAATGAATAACTCATAAGTTCAACTTTGAGAGTTCTCGGTGCAATCTCGCGTTCTCTACCGTGCGGCCGAAGAAGAGTTTACCACCACCACCCATCGGTTTAACCGGAACTTTGTTTTCCACGTCCGTCTCGTGTTTCGTTCAAAATGATCCATCTAATTATTTAGCTTTGATCCGTTCCTATTTATAACAGATGTGGGATACCTAGCAAGTTAGTTCAGGATTCACGGCTCAATTAACGACATCAATTTATACAATGATAAATAAACCGACGTTAATTAAATACACGGGAACCGTCGATCGATCTTGACAATTGCATAGCGCAGCGTTTCCGCGTTTCAAGTGCCGGACGCGCTGCAACGTTTATTTCGAGTGTTTCATTTAAAAATTACTCGGGAGATTCGAAGAGGTCCGTCTTTAAACAAATTTAAAATGTTAATTCGACGGTAGGCCGTGCGAAAAGTAATTAATTTCCCGTCAGGTTTCCGTAATGTTCTCACATACGCTGCTCGCGAATTTTTCCATCGTCTAAAATGGATTTAACTCATTTGCATCTCTAAATTTCGTCTTTCGAAGTTTTATATTAAGGGTCTTGTTTACTTGAATATGCGAATAATGTAATCTGAACTTCGGTTTTAAGACGCAACGATAAGTTATTACGGATGTCTCGATATTTTAAAAGGTTCTATATGCCGTATACAATGTTTGAACAATCATTTTTAAAACAAATTGTTTAATTTTGAATTATTAATTAATAATCGTATATCCAAACTTCGGTTTTTCGTAAAAACGCGTAAAGTGACAGTGGTGAGCTTTAACATAGTTATTTAGGATGACATTAACTATGTTTGTGCAATGTTATTTTTTAATAAACGTTTTTATTTGTTATATAATTTTGATTTTTAAAAATCAAAATTATGCAACCCACAGTACTTATGTAATTGTTTATGTATTGGCGTTTCGCGTTTTGAATAACAAATCCCTCCCACCTCCTACTCAATTTACCACGTAAGAAGTATCCTTATCTCTAAAGTAAAGTCAGTGCTTTTAATCTACTTCTTGGAACCCACTAGTATAAATAAAATCATTAAAAGGATGCATAATATTATTATTTTAAATCAGGATTTTATCTATATTATCCACGTATAATAAATAATTTAATGTTACATTTTAGTTTATAAATAAATCAGCTCTTATTGTTTTAACAATCGAACTAAATTCAATATATTTATGTAATTATGTAATTCACGTACAATGTAATACAAAATATATAATATGTGTGAAATCCAATAGATCCATATAGATACGGAGCGAGTCAAAAGTATGTAATATATCAAATAAATTTGAAACAAATCAATTTTTGTAAAAATCCTGAAATGCGTCGATTTTAATGATTTTTTAAATGCACATTTGTACATTAAAATCTTATTCAGATATTAATTTCTTTTTAAGTTATATTGATGTCATCAGAATTTGTTTTAAATGGCGACCTCCTTTGTTTTGAGCGATTTGGATATATCCTATATATCCTTATACATAAGAAAATTATCGAGAAATAAATTATTAAAATATTTTTATTAAAATGCAAAAAGAGGCTGAAAATCTACTTAACAATCAAAATAAACAATAAATAAATAACAACAAATAAATGGTAAAAGAGTCGTAGCTGAAAATGATAGTCAGAATTCAATAATCAGATTACTGAGAGGTCGCCTGACCTTACACCCCTCGAATATTTTTTATGGGGTTATTTGAAATCAAAAATTTATTCTACTATAGATCGCAAAAGATCACGACGAAGATCCGAAAAGACGTATTCGACAGGGAATTCAAAGAATTATCGAGGAATTAAATTTTTAGTCTCTTTTTTGCATTCTAATAAAAATATGTTAATAATTTATTTTTCAAAAAGTCTCTTAAGTAAGTATTATCATTTTTATACTGTCATTTAGACAATCGAAGGATATATCCAAATTGCGCAAAACAATTGGAGGTTGCCATTTAAAACAAGTTAAATTGTTAATTAAAACTCATACGGTAAAATCTAGTTTATCCGAATTTCGTTCATCCGATCATTCATACACTTGAATGTCCGGATTATACGGATAAACTTTTTGTTGATTTTTAAATAAGTACAAATAGGTACCTGTGCACATATTAAGTTCAGTTAAAAGAGTAATTTTAAAGTGGAAAATACCTACGAGAAAATGTTAACACTTATTGTCATACAAGTGTTGTATGTCACGCATTGTTTTTTGTATTATTTATAAGTAATGATTATGTATCTTGTTGCAAGCATTAATTAGTTACATCTTTCATAATACCTACTAGAAATTTTTCTACCGTTTTCTTAGATGACGCCCTGATTAGGAGCAAGTCGAATATTTTTAAACTACCCCCATAACGTAATGATTTTCACCAAAGAAGTCGCCAAGTACTTTTACTAATAAATATACGTATGTATACGGTATCCAAGATAGGTTCTAATGCACGTAATCAATAAAAAATTACTAAATGTTATATTTGTAATTCAGTTATATGTGTAAAAAACGACATATTCTATCGACAATTTACCTGCACGCATATCAAATGGTATAAAAAAGACTGTAAATGTATAAGAACTGTAAAAATACGAGGTTTTATTGATGACGTAGTTGGAACCTATTTTGAATACCGTATACAATAAAACGGTGAATAGTAAGCTAAGCTAAGTAAGCTAATAAAAGTTAAATCACTTGTTAGTAAAATAGCTTTATATAATCTTAAAATAATAACGGAACGTTGAAACATAATCTCCTTCTTTTCTAAACAAAACTTGCAAGTGCGATATCTATACGCATACCAATGTCATCATTATCCCCACTAACATGCAAATTGAACGGCATTTACTTTCGAAGCACTATTGCATACCTAATTGCATAAGCGGAAAAATGAAATTCCATTCTAGTAAACAGGACCCTTAACAAATCCAATGAAATCTGAAGCTTTCGACGTTATAATTTATTGAAGTAATGATAAGTTTTTAGGTGGTCGCATTTTTTTTATAACATCCACTACTTCGACGAACTCGAAACTTATCAAAATGGAAGAGTTACACTGCGTCCGATAAGTTTCGTCGTCGGTGGAGTAGGCAACCCGCTGCACACTCGAATTTTACTCTATTTTGTGCAGGCGAATAACGGGCGTCCAAAAAACAAACTTTCTGCCTTGGTCGACCGTTGATTTTAATTCCGCGAGAGAGAAGAGGTTAGAAATCTTTACGACTCCCACTAGACGTGAACAAGAAACGAGAGCCGCTTTAAAAAATTTCGAGCTCTACTATTACGATTTACACTCCCAACGTTAAACTGAACGAGCTCTCCATGTACGGCAATAAATAATTTATGACGTGATTTAAGTTAATTGTAAGACGTCCCTTTATCTTTTGCAAGACTTTTTGGACGTCCGTTATTTCAAATTTGGAACTAAACAAACGCAACTAAGAAAAAAAACATCGAGTGTGTAGGTACTATACGTTCAATAAGTTTTGTCGCCGACAGAATCGGGAGAGATAGGCAACTTATTAAACACTCGAAATTTACTTCTGTATTTTGATGAACCCATGATTGCCGTAAGCCTGTTTAAATTCCGCCTTTTCGCTTAAATGTTTTTAGTAATACGTTGTCTAATTGTCGCGACCCTCCGAGCGACAAAACTTGTTTTTACACGAACACTGTCGAAACGTGCGAATTAACGTATGTCGTGAATTAAGGGGCGTGCCCTTAAATGCTCGCATTTTTGCACTTCGGGTGTTTTTCAATTTCTTGTCACATACTAAATTTTCACCACGAGCGAGCCAACGTTCTTTTTGAAAAACGTTTTAACGTCGTCTTTTCGAGGTAGAGCCGTTTTGACGGTAAAAAATTGAAATTAACGACAATGATAGCGCGAAACCCAATTGCGGCCGTCGTTCCGCCGATTAAACGGGACGGTCTGCTCTATAGTGATATTTAAGCGGCAGTCTTTCTCGTTACCTTTTCGCGTAAAAGGCGATCTTCCACCATTTGTTTTATATACTCGCACGTGGGACAACGCGACCCGACGTTTTAATGATAATAATTTTACCGAACGTGCCTGGTGTCGCGTCGGCGTCGTACTAAATATACATACCACACATTTTTTTATAGAACGACACCACACAATTTTCGTTTACAAATTGTTCGGCGTCGAAACGTCCTGGACCATTGAAATGGCACAAACTCACTTTGCGCCGAAGGTTTCTTTTTCGACGTGTTTTAAATTTTCGCTTGTTTTTCTTTTTATTCGTTTATTTTTCTATTAACAATGAATATAGTTCTCGTTTGTTTTTTTTAACAAAATTTTGACCCGAACGATTTGAGACGAAACGTTCAGAACAAGTCGGAAACGACTAAAAAACTCGTATTTCTAGTATAACGAAGCAAAAAATGACGAACTGCGGGCGTTTAAATTGATTATAATTTTTGCATAATCTTGATAAAATAACACTACCTGATACGCAGAGAACAGGTCCGGAATTACTCGAAAAGTAGTTTTTCGAGAATAACAATGCAAGAAATGACAATATTTAATATGACAATAATATTGACATTTAAATGACAATATTATAATAGCCAAACGAATAGGTTTTTATCTCTATCGTCTATTTTATCTCAATTTTTCCTAATATAACCCCATACAATTTTTAGAGGGTTAAACAGAGAAAAAAATAAGTTTTCCAATGACATATAACATACCTCATGTTTCTATTTAAAAAAAACTCAAAATGGCAACCGTGCTCAAAAACTATGCGTGAAAAATTTTTTTAATTCATTCTAAAATGTACAAAATAACTTCAAATTGAAATGTTACGAATTTCAAACCTTTGGCTAATCTTCCTTGTAAGTAATTTTTAAGTTTTGTTGTTATTTGCATCAAAACAGACGAAAACTTACGTACGTCATCTTCAATTACTTGGTTACTCATAAAAGGCATTTTCTTCGTGGTTTTTATTATTCGAATTATGTCTAACATAAATTTTGGGCTATCGGTATCTAATGTCCTTGAAGTAAAGCAACGAAACTGACGGTGTCGACAAAGGTTCGTTCAAATCAGTAAAATTGAAGCGGCTTCATTTTTAATCGAGAAATTTAGACCGCAATTCCATTGTCGACAGGAACATTTTCAATCTTTACATCGCCGACAAACAAAGCCTCCAGAATTTTCAATTAGTTCGAAACTTACGTGGAAGTAGTTCGAGTCTGAAAAATAAAACAGCGACGCCGGGATCGAAGATTAAGAAGTCCGAGGAGCGATAGATTACCTGCAGTTGCACAACACGAACACATAAAACAAAACAGTTACGTGAAGGTAAACCCAATGAAGACACAATGGTTATATTAACGGAGTTTTTGTTTTAACCAGTAATAACCGAACATTTTATTTTGGTTACTTACATATGTTAATGCAAAGTAAAAATGTTGAAAAACCGGTAGTAAATAACTAACAATATAACGTTATCAACAAGAAGCCGATAAACGTAGTATTACAAATGTAAATCTAAATGGTTTCGTTAATGTAACGTTTAATTCAAGTCATTTAAGGGGTTATTTTAACGTTGTTTAATTATATTTATTGATCGTCTAGTTACATTTCGTTAGTAGGTTTTTGTAACGTTTAAACAATAAATAAGCTGCAAAAAATCGTGGTAATGTAACGTAGCCCCCTATTTTATTATAAAGTTATTAGTTTTAACTAGATTGCAATAACAGCGCGAATTGCCGTTTTATGCGCAGGAGTTTATGACGCTTTTCGTCATAAACGTGTTATTGGTCCTGGTTTTGTTTTTATCTCGATTATCTTGGCGTTTGGCGAAACATCCTAGTATCTCGGTTAATTATAATCATCGAGTCATATTTTTATTCGGCTCCCGAATCGAGGAATCGTCCATTTTCGGATCTATCCACTTATCTCTCTGGGATTACTTTGGCGTTCGACGAGTTCCTCGTGATGATGATTTCCGTTTTCTGCTGTTTCTCTCGACGTCAAGGTCAGATCTTTATTATTTTCAACTTAGCGTTAAACCACGCAATTTCTCTCGAAAACGAAATAATTATCTGTAATAACCGCGATGCGTTTATTGGGAATGTTGTTGGTGTACGACTTTGTACGACTCTGGGATTTTGATTAACCCTCGGGGTAATCGAATTTGATGGTCACGTAAGTTCGCCATTATCGAAATTTCGCGATACACACCTATTACCCACCGCTACTTATAAACAGCTAATTTGCTAATCGGATTTAGCCGCACGCAAATCTCGTTCGCGAAACTTTACGATAGCGCCCGCGAAGTTTACGGGTTACGTATAGAAATAAACGGTGAAAAATTCATGTTTTATAAATTTTAAAGCGCCTCTGTCCCAGGGACCGAGTAGTATATAAGTATGAAACTTTAAATGGGCTTGCTCTTTATTTATGACGAACGGTGGCCCGTGCAAGTCTTGTTGTTTAACTTTCGCGGACGTAATTGAATCGTCAAAACTCGACTTCGGCCCAATAAAATATTTAGATTGTAGTTTGGCTCGCGGTCGAGGGCGTCGTCGTTGCCGTTTTAAATTTTCCCACTATCCACGTAATTACTTAAAACAGGCGTGAATCGATTCGAGATTGTTTGAATTAGAAATTGGTGGATTTATGTTTTTCTGGCAACTACGGGAAATCCACTTAACGAATAGTGGTGTCAACTCGTCAGGTGTGATTGTATTTCCTTTAATAATTCATAAAAGTCTCTCAGGATTCGGTTGTAGAAGCTCCGTTTGAGTTTTCGTTACCGTAGGGAATATGCAAATTAATGTTTGCTTTATGTTCCCCGAAACAATACGTAATAACGGAAATAATTAAGCTTTTGATTTGAACCTTCTTCTGCCGCTATAATAGTGGTGTGCTCATTTAAACAACACAAACCTTACCCAGACGTTTTCGATCGTTAACGATTCAGGAACTTCGTCCGTTTTCGACGTGCACGTACAAATTTGGGATCCGCTTTAATTGTTATCGATCTACGGCCGTTCGAGACGCCGCGATGGACCATTTCTAACGTGTACAAATATACCAATTACGCACGTAAATTAACCCAACTCCGGTACTTTGTAGACGTCGCGTCGCCCGAAACGTCCCCGTTTCATCGCCAATCGAAATAACCGTCATTTATTAGTCTTTACTCGTCTTATATCAAAAACAAACGACGTTCGCAGCCCGTTAAGTAATCTACTATAACAGGCTATTAACTGCAGACAAAGGAGCATCAGAAGGACTCCACGCGTGCCGCACACGGACGATTTAACGGCAACGGCAGGCGAAAATCGAAAACCGCATGTGTCGTGATTTACAACGCCGCCTATTTTAATGAATTAATATCGGAGCCGAAATGGTAATTGCGTTTCTCTGTTTATTCGAAGACGGTCGTTTTCCGCATTTCGTGACGGATTCACCTCCATCATCGCCACCCGTCTTCCGTTGGGATTTCAGCAACTGCTGGATACGCATCGGAACAAAAAAAATATAACGTTTCGCACGCCAGCAATACGTTCGTCGTAAAATAAGGCACACGCCGTTATTCGAAATAAACGAGATATTTCTCTATTTTATTGCGCGAACGGCGGCGGCTTTACATACTTATAAAAAAAAAACAAACAACGCGCACATTCCGCTTATCCGTCGTTTAATAGCACGCGCAAATTTCAAGGATCGCATTAGGAAAATAAATATAAAAAGGAGAAGGGCGGCGCGTTTGTTTTGCATTTAATCAAAAGCTTCCTCTTTTTAAACAAATTTAATTATTTGAAGTCTTTCCTGTTAACGGACGCAAAGGGAGGAACTCCTTAAAAAAAAAAAAACGAAATTTCCAGAAGTCGGATTTACAATGTCGCTAATTAAAATAATCGCAATCAACGACGCTACGTTATCGTCGGAAACGTACGCGCGCGCGCGCGCGTCATCAATATCGCATTTTTCCGTCCGCAGTAAATTATAGTTTCCGCGGTTTATTGCGATGCAAAACGGATTAGTCGGCGTAAATGTCGTTCGAACGGTAAAAGCAGGCCGCGAAACTTTTGCGAGATTTATCGGCTCGGTTCGGCAGGAAATCCCTTTGATTTGCAAATATTTGTTTAACTAACTTTTTCCGTTTAATTTCGTTTTCCGCCGTTTTTATTCGGCGGGGCCCGAATCGATAAACGGTTTCCGAACGCTGCCGCGCGGCCGCCCCCGAAATTTCGATCGGACATCGCGACGAACGTCGACTCGTAACCGGTGATTCGGTAAATTAGTCGAACTAGCGGAAATTTGGCGCGATCGTCGATCGGCCGTTGCCGACGAAAATGCTCAAAAGTCCCCCCCCCCCCGCGGTCGTCCGGCGCCGTCTTTAATAAAAGACGCCCCAAAAACGAGCCTTTTTCGCCGGAATCTCCCGTACGGTTCGTTTTACGACAAAAATACCTATGCGATAAAATAAACCGCGTGAAATTTTCTACAATTTATGTGTCTTGTCGTTTTTCTGTAAAGTCGGCGGTTCGGTTCGTTTATTTCATCATATAAGTATTTTCGACATTTTCATCGGCAAGGGCCAATGCGTCAAGTTTCCGCTTTCTACTAATTTGATTGAATTTCTTGATCGCATTTTCTTTATAGTTACCGTTGTTCTTGCAGTCGAAACCGTACAAACAAAACGACCGTTTAACCAGTGCCTGAGGTGTCATTACGAGACGTTGTCGCGCTACGTTTAATTCTCTGTATGGATGTTACATTTGTGACGACACAAAACAATAAACGCATAGCACGTCATGGGATTTCGTTCAAGATTTCGTTCGTACAACACCGGTTTTCACACAAACCCATGACTGCTTCGTAGAATAAACAAGTTATTTGATACAAACGTGCTCCGAATTGCCTATATGCGCGGTTTCCAGGAGGCATTTGCTTGTAGTTAAGTTACAACACAAAATTGCTTTCTGACGCTTACGATGATTTTCTTATGAATGCCATTATTTTAAACTATAACGAACTATATAGCCTTTTTTGAACTAGACATTCTCACCCCTTTCGATACATGGTCGGCTTGGAAGTCCTGGATGACTAGATTTTCAATTGATTAAACCAACGCCAACAAAACAAACAAAATCTCGCATAGGTATATTTAAATATTTTAAAGGTTCAAAAATTTGTGTTTTTCACAAAGGAAAAATCCCCCTTCCTCCTTTTGCTGTGTATTAAATCGTTCCTCTTACGAGTCCGGCACGTCGTGAATTTAAAAGACGCTCGTTCAGGATTAAAAAAAATATCTTTGTACATTTTTAATTAAATTACTTATATTAATAATGGTTTTGGCCATTTCAATCAGTATAAGTAACTAAGGGAGTGAAACTCATTCAATTAACATATAAATGAAATCGCCTTAATTCTGGGTATGGTTCTAATAGAAATTTATGAGTTACGGATATATAATAGAGTCGTATACCTGAGCAATATATGATGGGCACAAGAAATCGATTTTTCATTTACTTACAAAAATAGCATGTCGACGTCGCAATAATAGATACCTACGTATTTTAATTATTTTATTTTTCTATAATGCAGGTATTTAAGGTTATTTATCAAAAAAAAATTATGAAAGTTAGGTTAACTACAACATTTTGTCCCCTACATACGAACGAGTTCCGTTCCGAGAGCGCGTTCGCAAATCGAATTCTCGTTCGTAAGTCGAACAAAGTTTTTTCAAAGTGAAAAATTGTTGTCATCGTTGTTTTTTATTGGAAAATCATGAAAAAAAACTGGATATCGAACAAAATTTCTAATTTTACTTTGAAACGTACGATGACGGTGAGTGATAAATAATCAGAAGCTTGTAATTTCCAAGACGATAAGTTACGCTAAAATATTGTTCGTAATCTTTGAATGTTCGTAACTCAAAGTTTCGTATGGGGTCTATTGGACCCGAATTTGAAATTACTTTTGCTTGTTTGTTTAAAAAATCTGCTTTCGATTTTTAAACATTATTTGTGTGTCGGCGAGACACCGGATTTCAAACGGTTTTTAGCGATTAAAATGCGCTCGAAATATGGATCGTCTCCAGGGGTCTTTAGTACCCATCAGTAAATGATTACAATAAGAACATATTTTTTCCAAAGTATTAATGCACAATTTTATAAGGTTATAAATTCCATTTGAGATTTAAATACTTAACTGTTTTACAATTATTAGATAATTACGGAAAATGTACTTTTCATATTGTAGCGAGCATGGGAAAGCGAGCACCGATTCCCGACTAAGAAAATAATTAATACCTAATGACATAAATAATGATAATAATCGAACTTTTTGGAAATTTGAAATTTTCGATATACCTAATCGAATTATTTTTGTTGGAAATGGTCGGTTGCCGTAGATTACGAATTCTAAAAATAGCTCGATTACAATAAATAACAACGAAATTACGTTAAATTTAAATTAGATTTTGTTTTCCATTAGCAACGTTTCGTCGTAAGCTTAAGTTTGGGGATAATTATGAAACTTCTTAGTGTAGGTAATACAAGGATATTTATAATAAATTATAAGAAAAATAAGAAGTGGATAAACCTGTAACGGAAATATTAAAAAAACACAAAAACAAATTAGAACCGAAACTGACGAATTTAAATTTAGAAAAATAAGACAGATTATCTCTTTATTATTTTTTTTTATATTTATGCAATCATTCAATTTAGTCATCTTATACTTACGTAAATTTAATGTTGAAGAAAATCACCACTTAAATATCGAATAAAGTATTTTTTTTTTTTTTTAATATAATATTTAGATAGATACACGGGGTGTTTCTGAAATAAGAGACAATATTTTAACAGGTGACGTAGAAAAAAAACACATTTTAAAAAAATTTTTTTTTTATTAGATATCCCATTTTATTTACAATTTGTACAAGTACATTCAGTAAATTTCGTGTCTGTAGTGATGGCAGGTAGAGGTATGCTCACCAGCAGACTTCTGTAACAGTAAGCTTTTAGGCTTCTTGTGACTAGGGGTTTAAAACTTACAAACTAAGACTTATAATCTAACTTAAGCTACACTATCTACATGATCATTCAAAATCTATTCACTAGATCACTTGGCACTAATCTTTTCAGTCGCCTATTGCTAGGCTCATTGGTTAGGTTCACAGCTAATACATTGGGATGAACTCTGAGTCGAGCACTGTAATGTAAGGTGAAGCGTTGTATTTCTTTCTTGACTGTTGGAATTTGGAAATCCCTTCGGATAACGGTGTTGGGAATGAACCATTGAGCATTTGTTATTATACGCAGCACTTTAGATTGAAAACGCTCCAGTATTTCGATGTTTCAATTTGAAGCTGTACCCCACAGTTGGATTGCATATGTCCATACAGGTTTTAATATTACTTTGTACACCATTAGCTTATTTTCCAGACTAAGTTTAGATGTTCGGCCAAGTAGCCAATACATTTTGGAGAAGGCCATTCCTAATTGCTTTCTCTTAGTGAAGATGTGCTTTCGCCATGTAAGTCTTCGATCAAGATGAACTCCAAAGTACTTCACTTCTTGTAGTTATGTTAACTGGGAGTTGTTTAGTTGCACAGGGGGGCAGCTTTCTCTTCGTGTGGTGAAGGTTATATGGACAGATTTGGATTCATTAACTTTTATTCTCCATTTCTTTAGCCAATTTTCAATGGAGATAAGATTAGTCTGCAGTTTTTGCGAAGCCATGAAGGGATCGGTGTCCGACGCTAGGATAGCGGTGTCATCCGCAAATGTTGCAGTTAGGACTTCTGCTGAAGTTGGCAGGTCTGCGGTGTAGATTAAGTACAACAAGGGGCCGAGCACACTACCTTGGGGTACCCCTGCATTTATTGGAAAGAGTTCAGAGTGTTCAGATTCGACTTTTACCAGGAAGTGTCTCTCGTGAAGGTAGGACTTTAGGATTAGGAAGTAGTTAATTGGTAGGAGGTTGCGTAACTTATACAAAAGACCAGTAAACGAGACCTTATCGAAAGCCTGGATAATGTCGAGAAATGCGACTGAACAGTATTGTCGGGCTTCAAAAGATGAATTAATTTTATCCACTACTCTGTGAATTTGTTCAACAGTGGAGTGCATTAGCCGAAAACCAAACTGATGATTTGGAATCGTCTCAGCATTTTCAAGAATTGGAAGTAATCTCTTGAGAATTCGTTTTTCAAAGACTTTTGATGTGATGGGTAAGAGACTTATTGGCCTGTATGAATTTAATTCTGCAGGAGGTGTTCCTGGTTTTAAAATAAGGATAATTTGGGCTACTTTCCACTGCGCAGGAAAATATCCAGTGCGTATCCACTGTGTTAAATAGTTGAGTAATGTACTTTGTTCCAATGTGAGGCAGTTCCTTTAGGGTTTTCGCGGTGATCAAGTCATAGCCAGGGGCCTTCTTGGTGTTTAGAGAGTTTATGACTTCTAAAATTTCCCCAGTTTTGAAGCTCTCAACTGGTGGTTCGAGCTGGTAAGGTTCTTCTAAGGATTGGATAAATTCATTTTCTTCGTCCAGTCCATTGTCTGAGGGATGAGGCCGGAACACTTTCGTTAAATGTTCTGCGAACGCTTGGGCTTTGTCTGCATTACTTCTTGCCCAGGTGCCTTGGGTTGTCCTAATAGGAGGATTAACTTTTTTGCATTGTTTTATCTTTTTGGTAGCCCTCCAGAGGGAATATTCTGCAGCTTCTGTGGCGGTGAGGTTCTTAAGGAATGTTTCTATACAAGCGTTTTTATTTTCACTTAGGAGTTCAGTTAGCTCCCGCGTGGCAGCATTCAATAAACGTTTGTTTTGCGGGGCCTTTAGTCTCTGCCATTGTTTTTGTAACTTTCTTTTTTCTTTAATTTTGTTCTTGATTGCCGTAGGGCAATCATAGGTTGCGAAGGTTCTACTAGCTTCAGGGGTAGCAGTCCAGCCTGCCTGCTGAATGGTGTCATTGAAATATTTGGCTGCCGCTTCGGCAGTTTTGAGCGGGACTTTAAGGGTTAGGTTTTTATCAATTAGATGTCTGTAGTATTCCCAGTTCGTAAGTTTGCTACTTAGCCTTGGTTCTTTCAGATTACTAGTCGCTGTAGTAAAAAAAAAACACAATTAATACGCAACACGAACGCTCACAACCAAAAAATTGTTTTTGTTGAAAATTGAACTAAACTTTACCGACAACAAGGGCCGATCTTTCCGTCTCTCGATTTTATGCGACGACAAGTATTTACCATAGAAACGTTTGTTCGAACAATTATTTGATACAGAAGACGGAAAGGTCGGTCCCGAATAATACTTTCTCCCATTTTATCTTTAATTTATACATAAATACCATAATTAACTAATTTTTTCTCTTTTTTTGCAGGTAAGCGACGCAAACTCTGCAAAAGCGTGCGATTTCTATCTCGCTCGCCACGTAACGTAAGTGCGACGCGACGCTCTTGCGAGCTTTTTTATTGTTAGACTTTTTTAATATCTTAAGACGTCATAGTTTGCCAACGGACTCGTTAAATAAATCGAGATAAAGCACAAACTCCCACTAATGGAAGTTGAACTTCGCCCATTTGCTTGACAGTGAAATTTCTCTTCGAATCTTTTTAGTTTCTGATTGGCTCAAAACAGTACAGCGGTGTGAGTTTTTTTTTTTCGTTAAAGCAAACATTTCGAACTACCTACTCGTGACGCAGAAGTTTCATTATATAAAAGTAATTTGAGCGCGTTATTTTAAAACACTTCGCACACGGTGGTAATTTGTTCGTACGTAGTTATTTACATACGTTGCTTGATTCATTAAGTGATTACACACGTAATATGTGTAATTAGTAGATAAACACGCTCGCAGTCCGAATTTACTAACATCGAAACGCCAAAAATAAATTTTTTTCAATTTTTATATGACGCGAATTATTGCATTTAATTAGTTAAATTAATCCATATAAGTAGGTACTTGACAATATAATAAAATAGCGAAAACGGCCGACGAGTAGTAAATATCGACCCAAAAAAATTCAATTTGTTTTCTCTTATCTAGAAATTAATCCCTACTTATGTAGATATTATGTAGGATATAACTTGACGTCCTATTGCGCACGACATGCAGATTCTAAATTAAATAGTTAGACATCGTACGGTTAAACTTCCGTAATTCGAACAATTAAAAATCGTCACCTTTAAAATAACTTTTGTAGTATATATATATATAAAATAAAATATAATCGATGAGACGAAAAGTCGGAGATTACCGTCTCGAACACGTTCGTTTTCATTTCAATTGAACATTGTTTTCTTTTACGAGACGCGCTGCACTCGGGTCTCCAATAAAGGCGAGGTACAATTAGATTTAGCAAACGTTCGGCGTTCATTTGTTTTACTTATACAACCTCGCAATCGGCTTAACTTCGATATCAATTTATTTTTAATTTCGCCGATATTATTATATACGGGCGTCGTAAAACGAGCGTAAATCGGATAAAAAAATTGAACAGAACAAATATTTAAGTTTAATACATTACCGAATTTTAGTGGAAAATTTCAAAAAACTACAAAGCGACCGCCCAACAAATTTAAAAACGAACACCAAAACTTGCCTATAATTGTACATTTTCCATTAGCGGACACTTTGTAATAACGCAGAGTTTTCTTTTTTAGAAGAGAAGTTTTGCTGTGTATAGGTACAGTCGCGATCACAATTAATGTCGCTTTCTCCGTTATTCGAGAAAGCGCAACCGCCGACTCATTTAACGGTCGGATGCCGCCCTTTTCTAAAACCGCTAGAAATTACTTAACAGGTTTAAGGGTCGTCCAAGTTTGACCTGATAAAATGGCAAAATCGTTAGTGCCGCAATATTTCGTGGTGACGAGCTAATGCGACAACTTCCCCTGTTACACGCGTTGTATGACCATCATATCCAATGCTGGGATTGAGGTTTAGATGGGATTAGAAAATATGTCACTAAGTCATTCACCATTTTAAATTCGCTTTTGGACCTACAATTTTTGTGTTACAAATATTATAAATTCATTTAGATTTGGTTTATCGAATAAATTCAGATTTGTCAATATTAGGGGTCTTAAGGGCTCTTTAGAAGTCCCCCAGAACTTCCTTTAACTATGGGAAAAATGCTGTTTTTAATTACGCGACGTCGGCACGGTCTAAATCCGAAAAACTTCATTTGCGCATTTTTTTCTATTGTCATCGTACGGTTTTCGCAAATTATTCGGGCATTTTCTTTAATTTACGGCGTTAATGTAGCGACGAGAATAACCATGCGAGTTTCTAAATGGACCGACAGAACGAAAAAAGCAAATTTTAAAAAGTTAACGAGTGAAAAATCTTCACAAATATTAGGTTGGGGAAAAAGTTTCTTCGTATTTTAGTACGAAAATGAAACAAGTTTTTTTTGTTTTATAAATAAAGTTTATTAAAGTAAATATGTGCCATTTTGTTCGACCACCTTTTGCCACTTTTGAGGTAAAATCATAATCCCATCACTATAAAATTTCTGTGATTTTTTAGCGAAAAATTGCGACAAGTGATTTTCACAGACCTCTTTTGAAATCAACTTTACACCATTAAGAGAGTTCTGTAGAGATCGAAATAAATGAAAATCTGATGGTGCAAGATCACGACTATATGGCGGATGCATCAAAATTTCCCAGCCAAACTCTCTCGATTTTTGACGGGTCGCAAAAGATGTGTGGGGTCTGGCGTTGTCGTGATGGAAGACAACGCCTTTCCTATTGATCAATTCCGGTTGCTTTCTCTCGATTGCTTGACGTAATCTTTCCAGTTGTTGACAATAGAGATTAGAATCAATTGTTTGACGTGGTGGGAGCAGCTCGTAATAAAGTATTCCTTTGTAATCCCACCACACACACAACATCACTTTTCTTGGCGTCAATCCTGGTTTTGCCACCGTTTCGCAGCTTCATTTTGCTTCGACCACGATCTTTTTCGTATATTATTATCGTACGTGATCCATTTTTCATCGCCTGTAATGAGCCGTCTCAGAAATGGTTCGATTTCGTTCCGTTTGAGCAATAAATCGCAGATGGAAACTCGATCCATTAAATTTTTCACTGTCAAATCATGTGGCACCCAAACATCGAGTTTTTTTTATATCCGGCCTTTTGCAAATGGTTTAAAACTGTTTTGTGGTCGATTTTTAGTTCCTTGCTAACATCGTAACTACTAATATGCCGGTCTTGCTCAACTTTTCTCATGATTTCATCGACTTTTTCAGTGATTGGCCGACCACAGCGAGGTGCATCTTTGATATCAAAATTTCCAGCTTGAAAACGCTTGAATCAACTTTGTGCACGCGTACTGATACTGCATCATGTCCATAAATATCACAAATGTTTTTAGCAGCCTGAGTCGCATTCTTCGCTTTTTTATAATAAAATTTCAAAATGTATCTAATTTCCTCTTTATTTTCACTCATTTTCAAAACGCAATAACTTTTGACTGAGTGAATAAATATCCATAATTTTTTAGGTTAATTTGTTCTGTGAAATGTCAGCTTTCATTTGCATGTAAATATTACTAAATTCGATTAACAGTACCAGAGTTATGCGATCTTAAAGCCATCTACCGCGAAAATACAAAGAAACTTTTTCCCCAACCTGATATTTTTTTTTTAATAACGTGGCTGCGATATTGTTTAGCTTTACACCTCCACATTTTATTTCGATTATTTGGAGCCCCTAACAGTTCCACCTGCACTTAAAGCAATGAAAATACCCAAAAACCACAAACAAAACATTTTAATCGGCAGCAACATTAAACAATCGATTAAATCGATTGTTTATGGTTTTTGGGCGTTTTTATTGCCCCTAACAGTTACCTTACCATTGTTTACGACACGTTTTGGAATTAGAACTGGAATATTTAGAGCTTTATCTTTTGGATATCGGGGTCGACGACCGTAAAGGGACGAGTTACAAATTGTAAGTTTCTAATTTTTTTTAAATATTTATTTATACGTAGAACGTGCGTAAATGTGTTTTCGATTCGGTTTTATTAACATACACGTAAACCTTGTGCTTTATATGGTATGGTTCAAATTAAATGTCGCCTTATCGGTACGTACACGTATAAACAATAAGAATTGTCGATTCAATTATTCAATTATTTCGATCGAACTGCATTTTCTTAAAAAAATTACCCTCTACACGTTATGTATATTGTAAAATGTTTAGGAAATTTTGGTAATTGTTTCCGTATATAGGTGATAAAACTTTCAAAAATAATAATTAGAAGACCGTCCGGCATAAAAATAGTATCGGGGGTGGCGCCAACCGTGTACGAACTCGATGAGCGCTAAGTATAAATTACACAACCTTTCAAAAGTTTTGCATCCCCTACGTATCTGTAAACTGATTATACATAGATGTTTTTAAAGTTTATGATTTTATAGTACAACACTTCATTATACAATAAAATCCAAAAATTGTAATTTTCAGCGGTTTATTTAAAAAAAAAATTAAGAAATGTTACATTAACGCTAATTAAGGAAATTGCCCGAAACAAAAATAAATGAAAATCGGTTTAAATTACGAAAATTAATACAACGTGTTGCCTCTTCTGCTGTTTATACAGGCCCGTGTCCTATCTTGCATTGATGAAATACCAATCTTCGTGAGCAGTGGTAACACGGAGACGTCCACTTCGAGGTAAATCAGAAACATTTCCCGATTCTTATTGAACGCGAAACGGCACTACGCACAATATTTAAAGTATCCCTTATTTCATGACGCGACAGCCCTTGCTCGCGCAAAGTCACGATCCTCGTTCTGTTTAAGTCAGAAATTCTGTTTCTGGGCATTCTGAGTAAGTAAATCATGATCATTAATTAAAAAAAGCAAATTTTGTGAATTTCACCTCAATATCAATATTTTTAAAAATTTAATTCTCAAATTATAAACGTCTGTTCACTTACAAATAATTGCCAAATCGTGGAAAGCCTACTTAAAAAAAAGTTCAAGAATAATGGAAATATAGGGGGGGGGGGATGCAAAACTTTTGAAAGGTCGTGTATTTCAAACACAGTGCCTTATATTTACTGATTTTACAATATCACGCGTCCGCTATTAATAGGGGTTCGAACAGAATGATTGACAGGACTAATTCTACATCGGACGAACTCTACACCTTTTCCTGCTGTATTTCAAAATTTGTAAATTTAATTTCAGAAAGCGTCATTTGTACTTCATTTTAGTGAATTTGATTTCAGAAAGCGTCATTTGTCATTTCAGAAAAAGTAAATTATATTTTTGTATTGTAATTGTTCGTCTTAATTATAAAGTCCTGCAAAAAATATCATTCTTGTACCGTCGGATGCTACATAGACGAACCAAACTTTTTTAAAGAATAACATTTTTCGATATGTCGTACTGTTTTGTAGTTACGACAGTATAAACGGGGAAAAACGCAAAATTGAAGTGAACTTTTTACCAGTTCGAACTGAGGTATCGGCCACGAAAGTTATTTTTCTCCATAAGAGCCCGTGTATTTTGCGTTTTTTCAAAATTTTTTAAACGACCAATTCCACAAAACCAGTTACAAATTTTACGACAAAAAAAAGTTCACGTTGCCTTCTGTATACGTACGCTGAATAACTCTTTCGCTGAAGATAGTGCCCTTTTTAACTGGACGATTTTTAACGGCTTTTGGCTTTTTAAATAAACAAATACACCCTTTCGATTTGTCGAGGTTTCATCTTGTAACCCTGACAGCCCCTCGAAAGTCATTTTGCGGAGTTTCGAGCACTCTACCATAAACAACGAACCGCTATATACTACCGATTCTGTCTAACTACAAGAACTGGCGAGAAAATGCTTAATCGGAAAAGTATGGCAAGAGAATTTTGTACGCAATACGTGAATCGCATACGCGTATCCTCGTCTGAAACAGGCCTAAACGACTTTCGCCGGACATCTGCATTAAAAATCGCCTATCTGGCGTTAACGTGTTTTTGTAAAAAAAAAATCGTTGCGCCCCCCCTCCGACGCTAATTCAAACGCATCGCCCGAGAAAACGTTACAAACATCCATAAAATACCCAACTGCACGTAACTCCTGGCGTCCTAAATATTCAGTAGAATCGAATACCACTTTCGTCGGAACATCCTCCCAGCGTTTTATTTTTCCGAAACTTCCTAAACAACCGGTAAAGCTTTACGAGCGCGAGAACGAAAAAAAAAAAAGAAGAAAACCTCGGTTTACGTTCCGCGGGCGCGCTTCCCTTCGCAAACTGCTTCGTTAATCCGGAATCGTCGGAATGGCCCGTCGAATGCATAATTAAACAAAAACGAGTCACCTCCATCCGCGTCTTCCGAGTTTTGCGCAAACAATAAAAAAATGATCGTAATGGCTTTCGATCTTTCCCATCCCACGGCGACCGGCCCCTAATCAATGAACTCGCTGCGTCGTCAAGAAAGAGAAATTTATCTTTGTTGTTTCTGATGCAGAAACCCATTCGTTTCCAGGTGGCAGCTTGCCGCCGCCGCCGTTGCACGCACGTGGTTTTTCGTGCGTACACAGGTCGAGTGCAACAATACCGAAATGATTATTATTACACGCAACTGTATTAAGTCGGAGTTAATCCACTTAGTACGTGACGATGTTTAAACAAGTTGCGAGTGGATTCGGGTTCATTTGAATAGCTAAGCCGGGGAACGATGTCGAATAATAACCGTTTTAGGGGCCCTTCGTTTACGATAACGAAGCAATTTATGGTTAAATAACCGTCAGCGTACGTCTGGACGATGTATACGCGCGCCCGTCGCGGATTTTCCGGACTAATAGTATCGCGACCGGCGATTCGTTACTTAAACACGTCGAGCGAGTCCGGACTGGGTATTCTTGTCAGACTTTGGCTAATGAAATTCTTGCAAATCTGTAAAACGTGTTGCAAAAGACAAACGATGACAAATGGCGCTTGTAATTACTTTAACATGCGTTCATGCTAATGGCGCCGGTTACGAAATAGGGGCGGGGTGGGGGGAACTCCGGCACTGGAGGTACACCGAATTAAAGCGAACGACGAGATAATATCCCCACGACCTTTTAAATGTAACTACTAAATGTAAAAACGAAAACAACGATCCGGTTAACGAAATGCGTTAATTATCGCGAAACACGCGAACCGCATATTAGACTCGACGCCGCACCGTGCGTCGATAAACCGAAATTCGTATATAAATAACTTCAAATTCACACGTTGTTTCTCCCGAGGAAAACGGACGTCGTCCCCGCTCTCCCTCTCTCTCTCGCTCACTTTCTCTTCACTATTTACACATCCCGCGAGCTTAAAAACTCCCTAATTTTTCCGTCTTGTTTCTTTAACGTATTCCGTCGAGAATAACGCGTTCGTGAATGTAAACGGCGTGTCATAATACAGACCAATCTTGCGGAAAGAGAAAAATAATTGGGTTTTTTGCCGTGGGCTATTAATTTCTATCCTCCCGCCCTCCTGCCCCTATTCTTTGTACTACATACGTTCTCTCAATTTTGAACGAAACTCTTTCGATAGCGCGAGTGGAATTGCTTAGTTTTTAAACGTAGATATTTTTTGTACCCCGCCTCACATGCGTACATGTCAAAACGGCAAACATCCGTCATTCCAACGCACAGTGTAAAACGTGGCAGAAAGTCAAAAATTGAAATATCATATTTATTCGTTTAAACTAAATCATCTATGGATGTTATACAATTAAGTAATTACTGCTATCATCACATATTTTTATACGAGGTCTGACCAATAAGTAACGAGACTAAGTCCATAAAATACGTATATTTAAAAATTAAGGTACATCGATGTGATCCCCTTCAAAGTACTCCCCTCCTACAACTACACACTGGTTCCAACGTTTCTTCCAGCTTTCGTAACATTTCTGGAAGGCTTCGACTGGAATGTCCTGGAGCACCCTCGTCACGGCAGTCTGGATGTCAGTTATGGACTCAAAATGCGTTCCTTTCACGGCCAATTTTGTTTGGGGGAACAAGAAGAAGTCACAGGGTGACATATCCGGCGAATAGGGCGCTTGCGGCAACACCGCGATGTTTTTAGAGGTCAAAAACTGCGACACACTGAAGGCACGATGGCACGGAGCATTGTCTTGATGAAGGATCCACGTTTTGGCAATCTCTGGACGGACTCTAATGACTCGTTTTCGCAGCCGATCGAGTACTTTCAGGTAGAAATGTTGGTTAACGGTCTGCCCAGGTGGTACAAACTCTTTGTGCGCGATTCCTTTGCTGTCAAAGAAGCAAATCATCATCGTTTTCACTTTTGATTTGCTCATTATCGCCTTTTTCGGTCTGGCTGCACCAGGAGACAGCCACCGTTGACTTTGCCGTTTTGTTTCGGGATCGTACTGAAAATACCAACTTTCATCACCAGTAAAACACGATCGAGAAGAGTTGGATCAGCTTCAACCTGTTGCAGACACTCCTGTGAAATGGACATTCGCTCGTGTTTTTGCTTCGCCGAAAGGTTCTTCGGTACCATCTTTGCACACAGCTTTTTCATGGACAAATCATCGCTTAAAATTTTGCTGACGGTTTCTCGTTTCAAATTAAGTTCATCGGCCAACATTCGAATGGTTAGCCGCCGATCTTGATGCACGAGAGTGCGCACGCGCTGAACATTGTTGTCAGTTCGAGCTTCAACCGGCCTCCCACTTCGCGGTTCATCCCCGACGCTCTCACGACCATTTTTAAAATCTTTATGCCATCGAAACACCTGAGCACGATTCGGGGCTTCATCACCGAACACTTTGACCAATTTACCGTACGTTTCCGTAACAGAATCGCCGAGTTTAACGCAAAATTTAATCGCGTACCGCTGTTCAATATTACGTCGTTCCATATTCGTGACACGTTGTCGAAAACACAACACAGCTGAAGAACTAACGAACGTACGAAAGTCGCGAGCACATGTATCGATAGAGGAGGGATGGGAGATTAACCGACCGAAGTTTCAGGTTCGCAGTGTTACCACAAGCGTGTCTAAAAATCAGTCTCATTACTTATTGGTCAGACCTCGTATAGTAGAGGCAGAACTGGCAATTCAGATAAACTCGTATGAATTGTTTATTACACGTCTAAATAGTTGTTCTGTTCTTCGTTTAGTTTTATATAGATAATTAATACAAAAGTGAGTCGAAATCGAGATGGATGCAAAGTCTACAGATTCATAAACTTATTTAATAAGTTATTGTTCGTTACATTAAAAAAAATGTTGATCGTAGTATTAATAAACGCCGATTATAGACTGTTATTTCGTTGGCACAATAAACTCTTGTTTGTTTTAACGAAACATTATGTATACAGTTTTAATTGCTTTATCACGGGATTCATTAATGTTAAGAATCAATATTCATTGATATATTGAACATTTTTACAATGTAAGAATGAATATTTTTATTACATATACGAATTCGCATAGTAATTCCCATTAACAATCGGTGCAATATTCATACGTTGTATTAAAGTTTTATATTATTAACTAAGCAACTACACGTTTTATCAATCATTGATTAGAATCACAGTCTCCATGTATGGTTGATAAGTTAATTCAACGTTGGTTAAGATTGTGGCGTAGCGGTAACTAGCAGACAGAATAATAATAGGAATTGTCGAAAACCAAAAAGAATTAATAAAGCTGTTTAAAAATAATTACGTTGATTTCATATAAAAGTAACCCACAAGATAATGAATTTGTTCCACGAGCCAAACATTTTTTGACAATATTAATAACTCGCGTATGTTTATCGAAGTGTGTCGATATTTCTGTAAGGTATGTATAAAATAAATTTATATAAATAAAGATACATATGAGCTACGCTTAAACTTTCATATTGGTTTTGTTGTAGCACAAAATGTTTTGAAAGTTATTAAACGACATCACATTGAGAGACTTTTAAAAAATTTTGATATGGGAACACAAATTTTGTTTGAACATAATCTCAAAGAATGGCGACAGTCAATTGGAATACCATCGATTGATTATTGGAATGCTTTTCGCAATGAGACTGCAATGAGTTTGAGTAACCCTCCATCTTCGAGATCCTCATGTTCATCTATCAGGACACCCACACCACATGCAGACAAACTGCGGTTCGCACCTTATACGTTAAGATCTTCAAGTCCAAATGATAACATTTCGATCAAATTAGCAAATATTTTGAATGAAACTGTAAAAGGAACCATGTTGGTAGACTATTATAAAAAATGTTCAAAATTTCATGACGATCAAAGAAATTTAATCATCATCACAATTGCGCAGTTTTTTGAAGAAAAAGGTTTACAAATGACTTTAGCTACAAGCCACCGACTAGAGCAAGAACTTTTAGAAAGATTCCCCAACGAAAAATTGGTAAAATTCTTAGTGTTTCAACACCGGAATTTTTTAAAAAGTTTTTATTCCAAGAGTATTACAGAACAAGCAAACGAGGAAAAATATATAACAAATTCTGTAATTTAAAAACAACATTTAAAACTGCGGTTTCCAACCATGTATTGCCGCAAACACAAAAAAAGGTCGCACAAGAGAGAAAGTCTAGATATGAAAAAGATTTTGGTAAGTAATTGTACTGTTTGTATTTGTACAATATAATTTAATGTACTTTGTTTTCGGTACCGGAAGACGACGTAGAGAGTTGCATAAAGGCTTTAAAATACGATAATTTAAGCATAGAAAAATTTGATAACTGTTGGAAGGCATGCGTGCACTCAATACCGCTTACAGCAAATTAAAGCGCTTGGCAATACCGCTGCTATAATGGACCATTGGCCGTTTTATAAAATCCCATCAGGTTTTAGATTGGTAAATATTTTTAATTCGCAATTACTTCGAACATAATTAATTTTTATCGTGTTACAGATTGATATGGATTTTAAAATTGCCTTTGAAGATGCCGAAGATGGCCTTCTTAACAAATGGCAATATTATTATTGTTATTCACCTGTATAGTTATAATTCATTACATCAATAATTTTGTGTATGAAATATAATAATTTGATACACGTTAAGTCAATAAATTCCGTTATTAATAATAATAAGTGTTCATTAATACAATAAAACGTCATAACTGAATAAATGAAACAAAATCATTCAGGCTACGAACGCGCGTTTATTCACACAATGAATATTTTATTGGTTAATAAATCCAGTTATAAGTAAATCAAACATGTTTCATTGGTTTAATGAAAGCGATCTTTGGACGAGTTTTAATGCTGTTTTTCATTAATTCAATGTACGTTTTCGTTGTATATGTCAACTTTTGGTTTAGTGTAACGTGCCTAATTTCATTTATTATAATTAATCTATTTTTATAACTAAATTTCATTTCTTTCATGTCACTAAATTAACTAGTCGTTGACTTTTAGTTTACTATCAAGCTGTATCAGGTTACTTTTTTGCATAAAAGTATAGCTAATACATACAGCTACTGTATAATAAAAAAAAATACTGCGACTTTTTGCGACATTTGAAGATAATGGGTCTATAAGACAAAGCTTACAGCCGACTCTGTGTTTATTGCAAAATAATTTAAGTAAACTTCGACCGATTTTAATATTTTAAAGTAACTTTCCGTTCTTCCCTATTCATTTTCAATTGTAGAAGTAGCAGAAAGCCCCGAAAAACTTCAAAAATTTTACATGTTTTTTGTCAGTGTTCTAAAATCGCCGAATTAGTAAACTGTTTAGTTTCCCACAAAAAAAGTTGAAGCAATTTTATACGGATGTTTTATATATGCTCGGGGAGAGAAATATTTTTCGATATACAGATGAATCGTCTCCCGACAAAGTGGAAACAGAAAGTGTTTCTTTTTCATCAGACAACTAAAATACACTTTTTTCTATTGTAACTGTAATTTTATTTTAATTTTACGATTAGAATAGTTTAATTACAATAGAAAAAGATACCTGATGAAAAAGAAGAAGAAACATTTTCTGTTTTCTCTGTTTCCTTTTATTAGGCCATCTTTTATTCAATTATTAATTTATTTTTAAAATTACTTACGAAGATTTTGTAAGAGTTTGTTTTGTGAAAGTTTCTGAACAGTTTAATAGAAGTAGTATTTTTGATTTTTTTAATAAGATAGTTTTTTGAGTACGTACGTTATATAATAAATGTAATTTTTTTGCTTGATAAACTTTGTTTTCAAAATAAGTCGAATATTCTACAAGCAATACATTTTTCCTACTGCGATAAAATTTTTAGTTTAGTAAACCCAATTTCAGAGATATATAAATTTATATGTATAAAAAATATTTATGGAATTTCTCTTGCGATCAATAAAAATAATAGTTTACTATGAAATGTTCGAAAAACATTGTTCTCAAACAATATCTACTCGCCCATCACAACTCATGTTGTTCGACTGTAGTTCAAAAACTGACGATTATATAACTTTTTACGTATTACATTTTTTATTCGATAGGTCCTAAATTACAACATATGTGATAACCAATCATATTTTCTATAAGATACAATTATTGCGGGGTATTTTTATTTTAACTTTTTTAAGCCCTTTATCTATATTTATTTTTAAAATAAAACTTGTAAAATATTATAAATAATCTATATTTATTCAATCCAATTTATTCAATTAAACAGTTACATAAATTAAAATAGTTTCTGCCACGTTTTACGGTATTCCGCCCCCCTGTGCGACGGGATGCCGAATTAAACATTCAAGTTTTTCCCTTCGAATTGTGCAGGGACGCGATCGGCGGCGCGTCAGTTTTGCCCGCGCATAAACGCGCACGGTTTACAACGAACGTCGGATTAAACGGCGTTTTAGACTTTTGACTGACACCGAAACCCCACCGAACGTCGCCCAGGAGACCCCCGCGACTACTCGCCATAGTTTTAACTTTATATAATAGATAAAGTTGCGGAAAATCTCTACAGCTAAATCGCGAAATCGTACAAACTCTCGCGCGTCTGGATAAATGCGGAAACGTGGCGGAATAAAACGAAATCTACGTCCGACGTTTGAATTATATAAGCCGAGAATTATTTAAAGCGTCAACCTTTGAAAGTTTCGCGAAAGATTGTCGCGAATTATTTAAATGCGCGTTAAAATTAAAGATCGCGTCGCGTTTCGTGAACGTTCCAGGGACTACATATATACAGGAGGGGTGGGAGGGGGTTACAAAAATTGACAAAAACAATTTGCAAAAGATGTTCAAATATTTTTCCTTCGAGATCTCGCTCGGTTTAACGGGGAAATATTGACCATCTCTAATTGTGTGACGTGTGCTCATTTTCACGTGTTCCACGACTAGTTCAAAAGTTCGACGTTTTCTTCGAGGTGTCGCCATAAAAACTCCACCGGATTGAGGTAGGGGCGACCTCGGGGGACAAGTAATTGACGCACCCCTTCCAATCCACCGATCGGGAAGAGTAACGTTCAAGCAATTACGCACTTGCACATTATAACGAGCCAGCTAGCGCTCCATCGTGCTGATGCCAAGAAAATTAACAACACCATTGGGCATGCGCGGGGCCAATTATGTTTGCTAACCAGCGTCTTTGAAACGATCTTTGACGGAACCACATCAACGGTGAAGATTGCGTCATTATTGTGTCTTTTCTGGTTTTATATAGGTTTTATTTATATAATTTAACACACAAATGCAATAAACGAATTTGAACTGTCAACTCAATATAATTCTAATAATAATTGCACTCTAGAAAAAACTACACTCTACGTAACATTTATAATGCCCGCTTGAGTAAATAAAGTCACGTCCGCTCCAAAGACGGTTTTTGACGAAATACGGATCGCGATTTGTTCCGTCCAGAGACCATCTACAGAAAATGAGGCGTCCCATTAATTGCCAGGTAATACGATCGACAATTTCCAAAATTTGTTCTTGTCGATCAATTGCACGCGCCTCTGGATGCCCCGAGGGTTTTCTTTTTGGATTTTTTGTTCGACGCGTCCAATAACTTTGGCTCCAAGACGACGTCGCAGTGACCGAAAAACGGTTTTCACCTAGAAATCTCGCGAGCGAGCGATCGCATCGAAAAACATGCCTCGCAAAGTCGTACCTAGAACCAACCGATGTACCTACAGATGTACAGTCGTCGCCAATTTTCTGGTCTCGTTTGGGGAAGAAACGCCTCTCGGAGACCCTCGAGTCGCGGTATTTAATTGCAAAAGAAATCAGTTGACGTAGTAAGGTGTTCGAGCATTTTCACGTTCTCCGAACGTGTCAGGGGAGTAGGCTGTGACAATGCAGAAGCAAATACTGGACTTCGGGGAACGACGACGACATTATTTAAATTCAGATACGAAGCGCTACACTATAGTTTGTCTATTCGCCTAACCTATGCAGTGGATATAAACAAATACGTGCGGAGAAAGCACGATCGGGATTTCGCCGATTTAAACGGGGTCGCGAATGTGAGGTACGTTAACTTGGCCCCTCCCCACTTACAATTTTAAGAAAAGGCGTTTTGCCCTAAACGCACAATAGCTAGCGCCCAAAAATTAGAGCTAGCGCCATAACGGTTACGCCGTAAAACGGTATTACAGTTGGGGGGGTGGACAAGTTAACGCTAGCCCACTTATCGTCAAATTGCAATTTTTTTCGAAACTTTACAACGTTCATGTCTAAAAATATCGCGAACCTCTTTAATTGAAAAGCGTTAGTGATATTTTTAGACATGAACATTTATTAGTTAATCGACGTTTCTTAAAATATGTTCTGCGGAACCTTTTGTTCTACCTATAAAGTGTCATTGTAGGGGAGACCGGGGCAGAGTGGTCATATTTGGAAACAATTTGTTCTATTTTGAAACAAACAACATATAATAAGATGACATATGTTGCTCAATACTTAACAGACATTTGTCTACTAAATGACGTTACTAGTTTTACAAAAAAACATACTTATTCATTGTTTACAGATATTTAAAAAATATATGCATAAGTGACCACTGTGTCCCCATATACGGGGTACACTGGTCACGATAAAGGGGTACAATGGTCACTATTTTTTTATAAAAGAGCAGTTTGATTTCATAAACTACACTTAAACAGCAAACTTGAAATTAAAATATAAAGTCTAAATTAATTAATAATACCTATTTAATATAGTTATACAAGGGTGTTAGTGAATTAACATCGCGGAAAAAAATTACGGGTAGGTAAGATTAAAACAAATAAAAAAACCTAAATAATTTTTTTTCATAAAATCAATAATTTTCGAGTTATTGCTATTATTAATTTGATAATCGTCTTACTCGGGTATATTCCCTTTAAAGATTTTTAAGAACTCCGAAAGTAAAACTGACTGTTGGGTCGGCAGCTAAAACATCTGTACTCTTTAATTTATGGCCCCCGTTGTAGGAGAGTGCAGATTGTTGTGAATATTTTCATTTATGAATGCAACTCCTATTTTCGGTTTACACGTAAAAGTTAGATTACTTTATTTAACATAATTAATAACATGTCTGTTTTTGAAACAGTTACGTTTAATATTGAGAGGTTTGAACTAAAAGGGGTGCTAGTACTGGTTTTATGATTTTGAGAAATTGAGAAATTTCGACGGGCTTTTAAAGTATAATTAAATGCAAATAGGTAAGTAGGTACTTTATTTTTTGGTTTTTTACCAAACATAAGGACAAAAGCAAAATTTAAAAACTAAACATTCCATAATGACACAATGAGTGTTAGTAACTTCCAGTGTTATTTCGAGTTTTTTCCCGTACATTTATCGAAGTACCGTTATCGAAATAGATTTTTATTTAACAAAAATTAATTAGAAATTTTATTAGAACAACACATGCAAATGTAAAAGTTTAAAGAGGAACTACTGGTTTAATTTCTCGGTCAAAAACACCCTCTGTCCCTCAAAAGTAAATTTGCTCAAATCAAAAAATGTTACTAATGTTACTTGGCGTTTCGTAAAAAAGCTGATTTTACAATTAACTTACGACATATACATAGACATATATTTATTTAAGATTCAATGCCAATAAAATAGGCACAGAGAACTAAAAAAAGCTAATTCTTAAAGTAAAAATAGCTCTTATTGCAAATATTTGATTATTTCGGTTTTTGTAACGAAGCTAGCAAAATAGAAATCGGCGCTTGCTGACGCTAGGTGTCAACAATAATAATCCGTAAAAAAATCAAGAAAATCTAACACGAAATTTTTCGTTAACTTGCCCCCCGCCCCCAATTGAAATGCGAATAGTTACTAAACCAATTTGGCGCTAGCTTTTTGCGAAGTGGCGCTAAAGAGCGCAAGGTCTATTCTACTTAATGCGCCCTTTAAACATTTAAAATTCGAAATGGGGGGGGGGCTAGCGTTAACTTGGCCGCCCCCAAATGTTTTTCGAAATATTTCGGTTTCGGTGGTGGCGCTAGCTAAACTGAATGTGGCACTAGCTGGCGCCAGGTATGGTCGACAATAAACGACAAAAAAAATTAGAAACTCAAAAGTACTTGAAACCATTAACTTGCCCCCCTCCCCACCTTCGACCTACAATAACTTCAGAACCAAAATAGCGCTAGCTTTTTGCAAAGTGGCGCTGAAGAGCGCTAGGTCTATGCTATCTAATGCGCCCTTTAAACGTTTCAAATTCGCAATGGGAGGGGGCTAGCGTTAACTTGCTCCCCCCCCCCAATTGTAATACCGTTTTATGGCGTAATCGTTATGGCGCTAGCTATTGTGCGTTTAGCGCAAAACGCCTTTTTTAAAATTGTAAGTGTGGGGGCAAGTGAACGTACCTGTGAATGTGCACGTTACGGAACCCCCTTTATTTGACGCAATCTACGAGCGCGACGTCTTCTTCAATTATTTTCCTAACATGCCGATTTATTAGTATAATAGCATAGCGGCGATGCTTCAACCTCCGATATTCGCGCAAGGGTCGGTTCTAGGTAAACATTGCTAATAATCTTTCTTTTAGATAATTTTATAAGGAACATTTTTCGTTTGAAAATTTTTTCGATGTAATCGCTCGCTTACGAGATTTTGTCGAAAAACCCCTTTTTCGGTCACTATTTTCCAAGACGACGGACTTTCCTCAAGGGATATGATGCAAATTTCCTCGTCAAATCGTATATTTCCTCTACTGAGACGGAGGTGTATCGGTCGCGTACGTGTAAACTGTACATAGCACGTTTACAATTCCGTTAAATTAACTGCCGCTGCAACTTCGGCGGTGACTTCTGGTTGTGTTTGCGGTTGGGGTTGCAACTTCGAGACATCCGTATCGTTAGCTCTGACAGTTATAGCAGCAGCCGCGCTTGCAAATAATTTCAACTTAATACAACTAAATTGGACGGTTAATTAGATATTACGATAGTTTTCGAATATACGAAAAGGTTATCTGGTAGGTGTATCGCGTTCGAATGTCGGACAACGTTTTCGCTTAAGATAAAGTGACGCGTGCATATAAAAATCGATGGGCGAGCCCCCCCCCCATTGGATTCTGCGTTATTCGAACTAAGCCGACAATAAAATACCTAATTACGATAAAAGCCAAGTCTAACATAAGTTGTGTAGCAGGGAACGGTTGCTTTAAAAGGGCGATTTTCGTACAAAACAAAGCATAAAAACATCGTCATTTTCGTTCGAGCAGAAATTAAAAAAAGAAAATTGTTTATCAATCTTTGAATAGGATCTTGCGCGCTTTTGATATTTTTGAGGCGTAATTAAAACCCACATCGACGCGAGGAGCAAACAATAATGTCGTGCTTCGTTTTATAACGAACGGTAACTTGACAAATTAATTAACTAGTCATCGATTAAATTTGACGGCTCGTTAATTGTAATATCACTTTTCCATACAAAAACACAATAGCGTAATCATTATCTTAACGCTCTAATAACTCGTCGAGCTTTAGAATCGTAAATGTTAATTTATATCTACTTACGCACTAAATAAATGAAATTTCGAGTTTTTAATCGTTTCCTGGCTAACGTCGCCGACAAAACTTACATCAGATATGCGTATCGCGGCGAAGTGACTCGTCCTGAGCTTTGCTCCCCCGTTCGAGGAGACGTCTACCTACGTGACGCCATCTATAATTCGTAAAATTTCCCGGCCGCAACCCCGAGCCGTGACTGAAAATAAACTCGACGTTTCGCTCCCGGCCGAACGAGAAGTTTTATCTGGAGAAGTGGTCGGCGGTCGTTCTTTTTTTTTTTTTTGCTAGGATCTTTACTCGATGTAAGTGCCTGCACGAAGAAGCGAAACAATCTTTTAAAAATGGGGCGCGCGCGGTTAATGACCAGCGAATGTTTGCGAAAAAAATAATATTTCCCCCGTCTGTTTTTCCACGCGACTTCTAAAATTATATTTGCGAATTTTCTCGTTTACGTTTAAGCCTTTGTAAAAAGTGAAAATATCGACATAGGTATTACGCAAATACGAATTTAATTTATTTTTATTCGTTACGCGCGAACAAGGGCTGAATGTTATTTTTAGTCGTTTTTGATTTTTTTTGGTGTACTTATTGACAAACATTGTTCGAGAAAGCCGTATTTTTGTGTTTTAACATCGTGCGAGCGCATACATATTTATTAAACTCAAAATAAACAAAAGTTATTTAAATGGAAGAAAATCGAATTCGAATTAAAAATTCGACTACCCTCTAGCGGAATAAACGTTTGCGGCATTTTTGTTAGCGAACGTTTAGTAGACATATAAAATCTTTAACGAGCACACAACAGTATTTTTAGTTTATTATCTACGACGGTTTTGAAATTTTTTTCGGAAATCACGCGCACTCGATCCTTACATCTCGCGCGTAAAACGCGCTCACATTTCACAACGTGTTACGGCTAAAATTTAAAATATCACAACACGATTTAAAACATATTGCTATGATACGGGAGACCAACAATAAAAATACGAGAAATAAAATAAAATAGGAATAAAAAGATCAGAGAGATAATAAAAAATTATGAAGGGTTTGTGAAAATTGAGAAATGTAAAAAAAAATTAAAAAAAATTAGGGGAATGAATAAAAATTGTAAGGGAGAAATTAAGAGGGAATAAAAGTGTAAAAGACTGTAAATAAAAGTGACAGAGGAGTGAAGGAAGTTGGAGGGAGCGTGGATGGAAATGAAGATTGGAAGTGTTGAAAGAAAAGAACAATAAAAAGGACGAGAACTATTGAATAATTATAAACAAAGCAAGGAGGAACTGAAATAGAAATAGTATAAAATTAAGATTAGATAAGATAGTTTAATATAAATAATTAATAACTTAGAATTAGTTTAAAAATAAGTGTAGATAATATAATAATAATAATATTCAAATAACCAAAGTGGGGTTGTTATATATTATATATGTTTGTATGTATTATATATGTTATATATAATATATTAACTTTTTTAATCAATGTCTGACAACTGTGTTGTTTAAACTCGATCTACGTTGTCCATAGTTATATTTTTAATTAAACATCTCCCATCAATTTGTAATTGTCCAAAGGCTGTTTTACAATCAAAAAATTTCGTTAATTAAACTTATTTCTAACCGACAGTTTTTGTTATTCTTCATAAATGTCGATATTATTTGACAAAACCGGTCGCGATTAAGTACCTAACGATAAGTTAGATTTAATTGATTTAATACAGTTATACGGGACGGCTCAAAATCGCACTATCATTTAAAATCCAAATAATTTTATCGTTATTTATTTATTAAATTACCTAATTTGGTAGATAAGTGTGCATAATAATAGGGTAAGTCGAGGATAGATAGTCATAATTTTTCTTTTTGCTTCTAATTCTAAAACTCTTCCGTCAAATTTACTTAAATTTTAGTCATATAATACCTACGCGCAGACATTTAAACGGAACATTTAAAAAAAAATTACTATATATGACGTCATAAAAAAAATATCAATAGTCGGCTCAACGAAATTTATAATAGAGAAGTTTTTTCAATTTTTTTTTATTTTTCGCTAAAGTGTTGTTTTAAATTTAGGCCGTTCCTTCCAAATTGCCGTTTTTATTTTACTTCACGCCCTGCTAATAAATGGGATTTGTCTAAACGTCGGCAGCTGCTGTTGTTGTTGCACTTTTTTTGGCAGATTTCCTTTGTTGCCACTCGAAAACGTTCGTAGTCGGTAGGGTCGACTTCGAATTGTTCGAGTGACGAAATACGTGCCGTTGAAAATAATTGCGTCAGCTTCGCGCATTCTAATACTTGTGTTATTTTTGAACGCGTTCACATTAAAATATTAATAGTTTAATTTGATCTGTTATTTAACTTGACATTAACATACGAGATGATTTTTTTTGTTTTGTTTGGAATCAGCCGACTTTTTTGTAGGGACACTGTTACCAAAATTTCAAGCATTTTGCTCTTTGAAATGTTAATCTTTTAAAGAACGTCAATTTAATTTAGAATGGAACAATGTCCCAAGATTTTCATAAGATATAATCGAATTTAAAAAAAAAAACAAATTCCTGTTCAAAAATAATTGGATTCAAAAGTAAGCCATCTCTCTTGCCGGAGTTCTCTTTCCCATAAAACCATTTTCAATTTTTTCGGCGGATTTCTGTTGGTATCACTTGATAAATTCAATGCTTTTTGAGCTATTCCTTTTCGAAAAATACACGCAATTTCCCTATGTCGCTAAAACGGGATAGATAGCCGTAAGTAATCATTTTAATTGATTTAACCGAATTTTTTTCGCGATACATTTTGGTTCGAATAAAAAAAAATATTATTCAGGTCGATAGGCCTATTATATCGGGCCACGAACGTGAAAAATCATGTAGTCATGTTTAGCCAGAGTAACGAAATTTGTGGCCAAAACTTGTTTAGCTAAAAATCCATTAAAACCTAAATCACTTCTAAACTAACAAATTTCGTCTGACATATATGCATATTGAGGTCCTCTATCGTCCTGGGCCGGCTGGTCCGTCCCTAGTTAAACGCCCTGTATAATTCCAGCCGAATTTAGGAACACAGACGACGCGGATGATTTATGCGACGCGATGTCGACGGGGCAGGCCGAATTTATGTTCAAAAGTTGCGGCCGCAAAGTAACTTCGTTTGTTTTCTTCTTTTTTTTTTAAGGGGATAGTAGACGGATTTGCAGTGTTACTTAAAACTTAATAAATCTAAAAGATGAACATCAACGAAACTTTTTTTTTATTATAAACGTGATTATAAAAGTTTATTCTTGCTCTTACATATATTAATTTTTATTCAAAGTGATAAACAAAAATAATAGGTTTTCCGGTATTTTTTTGAAAAATAATTTCAATATTCACTTGTTCTTTTTGCAGTCCTTTTTTCAGGCTGAGAAGTAAAATTAGCGCGTACACTTCAACAGTTTCGTATTTAGAACGATTTTAATTAATGTTGTTAATAAAAAAATGTAGTTTTTCGGTGTTTAAATCTAATTGATGAGAGATGAACTTCTGAAGTTTTAATATAACTTTCTAGTAACTATAACACATACTTTAGAACAGCAACGGTCATCTAAAACAATTTAGAAATTAAGAAATTATCGGTATATTCTTATTATTTTAAAAATATTCTTTAAAAAGTTTCTCCTTGACCGTTCTCGTCGATATGAAGAAGTAAAGTTGAGAATTCAACTTTTCATTTCTGCAAATTTTTTAAAACTAACATTTCCCAAAAAAACCTAAAGTATCTTTATTGTTTCGTGCCAAAGTAATTTATAATCATTGGTGATTAATTTTTAAATCGTATTTTATAAATTGCCAAATCTTTATCATGATAGTCAAAAAATGAATCTGGCAACGATGTTAAAAATAAATAAAACGGCACCCACTTCGCTTTTTCGTACATTACAAATTAAGATATTTTTAACAGTTAATCTCACAATAATTAAGTAATACAATCTGAACATTTTCTGTTTCACTTGATTCGTTATAAGTAGATAGAGAGACTAGATATTGACTTTCTGTGATATTGATATTGTGTTTCTGTGTTTCTGCAGACCACTACTGCCGGATATAGGTATTTGAGATGTTTGCCAATTCTAACATACAGTTTTTTTCTAACAACTTTGTTAAAAGTAACAATAGATTTTTAGTTATTTTTCCCATGTCCTCTGAAGGGTCTTCTGCAACGTACTGGAAAACTTATGCGTCATTTTGTGAACACCCTGTATAGTAGTTCTGTCGTACCTATTTCCAATTTCAATTATGTATTTGATGTTTTATATTTTTATAAGAAATTGAAATGACCAGTTTATTAAAACACAACGATTTAGAGCAACAGCTCCCCCTAAGGGAGCACGAAATAACAAAAGGGTAGTCGCGAAGACATTTTAAAAAGACAAAAGCATAAAAAAGTATCAGCAGCAAAAATGTAGATATAAAAAAATATTGAGGCGCCAAAAATCTTTGGAAGAGGGACGCGATTAAAACTGTTGGAACTGTTTTGGAAAGTTGGGTCACAAATACTAAAAGGTCGAGAACCGTTGGGTTAGAGTATTGATATCACCATGGGCACTAATTCTCGGTAATACTTTTGTATAATACTAACGATTGTATACTCATAACAATAGATAATCCTGTGAAATAAACAGGTAAGACGCATTTTCACGGAACGTTCGGCCTGCGGCGATATCAATGCGTAACATATAAAATATTCGAACCAATCATGTTGCTTTTATAATAAATAAATTTAAAAAAAAATGTAGCTTTTATTAGCAAATTTTGCAAGTTATTGAAATTCTTTGCTATGTTGAAGTCGACTTTGTAAATTAAATAATTATAATAAATAATTAATAAATTAAATAATTCTAGAATCTAAAAATACATTTATCTACTTGTAAATACTTTCAGTAACAATGAGAAGGGATTACGTTGAGGACCCATTTAATTGAAACCTTACTACCTGCTGTTTTTAGAAAACATCTGTATTAAGATATTAGAAATTTTGGTTGCCTATTATTACGAAGGATCGGTGGAACTACACTAGCGACATCGCAACGGCAATAGTTTTCATTACTCCGTCTACTATCCCCTTAATGTAGTTGCGCAAGAATCGTTGAATGTTTTTCTTTTATTCGCGACGGGCACGATGCGACGAGGAAAGTTAACCGCGGGAGCTTTTCGACGACGCCCGGATTCCGCGTAAAATTTCCCATTCGAAAGTTCGCGTACCGCGAAAGCCGCCCGTTTAAATAATAAACAAAACGAAAAAAATTAACGAGCACTCGAAGGGACACCGCGCCCCGCTTATTATCCGTGACGTTTCGCGAAGCGACGAGCCTTAATATGTGCGTGCATAAGTGTTAATTTTTGTTGTCGTCGCGTTTCGCAAAAACGACGTTTTACGATTTCGCCTGAGGCCACAACAATTCGGGCGGTCGCCCCCCACCCCCTCAGTAGATTTTCCTAATTTAATATTATCAACTTCGCAACTTCGCAACTATTTGTTAAAATTTTCACAATCCGACGAGTTCTGCGGCGAAGGAAAGTTTGCGAAACTTCATCTCGACAAAGGAACTAATAACAAAAAAAAGAAAAAAAAATAGGGAAACTTCTCGACGTTTATGGGAGTTTTAATTTGCGATAATTATAGTTTCCCTCGCATAATATCCTCGGTTGTTTTTTTTGCATGGGGCACTACCAAACAAACTTTTGGGAGGAGGCGTCGTTTTAATTAAGAATCTCCCAGACGAGCCGTAGACGTCGGCGTCGGCGGCGGTGATGGCAAGCGTTCGTCGAATTAATACGGATGTACCGAGCAAATGAAAACGCTGACCACCTTGGTCTCCCGGGGCCGCATTCATTATATCGGCGCTACCAGAAAAGGGACGGCCTAAAATTAAATTATTCCGATTCGTTACCGGCAATGGGCACGGTGCTCTCTTCGTTCCAAAGACGGAGGGAGCCGTTAATTGCGATTCCTCATTCATCGCGGTTTACGTTTAAGAACGGCGGAATTTTGATTTCCCGACGCGACGCCGGAAGTGCACTGTGCGCCGCACGCGTGGGGGGTGGGGTGGTGCAGAACTATTCGGCGGCGCGGCGCATTGCAGGGCCAATTAAAAATAGGATTAGTGGAGTCCCCCAGGACGAACTTCATTTGGTTTCGTTTGTTTAATTCGATTTACGGCGGCGGAGCGGCGCAATTCTCGCGCAGACACTAATATACGTAACTCGTCGGTTATTTCCATATTTATCCCGGCTAAATGAACGAAAACTAACGGGCGCCGTAATAAAGATGAATTATGGTCGCGATCGAGGAGGTTTTGGAGGTGAAACATCGAAATGCACTCAGCTCGTGACCGACCCGGATCTCTCTCCATATACATGCGGCCTAATGATGGATGTTCTGTCGAAAAAATCGATCGTAACGCCGATTTACACATCGATAATACCTACACATATGTGGCAAACGTCCCGACGATTCTGATAGCGTTGCTGGACCGAATTACGACGAGCATTTCGAACCGATTTAAAATTACCAGCACGTGTAATTTTCGCGAATAATCGCGAGCGTTCGTAATTTCATTTCGTTACTTCAACGAGACACACCGACAGCATTAAACGCCGCACGACCGATAGCCGTGACGCCAATTTAGTCTGATTTCGATTTCCGAGGCAATAAATCGCACATCGAAATAAGTCCTAAATTGCGACTTCATGACTCGTTATTAGATAACGATATCTTGTTTCCTGAGAACAAAATCGCGAAGCACTTCGAACTTTTAGTGATAATTACGACGCTGGAAAAGAAATCGGCGCACTTCTAATACTGATTCCGCCTGACCCGTTTATAGCGACAATCTAGTTGCTATGCTTGCGTTTACGATTTTACGGCGATCTTTACGGTACGATGTAACGTTAAAACGCGACTCGACCGTATGATCGTTCTGATAAATCCGAGTTACTAAATTCATTATATGTTGCGCGTAAATGCATCCAAGATTTTGCGCTTCAACGTAGAGACCGAATAAAAGCGTACGACGAGCAATTTTGAAAGTTTATAAGTTTCGTTTTCGCCGTCGTTGTCGGATAGTTCGCGAGCGTTTCTAGAAATATTGATTTAAAGTTACGTTCTTTTTTATGTAGGTATAGATAAGTATATAAATTCTTCTTTTTCCGTTGTAGACGAGCGCGATAGAAAAACGGCGAGACGCCAGTTTTCGTTTGATTTGTATTTCGAATGGAAATTAAACTGCACTCGGAATATAAAGTACTAGGACGCGAAGCTTCTGAATGCACCTCGTAGTATCTATAGATACACGGTGATTAATCAAGAATGGGCAATTTCTAGACATCAAAATGCGACGATTTAACACTTGCCGAGACCTTTTCAATACGTACGCATCTACACGCTGACTAAAACGCAAGTACTCCACTCAATGCTGAATTCGTTCTGACTCGTTAACTATGGCTTATCCAAACCTATAGCTTATCCAAACGTATATGATGTTCACGTCATCAATACAAGGTTACTAGATGATGACGCTTCACACAGTGCTGTCACCTCGTACATCATATTTTGACAGTTCTAATAAATTGTAGTCTTTCTTTATACCATCTAATATGTGCGCAAGTAAATCATCTATAGAATATGTCACTTTCCAAACTTTAAACCGAATTACAAATAAACAATCTAGTAACTTTTTGTCGATGACGTGAACATCATATAAGTTTGGATAAGCTATATATGCAATTCACGTCATCAAAAAAAAAGTTACTAGATTGTTTCTTTGTAATTCGGTTTAAAGTTTGGAAAGTGACAAATTCTATAGATGATTTACCCACACACATAATAGATAGAATAAAAAAATACTACAATTTATTAGAACTATAAAAATACGAGGTACAAGGTGACAGCATTGTGTGAAACGTCATCATCTAGTAACCTTTTATTGATGACGTGTTGCATATAGGTTTGGACGAAGTGTAAACTCGAATCATTGGCGCGGATCCGCGCCATCAGCATGTTGTAAAAGCATGTGGTGGCACGGATCCGCGCCATACGCTGTAAACGGTTAGAGATACAGTGGGTTCAAAGTACACACCGATTTTGATGAAAATTGCATTATAGTAACTACTACCCGATAGATGATGTTTGGTGAAAAAATTAACTGCCATAAAGACTTCGTTTACGTTTTATTCAATAAAGTTGGTGAAATGGCGATTTTCAAATTCATAGAGCTGTTATCAGAACGATTTTAGATATAGGTTTGAAATTCGTAATATTTCAATTTGAGGTTATTTTGCACATTTTAGAATTAAAAAAAAATTTCACTCATAGTTTTTGAGCACGGCCGCCATCTTGAATTTTTTTAAATAGAAACATGAGGTATGTTATATATCGTTGGAAAGATTTTTTTTTCTCTGTTTAACCATCTAAATATTGTATGGGGTTACATTAGGAAAAATAGGGATAAAATAGAAAAACGTTTTTATATACCTATTCGTTTGGCTATTATAATATTGTCATTTAAATGTCAATATTATTGTAATATTAAATATTGTCATTTCTTGCATTGTTATTCTCGAAAAACTACTTTTCGAGTAATTCCGGATCTGTTCTATGCGTGTCAGGTAGTATCATTTTATCGAGATTATGCAAAAATTATAATCTATTTAATCGCCCGCAGTTCATCATTTCTTGCATTGTTATACTAGAAAAACGAGTTTTCTAGTAATTTCCGACTTGTTCGGAACGTTCCGTCTTAAAACGTTCGGGTCAAAATTTTGCTAAAAGAAATCCTACGGCTTTTTTTCGAGATTTCGCTAAAATTTTAAATCGATTTAAAAACGTGTGGTTTGTCACTTCTTTGTTTGTTATATTTGAAAAACTACTTTTCAAGTAATTCCGGACGTGTTCTATGCGTATCAGGTAGTGTCATTTAATCGAGATTACGCGAACATTTTAAATCTATTTATACGCCCGCAGTTCGTCATTTCTTGCTTTGTTCTTCTAAAAATACGAGTTTTCTAGTTGTTTCCGACTGGCTCTAAATGTTCCGTCTCAAAACATTCGGGTCAAAATTTTGTCAAAAAAAAGGTGTGTTTCCTATGGTTTAAAGTAAGTTTAAAATAGAAGAATGAAAGTAAGTACAATATACCTATTAAATAGCCGAACGAATAGGTATATGAAAAACGTGTTTCTATTTTATCTCAATTTTTCCTAATGTAACCCCATACAATTTTTAGATGGTTAAACAGAGAAAAAAATAAGCTTTCTAACGATATATAATATACCTCATGTTTCCATTTAAAAAAATCAAGATGGCGGCCGTGCTCAAAAACTGCGTGAAAAATTTTTTTTAATTCGAAAATGTGTAAAATAACCTCAAATTGAAATGTTACGAATTTCAAACCTATATCTAAAACCGTTCTGATAACAGTCCTATGAATTTGAAAATCGCCATTTTACCAACTTTATTGAATAAAACGTAAACGAAATCTTTATGGCAGCTAATTTTTTCACCAAACATCATCTATTGGGTAGTAGTTACTATGATACAATTTTCATCAAAATCGGTGTGTACCCTTTGGGTAACCTACCTTGTAAGATAATAATAGCGGCCGTAAAACCAAAATTTGCATATTTTAAAATGTAACTTTTCATAAATCGTTAGTTTGAACAACTTATTTCAACACTTCCACAAGTTAAATACAATAAATACTTTATTGAATGAGGGCAAAAACGCACTTTTGCCCGAATATTAGGGCAAAAGTGCGAACTCAACGGGGCAAAAGTTCGAAGTCATTTATACATATAACACAGTCGACATGATTAACATAATCAAATATCTCGATTTACTAAAATAGCGGTGCGTAACTAACACCCTCTATGAGCAGCATCGAAAATAAGTTTGAAATTCGTAATTCTCGTTGCAAATTGATACTGGGAAAACTTTAAAAATTATCGAGCGATTTCAAAATAAAAATCCAATTTTGAACAACCCCGTATCTCGTGAACCGTCGACGTTGATATAAGGAACGTTGAGCTCTCAATCGTCATATTTTGATAACTATTATCTCTAGTTTCTGGATTGCCCATTCTTAACGAACGAATCACTCTGTACAGCAATTGGATTTTTGATCGTCCACTACCACGTAACCCGTTCAAACGTCGCGAAACGGGTGCGCAGACACAACAGACAATAATTATTTTCAGGAATTCACCATTAAAATAAACTTCGCTCTCGTTTTACATAATAATTACGATCGTCCTCGTTAAATGGAACACAGAAATTAATTAGTTAATTAAACGATAATATTCGCGCGATTCCATTAGAAAAAAAAACGCGCGCGCGCACGCACACAACTTTCTAAAGCTTTAACCAACAATAAGACCACTTCAACCGAAATACTTTAACGCAGAAACTTGAAATTGAATTTAAATTAAATTGTTCTGCAAATAATTCCCGTAATAAAGTTGTTTGCAATTACGTAATTGAGTTGCCAGTAATTGGCGTCGTTGACTGAATTTAAACGTCTTGATTATAATTGCATATTTTTTTTACGAGAACAACTTGCCTTTAAACTGTTTTAAAAAGCGAACCGGTCCGGATTTAACCTACGGCGCAGTTTAACTACTTGTACGCAAATAACTTTCGACTCGTGTTCGTTCTAAAATTCGTTAAAACAAAGACGCATTCGAGTTTTAACAATCATTTAATTTTATCGAAATTATAACAGAGAATGACCGACAACGAGTGAGTGCATTAAACGAAATTAAAAACGCTCGTTTGTTTTATGACGGATTTGGGCGCGTTCAGCCGGGCTCATCGCTAAAACTAAGCGCCCACGTTATTATAGTAGCCGACTTTGGCTGAACGACCTTCAGATGTCGCGATAAACACGTGGCACAACTGATAGCGTACCTACGTCAACTATAAAAATAAAATAAAAAAAGCGCAAATTCAAGTGAAGCGCCGTTTTAGTGCTAAGGCAGCGCTTGTATAGACAACCAATCGAACGTCATTCGTGAATGTATCAAAAATTTTTCTAGAGTAAATTATGTATTTTTGATTTTGTTTCGAGCAAAATAGCTTGAATCAAAAGGGATTTTTATTGTATTGTAGATTCGACGCACGGAAAATTTCGAATATTTTGTCCGAAAACCTAATAGAAATTCAGATAAAGTGTGCGCTTGCGCACATGTACAGTGTTAAAAAAATTAGCGCACACAGACGATAAACCTGCGCACAATTAATTTAAAAAGAAATTTTTGGCGAGTTGACGTACTGACGACCGGACTACTGTACGCTTACGGAGTTAAAAATAAAAATTTTGGAAACCAAAAGGATTAATTCCATCAACCCAACACACTTTTAATAAAAATTTGGCACAGAGGTGGCCTTTATATAGACCAAGGAAAATACAAAATTTTATTAAAATACAACGACCCGTTTTGAAAATAGGGCCACATGTGAAGTTTCTAAAACAAAGCTAAAAATTGCATTGATCATCGATATATTTTTGAATTGCCGTAGCAGCTCTTCTAATTAAGCTGGAGAGGTGAGACAGGTGCCATTTTGTAGTTTGTTTTTTTTGGCCTTACTTACGATATGCCACACAGTATAGGGGTTTGTTGGTAAGTTTGTTTTTTTTTGGCAAATTTTATAAGTGAAAACTTTAATTTTACACAAAGTGCATAATCGAAATTTTTCAAAAAATTCTAGAAAAAATTAGTTCGCACTACCTACCGTTAAATGGATTTACAAAGTTTAAACAATGGAATGGTAATGGGGTTCATTGTTAAAATTATATCGAGGGGTAATTCTCGTTGAAAGTCTTGTGTACATAACACTGGAAGTCTTTAAAAGTCCCTAGAAATTCTTGAAAATTCTTAGAAGTCTTTGGAAGTCCCTGAAAGTCTTTGGAAGTCTTTAAAAGTCCCTGGAAATTCTTAAAAATCCCTGGAAGTCTTTAAAGTCTCTGAAAATTCTTTAAAAATCCCTGGACATCCTTCAAAATCCCTAGAAGTCTTTGAAAGTCTCTGAAAATTCTTTAAAAGTCCCTGGAAATCCTTAAAAATCCCTGGAAGTCTTTGAAAGTCTCTGAAAATTCTTTAAAAGTCCCTGGAAATCCTTCAAAATTCCTGAAAGTCTTTGAAAGTCTCTGAAAATTCTTTAAAAGTCCCTGGAAATACTTCAAAATCCCTTATAGTCTCTGAAAATTCTTTAAAAGTCCCTGGAAATACTTCAAAATCCCTGAAAGTCTCTGAAAATTCTTTAAAAGTCCCTGGAAATCCTTCAAAATTCACTGGAATGTCCCCTTCTCCACAAGGCAGAGGTCTCCGAAAATTGGCTGACAACTAGTCGGCTGCAAATCCTTCAAAATTCCTGGAAGTCTTTGAAAGTCTCTTCGGAGATATTCTCGATTAATCCCTTGAAAGTTTCGTTGGAAGTCTTGTGTAGATAATTTCAGTCGGGGGCTGCTAGATTTGAAGTGCCAACACCTTAGTCGGCGTAGCACAATATCAAACACAATGTCCCATGTAACTCCACAAAAGGCAGAGGTGTCCGAACTTGGCGAGACAACTATCGGAAGCCAATAATGCTCAAATTTAAACTAAATACAAGATTGGCGAAATTTATTCTCGATTTAAATTGTAGTATCTCGTTAACGGTACTTGTTAATTTCAGTGGGCCGCGTTTCCTCAGATTTGAAGTGCCAACACCTGTATGTAAAGGCGTCCAGAAACACATTCAAACATTTATCATGTAACCCTACTTAATAATTTCTTGTTTTGGTCTATAAAGTCGGATCAGCCAGATAATGCTATTTAAAAATACAAGTTTGGCGAAATTTATTGTACTATTGTTTTTAAATTACGATTGTACAGTCAAGTTCGAACGGTAATGTCCGAATCGCGAGCATTGCGCGCGTATTCCTCACTTTTATTCCACCCTGTATGTAAAGGCGTCCCGAAACACATTCGATATTATCTGTTCTACTTAATAATTTCTTGTTTTTTGTCTTAAATCATCATCCGTCATTTGTTTTAAGTTTCCCCGATTTTTTGTACTATTGTTTTTAAATTACGATTGTACAGTCAAGTTCGAAATTAATGTCCCGAATCGCGAGCATTGCGCGGACGATACACGGCGCAACGAACAAATCCACAAAAAGTGCTTACGATGCGTAACGCGAATTCCAAATACAATGTTACCGCTTTAAATAATCGGTTCGTAATTCGTTTGTTGTATCGCGTGTGTCCGCGACCCGGGACATTAATTTCGAACTTGACTGTACCCGCGATTTGCCCAGGAGACTTCGACGCTTTCGTTTTAATTCTATTTGCGAGGCCGATCGATTTGTTCGACTCTTTGCAATCCATTGTAACCCGTCCCCGAACTTTCTTCGAACTAAAAATTTGAAAGGTCGCTTTTCGCGCGTACGCACGTATACTTATTATACAGGCAAATGTTTTAAAGGCCGTTTTAAATAAGTTTAAAATCAAATTCGTACTTTTCGCCTCGCGCCAATTTGTGGGGGTGGGCGACGATGCACAATTTTAAATGACGCTCGAACAACTTCCAACCGGTTTTTCGTCGTTGCGATTACTTAAAATATATATATACGGCCCGAAATCTCGGATTCTTGCGTAAGCGTAAGAAGTTTCTAACAGTAACGTCTAATATCTGCTGTTTTAGCGACGTTGTAAAAGTCGTCTTATCCCGTTTTTTATGGTCGCTCCATTACGCCCTAGGCTTCGTTATGCATCTTAAACGGTTAAACGTGTTTGTTAGAGCGGTTAACTGATTAAAGAGTAGGTTATTTATTTACAAGTTTATTTACAATTAACAGCGAAATTGAATTTTGAAGAAGTAATACGTTCGTCTTTATGTACAGGTATGTACAGGTAGGGGGTTGATTATCGACAACGTAGTGCCGCCGCCGTTACACCAAAATCTACAGCGGCATTAGGTAATATATCTTTTTTACAGACAGGACTATATTTTAATGTCTTTTTCGCAAGCCACTCCGGAATAATTTCCCTTCCGAAATAACGACACGTTCTATAAAATATCAGCAAAAAGCATTTCCGAGAGGGTACATATTATTATATTCTTGAATATGTTGTTTACCTTTTTAATGAATTCGAATGCGAATTTTGTGTTAAATAACAACTGCGAACGGTGCGCGTCGATTGTTAACTACAGTAATTCTTCTTTGTCCTCCGACTAAATTTATTGCGCGCCACGCGAATTCATCTAATAATACCTATATCGAAGCCGTATCAGCGCCCTTGTCAGATTGTTTTACATGGGACCTTTCCGTTCTGTCACTTTTAAACAGAAAATGCGAGATAAAGCGATAACGCAAACACGGGGTGGTCCTGAACGGTTATAAAATTACACGTATACGTTTGTGGACGTCGTTTTTAATTGTATTAAAAAGCAATATGAGTGTTTTCGCTCAACTTAATAAAGCTCGTGTAATTTCGGCGTTAGGCGCATTTACGCGTTATTTATTTTTTTCATGCCGGCTTAAACGCATATTGAAGGACTCGCTTGTTAAAAATCATGATTGTCGTTTAATTTTCGATAATAACGGTATGAATTATCAAAGAATAGCGTCGAAATGCTAAAAAAAATTCATTATGTAGAGCTTATGTCGTAATAATTGGCGAAAAAACGCCAATTATTGGTCAAACCTTCGACGATCCAGGAACTTCGTCCTTCACTGCTATTCGCTTCAGTGGCGTAGGCGCAAGCAATACAATTTGAATTGCTGCTACGCCACTGTACTTCGGTACAACGTGGCTCTCATAAACATCTTAAGACCGTCCACTTGTTCTGCTGCGCAACCAGGGTTTTCGTCAATTATAACGACATAAAAACTCTACAGTGTATCAGTTGTAAGTTCTCGAAATTCAGATAATCAAAGAATTAATCAGATTAACGATAGTGGCTGTTACGACCGATAACGAAAAATGAAATCGCCTTCCAACAAGACGGGGCACCCAATCCATTTTGCAGCACACGTTACGGAATACGTACTCGAATAACGTTTTAACTAACAAACGTATTGGCCAATCCAGTTTCCTGACTTGTCACCGTTAGATTTCTTCTTGCGCGATTAGGCACGTAAAAATAATGCGCACGGGGATTTTTGAAAAATAAACAACGCCAATAATTTAACTGAAGAAACTGATCATTTTGGTCTCATTGCAAAAAAGAATTGAGCGTCAATTGCTTGTTTGCGTGTGTTGTGCAAAATTTTACGGTAACAAGCAAACAGTAGGCATACAGCATAAAACGGGGGTTGCCTGTATAAAGAGACCCCCCATTTGATTTTCATTTGTTTTTTTTTATTTCATTCGATCCTTTTTCTAAAATGATTTCATTTTGATATTGTTCCATTGACACTACCAAATAGTGAAAAACCGCTCATTTCGAAGACACAAAGAAAACATATAGGTGCCATTAAAAAAAGGTGGTTACGGCAACGAAACAAAACGCTATAAAAACGAACCAAATACATTATCATGTGCGTCGAAATAAACCAGAACACTTTTGTATTTAACATTTTCTTGTAATTCTTCTAATTAAGAAGCGATACAGACAACATCAGTAACTTTTGCTACGCCCTGTATGTGGTTCTGATGGTTTCAAAATGTAGAATTATATTTCGTAACGTACATACCTGTTTTTTTAGACACTCGATAAAAACAATTCATGTAATTCAAAGAACGTAAACTAAGCATTTAGCAAATATACAGGGTGTTTCGAAATTTGCGCACACGGATGTTAATATTATAAAATAAAAAGTTCCCTTTCGATTTTTCGATTGGACCAATACGTTTCTGGTTATCGTGACTTTGAATGTGTCGCGTGGTGTTTATTTTTAATTTTAATGTAAAATCTAGTTGGCCTATTTAAGTCGAACCTCGAAAATCGGTTCGAGCAACGCAACGACCCGACGAAGCGCATGTTTGGTAGCACACGGGGGGACATTTTTGAACGATAAATCGTAATAATTTTTCTTAAATTTAACTTACGTATTTTCTTTTGGTTTTTAAATATTTATTATCGACTGATTTTAACGAGGACGCGAATTATGTTTTTCGACATAATTTAAAGTAAAAAAATTTATTTTGAATTTATTTATCTTAAGATTATACGGAGTTACACAATACACGATGTTAAAATGTAATTGTATAGACTAACTTTATATTTCCTGATTCTACCTTTTATACTAAATGGAATGTTGACGACTGCATTTCCCACGAGAATATGCGGTTGTCGGTTTATCATTTTAGGTAGCCGGATATAGATAATTCGCGCAAGGAAAATTGGAAATAAATATTGTTCTCGTCCGTTTTCGATTATTTTTTTTTAAATTGTTGTAACTAGAAAAGTGTCGGCCTGATTGAAAAATCGTAAAGGAACTTTTTATTCCGTTTTTATTGTTTAATGTCGCCCTACTTTTCGTATGCGCAAATTTCGAAACACCCCCGTATAAGTAATATAATTGAACGGAAACGATAGAATGATTTGTAAATCGCGTTGTATATGTACCGCGTTGCACGGGGGTCGCCTGTAAATTAAATTAAATAAACGTCAAGAAATCGAAATATTTAATAAAATGTGTATGACGTCATGAGAGATACATTATGAAAAAATCATATATGAATACTTTGATATGATCTGTATTTATTTAATAATATTACCTGCATTTAAACATTAATAATTATAATTTCTTTATTTTCTTTTATTCCACACCTATTTTATAATCAGTTTAACATTAGAAGATTAAACGATTGAAACAAAAAATTGAAAATTTAGCGATACTTACCGATATATATATAGTTTTTCGAAATTTTCACGAAAGGTATAAATGTTTTTTTTGAAAACGTTTCTCGAAGTTTATAATTTTTAAATAATAATTCCCTCGAGTAAATCCCCGAACCGCGCGCGTAGCGGCCTTCTTTATTAATAAAAAAAGTTTGCAAAACACCGGAGCATTAGCGGCAACGTCTTTAAGTTTATTAATACTTCTCGAGTTTATGACGGCTCGCGCCCACGGTATTATTATACATCATTTTTTTAATAAACCCCGAGCCCGACGGCGTTTTCGGCCGCATCAAGCGTAAGCCGACGGTCGTGACCGATTATACGTTGCCGTCAGATTTTTCTGCGATCGTTTTTAATTTCAAAATCGATCGTATATCTTATCAAAAATGCTTTTATCAGCTTTTAAGTCGATAAGTTCGCAGACATTAATTTTCGTTTTAATTGACGAAGTGCGACGCGATCTAACTTATTATAGTCGTATACGTACGACGGGGGTGCGTGTCTCGAGAATTATTGCTGAAATATTCAATGATTCGGTAAGGTGATGTTAATCAGTCGTAAACTAGCAAAGGTAAAACGATAAGGAAAGGTTTCTCGAATATGGAACACCCTATACATATAAAATACGTGCACTCGACTGGAAACGCGGCCCGGAAATTTCCCAAGGACGCTAAAAAGTAAAACGCGAAATTCTTAATAATAGCATAAGGCGGCAACGAACAGTTTGTGAACGGTAGAAAATGTTCAGGGGTTAAATTAATGCAACCGCAAATAAAATTATGTGGCGGCGATCGTGCGATATCGACAAAATGAGCGGCGCAGTCACATTCCAACGTGTAGTTATGTAAATACCGATCAAGTACCATTTAAGCAACGATACCATTTTATAACGTCATGACTTTTTAAATAAACATTTAATTAAAATAATAAACCTTCGAGTTTGTCGTGAAATGTCATAGAAAAATGCGATGATAAGCACCTGATTAAGATTTAAAAGTAAAATTTTGGTTACGTACTCGATATTTTAATGCGTTATAAAATGGACGTTTCGACGCGACCGTTTCGACGCCAAAAATCGATATCAATATGACAATAGCGATACTTTTGAATTATCATTAAAATCACGATTATCTTAACGTAATTATAATAAATAGTATAATGTAAAGAATAAGATGGTGCTGCTCGCGCCGTTTGTTCTTCGAACTACGCTTTTGAAATAAATTTTTGGAGATCGGCTCGATTCAAGGGGTTCGTTGGCTGTCGCGTTTTCCTCTGGCTTTCCGCCATCTGACTTTTCTTCGTATATTATGATGGGACCACGTCCACGTCTAATGCCATCAATTAATGGGTTATTTGACATTAAACGCAGGTATGGCAATGACGTTACGCGCTAATTTGTTAACGGCGTTAAGCGTTAGAAAATAACTCGATCGATAGTTTTTTCGACACATCAAAGAAACTTAGCGATTTAGCACTGGTCAGAAAACGCACGTGTAGCCCCTCGATGTAGGTAAGGGTGGCAATTTTAACGCGTTAATAGACATTAGTCGTTAACGCCGGTGTGACCCCAGTATTAGGAGCACCAAAAACAGTGACGTAGTAAAATTATATATGTATATAATATCAATAAATGTTTAATGAGATAATAGATAAAAATAAATTAATATTTTATTGCATAGATTAATAATTTAAATTAAATATTATTATATCACATCTATTCAAAAATTATATATTTATTAAATAATTTATATAATAATAGGCTATATTTTTATTAAATTTTAATATTTTTATTAGTTAATTAAGATCCCAATCCATTAAACAAGTATTAATCAGATTTGCCACTATACATTTATAAATCAATTATTAATTTATAAATATGCTTCACATTTATTTATTTATTTCTAATTATATAAATACTAATAATATATAATTATATATAATAATATATTTTATTTATTTATATATAATTATATAATAGGTATAGTATATTAATTCAAAATTAGTTAGATATAATTATATAATTTTTATTGTATGTTTTTTAAGCATCGCAATTTCTCAAATTATTGCTACATGACAATAATTTATTATGTATAAATATTTCTAGTAAAAAGCTTAATTTCGCACTTTTTGACTTTGGGTCAACAACTCTTAACCAATCAAATTTTAAATTAAAATCAAATTCTTAAGTTACAAAAATAAAAATTACAATTAAACTATAAATTAAGATTAAAATATTAAACTGAAAATTTGCAAAAAAATATATATCGTATCGTATCTACATACGACGCATTAGTCTTATTGTTAAAATAGTGTTTCCGCTTTTCTAGAAAATCGGGAAAGCCGGAGAAATTGACAGGTTATTATTTTGGTCAAGGAACGTCGAAGAATTTAATGAATTTTCATTGAAAATCAGGAAATGTTGGTGGTGGCCAGGCTGAAATTTATAAAATTTCGAGCGCGCTTTTCTCTTTAATTTGGTCCTAAAAATAATGTCTAGGCAAAAGAATGCGTTTTATTGTTGGTCAGGGTGAAAATAATTTTATTTATACTTTGCCTGGAAAATAATATCTAGGTCGATTGTCTGGTTTTTGTTCTTAATTTTCGTCATTTACTGGACATTGCGTCGCATTTTCGGCATTTAAATTTAAAAAATATTCGACCCGTGCATAAGGCCCCCACCCATCCATTTTTCAGCTCGTCATTTTCACGTCCACATTTTTCAACTGATTTTTATCCAAAAAAAAGGGTTTATACACGAATATAATATGCGGCAATTAAAATCATGCTCAAAAAAAAAACAAAAAAATCTCTGCACACGATGATCGCGCACTCCACAATAATTGGTATGTACCGTGGGAACTATATCAATTTTCAAAAATTAATTATTACTCGAAAATGCTTGAAAAGTGAGACTTAAAATGAGGGGCAAAACTGATCCTCCGCTTTTAATATTATTTTGATAAATAATAATATTTGAATATTGGAACAGCCGAAAAACAGTAAGTTTCGTTGTGTGGGATTTTCCGATCGCACTGTATTCGGTCTAATAAATTACGTAGGCACACAAACAGGCAAATTGGTGCCATTCGCATATAATATTCAACGAGATCGGGGGATCGGTATGATTTGTGTTTAAGAAACAATGGGAACGACGGGTGTTATTAAAATACATTCTAAATTTATGGGGGAACGCGCGGCATTTTGCAATTACGAAAAATTGCGCGACGTCCGACTTTGATTCGATTAACAAACGGGTTCCGAACTCGTTAATTTTTTTCGACCCTTTCCAAACATTGTTATCGGAAAAAATTGAAAAAAAATGTTTCTTATTATATTTTTTTATTTATTTATTCGTCTCGCTGAAGTTTTTTATTTTGTACACGCATAATAGTTTATATAACGTTTTTGACGTTATATACGTGCTACATATAGTATTTTAAACGTAGAAAGAGAATCAGTTAGCTTAATTTAGTATAAGGCAATCGGTTGTATAATTGTAATCCTTATAAGGTGCCTAAACCCAATATGTCCGATTATGTCGCCTATTACGTTATATTCTATTATACGGCTTCGGCATAATTAAAATTTTTATTTATAAAAAAAATGGATTTTTACATATTACGTTTCATCCTCATTTGCCGCCGTTTACTAAGGTGCCATCTACAAATAGATTGAATGCTGCAATTTCTAACGGAAGAACACACGTCGTCGATATACAAGACAAACAACAGCGGACCCAAAACTGACCCTTGCGAAACACCCAGTGTAATTTCTTTTGCGTTAGATTTTCTTCCTTCGAATTCGGTAATTTGCCGCCGTAATGCCGCCGTTACTTTATTAACCTTTCGATTTCCTTCCAATTTGCCGGAACTCGAGTTTAACGAGGTTTCGTACGAATGATTTACTCCTGAAGTCGGTGCGTTTTTTTTAAATGATATTTTTTGAATTGCCACACGTATGTCCGCGCAGATTCACAAAAATCCAGCGTAAACTTTTGATTTTTTCGGTCCTCTTCAGTTCTTCCGTCCGTCCCGAGTTTGACTTTTCCAGTCGATCCCCGTTTGAAGCCACTTAACGTCACCAATCCACCACCGCATCCGAAGACTTCCGCGTGTTCTTTTCCCGAGTCATGGAAAGCCAGTCCAAACATTCCCGTCTCTGTCTTGCGTTACGGCCTACGAATTTCCATTTTAATCTTGTTACTCTTTCCGGTGCTTTCCGAAACCCATATGTTTCTTTGTTTATCTCTCAATGTTACCCTCCAGAAACTTTTGATTTAAAATTCATCAAACCGCGGATATCCCCTCGTATTATTTTTATTTGTATGAGCGGTTGGTTAGGGTGAATTGTACTTATATATATATAAAGGGTGATTCATTTAGAGGTACTTTTTTTTAAATAAAAAAAAATGAATAAAAACAATTTTATTTTATAATCTTTATTATCATATAAAAGAACCATTCTTTACAATTATTTCTTAAAGATAATTTCTTTCAAATGTTGTCCGCGACTACGGTTAACAACGTCCATTCTGAAGTTCCAATTTTCAATGACGCGTGTGGGTATTTCGAGTGGTATTTGGCCAATGACTCGAGTAATATTAGCCTCCAATGCCTCAATTGTAGCTGGCTTATCCATGTAGACTTTGGACTTTACATAGCCCCAAAGGTGGGGCTACATAGTCAAGAGGTGTGATGTCACATGATCTAGCCGGCCAATTTACTGGTCCAAAGCGTGAAATGATCTGTTCGCCGAATTGCTCTCGCAGTAAAGCCATGGTTTCACGGGCTATATGGCAAGTGGCGCCATCTTGTTGGAACCAAATTTCGTCGAGACCACGGGCTTCAATTTCTGGCATCAAATAGTCATATCATGGCGCGATAACGGTCACCATTCACGGTAATATTCTGGCCGGCCTCTGTTTTGAAGAAATATGGACCGATTATTCCACCGGCCCATAAACCACACCAAACAGTTGTTTTTTCTGGATTTAATGGCAGCTCTTGAACCTCTTCGGGTTGTTCATCACCCCAAATACGGGCATTTTGTTTATTCACAAACCCATTAGCCAAAAATGGGCCTCATCGGTGAACAAAATTTTCTCGAAAACAGTGGATCTTCTGCAAGCGTGTCAAGAGCCCAACGACTAAAACGAAAACGATTCGGAAGGTCGCTCGGCTTCAGTTGTTGCACTGGTTGAATTTTGTATGTTTTTAAAGAAAGATCCTTACGTAAAATACGTCAAGTTGTTGAATATGACAGGCCAAGCTGTTGAGAACGGCGACGAATCGACACTTCACGGTCTTCGCGTACATTCTCCTCTACCGCCCCTATATTTTCTTCACTACGTGCTGGATGTGGTCTATTCGGTCGAGCATTATTCAATAATGAAAATTGGGTCTCAAACTTATTGATGGTAGAGCGAATTGTGCGTTCGGTAGGCCGATTATGTGGACCATAAGTTGCTCTAAGCGCCCGATACACATTCGTCGTAGAACGCCCATTTTCGTAATAAAGTTGAACAATTTGTAGACGCTGTGCCGGGCTAAGTCTTTCCATTATGAATTGTCAAACACTACTGAACAGGAATGCCACTTCAGTTGACACGACGCATGCGCAATCTGCAATTAAATCCCCATCACAAAAAGTACCTCTAAATGAATCACCCTTTATATATATAGGTGGGTACGTTAACTAGCTTCTTTCTGCAAGAATAAAATTGGTCGTCGTTTCCTTACTTCGTTCGAATTCTATTTAATGAACGATAAACCGTAGACGAAAATTAAAAATAAAGTCGACAAGGGGTTTTTGGTGGAAATGCAGCTCTCTAAAAGACTGCCGATCTCGGATTTGGTCGCCATATCGAGAAAATTGCCCCGAAAGTGCGTTTCTTGTGAATTTTTGTAAATATCTCGGTCGGGACTCGTTTTACGGTAAAATGTAAAGTAAACGAAAATAAAGCACATCAAATTGCCTACAAAAAAGGTACTATTTGTTGGTTTGATCTAACAGCTACAGGTCACGTTTCCGCGCCATCCAGCGGTATGGCATTTTGACTGACTCGAAAGTCTTTTACTTATATTATTTAACGCGCAATAGTTGAAACGCCGCAAGTTAATACGCGAAACGATTCGATAAGATTCGCTTTTTAGAAGGAACTTTGTCCCTCGTCAATTTTTAAGCGAGCTAAACAACTCCGCAGTCGGCAAATCCGTTTAATTAGAGTTTCTCGTAAAAGTGACAACGAATTCTCATCCTTAAAACGCCAGTTACGCGACAATAAAAGACGATGCAAATTACAAGCCGAGTTTAATAATTTGCGACGCGACACCGACCGACGACAGTTCGAAACGCGAATGGCCGAATTAATTCGAAAATCGGGGTCGTTAGGTTAGGAGGTTGTACATCAGTTCGTTGAAAGGAAAAAAAAAAGAAACGTCGCGATCCGTTTTACAAAGGCGCTCGGAGATTTTTTAAGCTGGAAATTATTAGGAGGCGACGCGTAGTGGTATTCATCGAAGTTTTCTTTACTAATAAATATGGAGCTCGTCGAGAAATACGGTCGGGAAAATGCCATTTCGCTGGCGTTGTAAAGCGTATAAGTACGGCTCCCGCACAACGTTACTTACGTACAAAAATATTACTTGTAAAAGATGTATAAATTTAATTCGCGTTTATTTCGTTCTCGGCAGTCGCGTTCGCACAGTTTGTAGCCCGTTATTCGGCTCGTTTGGGAAAATTCGATTATTTCGCGACGAATTTTTTAGAAATTTTATCAAAAACCGAATTTTTCTTATTTAATATAACGCGAGGATCGTCTCGCGTCTTATTTATTTTTTTTAAGAAGGAAAACTTCCATTCCGTAAAGGAATATACGAGGTCGGCACGGAATTGCAATTATTAACAATAAAAGAGGCGATAAATCTGAACTTAACTTGACTTAATAGTCCTTTATTATAGACTGGCTGCTTCTCTCCGTCGCTGCCGAAATTATCCTTGGCACAAACCGCACGTCTCTGTACTCGGTTATAATACACATTATACCTATATAGGGTGAAGTGTTGTAAAGGGGCGTAAAATTGTGAAAAGCGGCGGATATATTCTAGACGCGCGCTTCTGCAGTTTTCTCCGGCAAGTGTGAAGTATTCGACCTCGTAAAGCACTCGTCTGGTATCTGGCGGTTGTTAACAGTAAAATAAAGCATGTACGGGTCGGAGACATGGACATATTTCAGCAGAGGGACCGAAGGACCAACGGGAGGAGTAATGCCTCGTTTAGTTTAAATTATACGCGTAACGCGATACATTCGGGGAGTTATAACCATATCTTTACAGCATTTCCATAAAATAACGTTGCGTGTGCGTATAGGCATTACGCGAAGGACTTGTAATGTTTTTATCGTATTTACCTTGCGCGCATAATTGAACCCTTTTTCCTCATTAAGGGTACTCGTTTTGTACGTTAACGAGCGAACTTCCAATTAGCAGATGATTAGATAAACAATATGGAATTCTAAAAACAACGGGGAAATACGAATATGTTAAAATATAAAATTCCGCCGACATATATCGGTATCGAATATTTTCACGATCAATTTCGGCGCGTCCGAACGAGAATTTCGCCCGCAATTACGGGATTACGTAGTTAATGCCGCTAATATCGAATATTAGTGGATATTCTCGATATCGTTATGTGCCGAATAACGAGGCAGCCGGGCATCTGCTCTCGATTACGGATGACGTTCGAACGATTGCGGAATCATCAGATTTAACGACATCGCACGTTTCATATATAGGTGCGCGCAATTAACTTATTTTCGTTTCTACGTGTTTTCGAAACGTTTTTCTACGTTCATTTTTTAATTTTCGACCACGGTTGCACGAGCATCGAAGACCAAGCTCCTACGCCGTTTTTATAATTAAATCAAACGCGCGCGACCAATAATTTTTTCAAAAACTAGCGAATTTAATGGTTTGCGTTGACGTTTAATATAAAATTGGCGGTCGTCGACGAGTACGTGTTTGAAACATAACAGTTCGTCGTGCCACTGGTGCGCAAGGTCGAAGTTTGCGCGCGACCGAAGAGCTTGCAACGCTCGCCTGCGGCTCGTTTTGCAAATCGAACGAGTGCATGCGTCGCACATTACACTTTTTCGACGACCCTGAATAAAAACGAAAATGTCTTATCACGCAGCTGTTGTTACACTTCAAAACAAATCAAGCGCAACAACTTATTTACTTGTCGATTGTTCGTGACGTGTGAAATATGTTTCGCACACGGGAGTAGAAAAAGTACGTTCTACTAGGGCAGCGGTGCGGAAAACGCCGGCCTGCTGCTTAAACAAATAATCGATATTTTAGGTTTGCACTTGGGCCGTGCAAAAAAAATTGAAAGTACGGACGTACTTGTTCGACGCATTAAAAAATTTTGAACCACATACTTAGTTTTTATTCGACTCTCTGTACTCTGTATAAGAGCAAAACTGTGCACCTAATTCCACTCGACTATTTTGGTTCAAAAAAAGAACTTTTAAATTTTATTTATCGTCAAAATTTTAGTCTTATGATTGTTAGTTGAGACCGTGAACGCGTCATATTTTATTTCGCCTTAACCGATCATAAAAATGCACGTCAATGGATGTACTTTTACCTTTGGGTTACGTTAATAATTATTCTGTCGTTGCCGTCGTCTGCGTTGATTCGTGTCAGTTGACACTTGATCTGCACAAACGCATAAAACCTCGTAACCCGATCACCTTAAAAAAAAAAAGATGTCGCTCGCGTCAGGAGCTGTAACTGTAATATTGTATATTTGCAACTACATAAACTGTTAGGTTATAAAATGCGAAATTAAAACGTTGTTGTGTGCCTGATTGTATGCAAACAAATAAAACTGCATCGTTTCCCCATTAATAATAACATTATTAAATATTTTCAGAATAATTCTTTTCTTGTTTACTTAACGAAAAATAAATTAATTCTATTTTTTAACATATGTAAAGTTTTAAATTGTAAATAAATAGATGTTATTAGTTCCTGATGCGAGCGCCCCTAGTTTGTAATGTCGAACCCGTAGTCTGCGTTGATTGTTGTGCAATCGTATAAAACAGCTGACCTAACAACCTTAAAGAAATAACAGATGTCGCTCGCGTCAGGAGCTAATGGTAACTGTAATGTATATTTGCTACCATTTTATAAAATATTTTCAGAATAATTTCTTGTTTACTTTACGAAAAATACACTAATTGTAGTTTTAACAGATGTAAACGAAAACGCGACTTTACTTTTCAATTTTAAAAAAGTTACAGCAAATAGTAAAATTCTAAATTGAATGGTATTGGGTTTGCAACTAAGTTCCCGCCGGTTTTTAAAATTTTTAAAAGTTTATTTTTCAATAAAAATTAACAACTAATTAATCAAGAATGTATGAATTTTCGTGTAAATGTTGGTTTAATCGCTCTTCATCGAACTCGACCGGACGGCCAGAAGGTCAAAATTCCCATTTTTGAACTTGGCATGCCAATCACGAGCGGTTCTTTCAGCTGTGGCACCCTCTCCACACAGCACAAATGTCGCGAGCAGCTTTTGCGGCCTTAAAACCTTCATTAAAAGAAGGTGGTGTCGAAAATGCTCATTTTTCTCAACTTGACATTCTATTTTAATGATCTGAAAATTAACATAAATTAACTCGAACAAAAGAAACGTAGATTCCGGTAGAACAAACAAAACATCCTCTTTCGGATCATTTAAAGCATTATGCCAAAAACATTTAATGACATGCGGAATGTTAAAATTTAAAAAAACGGCGGGAACTTAGTTGCCAACCTAATAGATTTCATTAGTTCATGATGCGAGCGCCTCTAGTTGTAAGTTAAAATCGATTTGCACGGATCTTATAGGCAACTCTGACAACAATCAACGGTCGAATCGATTGCACAGACCCGATAGAAGTGTCAACTGACACGAATCGACGCAAGCGGCGGTTGTTACCGACCGTGTATATTTGGTTGCCTACGTGGGTTTGATTCAATTATGGAAGTACCATAGTTTTCAGTTGTTTACAGCCAAAAACTACGACACGTATTCATCGCAATCACCAACGTGTTCGTTCCTTTTAAATTAATTACGACGAGCGACTTACGTTTCGATTCCCGAATCGATCGTCGACAGAACAAACACTTATTTCAATAATAAATGGCGCTAAATCTAGATTCCTCGAGAACTGAATGGAAGTTAACCGGCACGGGTGGGTAAATAGACCAAGATCGTTCTCTTGTTGTCCATTAAGAAATTGAATAATTCATTGACACTCGAACGGTTACTTATTCAACAATACCGCCAATACCATTTGTGGCCGTGACGCCGTTCGAAAGCTCAACCAGCCTTAAGTCGACGACGTGCGGCACTCGCCTATAATAGGAAGCGCCGAAGAAAATTGACGCGACGCATAAACGCCAATGCAAAACATCGATAAAACTATTAGACGCATCTGTTGTGTTAGGTGACAACAGGACGTAAAAACGCGCCCCCCCCCCACTCCCCCAGACAACCTACAACGAAAAATATAATACAAACGTTCCGCGGGCGAAAGCAACGAAAGTTTTTAATTCACTTTGCGGAATTTAGATACTACCTAAGGTAATGCGATTTTTTTAAATCGGATCTTCTTAAGTACTCGCTTATTTTTTAACGAGTTTCGCGGGGACGGGGGGGGGTGGAAGGGGGACGATGACGTTCCCGCTCACGTTTCGAGTAGGTACCACATGATTACTACATAAAAGTAATTCCTGTTTGTGCGGCCGGAGTTAGAATGCGGTTGTCATGCGAGTTATGAAACAATGGACGGAGAATCCACGGCCCCATTAAGCCGCTTTGTGCCATTAGGGGATGTGCCGGAGGAAAGGGTCGTCGGAACGGGACATTTGCAATCGTCGACGTCGCCTTTTGTCCGCTTCGCTTTTCAAATTTCGCAACAGCAAAAATTACTTAGGTGCTCCATAATGGATGCAACCGAGAGCTTTTCGTTATGTACGAGAGGAGAGCGCGACGGCCGACGTTCGCTTTTTTTTTTAGAAATCCGCTTTCCTCGTTAAGCATTTAATATATTAATCGGACGGACGGATGATATTTTTATCAAATTTAATGCGAAAGCGCACTCATTAACGTCGCCGGGCGCGTATTTTTGTCGCGATTTATTAAATTGCACGAGTCCCGTGTTTAGTACATTCGGCGCTATTTAATATATATGCAAATCTGTAATACGTCCGCCCATAAAACAATATAACGATACGATTTAGGATTAAATGCACTCCAGGCACGTTCCCGTGCGGGAACGACCGACACGAAAAAGCCCTATTTCAATCGGACGACTAATTTTATACCGATCGCGTTACACGAGTAATCTCGTCCCGATTAAATAACGGTTTGCTTTTAGTTCAAGGTGCGATTTGTATTATAGGTACGCCACCGGTATTTGTTATTTCTCTTCGAATTTACGTTTTCGCAAACTGCTTTATAATCCGCGCGGGTAATTTTAAAACTTTTGATCCGTCTTGCCGCCGGGACCGTTCGTCAATTAATTTCGGCATCGATCAATATCGTTATTTGACAGTTTTAAAAGAACTCTCGTCAAAATAATGTTTTTTTTCCGTTCGACTCATTGGTACTTAACTGAAATGAATCGTGGACTTTTCGTGAATAACTTTTTTTTTTTCGAAAACAATATCGAAAGTTTGCGCCTAATTGAATTATTGGTTTTCGGTTGTTCGTAAGGGTTGAAAAGGTTTCGCTCGAAATGAAACTTTCGGTTTCGTCGCTCTTATTTTTTTTTAAATATCCGACCGCGCGCAAGGCTCGGTATATCGAATTTTCACGTCGCATGTCGAAAAACTCCTTTTTTTTTAAATTTTCCTCGAAAGAAATATATTTTTTGAAAAATAACATTTACGAGAGTGAAACTGATAAGAATTTAACAAAGATTATCATTTGTTTTTCGATTATCTCGAAAACGGCGCATTCTATCGAAACTTACAAAGAGACACAATCGGTAGAGAATTTCATGCCGATTCCGAAACATATTTCACATTACCGATTCGATGATTAATAACGGAGATTAGAATTTTTTTTAATTTTCGAACGGCCGCCATTTTGAAACGGGTCGGTCGATTTGGCTGGTTAACGAACTCGTCCTTCGTTTTCGTAAAGATTCGTAAAGAAAATTCGCTAATAACCGTTCAAACGCTATCGAAGATAACACTATTTAAAAACAATTTGAAACGCAGATCGGCAAAGATTTCCAATAGAAACTAGAGTTCGTCCGGTGTGTTCTTCGGACTCGGAGTGGTTTGAAATAATTTATACTTAGCGCTCGTTGGTCGCTAGGTCGAATTCGTACACGGTCGGCGCCTCCCGATCCTATTTCTACACCGGACGAACTCTAACAGTTTACCGATATAGGGTGTTTTCGTACAGAAAACAGAACAGCCAAGCTCTCTGTCTCGCTTAGATTCTTCTTTACAATTTTCAATTTATTACAATTATTCATTTAAATCTCCTTAATAATAACTTTCTTGGAATTTCGACCTCTAATCGCTTATGTGACCTTGGTTTTACCAGAAATTTTTGAAGAGAAGCTCGAAATTTCCATCTATATGAATATTTATAAATATTTAAATGTGGAGAGAAATTAAAACTAACTCATTCTTAATTTACATACAAATAAATAAAATGACTACTTATTTTCAAATCCATGTTTTTGTTTTACAAATAAGTACCTCTATCGCTTTTATCGTCATAAAAAACAAAACGTAATAATTTTTTATTGATTGTTAATTTAAAATTGAAATCAAATACCTGTAGGTATTTTTGGATGTTTATTTGGAAATGCCGCTAAGCGCTATTTCGATTTATTTACTTTTTTAATTGTTTGATTTAAATTTAACTTCCGTTAACTGGGCACGATCTTTGGACCATTCAACGTGAAATCAATCAATAAAAGCATAATTTTTGGACTTTTTGTGTTTTTGTTGTATTTATGAAAATGACGAAATACGAAAAGTTTCAGATTTTTCGGGCATTTCGGTTTACGAGTTATTAATTTTTAAAAATATGAAAATTGCGCAAAATTTACAGCGTTTTTAAACGTTTCAACGGCCCCATTTCAAAAACTATTCGGCTTAGAGAGCTACATTTTGTGTTATTTTCTTTAGTTTTTTCTAAGTTTTAATTTTATGTGCCACAATGTTATGTTACTAAAACAACCAAAAACGTGATTTTTTGAAAAATCAAAAAAAATCGAAAGTTTTGATTTTTTTTGAAAAAAATATATCTTTTTTTATACACTAATTGAGAATATCAGTGCATAATAGCAGGAAAATTTAAACTGAATCGTACTATGCACTTAACGGGTTAATTATTTTGTATCGAATTGACTGAAAATTATATCTTCGCAGTTTTTCCAAAAGGGCGTAACCCATAAAAAGTAAATTTTACAGGAGAGCACATTTTGTTGCGTCGCGTAACTATAAGAAGATACGTTTCGTGGAAATACAAATTGATTTTTCCGGTGGAAAAAATCGGAATATTATTACTAGATTTTAACAAATGATGCTTTGATGATGCATAAATAGTCAGAATAACATATTTTCACAAAATGTGTGGGTTACGCCCTTTAGGCAAAACGCCACCGATATTTTGTACCTTTCAATATTTGACGTTTTGAAATTAAATTAAAACTAACAATAAAAAAGTTTTATTTTATTGTTATTTAAATTTCAAAGATATAGTTATCTATCGAGTCAGACGTTGTACTTTCGAAAACAATCACGTGTTCGAATCCGAATCGTAAGATCGTTTTTGCATTATTGATTTCAATCACATTATATAAATAACAAATTAAAAAAAGAATTAGGTACTATACAGGGCGTAACAGAATCATGGTACACCTCTCTAATTCTGTTATTTATTGAGATAAAGTGTTCAAACTTGTTACACATCCAATGTACGCATCAAACGTCGCCTTTGGATATAAAATTGTTTTTCCCACTTCCGGTTTCGCCGGAACTGTCATCAATGTTTGATTTTTAAAGGGAACACCCTACGTATTACGTTTTTGGAATCCGCATAATTTTCTGAATATAATTGCACCAAATAACTGACATTTCAATTGTCAAAAAAACTTTTGGCGCCCATTTTATTTTTCAAACTAGAGTTCTAACCCCCCCAGGATTAATGTTAATCACCCTTATCAACACAACAAAAAATAAAATCACCCCAGAAACATGTAATTGTTTGACCTATCATTTGGTAAACTTACTAACAATGGTTTTTGTATCAAAACTTTATTTTTTTTTAAATAGTACCATAATGGTACTGACATTCAATGATGAATGTGACCCTGTCTGTGAGATTAATACGGCCGAATTTACAGGAGAAAATATGAAAAAAATAAACCTTCTTTTTGACAGTTGAAATGCCATTATATTCAAAAAAATGTAATAATATACATGGAGTTCCATTTGAAAATCGAAAATTGATGTCGGTAAAATGGGGAAAAACACAAATTTTATGTCAAAAAGTGACGTTTGATGAGCACATTAGATATGTAACACGTTCGAAAGTTTTAATTTAATAAATAACAAAATTAAAGGGGTGCATCCATGATTCTGTTAAATTAAATTAAATCTGTGTACCGTCAAACGATTTGTAATATGTACTTATTTAAGTACGTATTTATTCCGAAATCGATCAAAACTTACCTTAAATTACAATACGATTGTGGGTGTTAGTCTATGTACTGATGGAAATGAAACGCCAGATTGTTGGCACTCGAAACGTCAGTAAGTCGAGCATCTATTAGATTGTTCCTAACACTAATAATATCATAATACCTGAATATTCTATTATGCGATTCGTTTGTCGTATCGCGTGTGATTCATTTACTGCAGATCATCGTTTTGTCAGACACGTTTTATCGGGATGAGTCGCTGCGCCGTCTGGAAACCGATTGCGCCTTGTCACGTTCGTTATAAATGTTAGTTGTTCATTGTCGCTGTTTAGCGATTTGTTTTTTATAAAACAAGAATTTAAACCAATACGACTGTTGGAAAATGTTTTTAAAAGACCATAAAAAAGAAAACCAATTGGACGCTGATAATGTAGTCGTTCCGAGGACCAATCCGCGTGTATAAATAAATTACAGTGCCACTCCGTGCAGGGCGTTATTATTTTATTTGGAACCCCTATGGAACAGAAGTCCTTTCCTTTCCCCTGAACTATAATATCGTCCCCTAATATTCCCCGGAGAATATCAAAAATAAATACGAATGTCTTCGTAGATATTTACGACTGATTGTTGTTTTGAGTAATCGATGGATAAGTATAAGTTTCGATGCCAATTAACTCGACATAGAACATCTTCATCCTTTAGATATCGTGATTTTCAAGACCGATGTGGGCCTAGCACGCTCTCAACTTATGGTCGTTTGCGACTCTCAAGTGAATACGATTTCATATAATGGCGGGGCAACTTCGACAAATTTAAAATTATCGAATGCGGTGTTCCGAACGAACTTTATATTTTATTTTGGTATCGCTACACATACAAAAGTAGATATACAATAATCGAATTTCCTGCAATAAAGCGTTCTATTTTTAGAACTCGAATTAAACGTAAACGATAATTCCGTTTATTGCAAGCAGAACGATATAAGAAGACGCTTGGGTATTGCGTTTTGTTAATTTGAAAAGTAGCTATTTTTTTTTTAATTTTAATCCGCCGGTCGTAATTTAAGTTGCTTGTTACGGATAAAACGGTAATTTTAAAAATTACGTCGCTCTTAATTTACGCGAACGGAACACTCCACTCCATAATAAAAGATTGCAATTCTCAATTTACGCTCCAGTTACGTAACAAAATAAAAAATTCGTTAGCGAAAGAGGAAGGAAAGAATCGTCTCAACAACGAACGTCGTCATTGTGAGGAGATACCGCGCGAGGAATAAAAGTATCGGGGGCGAATCGGTTAGGTGTACCTGGCTGTTTAAAATAACCGCAACTACGCCACGATAACAAGCTCGTACTGTAGGGGAAATTTAGTAAATTACTTCGTAGAACACAATGCAGGATCAATCGTAGCCTGCCGGCTATTTATCTTTAGAACAGGTAATCGACCGATCGGTTTCCCAACAATTTTCCGACCAGTCCCCGATACCTAAAATTAAGCTTGAACGTTGAGAAATTCCCGTTTCGCAAATTCGCATTTCGAAATTTTTGACGTTTCCGTTTTAAATTGGCGACGAGCGAGAGTGTTGTTTCAAACTCGAGAGACGTTTAAGATCAAAACAACGCCCCCCCCCTCCACCCCTCTTATTGCTTATTAGTTGGCGCGCTTAATATTTTTGTTACTATTTCTAATTAATTATTAAACTTTGCAGTTCCAATTCGAATGGTAATCAATCTATGGCTGTTATTAGTCAACCGATGGGCAACACAATCAAAAAAACACGTGTCAAACTTTATCACGTATGTGTTATGTGCGCGTGTGCTAATAGAGCGCTTTCAATTGTTTACATCTACATATTCACGAATAGTGGATGTGTACCATTGATCACTAACGTCGATATTAATCGATAACAAAATGTGCGAATGTGCACTTTTTGCAGCGTGCAGCGTACAGTCACGCCCGAAAATCGCATTTTCGTTCTTCGCCAGTGTCTGCTTTACGCGCTCTGTCAAAGTTCTACTCCGCTGCCGCCGTTCGTGCTGCAAATTTGACAGCGCTCGACAACGTTTCGTATTATTTTACGCTTGTAATTAGGGTACTTTCTCCGTATCGACGTTTTACGTTTTACTTAAAAAGAGGCATTAATTTGTCCGAAAATTGACGATTTGATTTGAAACTGACATTTTTAAATTGACTGGGTGTACGTAAAAATTTGTTTCGAATTTTTACAAGCGAAAAGTACAAGTTTTAAGCATTTGAAGGTCGTAACTTAACGGCAGTTCATCTATCGATTCGATGCATAATCGATGCTTTTGATATCGCGAGGGAGAATGAAATGCGGTTATCTAATTCGAGTTTAGTTGATATCCATTTTACAGATTAGACAGTAAACGGGGAGGGAGCGCCAGTGCTGCATTATACAACATTAAACAGTACCTGTTAAAATCGCAAACTATCAGAATTTCGCCGAACAGATGGATGAGCTTGAATATATGTGCGACAAAATGAACATAAACAGACAAGTGTTCTGATTAGATATTCTGCTGTTTGGTTGAGTTCAGTCGTTTGTTTCAAGTTTACGAATAAATTAAATCAAACCTCAACTATACTGGCTCGTTCGCGATAGGTTTGGAAACGAGTTGTAGGTATGGGAAAAACAATTGCGCGCGCCGGAACTGCAATTTTTTTTTGAATTTGAAAAATTTAACGAGGCACAGTTTATTCATAAAAAAAGGGGATAAAAATAGATCAAGCTTTAAACGTTTGTCATTAAAAATTGATCGACTAAATTAATAAACGAGGGGGAGCGTTTGTTGTTGGGCCCGACGCCCGCGCGACATTCGAAAATCGATGCAACGTGAAGTCGAAAAACGCGCCTGAAAATCCTTTAAGGAAGTAGTCGCACGTTTTTTTAGGCACGCAAAAAAAACGCGGTCTGACTAACCGAAACAAGCGGGAGAAAAACGAAATTGTTAGGTGTACATACAGGGCGTTCCCAAAAATAGTAGTTCATAATAATGCAAAAGCCTCGAAACGTTTTCGAGCCGTGCGAACTTGTTTGAAATTTCGGAAAATCGATGTTTTTGCTGCCGTTTCCACAAACCACCTTGATTCGTGATGTTGTTTCTTTGTTTTTCGTGGAAAACGCTCTCGAAGAGTTGCCTTGCCCGACGTGCTCGACATTTTTTCGTAAACGAATGAGAATACGCTCAGAAGCACCTCTTGCGAACACTTTTGAAGTTTTTTCTAATTTGCGTTAGTTAATTTTGGATTTTTTTTGTGCACCGCAAACGATTAAACTTGCAGTCGAACATTTTTTCTAGAATGTCCTTATTCGTTTTAAAAAATAGCGAGTGCGTTGGAGAAAGCAACTATTCAAGAGTATGGATGCTTTTCAAAAAATACGCATATAATCGAAGGTAACGCGCCGCATAATTTGAAAACGGGTAGGTTTTTACTGATTGTGAGGTCAAAGTTTGCATATTCTGGACTCGAGCTGTCATCGTCTCCCATATTATAGTTCACTATTTTTGAGACGCCCGCCCTGTATGTGACAAACCTTTTCTAGACCATTCTTCGATTCAAATCGTTTAATTGTTTTTGCTTAAAATGTAAGCATTTACTTTTAATATTATTAAGACTGGAGTTTATTGTAATATCTTTATATTTAAGTATTTATTTTGTTATATTAAGTTATTGTTTTGAGTACTATTTTAGAATAATTTTTCTTACTTTTAGTGTTTGTGAGAGATCATTAGGTTTATCAATTCTAGTTTTAATGATACGATCTTGTGGTAATGATTATTTTCAATCTCTTAGGGTATTATGATGAAATATATTTTTTTTATAGTTTTTATGATTCCTTTATGTTATAGAGGTATATATTGAATTTTACAGTTTTTTTTAATTATTTATGTTATTTTTTATGTTATGGAGTTTCATGATTTTATTTTGGAGTTAGTTATTTTATGGGTTGTGATTTTTTATCTTTTTATATAATTTTGTTAAGATTATGGATTTGTTCATTAATAATAATAGCTAGTAAAAAATTAATTTTGAGGGTTATTATCATGAGTTATTTTCTTTGAATATTATTTTTTTTGGGAATATCATTATTTATAACTTTTTGTTCAATGAATTTATTTATTTTTTGAAGTTAGATTAATTCCTACTTTAATTTTAATTTTGGGTTGGGGGTATCAGCCTGAACGTATCCAAGCTGGTATATATATATTTTTATATACTCTCTTAGGTTCTTTACCAATAATAATTTCAATATTTTTTTTATCTTTATATTTAAATACTTTAGATTTTTTTTTATTCTTTTCTAATATATATATGTATATCTTTTGTTTTTTTAGTTAAGATTCCTATATTTATAGTTCATTTATGATTACCTAAGGCTCATGTTGAGGCTCCAGGTTCCATTTTAGCTGGAGTAATATTAAAATTAGGCGGCTATGGTTATATGCGTGTGATGTGTTTATTTATAAATGTTGGAGTAAAGGTTAATTATATACTTATTTCATTGAGATTAATTGGGGGATTAATTATTTCTTTCTTATAACGGTAATATCGACTTATTCTTAGTTTATAGTATGACCCTTAAAATGTTAGATACCTATCAAAATCGAAAGGGATATCTATTATCGTATTTATGACAAAATTTATTACCTAAATTATTGTTTATAAACGTCAACAAAATGTATCGGATTCCATTTAAAGTCGTTTCCGTTTATAATCGCAATAAACTAGGGAGGCTTTCGTGAAAACGTTCCTCGCAACGCAACGGTTTAAAATACTGGAATTGTGACAGCGGCCCTTATATGCATAGTATAGATTCAGACATGACGTGAGTAAGTATCCATAAAGAACAAGATAACAGTTTCGAGTTGTCGGACCTATGTATGTATGAATTTCGGTGTAGAGGCAATTCGTTGTTCTTAAAATATCGAATATGGAAATGGCGCGCGAGGACTTTTATCGAACAATCGCTAGTAGATGTACAAAAATGATTAAACTCGCATAAGTAAATAATACAAGTCGAATATTTTTTCGGTTTCGGTCTCTTTGTATAGGGCGATTCGAAAATGACGCACCAACTTTTCAGTGCGTTGAACTATCATTAATTAAACATGCGCAGCACAACATAATTTGATATTAAAAAATGACAACAACGATCCTGACATGTTTGATATTCTTCCAGTTCTCTTCTTCAACTTATATTTGCCTTATTTCTTAAATTGGTCGAGTTTTATTTGTCTCCCACGGGTTTGACAACTGCTGGTCGAAGTGGATGTATTGTTTCTACCGTCATTTGTTTCGTTGGACGATTGCGCATTCGAGTGTTGGGCTGGTTGCGTTGCTGACATTTGTGTTGGATTTACTGGTTTATCATCTGAATAAATTTTTATAATATTCCCACGAAATTCTTCATTTGCAGATTATCACTATCTCCAAATTGGTCTTGTGAAAAATATAGAAGGCCGTGAATCGTCATCATTTTATGCCATATTTCTTTCATAAACAACAACTAGCGTAAATTTGGACGGTTAGGATTTTGTCCGCTGCCTGCGTCAGCGAAGACAATTAACGCTGCTGCCGCCCATCGAACCGCTCAGCGGAACCGTTCAGCGGATTCGTTTAGTTATCAACTCAGCCGTCGAAGTTCGCCGAACTCGCTTTATTCAATTGAACCGCTGTTTATTTGTCGTCGTGTTAATCACAATCATTTAACGTCCTCAACGTAGCGCTTAGTTTCCGCTGTTTCGGCGATGAGCCCGGCTGAATGCGCCCAACGACACGAGCTTTCAGTTTTGTCAAAATTCGTATATATCGTAAACTGCGTTGTATCGGCAATCTAAGAACGACAAATCGTGTTCGATCTTGTTGCCGTCATTTAATTTTTCGCGAATAACCACAAAAATATCAATCACCCCGTATGCGCGAAACGAAACTTTAATCCAGGTAAACGAATATCGCTCGGTACGTTATTTATGTTGATAAAAATTTTGCACCGCCAACCTTTCTTCCGTCACGCGACCGTGTCTCTCGGATGCCTTAGAAATGATGATACGTTATCCCTTAATTATTATTCCATAGCAAGTGCGGCGGCTTATTATTGTGTCCATTTCACCTCGTCTTAAATGTCAAGTTAATTTCCTTATTAGATCCGCCCTTTTGTGTCGTACCGGATATTTGTCAAACGCCAAGTAGCGTCGATGCGAATCCTTAAACGTTTATCTATTTGAATGTTTCCCCTCTAACCCCCAAACCCATTATACTTTTACCATTTGCATAAAACTAAAATCGCGTCGGTGAGAAATCTGAAAATGGTCATACAATCGAATATTTAGAAGACGATAAATATTGCTCGTTGTTATAGTTGAGAAACACCGTACGATCCACGTCATAATATCGATGACGTTTTGCCAAAAGGGCGTAACCCTCGTCAATCGCGCCAACTTGTACACTCGTACAACTTACGGACTTTCGTGTAATACAATTATTGCGAAATTAAAGCTCGACGGAAAAGCCGGTTTTATAAAATGGGATTATCGAGTTTAAAGGGCCTTGGTATTCATATCAAACCGCGTTTAAATTTTACTTCGGAAACTTTTTCGATTCCTTCCGTTGTTATTTGCAGACAAGCAATCAATCAGCGAACGGAGAAGTTTTCGCTTTTGCATTTATTTCATTTTTATTTCGCGAGCCATTACGGCGCGGTAGTTTTTTTTTTTTAAATAAATTTTTTAGCGCGCGCCCGCGCGTTTGTTCGCCCGATATCGTCGAATCGGAGCGAGTTCGTTTATTCTGTTTCGAACGCGAGAGCGTTATTTTTTATAATATTTAAACGCCCTATAGAAAAGGACGTTCAGATTTTATCGCGCAGTCTCTGCATATAAATGGTTAGTTTCTTTTTCGTTGTAATTTATTTTTGGTACGTTGGCGCAATGTAGAGTAGGAAACTTAAAATTCAGTACATTTATAGAAAGCGAAATTAACCCGGTAACGTCCAGATATGAATTTGGATTAGGAAGAAAAATTACCAACCCTACTACGTATTACTTAATTTAATCGAGTTAATCTTAAGCTAATGAAGCATTTATTAGCTCTAATTTCGTACTTCGTATAGGACTAATTTACCGTCGCTTGATTCTTAATTAATTTTCCGATAATGGGCCGCTTGAGTTAATTATCGATTGTTTTATTTTGTGGAGCGAACAATGAGGTAATCTATTCGTACAATTAAGCAATTATTCGTCATCGTTCTAGTTTTAGGTTTATTTATGCAAACCTATTTTCTTGAATTACCCGCCGGTAAAATATTGCGGTGACCGTTTAGCTAAACAAGTTCGATTTAGACGAGATCAAGCGTCGAATTTTTGTTTTGTTTTTAAATCCAAATTTCTAGGATCGATTGAATTTAATTAGCAATAAACACGTAAGACGCGACACGTAAAGTCTCGAAACTCCGTTTTTTCATTTTTCTCGAAAGAAACACATCTAGACAAATATTGTCGAGAGTGTTTTTATAAGATTATCTCGAAAACGGCGCATCCCATCGAAAATTGCAAAGAGACGTAGTCGGTAGAGAATTTTATGCCGATTCCAAAATATAATTCGTATTACCGATGCGATAATTAATAACGGAGATAACTCGCGATCAGTTTAAAATTTTCGATCGACCGCCATTTTGAAACGGGTCTATCGATTTGGCTGGTTAACGAACTCGTCCATTGCATTCGTTAAGACAATATACTGTCCAAATAGCAGCCACCTACGATCAAAGTTGCGATCGGAATCGCGTCTACAAGATTTGATTATATATCGATGACGTAAGCGTCACTTTTTTCGACAACGAGTTGTTCTGCCTGTATCTTATGCACGACTAAGGCAAATACATTATTTGGTAAAATCTGGTTTAGATTTTTTCCACCTGAAAAATCGCGATTTGTATTTCCGTAAGTACGTGAAAACCGTGCCCATCGATATCGTAAGTACTTTGCAGTGAGTGCGGTTACGACGCGTAGGCATTTTCACGTGGCCTCTCTTGAATCCACCGAACCCAACATATCGACAGTCTAGCAACACTTTGCTCCAAATAATGGAAAATCCGGCCTCTCTCATACCAATATTCTTGGCATTACCAGTGATGTTATCAATAAATTACACATTGACCAACGATAAAAACAACGGAAAACAATTTTAGAACGTTTACTAAATTTGGACGTAACAGAATCGAACTTTACTTTTTGACGTGAAAATTGTGTTTCTCTCACTTCCGGTTTTGCCGGAACCGACATCAATTTTCGACTTTCAAATGGAACATTTTTGAAATCCGCAGAATTTTCTGAATATAAACGGTACCGCGCGAGTGGCAATTCAACTGTTAAAAACGAGTTTTGGCGCACATTTTATTTTTCGAACTGGAGTGCCATACGTCCCCCACCCCCCTCCCCGAAGGATTAATGTTAATCGATCACATCAGCACAACGAAAAATAAAATTACGCCAAAAGCGTTTAATTGTTTTCGACCTATCATCTAAAGTAAAGTTACCAACGATGGTTTTAAATAGTACCATAACGGCACCACGACGCCAATAGGAAGTGAAAAAAGGAAAAGGAATTTTGAAAAAAATAAACTAGGTAGATACCGATTTTTTTGACGGTTAAAATGTCACTTGTGTGGTGCCGTCGTATTCGGAAAATTACGCGAAATGCAAAAACGTAATAATATACAGGGTGTTCCATTTAAAAATCAAAAATTGATGTCGGTTCCGGTGAAACCGGAAGTGGGAGAAAGATAATTTTTCTGTCGATACATTAGACAAGTTTGAAAACTTCATTTTAATAAATAACAAAATTAAGGGTACTACACACGGCATACGACCGACCCAAAATGAATGACCTATATTTTCGTGATCGGAGAAAATTCAAAGCGGCTCCTTCGGGGGCCCGTCACCAGACAGCCCCCTAATTTTCTACTGAAAATTCGCTAAAATTGTTTCGTTGTTAATATTTAAATAAACCAACTGGGAAATTCGATACGTTTCACGCTTACGCGACGTTTTCTATTAAACGAGGGGCGTAAATTTTATCATGCTGCCCCTATGCGCGATACAAGTTTCTTAATTACGTCTGACAGCTGACGAGCGCTCGTTGTAATTGATAATTGCATTCCGACTGCACTGAAGAAAGTCGAGACCTTTATTAGACAGATATCGTGCTGCCAATATAAGGTTAGTGGGGTGCGGCGGCGAGGGGGGGTGTCGAGGCACCCCTCGGGCGTCGCATGTGTCGCCAGAACACGTCCTCCTCGCCGTGTGGCCGAAAATGCGAATATGGACGGTTTATAAAATTCGCAGAATCGGATCGCGCCGAAACAAATACCCGAAAAAGGGATATATATCGCGAGCGAACTCCGTAGATTTTCGAATACAGATCATCCCTCAACGTCGTCCCGCCATTGTACCTACGGGAAGCGCCGCTATCGCATTGTAATGCATAATCGAGTAATTAATAGGGCTTATAAATCAGGGATTATTGCTCAATCGAACACACATGTCATAAATTTGGCGAACGCGGGGGAACAACCCCGTTTTTAAGGGTTTTTTTCGTGCAATAATCCGTTGTATTTATTAGCATTGCGCTTACGAAAACGCCCGTATGTATTGGAATTGCCTAAATTATTCTCGATTTTCAAATAACGACGAAATAACGCATAATCGCCGAATTTACTATGCAATAAGGAAGTTGATTTACAACAATAATGACCAAAATTTAAATAAAGATCTGGCCCCCGACGTCCACGTAACATGCGAGCAACTTAATAAGTCGTAATCTACTACGCGCGTTGCATGTTTTCTTTAAAAAAAAAAAAAAACTTTTACGTTCAGGAAGAAACGCGGAAATTGAAGCATTTGTCCTCGATGCATGTCTGATTCACATTAACAACCCCACTTTCTATACTACATCTCCTCGACAAAACTACCTCAGATTCAATGTCGAAGAAATTCAGATTGAAAAACTTTTTATGACGGCTGCACCAGCCGAGGTGCGTATACGAGATTGAGTTATCGATGTTTAAAAAAGACAGAGCCGGCAGATTTATTTAAATGTTATTATATTTTCAAATGGAATTAGGTACTCGGGGCGAGGGTGGCGCGTACCGCGCCGAAGGGGACGAGCGCAATAATGAAGGAAGATTCGGGCGCGAAATAAGGCGGGTTAAGCTTCTTAACTGCAATCCGGCCGATGCACGAACTTGCAACGAACGACGCTAACGGAAGAACGCGGAAAAATTTTTTATAAAAAATTCTTTACGGCGTTTCGCGGCGGGTGCGCGGTGGCGGTGCGTTAACGTCGGCGGACGGCGCTTTCGACGAATTTTCGCGGAAAATAAAGCTGTTTCGACGTATTTGATGACGGCACCCTTTTGGGTTTTTCCGATTTCGACCTCTAGATCACTAAAATCAAGGTCGTTCGTTTTCGGTCACATATACAGGGTGTCCCCGTTTTTTGTAGCAGGACTTTCACAACTTGTAGTAAAATTCATTTTGAAAACAAAAGTTCATATAAACATATATGTATGGAGGCCTCGTTTTCGATTTACAGGGTGTCGAAATTTAAAAAAAAATTGGATGTTTTATTTGTAAAACAAAATTCCTTTTGATTTTGTTGAAACTTGGCAGTTTTGTTTGTAATAATAATACACATTTTTCACATCATTGAATTTGCCCTACTTCTTCCAGTGCCGCCACAACAGGGACCAGCTTGATAAAAATAGAAAAAATATGGTACGCCCTGCTTTTTGTAAGTTTGAAATTTTTCAGATTCAGCAATCAAAATAAAACTTTTCTATTACGCAACTTTTTCCTATCTCGCTTCGTTTAGAGAAATAAAACTTATTTTTACAGAATTTATTGTTTGATAATAATTTGTATGTCAAAAATCAACCACACGGTATGAAAGAAAACTTATTCAATAAACAGAGACATAAAATCAAAGGAGCTGTTCAAAATGCCTGCCATTTTGTTCAACACATAAATTACAACGACGTATTAAAGGCTGCCGAACGTTTTCCAAATGATCTGGAGTTATTCTAAGAGCAGCATTTCGGATTCGTCGTTCAAGTTCCTCTTGTGAACTGACAGGCGTAGAGTAAACTGCTTCCTTAATAAATCCCCAAACAAAAAAATCCAAGGGTGTTAGATCAGGCGATCGAGGAGGCCACCCTACTGGTCCTCCACGACCCACCCATCTTTGAGGATATGCTGCATTCAGCCAGTTCCGCACCACCAAAGCATAATGGGCAGGGCATCTATCTAACTGAAAAAACGAGTCTATTCTTTGTTGGATTGGAACATCCTCCATCATGTTATGATACTCTGCATTTAAAAATTCCAAAAATAATTGACCGTTTAATCTATTGGGCAGGATGTAGGGTCCCAACAAAAAATCGCCAAACACTCCCATCCAAACGTTTACACTAAATTCTTGTTGGAATCTCATTAGCCGAATTAGATGCGGATTTTCATTATCCCAGACGTGAATGTTATGGAAGTTTACAACACCACGTCTTGTAAAACAAGACTCATCCGTCCAAATAATTTTATCAAGGAACTCCAGATCATTTGGAAAACGTTCGGCAGTCTTTAATACGTCGTTGTAATTTATGTGTTAAACAAAATGACAGGCATTTTGAACAGCTCCTTTGATTTTATGTCTCTGTTTATTGAATAAGTTTCCTTTCATACCGTGTGGTTGATTTTTGACATACAAATTATTATCAAACAATAAATTCTGTAAAAAAATAAGTTTTATTTCTCTCTAAACGAAGCGAGATAGGAAAAAAGTTGCGTAATAGAAATAGTTTTATTTTCGATTGCTGAATTTGAAAAAAATTTCAAACTTACAAAAAAGCAGGGGCGTACCATATTTTTTTCTATTTTTATCAAGCTGGTCCCCTGTTGTGGCGGCACTGGAAGAAGTAGGGCAAATTCAATGATGTGAAAAAATGTGTATTATTATTACAAACAAAACTGCCAAGTTTCAACAAAATCAAAAAAGGAAATTTTGTTTTACAAATAAAACATCCAATTTTTTTTTAAATTTCGACACCCTGTAAATCGAAAACGAGGCCTCCATACATATATGTTTATATGAACTTTTGTTTTCAAAATGAATTGTACAAGTTGTGAAAGTCCTGCTACAAAAAACGGGGACACCCTGTATAATCAATTTTGATCGTAGGGGGCTGAAATTTGGGCAAAAACGAAGGACGAGTTCGTTAACCAGCCAAATCGACCGACCCGTTTCAAAATGGCGGCCGTTCGAAAATTAAAAACATTCTCATCTCCGTTATTAATCGTCGGATCGGTAACGTGAAATATGTTTTCGAATCGACATGAAATTCTCTACCGATCGTGTCTCTTTATAATTTTCGATACGATGCACCGTCTTCGAAATAATCGAAAAAAAGTGATATATTTTTTAAATTCTCTCTAAATATTATTTTTCAAAAAAATATATAATTCTTTCGAGAAAAATTAAAACAAAAAAGAGGAGTTTTTTGACAGGCGACGTGAAAATCCGATGCCGAAGCCCGCGCGCGATCGGATTTTATTAAAAAAGCTCGCGCGCGCGCTCACGCGCGCACGGACACACGCGCAACAGCATCGAGGAGTTTCGAGAAACGAAATTTTAATACACGACCCATAGACGTAAATTTTTTATGTCGGAAATGCGAGAACTGTTAAGAATAGATCCGCCACATCACCGTGGGCGTGTCACGAATACGAAGATGAATTATCACAGCACGCGCTTTTTCCCAACTTTACGTACAGAATAAGTATAGTTGGTTTTTGAATATTTTAAATTCGTGTCTTGCGGCTTTTAGTAAGTGCATTATGATGACGCACGCATTGTTAAAACGCGCGCTCGATAGTGTGTAGTGTTGCACTTGAAAGCTTTTCGTGGCGCATATTTATGAAAATCCGGCTCTCGTAACGTCGACGGCGGCGGCGGCGGCGGCGGCGCCGCGCATAATTACGAAGTTTTTGATCGTGCCCGCAATCAGGGCGCATTCGATCGTCACACAAAAAAAATTCGTTTCTCCGACCGAAACCGTTATTGTGTTATTATTATTATTCGAGTTCCATTTCGCTTCCAAATTAATTGAATCAAAAGAAGCCCACTGTTCGCGGGCGAACTCCTTAAGCGAACGCCCACTTTTATGCATCCGAAGGGGATTAATTACCACCATTTGTTGTACAACAAAGACGAGACGGCAGTTATATTATCATAGCCGCTATAGTTTACTTAATTCCGTGACTTCCTTTCTGTGAAAATTCGAAATATTTTGACGCCTGTTGCTGCGTTAGTTGTCGCGTTTGAATACCAATTACGCGCGCGTTCGTGGAGAAATGCGCACTTACAGATTTTAATTAACACGTACGCGCGTTCACACGACGTACCTAATTGTAAATTACACATATAGATAATGACGAAGTGGCCGACAGTGATTTGAATCAATTAGTTACCTGCTATACTTATTTGGGGAAAACAACGTGATATACGGCGGTGTTTTTCTTAGTTTCGCGATTTTCGGGAAAACGCCGATCGATTTTGGGCTCGAGTCCTAGCCGTCTAGTCGGAGAAAAGCGTCCTCATCATCATTATTTTGCATAAAATGTTTGCTAAAAAGATGTTTTTTTTTTGAGTTATGCGCATATTATGTTCGAACGTCTGGTTATCTGTGGCGCGCGTGGCGGCCGGCAAAATATTTTCTAGGCGTCAATTCAGCAACGGTGTTCTCTAGAAAGTGACGAAGACTTCACTCCCTAATTTTTGTAACTTCTAAATTTCGAAGGTGTTCAGAACAAACTTCCGGAACTGAAACTGGGGATTAAATTAATTCGCGCTCTGATTGGTATAGATTATCGCGTAATTCGGCGGCTAATTTCGCGGATTTTTCCCGAAATATTCGTGATTCGGTCGAATTTAATTTAAGCTGCGATTGAATCCTTACAATTTCGCAGTTCTATTTTAATTCAGTGCTTTATGAAGGCCCGATTTTGATTTTAATTTAATTCGGCGTTTAATCGGCCATTTAAATTAATTTCGCTGTTCGATTATTTATGTGACGTGCAGATATTCGATTGTCAATCGAAATCGCGTATAATAAACAGAACCGCGAAATTATGAGAATTAAATTAAAAATGCGAATTAATCGACAATTTGTGAAAAAAACTCGCGATAATCCACTGATCAGAGCGCGAAACAATTCGATCGGCGCAGCGGTTCGATATAAAAAGTGATAGTAAAAAACGTACGTCTCCTAATTGGAAGTTTGAAATTTTCCTAATTTTGATTTTAATTTCGCGACTTTCATTTTACTTTGACTTATCGGATTTTATTTAGTTACGCGTTTTTGATTTTGATTTTAATTCGAAGTTTTAGCGCCGAATTAAAATCAAAATCGCTCAATTAAAACTTTAATTGGATTAATCGTTTTAATTAAACCGTTAATTTAATTAAATTGCGGGAATTACATAAAAAACCGCGAATTAAACGCCGAATTACACGATATAGTGGAAAAATTCGCGAAATCAGTCGTCGAATTACGCAATAATCTGTCGATCAAAACACGAATCGATTTCGCGAGAGGACAAGGTGACTCCACTCTACGTACCTACCGAACCATTTTAGGCAAAATATTAGGATTTTAGGATTTTATTTAGTTACGGTTTTTGATTTTGATTTTAATTCGAAGTTTAAGCGCCGAATTAAAATCAAAATCGCTCAATTAAAACTTTAATTGGATTAATCGTTTTAATTAAACCGTTAATTTAATTAAATTGCGGGAATTACATAAAAACGCGAATTAAACGCCGAATTACGCGATATCGTGGAAAAATTCGCGAAATCAGTCGTCGAATTACGCAATAATCTGTCAATCAAAACGCGAATCGATTTCGCGACAGGACAAGGTGACTCCACTCTACGTACCTACCGAACCATTTTAGGCAAAATAAAGTTAGGTGTGTTTAAAAACGAATTTTGGCTCTTTTAATTGTACGTTGTTCGGTATCTTATTTTAATTTTAAACGTGTTAAATCGAACTAACAAACCTGGGGGGTGGGGGCGCAGGAAATGCGTACTTGTCGACAAGATGCATCACAGGTGGAGTAGGTGGAAAATGATCTGAGGCGGAAACTGATAGTTTGAAATTTCGAGCGAACTATTTTCGAATATCTAATAAGCGAAAAGCGAGTTTCCGTTAAAATAATGCGTAACGTACTTATCTATAGCATTTTTACCGAAAGAAACCAATTGGAAGATGAATAGTTTCGTTTTACGTCCCACGTCTCCGTCTCGCGATCATTTTAATGTTTCTCGCAGATAAAGAGGTTAGCTGCGAGTCACCCTCCGACTCGAACTATTGATAAACCTCCGATAAAATGTATCGAGGGCGTATCGCACGTGGTATTTTCCGAACTCGAACCATAAATTATGACGCGTTTCTAACTTCTGCGACAAAATCTGTAGGTGATGGGGTATCGAACGCGAAAAGAACGATCCCGCCCCCATTTTCTGCGTTGTATAGGTAATGTCTGTCATGTAAGTGCGACCCGGCGTTGTGCCGACGTGGCGACGTTTTATTCGAATCGTCCCGTTTCCGACGGTATCATTTGTAAAAATTAATCACAAGACACCAATAAAATACCGCTAACCGCCGTTTCGTTTTCTCGAAAAGGAAATATAAGGCGAGGTAAATCACGCCGATTGCCCCGGGCTTCCTTTAATATTACAAGTTGTACCTGCACGAGGAAATGCCGATTCTTTCGTTGGAATGATAATAAGTAGCCCGGCATTACGGGGTGCGGCGTAAAATATCGTCTCAATTTCAACCAGAAACGGAACACGGTGGCGGTTTTAAATTAACCCACATTTACCACGGACTATTTATTGAATTTTTTATCTGGCACTGGCACTTCTTTTGTGTTTTTCTCGGGGCTTTTACGCGAACCGATTTATCGGTTAAAGGTGGCGGTAAAGTGTAATGTCGGGTATATCGCGGAATAAATGCTGGCGCGCCGTTTGCCATAGATTATGAATCGGGCCCAATCAGCTCGACCAATATTTACGCGAGGTCGCAAACATAAACATACGGCCGACTCGTATGATGATGAATGAATGATACTGACAATTGCGTCCGTTTAAATAATTCATGCGGCGCTTAACCGAATCATATTCGGCCGGGCAGTTATATTTGTATAATGGAGAACCTTTTTTTTTATGTAGATATATATTTTACACAACGGGGGCACGTGGGCGTAACATGGAAAACTGAAAATCGAGGGGTTGTCCCTTCGGTCAAACGCTGTGCGGGTAGTTTGTTCTCTCTGTTATAAATTAAAACTAAATAATAAAAGCCGCCGGTTTTATATATATGTATATATATATATAAACGCATACCGCTCGTCCCTTTTGCAAAATGGAGTGGTGATGGAATGCTCAGGAAATTAAGGCATCCCGGCTCGGACCGGGAATAGGAAGCAGTCATTTATTTTCATTGCGACTGGGATTTATTTTAAAGTGGTCCGATCTAATGCGCCCTCGGAGAGGGGCCTTAATCCAAATCCGATAGAATCGATTGATGCTGGGAACGGCCATGTGACAAACAATTTTATTCATTTTACACGCAACCGGAACATCTGGGAGGTTTCTTAAATTGAAGAAGTTAAATCTTCTTTGTCGATGAAACTTGAATGCCGCGCGTAGATAATGCCGATTCGGGTCGTATACGACACGACGATCCCCCCCTAACTTTTCAATTATTTTCAATAATTTCGCTTAAACAATTTGACAATTTTCAATTCGAACGTCTGCGTAACGGCCGAAAGACCCTCGATTTGTTGTTGCGGTTTTTATTCCCCAGAGACAACGTCGAAGCCAGATTGGAACCCTTTAATACGGCATGAGGTGGCACGCAGATGAATCACTTTAATTAGTTTAAGTAAGGTAACGTCTCCCCGCCAAGCGGCGGATAAACGGTGGCGTTTCAAACGTCACGAAACGAGAGCTCTTTCGCTTTAAAAAGGAATTATCGAAGGCCACGTAAATCCTCGTTTGGTTTAGGGTGGTTTTTACAATCTGCGTGTCGGGAATTCCCGAAAATTTCTTTCGCATATTCGCGATGCCGGACACTTAAAGATTTACTGGGCCGCTTCGAATTAATTAGTTAATTCGGTTAATTACAAAAAGAAGGCCGTTGAAAAAGAAAACGAAGCTCGATGTTAATGGACGTTGCGGTTTAAGTGCAATTTAAGCGGTTCAAACAGTTGTAGATACATAAATTAATTCGTACACGAAACTATAAAAAACTAATTGACTAAATAGATTCATCGTGAAATATTTAAGATCTTTAGTAGCTCAAAAATTCTGCTAAAAAGGTCAATAAATCTGACGATGTAGCTAAAGTGATGAGTCATTACGATGAGTCATCATTCCGGTCATTTCCGAGTGTTCTGTTAAAAGTTTCATTTTATTGTATTTTACTAAGCGCGTTAAAATAGTAATATAGATTAAACTTCTCTAATTCCATATAAATTAGAACGATAAGTGACAATCAGAGAAAACAAACAAAACTAAACAACTTACGAATTTTGTATTATTATCGTAACGCCATGATAAGAATGACAACAATAAAGCACGCAAGACATTAAAAACCAAGCGAACCAAAACATTATCTTTCTACGATGAAAATTGCGATCACTTACAATAATATTTTTTTGGTTTTGTTTTACTAATCGTCATTATATGCAGTACGGGGTTTATCATAAGCCGTGCCCTCTCTCACGCGCGCGTGCCTATCTTTGAAAAGTTAATTAACAAAATCGAAATAGATAAGTTGAAAATGAAAACAACAAAATTACGTTTTTCTGGCGATCTTTAAAGAGTTTAAACGGTCGAAAATTTGTTTTTGAACAATTGCAAAAGTTTTTAATTGAAAACGATAATAGATGCGCGCGGCACGGATCCGCGCCAACGCTTTCGAATTAGTTAACGCGTCAGGACGAAATTCAGCACACGCGTGCGAAAGTGCCGTTTTCGATCGGTTTTATTCGAAGTGATGATGCGGATGAAAGTGCGCCTTTGCACGTCGCATCTGCGCCTGGAGTGCGTGCGTATTGAAAAGCACGCGGCGAAAGTCTCAAATCGATCTCCCAAACAAATGGTGTCAGGTCGGTTGACCGAAAGGGCCAACTCCTCCGTTGACAAGTGGTTGTGAAACATTTGGTTGAGAAAATTGCGAATTTGAAGGTCGTTCCAGCATCGTATCGATACGGTAATAAAACAAAGCAGAATAAATAATAAATAAAGCAGAATTTTCCGATTGACATTTAAACAAAATTTTGTTATTCGAGTAATAATTATTATAAACCATCCAAAATTAACAACTTATATTTTCGCAACTCGTTATTTATCAAAGTTGATCTCAACTGATACGATCGAGTAAGATTTTTTTATAAAAAAAACGCCGTTTCGCCGTTTTAACTCGCCTTATTATGCGAAAACTTTTATAACACCGTATATAGAGCAAAAATAGATCTTCCAAAAAAATATATATATACAGGGTGTCATTTAAAAATAAATGTTATATATTACTACTCAAATCTTATTAGGCCCTAATATAAAATAAATGTACAATAATGTACAACATATCATCTGAACGTCTTTCGTTGAGAAAATATTTTTCTAATATATGAATATTCAACGAACTAATACGGGGGCGATGGGGGGGGGTATGCTGTTATCTTAACTCACCCTGTACATACTAACACAGCATGCACCGATTATACGGAAGCTTTTGCTTTCATTAGATACTTAATTGATTTCGACATTAACCTTTAACCTCGTTCAATTAAACAACACGTTCCTATTGCAATAATGCGCAATTAATAAAAATTTCAATTAATTGCGAGCGGTAATTTTTAAAATACGCATCGCCGCGTCATGTTCGAACGACGTCCTTTTTTCCTATACCGACGCGATTTCATAAAAAATTAATTTGCGAGGGGCAATCGCAGATACGACACTGCAGTTAATAAAACGGCATAATTACCCCCAGTTAATGATAATTGCATTAGCGTGTTCGATCCGCCATCCTTTTATCTCGGAATCACGTTCGGAAAATTTTCACTTTAACGGTCGACTTCTCCATGATTTTTATTTCACCTTTTTTTCACGACATCGACACGTCGCGCCGTGCGTCTTTTAATTGGACATTTTTGGTTTTATTCCGTTTCACATTCGTTCCGATTTTGTTTGTTTCTTTGAACGCACGAAGCCGAGTTGCTTTAATCTCTTCTTATGGCAACGAAGCTAATGTCCGGTTTCGCATAGTAATTTAACGCGTATTGACCGGACAACCTTTGACATTAAAGTTAATTGACAATTAAATGAAGAGTCGGTTCCGTAAACAAGGCGTGAAAACAATTGTTTATAAAGTAAAAAGTCGAAAAAGTTACTTTGTTTTTCAATTATTATGCGGGGGGTGTTTTTGAATTAATGTTGCGGAAAAAAACTGTAGGGATATGTGAGATCAAAAGGAAAACAAATTTTCTAAATAAATAATTTACGCCGACTCGGTGGCTGAGCGGTTAGAAGACTGGCCTATCGCCTGATGAGTCCTGGGTTCGAGTCCCGGTACGAGTGGTGATGAAATAACCCTCTGGTTAAATATGGAATGTTTATGATCGTTGTAGTTGATGCTCCAAAGCCCCCCTAGCTAGGGTGGAACCAAAAATTTAAAAATAATAATTTACGAGTTCTTACGATTATGACTTTGAATTCCAGTAGAGATGTCGTATTGAATTTTAAATACGTAAAAGTATTCAAGTTTATCTTCCCGTGTGACGAATTAGTTTTATTTAACCATTAATTAAAGTGCTCTTTTTCGTAAACTGTTTGTCCCGTGTATTTTGCGCGCCGAAGGAAATCGAATCGGCAGCGAAAACATTTTATACGTCCCTCTGCAACTTACCTGCCGATCCCATAACCGACCGAAAACGGATCGATATTTAGCTTCAAGTAAAACTCTCAAACTAAAAATAAGTCGCAAAGCCGTGGTGGGAGAAACTAGAAAAGGACGTTCGCCGACCACTGGGGGGAATTGACCCGCACACGATAGTACCTAGGTTACAGTGACGGCTCACGGTTTTCGCCGCTAACAGGGCGGAAAATCTCGTGAAATGTTAAAAATCAACCGAAAATGTTTTTATTTATATATTAAACGTGTTTTAATGTGCGAAATGAAAATTATGTGTTAGAAACACGTGCGTTTATCGCACGTATCGGCGATTTATTTATTTGAAACGCGACGAACGTTTCTTTGTAAAATAATTTTCGTGCGCGGGTAGGGATTTGTACGAAATCGACCTGCGATTGGTTAAATTTACGTAAATCTGTTTTTTTTTATTGTTGGCGTGGAATTTAAATGATTTACTTTGTTTCTTTCCCCGTCAGTTTGTTGCGGTCGGTCTTTGACGAACGAAATGTAGGTACCAGCGCGCGCGCGCGCCTGTCGTTTCGTTCAACTTCATTTTTCTAATATCGGTAAATATTTTAGTTTGTAATTTGTTCGACTTCGTTGATAGATTCTGAATTTATTTTTTAACACTTTCAAAAACGCACATTCAGCGTAACGTGGCTTTTGTTCGCGAAAGTGTTAAGATAAACAAGTTTATTCGTTCTCTCGCGCTCGTTTAAAATTTTGTGCTGCGTTGCGTTCAGGAAGCTCGGCGGCTAGGTGGCAATTGCACGTGATTGGAGGGTACGAAGAAATGCTTAAGCCACTCGCACGTGATAGGGTCGTCGAACTAACGCAAAACACTAATAAAAACTCGAAAAAAAAACAACGATATCGTAAATTAACATTTCGATACAGTTGGTTTACTTATGATTATTTATTAGCGATTAAAAACGCATTGCACGATATGTTAAAATGTAAAACAAACAAGAAACGGGCGCTATTTATTAGCGACATATAGGGTAGGTACTAAGTACCGAATAAATTCCCATTTTCGCCGAGCAATTCTCTTCCGCCGTACCGCAAGTGAAAATTACCATTTAATAGGACGGACGCGAAAAACTACCCTATTATTTTTCAAATAATAATTAACCTTCGTCCGCGTCGCCGCTGGGAGACCATGTTTCTGGGACGTTTGCCCCGTCTATTACGCAATTATTGAGCGCCGACCAAGTGGATTACCACAATTTCGTGTTCGTCTTTTCCCACACTCGAGTAGCTTGAACTCTAATCTCGTTATTTATATTGTTTTTATTCAAATTTACTATATTCGCCGGAACGTTTGCTTTATAAATAAAAAACTATACGGGATGGGAGTTTACTGGGTAGACGGAGGATTGTTCCTTAACTATTAGGGACGTCAAAACCAATTTTGGTATGGTAATAGACGATCGACGGACCTACATTTTAAAAATATTTAGGAACACACAGGGTGTTTCGCAAAAATGTGCCAACCCAAACTTGTGTTGTCTTTTTTTTTAAGCGGAACGCCTTGTACATTTTTGCATTTTTGAATTCCCCGTCACATTTAGAATCGAAAAATGTATAAAATTGTGTATCTCTATCGCTAATCGTTCTGAAGATATTGCCACTTTAATGACGAAATAGTGTTAACTTTTGAAGCATCAGTATCTCGAGAAGGGTTCGCCTTACGGCTATGAAACCTATTACCATTTAGTATCTACATTCTACACGGAATACAAATATGAAAAAATATACACGGTGTTACATTTGAAAAAACTGAAAAAAAATTACATTTTGCGCAAATTAATCATTTCGTATAGTTTTACGAGTTTTCGAAAAATTTGCCAAGCATTTTCTAAGTCGACTATTATTAATAGTCGGTGGTACAAACAGATTTAAAAAAAAATTGTCGATAGCCCTGGCATCGTGGCTCCAAAGTTGACTCTATTTCATCATTAAAGTGACAATATCTTCAGTGTACCATCTCAAAAGTCCTTGAAAATGTTATCCTAGCAAGATTAAATGATTATTTGCACGCCAACGAAATTATATCTCACTTTCAGTTTGGATTCAGACCTTTCCACTCTACAACACATCAGCTCCTAAGAATAACTGAAGCAATAATAAGAGGGTTTGAAGAAAAACAACACACTACGGCAGCATTCTTAGATATAGCCCAAACTTTCGATAGGGTATGACTGAAAGGCGTAATATACAAGATGGGAATTCTGGGCTTTCCCGAATACTTAACTAATCTAATACACTCATTCCTCACAAATCGAACTTTTCGTGTTAAAATCAACACCACACTGTCACAATTAAAACCTATTGCAGCCGGAGTGCCACAAGGATCGGTCTTGGGACCGGTATTATTCAATATATTCACGTACGACATACCCAATGCAGGAAACAACACCATTTCAATGTATACAGATGATGCTGCTGTCCTTACCCAACATCAAGATATTAACGTAGCCGTTGCAATGCTCCAGGACTCACTGGATAACCTCTTAAGAAGGTTCAGACGCTGGAATATCCGAATTAACTACACAAAATGCCAGGTTAAAATTTTTACCCTACGAAGACCATCAGACCCCGAACTTATAATTATAAATAATCAACCAATAACATGGAACCCATCACACAACGCCGTCAAATATCTTGGGGTGCACTTAGACAGACGACTCGCATGGAGCTTACATGTTAATGAAAAGCTACAAGAAGGCTATGCGAGAATTGCAATGTTTTATCCCATATTAAATAAAAGAACATGTTTAAAAATAGAATGTTCTAAAATGTTGTATCGAGGCATCATAAGACCCGTCATAATGTATGCCTATGTAGTATGGGGAACTACAAGTAAAACAAACATTAATAAGCTACATACGCTTCAAAATAAGGTCTTAAGACTTGCTGCGAATGCCGACTGGTACATCCGAAATTCCCAACTTCATCGCGAACTAAACATGCCTTTAGACTTTATAAAAAACTCAGCTAAGAAGTTCTTCAATAACCTCCATAATTGTCCAGCGTCAGCTTATTATAAACTAGGACTCAAATCAACAACAACGCGGCTGAAACCACGGCTGCCACAAGATGTCCTACTCTCTGATAGTGATTAAAAGTGTTTGATAGTGAACTACTTAGAATAACCGATGCGCTTAGTGAAGTGCTAATGTCCATATGTCTAAAGGTTAATGTAATCTTATTTATCAATGCTGTGAACAGCCCTAGTGTGCTTAACCAGTACCTCTAAAAATAATAAAAAAATATATATATCTTCAGAACGATTAGCGATAGAGAGGTATACAATTTTAAACATTTTTAGATTCTAAATGTGACAGGGAATCCAATAATGCAATAATATACAAGGTGTTCTATTGAAAAATATCCAAGTTTGAGTTGGCACATTTTTGCGAAACACCCTGTACGTATCTAAATATTTTTATAATGCAGGTCCGTCAATCGTGCATTGCTATATCAAAATTGGTTTCGACATCTCCGTGCACACAGTTACGGTCCACGCTGTATATGGTTAATATGCGGAAACTGGCGATGCCCTAATAAAATTAATTAATAGTATTTAAAACGTATAATAACACTTACCAAAAAAAAAATTTTACGACTCGCACTATAACTTAGTTTAACATGTAAAAGCCCCGGTAATTTTTAGTGGGTACCACGTTCACAAAGGAGCTTTAATTAGCCGGCATTAAACCAATTACGCCGCCTTACCTACTTTTACCATTTAGAATAGCTCCATAGTTCAAAGCGGGATTAAAAGTCCTATTAATTAGTCGAAGTACCTAAAAGCTAATTATTATTATTGTACGAGTGGTTCGGTGCCTTTTCCGCAAACAAAACTTAAAAATGCGCACCGAACAAATAATGATTTGTCGACAGAAAAATCCCGTAAAAATTTAATGCAAACTTTGTTAATATTGCTTACGTGGATATTTCGCCCCCCCGGCACGTCGATCGATGATAGCCCGCGCTCACCTACAAAAAGCCTCTCGTTTTTTCCTAATATTGTGAATCTGTCAAATGTTATAATTAATAGGCATGCAAAAAGAAAGTTTAGAATTTGTTGTCCATAAATTATGGATTGTTACCGAACACGCACTTTATTTATGATCTTTAGGTGGTATATACGTAGGTACAATACGTTTCCTTTCGTCCTATATACGCATAATCGAACATTTATCTTCTTTAACATTCGATAATCGTTTAATCGAATTCGCTTTTATCCTTGATACGCCCAGCGTTAAATTGAAATGTAAAATAAAACAAACAAAAATGCCTGAATCTGCCCACGAAATCGACGAGGTCAGCTCAAAATGAATTACGTGCGAGATTATTTGTTTGTCGCATACGTCGTTAGGAAACAAACGAAGCGCGTTCGCGGCCTCAATTTTAATACTTAAAATCATAATAACTCGCTTCGGCGCGTCAATATCGAGACGCTTGTTGTTTTAGATCGAGCAAAAAGGCGTTCGCGAGAAACGCGAAAAACGACACGTACGCGCGTGAATTAACTGGAAATCTTTTCGACCTGTTGATCGGCGGTGGCCATGTTTCATTTCGAATCCTAATTTTAATTGTAAAAATAAGTGCGACTTAAGTGCGACTAATCGTGAGCTCTTCTTTCGCCGGCGCCGCCTTACGTTAATCCCTTACATATTATTATGTACGAATTTTGTGACGTTTCGTTAAGTGCGAGATAAGAAGAGCTCAGTTTTTTATTCATTCGATTAATAATTTTTAAGGTCTCCGTTAAGTATTTTCGAAATAGCCGGTTAAATATCTGACCTCGTTTAAACACCTAGAAAATTGTATACATTAATAATAATAATTCGGTGAGTACGATACGAATATATGACACCCCGTTTTCGTGTCACCCGGCATTAACATCTCCTTGAAAAACCACCTCAATTAGAATCGAAGGATTAATTCGAAATTAATAAAAACTTCAAGCCCGAAGTTTATTTCCGGACGTTTTTTCTTCGTACCTAGATAATTGTATTTATTTCGAAACTCCTTTCATTACGTAAAAAAGCTTTTAAAAAATAATTCCAATTTTATGGGCCGCACTTATACCATTTGTGACCAATTAGTATTTAAAGCGCACCGACTGGACAATTTTTATTCATAAAAATGATCGGCCACGTCGTGCAGTTTCGACGTATGAAAACGTTAGGGGCCAAAGTGCTCCGAAAAGCTTCACCGGGGTCGCCGGAGACCCCACGCGCTCTTTGGAATCATTTTACTAGGATTCCAAAGAAAAATTTAACTTTGTACGTGGCAGTTAGTTTTATGTTTTGGTAAAATATAGTTTTTGTAGCATGTGTCGTTTTCGAAAAAAATAAGTTGCACGTAATACCGTTGGGGTCACCGGCTACGGCATTAAGTACGTTACCTGCATTAATTTTTGAATATTGTTTTGCCCCACATATAAATTCCAAATTGCATCTATTGCAAGACAATAATCAATAACATAGTTATTACTTTAAGTAATCAATTTAAACTTTGCAACAGGCACAGCACAGTAGTGGCGCACTGTCCCGGTAGCCAGAAAGAAACTCGTTCGAACCTTCAAAAGTTGTCTTTATTTACACACCAAAAATTTTAAAAAAAATGATCAAAATAAACGGCGACTTCCAAAAACAATAAAATGAAAGGCGATTCCAATTTCTTCCGGAGGGTACTGTGTGCGACGCGTTATTTCGGACGCGCCGTGTATATCGTGTTGGTACGGTGAATTCCCCTAGCGGTCGTCCATTTTCGGGCGGACGCGCAAGCTGTCGACGGCGAATCGGTCGATGATATTGATTGTAGCGTTTTCGGGGTCGTTCGAATGTCGGGGATAAGTGTAATATTGAGTGCCAGGCGGGCGCCGTTTACAAGCTGGTTGGCCGCTCGGCTAGGGTTCGGGTTGCTCCGGAGGTGGCAGATTTAATTATTTTTTAATCCGCTACAGAAAAAAGAATATTTACGTCATTCAAGATAGGTTCGAATACCACGTCATCAATAAAACCTGGTATTTTTACCTGGTAGTCTTTCTTTGCAACATACAAATATACCACAATACAATACAATATATACAATATACCACGTACAAAACTTTAAACTTAACATTATAATCATACAATGTAGTAACTTTTTATTGACGACGCGCAATGGAACGTATCTCGAATAACGTATAGGTAATTTCAAAGCACCCGCAAAATAATTTTAAAAATCTTGGAAAAGGACAAAACCGATTCTAAAAAAATTCGGGCTTCGCCGATAATTTTTATGTATTAAAATTTAATTGCGCCATAGCGACTCAGAAAATGCCAATACAGTAAAACACTTCTAAATTGATCACATATGGTTCTAGACTTTTAAAAAAAAAACGTCTTTTGTTACCTAGAAATTAACGATCAAAAATTTGTATTTTTCGAGAACGACGCGACGGGGGAATTTTAATTTTGGATTCCTGCCTACTTTTCAATTTAAATATAATTTAATGATCGGAAATTTTTCCACTTTGACTTTATTACCGATTTTTCTGTTTTGACACTGCCCACAATTTTTAATCGTTCAGAACTTCCGACGTTGCGTTTATAATATCGGTAACTTTGCTAGAAGTTTTCGCATATAAAGCGGCTACGAATATCATATAGGTACCAAAAGGTTCTTTATGCGGGGTTAAGGCGGCAGTGATGTCTTGATATGGTAAACAAAAACACATAAACTGGAAAGCAACTGTCGTAATGTACTACATTGTTCGCGCATTACCGTGCATTACTTACATTTTTGCCGTTCCACACAAAATATGAAATATTTATACGTAGGTACCATCGTGTGCGTGTTGATTCTCCTCAGTGATCGGTGAATTTCCTTTTCTAGTTTCTCCCGTCACAATGTTTGCTACTTATTTTTAATTTGAGGGTTTTACTAAAAGCTAAATATCTTAACCAGTGGCCTCCATTGTGTAAGGGTATCGATTGTACGATTGTAGTAGTTATTTTAATTTATTTGAAACGATCTGAGTATTTGTTCGATTATCGCAGATAGACAATGTCGTGAAATAAATACGTTATTTAACACAAACGTTCCCCGAATTATCTATATACGCGGTTTTCAGGAGGTATTCGCTTATAGTTAAGCTACAACACAAAACGTGCGCCCCCCCAAGTAAAATTTGTTTTTTGTCGTTTAGGACGCTTTACCAAAACGTCATCGATATGAACTGTCAAAGTTAGGTTGTTATGCATATAGTTTCAGTTGTTTTTTTTTTAGGACAGATCTATCCATCGCCTGATAAATTTATCTGGCAGATATTTACCATGGAAACAATCGTTCGAACAAACGTTTCTACGGCAAATATCTGTCAAATACTTTTATCGGGATATGGAAAGATCGGCCCTTAGACTTTTTAAAATTAAAGGTTAAACGATAACAAAATGACTGCGTGCGTTAATACGAGATCTCAACAAAAGTGTGTTTTTTTTTTGAAAATATAACGGCACTGTTTCAATAAAACAAAACGAAATGGAGTAAAAAAAGGAAATCGTTAATAGATTTATCGGTGGGAAAATTGACGGGAAATTGAAGAGAAATAAAAACACGCAGTTTACGTCGTTATAGAAAATCGGACGACACTTCCTTTGTATGAATTTCCTATAACGTGACCGATATTGTTGATATCGAATTCGTTCGAATAAAATGCGTTTTATCCGAATCTATAATTTCTAAAGGACGATTTACACTGTAAGAAACGAGGTTATGTATTTATTAAAATAGAATATTTTATAATTAACGTTTAAAAATTTAAGAAAAACCGTTTTAACGTGAAACGTAAAATTTTTCCTCGACCTCCTCCACACTTGAAAACGGACGATTGTCGATATCTTCATCGGGGACCGGTCGTTCCCCTTTAAATTGTGCAAAAATTGAAATTCGAAAGTGCCGACGCGACGGGTTGATTTTTTCGGCGCGCACTTAAACCGTAACGACAGAAGCTGATACTGCCGAAGCGAAGGACGCGGGAAGATTACCGAAAAAGGGCCGCGAGTCCGCGCGTTCGCCGAAAATTCTTCGATCGTGCCGCGTGCCGCTCATTATCCCTTTAAGTGCAAGCCGACGAACTTGAGTTATTGTCTTATTAAACGTAATTTGTCGAGCCGATTGATTTTTTTCGAAAACGAGCCGGAAATTTAATTTTGTTTTTGGGAGGCGCAACGTTACGACGACGGTAAAAAGTAGTCGTAAAAACTTAATTGAAGTGATTATTTATAGGCACGTACTTAATGTACTAGGTAAATTTGTACTAACTAACGTGGGTAGTGCACGAATATCATGTTAGACATGTTATTTGCATGACATGTCTATTTGCGTTTCAATAAATTTATTTCGTTTAATATTCCACACACATCATTTCCATCGCAACGTCTTTGATGCTTGAATTATAAATTTTGAATCCGTAGATAGAGAGCTTAAGTATACATAATTAATCTTGGAAAGTTGCCATACACACACACACACACACACACACACACACACCCCCGTTTGGACTTGAAACGGGATTCGAATATTTTCAAAATTAGCTTCTCTAATTCTGTTTGTTATTAATTTATTATTCTTTTGCCAATGCCGATGAATTTTTAATCGTAATAAATTGTTTTCGACGCGAAGCCGTCGCGCACGCACACGTACACATTTACATACACCAACATAAAATTGTATAACATTTATAATGTAATATACCGGCATTCCTGGCTAATAAATTATGCATCTTAAATCAATGAGCATTAATTATGAATTTCCTCCTGCTTCTCAGGTAATAATTACGAGAGAAAATGTCAATATACCGTGCGTATCCTAATTTTACTTTGAATGAGTAATACGGCTCTTATCATTTATTTCGATGAATTAAACAACAAACCAAAATCTGATTGCCGTGCGCAGAACCTATAATCATAACCTTATACTAGAATAAGTAATAAAGCACGGGGAAAAAGGTTTTTAACTTTGCTTGTTTTGCGTTTTTAGATTCGTTCAGAGCGCTTTGCGCACGAAAGCTTTTGGAAACTGTTGCGAAGTGCCAATAAAAAACAACCATTAATATAGGTAAAGCGACTGGGAGGGTTGCGAGCATCTGTTTTTATAACAACAACATTATGTGCAAATCCCATTAGTCCACAGTCAAATTGTCAAAAATTCGGGCAGTTTTGAATTTTTGGACGTTGTACGGGTTTGGGACTCCGAATGAAAAATCTAAATTTTCGTCCTCCACAGATCGCAACCGGCGCGGCGCCCCCGCAATCTTGAAATAACCAAGAAAATTTCCGACTTTTTTCGGTTTATGCGAAATACCTCCTAAACGGCTGGTTTAACAGAAAAACGTGTACAATTCTTTTTTAAACCAGAGCAAATTTTCTACGATTCGAGTGTAAAACAATTTATCTACGCCTAACAGATTACGAGATATGGCCCTTCGAAATTTGGAATGTTACCCAAAAAATCGACTTTCAGTCGATTCACGCGGAATATCTTGTAAATGACAAGTCTTACAACGAAGTGCGCCGTAATAACATTCAAACTGCGATAAATTCACTACAATTCGAACACGAAACGGTTTTTCTACGCCCGGTAGTTTTCGAGATGGGCAATTTTAAAAATGCCACAATAAAAACGGAAATTGTTCGTAATTGCGTCGATATGAAACATTGAAAAAATGCATTTCGAACCGGAACTTCGCATTTTCTGACGCTTCGAAGGGCCAGGGCAGGTATTCCCAACATTTCCGCACACTTCTGCACCACTGTCGGCCACTTCGCTATCGAAACTTCCGAAACAGTTTCCGGTTGCTCGTCCAAGATAACAATTGGTGCGCTGGAGCGTCTCGGTCTTTAATGTCGCTGTCCAAAAGTGCCCGAGGCTTTTTTGCAATTACACGAGATACTTTGAAACAAGGATTCTGGAGTTGGGTTTTTTCCGCTTTTTGCGCACCCAGCCCCATCCCAAGGGATCCTTTTTCCTCTCCCTAGACACGTGTCCTGCATCCGGTGATCACTAAGACGAGCAACGTCCCCAGTTGTGGTGGCAATAATCCGTCATCTGCAATCGCACTTCAACTTACACAACCAGCAGTTATTCTTTGAACGAGACTATTACACTTAGCAGGTTACCGCGGCACTTCGGATACAATATTATATGCATAGGTGACGTAATTGTTGCGATAACGATGAGTTTTCTAAACGTTTGAAAAACTATATCTCGCAAACTATTAGGTGCAGAGAAGCCGTTTTGGGCTAAAATTGTAGAAAATTTATTCTAGTTTAAAAAAGCTAGGTTCACATTTATTTGTGAAACCGTCCGTGTAGGAGGTATTTCGCATAAACCGAAAAAAGTTCGACGATTTCGTAGTTTTTTCTGTGGAGGTCGAAAACTTAGATTTTTGTTCAAACGTCAAAACTGTCCGAGTTTTTGCAACCATTCGGCCATTTTTGTGACAATTTGACTGTATTATAACCACGCCACCAAAGGGTTTTTATGATCTCGGAAACGCCGACCATTGGTCGTAGACTTTTTGGTTGTTATTGGCCTCGTTTCCACGCGCCCAACAATATTGAGAACTGTGTAAGCGTAGAAACACTAAAACAACTGTTGCGTACAAATTCGGGAATATTTTGCAACTTTGCGTCCAACATTGTCCGCAACAAAGTTTCGCACGCAACGTACTGAACATTGTACGAATGGATACGAGGCTTTAAACTTCCGAACTGAAGCTTATAGATAATCTACTTACTTATAAATAACGCATTATCTAATTATAACATTTTTGTTGCAGGTATGGCGAACTTTTATTAATTATTATAATACAGGGCGACTCGGTAAGAAATTCATAATCAACATGGGCGCGAAAAATAAACACACAATATCTTGAAATTCTTCTACTTTTTAAAAATTACCCGTTTACAGATCGTGTTTTGTTTTAATTAAGCTTTAATTTCCTCTGTTCGTAATTCGCGTGTTAAAAACAAACGTTATCTTGAGTCGTCCTGTATTTTAAATGGTGTACAAGCGTATAAACGCTTGCCGTCGAGTTCATTGGCGACCAACCGCATGCAGAGCGTCTCGTTAAAGTCGAACAGGTAACTACGACAAAACAAAAATTTGGCGGCACTAACAGATAATTGTTTAAAATACGAGGGGCCAATTGCGGCCCAATGCAGTAGTCAATTTAAAACGCATATATACGTAGGTGCGTTTTTCTGTAGGCTCACAGGTTAAAATTTCTTAAGTGTTTAGTTTTAATGAAAATAGCATCGAATCGTGCGTAAAAGACGGCTAATTTTTCCAATTCGTTTCTTTCTGTGGCAAACCTTTGTGTAAAATGTCATCGATAGACCTCGAACGAGAAAGTCCTTACGAAAAACGATTCGTTTTACCGCACAAGTACGAATTATTTAATATATAGCAAAAGGATTTTATTGTGACGGACGTTTAGAAAGTCTTTCGGTCTTGGTCGGCTGTGGAAAGATAAAGCCACGTCTTGGTTTAAGTGATTTTATTACTGTGATTTATTTATGACACGATTTAAGCCCCTTTCGACAGCCGACCAAGACCAAAAGACCTTTTGGTCGCCCGTTATATGGCAGAAACAAAAGGAAACTCACAATCGGCAGAAATCGAACATTGAAATACGCGAAGCGTCTTCTAAATCATGATGTTACCCACTTAATTAAATTTAGATAATATTTAAACCGATCGTGAGATTGAGAGACGGTTCTTAGGCGTTTCATGGAACATAGACAATATTTTGCATCTTTACAATTTGCAACAAGTTTAGCCATTTTTTTCAAAAATGACCGTTCGTCACGTACATTAGTGATTTACGTACGAGTATTGTTTCGAGTTACCGCGAAATTGCCGAGATCTTCATCTGTTTTGCAAAACAAAAGTCGATCGGAAGAAAAGTTGCGAAAAATCCTGGACGCGAATTTTCATTTTTCGTCTCTTAAAGTAAAACATTATATGCATTTACGATCTTTATCAAAACGACACTAAAAAAAAACAGTCAGAATGTTGTATCTGATTTCAAATCCAAAATCCAATCCAAAATTCCTCCAAATTCAAATTACCTTTTAATCCAAAATTGAAACGAACTTCTTGGTCGTCTAATAATAACGTTTTTTGTTAGATAATTAATTACCTTGGGATATTTTTTTTGTGTAAGTAATGTCAGGATTTATATTCCTTTTTTCGTTATTTTTTCAAAAAATACAGTCAAACTTCCGCATAACGAACTTCTATATTATAGCGAATTTCTCCATATAACGAACTTCTGTTCATTGAGTTTTCTTGACGTTTGCTTGTCGCTAATATTGCGTCAGCTAATACGTTTTTATTTTGTGTTTTGCGTAATCGTTGAAATATTATCAGATTTTTAATCGATAAAACCGCAAAGTATGCCCGTTTAAATAGAATATCGCATCACGGCAGCATTTCATTAAAAATATTAGTTTATATTAATCAGTGGCGCGTCCAAAAATGAGTTTCGCGGCGGAGGGGGGGTTAGAGAAGAGTTGTGTAAAAAAGGTTTTATGAAAAAAACAAACGTCCAAATAATTGGTTTTCTACAACTAATTTTTCAGACTGTGGAAAGGTTATATCCCTCAACCCCCCCTTTTGGTGCGCCAGTGGTTATATATATTATTCAGTCACTATTATGCAAGACTGTAGTGTTGCAGCGTGTTCACAAATCCGTTAGATATCATGCATAAGTTCATATCGAAGGCGATTGTAATTTTTGTAACGTTTGTTTTAGTAATTTGTAAAATCTCGATCGAGCGTCACCTTTGGGACACCCTGTATATGTATAACGTGAATACTCAAAAATCGTCCAACTAGTTTTTTTAAGCTTATGTCTTCGAATTTAATGCATTATAGAATTACGTTGCAAAAAACTGTACACTCAATATCAAAATTTTTAACAACACACCATCATATTTTGTAAAATCATAAATTAAACGGTCCGTTTTTAACACACAATAGAAAAGATATTTCGAGGAAACGTTTCTCTCGCCAAATGTTTGTCGACGAGCAACTCATTTAGTTATATGCGGGAGCTTTTCCCATTTAAAAAACAAGTTAGTAAATTTTTGTCCCCCACAATAAAGTACTTTCATTTAAAAGTAAAATATTTTATTGTGGCAAATAAGAAAGTTAATGAAAGAACGTCGCGGTAACGTTTACTAGCTTTGTTATAAAACAAACGGACGTCTACTTTTACGATTCCGACTAATCGGCGCTCGGTTCCGCGATAAAACCCTTAAATCATTTAGTAAAAATGAGTACATACCGATGTTAATTTTGTACACAAATGCACCCGAGCCGTTTGCGGTGCAGCTCAATCTGCATTGTCGTATGCGTTTGACGGGAACGGGAACATTTATGGCCGTTTAAAATAAAATCGTCTAGATTAAATGATCGTTAAGCGCACAAGGCTCCCGAATCGGTCTTTAGTGGATACTGTTGTCGCAGTTGTAAAAGCGCAAGAGGTCGTTGAAAGTGACCGTTTTCCAGAGAACGCGAGACCAAAATAACGAAAATTCGTCGACTTTAATTTACGGCGGCGGTGAATTTTTTAATATCTCAAATTTGTACCGGGACACTTCGCCGACGCGCCGGTTTACTGTCCGCCATATCGCCGCCCGTAATTAATCGGGTCGTTTCGAGTAATATTTCAGGGATGAAAACCGATTTAGATTTTTAGACGAGCACCGTAACGACTCTAATAAAGTTATTCAACAGGAGTAGGCGAGGTCGGACACTGGTCATAGGGGTGCAGTGGTCACTTTCCAATAACTTTTAAACAACTTCATAAATAGGTTTCTCCATCTGCGAGTAAATGAACAAACTTATTATCAACAGATTTGTAAAGTTTGAAAACTGAAAACTTTATACTTTTTGGTTTAATTCTTGTTTGTTATTAGAGTGCACATGTTGTAAAATATTGGTAAGTTTCAATTTTTTTATTTCAACTAATATTTTGATCTAAATATGCAAATCCAATGTTTTTATACGAATTATTAACCGATGATGAATAGAATGTTGATAAAAAACTTAGAAAATTCCTATTATATTTAATTAATTTTTACAAAAAATTTTTAAGGTTATTTATGGTCACTGCTTTTATGCTCCAAAAGGATTGACCACTGTGCCCCAATATTTTTATTGTGGCCTCCATCAGTAAACATGATTTTAGATGCAATATTACAGTAGTATATAAATTATTCTTATTAATGTAAGTGTATTTTACATGTTTTTATTTGAACGGTCAATTAGTCAACGGTCAATTTTGTCTGTGAGTCAATTTTGAAACTTTCAAATTCAACAGACAGTGATATGTCGTTTGAAAATGACAAAGCAGGTACTTGTGAAGAAATCAAGATTGACGGTTTTGTATTGATGCGTTTTACGACAAAAAAAATTAAGATTTTACATTGGTCAAGTAAAAGAAATACTTCCAGATGAACTTGTAGTTTCATTTTTAAGAAAACACACGGATAAGTTTGTTTTTCCACCTGTGGAAGATAATGCTAGTGTTGACAAAAAAGATGTTGAGTTAATTTTGCTTGGCCCTTGCTGGAGGAACCGCAAGAATGAATAGTTCTTTGAAATTTTCTTATGATTTTGAATCTTATAATGTATGTTAAGTTTTAAGTTCATTTTTATTAGTATAAGTACATATACAGGGTGTTAGTGAATTAATGTTGCGGAAGAAAGATACATGTACCTGAGACTAATACAAACAAAAAATCTTAGAAACATTTTTTTATTTGAGCAAATTTACTTTTGAGGGGGGGAGGGTGTTTTTGTCCGAAAAATTAAACCAGTAGTTCCTCTTTAAACTTCAACAAGTGACATTGGTGGGTTCTGAAAAGTACCGTTATCTCAGCTGGCATTCCATTAGGTTACTACGATAGTAAATAGAAACGATTGTAGGGGTTGAAGTCGTAAATATCTTCTGCGGTCATTGACAAGTTGTAATATAAAAAATATTCGAAATGTTTCCTCATTTAAGTAGATACCTAAGTAGCTATTTGTTATCCATTTTATTTTAATTTTTTACATCTGCATGTGTTGTTCTAATTAATTTTTGTGAAATAACTCGAAAAAAACCCGAAAAAAACCTGAAAAAACTCGAAATAACACTGAAAGTTACTAACACTCATTGCGTCGTTATGGAATGTTTAGTTTTTAAATTTTGCTTTAGGTCCTTATGTTTGGTAAGAAATCAAAAATTAAAGTATAATTAGTTTAATTAATAATAATAAGTTTAATTATACTTTAAAAGCCCTTCGAAATTTCTCGATTTCTCAAAATTATAAAACTAGTACCGGCACCCCTTTTAGTTCAAGCCTCTCAATATTAAACGTAACTGTTCCAAAAACAGGCATGTTATTAATTATGTTAAATAAAGTAATCTAACTTTTACGTGTAAACCGAAAATAGGAATTGCATTCATAAATGAAAATATCCACAACAATCGGCACTCTCCTACAACGGGGGCCATAAATTAAAGAGTACAGATGTTTTAGCTGCTGACCCAACAGTCAGTTTCACTTTGCGAGTTCTTAAAAATCTTTAAAGGAATATACTCGAGTAAGACGATTATCAAATTAATAATAGCAATAACTCGAAAATTATTGATTTTATGAAAAAAAATTATTTAGGTTTTTTTATTTGTTTTAATCTTACCCACCCGTAGTTTTTTTCCGCGATGTTAATTCACTAACACCCTTGTATAACTATATTAAGTAGGTATTATTAATTAATTTAGACTTTATATTTTAATTTCAAGTTTGCTGTTTAAGTGTAGTTTATGTAATCGAACTGCTCTTTTATAAAAAATAGTGACCACTGTACCCCTTTATCGTGACCAGTGTACCCCGTATATGGGGTACAGTGGTCACTTATGCATATATTTTTTAAATATCTGTAAACAATGAATAAATATGTTTTTTTTGTAAAACTAGTAAGGTCATTTAGTAGACAAATGTCTATTAAGTATTGAGCAACATATGTCACCTTATTATATGTTGTTTGTTTCAAAATAGAACAAATTGACCAAATATGACCACTCTGCCCCGGTCTCCCCTACAATGACACTTTATAGGTAGAACAAAAGGTTCCGCAGAACATATTTTAAAAAACATCGATTAACTAATAAATGTTCATGTCTAAAAATATCACTAACGTTTTCAATTAAAGAGGTTCGCGATATTTTTAGACATGAACGTTATAAAGTTTCGAAAAGAAAATTGCAATTTGACGATAAGTGGGGTAGTTTTTTTAAATTACCGGCAAAATAATTTTAAACGGGCAGTGCCGACGAAAAATTCGGTAAGCAATTTAACTTTTTTTTTCCATTAAACACTTAATTAGGAGTTATGTTAGTTTTTTTATGAGCCGCATAAAACTTTTATAAGGTGTAATTAAATACGACAATAATTTATTTGGTATATTTGCGAGGTATTCGCCCTTTCGTGCGGATAGGCGACCGGGCACTAAACAAAATCGAATGTTAGATTATTTTAATCTAGGCAATCGTCAAAATAAATAATTTAAATTGCGTTATCGTTGAAATTAATCCGATCGTTGACGTGCCCATTAAAATTATACAGAATTACCACTCGCGCTTGTTTGTAAATTTTACTATAAACGCCCGTAATCTTTGCGCACGTTTCGTTCGATAAACAGGAAGAAAAGGATCAAGGTGGCGAAGCCGGGCCTTAGAAAAATGTCGTTCGCCCTCCGCACGAACTGTTTAGTTATCCCATAAAATAATAAAATCGTAACAAGTTCCGTGTACGAGAGATTTAATTTCCTCGCAGCGTCGCCGTTGTTAAAAGGCGAATTAAGACCTAACGCACCATCGATTATCTTTGTTATTCCGTAATGTTTATCTGGGAGATCCGCTAATTCGTGTAAAATAGAAGGGGTCGCCAAGCCGTTTTAATATTTATTATTCCCTTTGTCGACTTGCATCTCTAAATTATACATGGGTCCTTATGAGCGACGAGTCGTTCAAACGTCAAAATTAGGACGATCACGTCACGTTCTTTTATTAGCCTCGTTATTTTAACGCAAATTCATCGGAAACTCGAGATGCGGAGGTCCGCCGAACGGACCTGAAATTTTCGACAGATTTTTTCCCCCTCTCTCCCGCTTTCGCCGCGTTATTTTCAGAATTTTCGCGCGGACCGGCGCGACGACAAATAATAATGGCGTCAATCGTCGTGTAGGTGCTAGGGGGAGGGGGGGGGGGCGCGGAAAAGTTAAGTCGGCCGGAAAATTGCCTCTATTTTACGTTCTTGGGCTTTGTTCGCGCGCGCGGCCCGGGATCGAGTGAAAATTCGCCCCCTCGGCGCCACCTTTCGTCGGGCCGCTCAACTTTCGTTTTCCGGAGCTTTTCCATTTCCTAGACGGATTCGCGCCGAAGGGGCGAACTTGGAGCGCTCCCCGGCCGAGCGTCTTCGGCACGACTCATAGATGGCGTCGCGTTGCGGTTTCTTTGAAAATTCGATGTCCGGTTCGTCGCCCGCGCGACTCGACACTGTGTCACGACGGTCGTTGCCGATTTTCTTCTATTTATTTTTTTTAATTTGGAAAGAATAAGCTCGCCGCAATGGAACGGCATTTTCATTATAAATTTTTTACGAGGTCGTAATCGCGTACAATACGGATTCGGCTATAAAAGCCGAATAATAACAAAGTCGAGCTTCTCGTCGTAATGAGTCCGGTGATGCGCGCCGGCGACAATTAATATTTTATTTGCATCCCTTAAAGAAGCGCAACTCGTTTGCATATTTCATTTCAGTCAGGAAATACTTTTTCGACGTATTTATCATTTATATTAAGCGACAGCGACAGCGACGGGACGAAATGCGTTCTTATAGTAAAAAATCTCGCGACGATATACTATGTAGAGGATTCACGACAAATGTACTTAGAGAGAGGACAGTTAGGAGTATAACGATCAGCGAACGATGGGGTTGAAACCGAGATAAGGGTAGATAATGTCGCGCGGTCGATACCAGAGACACAAATTAACATCGGGCGATTATGGTAATCAGCTACGGATTATGTTATTAATTATGCGGGGGGGCGACTGTTCCGAGCTCGCGACAATTCCGACGTAATCAGCAGTTATACGGAACTGTAGGAACATATTTTTCTCCGCCAATTTAATTTGGTAAAGTGAAATTTTCTAATCCGGAATCGGTGTCGCGAAGCCACCTCGCATAATAATTTATGTAAAACAAATAAAATCCTTGGAACTTTCGGAAAACTTTGGGAAACTTCGCCGTGCCAAACAAATTATTTCCTATTACCTCGTATTGCCCTTAGGTAAATACGCGCAACTCGCCCCCGTCGCATTCCGGAATAATGATCGTAACACACATACGTCCCCCCTCAAAAGTCGGTTGTTCTTCGGAATCTCCCCCTCCTCCTCGGCCCCTTACCGCCCGTCGAATTTTTATTACTATTATTTTACGCGTGGAAACTGAAAGGGTGAATTTAAATTAGCCGACGTAAGATAAATAATTTAAGAGTACCCTCCCCCCTCACGGTCCCCACGCAACCATAGAAAGGAATTAGGATCAGATTAGATTTCGGATTAAACGAATTTAATGCCAAATTTAAATCGGCCGTGATTTACTATTTCGTCATGAATTGAGTTTTAATTATAGGAGGTTTTCCCAGAACGATGGAAAACAACTTCGGGCACATAAATTCCGAGTTTACGACCGAAAACAGAATAGTTGGCGGATGAAATTCTGAAATCTCTCGAACGAGCTTTTTGTGATCGATTGCGCTTTGCTTTGGGTATTAAGTAACTGGGCCGGGTGTTCCGGGTGCGTTTGGCGATTTTTCGCGTTGCACTACGTCGCCGCGGAATTTCGTTTCCGGAAAATTAATTCGATTTTTCTTTTTAACGTTTGGCACGCGGCAAAATTGCGCGCCCGGGAATGCGTGGATAGATAAATATACGTTTAAGTAAGTGTACATACGTCACAGAACATTAAAGTAAATTATACTGTTGTCACTTCGAAATTAAGGTCAGTCGTGTAATTGTTGTTAGTTTTCGATTAGCGTTCGTTTTCAAGAATTAAATAACGATGCACGACTCGTTAATGTACATAGAAACGAGCCGTGTTGAAATTTACAACATTAACGTTATAAAACTTTAATTTATGTAAAACGTACGTGACTGGTTGTTAAAATTGGTCCATGTTTAATTATGACATATTTTAAAAGTAATTTGCGCCGCACTTATAATATCAAAGTTTAACATAACTTTCCGCTTATGCAACTAAAAACAAAAATGCGAACGCCCGCAAGCCTCGATGTCGAAGTTCAAGAGTATTTTTATGAGAATTAAAAACAATTTATCACTTTTTCCAGATTATCTCGAAATCTGTGCATTCTGTCGAAAATTACAGAGAGAGATGTTCGATAGAGAATTGCATGACGATTCTGAAACATATTTCAAACTACCGATTCGACAATTATTAACGGAGATGGCTCGATTTAAAATTTTCGATCGGCCGCCATTTTGAAACGGGCCGGTCGATTTGGCCGGTTAACGAACTCGTCTCTAGCGTTCGTAAAGACAAAATTTCAGCCTCCGAATAAATTAGGTAAGCTAATTAAAGCTACGAGGCGATCTAAAATCTCCTATTTTTTTTTCAATTTCGACGCGCCGTAAGTTACGAACGGCAACGAGCGACCTATATTTTCGTGATCTAGGAGGTCAAGATCGAAAAAAAATCCAAAACGGTCACGTCGTCGGACAGGCTGCACCAGCTTTATTTTCCATGAAAATTCGCCGAAAAGAGTACAAGAACGAAAACTGTAACGTCCTATTCTAATTTATTTTCCGGCCGGTAATGAACGTTTTATGAGTAGTGTTTCAAGCAAATAACCTGGCCCCCATAGTAATTATATTTTTCTACCCTTCTTGCTTTATTCGCATAACGTCTGGCCTTACATTTCCACCTCTCTTCGACTGCATAAAGGAAAAGCGCAAATAATTGGACCGAATTGAAGTGCATAAACCAGAACCCCGTTAATCCGAACTAATTGGAAATTCGTCTCTTAAGCACGAACGAATTTTAACAGAAACAAGAGCAGAAACACCTCGTCGTACTTACGTCGGAAGTAGCGAAATATGAAAAACTCTCGATGGTTTTCTCGTGAACGGGAAAAAGGGAAAACGACCTCCGCGTACGCTTCAACGAAGTGATAAACGTAGATGGTTGGATCGTTGGAAACGAAGAAACATTGTCAGTCGATTAAGGGAATTTTCTGAATCGATTGCTCCAAATAATTTCCGTCAAATGGAAACTATGTTGCGGGAAAATAACGAGCACCTGACGTTGCGCCTTTGCTTCAACCAATGGACAACGTAAAACGGAGATACGAAAACGATGGTTATTCGATCTCTCGTTAAAGATGGGAACGAGTCTCGTTTCCTTCTCGAAAAATTGAAGAAAGGTCGCGACGAGAGATGACGTCTACCGGGTCACAAAACAACTTGGAAGACAACAGAAACGGTAAAAGAACGCGATGAGAACGATTGAATGTCATCAGTTCTCTGAAGGTCGTCAACTTTTCGCCGACGAAGAAATTGCGAATCAACCTGACAGTGACTCGTCCATCGACGTCCCGCCACCGACGACTCGTTAAGCAGCCGTCGATGCTTTCGGAACCGCTCGTCGAATGAAAATAGAAGATTTTTCACCGTCGATTCGTCTTGCTCTTTGGTTTGTGCCGATACTTGTGCGGGAAAGAAGGCGAAATTTTGAGAGCGTTTGGATATTTTGAATCGAAATGAAGATCGCGCGGAATTGAACCGTCAAGAGCTTAACAGTTATTGTAACTTTGAAACAGATCTCCCATCGTGTCGAAATCGCCTTCAGCACCACCCGTTTAGATATACGACGCAATATTTCCGGAATTTTTCTTTGCGTAATACCGATAGCAAAATGGAAAACAATCAGTAAATACTGTCACGCGACCGAGCGGACGAATTTTTTCGGTTTTCAGCACTTTTCGACATTTACGATTAATTTATTCGTGTTCTGCGCGTTATTTTGATCTAGAAACACTGTATTCTCTGCTATTTCTCTGCTATATTCCAGGAAAAATGGCATCAGAAGAATACCGTGACGCCATCGTCTCCCTGCACAAGTGGGAAATGTCGATTTCGGAGATCTCAAAGACGCTCAAACTCCATCGGAAACAGGTCCAGCGTTTCCAAGAGACAGGAGCGGAAGACCACGAAGCGCAAGAACCCCGGAGCTGAAAAACAAGGTGAAGAAGAAGATCCAGCGCAATCCCAAGAGAAGCATCGCAAAACTCGCCAAGGAACACGACGTCAGCTACGGGACCATGATCACCTTGAATGTACTTGTCACGGACGATCTGGGACTCGAATCGTACAAGCTCGCCAAAGGATAAGCCCTGACGGAAGAACACAAGGCCTCTCGACTCGAAAAATGTCGACGAATGAAGACCCTGAGCCGCGGCGAAGCCCTGCAGCGAATTCTCTTCACGGACGAAAAGATTTTCACGGTGGAACCCTACCTAAACTCCCAGAACCAGCGCCAATTGCTTCCACGAGGCTCTCCACGCGTCGTGAAGGTCGAAAACGCCCATTTCCCGAAGTCCGTCATGGTGTGGGGCGGCGTTTCCGGATTGGGAAAAACGAAGTTTGTTTTTGTCCTAAAAGGCGTCAAGATCGACGCGGAAACGTATCGGAAGCTGATTCTGGAAGCCGCCGTTCTCCCCTGAACCGAAGAGAACGCGGAAAACGTCGATTGGAGGCTCCAGCAGGACTGGGCCCCGGCCCACGGTGCGGAGAAGACCATGGAGTGGCGCAAAGCCAATCTCCCGGGATTCTGGACGAAGAATGTTTGGCCCTCAAATTCGTCGGATTTGAACCCGCTCGACTTCACAATTTGGGGCATCGTGGAGGAGAAGGCCTGCGCAATCAAGCACAAGCCCATAGAATTCGCGAAGCGCGCGCCGAAGAAGGCCTGGGATGAAATAACGCCAGAAATGATCGCGACAATTTTGAAGAATTTCCGGAAGCGTTTGGACGCCTGTATCGCCGCCGAAGGAAGCCATTTTGAGTGTTCTTAGTTGTATCTTGTACAGAATTTCCTGCTCTTTCGAATGGTATATAAAACGGGTTGTTTTGTTAATTCTGTGAAAAGTTATAAGTGTTTTTACGGTGACAGTATTTACTTTTGATAAATCCGCGTACTCTATGTCCAATAAGTTTCGTCGCCCTGCACCGGTACAGTCGCGAGAGATAGGCAACTTGCGAAGCACTCGAACTTCAGTTCTTAATTTTCGACGTCAATGAACTCTGGACTAGGCGGGCCCGTTCAAATTGCGCCTTTTCGGAATAAAAAACTGAAATTCGAATGCTTAATAAATTATCTAACCATATCTCCCCGACTCTACTGGCGACAAAGTTTATTGGTCACATATTAACTCACCGTTTTTTCTCCGAAATTTTTATGTCGGTCTACATTCGTGAGGTTTAATGTATAGAGAAGTGGGTATGTTTTGATGATGATAATGTTCGTAAGTGAGTATAACGTAAGAAGAAAAGCCTGTCCATCTCTGTCGTTGTTTGTTTGTTTGTTTGCGAATAAACCCCTTATAATGTTCTAACAAATGTTTCCAACTTTCATTAAGATTTATCTTCGTCGTGATTTACGGAAAGATGAAAAATTAAGTGGCTTGTTATTTTCGGTTGGGTTATTCCATTTGCCTAGTAATTCAAATTATATTCCAATAGAATTCCTTTTCTTCGCATTGCTCTCGCCATTTTTGCATTGTTTTTTATATTTCTTCGACAATACTAATGAAAAGCTATAAGTACGTCCACTTAATAATTTTGCGTATTGGCGTAATCGGGAAACGAACGTCCGAAAGTACAATGTCGAGCGGCAAGCTCCACTTATCGGTAGTTACGATAACGAATCGAGAAGATACTACGTAAATGCCGCTAGAGACACAAAGTTGTATAAAACGACAACCTTTCGTTTCTTTGAATTAGGTAATTTGATACGCAATTTAGTTTATAAGCTTAAGAGATACCAAAGTTCCGAGTGTTTCATGAAAATACCGGCAGCGTTTCCGAGACAGACGTCTCAGATAAAGTGGAAGGGTGGAAGTATTTGTAGATAATATAATTACTTTTTCGAGGGACGTCTAGCACATCTTAAAAAACAACTATCGACCGATTTTTCGGTCGGTGAAAATGTCGAAGGGTCAGGATCTTGAGCCAAACCCGGCAAGGAAGCGTTCGCGGTGCTTCCGTTCGGACGCAACTTATTAATGAAAGAGAGATTATTATTAAAAGTCGCGGGTTCGAATCCCGCCGCGTCCGTGCGCGTTTCTTGTAACGTAAAATATAAATCGCAATTGACGATTTCGTGGAAAATTCCGCGATCAACGATAAATTTAAATAAAGAAAATTACGAAAGAGCTTAACAAATAAATACGCGTGAAGCTGCAGGTGTACGGGCGCGGCCAAATTATCGGACTCGAACGCGATTTCGAGCCAGCTTTCTATTTAGGACTGAATAATTTTCTACGGGGTTCGCGTCGGGACCGTTTCCTGGCCAAGACGATGCGCCGACGTTATTTTCCTCCTAGAATTTCGTCGATTTTCTCGTTTCGCGGCGTGGAGGAGAGCCGTCGCGCGTTGTTGAAAAAAATTAATTCGAGCGTCGCGCGACGGAATTGCGATTTTGTTCGATTGCGCGACTTTTCTTCGCGTCGCTCGTCGTTTTTATTATAACACTTCCGTTTTCGTTTAGATTTCTTTTGGTGGCGTTTACGAAAACTTTTTCGGAAAATTTCTACGTGCCCCCCCCCCCCACCCCGACTAATTCGCTTCTGTGCAGTTTTGCTGATTATGTTGCGTTGCCGATTGGGCGATAATTAGGGGTAGGCCACTCGTTAAGCACTCCTAATTTCGTGCGAGCGGACGCACTCGGATTAACTCGTTCTTTTTTTTTTGAGATAATCCCGTACGAAATGTTTCGCTTTTCAATGTAGTTTGTCGATTGTTTTCTACGACGTCAATAATTGACGTAAAGCGCCCAAAACAGTTATTTGTTTGTTACTTGTTGTATTTTTCTTAAGGTTGATTTCTAAAATGTATCAAGTTTACCTATTAGACGAAACCGGTCGGGATTAAAATAACTTATTGATAGTATTAAAATTATAAGTATTGTGTCATAGAACGAACTACTTCTCCGTGTATCGCTCACATGCCCCCCTTCCCTCCCCGGCTTCTATTGAAATTAACGTAAACTCTGTAAGGTATAAATTACCTATACGTAAAAGAAAACAACTTGTGGTTATACCAACAAATTATTAACCTAAAGCCCATGTCACACAATCAAACAATTGGATCAAATTGAATCAAATAATGAACCTGTTCTCGTCGATACTGAAATTCGCATCTGCGTCAGTTGTCGTAAGTTATTTCCCAAACATTTCAATGACGTCGTTGGATCGTGCGACATATCATATGGGTATAACACGAATTCAAATTAAAGTTCGATAAAGCATAAAATTGCATGAAAGCGTTTAAATGACGTGGGAAATAGCTGCGGACGTCTCGAGTTCCTTCGCGAAAATTATCTGCGAGAGAGTCCAAACTGGTTTCGTCGATCTTATAATTTAATACGTCAACAAACGAAAATAATTTGATATCTTGATTAAACGGCCATCGATTAATGTTAACGTCTCGTTAAGAATAATAACGCTTTCACATAAACAAGGAAAACGCGCAATCAAATAAAGATCGCCTCGACATTTTAGAAAGTAGACGAGACGCGATGCTTGACGCGATAATATTACGATAAATTAAAGAAGCAGTCTTAGGCAATGTTACAAATGCATTTTAAGTTTCTCAATTAACTTACTCAAGATGAGAAATCGTACAACGTACCCACTTTACGTTTTCGAGTAATAACGTAGAGGAAACTTCGAATTTAAAATTTTTGACGTTTTCGCGGGTTTTAAATAAATGGCTCGCCCTTAAGGGAGGTCTTTAACGTTATTAATCAAATTTTATCTTGTCATTATTCAAACTTTTTAACTTAAGAAAGTAGTAAATAAAGCGAGCAACGAAAGCCTATCTGATCAATTGCCATCATTTAAAAATACCTGCAAGTGACATAGTTTATTAAGGACCGTCCACACGCTGCGACAACGCTTTGTTGTTCGGTTGCATTTATTTATGAAATTGACCCGCAAGTCGTGCGAACCGCTCTTTCGATTTGCTTAGTAAACCTCTGTATTTCTGTCCGCTTACGTAGTAAAAGACGTAGGCGTGTAGGCGGCCCTTTAAAAAAAAACGCGAAAGCAAGAGACTCGCGAAAAAAATCCAACAAACTGAAGTGTAGGTAATGAAATTTGATCGCGCGAGACCTGCTGAAATGGAAACAATGAGCTAACGGGGAAGTACAAAGATCATCACCATGCCCAGACCGCTTTGTAAAACGAAACTGTATGCAAAATGCCTATATAATTACTTTACTCAAACCGTAAGTGAACACTGCAGAATGTCAGACTATGTAGAAAATAAAATCTCACGCTTTTGTTGCCCGTAAGAGGCAGGTAGTTAAAATTAAATCCCTAATTTAAAAAAAGAAAGTAGATAGGTATTTGCGAAAATACTTCGCGCGTCCCATTTTCTTTTATTTACAAATTCAAAACCTTTCCGATTCTAAATAAACACAATAGCTGGGAATATTTGAGCATCGTATACGGGATATAAATAAAAATTTCTCGACATCTAAAAAGACTACGATCAAATTAAAAAATATATATACAACCGACCGGTTTGTCTGCAAAATTAACATCAATAAGCGCCGGTCGATTTCAATGAACGCACTATATATTTGTAGGAATCATTTGTTCCGGTTAAAATTTCAAATTCGTTGTTTTAACACAATACGTTCATCGAGGAGGGCTGCCGTTATCTACTTAAGAAATATATTAACGATAATTTTCGAAAAAACAACCCCGAACGAACCGGAATCATTTGGTTATGGACGACAAAATCATAATTTGGAGCCGACCGGTTCTTACGGGTTAGTCGCCGTGGACGTCGACCTCGTGTGCTAATTATTATAAAACAAATTGCGAAGTGATGGCGGATTTTTTTTAGCAATTTATAAAAACGAACGTGTTGCAACTTTGCAAGATTTACGTTTTTAATTAGTCACTTTTGTTAGGTAACTAGCGAAATGGTAAGCAATCCCGACCGGTTTCATTATTAATCGTAAATATGAGTGTTTGTAATTAGTTCCGAGGCCATTAGGTGTTCATAACCGTGAATTTTATTTGTTGTCAATGATGGTTTTTTGTGTAAAATAAAGGTGGACATACACGCCGCGATACACCAAAGAGGTTTGCCTGCGCAATTAAATCGGAACGTGTGTGCGTACAACACTGTACGGGGTATCTTGACCTGTTCGGCAAAATCGAGTATAGACTGTAGCGTGTGTGGTGTTCGCCCACGCTGGTCTCATAAAAAAGAAAACTATACTAAAGAAAAGGGTTGGACCTTTTCCTTCAATCGTCATTTATAAAAATATATACCTAGTTTATTGGCAATAACTCTTGTCGTTCCAGGGGTAATTAGCAAAATAGAAAAAAGTTCTAATTTTTAATAGTGGATTTCGCCCCCTTAAACCGCGCATCGGCACGAGGCCTAGTAGTGACTAGTCGCTCGATACGATCTTGAAAACTAAGCGAATGTGGGTTTTCCTGGAACGTGGGTGGACTGTGTTTGAGCTCCAGTATACCTGTATAGGTGTATCTGCGCATCTTAATAGCTATTTTGTATCTATACGAGTGTCGTCAATGAATTTGATCCGGAAACGTGCAGTTATACGAAATATATTTACATCAATATTTCTAAAATTTCCAATTTTGAGAGTGGGCGAAAGTTTTAAATCGATAGAAACGCACGTATTTCGTCATTTCTTGCTTGGTTATGCGTAAAAAAGTGGTTCCGGACCTGTACTAAACGTTTCAAGTAAAGTCAAAATTTTGCCAAAACTATTGATTTTTTGTCGAGATTTCGACGAAATTTTAAATCGATAACAATGCATGTTTTTCTTCATTTCTTGTTTTGTTATACGTAAAAAACGACATTTCTAGTAGTTCGAACACGTTTCAAAAGTTTCCCGTTGAGTCAAAATTGTGCCAAAACCATGGACTATGCTATGACTATTTTTGGGATTTAGAGAAAATATTCAATCAATAGAAACGCATGTTTTTCGTCGTTTCTTGTTTTGTTATATGTAAAAAACGACATTTCTAGTAGTTCGAACACATTTCAAACATTTCCGGTTGAGTCAATATTGTGCCAAAACCATGGATTATAGTATGACTTTTTTTGAAATTTCGAGAAAATATTCAAGCGATAGAAAGGCATGTTTTTCGTCATTTCTTGTTTTGTTATATGTAAAAAACGACGTTTTTAGTAGTTCGAACACGTTTCAAAAGTTTCCGGTTGAGTCAAAATTGTGCCAAAACCATGGACTATGGTATGACTATTTTTGGGATTTCGAGAAAATATTCAATCGATAGAAACGCATGTTTTTCTTCATTTCTTGTTTTGTTATACGTAAAAAACGACATTTCTAGTAGTTCGAACACGTTTCAAACGTTTCCGGTTGAGTCAATATTGTGCCAAAACCATGGATTATAGTATGACTTTTTTGAAATTTCGAGAAAATTTTCAATCGATAGAAACGCATGTTTTTCGTCGTTTTTTGTTTTGTTATATGTAAAAAACGACATTTTTGGTAGTTCGAACACGTTCCAAAAGTTTCCGGTTGAGTCAAAATTGTGCCAAAACCATGGACTATGGTATGACTATTTTTGCGATTTCGAGAAAATATTCAATCCATAGAAACGTATGCTTCTCTTCATTTCTTGTTTTGTTATACGTAAAAAACGACATTTCTAGTAGTTCGGATTTGTTCTAAACTTTTCCGATTGGCTCAAAATTTTACCAAAACCACGAACTATAGATAACGTCTTTTTTTTGAGATTCCGAGAAAATTTTGAATCGATAGAAACACATGTTGTTCGTCATTTCTTTCTTCGTTATACGTAAAATCGACATTTCTAGTAATTCGGATCCGTTTGAGTCGAAATTTTACCAAAAACATCTTTTTCTCGAAATTTCGAGAAAATTTTAAATCGATAGAAACACACGTTTTTTTGTCATTGTTTATACGTAAAAAAAACTGGTTCCAGACCTGTACTAAACGTTTCAGTTAAAACTTCGAGCTCTCCCGTAAAAGTTACGATACATAGCGCTTGTGTCGTTCCGTCCTAAACGCGTCTATGTATGAAATATAGCGCGCGCGTGCGATTCTTCATCACGATGACTCATTTAAGTTCTAATATTTTACCTATATACGCCCTCCCAGCCCTTTTGTTTCGATAACAAAAGTGATCGAATCACGAATCCCCCTATTTTACGCAAAGAAGGTCCGCGATAATCTGATTGGCACGTTCACGTTTCTCAATTTTTTCGAGATAAGCTCCGATTATGCAGAGTCGCAGTACATATACAAATAGATATGGGGCGGGGAGCGATCGTTGCGGTTAATTTGCTTATACTGGTTAGGCACGTCGGGGATCGCATTCGTTTGTTCCGAAATAATCGGGAAGGTGCTCGTCAAATTTAATTATTTCGGGGGAGCTTCGCCCATATCTTCTTGCACATCGTTTGACTGGTAATGACAGATGATTTCGGAAAATCTCGATTAGCGATTACGCGCGAAATCGACCAAAAGAAAATCTTCGACGTCCGATGAACGATGAAGTTGTTTTAGGCGCGGTTGTACTACGCAATAATAATGATTCGAATGCGCACACGTTCATATCATATTTATCGAGAAGTACGTACGACCCCCGAAATAAGGGATGAGTCACCCAATTATGTCGTCGAGTTTGTGTACGTTTCGTTAGCGACGTATATTGCGTTTTTGTCGGAGCATAATATTGTTTTCCGCCAGATAAATTTACTTTCGGTTAGCTCGTGGTCGGAGACGAATCTGTTGGTTCGTTACAAGGGAAGTCCCGCAGTTACACGGGAAGCGACTCGAAGACGCAAAGCGACGACTAGACCGATATTAATGAGCGACGTCGGTGGAAACGAGCGGACGCGGCAACGGCAACGTGGAGCGTCGCGATAAAAACTCCGCAGACAAACGCGTTCTGCGCGTCCCTTTATCGGGCTCGGCACCGCGTCAACCGGCACCCGTCACTCGAATTAATGAACGCAACGGCAGCGGGAAATTCGACGGCTTTATTAAAAGAAATGGCACGGCATCAGTCTGTTAAGCGCGCGCGGCCCCACGCCCAAATGCCTAATTTCAAAATGGGGCCGTTCTATTTTTAAAATGGCTCACACGGAAAAAAACGACCGGGGTTTTCCCGGAGGACAATGAAAAATAGCTCAGTTTCCCTTTGACCATAAACAACTAAATTTACCTACCTACCTACCTAAAAACATTCCGCTTAGATCATCCATTTTCCGTCCGAAATATGTTACATATGTAGAAACTGTTTTGCATGGTAATAGCGTAAGGGTTTTCCGGGATGCATAGAAGAACCGTTACGTGTTAAGTTTATTACCGAAACCCGATTCCGAACCGTAAAATTTCCGGTTTTGAACGCGAAAGAATGGCCGTCCCGATTTTTAACTCCGCGAAAAAAATCCAACGATAACGATTTATAAACGTCAATTTGAGAATCTGAGAAAGGAAGGCTTCAAAGAGAAATTTCTCGAGTCTTTCGCGGCGAAAAAATAAAGACAACAAAAAGCGGCCCAATCTCGTTGAGTTTGTCAAAGAAAACCAATATCGGGGATATAAGGAGACTCCGGTTGTTTTTCCATCGATACAACGATAATTTAGTTCGCGTCAGAATGAAAAACGAAACCGCTCGCGTATTGTTCTTTATGTAAGCGCGAGTTGTAATTTTATGCGGCTTAAAAATGCAAACTTTTTAATCCATTATTATGTTAATTTCGGATTGTAAATTTTAATTCCAATTTCGGTTCGAACGTAAATTAAAACCCGGACGATATCGACGTTAAACCGTGTATTAATATCGCGTTTCGGCGCTCGATTTATCTTCGTATCTCAAATATTAATCCCGATCTAACTAGAATTATTATTAACTTTTTCCATTGGCGCGTCGTTTAAAGTAAACGATTGGGACAATTCGCGGAATCCCGCGCGGTAATCACTTGCGTGTTAGTTGGTTTGTCGAATCCCGTCCGTTCCGGACAATCGAAACGATACGCGACAATCATAACTGTTTAATAACCCTAAAAGGGACCGACCGTTACTTTGATTAAGTAAATTGAATACAAGTTTAAACAAAATCTGCGTTAATACGGCGAACGTGCGCACGCTCCCAGACATTACAATCGCGGTACTTTAAACTTAAAGCTCTAATTAATTAATGTTCGAATGAGGAATGTTCGTCGAGTTAAAGCAAAATTAAACTTGAATTATTAAAAGCAAAACTTCCATTGGGAGGTAGCTTTTGGCAATTTTAAATGTCGTCCCAAAACGTCGTTTTTTAACGTAAACATAATTAATCACATTTATCAAGCTGACACGGCCACTACGGCACAATCGAACGAAACCTATTTAGAAATTTAGTGCTAATTTGTTGGTCTATTCCCGATTTTGTTGCTCAACCATTTCGCCAAAAACCATGACTACGCTAACTTAATAATTAGACTAGCATATCCATACGCAAAAAGTTAAAAAAAAGTAAAAACAAGGAGGTATTTCTAAACTACTATTTTGTTGCTAATTTGTTGCCGATATTATTGCTTCACCCTCCGCAGTAACACACTACTTAAAAATTTCGATTTTCTTGATAAATGTACTGTTATGAATTAGTTGCTTTACATTATATTATATCCCGATGTTGTTGCTCCACCCCTAATACTACCCCTAGAACTCACAAGTTAGCACAACACCTTAAAACTTAAAAATATCGATTTTTTTTAATAGTTTAGGCCTTTATGATTTAGTTGCTCCACGTTCTACTATATCGCGATTTTGTTGCTCCACCTCTAGTACGAAAACAACTTATAGTAATAGGGATCCACGTTAGGTGGATGTTGGAAAAAATATGTATTACTTAAGGTATTTTATGAACAATTTATTTTATTTAGTATCAGTGACAAAAATGTATTATTTTTCTTTTAAGATTGTGGTAATAAGCCAATATAAACAACTTTAAATGAATAAAACCACATATTTCGGCTTTGGTTGGAGCTATCTTCAGTGGTAACAATTAAACAAACCATGGAAAACAATTAATAATTATTAAAACAAAAATACATTTAAAACAGCAGGTTAATAAAATATTAAAACATCAAAATATGACATTTAAAAACAAAATTTAATACCCCTAAATAATTAATTATTGTAAATCATTTAACATTTGATTGTAATATTTAGGCAAAATCTTTTGTTATATTTTTTTCAATATCTAAAATGTTATCAAAATTAAAATTATAAAGAAGTTTCGTTTCGAAAGAATTATTTTCGAAGGACTTAAAAAATTTGTCCAAATAATTTTATCTTTATTAAAAATGTATTATTGAATGATATTTACGCCCGATTTCGTAGAGAAAAGCTTATTTTAACCGTTAGTTTAAGATTTAACTAAACGATCACTATCAAATTGAATTTAAAAATTGTAAACCGAGTAATTGTTTAATTTAACAGCCGATTAGATTTTTATTAAATTGGGCTGTAATAATATAGTTATACATACATATAAACGTACTTAATAAAATTTAAAGTAAGGCTATCAACTGTTAGGACCAATTTCTCAATATAGGTTTCATTTTGACGGTAGCTGAAACCAGAAATTTTCTTTAGTTACCATAGTTGTTAATATACAAATGAACAATTTTAAGATTATAAGTCATAAAGCCCTATACTATTAAAAAAATCGATATTTTATAAGTTTTAAAGCGTTGTGTTGGCATTTAAGTACTAGGGGTGGAGCAACAAAATCGAGATATGCTAGAACGTGGAGCAACTAAATTATGAAGCCCCAAACTATCGAAAAAATCGATATTTTTAAAGTTTTAAAGTGTTGTGCCGTCTTTTAAGTACTATGGGTAGTTGTTTTCGTACGTACTAGGGGTGGAGGAAAAAAATCGAGTACGAAAACAACTACACCTAGTACTTAAAAGCCAGCACAACACTTTAAAACTTTAAAAATATCAAGAAAATCGAAATTTTTAAGTAGTTGTGTTACTGCAGTGGGTGTGGGGATGATTTTTTCGTGTTAAGGGTCTAGCAATAATATCGGCAATAGAGCAACAAATTAGCAACGAAATAGTAGTTAATAGAAATACCTCCTCGTTTTTACTTTTTTTAATTTCTGCGTGTGGTTGTGCTACACTCAACCAAAACAGTACGTAAATACAATAAAAAAATCATTATATTAAGAACTGGCGTTCGTTAATTTTCGTCAGAAGTACGATTTCATCATTACAACGTATGCCCAAAGATTACTTGATGTTCGAAATCATTACCCAATGAACGTTTATTGATGTAATGACCTACTACATGACATGTAGCTACATGCTAATGACATTGCTACATCGAATGCAGTTCATTACGTTAATGAATAATTTGACTGCTCCAATAAACAAGCTTTCTTAATTTTAATAAATTAGTACATAGATAATATGAATTTGATTTATAGTGATAATAAATTCAAAAAATTATTCCACTGAAATGCAAAGTTTGTTTATTGTATCGATGGATGTGTTTATTAAATAAAGGCATATACTTGTATTGTTACAATATACACTGCTATTCCTATTAAAAAAGTACAGTTACTATTTCACATTGTAAATAGGACAATGTTTATGTATGTTGTTTCTATAGTAAATTTATTTTTTATAATGTTTCAATTAATTATCGCTCGAACATACCTACATAAAAAAATTGATTATTAGTTCTTTATTGTTCAATGTTGTCGATTGTAGGAAATACAAATCGATTTTTCCAGTGAAAAAAATCGATTTGTACACGTTTCTCTGGAATTTGATATGTAATAACAAACACAAACCGTTTTTAGAAATATTTTTCTATAACAATTCTAATATAAATATTAATGTAAACGTCGTGATAATTTTTTTGCAATTATTTAGTTTGAATTTTCAAACTGCACTGTCTTGAATTTATCTTGTTTCTGCGAAGCCGTTAATATTCTTAGATTATTCTACATATAGAATAAATTAAATTAGAAAAAAAAATCAGAAAAAAAATTAGAATTAAAAAAATACATAATCAACTGTATTTATACAGTATATTAGTGAACTTAGTCATAGATACGATAAATGTAGTTATTATTTCAAACCGACCTTACATCAATGTGAGGTTTTAAATTCAGAAACTTTAAGTTATGATGTTAATGTAGAAATTCGTAGATACAATCAAGTAATGATTGGATTGATGAAAAAGAGTCGTCGAAGCAATCAAGATATCCATTAAATTATTAAATATGTTCATCAGTTTCTAATGAACATAATAACATTGGGACTACGAACATGGAAATTAAAAAATGAACATCTATTAATAGTATTAATGAACTTTTCATTGTATCAATGTTCAAAAAGTCAATAACTGGTGTTCATTGATATTATGTAAAATAATTTTTTGAGTGTAGCTTAATTGTTAAGTTAACACAGCCATGGTTTTGGCGAAATGGCTGGAGCATTAAAATCGGGAATAGAGCAACGAATTAGCACTAAATTTCTAAATAGGTTTCATTCGATTGTGCCGTAGTGGCTGTGTCAGCTAGATAGACGTATATTAATTTGATAGGCAAGTAATTGCAGCGGAACCTCGATAAGTCGCGCGTCCCCCGATTACTCGAAGTTTTCTTCTCTTGCCTTCGGATTCGAGTTATCGAGGTTCGAATGTGTCTCCGATTGTGTGAAGTTTTTTTTACTGAATTCGATTTATTTACCGACGTCGACCTCCATATTTATTGTTAATATCCGTCACTTAATATGACGAGTATTTTATTCAAAATACAACGCGTGCCGTTTCGAAAAAAAAGACGGTGGAGTGTGGTATTGTGATTGATGGCATTTATTAATTTGTTTCAAAATAACTCTTCAAACGTGACTCGGTATATCTACTGTAAATTGGGGGAGAGGCGCAACTAGCGAACTTGTATATACGCGGGACGAGATACGTCAGGAAACTGGAGATTACGGAACTCGCTAACGATATGGGGTTCGAATTAATAATTATTTATTTTATAGTCGCACAGAAACAGACTATCTAAATTAGAATTGATCAAACATTATTTGCATAAGCACACATGACAAGCACGCTTCAGTCTTCGCCCGTTTAAACGACGAGAACGAATACAAAATGCAAATCGCCGACATTATTCCGCTAAAGTGGAGTTAACCATCATCAATCGCATTAAATTCTAAAACTACTATTGTCGCTTAGTTATTGCACTTTAATTATTATAAATCGCACGCAATCTCTTGCCCGACGTTTTTCCCGACCAAAATTAAAATACGCGACGCTCGACAAAATGACCTCGTCCCAGAAGAGCATTATGTAAATTAAATGCTACCTACCTACGTACATTTTAAAATATTTTTATTTTGTAGCGAAAATAATAATTTTAAACCAAACCCGTGCCAACAACGTTATTTGCGGCTCGGCTGTGTGCGCGCGTATGCCTCGTTAGATTTTTCGATTAATTTGAGCTTTTATGTATATGGTGCTAATGGCCGGCTCATAAACACCGCGAATAATCCTGAAAAGCTGACGAACGAATCGGCGAAACAAACGCGGCGTAAAGTAAAAAAAAAATTAATTAATTCGGAACAATTAAAACAAAAACAGTTGAAGTACAGGTATGGTGTTAATACAGCTAAACACCTAATTGAAAAAAAAATGTATATAAATCAGGGCCGGCGCGCGCGCGGCCGCTTTGTCGCTTGGCACTTGTTTCGCAAGTGAATGGATTCCAATTACCAATTGCTCATCTGGCTGATAAGCAGATTGGCAAAAGTGTTTTTTTTTGTCTTTGTGCCTCTTATTTTTGAAGAATAAGATTTTTTTTCGTTGCAAGTGGGAGTCCAAAAAATTGTGATTGCCCAAGCGACAAGTACAGGGAAAGTAGACGATTTTTGCGCGGAGGAGCAACAGTCGCGGCCTTATCATTGCTTCTATTCGACGTCGTCCGGTCATGCCCGACCTTTTGCTGGTCTTGCGCAAATTTTCACCGACCTTACATGGATCTCGCCCGACTTAAATCGGACAGTGCTCAATCTTTGACTGACCTTCTTAGGTCGTGTTTGGTCTTTTGCTGACCTTGTACAGTCTCGACTTAAGTTGAGCCTGATTCGATCATACTTTTACTGATTTACTCATAATTTCTAGCCTTGTCTGGTATTTTATTGATCTTTTATGGCCTCAACCAAGTCTTTTCTGGTCTTGTTTATTTTTTCCGACCTTTTGTGACCTTCGTTTGGTGTTATCTCGACTTGTTCGGACGTTGTGCGGTCCATGTTTAATCTTAGACGACCTCGGAAAACCACATTTCGGAAATTCACCGACCTCGCGTCGTCTTTTCAAACCTTTTCTGACCTCCCGCGATCACTTGCTGATATTAATTTCCCCACTGACCTCTAATTTATTTTGTTCGATCGCTTGCTGATTTTATCTGATCTTTTGCTCGCCTTGTCCGTTCTTTTTTTTTGGCGTTCTCTAGCCCGTCCGACTTGATTTGACTTAAATAAGTTCGAATTTTCCGAGCTAAGGGGCTCTCTAGTGATGTTTGTTAGATTTTCCGGTTTTACGCGCGCTGCAAAATTTATTCGATCCCATTTTTATTTTTAAATTTAAGCCATATCGGCGCTAGCGCCGAAAATTAAATTTAATCGAGTTGGCGTAGATTCGCCCTTATTTCGCTCATTCTAGTTTGACAGTCATTTTTGTTCGATTCTAGGGGTCGCAAACGCGCCTTTCAATTTTAAATTTACGTTACGTTCGGTTTTTGTGAAAAAAAAAAACGGACAGGCGACAAATCTTTCTTTGCCTTTGTTCGTTGTCAAAAAAAAAACAACGATGAGCGTTTCACGTTTTCACTGTCGTTTGTCGGAATTCGGACGAGCATTCGATAGGTGTAAAATGCGCTTTAGCGCAAAGTGCCGGAAATCAATAAAATTTATTTACTTAAAATAATAATATATCAATGAATATCCCAACTAAAATATGTAAATTTTAAATTATGCGCATAAAGCGTCCATTTATTATGAACCGACTTAATAAACGAGCCCAAGCTATGTGAGCCCTTTGTTGACCTTTAAAAATAAGAATTAACTTGCAAATCACTATTAGAAAATCTTTGTGCCTACATATTATTATGTAAAAAAAAAATAACTGATGGTAATTCAACGAAATAAACGGGACGTCACATTTAAAATGGGAAATTTTACTTAAGTAATAATTGTTCGATAGGGACCTAAAGTGGCCGATAATCTACTGTACTGTACCGATAAGTACTTGGTCGTCGATTTTGCTATTTGCATTAATCGCAGAGAGTGCATTAAGTTCGACGTTCGGAGTCCAATTGTTCGTTGTGGGGGTTAATGTCGTGCCCATAAATAAAATTTATTTTCGTGACCGAATTTTATTTATAATAAAGAAGGAAAGTTCGGTAAACATGTTTATTTTGTTAAGGATAAGTTGAAGCGCTTCGATCACATTATTGCTCGACGATTATGACAGATATTTTGTTTGTGTATTGATCGTTAAAAATCGAGATTCTCGTAAGCCTCGTTTAACGTTAACGGCGCGTCGCGAAAAATAGAGTAGACTTTTATTTGTTAAAAATTATGGTAACTACGCGGGTTTTTACGATTTAGGTTTATTGCTATGATTAAAACGACCCCCCGATGAAGTCTCTTTTATTAGGCTTGGGCGCGGCGGTCGTCCACGAAATTAATGAGCGCACCTGCGACGATCCGATCTTGTAATCCAATTTATTGTTAACGAGACATTCGTAAAAATTAGTCAAACTCGTCGATTTTCAAATTTCTTCAAGGTACCTAACCGTGTAGTGCGCGCATTAATTTTGTGGACGACTGTACGCGTTCATTTAAATAGCGTTTAATTAAGAGTTTAGACTTTGACAGCAGGCTGGCCGTCTTACATAATGAAGGGAAGATTCGACGAACAGCATTATTTCCAGCGAAATCGCATTTTATTCAAATGGCGAAGTGTGAATCTGGGCGCAAGATTGTTTTGTTTCCTAGCCTTTTCACTGCATTTTTGGTGCTGTCGTGTTCACTCGACGTTGCAGAAATCTATTGCCCTAAAAGAACGCGTGGTCCGTTCGATCGGATTATCATCGGGAGGTTGTGCTGGTCGGTCCATCCCCTCGATTCCTATTTCGGCGAACCAGTTGTTCACGATGTTTGCTCGATGCGGACGAGCGCTATTATCCATTAAAAATCAATTGTTTTCCCGCCGCTGCTGCACACGGAAGGACAATGGGTCGCGGAATCTCGTCTGGATGCCTTTGGGCAGTTAGAGAGCCATTCTGAATGAAGTGAAGATTCCAGGTTCACGCCAGATGACGCTTATTATCTGGTTGCAAAGTGAATTTCGGCTGGTGACTAAACATAACTTGTCTCCAATCGTTATGGTCCTCTTATATTATGATTTGTAGTTAGTCAAACCATCGGCCTTCGAGCGTATAGGCAGACGATTTCCTATAGTTCGAGTTGAAACCAGTCTTTCTAGCAGCAGCAGCAGCAAACTCACTGAGGTAACGATCTCATCTCTTGCTGTCCTGGTCTTCTAAAGTCGATCTTCCTAGTCCTAAAGTCGAGAAATTACACTTTGGCTCAACCCAAACGCTTGGGCAACAGCTCGCTGTGTTCGTCCACTTTCCAATTGGACTATAAGGCTCTCAAAAATTCGAATTCGGACAGATCGCGACGTTCTTCCATTTTTAATTCTGTTTCTTGTTTACAAATATTTGCAAATAACCATTTTATCTACCTGTTTTAGCGAATTTTCATGGAAAATAAGCTAACGCAGCCTGTCTATCTAATGACGGGACCCAGACGTGGCTTTTCTGCAATCTCGACCACGAAAAACTAGGTCGTTCATATATAATGACGATTCCGGTCGCAATCTTGATCGTGGGAGGCTGAAATTTGGACACGGCATTGTCTTTACGAAAAATAAGGACGAGTTCGTTAACCAGCCAAATCGATCGAGCCGTTTCAAAATGGCGACCATACAAAAAACAAAATTTAAAAAATTAAAAAATTCTAATCTCCGTTATTACTCATCGGATCCTTAATGTGAAATATGTTTTAGAATCGGCGTAAAAATTTCTACCGATCATGCCCCTTTATAATTTTCGATAGAATGCGGCGTTTTCGAGATAATCCAGGGGAATTGTATGTGTGCTCGAATCAATTTCTTGTGGACACGATTCCGGTTGCAATTTCGATCGTAGGAGGCTGAAATTTGGACAGCGTATGGTTTTTACAAAAGCGATGGACGAGTTCGTTAACCATTCAAATCGATCGACCCGTTTCAAGATGGCGGTCGTTCAAAAAAATATTTTTAATATTTGTTTTTAATTCTAATATCCGTTATTACTCATCGGATCGGTAATGTGAAATATGTTTTGGAATCGGCATAAAATTCTCTACCGATCACATTTCTTTATAATTTTCAATAGAATGCACCGTTTTCGCGATAATCTAGAATTGTGTGTGAGCACGACTCGTCCATGTGCTGCCGTCCGTGCGCTCGCTCGACCGTAGATCGACTGCGTCCCACGAAAAATTAAAAAAATTCTATCTTATCTCTATATAATATACTGCTCCAAACGATGTATTTCTTTCAAGTAATTATTATACTATATTAAAAAAAAAGGTTTTACGACACCATTTATGAAAATTCGGTGCCGCGGCTTGCGCGCCGTCGGATCTTTGTTGTTATCGTATTTACGAAATATCCTATGATTGTTTCGAGCAATGTAGTTGACTGTAATCTAGTTAGACCCACCTTGACCTTCTACATACGCCACAACCATTGTTAATGTAGATAATGGGATTTTTTAAGGTAATTCCATTGCTAATAAAACGATTTACAATGTCCAGAATTTGTAAATATTTAGTTATATAAATAACGTCAAACGTGTAAAGCGAATTAGAAACAGGGTCCGACAGACCCACCTCGATCATATTAGGGTTAAAGGAAATTATAGTAACTATTATGATTGACGTTCCCAATCTTAAACTGGACGAACTCCTGGAAAACTTAGATCAAAATACCTTTATTTGTATGATCCGTAATTATTACAACTATTCTTTTAATTATTTCAAATTTTGTGTTCATTCTTTGATATATACTTACATACTTTGTTTAATTTCTTAGATTTAGGTTCTTTGTTTGTACCTTCATTTTTCTAATAAAATAATAATTATATTGAATGCATTTGTATTTGTTTCATCTTTAGACGCGTCATTAATGCCTTGGGATTACGTCAATGGGACGTCAAATCGACGTCCCATTTAAGGAAATTAGACGTCCAATTAGACGTCTCAAGTAACGCACTAGATTGGTCATAATTTGACGTCGTTGGGCTGTGACATTAACCCGTCATATTGACGTCATTTACGACGTCCCCATTGGTCCCCAAATGGCCAATAGTTGTCGACATTATAACGTCAGTGTGCCGCCTGGGTATCTTCAATTGAAGGAAGATTAAATTCTAGATGTTTCGTGTTTTGTTTCGTAATTAATTCGCGATTTTTTTTTTCGATAGTTACATTTTTCTTACGTTAGACTCTATAAATTAAATCGCACTTCGTCGATCTATTCCCGGAACAAGGGTGAAATACACGACCGTTATAGATTGTTTACGTATCGATTACACGTATAACCAGTCGAACCCTCGAAACTGATGGGGAAAAAAACCGTGTTCGCGCGTCCGCATTTTTAGTACATCGTTGTAAAATTTTGACAAGTCTTTCACTTACAACGACGCGACGATTAATATTCGTTTTCGAAATCGAACGACGTCGTTTATTAGCGAAGTCGTCGTCGTCCCCCCGGAACGGAGACGACGATGATATTTCAAAAATTACATCGACGCCGATCGAGAAATATTGCGTTAGGCAATTGTTCCGTTCGGGCCGCGTATAAAGTATCCTAAATGAGCTTGTCGTAACTCGAACACGTATAAATTAGTTAATCTTTTAGCCGAGAATTCGTTAAAGCGGGAGTTGGCCGCGATACAAAAGGTGACTGATTGTTCGGAAGAACTTTTCCAATTAATCGCTTAAAACTTTAGAGTCTGCGTTGTTTTCTCGGCGGTGCGCGGTCGAGGTGATTCTGTGATTTGAATCGGTAATTAATTGTCGCTTTCTTCCGCGTTCGTGTCGGCAATTTGGGGATAAGGAAGTTAGAAAATGCGGGGGAATTGCGAGCAGATTTTCAATTTGACTCATAAATTTTGTGCACGCATGTAAATCGTGGTAATAACATTGTTGTAAATGCAAATTAGGGTTAGATTAGCTGTTTCGTTTGACGATAGCTTCCGAGCGTTTGATCTCTCTCGGTGTAATCGTGACAAAGTAACGGATCTAATGTCATTTGATAAAGCGTCCCGACGCCGACGTACGCATCTGTCGCTCGCGGTAATGCGATTGCACGGACCGAATGGGATTCGCAATTCCCCGGTCGCATGTCGAGATTAGCGTTCGTAAATATAATTATCTATTATGGAGGGGAAAAAAAATGCGAAAATTCGGCCGTGGTTACCTATAATATTATTTATTTCGCATTTGCATATACCGAGCGACTCTCGTTACAAAAGTTCACCGTAATTTTAGAATATCAAGTAATTCCGCATATTTCATCGTCCCTCTCGCCTAGAACGCGCCGCATAGAGGAAAGTTAAGCAAAACCCGGTCCCGCTTTGCAGCTAATGTAAACTTGCGCTAACAACCGCAAGCTGTATAACTCGAGAAATGCGAAACTAAACATTACGGAGATGATTTGAACTGTAACGACTTACGTTGCTAGTTTTGCCATAAATTTTACTAATACCGCCAACCGATCGGAGTTTACGTAGAACGGATAATACGCTGTAACGGTCGCCCGCTGTTTACCCCGTAATCTCCGTTGGTAAAAAAAAAACAACAAAAATAGTGCACGAGCAAAGTAAATAGTACAAACGATGTACACTCACCACAGAAAAAATCGGGACCGTTGAAGGACAGAATTTTAAAAATGTTTTGTTGTGAAACGGGTTTTAAATAAACTGTTTGCAAGTACATAAGGATTAAGCCATAAAAGCATTGTTACCTACATAGATGAGGTTCTAAAGATTGTTAGGTATCGGAAAGTCGAAAAAGCTTTTTGCATTTTAAGACGAGCCCTACCTTCCAGTAAGCTAACAAACTTCAATATAAATCAAATGAAAATCCACATTTCGCTCTTGTTTATGTTTTAGAATATTTTTTTATATGAGTTTAGTACCAAAATCATCAGCACAAAAAAAGAAATGATCCCAATTCGACGAAATTATCGTAAGACATTTACTAATCCGTAGTAAAAGAATGGAAAAAGGTTACAAAGAGAACAATGTATTGCATTTACGGGTTCTACTTATTGTTAGAACGTAAGAACGTAAGGCCTGTTTCAGTCGAGGATACGCGTATGCGATTCACGTATCCCGTACAAAATTCTCTTGCGATAGCTTTTCCGATTAGGCTTTTTCTCGCCAGTTCTTGTAGTTAGACAGAATCGGTAGTATATAGCGATTCGTTGTTTATGGTAGAGTGCTCGAAACTCCGCAAAATGACCTTCGAGGGGCTGTCGGGGTTACAAGATGAAACCTCGACAAATCGAAAAGGTGTATTTGTTTATTTAAAAAGCCAAAAGCCGTCAAAAATCGTCCAGTTAAAAAGGAACTTTCTTTTGCCGTAAAATTCGTAATTGGTTTTGTGGAATTAATCGTTTAAAAATTTTTGAAAAAATGCAAAATACACGGGCTGTTATGGAGAAAAATAACTTTCGGGAGCGATATCTCGGTTCGAACAACTAAAAAAGTTCACTTCAATTTCGCGTTTTTTACCGCTTATTCTGTCATAACTACAAAACAGTACGACATATCGAAAAATGTTATTCTTTAAAAAAGTTTGGTTCGTCCTTGTAGCATCCGACGATGGAAGAATTATATTTTTGTGGGGCTTCATAATTAAGATAAATAATTAAAAGTGAAAACATGCGAAAATTGCATTTTCGAGAGTCGCACTCTCAACTGGTTGCAGTCAATGTTCCCTCTAATTTTTTCGCTAACTGCGCGGCACAAAAGTATGTGAGAGTACAAATGTATCTAAAAGTGCGCAAGTGGGGGCAGGGGGTCCCATGCCTGTAATTGAAACCAAAAAAAAATTTTTTTTAAATAATTACTTCTGAAAATTATTTTTTAAAGGATTTTAATAACAAAAAAAACGCCAAATTACCACAAATCTAGCACTGCAATTTTTCCCGCCCGTCTTTCATATCAGTCCATTCTTTGAAAACTTCATCTATATTTATTTTTTTTCCCATTGCCAAGTATAATTTAATCCTCGTCAAATCATTTAAATGATCAGCATTTAATCTGTTTCTAAGTTTGGATTTGATTAGATTCATTGTACTGAATCCTCTCTCGCATTCAGCACTAGAAGCTCGAAAAGTTCCCACGATATCATAAAGTATCGCTATATTTTCAAACTCTGGATTTTGTAGTACATATTCTACCCTGTCGCTATATGATTTTATTGCTCCTGTCTTTGTTTTTTGTGAAATCAGAAATTTAACTTCAGAATATTCTTCAAATATTTTATCACGGTTTTCTGCACTTGAAAAAAAGTGTGAATATCTACTTCCAAGGTATGCCACATTCTCTTTTCCGAAAGCAAAATTATTAATTTCATTTAATAGTATATGTATATCAAAACTTCCCAATTTTGTACCGCTTCATCGGGAAATCTCATTTCTAAGTGCTTGCACACTCGTTCAATGAAACGGATTATGGAAGCATTATCAACATCATTTCCAACCTTTATTAAAATTTTTTTTAACGTTTTCACTCCAAAAAACATTTTCCCCCAGATACTGTGCTTTTAATTTTTGTATTTTTGCTTTTATGTAATTATGTGCATCAATAATATTCGAGCAACTTTTTTGTAAATATTTGCACAAAGTTGCTAATTCACCTAAAACATCATTAAGAACAAATAGTGCAACAGTATACTGGGGATTATTTAAAATATGTAGACAATATTTACAAATTGGATCGTTACGTGCGTTAACTTGTTCGTTACAATATTCAATTAAGGTGTCGTAATTTTTAATTAAAACATTAAAGCAGATAACCAACGCACCTCGTTTAATGGTTTAAATGTTACCGAATCTCGATCCATAACAGCAGCCAATTCTTCAAATTTTCCTTTTTTAATTCCTGATCTACTGAACATAGTGTAAACTGTCCTAAGGAAGGTTTCAATATCTTGCATAAGAGATACATGTTCCATGCATCATCCAAGCCCAAATCTTCTGGGTGCGCAACACAATGTTGCTCAGTAAGATGAGGTATTTCCTTTTTGAGAAGTGCTGCCACTCCATTTTTTCGTCCTAGCATAACACTTGCTCCGTCTGACGTAAACATAACCATTTTTTTAATGTCTAAATTAAACTTCTTATAAAAATAATGAATTTTTTCTAAAATAGAAGCACTGTCTGTATTTGCTAGCTTCAAAATACCTCCAAATTCTGTTTTGTATGTCAATTCGTTTTTCATTCGAAATTTAAAGTATAAAATTAATAATTTTTGGACTGAAATATCTGTACTTTCATCTATAATAAGTGTATGGAAAGCTGCTTTTCGCAGTTCATTTAAAAAATTTTTCATCAGAACAGAATTAATGCATTCGACAAATTCAAAAGCATAATTTTTACTCCTCCAACTTTTCGGTATATTTACATACTCTTCCATATGATCGTGAATGTCTTGTACAGAATTCATTGATGAATTAATTTTTATTGCTAAAATAACATCTTTTATTAGAACTTTAACACAATCGACATCTGATTTTAGTCGTTCGCTTCGTTCCTTTTTCAAATTACGTTCTTCTGGTGTTTCTCGTAATTTATTTAAAAGTCCTCCGTTCTTCAAATTACGTAATTTATTTACGGCTTCCAAATGCATCTTTTGCTTCAGGTGACGTTTTAAATAATCTAATTTCGATTCATCCCATTTTCGTCCTGCACTAAATTCGTTGGAAATTTTTGCTTCGGCACAGAAGGAACATGAAACTCCATTTTCTTCGTTATATTTAAAAATATTTCCCAATTTAATATTTTCTTTTTTATTTGAAAATGGGGTTTCACATTCTACCCACTTTGAAAGCCATTCTATTTTAAATGAGCTGCAGGATTTTTCATTTTTAATATTTTGATCATCGTTTAATTTTCGTTTAGACATATTTTATTTAAGATAACCTAAAATTATTTATATATATATATATATATATATATATATATATATATATGTAATTCAGATGAGCTATTATAAAATTTATGTTTGAATATTTACCTTTACGTACTCGTATATAAACTCAAATTTAATAACAATAGTAAGGTACTATATATAATAATAAGACGGGAATTCCTAGCACTATCTGGCGGCAACGTTGTTTTCTATGCAAAGCTCACAGAACAATGAAATCCTCTCTCTCTCTCTCTCTTAACATAAAGCAAACACTTGATGAATACATCCTCGCGGTGGGCATTTTGACAAACGTAGAATACATGCATTTTAGCTCTGATGTATTCGATTTCGATGAAAATGAAATAGTATGTAGTGAAAAATGGTTAAGAAGCCCGTTGTGTGCAGAATACGAAAACCTCTGCGCAAGTTTCGAAAAATTAGTGCGCGGCCGCGCACCCGCGCAGCTTAGAGGGAACATAGGTTGCAGTATATATCCCATCTCACTTTTTCCCGTAGCTCCCTCTCATTCTATACGTAATTCTAAAATAAGCCAACATACTATTATTATTATTATTGTAAATTCACCTTATCCGTTATTTTAATAATTAAGTACATAATACAAGAAGCGTTTTGTATTAAATAACCATTTAACCGACTTTGCCATTTAATGTCTCTTTTTGTTGATTCATAAATTTCGTTTCATCATATTTTTTACATTGCAGTAGCAAAATGTGAAAAAAGTAACAAGAATCGAACGAGTTGCATTGGTTCCTGTAAATGTATGGGACAAAAATGTACCAATGCAGTGACAATTCGAAATGTGTCAATGTATGATGAATAAGATGAGTGTTAAAGTATTAAAAGGGTGTGTAATATCAGGGCTGTTAATTTAAACTGCTAAAAGTACAATTTTTAACGTAGGTAATACCGAATTTGCATCATCTAATTTTAGTTTCTTCTACATATTCAAAATAGTTTGCTTTTCGGAAAATGAGAAAACTAATGCCCCAAATGGGGGCGTTTTTGTTTGCGGTGACACTGCAGATGCAATACTTGCTCTTGGATTTGAATTTATTACAAAATGATCAGTTTAATTCTGAAAAGAACTATTTTTCATATTGGTAATATAAAAGAAATGACTTTAAAACACTTTAAAGTCGATATCCATCAACTGTCACACGTGTAGGTAAACATAAATTACCGGAGATTTAATAGTGCGTACGGCAAATTACCCAGCGTAAACTAATCTCGCAAGTAGCCAATCGGTGAGCGCGTTTTTTAGGTGGAAATTTTAATTTACTCCTCCTAATTAAGAAACAGAGTATAGCATGTTGTATGTTTCTAAAGAAACAGAGTATAGCATTTTGCTGTAGCCTGGCGGCCGACCTTCGCGAGATACTCAAATTTAGTATGCGACGCTGTCTGTATGAAGCGAGTATCGCCGTCTGAAAGATCCCATATATTGTAATGTTAGTTCTGTATCCATCACACACAAAGAGTTTTCGTATTTTCCGACTGACACCGATCCTACAGTCGACGAGGTCCGAACTGCCGTGATTTTAGAAGTCTGTATGCGATACTGTATGAAGGCTGTATCAAGCGTCTGAAAGCTTACATTTGCTATAATGTTAATTCTGTATCGAGCATACGAGAATCGCATACGCGTATCGTCCGTCTGAAACCAGCCTTACAGACAAACTTCACCCAACAAAATTGCTAATTATGATTTTTGGCATTGCTTTACTTATTTCTCTAAAGTTAATTTAGAATGTGATCGTTATGTAAACAACTATGATTTCGATAATATTACTATTTATTATATCCTCGATGTTTTGATGCTTTTTTAAATATTTTTCTACAATAATCTCAATGTATTGAATTATATGCTGATTTCCTTCCTCTACAATTATAATTACTGATGAACTGTAAAAATACATTTCAAAATATTTGTTTCCAGTATATCTGTCGATACTCCATTATACCGTTCCACTGTTCCATTGTTCTGTTTGTAACCCTGTTTTATTATTAAATGTAATATTTTTGATATAATTTTGTCGTCTTACGATAATTTTGTCGCTGTGGAATAATTTCTTTTTTTGTACTGATGATTTCGATACCAAATATCATTTAAAAAAAAAAATTCTAAAACAAAAAGTGCGAAATCTTTTTTTCCATTGAAGTTTATGAACTTAATGAAAGGTCGCCTTAAAATTAAAACTAGTGACCGTATGCTTACTTTACTATACTTCTTTTAAAAATTGTGGTAATAAGCCAACATAAAAACTTGGAACAACTAACACCATGTATTTCGGCTCTGGTTGGAGCTATCTTTAGTACTACAAATATATAAACGATTGAAACAATTAATGATTATATAATATATTAATTAGGCCAAAGAATTGTATCTTTATTACTTTACTATACACACAAAGAATGATTACATACCTACTTACATAATTATTTTATTTATTGTTTCTTGTTCTCGGATATAAGGTTCGTAGGTTAAATAACACATATAGTAATTAAGGATACGTACAGGGTGTCCCGGGAGGAATCTGCCAAACGTTAGGGGCGCGTTTCTTAAGTAATTTTAAGCAAAAAATTTGCAGCAATGTACAGGTCCGATTTGGAAAAGTTATGGCTTGTTAAAGAAAAGTCAAGGCAAAAAATCAAAAATGCGATTAATTAAGTTTAATTGCGGAAGCACTATTATCAAGACGAAATATTTTTCAAGCTGTATCAATTTTGTCTATGTAAGTAACCATTTTTTTAATATAAATTTTTCAGATTTTCCAAAGGGGCGTTACCCACAAAAAGTAAATTTTACAGTGAAGCACATTTTATGTCGCCGCGTAGCTATAACAAGATACGTTTCGCGGAAATATAAATCGATTTTTCCAATGAAAAATAATCGAAATATTGTTATTAGATTTTATCAAACGATGTCTTTGCTTTAAATGCGTAAGATAGTCAGAATAACTCATTTTCACAAAAAGTGCGAGTTACGTCCTTTTGGCAGAACGCAATCGATATATTACGTCGATCAAAAAAAATTTTAAATTTACAGAAAGCATAAACTAAACCTGCCCTGCCTACCAATTGCTTCTAAAATATTTTGTTCTATTATTATCGGAAATCGCAAAGAGTTGTCCACTTTGCAGATAACAATGATGGTTTATGGCTTACAATAATCCCTTTTAAAAACACAAGCATTTTACCTAAAACCCAATTCACAACCAAACATTTTTAAAATTCTATCCTTCAACTGTCCCGATATTTTCTGCGGCAAGTGTACCTACATGTAAATTATTCGTTTTTGATCTTTTGAACTATCAAAACCCTCTAAGGTCGATTTATCATTCGCATTTTGGGGCGAAGCGGCGGTTTCGAACGAAATTAATTTTGATTCTCTTCGGCAACTCCTGGAATTACGGCGAAGCGTAAATCCCGCTTAAACTAGAAATTTAACAACAAAAATTCGTAAAAAGCGACGCTTCAAAGCGACGGCTTTATGTTGTAAACGAAGCCGATAAAGTTCAAATTGAAGTTTGTTACGATATTTATACGAATCTCATTTTGAGTCGACATCTTAAAATCTATAACCCCCTTTGGACGATGATGTAATCTAAAACTCATCTCGAATCCGAATATTGAAACTTCTAATATCATTTTAAAATTGCTTTTATGAAATGCCTAAACTAAGCAGAGATTTCACATAGTATATAAATTTAATTTAAAAGCAATTAAAGTCACGTTTAGCGGACAAGTCGGAAACGGTCGAAAAACCGAAAATTATAAAAAAACAATAATAAACGAGATCTTTCGCCTAATTGTGCAAGAATAATCATTTCCAATTGAATTCGCGAAGTTCTAATTAAGTTTATCGGTACTTCTTGAGCCGGCGAACCGTTAGAAATTGTTAAAGAAAATACCGAAATTTCAAATTAACTAATGACTCAAAAATTCCATTCCGGGTTTTATGGGCGGTAAAAAATTAGCGCCTCCCTCGCGGCGATATTAACAGCAATTAAATGCAGAAATCTTACGCAAACCGGGTAACTGCTCTTGAAACTTTTATTGGCGTTCGAAACTTATGTTATCGACCTTTGCAAGAAGTTGAAGTTTTAAGCAACATTAACAGCTATCAGTCTGAAAGTTTCGATTGTTTGTGTTAAAACTCTTACAACTTCGCCGTAACAATCGCGAGTTCGATTTAAACCAGCCTCCGCGCCCTTATATAATTAAATTCGTTATAAAAGTCGCCTTACGGATAATATCGCGAAATTCTCGGAGGGGGGTCTTGTTACAAGTAGGCATACAAACGGATTGTGCCGCGCGAAGTTTCCACCGTTGTCAGACTAAGTTGCAAATTTTAAATCGGTTAACCTTAAACGCCGAATGGAAAAATCTAGATATTACCGGTTGTTAATTTTTCTCGATACCCAACGAAAATAATTATACGTAATTTATAACAACGAATAGTTCATCGTAGATAATTCGAGGTCGTGGTCAACTGGAGTTCATAGAATTAATAAAACGCACACGTACATACATCTGACCTTGGCCGAATTACCAATATCCAATAATAATTATTAATTATCAATAATTATTGGAATAGCCGGACGGCAAGGTGGTCCCAGAACGATTCCTCAATTCGGGAGCCGCAAGAAAATAAAAGTAACGCGCCTCGATATAGGACGCTTCCGTGGTTATAATTAACCGAGATATTAGGATGTGTCGCCAAACACCGAGATAATCGAGATAAAAACAGAACACGTGCCGGTAACGATAAGATATTGGAAGCACCGACAAATGGACGACGTTTCCCCTTTCAACGTCCTCGCTTAACAAGGAAAAGCGTCGGAAACTAAAAATAACTTTAAAAAAAGATAAGTGGGTACATTAGGAGTTATTACTTGGAAGTAAATTCGTCGTTTATCGAAAACGGTCGGTTTTAATAAACGCAGGTAATTTTCAACCGTGACAGATCGCGCGATTGTTTGATAGCGAAGCCTTTTAAGACGCAACGCGTTTATTGAATTTAATTTAATCGGGAACGAAACCGCGCTTCTTAATATGAGCAAAAGTTTGTTGAAGTACGCGCCCGAAAAAAAAAACTCAAATAAAAAGCGAATTGTATATTGAAGTCCTCTAATTTACTTCAAAGGGTCGCGGATTTAATTAATCTCCGAAGTAAATTACGTCTACTAAACTTAGTTGAGCTTCTAATTGCAGTTTAAATTGAAGTCATTTTTGATATCTGTAACGGCGAACGAGTTGTTGCAACTTAGAAGAGACCACCGATTATTATTAGAATTACAGCTATTGTGACGTCGGATTATTTAAACGATTTAAAACGACGGGCTTCAGTTTTTAATTAACTATAAATCTCACTCTTTATACGCGCGAACGATTCAATTAGTTTAATTTTAAGTAGTTAGTTCAAATCGACCGCAAACGTTGTTCGGCGTTAGCAGTCGATTGCTGCGACGACCGCAGATCGTTTATGCGGAGTCCCAACTAAAACCGATCGTCTGATAATTCTGATAATGATCGGTTCGTTTGTGGAAAATAAAAATGAAGCCGTAACGCGCGCATCTCTAAAACCCATCGATTACAACAGCGGTTATTGTACATTATACACCTACCGAAATTTTCTCCAAAATGAAATAGTCTCGACCATAAAATAGAGTTTTCTTTCCTTATCCGAGAATGAGGGGCATTTTCAGATTCTTTTCGCTCGAGAAATCCCATCAGCCTTGGCCACTATACATCACCGGGAGTTGACCTGTTTGTAATTGTTTTAGAGAGTTCCGCTTCTTATGGTCCTTGATAAAATGACAAAAGAAAGAACGGGTGTGGAATTAACAGTAAAAAAAATGCGTGTGAAATGTTAAAAAAAAATAGAAACTTTAGCCTCCCGATCATTTAATGTGAAAAAAGAATGTATATATACTGGGTGTTTCAAAATTCGCGAATACGGAAAGTAGGATGATATTATACAATAAAAAGTTCCTTTACGATTTTTCGATTGAACCAATTGATATTTTTCTAGTTGTCGTTATTTTAAGAATTTGAAAAGTAGGTAAAATAGGGTCGTTTATGGGTTATTTTTAGTTTTAATGTACAAATTTAGTAGGTCTACTTAAGTCAAATTTCAAAACTCGGTTCAAACGTGTTTAGTAGCATACGTTGGACAACTTACGTATATTTTCTTTTGTTTTTAACCATCCAATCGATTCATACATTTGAAATTGAAAATAAAGACGATTCCCGCCCGCAATTAGAAAATTTCCTGACCGATCGAAAAATCGTTAAGGTACGTTTCCTTCAACTTTTTCCGTATGCGCGAATTTCTAAACACTCTGTATATAAATATAAAAAAACATACCTATACATATATCACTTACCAATTATTTATTACGTTATTTCGTAATAAATGTGTCATCATCGTCGCGTCACGTTAACTTAACTATAAACGTGAATTATGTTAGGTTAAAGTCAAAATTTTAAATACGGAAAGCGTAAAAAGAAAAGAAGACTTTTAGAAATGCGTGTTTTATCCAAAATTCAAGTAAAAATAATGCGAATTTCAAATCAGATATATTTAAAATTTAAGTAGGTATTGTTAGCAAACGCATTTTCAAAATCACAGAATGATCGATAATTTCATAGGGCGTGGGGGGGGGCAACTTTATGATTTGAAAATGTACGTTCTAAATCAAACTAGCGATGTACGAATTTTCATGTTTGTATTGAAAGATAAAGCGTAATTTCTTTAAAAAGGAAGGTTAGGCAAGTGAAAAACTCAGAAAAATTTGCAACTTTGCAGGATTGTACTAGTCAAGCCTAATCAAGAGCCGTATTCCGTTCGTGCTCTTACGCGGTTTAAGAGGGTGAAATCCTTCCTTGAAAATTGGAACTTTTTTCGATTTTGCTTATTATCTGTGAAACAACAAAAGCTATCGCCAAGTGTGGATTTCACCCTCTTAAACCGCGTAAGAGCACGAACGGAATACGGCTCTGGATTAGGTTTGACTAGTACTACAATCCAGCAAAGTTGCAAATTTTTCTGAGATTTCCACATGCCTAACCTTTCTCGTAAACTAATTAATTAACATCGAGTTACTCGGTATAGTAAACTTTGCGAAGCCGGCACGCCTAAACTGTTCGCTTTACAGAAAAATGACGAGAACGTAAATTGTAGAAAATTTTCATTAGTTTATTTTACCTTATAGGTATTTTTGTCGTAAAATGAACCGTAAAAGAGTTTTCGGGGAAAATCTCGTTTTTCTCGCGATGGCCACCAAGTATGTATTTTTAGAGGTCCATATAAAAAGGAATAAATGTTGTTTTAACTTGCCCCTATTCATTTTCACCGAATTATTGGTTTATATTAAAAACGAAATTAGTTTCTGACGTCAATTCTTGAAATAATGGCACAATATAGTTGTCGAAATATTCCAAATTTAATTTAAAATACTTAAATAAAATAAACTGGTTATTCCCGTTATCTAAAAAAAATCGTAATAATAAATTCCTACCTAAAAGTGAATTTTAAATAAATTGCCCACTGCGATATTATTGTAATTTTTTCGGTGTTATGTTTACGAGTGAAATTCACGTAGACCGGTCAACTTTAGTTATGAATAATACAACGTATCTTGTCGTTATAGTTACACAAAACAAACTCTGTCCTATGCTGACGTTAACACAAATTCATTTGTTTAACAATATTGCCGTACAAGGAGAAATTAGGTTGTGCGCTTTCCTCGCTCGCTTATTAAATTTTCTTTCGTTTTCGTAAACAGAAGAAATGACCATTATTAAAAAAAAATGAGAAGAACAAGGAATTCCCGATTAGATGCCTCAACGTCGACGAACGCTGTTTTAATTAAAAAAATTGACAAAAGTATTTTAATAATAATTAATTATCTATAAGACCAGATTTTATCGGCTAAGAATGGACGGGCGACGTTAAAAATTATTTTTTATAGCCGGAATTCGCTTAAGAGGATCTGCAAGGCAGCGATTCTCGACCTCTGCGGTAACTTACGCGCACCACTGGCGGCACGCAATGGACTTACGGGGTGGTGCGCGAAAGAGTTTTGCCGATTAAAGCGTTTAATTTTTTTTTACTTCATGAACATATTTCGGCCCGTTTCTGACATCTTCTTCGGTTGCTTTTTTTTACTACAAACTCGGAAGAAGATCAAAGTCGAAATATTTATATGTGCATTTTTAAGTAAAGGTATTAAAAATAATTAAATAATGTAATTTTTTTTTATTTTGACGACGAAATTTTTTTACAAAGGGCGTTGGTGCGAACAAATTTAGTTATTTCGCCGCCGATTAAACTACACGTATCAACGACGTTTTGGCAAAATTACTCAAATTGCTGCGTTGCCGTGACCGGGACGGCATTGCCCCATTCTACCCTAATTACCTATAAATTACCGTTCAGAACAAATCGGCCGTTTGTTATCCGCCCGAGATCTGGTGATTTAAAGTTTGAATTTTACGAGGGTTTGCCTTACAAACGCTTTTCACTTGCAACCTTTTCTCTCCACCACCACCGCCCACCCCACCGGCCCATAGAAATGCCTATAAGTACCTACCTAACGCAGGTTTTCTCGGAGGAAAGGAAGTTGCCCTTTTTAGAATTTTGAATAATTCTCTTTTTTCTACTTTTTAGCTTTTAGCGCAAAAATTGTGAAATATTTATACTCGCTGGAATATAACAAACGACATGCAGGTCCCTCGATCTCCATTTCCCTTAACAACAAATTCCCATAAGGACTAAATGTTTTTCATTTGTAAAAGGAATTCGAGCGATGGCGTGCCCTTCAAAGGGACGCGTCGAACAAAAGAATATCCACGCCCCGATAATAAAATTTTATTGATAAATAGCGAAAACTGTTTTGTCGTCGTCATCGAAATAAAGGGACGTTCTTATATATATATATATAAGTTCTTATATATGTGTGTGTGTGTGTGTGTGTGTGTGTGTGACGGCGTACGACCTTAAACCGTTACGTTTAATAGCGTAAATTAAATTATTACGGAAATTCCGAATTATAAATCATAGTTAACTTTTGATTCTAATGTCTTCTGCGAAAAACTTCTCTTAAAAGTTGAAAGCTCGAGTAGGAGACAGTGGAAAAATGCATTTTCTAAAGTTTGCTTATTGATTTATGCAAGAGCCGGCGGTTCGCGCAGGTGATTTGATGTATGAATAAAGTTTTCGCTCGCCGGTGGTAACGTAAACTATAAGTGTGCGTCCGACGAACAAATTTTTCCTCGACTTTTTTTTTTTAAGTCCCTTCAAATAACCGTTAAAGTATCCGTACGGAAAAATACTAATTAACCCCGGTAGGGTCGCGCCGCGCAGCAGTAGATAACGTTTTCGAGAAGTTTTTTCATTACCACTTAATTAAAACTTCTCGACGAGTCGGTCTCTAAAATTAGCAACAACATTCCTCAATTAAGTGGCGGGTTAATTTATTACTGCCAGTTATGCCCAATAAAAAATTCTTTCCGGCGCGGCGCGCGCGGTCGCCGCCGCCGCCGTCGCCGCGCGCCGGGACGCGACCGCCCCGCGTCTTAAACTCTCGACGAAAAAGGGGTGAATTTTTCGGCCGACAAAAATAATAACCGCAGAGAAAGAGGGGCATCGCTTAATTAGATAGCATCGTAATTTCCGGCCGGCCGGGGTCGTCCTTGCGTTCCTCATTTCCTTCCTAAAACAGGACGCCGGGGAAGGCCCTTACTAAAATATAAGGAACGGAAGGGCCCCACTTACGCTTTGCGGCAATTGACCATAAAAATAAAGTCATCGCCGGAACATGCTCGATACGGGAGGGCGGGTGGGGGGGGGGGTGTAGAAAAAAAACCGAGCGCAAATTGCCACCGGATTTTTTTGCGAAAAATCGTAATTTCCCGCTCGGTAGGTACTACGAACGTAACGTATAAAGGGGTCGTTTTAACTGGAACTAACGGACGTAATATTTTCGCGTCTTTTTGTTGAAGTCGGGTCGAAAGCACGCTTATTTATATATATATATACATATATGTATGTGTATGTCGTTAAGTATAAATGCATTCGAATTGTTTCTGCGAAACGACGCCGACCGACGCCCCGGCTCGCTCGCATCAGACGCGCATTTCCCTTTTTGAAAATTAAATTTTCTTATATAAGTAATCTACCCGACGCCCGTAATTAAGATATCAAATTTGCTTCGTTTATTTTTTAACGTTGCGCGAGGAGTGAGCGTTAAAAATGTTCCGGGGGCCGCATTAAGAAAAAAAAACTACGCTTAAAAAGGCTGCGAAGAAAAGTTGGAGAATTTTTTGTCGGAAAGTTAACATTATAGGAAACCATTAGCAGTATGGACATAAGTACTTTCACTTCTTGCTGTTAACGAGCCGCGAATTCATTTGCGAGTTCTGTTGATTGCCGGGGGGTTCGTTTGCGCATTCATTAGCATATATACACACCAGACGTCGAGATATCGACGCATATTGCATGTAGTAGTACAATAGCGACGCATTTCCTTTTCTTCGTGACGTGGGGAAAGGGGGTGGGAGGACGAACTGGAGAGAGTGCATCGCCGACCTGCTAAGGGCGAAATCCGCACGCATCGCCATTAAGGGGCGCGAGGATGCGAGTTATTATTTAGCCATCACCATTAAGCGAACTAATTTGCTACATTCGGCGTTACATAATTCGAAATTTTCCAAGAAAAATTCGAAAGCTCGACGACCATGAAGTTATTCCGTAGATTGCGCGCTCGATTCTTTCGGGCGGGCTTTCAAAAAAAAAAGAAAAGTCCACCGGGAGGCGGAGGAGCTTTTCAGTTCGCGAAGGACCGAGAGGGAAAGGAAACACGTAGAGAGGAATTGGAAAAACGGATGTAGGATTCAAAGCAAGCAAAGCAGAAACATTTAACGGCCCAACTTTTGGATATTCGCTAATGGCACGGTCGAAATAAATCATTCGGTTGCGGCGAAAAAATGCGAAGATAAACACCGACGGTCTCGAGATCTGCCGGACCGAAAGTCGGCCTACGTAAGTAAACGGGGAGGTAAAAATGTTAAAAGAGCCCCGGCTCGTGCCCGGGATCTCCGCTACGGTATTTATTGCACGCGCCTCGTCGCGACCGGAGGCTCCGGACCCGTCGTTCGCTAATTGCGCGCGGACTCCCGGACGAACGAACCTGTCAAATCTCCGGACAATAAAGGGACGGAGTGCCTCGTCGACAAAAAGAAAGAGGGCCGCGCGACAAGTGCTGAAGCTTCATTATTTCTGACAACTATAATTGATTTATGGTTTGGTCTCTATCCCCCGAAGACATCGGTAAATGTAAAAATAGTCGGGCGCCCCAAAGGTGCGAACCTTCACAAACTTCTTTGATGATTCTAATATGAAATTCTTGTCATAACTCCCGCCAGACGTGAGCGAAGTGGAAAAATTGGCCTTCTGTATAATAAAATACATCCACCGAGATTCCCTTAACGTAGTTGTTCCGAAAACTTCGCTTTGCCGCACTTCTCGTTTACGTCATAAAAATAAACGTCGGGGGCAGGTAGGTGCACGTCGTAAATTCGATTAAAACGCGAACGTTTTAATTAAAAATCGCCACTTTAAAAACGTTCCGGTAACAAACACGCTCGTTTGCCTGGCGCTTACAAACTTAACTTATCGAGTTTTTTTTTACTATTTCAGCGCAAAACTGAATTTTGCGAAACTTCGAAAGCGGGCTTTTCTCCGATCGCGATCCCCTAGATCAGTGGTCGGCAAAGTGCGGCTCCAGAGCCGCATGTGGCTCTTTATTTTATTTAATTTTATTTAGTGTACTACTTATTTAGTGTAATAAAAGTTTACTAAACAAGCAGATTTGGCTCCCAATTTTTTTAAAAATTGTTGTAATGTTCATATTTGGCTCTTTGGCTAATTAGTTTGCCGACCACTGCCCTAGATCATGACAATATGGATCGTTCAAATTCGGCCCCAAAACGTTATTCAATTGTTATTTGGACGTATAACGGGGCCGAAGAGGAGACGGAACGATAAACTGTACCGCAATCGCGGTGTCTTGCGTTTTGAAAAATAAAATTAAAAATTTTGAAATTATTTTTGAAAGAAAAAACGAAAATTTGCCAACGTAATCGGATAGAATTCGGTCCGCAAATTTCGAAAATAGTGCGAGGTGTTCCGTTTAAAAAAAAACGGATTCGACGTCACTTCCGTTGAAACCGGAAGTCGGCCATTTTAGCTCTACACGTCAATAAATTGGAAATCGTGTCTTATATGCATGTTCCGAATTTCAAAACAATCGCATCATAAACATAGGAGTTACAAGCTTGGCCCGGGTCTCGTGACCACTCGTATATACAGGGTGTAACTAAAACAACTCGTATGACTTGATCATTAAACAAGTTGATGAACGTCTTATACGTTTAACGAATTTTAACAATTTTATTTGAAATTCGTATTAAGTAATAGGAATAAATACCGTGGGGGGGGCTGCTTCGTGTTTAAAGAATCTAATTATTCTGAATTGGAAAATATCGCGGAAAAAATTTACCAGTAGCACAGAATCAAACGCACAAACAACGATATAATAGAAATTTACGCAACTGTTTAAATTTGCACTAACAATAAAATAAATTAAACGTGCTGATGTATGCATAGTGTTGTCGACTGTCCCGTAGTTATGCGTAAGTACGTTTTGCTTAAAACCATAATTCGATGTTCGGTTTACCTTGAAAATGAGTCATTTGTGCCCTCTATCCGCTTCTTTAGTTAAACTTTACTTAAACTTATCGATAAGCGATTGATAAGTTTTTACGAATGCGAATGAGGAGTTCGTTAACCAACCAAATCGACTGACACGTTTCAAAATGGCGGCCAAACAATAATTTTAAACTAATTTATCTGGGTTATAATTATCGGCTCTGCAATACGAAACGTGTTTTACAATCATCATACAATTCTCTATCGAACGTCTTTCTTTATAATTTTCGATAGAACGAGCCGTTTTCTCGAAATAAACGGGAAAAAGTGATAAAATTGTTTTTAATCCTTATAATGCCTTGGTTGTAATTGTAATTTCTAAAAAAAAAAAAATGTATTTCTTTGATAAAACTTTCACACCAACTATTTTTTTTTTAAACGAAACGCCCCGTATTTTTTACATTTTTCAACAATGCGTTCACCTAGAATTGAACATTCAATACCCGTAGATCCGCCTATATTCACTAAATCATTTAAACAATTTCATTTTTTTATTGCAAGTATTAAGTATTACACGTCCTCGTAATCTGCTCGTCGGGGAAAATCGAAAAATGTAAAAAATACGGGGCGTCTCGCTTAAAAAACACGAGTTGGCGCGCCCCCATGGGGGCACGGGGGCGAAAGTTTTATCAAGTGTGAATTTGCAAAAACGCGACACCCTTTGGATCTTTCTTGACGTGTTTTGCGTTTTTTTTTTTTCTAAAAATCGGTGGCGTCAGAGGTGGTTTGTTTTCGTTGAAACGTTCTGCGTAAATCGCATCGACGCGGTTTTTCCAAAAGGTCGTAACGCACAAAAACTAAATTTTACAGGAGAGCACATTTTAAATACAAATCGATTTTTCCGGTGGAAAAAATCGGAATATTGTTACTAGATTTTAACAGATGGCGCCTTTGCTTTGGATGCATAAGACTCGTTTTCACAAAAACTGTGGGTTACGTCCTTTTGGCAAAACGCCATCGATATCGATTCGAGCAGTGCGTTGTCCTTACGAAAACGAAGGACGTGCACGTCGACCAGAAAAATCGACCGACCCGTTAACAAAATGGCGGCCGATCGAAAATTTTTAAAACTAATTGCGAATTATCTCCGTTAGCAATTGTCGGATCGTTAATGTGAAATACGTTTTGGAATCGTCGCGAAATTTTCCGTCGAACGTCTCTCTTCGAAAGTTTTGATAAAATGCGCCGTTTTCGAGATAATCGGGGGGGAAAAAGCGCGACAAATGTTTCTCTTTTAATTCTCACGTTGGCAATGTATCTCTGGCGGATGTACTTTTCCGAAAATTGTATTTTTCCCGAGGGTCTTGGAGCGTGTAACGTGAAAATTCATGATTTTAAATTTGTGGATAATTACGTGGTAATTATTTGTTCGAAGGGCCGGGCGAAATGTGACGTTTCGAACCTCCGTCCGCATTAATTACACATTAATTATTTATTAAAATTCGCGTTTCGCGAACGTCGATCTCGCCGACTACGCACGTTATTATTTAATTTTAATAAACAAACGCAACGGCGTAAAGTCGACAGACAAATCTTAGCTTCGCTCGTCTGGCCGCACGTCAACAACAAAAGCCCGCTCGACGGTACAATTAAAATAAGAAAATAAAGCGCGTGCCCTATATGAAACGATTACGACAAAGGCTTACACGTTACACAAAAGCGGACATCAAGAGTAACCCTTAGTCACAACAAAAGATCTGTAAGATAATCGAGTGCTTTACGGCCCGGTTGCTTCTCTTTGTTCGACCCCGACAGATTATGAATGCGAATCGTCGGCAAATGATCGTCGATTGATTTTAAATCGAATCCGTTTATAGGTTATGAGAGTAAGACGTTATTAATGCCATTCTATTATAGCTTTCTCGGCGGATATAATTTAAAGAGACGTTTCGATAAATTCATGTCCGTATCAATATCTACTTAAATTATGTATTATACGTAGGGCAGTCGTGGGGATTTGCTTTGTTTCGTTTGAACCGAGGGATCGTTTAATATCATCCACTGCTCGTCGGCACTGCCCGAAGCGAAGAGGGTTTGTGTGTACCACATTGTTAGACAAGATTCTGCAGATCCCCGTCTTTCCTTGAAACAATTTGTCCCTGTTCTGGTCACATGCTTGTTCCCTGGGAAGTTTTGTTTCGATTTTATTGTGCCGTGTCTCGGGATTCTGTCCTAATGAACGTCGCTCGCTAAAAGTGTAGTGCTTTTGTCGAGAACGAACATCCGAGGGACTCTCCGTAATAATAAACCATTATAAAATAATTACGGCACAAACTGGGGGAGGGAGTCGTTTCGGTTTTATTCGGCGAAATTTTCATGCTCCGCCGAAATTTTAGTCTTAATTTATTTTGTCGGGGCTTCGAAACTTCTGGACAAATTATTGTGATATTAATAAAGTAAGTTGGGAGTATGGAGTGCGGGCGAATTTAATTGGCAATCATCGGCACCTGCCGGGGACGTTTAACCCCGAATTAAACGACACACTCGCCAAAATGTCCGCCCGTAGAGGATCCGACCTCGGTAGGGCCGCATCATTTACATATCGTGTATTCGGGCGGCTATAAATTATCGTCTTCAAAAATTTACAATCGAACATAACGAAATTCGGGAACGGACGTTGCTCATAAAGGTCGCGTCGTTATTTATTTCGATTTTAATTTTTTTTTTCATTTATTTACCAACGAAAACTCCGTCAAAGCGGCAATTTAAAAATCGATTACTGTTTAAATAGCGTTCGGCTTGTATGCGATCGTTTAAAGTTCGAAATTACGTCATACACGTTTTATTAAATATTTTCGATTTGTCGACGTTTGTTTTCTTTAATTTTTGCGATTTTTATTTGCGCCGTCGAACGCGCGATCTAATCGTCGGACGATAGAAGTACTTAAGGGCGTACGGTCCCTATTGCCGCCAAACGATAATCCGTAGATGGCACTGTTAGTGAATTTTAGAGAAATTTAAACAGACCATCCTTCTTGGTTGAAATAGCCTGCCTCTGTAAAGTCGTAAAATCTACCTGCTTTGAAGCTAAGGGTATAAATGTTTAGATACGGTGTTTTTACATTAAAACGTATTCGAAGACGATTTTAAAATTCGCAATACAAAAGTTAAGATTTAATGTTAAGTACAGGAAAAATCTGAAAAACTGATTTATTTAAAGTTCGCTAATAAATAATCTACTTTAATTTTAATTGAAATTAGAAAATTAATTAATAATTAATATTATTATTATTATAACAACATAAATAGGGCGTTCTCGAGGATATTGAATGCGAACGGATCTCGGTAATTGTATTGTTATCAAAAAAATGTTGTTTTTAAAAAAATAATAGATTTCACATGTGAAAAGTATTACATTAGGAAAATTGTAATTTAAGTAGATGTTTATTAAAAGAATAATAATATAGTAATATTGTATAACTAGTGCTAAAATATCCACCTTTCCGCACGTGTTATATAACTATGCTTTTCCGATGACCACAAGTATTTTTATTAAAAAAAAAATGATTTTTGACGTTTACGTAAGTTCGTTTGACATTTTAATAAAATGTCAAATTTGATAATAAAATAGTTTGTGCGTAAAGTAATTGCATGACAGTGTAGAATACTTTGACAGTGTGCAATGATCGCACACGGGCTGCAACGTTTTCGATTGGCTAACGAGTTTCTTTACGCACGGTCAGCCTATTTGTTTGTAATGGTCAACTTTCCGTAACATTTATTGGTGTGAAATTATGCACTTTTCATAATGGTCGTCGGAAAATGTAACTTTCCGTATTAATAATGTAGGTAATATACCTATTTCTAGTATTTTTATTTGTATTACACCACAAAAGTTTTATAAATATGTACATGTAAATAAAGACCATTTATTAAATAATGACGACAAAAGTAGAAGGTGCCATATACAAAAAAGGGCAATATCGTAAAAGCTTCAATTGCAAAATAGACGTCAAAAAACTTAGTTAGAAAATAGCAAGAGAAAAGAACAAAATTGATGCATTCCAGTGATCTTGCGAATTCCTCATTGTTAACTTTCTCAAATTTAAGACATTTTATTGGTGCAATATACGATGTAATGAGGTAGCTATTCGTGATTAATATTTTGTTAATCAGGATTTCGTTTCTAAAATGTATGTAAAATGTCATATACTAACCGTTTATTGATGTTACAATAAATTATGTCTAAATTCACAATATTGACTTAAAGGACTTAAAAGGAGAACGTTTCGCTTGATTTATACTGTTAAGTGACCAATGCTCGCGTTAGATTTTTAGGTTGTAAAATTTATGACCTTTTACAATAAAAATAGGAGGTCTAGTCATATTACCCAGTATTTAACAATATTTGTGGGACGACCGACAACCATTGTCCGATATTGGGCGTCAACATTTAAACCAAAAATTAAAACTTCCAACAACCTGCTTTTGATTATTTATAAAAAATCGATGTAAAAACGAAAATGATCATCAGAAGTGATTCTTAACGGCAAGACGTGCTAAAATTTCTCCAATTTATTCAAATGATCGTTAAAACCACACATTGAAATTTTAAAAAATTGCGAAGCAATTATTTAATTAAAATAAGTATTTATTAAGCAAAAGAGCACGTTGTGCCGTAGAAGGAATGTTACGTTACCCACTAGTTATTAATTTGCAAACTTTGGTTACCCCAGTTTTGAGTTATGATTGCAGTAAAATTGTACTTTTTACACAATCATTAAGGTTTTTAAAGGTGTTATGGAAATGATAGATTTTTTTAAGTATTTTTCTGTGAATCGGAACATTGTAATCTATGGAAAACGTAATTTATTTCATAAAAACATCAATCTTTTCATCGGTCCAAAGACCGTACCACCTTAATTAAATGCGTACGACGTCATTTCAAACTTATCGTGTACGAACTATAGTTGCTTCGAAAAATACATTAATTCGTTATTCGATTGTCGATTATTATTTATACTTCCTTTTAGGGGGTCCTTTCCCAATATCGGTCGGCATTTTAATTTCATATTCCCCATGTATACGACCGACCGGCACAGGGCATAAAAACTCCCTGGGAGACCGCTGCCCTACGTGACATTAACGAGCAGATGTCGGTTTCGCCCTTAAAACTAATAAACAAAAAATTGGAATTAGTCACCAACAATTTTAAGTCCAATTAGTGACTATGATCGGGCATTTAATACGGGGGGAGGGTCACCTCGTGTCCGTGCACGTCGTGGACGGGTACCGATTACGACCAGAAACAACTCGGACTTCTGGTTTAGTTAAAATGTACGCGGAACAGGAAATTACTCATAAAAATCCTTTTTTTGACGAAAATAGTCACGCTATGCAAATCGAGTACGTTGTAAAAACAAGTAGCCGTATACGATTTGTGACCTCTACCATAATGTATTTTTTTCGGTCGTAAGATTAATAAAAAAAAATATACAGTTAAGCCCGCGATCCGTAAAATAAACGAAAAGGAAATGGAAAAAAAATCATATTTGTGTTCTATGGTTTACGTTTCGAAAAGACGACGATTCCACATTTTGCATGGAGCTCCCGTCTGGAAACTTGAGCACGTTCTCGCGGAAGTCGACGAAGGCGTCTCAATCACGAAGTTGAAAATAACCGAGGGACGTCCAAAGTTAAATGCAGAAATCCTCCTATTAGTTAATAATATTGTCCTCTGAATGTCTAATTTTCGACCGCTTAAATTTTCAAGATCAAATTTATTTTCGGTTTCTTGTTCGAAATGAACGTTCGCGAGTGTTTTCGAAACGAGTAGGTACTTCGGGCGTTAATCAATATATTGGATCCTAGCTTATTGGTCAATTCGAGCCAACTTTCAATAGACGGCAATTAAATTATAATTATCGGAAAATACTTCAAGTTTAATATTATCGAGAAGTTCGCGGCCAAGGTCGGGAAAATCTCTCAACTACGACAATAGCAATGGACGACTTAATATAAATGTGATGAACTGGAAAACAAATTAAAGAAATAATTAATCCAAATTAATATATAATTAACATTAACTCCAATATTAACAAATAAACACATTATACGCATATAATCATAACCACCCAATTTTAGTAGCACTCCAGCCAAAATCATTGAAAATGATACAGGAGCTTTAGGTAATCATAAATGAACTATAAATATAGGAATCTTAACTAAAAAAACAAAAGATATACAAATATATATCAAAAAAATTAAAAAAGAAAAAAAATGTAAAGTATTCAAATATAAAGATTAAAAAAAATCGAAATTATTATTGGTAATGAACCTAAAAGAGTATATAAAAATATATATACCAGCTTGAATACGCTCAGGTTGATAACCTCAACCTAAAATTAAAATTAAAGTAGGAACCAATCTAATTTCAAAAAACAAACAAATTTATAAAACAAAAAGTCATAAATAATGATACACCCAAAAAAATTATATTTAAAGAAAATAATTCATTGTAAAAACCTTCAAAATTAATTTTCTCACTAGCTATTATTATTAATGAACAAATTCAAAATCTCAACAAAATTATATAAAAAAATAAAAAATCACAACCTATAAAATAACTAACTCCAACATAAAATCATGAAACTCCATAACATATAAAAAAATTATATAAATAATAAAAAAACACAAACTGAAAAATTCAATATAAACTTCTATAACATAAAGCGATCATAAAAATCATAAAAAATATATATATTATCATAATATTCTAAGAGAGAAAATAATCATTCCCACAAGATCGTATTATTAAAACTAAAATTGATAAACCTAAAGAACCCTCACATTCACTAAAAGTGAGAAAAAATTATACTAAAATAATATTCAAAGCAATAACTTAATATAACAAAATAAATACCTAAATATAAAGATATAACAATAAATTCTAATCTCGATAATATTAAAAGTAAATGCTTACATTTCAAACAAAAAACAATTAAACCCATTATATACATCAAAATAAATAAACTGTTACCTATCATTGTTTTAATAATTTAAAAAAATATATCGGTCTTGTAATCCAAAAATAAGAAATCTTTTAAAACTTCAGATAAAGAGAATTCTCCACTTTTAATCTCCAAAATTAAAATTCTAATTAAATTATTCTCTGAAATCACATTAATAATATCATTAATTATCACAATAACAATTATATTCTCATTAATAAAACATCCCATTGATACGTTTTTATTTTCTAAATTCCAAATTCAATTTCGGCATAAGAGGAGTTGGCTGGCGTAGATTTTCGATTTTTAAGGGCGGTTGTTTGGAAACGGAGAGTGAGAAAAATAACAAGAAATAGAAAAGTCAGATAGTTAATTTCCGATATTTTTATTCCGTTAATCTTCGTTAAATTTTGTTATATAGTTTGTTATATGTATCGCTCTAGAGCGGATAATAAAAAGAATAACGGCCAGGGTATTTAAGACCCACCGACGTAGTCGGATCAGATAAAATAGACATATCGTAACATCGTGGAAGTAATAGGACCTCCGTACCCACAGTCCTAGATTTGGATTTTCTCTTTGTTTTGGATTTATTGTTTGTTATTGTTTTTTTGGATTTACTTGTTATTGGTTGGACTTGGATTTTGTTGCCACGCGGAGACAGCTAAGTTTAATCAATTGTCGTTTAGAATAATTTATATTTTTGGTTATTGTTTATATATGTTTATATGTTTATTATTGTTAACGAAGTGGTTCTCGAGAAGCATTTGCGTATTTACCTATTTATATCAAATTGTTTGTATTAAATTTCGACTACATTTAGGCCCGTTATCCAAATTACCCCTTGTATATATTTACCATCGTATATTTTTAGTAATTTTCCATTGTTATAATAATTAATACTGTAGGGAAAAATTACTTGGCGCCCCTTTGTTTTTTTTGGAACCCGGCCAAACTCCACTGTCCTAAAAGCTAGCCGACAGGCCTTTAAATTTTGTTACCATTAAATACTTTTCTTTTCCCGATCAAATTGTATCTTATTTTTTTTTTGAATTATTTTTTTTGCACGTAACACCATATCAATAGGATTAACTTTAATAATCCAAACAATTTTAATTGCAATAATTACAGGTCTTATATCGCCAAATTTTTGATTTTCATATATTATATTCATAGTAATAATTGGAGGAATACTAATTTTATTAATTTATATAACAAGAGTAGCATCAAACGAAAAATTTTAATTTAATATAAAACTAACCATATTTATAATAATTATATTAACCTTAATTATTTCAATTTTAATAATAAATAAGTTTTATAATATAAATCTATTAATAAATACAGATTTAATAATAATAAATAAAATAAAAAATTTTAAATTATCATTAAATACATTTTTAAATTACCCAATAAACTGATTATTTTTATCTTTAATCATCTATTTATTAATAACATTAATTGCAGTCGTTAAAATTATTGATACCAACCAAGGCCCACTGCGACAAAAAAATTAATGAAAATAATTTTTAAAAATCCCCTTTTAAAAATTTTAAATATAACTCTTATTGATCTACCTTCCCTTCCAATATCTCATCAATATGAAATTTTTGATCCATTTTAGGAATATTTTTAATAATAAAAATTATCACAGGACTATTTCTAGCAATACATTATTGCCCAGATATTTCAATACCCTTTAAAAGAATCATTCACATTTGCCGAGATGTAAATTACGGATGATTAATACGAACAATTCACGCCAATGGAGCATCAATATTTTTCTTTATATATTTATTCACGTAGGACGAGGGCTTTACTGTTCTTCATATATATATATATAAACATGAACAATCGGAGTAATTATTCTTTTAATAACTATATTGTGTCCATTAATCGCCGAACACAGACGAATGACACTGTATAATACAAGGTATGATTTCCGAGTGTTCTAAACACGTTCAACTCCGCGCAGTGACGTCATCGCGAGAGTAGTACCACTTGGAAATAGGTGTAGAAATTTAAAAGACCACTTTCGGGCAAGTTCATAAGTTCGCCTTTCAAATTTCTCTCGCAATCGTCGAATTTTAAAATGTTTCGAACAAATTCTCGAAGCGTCAACAACACTTTAACCTCAATTCAGGTTCGTTGCGAGGAAAGCAGGAAAAAAAGGCGGTCATTTGTCAGAGTTGCAATCGAACGCCCACGCACCTGATGTTTATGATGAGACAAAAACTACTTGTGAACAACGTACCCGTACCATCGGTTTTCGAAAAATGTCTTGTTTACTCTCAGAGCGAAATCAAACGATATGCGCAATCATACCTTGTTTAGTTATCACTCCATGAGCGGATGAGTCGTGGTGGTCTGTTTTTCATGGTTTGAATGCCGATGCGTATCAAACGAATTTGGAACGATTCCACACTGCGGCCCATGGTCATTGGTGGATAAATCGAGGCCATCACAACGTCGTTTGATGAAACGGGAGCGGACAAACTCGACTGGCCGGCCCAAAACCTCGACCTCGACTGCATTGATCGTCTGATCGGCGAATGGTGACTCAACATCTTACCGACACCCTACTAGTTCTACAGTTACGCGCATCTCCATGGTGTCCGGTAATTGATGGCCATACAATGCAGATGGCGTATAAGAAAATCAAGACGCCCAAAAACCGAAGAAAACGAAAAATTATTATGATGTCATTTTCGCATACGTTTTGCAAGTTTTGCATCCTCGTGTAGTACCTACATATCCAATAGTCATTTGCGTGATCACAAAAAATGTTGACAGACAGTCTAATCCCCTTTTACAGAGCTCAATCAACCTGGACCGAGTATTTTGTGCGGATAGTACACAGTACAACGAACAAATCTATGACGAGTACTTACGACACGAGCAGTAGACGAATTACAAAATTGCGTATGGGCCGCGCAATGTGTACGCGACATCGTGGGTGCATTACATCTACACCCGACTGTACAACATATACCTACCTACTAACATTTTATTTATTCCGTAAAGAAAGTACTTTTGCATTGCACTTAAATTATTACTGTGTTGGTAGTTTGAAAAATTAACGCCTAAATGACAATTATAATTAAAAAAAAAGAGGTGTATAGCGTTGTTAAATTAAAACTAAGAAACAAAAATGGGATTTTACAAAACGAAATCCGGACAAAGGACGTGCTTTACATATGTTTCTGATTTTAACAAAGAAACTGTCATAAAATTTTAATGCTCAGTAAGCGTACAAAAACGTGTAGCAAATATACAATAGAAAATTATTAAGTAAGGTATATGTTAACGTGGTATTTTTTATTTAAAAAAAATATTTGTGGAAATACCTACTTATTATTATTATCATCGCGACTATCGTTTTACGCACGAGTGAGCTTAAAACTGCATAGGTGCCCGCCCTCACCTATAGATGTACGGTAATTTTTTTTTTATTTGCAATTTTTGCTACTATCACGAACAAGAATAAAGTCCAATTATTCGGCGCATTTACTAGAATTTCGTTATTTACACACAACCAAACAAACAGAAAATAACGAATTCATTTTCTTGTAAGGGGCTGCAGTTTGTTTGATGTGAACAAATGACAAATTCCAAGTACCTGTAGAAATAAATGCACCGAACGGCTTTCGACTTTATTTTTGCCTGCGATCAAATAAAATGAGTAAATAATGTTCATTAAATAACGATGCAGAAGTTACTACAAGTTATTTCGGCCGTACTGCATAACTTGATTTTTTTTTCGATCGACGCAACCAAAATTTAAAATTCATCTCCGATAATCATTTCTGTAGCGATTGAATCATACTTTTAAAGGCCATTCAAATTTTATTTTAAAGGTTTATTAAATGGAACACGTCTCGCCGCGGTACCTCGTATTTTTACAGCACCGATAAATTGTAGTTTTTCTTTGTCATGTAACACTTATCGATAACGTGCATCGAAATAAAATTTGAACGACCTATAAATCTTGGTTGAAAAAAATAACTTGTGAAGATTCCGCTGGTTTGAAATCAACTTTTTTGGCGGAACGCGACTGTCATTAGATTGTTGGCGGGAATTGTAAAAAGATCTTGAGAAAAAAACAATACTTTGTCGTACTTGTTCGACTTGGAACCGGACGGGGAGACCAGTGGATGGCGTACCGATGGTAGTTGCCACTGATCGCGTAAATTGGAAGAAAGGGGCACATGAACGGGACAGGCTGGAAGAACAGTTTCTGACATTGCGCTTCGGACAGCCTTTGTAGACCTCAGTCCACAACAGTTTACCCTTCATCCGGGAATTCCCAAAACACAATACACATCGTAACTCCTCGCGTAAAATATTTGGCCTTATGCTGTCTAGGCTTGCGTGGGCCACCTCGACGTTTTCCCACGTCCTCCTTTCCGTTCCCGTTCCATTTCGTCCATTGCTTGACGGTTCGCTTAGCATTTGTCTGCAGCACTTCTGTTTAGTAGGACGTCGAACAAGATACATTTCTGCGTTGATCATGCGCGCGTTTGTTTTTAAACAGGGGAAAATCGTTTCGTAGAATATCAAAACTCTGACTCCCTTGGGATTAGCTATTGATTGAGCGTAAAGCAAACAAACAAAAAACTAGAGCGCAGTTTGCGACTGATTGTAAGTTTCGAGATTTAATGCGATTTAATTTAATAAACTTTACGCTACAGTTTTGTTACTTATGTTAAGTAATAATTTTATCTACGCCACTGCGACGTTGCCAGGCACGTTTCGTGCTTAATCGTCTCGTCTCGGGCCCGAGCCGGCCGCCGACTGCGTGTCGATGTTTAAATCGCCTCTCACAACGACCTTCGATTTTAACACATAAAAATCGAAAATATTTAAAATCGAAGGGCATAACGACTAGAAGTGTTCGAACTAAAATTGAAATGCCTCGTCGGTACAATCGAAAGTTATCGCCAGTGTATCGATCGATCGATTAATAATGTTCGTGTGCGGAATTTTGGGTCAATTCCCAATAATAGTATCGCGTATTCCAACAAATCCGGGCGAGATCACGTGATGAAGATTGTTTAAGATACGTTTTGGAATTAGAACTGAAATTTATTTTTATCTTTAGAGCTTTATCTTCTAGGTATCGGGGTCGATGACCGCAACGGAACGAGTTACGAATTGTAAGTTTTTTTTTGTTTTTGTAATTTTTTTTAAATATTTATTTATATGTAGAACGTACATAAATGTGTTTTCGATTCGGTTTTATTAACATACACGTAAACCTTATTTTATATACAATATGGTTTAAATTAAATGTCGCTTTATTGGGAGACGTACGTATAAACAATAAGTATTGTCGATTCAATTATTATTTCTTAGAAAATCACCCTCTACACGTTATTTCTATTGTAAAATGTAAATTGTAAAACGAGACGAACTATATTAGTAGTAGGTTGGTGTGTAATATCTACCAAATGATATTCCTCGATCTGATTGTGAGCATGAATTACGTACATAGGTATACATGAAGAGATAATCTAAATTGTTTAAATCAATTTGCGCGAATGCCCTTGCGATTATTGGTTAAATCGGGAAATTAAGCGACAGCCGACAAAAATGTAATTTAGACAAATCTGTGGAGACTTTTGAATCCGACGAATGTTTCGCAATTATCGATTCGGACCAAATTGAAATTCACCAAAACAAACCGTGGCGAATATTTTAGGAATTCTTTACAAAAAAAAATTGTAGAAGTTAATCGTCCAAGAATTCGAAAACGTTTTTAACTCGGGCGATTAGAAAACCTGCGGTATTTGTTTGCTATTGTTAGCTTCTTGCAATTCGGAGGTTCCCCTGCGCGCGCCTTTGTTCCGTTGCTTCTTTGAAAGCTCCTCGCGCTCGCATTCAGAAAAAATGACGCACAGCGCCCCTTTGCTTCTTTCGTTCGGCGAATACTTGAAAACATTAATTCAACAATTTACCCCATTTTTCGCGAGTTGTTTGGGGGACGATGATGTAATCGTCGGCGTATTTTAACGAGTTTATTAGGAGTATGTAAAAATAAATCACGATCGATATCAGTCTCGAGAATCGTATTAGTTGTTTGATATTTAAATTCTAATTTCGCCCGCTTTAATTAAGCAACCTTCGTTTTTTTATTCAGAATTTGGGCGAATTATAATAATTAATTTACGAATGGGATTAAGTTTGTGCCTCGGATTTTGATACCTACCGACCTTCAGACAATAGAGAACTGTACGCAAACTTTTAGAACAATCGGTCAACCGTAACCAAAGCGCGCGAATGCTCATTATCTTACGTATAAATTGTATAGTCGAGTTAGTCCAAGTTGAAGCCCTAATAACGTCGAAATACGAAATGTACATAGGTATATATTTGAAGATGGAATCTATTGTCCGAACAATAACAACCCCTTCGTGTGGCGACGGTTGGTTGCATCGAAGTCGGCTTTATAATTTTTATCTACGTATTGGTTTTCGTTGTGAGGATCGCGGCGCGGGCGCGACAACGAAATGATAAAATAAAAAATAATTGACTCGCCATTGTGCGGGAAAATACATAGGGGTCCCATAAAAATGTACAGCGCGCTTTAATTAACATTAAAATACTTCCGTTACCGCCGACGCCGCCACAAAAGCGCGTCCTTTTAATTTTATACGAAACCCGATTTCGGATTTTTTTTTCGAAAACGATATCGGGGACACTTTGTTGCGTTGCGAGTCGGACGGACGTTGTTGACGAGGAAAATTAATCGCCGCGTGCGCGCCGTCGAGGGTCTCTTCAAAACGACGTTTCGGTAACACGTAGACTGCAAATCATTCCCGTACGGCCGCGCGCCGACAACGTCGAAACTAATTTTTCACGTTTTGCATTGGAAATTGAGATTCTCGCGCGGCGCGACCCCTCCAGACCGAAGGGTTTGCAGTACTAAAAATAAAGTCGGGAACGCTTAGGCGTAGGTGCGACGCGGGCGGTCCCCCCCTTATAAATTTTCATTGTTGTTGTTGTTGTTTAGCGATCCGGCCGTCCTCGAAATTTCGACGACGAAATATATTTCGGAACGACTTTTACGATGAAAGTTTATAAACCGCAGGAGGAATATGTGCGCGAGTTTATTTGTGTGTGTGCATTAAATTACCGAGGGCTTTTAGTGTACAACTTGCGAACAAGGGTGCACTTTCTTAAAGGATTAGAGGAAACAACAGATATTACCGAACTGTTTGGGAGAAAGCGACCTTTCGGCGCGCGCGCGCGTGTGTGTGCGGGTGAGGATTTATGTAAATTCGGTTAAGCTTCGAGTTTTAAGTGTTCGGAGGAATTTAAATTTTTTTTTAATTAAATCTCTTACGGGGGCACAAGGCCAACGTTTAGTTGATAAGGATTAATTAAAAAATTAAAATTAAAAAACAAAAAAAAAAAAAAATTAAACAAATTAAAAATTTTAGGTAAATATTTTTTATTATAAATCATTAACTTAACAAAATAATACCGGATGAAATAAAATTTCGAGGGAGTTAATAAATTTTCCAAAATAACTCTAAAACTATGACATTTAGATATAGGGAAGTAAATACAACCTGGCCCTAACTTTGAACGTACAATGCAATAGAATTGAGAAAAATGTAGGTTGGTATTTTTTTTATTAATTAATATGCCATACCATCTATGGATTTAGGCACAGGTTATATTTATAATTATTATAATTACTGTATTAACTAATACATGATTGGTTTTCACTTTAAATCTGGTGAATCATTTTCTGAAATGCCTGAATGGAATGGAATCCAGATGAAGACGACTTCCCGGTCTGTGGTAGGTTTGTTTTAGTATGTAGATTCTTGTGTGGAAGAGTGTTCTCGGTCATCTTGACTTTGTTTATTTTCTAATGCTTTTTGTAAGTTGTTTGTCGTCCTAGTGAATCGATATCTAATTTTCTGATGTTTTAGCAAACTGTATAAATCTTTATAAACATTATCCATGAAATTAGCTGCTACTTGAAGGGGTGTGGACGTTTGAGTGATTTCGCTATAAAAATTTTTGAAATCTCTATAGTTAAAATTATACCTTAGAGGTTGTTTGATCAATTCTTCTTCGACTGGTTCAAGTAATTCGTCTAGTGTTGGTTCGAGACTTTCGACTGATTGATTTTTTTATTTTGGACTGTGAGAGTAAGTTACTTTCTGGTTCGAGGTGGTTGTGTGGAGGATCTCGAGTAAGATTCGTCGATGTTATAGTCGGAGTCTTCAGATGAACTGCATTCCTCCAGTGTGTGTATTATTTCGATGATTTGATTTTTTATGGTTTGTTGCTGAAATAGTGGGTATACATCTCGCAACATATTAGATATTTCTGTGGGGTCGTCAGTATATGTAGTGATTAATTTTTTGATATTTTTGTTTTTTATAGGGTTTTCTATAAGATTTATAAGGTTGTCATAATTTAAAGGGAAGTTACGATATTTTTCGTCTTCCAAGTATTGTTTGATTTTGTTATATTGGTCAGGTTTTTTGAGGTTGATGCTGTTGTAGGAGTTTCGTCATCTTTGATTGTTTTCCTTTTTTTATTTTTGTTTTTTTTTGGAGGGGGGGGGGGTTATAAACTCGAATTTGTTTAATTGTGTAGGTATGTCGTTTGTTCGTTGTATATTTGCTGATTTTGTTGTTTGAGTCATCGGTTCACTTTTTTTAGGGATATCTGTGTGTCTTGAGACGTAGATAAAGTCGATTCGGCTGATGTGTTCGAAATTTGTCTTTTTGTTGAGCGATTTATCTCTACTTCCATTTGGGAATTTGTTCTTGCACAATGTTTATGTTATTATTGGTAGTTGGTGTCAAAGTTGCTTGACTATATGTGCATTCTATGGCATTATGTCCTGTGTTTTTGCATTTGTGACACATGTTAGGGTCCCATATCGATAAGTAGAAACGGTAATCAGTTTCATCATAATTTATTATAAAGGTTGATGGTGTTTCCTTGCTTTCACTATAGAAATTGAATTTTAAAGCTTATAATATGTTTAAATCCTTCTTTGTGAATTCCTGCATTTAAAAAAGAGATATTCGAGGACAGGGTTATTCCTATTTGACGCAGTTTCGTTTCGATTATGGAGTGTGGAATTATTGGGTTTCCTCCGGAAATAATTATTCTTTTGGTTGGTGTTATTAATCGACGAATTCGTATTTGATGATTTTGTACTAGTAGCGTTTTGTTATTATTTATTATTTCGTTGACGAGTTCTTTATTTCTTAAAAAAACGCATACACGATTATTGGAAATCCTTTCGCATGCTATTATGTTGTTTGGGTTTATTATTTTAGCTAGGTTTATTATGTATTCCTTAATTGGAATTCCTGATTCAGGTGATAAGATGATGGCTTGTTCTTTTGTAATATTATTGATATAGGAAGTTGTATTGGTTTTGTTAAGATTGTTTGCATTTAGTATGTTTGCGTAACTGTTGTCTTGATTAGGAAGGGTATGCGGGGTTGGTGGATTATTTGGTTGGATTATATTTTGTGTGGTTGACATATTTGGTTGTTTTCTATGAGCGTTATTGATAATTTTTATTATTAAGTGTCTTTTATCTTTGTATGTTTAGATATTACGGTCTTTTTCCGAAAATAAAACATCCCCGAAAATAAGCCCTGGCGTGATTTTCGGGACTTTTTGGAATATAAGCCCTTCCCCGAAAATAAGCCCTAGTTAAAATAATGTGAAAAATATAATTCGTTAAAAAATGCTGTTGTAAACTGTTGAATTTAGTAGGTATCTCTAGCTGCCCTAATATTTCAGAGAATCGTTTGGAACAAGATATTCCGAAAAATTCCTCGTTTACCTCTACAGTTCGTTTCAAGCAATGCACAGGCACGTGTCAAAATTAATTCCTGGAATTTATAAAGTAGAATTTCTTAAAAATACAATAAAGGCAGCAGTCTACATAGAGTGACGGTGCAGGTACAACGTTTGTGCATTTCAGTCTTGTAAGTCTGATTATTTTTTATAAAGTGAATAATTTTTAACCCCAGATAAAATTAGTACAAAAAGGGAATCGTGGAGGACTCCAGGGATGTAAATCTTGTAGTCTTCTGTAAAGAGAAGATGTTGGATCTCCGTATGGTTCGAAAATGGCGTGCAGACTACGATAACCTGTGTCAACTGGTGGACCAAAGAAATGAGAAAAAACGCAGTGTTGGATCAGGTCGGCAGCCGTTATTTTCTGAGTTGGAAGAATGCATCTGGGAATGGATTGCTGACAGGAGAGCAATGGCTTTGGTTGTGCGCAGGGCTGATATTCAAAACTTTGCCCTTGAAATGGCAATTGAATTTGATATATCCTCAGAAGAATTTAAAGCATCGTCACACTGGCTGGATAACTTCCTTCAATGACACAAACTGTCTCTAAGGAGATCAACTACAATGTTTAAGCTGGAAGACAATGAAGTTGTTAAACGTGCACTTGCATTTAAGCTTTTTGGTGATGGCATCGACTTTTCGAAATACCAACTCTCCAACATAATTGCTATGGATGAGACCGCGGTATTTCTAGGCCAAGGAGCTCAAACGACGGTTCACCACGAGGCTTCCTCGTCAATTTACGTTCCTTCTACCGGTTACGGTAGTGCACGTGTTACCTGTATTTTGGCGATTCGTCTAGATGGCAAGAAAGTATCACCATTTATCATCACTAAAGGTAAAAAAGACAAGATTGAACGCGTTTCAGGAATTTATGTTCTTGAAAGTGAAAAAGTCTGGTGCACCCAAGCAGTTATAAGAAAGTGGGTCAATTTTATGCTGCCACCACCGTTGAGAGGTCGAAATAGAGGTTTACTAGTTTGGGATTCGGCCAGTACTCACCGCGCTAAAGACACGAAAAACTTTCTTGCTGAGAGGAAGATTGATCAAATAATGATTCCGGCAGGAATGACTGGCTACCTCCAGACACTTGATATTGCAATAAACAAGCCATTCGAGGATCATTTGCGGATGGAAATCAATGAATATATTGAAAACAGAATGGTGAGAAATCAACCAGGTAATTTTGTAAAGCCAGGCTTACATGAAGTTGTGAATTGGATAAAAAATTCATGGGACAAAATAACTGACAGTTGTGTTTCCGATGCACTACGAACAAGCTACTTAGACAAGAAGTATTCATTTAACGATAGCTATATTGCAAGACATGAGAGATTCGGACCAACGATTCTACAGGAAATGGATTTGGAGGAAAATCAGAACGGAATTCAAAATTTGATAATTTATGACGATGTTCCAGAAGAAGATGACACGACTGTAATTGAATAAATTTAAATTTCTGTATATAAATAAATATTAAACAAAAATATAAATCTATGTACTTATTGTACTTGAAGCCCTCCCCCGAAAATAAGCCCTAGCACGTATTTTGGACCTAAAAAGAAAGTAACTGTCTTATTTTCGGAAAAAGACGGTATTAGCATTGTGTATGAGATTAAGGCCGCTCGCGATACACGAGAAAAGGTCACTAAACTACGATAAAATAACTGATGATACGAAAAAACACAAAAAACTCGCACTTAATCACGGTGAAAGAAAAACACGTCTATACTCTACGAGAAAACTCATATCACCAGGTTGGTATTTAAAATTACTAAGATATTAATATTTTTCGGATAACAAGTTTGACATTTTTTTCTGAACATCCAATGATATCATGGCTTGAAAAATATGACAGATAACGAAAATCTCTAAACGTCATTAAATATTAAATAAAATATACAAAAACTTTTCTTGAGGTCAGTTTTCAGTCCGGCTCCTAATAAAGCCAGAAATTGGGTGTTCCGCTCATTTTGCCCAACCCTGTATATGTTTTGATACGATAAATATAAAAAGAAACCGATGCAAAATATTGACAAATATACAAATTGTAATTTCATCACGACCACAGATAAAATAATATTTTTCGAAGTTAATTGTTCTTATTGAAATTTTATTTGCGCAGCGCTCTGTTAGAAACTTAATATTTTAAAAGTTGGCGCAAGATTTTATTGCCGATTCTTAAAGTAGACACTTCGACGAATATAAAAATCGCAATTTCTAGACATCGGCAAAAAGCGCTAGTTACTAAATGTCTAATGCACGTTTATAATTGTAGTCAATTAATTTGTTGTGCTTCTCAATTGCATTTGAAACTGTTATTAAATATAAAGAACCCAAATTAGGCATTTACATAGATATTCTTTTAAGCTAATAAAACAAATGTAATATCTAGATTCAAAATATAGCAAAAGATCTGTTGTTTGTAAATGTTCAATTTTGAGGCCTTATAACAAATTAACGGAAAGACCTACAACGAATATAATCACAAATAAAAAAAAATATAGGTTTCGATGATTTATAATTAATTTTTCTTTTACTTCTACAACATACTCGACAATATTGAATTTTGAGATGATATTTGCTAGTTCGCCCCACGTCACGGGCTAGTGCCCGGTCACGTCCGGAATTCGAAAACGTGCAGTTGCGAATTTCCCGACAAATTTTTTTGAGCGATCGAGGCCCGAGATCGCGCGCCGTTAATCGCTAATTTAAATTCGAAAATCAAATTCGAGTAATTTTAGACGAAACGAGACGCGATCCCCTGGCGTCTTTAACTTTTGCAGAACGAACCGACAAATTCCCGTTCGCGTTTCGCCAATAGGCGGCAGTCGGTCGTTCGGGTTCGTAACCGGGCTAAAGTGTAATTCTCTGAACGGCTGCACGCGGTTATCCTGCACTCCGTGACTCAGTTCACAACTGTGAAGTGTAGGCGAAGCCGGTATTTCGAACGCGACGCGGACGGTTTACGATTTAATTTTTATTTTGTCGTTAATTACGGTTTCGCTTCGAATTGAAATAAACGAGGAACAATTGGCGCGTCCGCGTTTAAAAAACGAAAACTTTTACTTTTACAAATTTCGTCGACGACGTCTTATTTATTTATTAAATTATTTTAAATAGGGAACTCTTGACCGAGGTGTTGTTCTAAAGAATGTCCGCGCCGTTTATTTCAACAAATTAAATGAGCGTGCGAAATGAGATGCTATAAAAGCGGTAAAACGATATTATAGTGGGGGAGGGGGGGTTTTGAAGTGATATGTGACACCGCCGTCGATATTAGAAGTTAATTTGAAACATCTCGATATCATGGTGGATAATAATTCTATCATCGAGGGTACCGTTAAGTTTAGGGACGGCAAAAAGGTACTTATTACGACGAGTTTAAACTTCGAAATTGACTTAATTAAGGACCCACTTTGTACGAGTCGCGTAATGATACGTGTCTAAGGGCTTATTCCCGATAATGGCGAAATCGACTACCCAACGAAACGGCGATTTAAACTTGTTAAAGCGAATTTCGCGCCAACAACTTTAATTAAAACGGTTTAATGGGACGCGGAACCGATTGCGCGCAAAAAAAACTACACACGTCGAAACACCGCTCGATTTGCTTCGAGTTTTTTTCCCCCGCCAGCCCCCTTCGTTTAACCGATCTATACGTCCGACATCCTAGACCAGAAAAACTATTTTAATCAACGACAACTCGCAATTTAATTCCCGTTTCTACCTTTTTAAAGGTAAACCCGCGGCGAACCGCGGAAGTTCCCCCTCGCGCATTCTTGTAATAAATTAAATAAATCCTCGAACGTGGAAATCCCGATTCAACGCGAGCTTTCTTTGTACACGTTTTTCTTTCTTTTTTTTCTTCAGTCGCGAGTATTTATTATTCGGAAGAAAGCTCGTAGCTTCCGCGAACGAATATCGAAAGCTCTTTAAAAACCGATAAAGGAGCCGTCGAGCAAAACAGAATTAAATCCGTCCGAAGAAATTCTCACGACATTATTGTAATAATGCAGCGTGGATATGGGCGAACGGTGGGGCCCGCGCTCGAACCCCCTCGCCGGAATGCAACCCGATATTTTTTTTTAAAACGGATCCCGAGAACACACATGCGCCGATAAACTCCTCGAAATTGCAAAGCTGCAGCTTGCCTTTGACAGGGAACAAAACCGCCCCGAGACCATCGGCCACCCTTATAATTTATAACGCGATCCCGGGCCCCGTTCCGTTCCGTTCCGTCCCATTCGCGCCTACCACCTAAAATAACAAGACGATGCGTCAGAAAAAAAAATCTCCAGACCGTTGCAGAATCCGTGTAGTATTACAAGAATCCATTCATCCACCTCCGCTCGGCCTGCGGAATGAATATCGGTCAGAACTTGGCCACTGATCCCCTCGTAATCGGTGCTTGCCTTTGTGTTCAAAGAAAAGAACGAACCGCTTTTATTACCACTCAATCAATACTCGTACAAAGTGGGATTCCGTTTAAAAAAAAATACCACCCTTTACCTTTGATTGGTACTTTTTTTAAAATAAATTACTGGGCTCGTTGACCAAACCCCCGCCTCGTATTTATTCGCGCGAGAACGCGGCGTCGTTTTCCTACCCGGAAAAATTTCGCGCGCGACGCAGAGCCACGAAAAGAATTCCGGTGGTGGCGGTGTTGCGAGGGTGTGTGGGGGGGGACGTCGTCGTCGTCGTAAATCGAAAGGTCGCATTTTACGATTTAACATTTAAAAAACCTCCCATCAGGTCGAAAAATTATACGATCGATGTAATAGTTATATAGCGGAGAGGTGCACTTGAGACGGTTCGAAACCAAAAATTAAACGGACACCCTATATGTAAAACGGGTCGTAAAACTTGCCGAAACTTAAAAACCCCGCCGTCGTAAACCGCACGGAACACAGATATAACCGATATGGCGACGAGGATCGGTTTTGTTGCTCTCGCACGCATTTTTCAGATTTCGTTGCGGCCGTTTTTAAGGCCCCCTGCCCCCCTTTAAATCGGGTACAGTCGGGTGAACTGGGCGCGCGCGGCACAAACGGCCGAATTATTCGCACAAAAATATCCGCCGTTTTAATTAGGACGACGATCGGCCGTCGCGGTTTAACGTCCTGGAACCCACCGGTCGCGTCTAATTAGCGGTACCTACGCCTTATGCTGCAGCCGTCCACGAGCTCGTTAACCTGTTACGTCAGCATAATTAAACGGCCGCAATTAAAAATTCGTCCGATCGAAATAGTTCGCGTCGAAGATAAATTCGGAGACGGCTTTTTTTTCTCATTTTTTACGGACTAGTTTTACGGCGGCTCGAACGACTTCCCGAACGCCCCCCGTATTAAAATATCCCGCAAAAGCGGCATTTCCGAACGCGATTTGCCTATACGAGGCGCGCGCGCGCGCGCGCTCTAAAGTTAAACGTCTTAAAATTAAATTTAAACGTCCGCAACTGGAGACCTCTACAAAAAAAAAAGTAATAATATGAAAAGCGAAACGACGAACGCTCGTTTTCGTTGTTATTTATTTTGACACTTAAAGTCGCAATAGGCGAATTTAAATGCGCGACCAAGCGTTAAGATTCAATTATGTAATAATAAACTTTGCTTGCGAAACGTACATTATCGACAAATTAAATCCAGACTTACTTTTAATAAAAAGGACGCGAGAGAAATAATTGGACAAATAAAAAAAACGACGGACGAGGAACGAAAACGGCTCAATAAATATATCTACAGTGTCCGTCAAATAATCCGCACCGTGTGGGAATTTTTCTCTTATTGTTGGTTTCTCGAAAGCATTAATTCCCGATAACCGTCGTATACGAGGTACGTTCGAAAATATAAATCCGGCTCAATTGTTATTAAAGAAAAGTTGTTTAGAATTAAAAACTACATTTAAATAATATGCCGTTATCTATCTAAAAAAACGTGTTTTTGTTTACTTTCCCAAACTCCATGTAGCGCGGAAAATTCGTGTCTGCGCGTTGCTGTGATTTTCATAAGGTTTCCGAATTTCCTTGGGGCAAAGTTTGTAATTTATTAACTAAACTTATTTTATAATTTATAATTGATTTTTTTTTTATTTTTAATATTTAACAAAAGTGTTAAATGTTGTAAATATTAACGCCCTTCTTTTGCCCCTTATTTTTCAAGCTACTGCAATGGAACTCGGCACAGTCGATAAAGGCACAAAATGTCATATTTTGACACGATGTGCGATTTTTTGGACTTCCGGTTTGGCCGGAAGTGACGTCAATTGTTGATTTTTAAATGGAACCCCCCCTCCCGTATATTATTGCATTTTCGTAATCCCGGGTGGATTCTGAATAGGTTAGCATAATTTTCTATTTATTATGATAATGACGTAAACAGTTAATGTGTTTTTTTTTAAGTTAATTAGCGAACGATAATATACATTTGAAAATTGAAAATTGAAAATTGGCGTTACTTCCGGCCAAACCGGAAATCCGAAAAATCGCTCGTCGCGCCAAACTATGTGGCATTTTGCGTTTTTATCAACTGTATCGAAACCCTTCTATTTCGGCAGCTTGAAAATCAAGTTGACATCCGGTATGCAATTAGCAAAATACCCACAAGAAAACATACGATTTTGTTCTTTTTGTTTATGTACAGAATTAAATATCAACTTCGCACCAAAAAAAATCGATAATTTGAGCGCGGACCTTTCGGCGGACACTGTATATAACACTTTGCAATTTAATTTTTGTGTCAAACAAAAAACGAGGGGTGCTATTTATTAACATTTGAATTGTGACTTGTAAGGCGTTGTTACCGAGTGATCAACCGTCAGCAGCCATCAATGAACAAGTTCGTTACATCGTTAGCCGATACATTAGTCACACTTTCAAATGTTTTTGTATTACGCCCTTTACGTTATTTTCTTTTCAATTGCCGCTTGTCATTCATTGCTTATCGTTTTGGGTTTTTCTTGTAAATTTTGTGTTACGGTAACTGATTTTTTAATTTAAAACATTCATTTAGTACGTCTATTCGATTTCCGTATAAAATATGTACAGCGTGCGGCAGAATGTTGGAAATTTTGATCTCGACGAAAGTTTCTGCGTCTTTCGAAACTCGAAGTGCAATGCCTTTGTCGCATTGCGGGCAGATCAAAAATTTGGAATTTTATTTTTTATTAATTTTCTCGAACGTGAAAAACCTTCGTTTCTCGAAATGCGCCGGAAAATGTCACTTTGGACAAATCACGTATCGAGCACCTAAAATAAAACGTATTCAATCGACGACGACATCGCGTCGTTTTGATAACCGCTGCGCAATGATTGGTCGAATCGTTTCGTTTTTCGAATAAATTTAATGCGAACAAACGGCGAACGGCCGACATTTGCGTCAAAAAGTGTTATTTAAAACCTATTCCGCGGCACATTTTATAAGCTACCAATTACGATCGAAAACCATTCTTGCGGAAAAATAAATATTTTGCGAGAAACCGATTTGCACGCGTGGTATCGTCGATGGCCGCTTTTGAGATACTGTTTCAAATGCTCTATGCGCAAAAATCCAGTCGGGTGGGAATTTTTTCGCGGATCGGTTCTTTTTTTTTTTTGTTTAATTTGATTAATTTCATACCTCTTGTCCTATGACGATCCAAACGTTTAAAAATGTAGTCGTATTTTATTTTATCGCGGAAACGTCGGATTATCGAGAGTTTTTTAATCCGGATACTCGACGACGAGCCGTGCAATGTTGCGTAACGCAAATTTTGCCTACCGTTCGCGAGCGCGTTCGTGCGGCTCGATTTTGTCGCGAACGCGAAGGGTGTTCGTAATAACCGTGTGAACGCGTCTTAGTTAACACGTTGGTTTTTCCCGAAAACGTTATTTTTGCGCGAGCTCGCCGACAAATATCTATAATTATATGACAGCGCTCAGGTGGTCGTCTGCAAGAAAACGTGTTAGGTAAAGTAACAGTAACCGTTACGTTACACGATACGGCTTGTTAACGAGTGAGTATCCGGCTTTATATATCAACGAGGAGGCACTTTTTCCTTGTTAATTTCAACCAGATGTAAATCGAGTTTATTTTAGAAACAATGCGGAAAAAAAAATTGTAATGTAAACGACGTAAGCAAGAAAAGTCTTTGAACGCCGCTGCCGGTCGTGCACGACTCGATAAATTAATTTAAATATTTAAAAGGCCATTTTACAACGGAAACGCCTCGAATATAGTTCCGTTTGCTGCAATTACACACGTCAGGAAATTAAATGATCCGGTACAAGTGGCCACTAATAAAATTTTAATAGGTGCGGCGCGGCGCGTCTTCGTGACCGAATCGCGGCGGCCCTCGAGAAAAATTTTTGAAAATCGTTAATCGTTCTCTCTCGTCGTTTCAATCGTTTACGTTGTCGGTTTTCGATGTAATTTTCCGTCGACATGTATCGTTTTTGATTTTGTGATCTTATCTGACCTCAATTTGTAAAATAAACCTGCCTCGTTTACGATAAATACGTTAAAGTCCTGATAATCAGCCCGGATTGCCGATCAAATATTTGTTGTTGTTCGTGAGTTTTTTGTTTGGTCGTATTATCGACGTGCGCGATAGATTTTTTTTTATTGTTAATTCGCGAACGCCGATTCGCGCAACTCGCGTCGTTCTAACCGAATTGTTATTTATAATCGTCGTAAATTGGGGTCGAGTATTTTGTCGCGCAGGAACCGGGACCGGCGCGTCGCAAGGTAGTCGCGCTAGGTCCACAACTGTTCGAATCATCACCTAAAGCGCAGACTGTTCGGGCATTAAAATACAAACAAACTTCGATTAGATATGGAATTGTTTTACGAAGCGATAAACTAAACGTAAACTAACAGAAATTTCCTGCAACTTCGTATAAATATTATTTCAATAATAACGGGCGCTAATAATACAAATACCGTCCGACGTTTGGCCGTTTAATAAACGAACCGTTAAAACTTTCGTTTTTAACTGACGTGTAGTTGTTTTTTTTTTTCCGAAACGGGAACATCTCGATTTTGACGAACGTGATAAAATAAATAAAATCGGGCGCCGCGGCCGCGCGGGAAAATAAACAAAACAATCTAATCTAACATTGTAAACGGCGAAATTCTCGAAAATCGTCAATCTCTTCCGTTTTCAGGGGAAGTTTCACAACGTTGTTTTTTTACACGCTCGACAATTATTGATAAACACCGACATGTCGTCGACGAGCCCCGTATTGAATATTAAGTATCAATAGCAACGCCTTTCCATGATGTTAATTAATTTGTACTAGGGGAGAATCCCGATTGGTGACTAATGCTGTTTGAATTCTAGTGGAAATCGAGATGGTGCGTCATGAGGAAGCTGTCCCCGGTGGCAGGTAAAGTAGATTTCGTAGTATGTACAAGCATAGATTGACTGATTATTGCTATAAACGCGGGTGACGCTTCTCATATCTAACAACACAAACACACTTTATAGCCCTCTCGCATTCGACTCGTTCTCATTTATTTATTTTACTATTCGCAACAACATGGCTCCGCAAACATCGTAATGGGATTAGCGTAATCAGATAGCTCTGTGAATAAAACAAATTTGTAAAGCTCGCGTCGTGTATTTTTATGTACACTCGATTTTTGTACATTATGTACATAATACATAGGCTCTCTAAACGATGATTATTTAATTTTGCTCTAATACAGCCGTTTCACAGCACAATTGGTATCAATTTAGGGAGCACATGTTTTTTATTGACCTAGCTTAACACTAATTGTTATTAATTCGATCCATTTGTTTTAATATTTATCTAATCTGAAACAACGCGAGCGCTACCTTACGACTTGTATACGATCCGCGCTTGTCTATTATTAAACTTAATTTAAAGCGAAACGCACGGACGCGTTAAAATAAAAAAGAAACCCCTTCAGAAATAACTTCTTTTTATCGTAAGTTATTCAGGTTATCGGGAGCTTTAAGTAAATCGTTTCCTAGCCGGAACGTCCAAGGAAATAGTGGACAGGACGGCGAGCGTTTGCGAAAAACTGCAGTGTTATCTAGCTTCCTAAGCTCGAAAGGGTTGTCAAGGGGGAAAATCGTTTTTGACGACATCGAGGACATAAAAGGGAAAACGCCCCAAAATTGAATGGAAAAGTTGGCCGAAGTGCTGAACACCGTAAAATAAATGTATGTAAATCCTGACGATTGCGGATTTTAAGCCATCGCAGTTAAACTCGTAATAATTAACATAAATAAGGTAATACAATTAGTCGGTAAATGTTTGTAGGGCATAGAATTAAACGCGACACTAACAACGTCAAAATAAAATTACTAAACATTAAAAACGAATTTACATTTCCTACGTGCGAATAATGGGGATCATGAGGAAATTGGACGATTCGAAATTAAATTAAATTAAATTAAATAATTATAGGTTACGGTGTCGTTGCGCGACGTTGCGCCGTGACGAGTTCTAGATTAAAGTAAATTAAATTCTTTAAATCGCAGGCCTTTTGTCTGTTCGTTCTCTAAAACGAATTGCAGATCTTTCAAATTACGACTATAAACAAAACGGTTACAAGGGTCGCGCGAAAAATAAAAAGAGAGAACGTCGTTTGTTAGATCCGAACAGGTAACGGTAAAAGGAACGAATCCGAAACGAAGGATGCATGTCGGAACTTCAAAGGGCCTTTCGTGCACCCAGTCATAAGTACTACCCCCCCCCCATATCGAGTTAGCTCGAAATGACGGCGGATTACCGGGAATAAAAGAAACGTAAGAAGTTCGGGAGGGTGTGGGCGCGGCATTGTGCGTTGTTAACATCTATCGCGTAAATTGTCGCGGGTTCGCGTCTATCGGACGACAAAATGAAACTGTGCACGTACAGCAAAACTTCTCCGTTACATTGTCCGTTATTGAGAAGTGTCCGGTCGAGAGAAGTTTGATCTCCGAACCCTAAACTGTAGTGCGCGACTTTTTAAAACCCGCCGAGGAAAAAATTTTCCCGAGTTTTGAAATTTCGAAAAATGAAATGCCGTTTTTTTGGGTTTTTTGGCGCGAGATGTCGAGAAAATACGAGCGGGGGGGGGGGTGGAGAAAATCGCGATTTTTCGAACTTTTCTTCGTCCTCGGCCGTTCCCGGACGGCCGAAGAACGTGTAGGGTTGATTTTTTCGGGCGCGTTCTTTGGATTTTCGAGAAGAGATCCCGCGACTTTCTATCTCCAGACGGGCCGAAGTTATTCGCCTTTTTATGTCGGAATCGGCGCCTCGAATATTCGATCGGAAATATCGCGATCGTCGTAGTACACATTTTTGCTCCTACAATAGTTAAATAACTAATCAACAAACTATTTTACGAGTTTAAATACTCTTATCGCTTCCGGTTTCACCGAAAATAAAGCAATTGTAATTTTTTTTTTAATACGACGAATATTTTTTTAGCTTATCAAACAAAATGTTTTTTGTTTTTTTAACGATATAACCACACTAATAAAAATTAAATTTAAAACAAATACCGAATAAAAAACAAATACCTGTTGGATTTCGTCTTTTTCCCAAGCAATTTGATTGTTCAGTTAGTTGTCCGATTTTGTTAATTTTTATAAGAAGGCGATGTCATTGAAACGACAGTGTATCGTTTAAAAGCGAAAAAAAATCTCTTCCTAATAAGCTTAAATATATATACAGCGTTCTATTTAAAATAATAAAATTGACTTACATCTCCGGTAAAACCGGAAGTGATAGAATGGTTCTTAAAATTTCAAAAAAAATAGATTTGTAATCAAAATTTACCCACGCAATAAGTTGATCTTTGTATCTCTAAAAATTTGTTATTGGCTTGAGACAGGTTGACCGAATCACCCGGTATATTTTAATATTTTATCTTTTGTAATTTTCTTTTGAAATATGTAAATATTTAATAGGCAAGTACACATATTTAATTTTCAATTTGATTTTTTAACATTTCTGATATAGAGCTGTAAACGAAAAAAAAATTATCTGTGCATGCTCGTTGTCGAGTCGATACCTACACGCAAGCCCCCCCCCTCCAAAATGAATCTTCTAAAAATTCGCATTCTATATGTACATCAACGTATCTCCGAACCCGCGACGACGGACGGATTAAAATCCGGCACCTACAACGAAATGCCCCCCCCCCCCCGGTTCCGCAATTGGCCCTCGTCGCGCACTTCAACCGTTTGAAAACGTAGGGACCCGTTATTGCTGATAATGTGACCTTTAAAGTATTTCCCTGAGCGATAATCTTTTGGGGGGGTATTGAATACGGCGCGTCCCGAAACCCGACCCGGGTTAGTTAGTATCTGCGATTACGTCACGTCAATGCGCGCTATCGCTCCAGTAATTTAAACTCTTGACGCGACCGCCACGTTATTAAAAAGAAATAAATCCGGAGATAACTGGCCCGACCCTTTTAATAATTGGTCCTTCGATCCCACTCGTTCCCGTTGTAAGGTGTTCGGGCGCAACGTCTTGTTAGATTTTTATCAAAACATTAACGCGACACGTCAAGCCGCGGACCTCCAACGAACACTACCTAGCACGTAAATCATCTTAAAATCGCCGAGTTCATCGCGATGTTGAATTGCGCAGATTGATTTTATCCACGCAAATTGGCATTTATTTTTCCGCGAGCTCGCCGACTAATTTCGAATTAAAATCCCGTTAAGTCGCGAATTCGCGATATCGGGATTTTTTTTTTTTTGGGTGACAATTGTTCGTTTAGACATGAGATATATTATTTAGTTGTGTTACGCGCGCCGTTAATGGGTAACTAAATTATCATTAAAATTGTATCATTTATTACAGTTTAGAGACAGTTTGATAAACATGTTATTCTAAGCAAAGTTTTAATACAACGCCAACTAGACAAACTTTTGCGCGTCCGTTACTCATTGTCAGGAATATTTGCAAAATGCGCTACTTATAACGGAAATGTCTAACGCACGGCGCTTCGTATTGTTCGTAATCGTTAGTTTGCATTAAAAAAAAATTCCATAGTTATAGTACAGAGGCCCCGGATAAAAAAAAGATAAAGTAAAACAATCGACGCGATACGTATCGGTGGATAGTAGTTTGTCGATCATTATCTGAAGCCAAACGGTTCTCAAACCGTTTTAAGTAAAAATTTATTATCTTTATTAATTATTTTATTAATACAGGTAAGCGTCGTGTAACGCGGTTTCGATACGATCTAACGTCCGCGTTATGCGAGGGTTACCTGTATATTGCGAGAGTCGTTAAAGGTAGTCGACCACTTTTTTTTATATAGCTTTGTCTATTGGTCGTGAAAGTCGTGGAAAAATAATGAAATTGAGTTTTAACGAATTTTCCGTGATTTTCAGAGGTACCACTTTCGATTTTCTCCGATCTCGAACCCTAGATCACAAAAATATAGATCGTTCATTTTCTGTCTGTCATATAAACGTAGTGTCCCCGGGTGGAGTTGACAAGACGAAAAATATTTTTACTATTGATTTTTCGACGAAAAGTCACTATAAAAAATTCTGCTTGTCAAAAAAAAGAGTTTACCATAAAAAAAAACGAGATCAGGGTGTTAATAAATTAAAAAAAAACATGAAAATGCCTCAAAAATGAGAAATACCATTATTCGTTATTTTTGACAAAATCGCCCATTAGAAAAAGTTGCTTGAAATCGTAAAAAAGGCCCGAACATAAAAAAATTCGAAGTCCAAATTGCAATTTTTAATTTCATCTCAAAAATCGTATAACTTAACGTTTTCTTCAATTAAGCAAACGACGAAAAATGATTTTAAGAATTACCGCGACCGCGGGAAAACTATTGCGACATCGACATTCGACAGATTTTTATTTCGAATTTTCGCAAATTCCGACTTAAAAAAATCAAAACAAAATGATTTAGATTTCAAATTTTGTACCGTGACTTTTTATGATTCTAAGCAGCTTGTCCGATTAACAATTTTGTCGGAAAAAATAACGACACTTCTGATGTACAGTCAGGTTCGAAATTAATGTACCGGGTCGCGAGCGTTGCGAGTTATATTTAAAGCAGTTACATTAGCGAGTTATGTTTAAGCGATATTTAAAGCAGTAACATTGTATTTGTAATTCGTGTTGCACGTCGTTAAGTACCTTTTGTGGATTCGTTTGTTGTGCCGTGTATCGCCAGCGCAATGCTAGGACATTAATATTGAACTTGTCCGTGCACACCCACGTCTGGTCTCATTTTTTTATGGTAAACTCAATTTTTCGACGGGCAGAATTTAATCGTTCGATGCGCCGTTGCCATTCGTTACGCGTCGTTCAATTGTCAATTGTTGACGATCGCCTTGGACGGTGTGGAACGACGAGTGTTTCTCGGTTGAACGTGTTGGACAGGTGTACAGACGAAACGCAACGATGGTTCGCTTTGACGCAGCAGTTTCACACCGTGATGCGGCACCTTTCTGGAAACTGGGGGTCTGCGTTCTCGATGCCGACCGTCCTCTGGTAGGCCATCTTACGGCAGCAGAGATCGTTCACGTTACGCTGGTCGAGTACCGATTTTATTTGCTGTTTTAATTAGATTAATCCGCGGATTATTTTAAAATAAAAAAAATAAAATATAAGCTATAAAAGAATAAAATCCAAAATGGCGCCGGAAGTGTCGGTGCTCTACTAGCGCTAAAGTCTCTGGCGACCTTTACGCGAAAATTACGTCATAACAATGGGTTTCTATAGTAATCTTTTTGATTCGACGTCATTTTCGCGTACGTTTTGTAAGCGAATTGTTCGAGAATAGATTCCTGGACAACTTCTTCGGAAAACGCACATCGGGTGGCCTGCCCGATCGCCGGATCTGACACCGCCTGTATTTTCTCTGCGAGGACACCTCAAAAGAAAGGTATGCGAAAACTGCGGGATACAATAACGGCCCCGTATCCAATAAATCGACCTACAAACATGCAGAATCGTCAATGGAATTCTCAACATATCTTGCAGTTTAAAGCTAAGCGAGTTTTCGAGCATACTGTACTTTTCAGTTAGTTAAGTTATTCACTATCGAATCATCTTCGGGTTTTTTTTTTGATAATTTGGACCGCATGTTTACGACACCGATGTAACGTATAAAATTATAATAATTCAGAAGTTTTAATTGCCTAAATTCAGGATTTGGGAATAAAAAGCTTTTAAGTATTTACGGTGTTGTAATCGAGATCGCGATGCCTAACTACTTCCCGATAAAACTTCAAGTTGCCAAGATTAATGCAGGTGCGATTGTCGACTACCTAATGGCTCCTCCGTAATCTGAAATTCAAATTACACGCTAAAGCACCTGCGGAATCTTCGGTTCCACGAAAAAATTTGTCATTTGATTAATCAGCTCGAAAATCGTCGAACGACCGAAAACGGTACATCCGCAAACAACTTAACAATCGGATTTCTAAAAATACCCATCTCGTCACCTGTTATTAGTAATTACCGAAATTAACAAAAAAAAAAACAAGCGAAGAACTCGTTTCCATTCGGTCTCCTCTCTCGATAGCCTCACCGGGGGCCCGAGCGGCTATTAATTTCGGTCTGTTTGTCGACCTAACAAACTAGACCTCGCCGTTTAGAGAACGGAATACCATTTTAAAATACGAGAGTGTTTGCCCTTCGCCGTCATTCGAAAGGGAAATTCTGCGGCGCAACCGAATTTTCGAATTCGTGAAATAATCATTGAGCGGCGACGGCTAATTGAAAACCGTAATGAAAACGGACCCCTCCCGACTAAGTTTTTATTAATAAGGGGGCCCGATGAACTGCGTAATTTGTTAATTCAGATAAAGCAAATATTGGCATTCGGAAATTGTTCATAAATATTCTACGACGGCCGAGCGTAACTTTTCGGCTCGGCTCGTCGGCGTTATAAAAAAAAAAAAACGAAACGGTGGATTGCTAAAACTTTGGTATTTGGCGGTGGTTTTTTGTTTCAATCGTCCTTGACTCGGCCGGTTCACGGTTGATATTGCGAGGTCCTTAACCGTCTCCTAGGTACGTAAGTGCATACCGTACGTGCTATTCAAATTGCACCTCGGCTTGCGCGCGCCCGGACGCCGAAGATCGTTTAAACGACGCGCCCCCCTCGTTCCCGCAAAAAGGGCCCGTCGCGATCGCGACCATTTCGAAAACGAACGCTCGGACGTTTTCCTTTTCGACGCCGTTCGAAGGGACGTCTCGTTTAAATTTTCTTGTTCGATAAAAAAGCGAAATGAATTCTGATGTAGTCGAGCTCTTTTGCATATTAATCATTTATCAATCGCCGGAGCCGTTCTTTTTTTTCTTAAAGAGAACTTTTGCATAAATTACGAAAGCCGTCGTTTCTTTGTGTTCCGGTAGTACTTAATCAATTATTTAAAAACGCAAAAACTTCAATATCGGCGTCTGAAAATTTCGAAACCCCATCTGCTACTTCTGCTGATGTCGGTTGATGTTTCCCTAATATGATAAATTTCAAAGTAGATGAATGAGAGTGGGCGTGGGGAAGAAAACGTCGGTCGGGCGGGCCCCGCTCCTACCCGTGAACTAATCTCTTTGCAAATTATGCATTCATGACTGATATAAAGTTGGAATTGCATTGTAGAAAACGAAAAGATGTTCCATTAACCGGCGTCTGGCGCGAGAAATGTGCAAATTAAACTTCATTTCTTACGTATACAAATTATTCAAAATTTGCTCTATTCTGATCAAAAAAAAAATAAAAAAAAGATTACGACTAATTCCGAGCCAAATTTATTTTTCACGACTCGCTCTCGCCAGATTGATATAAACACATTCTTTGTAATTCAATTATTCCGGCTGTCGATCCGCCATGAATCCGGGGAAGGGTCGTAATTGCAGCGTTTTAACACAAACGTTTCGGTAATTCACGGATATCAGCGAATCTGTAAAAACGTCGCTTTTTGCGCCCAAAATTATCAATAACGCCTGTCGTTTACAAACCGTTCGCGATGATATCCGTTGTCGATGTTTACAAAACAAAAAAAAAACAAACTCCAAACGTTCGATAACTTAATTCCACCGCCGATTCGATTAAACGGTAAATCGTTTTAAGTTTCGTGAAAGTTGCGTTCTTCGCGTCTTCTTTCGACGATTAAAAATTTATAAATGCATCCGCATAAATAGCGATTACGTTAAAAAAAATGCTTTACGAGCTATACCACGGCGCGTTCCAAAAAAAATATATATATATACCCACTACTAGATAAATAACGCGAGCCGTTCCGACTCCCGTTATTTTTAACAAAAATTATTCGAGTTTATTAAAGTATTTTCCTTAATCAACATATATTAATACAAAATTAGGGACTTTATGTAAAATTTCGAGAAGTCATTATAAAAATTGATTTAATATACCTACCGCGGAAACTTTCGCCGAGCCTTATTAAAATTTCAAATTCGAAATAATGTCTTGCAGTGAAATAAGTCGCGAAAACGAGATTATTTCCGGTATTTGTTGCAAAATTAACTCGTCCGCCCGAAATTAATTAATTAATAAAAAAAAGAAAAACGAAAAATCAAACTCCCGAGACCCCTCCGCGGCGTCATTTTAAATTCCGCGTCGTGCCCCGATATTAATTTTTAATTAAAATCTTATAACGAACTATTACACAATAAAGATGGGATATCGAAAAACTCGCCCCCAACAATTTCAATAACTCTTTAGAAAGTTCACTCGAACCTTATGAATTTCAAAACTTCGAACTTTTGTAAAGCCAAATAAGCTTCGTTAGCATTTTTAATTAGATTACTTTATTAAGTTTAACGGAATGTTAAGATTCCGGAATGACTTACATTTCATTTTTTTCTCTCGACGGAAGATTTACGCAATTTGCCATGGCGAAACGGCGATATCGACGTCTCTCCCCGCCCCCGCATCGACGCGTTTTTGATCAAATCAAATACGGTTTTTTTTCCTCTTCAAACTCGAGACTATGAACATATCGGGGCGAAACGGTGATTTATGCGTGTATTTAAACTACCACGACGAAATATTGTGAAATTATGATAAACAGTCGTCTTCTCCGTTTCCAATTTTTTTCAAATGTCAACGTTTTACTTTAGAAATTAAATATTCAAACGATAACCTATTCGTTGTACGCACGGGCTGTCATTTAAAAAATGCCACGCATTTTTCTCGAAAACGGTTAGAGATAGATAAAAATTGTGTGTGTGTGTGTGTGTGTGTGTGTGTGTGTGTGTGTGTGTGTGAAGGAGGTCGTCTGGTGGTGATCTCGAGTGATCTTGGAACCTATTGGTTTTGGAATTGAGGTATCTGTGGGATGTCCAATCGATAATAATAATAACGATAGTTTCCCTTTAAAAGGCCTTCTTGCGATCCTGGGGATCGAACCCGGGCTTAGTAATCAGTGCCGTAAAACGGCACGCATAAACCACCACTAAAAATATTGAATTAAAAATTTCCAAAAAAAATTATTTATATTAGTCGATCAAATCCGGATAATTGGGGGTCGTTTTGGGGATATATTATGAAAAATAAATCAACTTTTAATTTTTAAATTAATTAACTTTTCTAGTTTTTCACGGGCCATCGATTGGGCGTTGCAGAAATACCGCATCCAATTTAAAAATAACTCCGAAACCGACGAGTTTCGTGATCGCCCGAAGTCGTCATCGGACATCCCCCCCTCGTAATCCGCAATTTTTTCAATAAATAATTTTTTATCTATCCCTAACCGTTTTCGTGGAAAAAAAACATTACATTAGGTAATGTCGCGCTTCCGTTGAACTTGCAACATGAATTTTTTAAGTAAAACTACCATTTCGAAAGTGGAATTTTACGATCTGTTTACGGTTTCTGTGTGTACTTTAAATAATTGATCTACGTCGAGCGCGCCTTTGTAATAAAACGGTCCGACTTTTAACTATCATTCAAAATGCTAGGCTAGTCGTGCGTTAACTTTCCCTGTAAAAAAAGAAGTAATAAAAATCGGAACAGACAGCCGTCACTGGTTGAAAGGCACTCGATGTAATCACAGTATAAAAGGCAAAGGTGTTAAGAGACACAATTTATATGTCAACACATAATAAATTGTCGGTCTTTTTGTGTTTAAGGCGTTGATAAACAGCAAAGTCTGAAGTCTGTTCGCGCATTCGTCGAAGGATATCTGCAATTTAATCGAAATTAAATTGTGCGATTACTCGTCCACACTCGGGCACTTTTCGAACCCTTTTAACAACGAGACAGATGGAAATCGGGCGAAAGCGTTTAAAAATAATTTTTAAAACGGGGCCGGTTTTTACGTTTAAATCCGATAATCCGAAACGCTTGTTTACCTTTATTTCAATTTTACGGAAAAAAATTAAAATAAATAAATACCGACAGTAATCCCCTCGAAAAATACGATTAGTCACTAATATATCATAAAACGTTGTAATCTTCTCTCGGTCATTATTATTTGCGGGCAACAACCGGCAAAAAGCCCTTCGGGTTATTGCCGGTTATATTTCAAAATGCAAATTTTAAAACTACACGTACGAGAGCGGTCCCGTAAAACGTTCGCCGTTTAATTTTCGACACCGTCTCGGCGGAAATAATCGCCTTTTTTTTAAATAACTTAAAAAATCGCGTTATCTCGATATTTTTAAATTCGATACGACACGATACGGCCGGCCGGAACTTTATTATGTTCCATAACGCGTCCTCTAACTTTGTTACGATCCCACAAAAACCTAAACGTAATTATCGTCGACCCGCATTAAACCTTATGCTCATCGACACCGTCGATACTAAAATACGTTCATTTTGTACACGTAAACGTGTACTTAGCGCTTAACAATTTTAAGTTCGAAATAATAAGTCGTAGTTTTTATTAGGTACCCACGTATCGTCACACTATCGAGGTGACAAACCATACGCCCGCCATATGGTGAATTAATGTGTATTATTTTTATCTGGCCGCTAATTAGTATTTTCTATGAATACCACAACTAAATGCAGGATAACAAGTGCGTCGTTGAAAACTAAAACCGGTCAAACTGCCACCATATATTTTTCGTCGATTTTAATTAGTCAAAGCGCACCGTTGCGCGACGTTTCCGAAATAAAAAAAAATGCGAGACAGTCTTCGTTCACACACCGACATGTACCAAAAAAAAAAAAAAAACCTCGATTCGATTAATTTGTTTATGATGTCTGACGCTCGTTTGTTTTGGCACGCAGATGATACTACAAATTGATCTAATTCCATTGACCTTATCAATCAATCGCTTGGCGAACTGTGTCAAATTTGTTATTTAATATCGGTCCAATTAGCCGCCGCGTCTTTTTCCACGACGGGCGCTCGTTAAATATTGACGTTTCGAATTTGAACGCGACTCTCGTCATTTTAGAGGACGCGAAATTCCTCGTGATCCTCCAGATCCGGAAACTACTTCTTCGGGATCGCGTTTCGGTCGCGAGCGACGCGCGGCGCGCGAGAAAAGAGAGCGACAGAGAGAGAGAGCTATCGACCGCGCGTGCGAGGGAGACGGCGACGTGTTTATTAAATAGAGCTCGAACGTAAAGAACCGGAAGAGCGTCGTATTTTCATTTCAAACGTTCGGGTATTTCTTTGTTTGAAGTTGAAGGTGATTTATTGTATTTGAACCATTTACCCAGGAACCAAGTAGTCGCGACCAACCGAATCTAGGCTACTTTATGCTTTACCAACACTTCTGGCGTCGTTTTGAATTTTTCGCGACAGCTGTTGGTGGGAAACGTTAGCCAAAATCGTCGATACAAACGATGAAGAACCTAAAGCGAGGGATAATTCTCGTCGGAAGTTTTGTATTGTGTACATAATTTTTTTGAAGATTTACCCCTCGACCTAAACGCATCATTGCCTGCTCGAAGAGACCCGCTACGAGACCTCAGAAAACGCAAGAAGGGCGGGATTTCGTGAACATTTTCGCACTGCGAAAGTCGCGAAACTCGGCTTTGTACGGTTCCAAATGCGTTCCGAATCGAATTCTTACGTACGCGGCGAAGATTAATTACGGACACAAAGCCGGAGGACGTTAAAACTTTTTTGACGTTCCCTCGAAAATCTCGCCAAGACGAATTCGTTGCCGATCGTGGCGGTGTAACTTAATGCACTTTCCGGTTCCTCATGAATTTTTAAGTGAAGGTTTAAATGTCGGAGTTTGTAGCTCCCGGATGCGTGGAGGATCCCGGGGACCGCAAGGACAACATGTCGAGCGTGGCCCGAAAGTCTCGCGTTTCCACAGTTCGAAAGAGTAAACCGTGTACGTCGAAAGGGAGGGTCGGTTTTATACCTGAAAATGCCCACGATCTGTCGCTAGCTTTTTTAATACGGAAACGGAGGGCGGCGAAAACTAATTTTTCGGTGTGTTACGTCTTAAGGGGCGAAAGTATGACATGACATATGACGTACGGTTGTTCGTTGGTTTTTGTCTCGGTGCTTCCGAACTTCGGAATGGGAGTCGCGGGAATCGACGACGTGGTTATAAGTCTTCGTGAACGCAGGTACAGTCAAGTTCGTATGTTTTGTCCTGTCGCCTGAGCTGGTTTGTATCGTAAACGGCTTAAAAAAAAACGTTACTGTTCGTTTTTATTTATTATCTGACTGCTGCTGCCCTTCGTCGCTCGTTGGCCTGCGATCACATCTCGCGGGACAAAACATACGAACGTGACTGTACCTATATATATGTAGTTTTCCAAGAGGCCGCCAAATAAACGTTGCATTTATTAATATTCGGCCCCATAAAAACCGCAACGTACACTAATTTTCTCGAAAAACCCAATCCGCACTTAACCCATTACCTATCATTGGCCCTTTTTAGGGACGGTTATATTTTATTTTTTCTATCCAAGTCGAAAAACAATGAGAATATTTTCTGTGGTTCGATTGATAGTACTTGATTCCGCGAAACAAAAAAATAGTCCATTTGGACTGATTTATGTCATTGTGTACTGTGACAGTGAATTGAGAACACGGGTTGTCCTCAATTTTGCTTTTTTATGTTGAAGTTTATAATTCTTTTTTACTACAGCTTTTTTGCATTAGAAATTGTATTATAATTATTACTTATAGTTTTAAAAAAGTGTATATTACAACAGTTTTTTGTTCTCTTGGTAAGTCTTATTTATAGTTTTGCGCAACGTCTCCTTTTAGGGACATTGGCATAATGTACATACATTGTTATATTTTTCTCATTGTCTTAGACGTCTTATCGCAACATCATGACTTCTTGTAAGAAAGGTCTCACTGTGGACGAAATAGTATCACTTTTGGACGACCTGGAAGAGGAAAAATTGTGTAGATATAACGGATGAGGAGGATATATGTGAAAATGATCTCGATGCAAATCAAGTTCAAGATATAGCTGGGACATTGGAACTATTTGCAGATTTTGAAGGGGAAGCAGAAAGTAGTGAAAAAAATCTGTCGTCATCGAATAAAAGAAGGAAGATTGATGTCGGAGAATCTACATCAACAAAAGTGGAAATATTTGAACCGCCAATATGGTCGAAATGTGATGGCAAATATACCTACACCGCAGATGCAAGTGACTGTGACGACAACAAATACAATGTAGATTCTCTACGAGGAAAAGGGGTAGTGGAAATTTTTGAAGAATTTCTTTCTGAGAAAATCTTAACATTAATTATAACCTAGAGTGAACTTTATGCTAACCAAAAGAATTGCCCTGGCTTTCATATAAGTATGGATGAGCTAAAGGCTTTTATAGGTATATTGCTAATAAGTGGCTATAATAAGCTACCCCAGGAACACATGTACTGGGAACGAGCTCCAGATGTAGACGTTCCAGCAGTATACGAAACAATGTCCAAAAATCGTTTCAGAGAAATCAAAAAGTTCTTACATTTAAACGATAATTCCAAAATTGAAAAGACAGACAAAATGTTCAAACTGAGATTGTTTTTTGATAATGTGCGGGAGGAATTTTTTAAGTTTGGAATTTTCCATCGGGAACTTTCTTTAGATGAAATGATGGTCAGATATTATGGCAAGCACCCAGCGAAAATGTTTATGAAAGGTAAACCAATTAAATTTGGCTATAAAATCTGGTGCTTATGCAGTTCCAATGGTTATCTGTATAATTTTATACCATATTGTGGAGAAACATCAGATACTGATGCAGGACCTCTAGGTGTGAGAGTAATTTCTCAGCTTACTAATGTCATACCAGCGGACAAGGCACAGCAGGTCCAGCTATATTTTGATAACTTCTTTACCAGCGTGGAGGCACTTGCAGTCCTAAAAAAAAAGAAACATCAAAGCTACTGGGACAATGAGGGAAAATCGTATCAAGAAGTGCCCAGTTACCTCTAATAACGATATTGAGAAGAAAAAAGAAAGAGGTTTTTGTGACTTTAGGTTCGATAAAGTAAATGAGATATTGATTATGAAATGGAAAGACAATAAGATCGTCACAGTTGGTAGCAATTTTAGCACCGTGAAACCCTTTGCAAAAGTCCGTAGATACTCCCAAAAAGAGAAGAAGCATATACAAATACAAATCCTAAAAGCGATACAGGAATATAATCTCCATATGGGTGGAGTTGACCCGTTGAATAAACAGATATCCTTGTACCGGATTCGGATCGGCTCAAAAAAATGGTGGTGGCCTCTTTTTACACAAATGATAGATATTATGGTTGTCAATGCTTGGCGAACTTATCAGGAAATAAATCACGATGAAAATATTTCTCTTTTGGACTTTCGTAGAAAGATATGTCTACTATATCTCAACAAAAAAAGTAGGTTCGCACCTAAACGAAGAGGTCCTCAAAGTTGCAAATTTTTAGGTGGAAGGGTGAGTATGGAAATAAGATATGACGCAGGAAACCACCTCATTCAGCCAATTCCTACACAATGGAGATGTGCCTTCTGTAAAAAAAAAACATACAGAATTTGTTTAAGATGTGATGTTCCATTACATGACAAATGTTTTGCTCCGTTTCATACTAAGTAAATTTTGATAATGTAATATGGCCAATGTCCCTAAAAAGGGACGGCCGTTTTTAAGGACACTAAGGATTGAAATACAATAAAATTAATTTTTTTACTTTAGTATAGTCATACTTATTTATAATAACTTAATTTTCAATTAAAAATCATCACCAAAAAGTTTTGGCGGGTAATGGGTTAAAACTCCATCGCTTTCGGATTTTTAAAAACCGATTATAAATAATCGGCTCGTAAGGATATTGTTGATTTAGTAATGTAAATTTGGAGCCGAAACGTCGACGAACCTCGCCCCTTAATCGTTTTATTCAATTACATTTTTAAGCTAACGAAAATCGGCCGATTTCATTACGTAACTCCCGAATCTATGTTTAACAATAATTAAATTGTATTGTTTAATCGCCGTAAGGGGGGCGGCCGCGGTTTTGTCTTCGTTTCGCTAAAGCCGATTTTAATTTCTCAATTCGAATTAATAATTGAGCCGTCTCGGAATTTTTCGAATTCCCCGGAGTTTTTAAGGATTTTTCTAAATGGCTTGTTAAATCGTCGCTCGCGTCGCCGGAACCCGGTCCTTCTCCGGATTATTTCCCCACCTCGTTATCCTACGCGAGTTTTTATTCGTCCGTTTACGTTGGACGACGACCCTCGCGTATTTTTAGTTTATTAAACTAAATAAATTACGTACGTATAGGTAAAAAAACCGAAATTACAATTTCAAATTTTTTCTATTGTGTTTAAATTATTCAAAAGTGAATTTTTAAATTAAAAAAAAAACGCGCTTTGCCTACACGTTTTATGAATAACCGTCCATTGTTTTTAATTGAATTTATAATTTTCGTCGTAACCTTGACTGAGTTGCGGTGCTATTTTTGTTTTTTTCTTGCCGACGTTTTCGTCCATTTACTTATTAAAAATGTTATCGACTTCCGTTTCGTTCTTTGACGTAAATGCTTTTATTAATATAAATTGATAATTCGACTTTTAACGAGCAACCGATTTGTTCGACTTCTGAAAATGATGTTAACCGACGATTTGGGAAGTCGTTAGTTAGAAGGGCAACTTATTCACATGTAGCCCACGTAACATTTGTTGAACCGCGCGTACTAAAAATAACATTCCGCGAAACAAACTTTTTATCAAATCTCCATGTGTGTGTGTGTGTGTGTTCGACCGTTTAAAAAATAGCCGAAATAAAAGAGCAGGATATCAATTACGTACAAAGTGAAGCCAGAAAATTGTAATTTTCCGCTAATTTCATGTACCGTGTAATATTTCAAAATTCCACGGCCAACTTCATCTATTTCCGATCGTGCAAATGTATAATTAAATTTTTTTTTTGGACTCGCGGCGAGTAATTGCACGTTTTGCGTAACGCAACCTGAAGATCGCGTCGTTCGATAGATCCCGAACGAAAACGTCTCTTGTATGCACCATATAAAGACGAAGTCGACGAGCTTAAATTGTGTTTTTGACGGAGAACATCCCGTATTACAAAAACAGACGATATCCCAAACGACATCAAAATCATCTCGAGCTTACAGAGAATCAAAGTTGGCTGTGGTGGAGGCGGAAAAAGCAATATAGAACCGACAGGTTATTGTTGGACCTCAAAAGCCCACGTGAGCCTCGAAGGCGCTTGTTTGCCTTAGATAAACATCAGTTTCTTTTGATCTCGCTGAAGAGGGTTTTTGACAGAAAATTTGACTAATCAAAGGATTACGTTTACGCATTTTCAATACTTTATACGCGCATAAGCGTCGACGAATTACTACGTTTTAATTCTAAAAAGAAAAATAATAATGTTTATCGTTTGCCCTTGTCAACGGTAATTTACTTTTCTATTAAAACCCGTAATTAACATTTAAAAAAACCGACATTACCATTATTACCTACGTCTAATACGTCAAACCGTCAATATTTAATAACGCACGCTTGATTAATCGACCCCGCTGCGTTGAAAAAACAAGTTACAGTCGAATCCCGTAATTATAAATAACTGTTTAAAAGCAGAGTTACATTATACATAGGTGCCATGTGCGGCGGGAGGGGTGCGTTGGCACTAATTATTTCATAATCCGTCGCGCGGTTACATCGAACAAAATGGTTCTTCCGCGCTTTTTCAATCACCACGTCGCGCTATTGACATAATTTCAACGTTTTGGTCGTGTTTCGGAGTTCATTTGCTAGGCGGAATGATGTAATACGAAATGCATTTATTAAGGTTACGTCCCCGTTCGTTCGCTTACACGTTCGTTTACCTCCGGGCATCCGCTGTTAGTTAGACGAATTTTAATTTTAAACGCACATTACGGGCAATTTAAAAAATATATATCCCGCATAAATTTGCCGTTGAACTATAATAGATCAAGGGTTAAATTATTATTATTCATGCGAGGGGGCTTTGGCATTTCCGGTTTCGACGTTTCGGTTTTTGACGGCTTGGGCAACGACGCGCCGCACAAACGCCTTTTCTTCTTTCATTAAAAACGGGAACGTGTAAGAATTATTGCAAGGGTTTACCGAATAGAAAAAGCAATTAATTCTGTTAGGACACGCTTTACAAAAGTTAATGAAGCTGCATTCCTGTGCCGACTTTTTATTTTGGCACCTCTCACAATCGGACTACGATACGGTGCGTCCACGAGTTCTCGGATCCTTTTGATAGAACATAAACTAAACACAATAGAGAAAAATATTTTAAATAAAAGTTTGCCGGTCGTGACAGTCGCACGAGGCGAAATTATTTTTGCCTATACAGGGTGGTCGAATGTTGCGGTAGAGCATCAAACTTTATTATTTTAAATGGAACGTCCACTTTTTTTACATAATCCACTTAAGCGTGTAAATTTACGTCGAAAAGTATTCAGGTGATATCCACTTAAAGTTTATAGTTTTTAAGAAAAAGAATGTTTTTTATGCGATTTAATCAAATGCAACCCTGTACTAAAAAAAAACATATCTTCTCAATGGATTAGTTTAAGGGGGTATTAGCACGCTGCAGTCAAAATCGACGGCAATTTTGCAAATAGATGGCATATGTATATCCTGCTAAAGAATTTACAATTTAAATTTTTTTAATGCTAATTCGCGATATTTTAAGTTAGCAGTGTTGCCGCTATCTTTATGCCTTTATCCTTATGCATCTTGATTTCGCAGCCTAGTTCGACTTTAAATTTGTTCATTACGAAACGTTGCACGGAATTTCACGAGTGGGTTCGGATTACCAATATGCATTTTTAGATTTCCGAAATATAGTTTGTTGATACGGATTCCATAAAGTGCGTTAGAAAATTTTAATTATGAAACTATAACTATACTTATGTCATATAAAATATTAATTATTATATTTTACATATTGTGTACCCAAGTTTTCTCGGTATTTGTTATTTTGAATACCTTTTTATAAAATAGTAAATGAAATAAAATGTGAAAGTTAACCTTAAAATAAAGCACACGTTTTGTATATATATATTATTATTTATATCTCATTATAAATTAACAAACACCTACAAAGTATTTATTACCAAAGTTGAATTTATACGTGATTACAAATAAGAAATAAACATAACCTCAACATATGTCACATTGAATATTTCTTATAGGTAAACATTATAGCTCATTCAAACCTATATGATGTTCACGTCATCAACAAAAAGTTACTAGATTGTTAATTTGTAATTCGATTTAAAATTTGGAAAGTGGCTAATTCTATAGATGATTTATTTGCGCACATAATAGATGGTATAAAGAAAGGCTACGATTTATTAGAACTGTCAAAATATCAGGTACGAGGTGACAGCACTGTGTGAAACGTCATCATCCTTGTATTGATGACGTGAACATCATATAGGTTTGGATGAGCTATACACAATCATATTAATTTTCAACATAATATTAACCGTAGTCTGCGTTGATTGTTTCGTGCTTATAAGGTCTGTGCAATCGATTTTAACTTATAACTAGAGGCGCTTGCGTCAGGGACTAATGAAATCTATTATGTATGGTTTAGAATTTGACTATTTGCTGTAACTTTTTTAAAATTGAAAAATAAATTGTGTTTTCGTTTTACATGTATTAAAACTACAATTAATGTATTTTTCGTAAAGTAAACAAGAAATTATTCCGAAAATATTTAATAAAATGGTCTATTATGTATGGTTTAGAACTTTACTATTTGCTGGAACTTTTTTAAAATTGAAAAATAAAGTTGTGTTTTCGTTTTACATCTGTTAAAACTGCAATTAATGTATTTTTCGTAAAGTAAACAAGAAATTATTCTGAAAATATTTAATAAAATGGTAGCAAATATACATTACAGTTACCATTAGTTCCTGAAGCGAGCGACATCTGTTATTTCTTGAAAGTTGTCAGGTCAGCTGTTTTATGCGAATGCACAGACCTTATAAGCACGAAACAATCAACGCAGACGACGATATTAACATTCAACTTCACTATAGGAGTTTAATGCCAAAATGCAGTTATCGATCTTTCTCGATAATTTTTTGTAAATTGTTGACCGATGCAGTTATTCCATATAACCATTTTCTTCTAAAAGTTAGAGGTATTAGATATCTTGCAGATAATAATTATGTGTTCTGTAAATCATTTTTATCTACAAAATTTGAAGATGAATTAGAAATAACTAATACCAATCTTCTAAAGCAGTGGGTAAATAGATGTATACTTAAGAATATTACAGTTAAGTTCAAAAAGTGTCACCGTTATTCGGTATAGAAAAGATATGTATGGTTGTATTTAGCAGAATACATCGATTTATGATTTTCTATTGAATGGTATAATTTATATTAATCAATTTTCTTTTTCCCTTTGGTGTTGGAATAGGCATAATTGATAATGGATAAATAATCAGACATCATTTGAAACATCGGTTTGTATTTTTGATTACTGCTTATCGATTATTGAATATGTTTCGAGTGATATTCTTTACAAGTTGTATAAGAATATGTGTCATATAATATCAGCATAACGAACCTATTTGAAAGTCCATTTAACAATTAAGGGACTTTGAGGAAAAGTAGCACAAGTGACATTTGAGTTTATGTGAGATATTTCATATTAAACTTAGCACAATTGCTAAAAATATTCTCAACTTTGAGTGCCATATAGCTGTCATTATGGACCAAATACTACTGTTTTTTTCTATAAACTGTATTAATTTAAGCAACTTCTACTTCACAATTCTTGTTATACTGTACATGTCATCATTTGAACAAATGTCACTTGTACCACTTTTCCTCTAGGCGCCTCAATTGAAGAGTCCGGCGCAAAAAGGGGGCAGCTCCATTGTTATAAATTGTTCAGGAGAAGGTAAAAACTGTTTAACGTTTAAAAAAATATTTTCCAGTTGTACGCTAAGTTGTAGTTTAGTAAAGAATACATACCGTGACCAAATTTTCAGCCCACTGAAATTTAAAATGATGTTTTGGGTAACCGAAACTACTAGAAACTTGCGACAAGTATTTTTCACCAGTACAGCATATTCGTCTACAGTTCGTCCAAACCTATATGCAATCCACGTCATCAATAAAAGGTTACTAGATGATGACGTTTCACGCAGTGCTGTCACCTCGTATCTCGTATTTTGACAGTTCTAATAAATTGTAGTCTTTTTTATGCCATCTAATATGTGCGCAAGTAAATCATCTATAGAATTTGTCACTTTCCAAACTTTAAACCGAATTACAAATAAACAATCTAGTAACTTTTTGTTGATGACGTGAATTGCATATAGGTTTGGATAAGCCATAGGAATAATCATTTTTCGCATTCCCCTATAAAAGTCCGTATAATCCGTATACAGTTGGAGCTGCCTTCATTTTGCACCAGACCCTTCAATTGTCTTATGGATGTCCACACGTTGTGTTATCTGGATTTCATTATATACTTATATATTGTTTATTTAATTTTCAGAAGTTATCTTGAAATAAAATGTAGGAGTATTAGTTAGCACGACTATATTTTGCAAAAACAAATACATTTTCGCTGCAATTTGAAAATTTCATATAACGTAAAGTGAAGTAGAAGCTGACTATTGTGCAAATTTAACCTTAAAAATACAAACAAAACATTATTCTATTTTTCTATTTACTTTGGATGAAGTTTCATAAATTATACGCTTGACAACAACGCAAAAATTCACGTGCTGCCATAATTCTAAAAACAGCTGAACTACAAATTGTCTCAACTTAACAAACACAGCACGAAAATGTTCCTAGATTATAGTAATTTAGGTTAATTTTTATGCCCTTTGTTCTTAAAAATGGTTAATTTTTAATTGTTAACGTTGTGTTTGTAGTACGTAGTAATGTTTTATCTATTACTCCAGGTGGTTTTTATTCCCTGAAGTGAGGTATTTCTTTAAAATACTATTGTATGTTTGATTGCAAATTTAATAATTTCTTAACCTTATTAAGAAAACGCAACGAGTTTGTTGAAAACTAGAAGGTTGGAGGTATCTATACGAATCATGAACCTTTCGTAAAGACGCCTCAATTTCGTAAACAATTAATATTAATTTTGGTTTCATTTGATATTCTTTTTCAATATGGCGGACCCTGATAATACCCCTTAAGTAAAGAAAACTCTACACTATACACTGTTCGGTACACTGATGTACCGGATGCATTGCTTATTGATTATCTAAGTCGCAAAAAATCATTCGGCTTTTCAAAATTAAAACGATAATAACTTATTTATTTTAAATGGAACGTCGCCGTTTTTTTTACACGAGCCGATATGAAAGCAATGACCGATGCCAATTTTGATGTCATTCGAGGCGTTGGAATTTTTCCAAAAATTTTTATCGCTTATTTGACAACTTCCTTCGACCGCGTAGATGGCGGTTGCGGTGAATGATTTACGTATGGAGCTTCGCGATAACACTGTCCGCGCTTTAATTGATTTAATAGTAATGTCGACCGATTCTATTTTCAAACAAATAAACAAACACGCGACATTGCTTGTTATTGGTCAGAGGTCGATAACAATAATAAACCGTGAATAAGTGAGCGAGCGTTCTTTCCTATCGTTCATGTTTTTTTACTGGTAGTAATCGGAATTGATAATTGTTATTTTTATAGAAAGTGATAAACAGTAAACAAACAAAAACTGTATATTTTATATCGGGGGTCTTCCCGAAATTTCCAAATTTCATAAATTACATATTATGTATATCATAAAATTCCAAGGATTTTAAAGCGTTCTTTACATGTTCCGATTTCGTCGGACCTGCGCAGTAGACTTTGTCGGCAGGTCCCTCATCAAAGACGTTAAAAATACAATGAGTTGTGGGCTATTCAAATTTTATTCCGATGTACGTCGTCAATAAAAAAAATTACCTGCACACGTAGACACAGTGAAGATCGTTTATTCCGTGCTATAAAAAATGTTCCGCGTCAGAAACGTCATGTAAGATTAATTTTAAGTTTAGATTCCAATTTTAATTTTAGACCAACACGACAGAACCCGGAAGATGTCATTTCAATCTCTTCTTCTTCGAGAATGAGACTCGAGACTTCGAAGTCGCCAAGGTGGCCGACGCCAATTTTAATGCCACATCCAAAGTGTTGGAATTTCTCCAAAAAAATTTTATCGTTTATTTGACAACTTCCTTCGACTGCGCAGGTTGCGGTCGCTGTGATAAAATCGACAACGTCGTTTTTAAACAGTACATTATAGGTACAAGTAGAGCCGAGACACTTTAATTCGATTAGCGGATCGATTAAACCGCGGATTAAATTACTTCGTTCCGATTAAATCGCGAATTCGTTTGATTCCCGAATTGATTTGAACACGCGTCATTAGTGCGCGAATTCCGCGGAATATCGCGAATCCGCGGACTGATTTGATTCCGCGGATTGTTTCGCGCGAACGACCGTCGGACTGCGCGTACCAAACCGGCAAAATCGCGGAATCGCGCGTAAGCACATCGATCAGCGGATCAAATCCGCGGTTTCATTAATCCGCCAATCCGCCGGTATTTAGATAATTCGAACACAGTTATTTTACACATCGGTAATTAACACATTGACATTTTATATGACGTGACGAGTTCTTTTGTCGAGGTTCGTTTCCAAAAAAAAACAATTGCAACGCGCATTTTATTGCGCCTTTTTTCCGGAAGTCTCGTCTTTTATTCTTTTAAAATAAACTTAAAATTTTTCTTTCCCCCTTTCTTAATAACTCTCCCCGCCCCACGACGAACAATTTCAATTCGCTTAAACATTTTGATAGATTATCCAAATTCACTTTGGCGCGATTATTTGAGAACTTTTTAACGCGCCCGTCCTTAATTTTTTAACTTGGGGAAAACGCGTCGTTATAACTTCTTTAACTAACTTATATAATATCGTTAATGCGCAAGGCCTCGTAGAACAAAATGGCGCGGTCGTAAAACACGAACAAAAAATGTTATCGTGTAAATTTTAACTGCCCCCCCCCCCTCGCCCGAACGTTCCCGGGAAGCCCGCAGATGTCTTTATTAAAAATTATCGAAACAGAAAAATGTCCACGCTAAACACAAATTTAAATAACGGTTTCGTTATTCCAAATACTACCAACAGTTCACTTTTATCGATAATATAACTTAGTTTCGAGAAAATATAAAGGAAAGTCGTAAAAATATCGTCGTTTCCTCCGTGTCTCCGGATTCTGTTATGATTTTAACCATTCTTCTCGTGCTCGTATTTTCTGTCGTGCGTTTCATTTTTGTTGTTGCCCTTGTTATGAGTGACGTTAAGTTAGAATAATTTCAACGACTACGCGCATTTATCGTGTCTTGTAGACACCAAGATGGGGCCGCGGCGGCACATATAAGGGTGGGGGGAGGGGGGGTGTCTGATATCGGTCGCCCGTTGAATGCGAAAATCCGTCTTTTCTCGAACGTCTTACTTTTATAAACGTTTCAAATCGCACGGGGTCGCACGTACTACTTAATTGGCGACGTTCGTGCCGTAGATTATGTTGCTACCAGTTTAAATTAAATTCGACGTCATAACGAAGCAAACCGACCGTATAAATCATCTAATATTAAATCGATCTGTCCCTCGATTTCGAAACTGTCGGTGCAGCAGAGAGATAGAAAATGGAAAACAATATTTTGTCCATCAATAATGTAACACGATTAAAATGTCCGTAACAGAAAAAGGTATAAAGTCGAACGCAGTAGATGGTTCATATAACGTTGAAATAATTAATTACTTTTCCAATGCCATAACAATACACTTAACGTTGCCGTAAATTATTGAGCCACCGACCCGACAAACGCTGTTGCCAGACAACTTTTGATGAAATTAACGTTGCATTGTATTATTGTACAACGATTGTGAACGTGCGTATTACGTGTACAGTCGCGTTCGTACGTATTGTCCCGTTCGCCCGTGTTAATTTTTATCGCTGTTCGTTTTTGTTTATTATCCGACGTGTCCCTTTCGACGAATAAAAAACAACCGCGCCGCCGTTTGATCCTCGCTCGCGGGACAAAACGTACGAACGTGACTGTACACGTACTGGATAAAAACCGCAATTTCGGGATAAAAATCGTCGATAATAAACGTGGCGGAAAGTCGTCTACGGAGCAAACGATCCGGGTAAACTTGGTGGAACGAAATCGGCGCACGATAGATACAACGCGGAATAGCAAATGCACGTACGTTCCGTGTAACATTGTTTGTTGCTGCTGCATTATCGGATCGTGTAACCGGAACACGACAATGATTTATTGTTATTGCGGAGCGATAAAGTGTAAGTTTTACGCAAAGCTAACGGAACGCGTTTTACATTTTACCTCGCAGGTATTGAGCCGTTTATCTGGAAACGTTACCGTATTGCATGCATGCAAGTTGTAACCGCGGGTTCGAAGAATCGAGGAAAAGTGATAAAATGACGCGCGCGACGGGGTACACGAACTGAAACAACGTCTCGCGATGGCGAAAGATACCTTATCGTCCGCGTCACTTTTCGCATTTCCAGGGAATAATAACTTGCGCACAGTATTCGTAATCTTCGTATGAAACAAACCGTTTTATTGCGTACACCATGGTCTTTGAATAACGACATCGGCTCTTTTTACAACTGGGGTTCTCTGTTGAGGAGTCATCGTCCAGGGTCACGTGGTCGCGCGATACAACTGGTCGTCTCATCTTCTTGCGAGAGAACCCGCTGAATTGTCTGTTCTATTGCGACATAATTTAAAAAAAAGAAGAAGCGGATGCGAATTCGCTATATGGAATTTTTGTTTTTATAAGTAACAGGACGCGTCGGCGACGCTTATAAATTTAAATAAAGCCACCTAATAAATTACGTTTTGGTCTCGTGTAGGCTTTTGCCGTTGTTGAATTACAAAGGTGCAGTGCATCATATCCGCGTGTGGTGGCGGTTTCCAGAAAATAATTTAAAAAAAAAATGTTGTAGGAGATTAATTAGCATTGGAATTGACGAATTTTTACGAATTGTCGGTTGACGATCGGAAAACGCTTTTTCGACCGGCGCGGCGCGGCGCACGGATGATTTACTTAATTGTACGCGCGGGATCGTTTAATTGCCTTTTTTTATGGTGGCACAAAGACGACAATGAAGCTTTAAATAACGAACTTTTCGATTGCGTCCTCGTCGCAATCGAATCGTCGAAATTAATAATTATTTATCGATAAGACCCGGAAAAATTTATGTTCGATCGAAGACGCTCTCTCGTTTCCGCCTCACTACCTTATCCACCACGTTCAATGAAATTTGTCCATCGACCTTGGCAGTTACGGTTTACCCCAATTTATCTCTTAAATTGGGTTATTTTTTCATCATTTTTTATCTAATTCGTTTAGTTTGTTGCGTTTCTTTCTTGTGCTTGTGACGGTCGTCGATTTTTCCTGCGACGCCGTCGCCGACAATTACCGTAAGTGGCGCTACTTTAACGGCGACATTTGTATATCAACAAAGCCCACAGTGTAAAAACAACAACACAGAAGTCGTGTTGTATGGCGGCTAATAATAAAAAAAACAAACAATAGGTTGTACAATCAGATGCGAAGAAAATGTCCATCGTCCAAAGTTTCGACGAGAAACGTATCTTAAATCAGTCAAATCATTTTCCGAACATTTTCCAAGATATTCCTTTTAAAATATTACGATTTATTTACAAACTACCCTCGGGCGCGCTTTGACGAACCTGCTTAACGTTTATTTATTTACCTATGCGAGTAGTTCTGAAATGATGCCACAGTGACGCATGTGTTTCACTTTTCATTTCTTTTCGTTCGGATTTATTTCTTTTTAAATAACATTTAAAAAATTTCATTTATATGTTTATTTGAATTAGATTATTTTGAAGAGACCACTTTCCTTAATTCTGTAAAACCTGAAATTATTTAAGTACCGACAAGCACGGTGCATTTTAAGCATCTAAATACAAAAATAAAAAAACACATTGTAGAATTTAAAAATTACTTAAACGTCGTCGTCGACAAAAATTCACGGGCCTGCTCGTTATTTAACTTATCTGCACGTTTAATCAGAATTCTTGAAATTACGTTACTTAACGAAATACTTAACTGCGCAATGAAATAATTTTACCCTTCACCGAGCGGTCGACCTCTTCCGAACAATAAGAGGATTTAAAAATTGAAGAATTTCGCGAGAAAACGAGTTAAGTGGTGTAAGTAAGACGGGGACATTTTCATGGCATCTGATTGTACGTCATCGGACTTGAACGCTTTCAGTAATTTTTAATGGTATTCTATACGGGGTGTTTCAGAATCACTTTTACACTTTTCATATGTAATTAAACACTTTTTTGCAATAAATCCGGAAACGCTCAGTTTTCAGACAAAAATAATGTTTTTTATTACCTCAGAAACGGTTTATCTTCAATCGTTTGAAAATTTGTCGTCACTTGCACTCTACGTTCGTGATATGCTGGCAATAGCAACGATAAATCATTTCGTCCAATGACGTAGATCTGAGTATACCGTTACAGTTTTTCAGTTAAAATAGTTACGCCGATGGGTTTATTGCAAAGTTGACAGCATTTTTAGATTTTTCGGCGTATCTTGCAAAAATAAGACCACTCGCACTCTTGTCGTGCGATGCGTAATTTTCGAGATAAACCGACAAATCCCACGTAGGCGTCCGTCAACGGAAAAATTTATTTCATAATATCGTTTCCAAACTTCGGAAAGTATTCATAGTCAGTATCAAGATGAGAAACAAACCCACGTGGACTAAAATTCGAAAACGCTCCGTTTCCATGATACGGCGCGGGGGTGGAGGGGACGTTAAACTTTTTAAGGATTTTCGTAAATTTTAACTACTTTCAACTATTACTTCCCAAAGTTTGGAAACGATATTATGAAATAAAGTTCTCTATTGACATGCGTTTCTTTATCTGTCGTTGCCCGGCCTTTTGTGATTTTGTATTAATTTTTATTTGTCTCCTCTGACCTTCTGTAGTTTTACCTGGTCTATAATAACCTTGTTCGACCTCGCCAGGTTTTGTATGACTGCCTGACCTTGCGACACATCACCCGGCGTTGTCTAACCTTGTTCTATCCTCGCTTGACCTTGCTTGGAGCTGATTCTCCTTGGCAAAACCACATCCGACCTTGTATTAACTTTACGAGACCTTGTGCGACATTGATCTTTGCTTTGCGGCCGTATCTGCCTTTGTATTGGCCCTATTTGACCTTTTTCTGATTTTGTCCTACTTTTTTCAACCTCTCCCGGCATTGTACGACCTTTTTTTGAATTCGTGTTGATCTTGTTTTGTCTTTATCGGACGCGTTAATCGGCCAAAAATCGATCGGCCTCCAGTTTTCAAAACTTTTAAAACCAATTATCTCCGTTAATAATTATCTGATCGGTAGTCTGAAATATTTTTTAGAATCGTCGTGCAATTCTCTATCAAACGTATGCCTTTGTAATTTTCGATGAAACGCACGCGTTTTCGAGATAACCGAGAAAAACTATTTAAAAAAAAATGTTTTAATTCTTATAAAAAATACTCTCGACAATATTTTTCTAGTAAATGTGATTTTTCAAAAGATGCATTTATTTCGAGAAAAATGAAAAAAAGTTTTACTTGAGGCTTGCGCGCGGCCGGATCTTACAATTAATTAGTTTTAAACTCATTTTTATCGGTTTCCAGATCCGAAGCTCGTTTTTTTTTTGCAAACTAAACGTTTAAATATAGATTTTCTACGTCCGTATTTTTATTATGCTTGTACTTTTCTACAGTTTAGTTGTTTCAGTTCTCGATTAATCAACTTCTATTTCGATTAAAAATTTTAATTAATTATTTCTACCATAGTTCGTTTGTTGCTACATCCAATTAAAAATTCCACTATTTAAAATAACGTAACAATCATATTTCAACTATAAATTATTTAAAAAAGATAATAAACTCCTCGTCCATATTTAATTTATATATATATATATTATGTATTCGTTGAACTTTAACTTTATCTCGGTTAATTTGTGAACCGCGAAAGTAAAAATTTAAGTTAAAAACTAATTAACGGCTCAAAGAGCCTCTTACGGATAATTTTTAATGAACATTTTCTTCTTGTTACGAAAAGATGTGTTCGCGACGCTAATAATGTCCGGATTAAAATTAAAGTACAGGTGATATGGGGCGAGGGGGGAGACTGTCGGGAGGGAAGTTCGACCCTCGATCGATTACAAGTTCCGCGAAACAAATTGAAAAAAAAACAAACGCAAATGAATTTAAATTCCCGATAAACAACAACAAAATATTAAATTCGTCGGTTGGAAAATATTTGCCTGCGCGCGCGCGCGCGCGCGGAAAGTTGCGGAAACCACCGTTCGTGGGAAAATAAACATTTCGCTTTCGCGTGCGGTCGCTTTGATAAATAAAAATTTAAATAAACCGTTTCGATACGTTTTAATTGAAATGAAAACAATTTTGCGGCCCGTTTCCTTCCGGATTTTATTGGGCCGTCAAATTAAAACGGATAATTCCGACTTGTTGAATTACTTTATTAAGATAGCGTTAATAAACTCTAAACTTCTAGTCAAATATGAGCACTTTGCATAGTCTTACAAAATAACTTGTATAAGTCGCGAACGTCGTCTTCTGGTTCTCCTTGGCAACCAGACTTCGTACCTAAGTACTTTATTTTATTTTTTGTTTCGCTTTTAATACCTTTCCGAGATGAATTTGCGTCAACGTATATAAACTAATGCATTAGTTTACTTTTTTTTTTAATACAGTCGACTGTTCGTCAAGCGAAACTGAATTATTACTTAAATTGTGAAAGAAACGAATATTATTTGAGCTTTTCACGGTTTTCTTAACTGTCTCGAATTATTTACGTGCGACGTTCGAGTAAATCGCGTCATTAAGTTTTAAAAAACGACCAGCGTCTCCTTCTTTTTTTCTTCGGACGCCGCGCGTCCGCTATTCGTTCGTCGGCGTCGTCATATTCCGAATCGATCGGTTGAAACGAAGCGGTTCGATTTTTCGAATTCCATTACGAACGAAAAAATGGACTAAATATAAACCACGTTACTTACTAATCATGTTTTTATTTAAATTAAATAGGTACTTATAATGCGTTCGCTGTCGTATCTCGTTTTGAATGAACTCTTTATGGTCGAATTCGTAAATCTCGGCAATCGTAAATGACAGAAGTGGTTCATATGCGAACACTTTTATGGCCGCATTTAATTACAGCCGCCGTGTTTTATTAAATTATTAGTTATTAGGTCGTACGAAGTGGAGGAACGTCGGCCGCGAGAGGACGGTCCGTGACGTAGGTGTCGGCGGTCAAGTTCGAGTTCGAAATTTCGTCGACTTTTTATTGCCTAATAATAAATTGAAGCCCGGATTTTAAAAGTAGGTAATCGAATAATCGAATTCGTCGTGAATCGTCCTTCCCAGATTAAGGTGCTCGTTTCTATCGAACACGGTCATCAAATATTAAATAGGCCGAGGCTGCTGCGATTGGAAGCTATGTATCTACAGTAAAACCTATGTAAAGCGATCATCACATCTACGTTGTCCCGTAAATAATGGATAATCTTGGACAGCTGATAGACCGGAATATTAAAATTTCACCTCTTCTTTTTATGGGTCTCCTTGGGTCCAACGAGTTGCACCGGGGACCGCGCGAACATTATTTCTGTTTTCTGTTTACTTCTTTTTTCCTGGTTCTCTTTGGCACGCATCACTCCCGCAATGTACCGCCCAATTATCGTCGCTCTCCAGCGACGACCTGGGGCCCAATTCTCAAACCATTCGCATATGTTATGATAGCGAATGGTTTGAGAATTGGACCCCCGGACCTCGACCTCGTCTGCCTCGAGTTTCAAACCTCAAAACACCCATGTCCACTCACAACCTGAACGAAATGGAAATCCACGGACCACGTATGTCCTCTCCATCCACTCTTTCACATATGGGATGAGACGACGCGTCCAGGCCTTTCCAGGAGAAGCTTAACCTTTGCCGCTGTCCCTGCGCTCGAGGATGAGCAGGTCCTCGGGAAGGAGACCTCGCCCACTCTACTCGTTCCCGTCTTCTGGAGGACCAGCTGTGGCCCCCGCTCCTCCATTCACTTGCTTATGGCGAGGTCGTCACGCCATCGGGGAAGGCTAGCCGCAGCACTCCGTCATATACGGCATGTTCCACAAGAAGGGCCCCGGCACCGATCCTTGCGGAACCCCCGCGATGACCCAACCTGAACTTGTCGTTAACAAAAATCCCTTGGGTTTCGAGATTTTGACGTTCCGCGCGCCGTTCCTACAAATACATTTGTTTTATAGTCTCTTGCATAATGCTCTCTCGAAGAGTTGCATTACAAAACGTATCTACTACAGAATTTTTGAACGAAGCGCATGGGTTTTTTTTAGGATGGACGAAACAGACACAAACGCGTCTGTTTACATAAAGGCCGGTGTTAATTTAATTGCTTTCGTTACCTACTGTAAATATCTTGTGTATATAACGGTGACGTTGCGTCGCACCGTCTCGATGGTACCTTGAACGGCATTAACAACAAATTCGATTAACATATCATTGGCCTACTTGGTCCCACACCTATATTTACTAAAAATAACTCTTTGACCAATAATTCGAATAGGTACCCCCGCATACGGGGTGGTTCGTATATGATGCGAAAAACTTCAAGAGACGATTCGTTGTCGAAATTAAGGGTTGGGGGAGGGGGGAACTTTTATGGAACGTCTCCTCAAAAGTAAAAGGGTAAAATTATGTACAGGGTCTTCCATTAAGAGGTTTCATTTTAAATTTCGCGCCATTTTTTATCTATTGACAGATGGAATTGTCATATTTTACAATTGTCGGTTAATAACAATGGATAGATATTCGCTTGAGCAACGCATAGAAATTGTGAAAACTCACTACATACATGGTGAAAATTTGGTGAAAATTCGTACCAGTTTCGGTCGCAGAGAGGCGCCTTCTCGTACAGCAATTGTAAATTTAATCGATAAATTTGCACTTCTCGATCAGGTTGGTGATGTTAAGAACCGAACCCGTGCTCGGCCGGCCGGATCAAACGATAACATTGCTGCTGTGGCCGAAAGTGTCGCGGAAAATCCTCGTTTGTCCATTGCAAGACGTTCACGACAATTGGACATTTCACAAACCACCTTGCACAGAATTTTGCACAAGGATCTTGGCCTACGACGCCTTGACGCAAGAATTGAAGCCAACGGACCATGCACAACGCCGTACGATCGTCGATTGGGTATTGGAAATGCAAGCAGGCGACCCAGATTTTTCCAAGAAAATCATTTTGAGTGATGAAGCTCATTTCCACCTTCAAGGCTACGTGAATAAGCAGAACTGCCGCATTTGGGGCACCCAGAACCCAAGAGCGATTAGCGAACAACCTCTTCGTCCACAACAAGTGACTGTTTGGTGCGGGTTTTGGGCTCGCGACGTCATTGGGACGTATTTTTTCGAAAACGAAGCTGGTGGCTCCGTCACGGTCAATGGATCGCGCTGCCGAAAAATGCTAACCGATTTTTTTTTTGGCCCGAACTTGAAAAACTGGACCTGGATGATGTTTATTTTCAGCAAGATGGGGCTACGTGCCATACAAGTCGTGCCAATTTCCTGGACGTGTCATTTCGCGTAATGGAGACTTTAATTGGCCGCTTAAATCGTGCGCTTTGACACCGCTGGACTTCTTCCTTTGGGGTTATGCGAAGGATAAATATTCTAAAAACAATATTCGAAATATTATTGCCGAAATTGAACCGCAATTATGCGAAAACGCAATGAAAAGTTTCCTCGAAAGAACGGCCATTTAGCTGATATTGTGTTCCATGTTTAATCGCACAATCTATACTTTGGGTTAGAATAAAAAATATGACAATTTTTCCAAAAACAAATTCGTTTTTTTATTAATTTAAAATGAAACCTCTTAATGGAAGACGTTTAATTTAAAGATGTTTAAAATTAAATCAAAAGGTTTCCTATAATAGTAATATTTTCAGTCATTCTCTGTCCTTCATAAGTTTCTCTTGAAACCTTTTTGGATGGTTGAAATTTTGCAATTTCGAAAATCAAGTCGCTTTCGAGAGCTCGATTGATTTAGAATTTTTTTCGGCTCTTCCATTTTTCCCCAAAAACCTACAGTTTTTGAGTAAAGAAACAGATTATCGTGCGGTTGTCGTGCACTATACAGTTATTTTGACGTGGCTCCCGAGAGATTCTCCTTTTCCTGGACATCCTGTATGTAGCAGATTGCTATAGAATTCGAATGACGAACTTTTTTTAATATTTATTACCTGTATACCCTCTCGAAAATTTTGATTACTAACACATATAGTGGGGGCAGGTACCAGGAATATTTGACGACGAAAAATTGACGACTGTCCCCCAGTATAAGATATATTTTTTAATTAATTCAATTTAATATTCCCTATTTTCCTCCACATTTGCTGTGCACGGAGAGTACCAAAAAAATACGACTGATGACCCTTTAGTACCTCTAACAACATCATATTAAGTACCACAGAATCGCGTAAATAATTTCTGAAAAAAAAAATTATTATTTTATTTTGAAAATGTTTGTTTCGGAAAGTATTATTTTTGGAAGCTACTATTTTGCTAAAATTAAAATTAACAAAAAAATTAGCCGAATCCCTTTTACAAAAATAATAATGTTCGGCACGCTCGTAATTGAATTTCAATGCGCTATAAAAATATAAACGGTCGATGATATCGATTTAGGGGGCATCGTAACTAACCTTGCCATTTGCGATTAAAACCCGTCCGACTAACAATGATAAGGAGCAACCGAAACGCCCCGTCTCGTATTCTCAAACGTCGATTCACGCAAAGAATCGAAACTTTCTGCGATAAGAACGAACGTTACCTGTTACCCCCTAAATTTTTATGTAGCGCACCTTTTGACGAAATGTAATTCGTTTAGTTGTGCCGGATTGTTTGAGCCATGCGCTAGTGTCCGGTCGTTTTAATGTAAATAGTGTATTTAGAACAAGGGGCGTGGCGAAGTGAATCCATAGATCGGATCGTCGAGATGATGGAATTGGAATTAGAGGTGCACGCGATGGAAAGGTCAGAATTTTCTCGTCTTTAAATCCGTTTACTAATGGGCGTAACCGGTAATTTTGATTAAAATAGTGTTTAAAAAAAATAATAATGAGTCGAGTTAAAATTGGGGAACGTTGTTTAATCAAAACGTCGAGGCATTTTCGATTCACGAAAACGTAGACGATTTATCTTGGGCGGGGGTAAATAAGTACAGGGCGTTCGCGTTTTGACTGACAGTCAAAATTTAACCGGCGACGTTTCGGGTTAAAACAGTGAGTGTTCTCTTCGTTTTCCTCTTCTAAAAAAATTACAGTCCCTTAAAAATCGAAAAAATTAAAATGCTGCACACTCGAGTTAAATTGGGGAACGTTGTTTAATCAAAACGTCGAGGCATTTTCGATTCACGAAACGTAGACGGTTTATCTTGGGCGGGGGGGGGGGGGGGACAGAAGTACAGGGCGTTCGGTTTTTGACTGATAGTCAAAATTTAACCGGCGACGTTTCGGGTTAAAACAGTGAGTGTTCCTCTTTTAAAAAAAGAGTTTTCCTCTTCTAAAAAAATTACAGTCCCTTAAAAATCGATTAAATTAAAATGCTGCACACTCAAAAAATTATACATAATAATTAATAATTATACACAATAATAAAATTGTACATAATATCAATGAACATGAGTTATTGACTTTTTGATCATTGATACAATGAAAAATTCATTAATACTACTAATAGATGTTCATTTTTTAATTTCCATGTTCGTAGTCCCAATGTTATTATGTTCATTAGAAACTGTTGATCATATTTCATAATTTAATGGATATCTTAATTGCTTCGACGACTCTTTTTCATCAATTCAATCATTACTTGATTGTATCTATGAATTTCTACATTAACATCATAACTTAAAATTTATGAATTTAAAACATCATATTAACGTAAGGTCGTTTTGAAATAATAACTACATTTATCGTATTTATGACTAATGCTGTGATTCTGTAAAATTAGTTAACATTATGTTAACGTTAAATTATGTACATAACATTTCTCTGTTAAGTGATATGCAACATTATAGCATTAAAATCGTATTCTGTAATTGGCAATGTTGAAATGTTTTTAACATTTTTACTAAAAGTTAAAAAATGTATATTTTTGAACCAACGGGATTTATCACATGCGCAGTGAATTGTTTTAATTCCCGGTATTTTCGAATATTGTTTGGATTTGTAAGGTTATGAGGTTATAAGGTTATGTCATGTATTAAGGTTATGTTATGTACCATGTCTCAAAAAATGAAGTGTAACTAATATTTAGGAATATCCAAAACCAAAGTTTTAAACATATAGGCACCCATATGATATGTTATTTAATGTAATGATAATTACCTTCAAATATGCAGGAATAGCACTTGAACGGGCAGTAGATAAGTAAGGTTTCAATCGATTAATTAACATTATTGCTAAGTCTTTTGTAAAGCGAAAGCTTTTTTTGAAACACAAATCTGATAACACTTCAAACGGGTTTTGCGTGCCTCGTAAACCTCTTCTGTAAAGTCGCATACTATTCCTATATAATATATATATAATCATTTATTTACATTTGTACCGGTAGGTGTTAAGGACTATTCCTAACATGTCATTCATTATTCATGTACAATTGAGGAGCGTTTTTTCCAAAAAGAATTTTTTGGACACGATCGTTTTTGAAAAAAACGTTCCTCAATTGCAGTTTATAAAGAAATGTAGTTCCTATAATATATCTACGAGTTACCTTTCTTCGCCCTCTTCTAGTAGTATATATGTCATTGTAACAATATTGGCATCCATCCCTTAAAGATCAACAAAAACTATTGACACAAGAAACGAAAATTACTTGCCAACATAACCTTACAAATCCAATGTAAAATTGTTACATTCACGTTTTACCTTACTGTTATTTTACAGTGAATTTTACTAACATAATGTAACATAAAACAGCGGACATTTTCTTTATAGAATTGCATTTTCGTTGCATACTTTAAAATTTTACATTTTATGTAGTTAACATAATGTTAAGCGTAACATTTGCTTACAGAATCGCAGCATAAGTTCACTAATATACAATATAAATACAGTTGATTATGTATTTTTTTAATTCTATATACAGAATAATCTAGGAATATTAACGGCTTCGCAGAAACAGGATAAATACAAGACAGTGCAGTTTGAAAACTCAAACTAAATAATTGCAAAAAAAAATTATCACGACGTTTACATTAATATTTATGTTAGAACTGTTATAGAAAAATATTTCTAAAAACGGTTTGTGTGTGTTATTACATATCAAATTCCAGAGAAACGTGTACGTGTACGTATTTCCTACAATCGACAATAAGGAACTAATAATCAAATTTTCTATGTAAGTATATTCGAGCGATAATTAATTGAAACATTACAAAAAATAAATTTGCTATAGAAACAATATACATAAACATTGTCCTATTTACAATGTGAAATAGTAACTGTACTCTTTTAATAGGAATAGAACTGTACATTGTAACAATACAAGAATATTCCTTTATTTAATAAACACATTCATCGATACAATAGACAAACTTTGCATTTCAGTGGAATAATTTATTGAATTTATGTAAGAATATTGATAAAACGAATAAACACCAGCTATTATCACTATAAATCAAATTCATATTATTTATGTATTAATTTATTAAAACAAAGAAAGCTTGTTCATTGGAGCAGTCAAATTATTCATTAACGTAATGATTTGCATTCGATGTAGCAATGTATAAGGTCATTATACCAATAAACGTTCATTGGGTAATGGTTTCGAATATCGAGTAATCTTTGGACATACGTTGTAATGATGAAATCGTACTTCGGACGAAAATTAACCAACGCCAGTTCTTAATATAATGATTTTTTTATTGTATTTACGTACTTTTTTGGTTGAGTGCATCCGATCCTTGAAACATGTATTCGTTATCAGAATTGTGGAAAGGGGAAAAACTGAACGGCGGATAATAGTCTTGAAGTAGTAAATCACTTATCGCTCTCGTTAAATTTTATTCTCCACGTATGCGTCCCACTTTGGTTGGCGTTTCTGTGGAGATTATGTTCGAAAACCGAGCCCAGAATTTACTGGGCATGTGGCCTTCTTCAAAACACGATTAGATAATACGTTCTTGTGTACATCGCGCCGTTAAGTTCTCGAAGCTTTCTCAAATTTTAGGTGGAATCGATTTGTGCGAATAACTTGTATTATTACAACGTGCACACAACGACATTTTATCTAAGTAAACGCGCGACAGTTCAAAAGTGTAAATAACATTCCTATTACTGATAACAGTTATTTATCTTTTTGACCAAGACTGCGTTATGTCGACACGGTTTACCTTGGACTATTTTTAAACGAACAATAGTAATTTACTTTTAGCATTGTGCGTACGAGGTATTTTATTTAAGTAATGAGACGATCGAACCGTTTCATTTCGCGTTTCGCAAATACGCCGTTGTGAAACGGCAAAGTCTTTCTATTCTGCTCGTAGTTATAAATCAATATTACGAGCTTACATTTAAAACGCACGTATACCGAACGATTGTTAATATCTTCGTTTATTGCACATGTTGGCGATGGAAGTTTTTATTGCCGTCAATCTGTCACAAGGTCCACCAATTGAATTATTACACACGTAAATTTTTAATTACGTCCCTTTTTCGATAAACGTAAGTACACGGACACGTAGATTATTCAAATTCGATACGGTTGCTTTTCGAACAAAGATATCATTCGGACCGATCGTCAAAGGCACCGTAAGCTGTCCGTACGCGAATTTGTGGTATTTTTATTCAATCTCGAGATAAGGCGCGCTTTGGAAAAAAAAACCTACACATTCGCATCCTCTTGGGAAAACTTATTTTCCTGAGTAATTCAAAGTGAAGGTTCTGTCGGATTCGGATCCGTCGAACGTGGAGGCCAACACGACGCACGAAACGTAACTCGCTTAGTGCGTTGTTCGAAGTAACTTTTTTTAAATTAAATTTAAACTAGATTCTCCGCAAATGTTCATATATATTACTTCGACGCTTAAGCTTTTTTTTTCTACGCGAATTATTTTCGGTAACTATGCTTTTTTTAAACAACAACCGACTGTTCAATTAACGAATTCGACCGTCTTCGGAAAACTTTAATCGTCAGCAAGTTATACAGGACGTTACGGAATAACTATTCCTACATATCGGATGCGATGGAGGGCATGTAATTAACCAATTTATGCCCTACGATGCGTTAACGCAACGTGATTAAACATTTATTATTATTTTTTAAATAAAGTAACGTCCGGAAACGCTTACTTTCCGAGGTGCACGTCGTACTGTTGCCGTTTTTCGGTTACGGCGTCTACGCCACTGACTTTCTCGTAAAATAGACAGTATTTCTAAATTGTTCAGTGCGTTTTGCAAAAATAAGACCGTTTGCACTCTTATCCTGGGACGCGTCGTCTTCGAGATAAACGACAAAATCCGATTACACGCCGAAACATTTCCCGATATACAAATTTTAACACCCTGTATCTCGGAAACTGACCGTTTCCGCACATCGGTTCGTTCACGAAAAATAAATTTTTAATCGCATGCCCTCCAACGCTTCTGAAAAGTAGGAACTATCATTCTGAAACACCCTGTATAATGCTCTAGATCGAGGGAGGGGGTGGGGGGTTCCAATAATTTGCCCGCGGGTACCATAGCTCCCGCCGACCGATTTGTGTGTGTGTGTGTGTGCGCGCGCCCGCCACAATTCAACCACGGCAAAAACATTTTTATCTACATTTAGTTCCAAAAATAATTTGTCTATATTTCTTCTGATTGTAAGACTTTCAGCGAATAAATCCAATTTAAGGTTAGGTTAGGTGCCCGCCGCCCTACTGGTATTTTAGAATATGCTCTAGGGTATAAAAAGGTTGGAAACCGCTTGCTATAGATGTATAACAATAATTATTATCTCTCGGTCTGCAGCTGGAGACGATCGAATCAATGAACGAACCGACGATTTAATATTATCAAGCGATAGGTTAATTAAATCCGCAGCCTCTTGTTGAAATAAATAAATTGATCCTTATAATAAATTCACTTTTCACATAACGCCGTCATTTTCAATCGGGTTCGGGACCGGACTTTACAACGGCCACCGTACAGAACTCGATAAAATTGTCGTGTTAAAGCTTTCGAAGGACGGGCGGGTTTTTTTTGAACGTATCGGAAACAGCGCCAATTCCGCAAACGTAGCAAAATTAAAACTAAAAAAAAATCGTGGGTACCTATATTTACATAAAGTTGTTCGGAACTAATGCCGAAATAAACTCGAACATACACCACAGTACAAAGCGCTATTATAACAAGAGTCGGGAAAACTTCACGTACATTTTCGAACCCACCGCCTTTTTGGCTCGCGAAAGAGACACTTAACAACTTCATCGTTTGGGAAAACGACGTCATAACAGTGGATTTCTATAAAAATCTATTTCTGGAGAAACAGAGCGAGAACGGTTCGGGAATAGGACCCAAGGGGGGGGGGGCGAAAACGACGTCACAACGAACTGATTTCTAAAAAAACCATTGTTATGACGTCATTTTCGCATACGTTACGTAAGCGAATGGTTCGAGAATGTTTTCCAAATTAACCATGAAACGAAAAGTTCCACAAAACAGTAAAATACGTTTGTTTTTTAAATTTATTTTTGGAACTTTTCGGTTTGTTTGAGCGCTCTCAAAGTTGACGTGACGTCGGCGAAGTATTTTGCGTTATTTTTCTGCAAGTTTTGTACGAACCAACGGCGCAGTTACCGACTCGGAAATTAAAGGGGTCGCCCCCCCCCCCAGATTTTTTAATTATTACATAATCAATTTCAAAACTTTGAAATTTGCTCCCGATTTGCTCCCATCGAAAAATTTAAAAATTTGCTCGTGGCCCCACGAACACGACTATCTATTATCATAAATATATAGGTAACTAATAAAATACTTTACGTAAGCTATGGATTTATACGCGCCGGTTAATGGGCTCGTCGATTTTATTGGCTTTTAAAATAAATATCGGCATTTCGTGTGACACGGTTATTAATTCAAAGATTCATAAACACATTTAGGGTTCTTTATATAGATTTCTATGCGCCCCGACTTGAGTAATTTGGTTGTAATTACGCCGAAGACCTTTCCATTAACTCATCATAACTAACAACAGTCGTAAAGCAATTTGTCGTGCGGTGCTGAAGATTGTGTATGACTATTAACGTGCTTTTTAAATCGTGCTCGTTTTGTTTTTTTTTTGCCGCGGAGATTTATAATCTTTATATTGTATTGGTCCTCCGTTCTTTCGGTTGTTATTTATTAGATATGAGAGAATTATCGTTGACGTGTCCTGTCCGTCTTTAGTGAAATATTTTTGACGATCAAAGAATTGTAGGTTCATACAGGCGTGTTTCGTAAATTTATGGTCTTCATTTAGACGAGAGGGTCGTTATTTTGCGCTATTCACCTTATGGTCTCTCCAATTCATAAATACATCAAATTTAGGAGCGTTAACTCGCCGTGTTTATGCCTTTAGGTCCTAAGGAAGTGCGATAGGGCGGAATTAATTCCATTTCATCCACGGCTAGTAACATCTTCCGTCCAAACGTACAAATTTGGGCTTTGTCGCCGGGCATTTATTGGATTTTACGCTGCTCACGTTGCCGGAAAAACTACAGTGTGTCTCACGGACGGAGTTGACAAGAAATAGTTGCTTAAAATCATAAAAAAAGTCTAAATTTTGAATTTTACGTTTTCGTCGCTTTAATTTTTGGACAATTTTGGATCCAGACGTGTCGTTTTATTCGACTCTAAAAAATGCATATATACAGGGTGTTTCATTGAGGACGGACCTCGCTACACATCGGTTAGGCGAAATTTGTTAGTTTGGAAGTTATTTAAACTCCGGTTTCGACCGCAAATTTCGCCATTCTGGCTAAACTATTGGTATGGTAGCCCCCTAATCGTACTAAATATGTTTTTGAAAAAAATAATCTTTAAAAATTTTTTAAAACAAACTTAACTTTACCACAACTCTAACGGAAACAAAAAAGATAGAGAAAAAATTAATATTCATCTTAAAAAACTTCTCTACTTTACTGAAAATCAATCCATAAATATCAAGTTAGTATACTTACTTACTTCGTATCGAAAATTGTGTACAGAACTAAAAAGGCTTATATCCCACTTTTTAATTTAAAATTAGATGTTGTTTTGGATGTTATTAGTAATTAAATGTATTCTAGTTATTTTACTTGATTTAATATCTAAAAAATTTAAAAAAAGTAGATATTATTTTTTTTAACATAAAAGAATCGTGACGTTAGTATCGATAGTTTAACCAGAATGACGAAATTTGTGTAGATACAAAACCGGCGTTTAGCTAAAAATGCCTACGTTAAAACCTAAACTTAAAAAATCAAATCGTCGCGAAATATAGGTTCTTAATGAAACACCCTGTATGTGTACACGCTGTATTCCATTGTAGACACGATTGCGGTCGCAATTTTGATCGTGACAGGCTGAAATTTGGACGGTGTGTAGTCCTTGCGAATACGAAGGACGAAGGACCGACCCGTTTCAAAATGGCGGTCGATCAAAAACTTTATTAAGCGGGATTGTCGTTTCTCCGTTATTAATATTACCGAAATATGTTTTGGAATCGTCGTAAAATTCTCTATCAAACATCGCTCTTTAAAAGTATCGATGATACGCAACGTATTCGAGATAATCGGGGGCAGATGCAAATGTTTTCTTTTAGTTCTTATAAATTACACTTTAAGAGTGTTTTTATTAATTCTTTAAAAGACGTATTTATTTTTGAAAGAAAAAACATATAGGGTGAATGGGTCGTTTTGGGGCGCCCGTAACACGGAAATTCGATATCGAGACTTGCGGGCGGACGGATTTTTTTTTTAGTCGAATTTGGGAAAATTCAAAATAAAAATCTGAGAGTGTCGTTGGCAGTAGTTTTTCACGATCGTAGAAATTCTTATTTCATTTTTATCGTTTTATCTCTCAGACGAGATTGTGTTACGTTCGTAGAAAAAGGCGAGTTGCGTAATTGCGCGAATTAGAATTTGCCCTTCAAATTTTGAATTCTGACGTTTTTTATGATTTTTTATCAACATTTTCTCTTTACAATTTTGTGTAAAATAAAAAAATAATGGTGTAGTGATCTTTATAGTGAAATAGTGGTACGATCTCAATTTTTTTATGGTAAACTCGTGTTCTCGACAAGCGCAATTTTTTATAAATAAGATGTTTCGTCGTAAAATCAACTACATCCTGTGGGGGGACACTGTATAATCAGTCTTTTGAGCGAAATGGCGCGGTGTTCGCTTAATTTTTTTCGACATGTCTGACGTCAACCAATGTCACATATGTGCGAGTGATGACGATGGATTTAATATGATTTTTCATTTTGAACAAAACGAGGGAAAACAGACGACTTACGTTAGCAAAACCAAATGTTTTAATTATTCTCCCGGAAACGCGATAAAGGGAATTGTAAATGGTTGTTTGGAGTGGATCAGAATCAGGGAAAGGCAAAGATCATAAGCAATATCTCCGGATTAGTCCCCAGACTGACGGTAATGCAAACCGATTTCGGGCCGCATTAAGATGTCACCACCTACAATTAAGGAGAACCACGTCAAAATAATTAGGTAGCCTTGCGTCCATTATTCACGCATCAAAACCAATATCGATATTAACAGCTTTAAAGCAAAAACAAAAAAAACCGATCGGTAACGTTCGGTAAAAACTTGACAAATTTAATTTTAAAGTCGAACGAGAAGGTAACGACGCGGATAATAAAAGAAATAGCCTTTGTAGCCTTATACTCGCTCGTGTACAGCCTTGTATAGATTTATGTTAGATTAAGTTTAGCAGTTTCGTCCGACCGAGTAGCGGAACTTTCACCAGCAGAACGCGATGCAAAAAAGCTCAGTTACTAAACAATGATTAAATTACGAAAGGTAAAAACTGCTCGTTAAATGAACGATCCAACGGCGTACGCCAGTCACGTATTACACAGTTTATTAATAATAAAGGCAATTCAGGGCCGATGCCTTCTGACCCGCGCGCAATTCCCGCACTAAACCGCAATGCTAGAAGCGCCCACTTTCGAAATCCCCCCGAATGCCTCAGACCATTATTTTAATGATTCAATCCCGAACGTTCCTACGATTTAAGCACTTCATGTTTCAGAACCTCTGCTTAAAGCTGTGGGAGGCGACACCTGTCCGTAATCTGCTCGCTGATAACATGCACTCTACGCGGCATCTCTCCCCCCCCCCCTCCCGTAACATCTGCTCCTGATTTATCGCGTTCGGGTTAAGTTTATTTTCGAACGTTGTCTCGGGGAAAAAGTTTGCGGATACGGCGACGTTCATCCGAAAGGTGCAAAAATATAGACAGCCAACGTTGACGAATGGCGTGCGATTTGTTTGACGCTGGAAACTATAGTCGGAACGCCCATCTGGAAACTGCCTCCGACGCGGGGCGCAACGCAAGTTCCGGGGAAGTTGAAACGAGCAACCGAAGAAAAACTAAGTGTTCGCCGCCCGAGGCATGTAAAAAAAACCGCGCGCGCGCGCGCGGACAAAGAAAAATTCGCCCCAAAAAAGTACAACTGAAATTGTGGTCTCGAGAAATTTCATGAACTGTTAACTATCCGGAAGCAGCACTCCGACCGACCGATATGGGAGCATAAAATCGAGCGTAAAGAAATACTAATGGACTTTCAGACATACGTAGATAATTGAAAGTTAGCTGTAACGCGTTGATAACGAAATAGAAACGGACTTTGATCTTTTACTTTGTCTTCAAACAGAATATTTTTGCGGAAACGAAATTTATGATACATAATAGGTATTACAACGTCGCGGTCTCGATGTCGGTTTTAATAAATAGGGTAAATCCGGGCGAGTCGAGTCGAAATTTGTGTTTCGTGTAAGGCATTAACTCGAAAATTATAGGTAGGGTAAAGTATACAGTTATTGGCCACTTAAGGAATATGAATTGTTGTTTGATTTATTTTTTTTACCACTTAATAGTAACCATTTTAATGTTTTTGCCAAGTGATGAAAAAAACTTTAAATTTTACACTGATGTATAAAATGATCTTTAAAATTCAAATCAAGATTATTGTAAAATTTTTGCAATAATATAGTTATTGGCCCGTTCAATACAGTAATTAGCATCCCAGTTGACATTGATTGGCCACTAATAAATTTTATACATAATTTAGTTGTAAAACCTAATTTTGATAGGTAGGTAGGTAGGTATTTTCTATAAACTGATAAAAAATACCAAGATTTGGAGATGTGGATACCTACAATACATACCTAATATTAGTAAAAACTATTTTACTACTATTACTAAATAGTAAAATCTATTTTACTAATAGATATAATTAATAAGTCGACTAGTAAAATAATTATTTAGCACAACTAAATAAGTAAAACAGTTGTCTTAGTTTTATATGGATCTATAATTTTATTTTCAATTATTTCAGGTTTATATTGACAGTCATTTTTAATCATACTAAAATTACACTCTTGAATTACATTTGGTGAGACATCCTGAGGCATCTTTAGTTTTAGGTTCATAGTTTTTGTTGATATCATCCACTTTTTCGTATGTTTTCTTACTATTTTCAAGTATCGTTAGTATTTCGTTTTCTTTCCCAATTAAATTTTTGGTCTTGATTGCATTTTTGGATTTTTTCATTACTTTCTTCTTTCCTTTAATATGTTTTCCTTTCTTAATAGAAAGTTTTCTCTAATCTTTCAGCTTTTCGTATTTGTTTTTGCAATTCAGTTTCTTTTTTTAGTGCTATTTTCTTTTTTTTCCGCTTCTTTTCTAACTGATGAGGTCCAATACAAACAGCAACTTTTCTGATTTTCGTTTCCCTTTTCTTTATGGGTCAGGTTATAAAATCATTGAGCATTGATGTATTTAGAACGTTGTCCTTGCAATCTAATGAAATGCTAGGTATGTTAAAGTTATAATTTTCATTTTCCTCTATTATAATTGGAATGTTTTCAATATTAAATTCAGTTTTATTGTTAATGTACTCAGCAGTTGTGATCACCGATTGAATTTGTTCATCGTTTAAATGACTCGTAATGTCATCAACCTTAGCGTTTGTTTCCAAATGTTCACTTAATAAGTCTCGAGTGATATCGACTTGGGTCTCTTCAGATTGTTTTGCTTTGAAAAATTCTTTATATACGTAGAACATTGTTAAAAAATCTTCAGTGTGTACATCGTTCTCGCTAAAATTGTTGAACATTTCAACTTTTTTTTCTCCAATAATTTTCTTAAATGTTTTAAAAGTAATGACATTCGTATCATAGTTGATGTTTTCAGTGCTACTTGTTTTTTTGTTTTTACCGGTACATTTACTGTAGTCAATGGCTGAAGGATTCCAAGGGTACAGTCCACAAGCACGAAAACCATTCTGTACTGTTTCTGGTTTTATGTTGTCAATCGCCGTTTTTAAGACTGGTGCAAATTTTTCTTTTATTACAACTTCACTAGGGTGCTCTCTCCGAAAATCTAACACACCTTTTTTCCAGCCTTCTTTGAGAGGTTTAAATATTGCCACATCGGCTGGTTGCATAATTCTAGTTGCATTGGGGTAAAGCGCTACTAGAATTATTTGTAATTTTGAACACAGTTCGCTAATTTCATATGTCAAATGAGTGCAATGACCATCGACAAATAATAAAACGGGAAACTTTACATTAATTTCTTTTAAATATGGATAGAAAATATTTCCGACGTACTCGTAGAACAAATGGTTTTTCATCCACCCATTATCACTGCACCCGATTCCCCATTTATCTGGAACAGATTTCAAGATATCGAATGGTAACCTCTTGTAAGCATAGATAACCATAGGCGGGGTTACATCTCCGCGAGCAGAAAATGTAAACATGACTGTTAGATTATTTTTAGGGTGGTGCTGTATCTCATAAACGTTTCTTGCCCCTCTTGGTGCAAGTACTTTATTGTTGTTAGGACACGGCCAAAAGCAAGTCTCATCGCCATTGAATATTCTGCTAGGATCTTCTAGTATGTCTGTGAACTGTTGTTCAGTTAAATAAGTCTTTACAGCAGAAAACCATTTTCTAATATCTGACTCGGCTATAACTGAGCTAGCTGCTGTTATTCCCTCCGATGTTCTTAGCGTAATGTTTGGATGACGTTTTAAAAACGCCGTGTACCATCCTTTCCCAGGAAGATTGTTATTAAATGGATTATCCCTGGGACTTGCGTCGAGAAAATTTTTCACCGAAGCTTGTACATCTTCAATCCTAAGCGGAAACCCTTTCCGCTGAGACACCAAACTCCAATTTTCCAATAGTGTTTCTTCTTCCCAAGTTAATATTGGTCTGGGTCCGTGAGAAATTTTAGTGAATTTATTACTGAATCGAAACTGAAGAGTTGCTCGAGGAATATGATATATTTTAGAAGCTTCTCTTTGACTCATACCATTTTCGATGTCTGTGAGAGCTTTGGTAATAGCTTCTTCTTTATATTTTTTACGATACAAAGAACCTTCAGATACTTTTGGCATTTTTTTTTCTGATTAAGTGTAAACTAGAAAGAGCAAATTACGAGAGTAAGTATAAATATGACTACCTACTTATATAATTATGATAGTAATTGGCCACAAATCAATTACAATCATTGGCCCCCGGCCAACTACTGTTTATACCTTCTTCGGAAAATAAAAACTATTAATTACTTCACCAGTATGTTATTTATATAAAAGTAGCAAAAATCTGTGATAAATAAAATATTTGTATTTTTGTACAGTAATTAGCCGGCTGGCCAATAACTATTTTTAGGTTAATTATTAAACACAGTAATTGGCATATCAAATTGGTGCCTATATTTATAACCTATGTAACTTTTAAGCGTTCAGAACTTGCAAAAATGATTAATAATTTAATACAAACACAAAGTTTGATCATTCGTTACACAGATAACTACTTTACGATATGAAAACTGTTGTAAGATTCTTAGTAAATTCGTAAGATTTACCTCAATTACAGACAAAACAAGATATGTAGCACAATAAATGCAACTAACACAGTCGTGTACCAATTTAGCAACACGAAACTTGGAATATATGTTGAGCAATGTTACCAACATCCAATAGTAAATAAATCGTACCTGACAAAATATCTCATATACTAATAACATTATAAATAATTTAAGTGGCCAATCGCTGTCTCTTGGCCAACAACTGTATACTTTATCCTATTTCTGCTCATTATTTATTAATGTTCGCTATTAACGGACACGCGCTTACGCGCAAAACAACAAAAATTCAATCGAAGAAACATAAAACTTTGTGCCCCGCGTAATTGCGAATCGAGCCCAAAAAAAACGTGGATAACGCTCGAAAAATTTTAAATCGTATAATTTTACCTTGGCGAGTGCGCGATAATAAAATTGTTTGCCGTTCGAGAAGAATGTACGTTCGAATTTAACCGCTGCGCGCGTAAGAATGAAATGCGAAGAAAGCAAATCATTTAACGAGGTTTCGCTACGATGCGGACAAAAACGAAAAAAAAAACTAATTTAGCTCGGATTATTACTGTCCGTCAATTCGCAAAATCGAATCTCGCAAAATACCATCTGCGGGGCGCGCCCGGAAAGTCAAAATCCAACGGAACATCAAATTTTCGAAAATTAAACGTTGTTAACGTTGAAAAACGTTGTTGAAAAAGGATCGGATAAATCCTTAATAATAAGTTAGACGTCTTTGTCGGAAACGGTCTCTTTTATCTCTCTCCCCCTCCTCCTTCCTTACGTTTGATCCACGCCTTCCGGAACACCCTGTATAAGGGAAAATTGATTCGTAGATTTTTTTACGTGTCGGCGTCTTCTCTATTTTTTGCTTAAGATAGATTGAGATTTTTGTTTTTGTGATATGTTGCTCGCCTTGGAATTCTTTGCCGATGTTGAACGATTGCGTCGTATTTTTTGACATCGCCAAAGCTTTCGATAAAGTCTAGATAGGCGGTGTCTCAAATGCAAACCGTTACTTGATAGCAGACCAAGTTCTCATAAACGCGGCACTATCGTCCAGCACAAGAGCTTCCGCGGGAGTTCCTCAAGGTAGCGTTCTAGGTCCTATATTATTTAACATATTCGTACACGACATCCCTATCGCGAGCGTGCGCCGTACGGCTCTATTTGCCGACGGTACCGTCGTAATCCTACAAGCGGCAGTCAACGTGCTAAGTTCCTGGCCCACAAAATGGCGTAACTCGCTAAACTCCAGTAATTAGCAGCATTGGCTTCACGTGTGCGTTGGAACGTCGAACGTTTAAAATACAAATTTTCGCCGTATTTGTTGGTTGATCGCAAAAAAAAAGAAAAATAAGAACGGCACACGTGCATTTCTTGTAGCGCATCGAAATGCCCGTTTTTTTAAAACGTGCGCGTAACGTTTTTACGAACCACTAGTTACCTACATAAACACATACAAATTGCCCTGCTTAAAGCCGGTGTCGCACTATCGGTCATTTTGTCAAACTAGTCCAATCAAACCCGTTTGATGACGTCAAAATTTCTTGTCCTGCCCTGTTTACGATACTAACATTGAGCGAGCGCCGAACTATTGCAAACGTTCGATTTGAAACATTAACCTCAATGTGTACCCATAGAATAGCGAACGTATAAACGTAAGTTCTGTCCCAACGCACCATCAAACCATCGGAATTTTCGAATTCACTCAACTGTTCGAAATCTGACATTCTGATTGGTTGAAAGCATGCACTGTATCGTACTATATGTAATACGCGCCAATTTTAGAATTTCGAATTGACCAATAAACGCGTGGCGATCGCGTCGAACCGATTGATCGAGTCGGTCGATTGGTCGGTCGGATGACCGTTAGTGCGACACGGGCTTTAGTTTGCAATGAATGTTTCGGCTGCGTATTTTTTTTTTAATTTCGCGCACATTCGCAAAAAATCCGGGTCGTTAATTTTGATTTGATGCGCGTTCGCCTTGAAAATAGACAGACAACCGAATAATCAGACGATTGAAGGGTGGGCATCGATAAATTCGATACACTCAGTATATATATATATATATATATGTGTATAGTGAAGACGTATTAAATGGAGCCGAAGGGATGTTTTGCCGATTCGGAATCGCTTTTGAAGCAATAATGGCATTCAATTGAAAACGAGAAGTGAAACTTTCGGCAATAAATAATAGTAGAAAGAGGGCCGGTCGTTATGGAGAGGGAATTTGCAGTCGGCTCTGTACTCCCGTATAGTATCCGAGGTAATGTCGCGAGGGGAATACAGAACAGGCCCGCATTACACAACCCTTGGGATCAAAGACGAAACTTTTCCGTGGGCAGGTAATCTTGTTAGGTCAGCATTTAGTGACCATAAAACCACTCCAAGTTCAAACCCGGATTACGATCCTCTCTCTTCGTCGTCGAATTCCTGGACTCATTCTTGTCCGGCGGCCGCGGAAGACTTTGGTTATGAATAAAATAATCAAGCCTCGCCCCGTAAATGGGCTCCCCGGGGACTATTCCGTGAAGATGCGGGGGCCGATACTGAGTAACGTTGTGTACTATATATTTAATAGCTTCTGATCGACCCTCGAATCGGCCGGCTCGGATTATCGAGAGCGTTCGGTTTTTTTTCCTCCTTCTATTTTTAAACCGCGCGAAACAATTAAAATCGTTCGCTGGGGTTCATCGTTTCATCAAAACGCATTCGACGTTCGCGTTTTTTTTTTTGATTTAAAAAAAAGTCCTCCAGGAATTATCGCGAGGCGAAGAGAATTCAATATTTGTTCGCCGATGAAAGTTCCAAGTTCGAGCGCAAATAAATTTTTGGCCAAGTTAAACAGCGCGACGCACTTAACTTTTCGGTTTTTGTACATCTTTCGGAATTTGAACAAGACGGCCGAGTCCCGAAATTAAATGTGTCCCGGGCGGCGATTCGTGAAAAAAATAATCGCGGTGATCGATCGGAAAAAAATTAAAATTCCGCGTACGGCGCGACCTTTTCTTATTCCTGAACCTCATTTATTATATATCTAACTTGCGGAATTAAGTTTCCAATTTTTAGGTTTCGGTGCCATAATTTATCGGCCTTTAAGTCGATCATTAATTATTTTCGTTCGTGTGTTTCTGATAACTGGCGTGAACGATGCGACGGCTGCTGCTTGCTCCTCTTCTTTAACTAAAAAATTCGAAAAAATCGAGCGACCATGATAGATTGTCCGATCTTGAGTTTGTTATCATCTTTTTTTTTTGTTTTTTTTCGTTAAATTCAATTGGCGAAACCGCCATAATTTCGTACGCGGTAACTTGTTTAAAGTTATGTAACGATTTTGAGAGAAATTTAAATATTCCGTAATTACACCTTAAAAATTGTTTTCCGGTAACCCGGAAAATTGTTTGGCAAAGTATAAAACGTCGGTATTAGGTAAAAACGTTCGTTTCGCAAATGAGAATCGTGAATATTCATGCGAAATTTTATATTAGCAAACATAATTACTTATATCAAGAGGTTCGTTTGGGAAATTACCCGTTTCGTGTTTTGGCGAAATAAATAGTAGCTATTTATTTGAACGCGAAAGATCTTTGTCTTGTCTACGACGATTTACTTAGGTGTACGTTTTAAAATAAAACCTCTCGTTATGTAGGTACACCCACACTACTGTCGTTTCTTATTTTCCGGTGCACGCCTTGAGTATACTTTTTCGACTGAACTCACAAGTTACGCGCCCTTATCGTTACCGGTCGAACTCATCTACCGTAATAGGTTCTCCGAAAACACTTGTTTTAAAACTATTATTATTAATTTCGCATCTCTCGAGAATCCCTTTAGAATCCAAAAATAATTTGTTGTCCTGCTCGTCGCCGAAACGGCACTGTTTCAAATACAAATCAGGTATACAGGGTGTCACGACGAGTTTCGGTCAGATTAGAAGAATATAAGAGTTGCAATTTGAAATTTTGATCTAAAACAATTTTAGATTTCCGCTTCTTCCGATTATACCGGAAATGGGTATCGACTTTCTCGTTTCAAATAAAACTCCTTGTATTCCCTAGACAATTATGCGACTTTTTGTTCTAATAAATGTTGTCGCTAAAATTGGCTCTTTTGGAATTATTTCATGTTTTGTGAAAAAAATTGACTGCTGCAGGCGACTACACTCCTAATTGTACGACATTTATGCGTGTACATATTTAAAATTTTACGTAAGTGTTGTTGCATCGCGAAGCTCGTGGTGTTTGACACCATTTTAAAAATAATAGAAGTTTTTATTTATATCAAACCGCAAATTCGCGATTTGATCGACGAATTATTGCGTAATTCGGCAATTTGGTTTCGCGGATTTTCCCACGACATCGGTGTTAAATTAACGATTTTAATGAATCGATTTCGCGGCTAAATTCCCAAAATTTAATTTAATTAACGCTTTAATTAACTCGATTAATTTAATTCGAGTTTTAATTACGCCTTTTTTTTAAATTTTGATGTCGATTTCGATTCGACATTTAAATCGGATCGATTCGATCGAGTTACGATTCGCTTATTTTTATGAAAATTTAAATATATCGAATTAAAATCAAAATCAAAAACGCGCAATTAAAATCGGAATCGCGCCGAATTAAATTAAACTTTCAATATTTCGGGAATTAAAACGCGAAATTACTTACATTAAACCGCGAATTAATCACCGAATTATGCAATAATGCGTTAATCGATTTAAATCGCGGTTTGATACGAAACGTTGTGCGAGCTTGATGACATACCAGCACTGATATTTTCCGGGATAACTAACCCGTTTGATGTGTGTTTGTTTTTTCGTTTATTGTTTTTGTTGCGGCGCGCTTTCTAAAATCTTCACGCGCGCATTTAAACGTCTCGTTGTTAGTTTGCCGCGGCTGTCGAGTTTTCTTACGAAAACCCGTTATAATTCCAAAACGGTCAATTTTAGAGACGACGTTTATTAGAAGAAAAAGTCGCACAATCGTCTCCGAAATACGAATCGACAATAAAAATTAGGGCGCGCCATTTGAAATAAGGAAGTTAACGCCAATTTCCGGCGTAACCGGAAGAAGTGGAAACGTAAAATTATTTTAGATCGAAAGGGCGCGACCGGCAACAATTGCTTTCAAAATTTCGAATCGCACCTCTTATTCTATACGTTTGTGTTCTTTTAATTTAATCGAATTAAAACTCGTCGTGACGTACCCCGCATAAATTATAATAACGAGAGCCGACGTAAAACTTTATCCGACGAATAATATTTTATTGACTTTTCCCATTGTTTTAAACCATTATTACCAGCGTGATAGTCGAAAATCGGGGGCGACTGATTTTAGTCACGCTAAACTAACGACGATCGATGCCGATGTAAATATAATACAGCGTGCGAATTGTCAACAATGAGAAGTTAAACATCCTGTTGAATCGCGGGCTCAATGTCGCGGGGGCCGCGCGATGCAGTTTTGCGCGCTTTCGTCCTCGTTCGTTCGAAATGTGCGACGTCGACGAGGCGACGTGCGAAAATAAATGCATATTTCAATTTGGAAGCGAAAAGCCATTTCGAATTTCAGTCAATTTCGTGTTCGCCACAAACCCACCTATTCAATGAAATGCCCGGTCCTGAATCGTTGAAAGCAATGCATAACAAACAGATCATATGTGTATAGTTCGTTTAGCGACGTCCGCACGTGTGCGCCCCGCGTCTCGCTCCGTCGAACCTAAACCGACGCTCGGGGGCGAAAACGTGACGTGGCGATCGAACGGGCGACGCCGCTACGCCCCCCAAGAACCGAACCTTCGCCCGATTTCGCTTTAAATTCTACACGAGCACACGTTAAATAAATATAGTTTGGCAATAGTTAATGCGATGACGTTTATTAATCGATTATGACGGTAACAAATGAATTTCGCCCCGACACGACGCGACTTGTACGCAGCACATCTTCTCGTTACGCTACACGTCGGGCTTTATCGGATAATAAATTATCGCAAAAAATTTTAGCAATTCTTTTTTCGATAGCTTATTCCGAACGAATAACTCTTCTTTCGTTTCGCGTCTTCATCCTGTTCATTGGGATTTTAATAAAATATGATCATAATTCCGAAATCCTCCCCAACAGGTTACACTAAACCTCGGGAACATTTATCAGAAACTTCCCTTATAACCCGCGATAAATATTTTATTTCCTATACACTTCGTTTTATTTAGATCTTTTAATCGAAAAACTACGTTAAACCGGATCGGCGTTCTAACGTTTTTTTCTAATTTCGCGCGAATTAGACGGGGGCGGTGCCGGGCGCGCACGTCGTAATAATTGAATTTTTTTTTCCGACGGTCGTTTCGTGTCGCGACGACGTTTTCGGTAACAAACGCGAACGTTCCCCCCGATTGTTTTTTTTTGTTTTTGTTTTATTTTTATTTACGTTTTATCTTTTATTCATTTCGCGGGCGTCTCTTTATTTTCTCAAAATGGAAACGTAAGAAAAGCCGAACCGAATATAAAAATAGATTTGTTTGTGAAACAATATAAGGACGATCAAATTCCGATGTTGTGCGAGGGGGGCATTTATTTTGTAACGTTTCTATATACGTCAACCGTTTGTTGTTGTTTCCTTTCGGCTTTTAATGGAGATTTTGTAGGTAATTTAATATTTATTGGGCCGTCAAGGCTCGTTTTTCAATAGAAACGTTTGAAAATTTAAAAATTGAAACAGTTTATACGCAGTTGTATTTTATTATCTACGGTTTATTTCGCTGTCGAGTGCTTCGCACGTTTCAATTCGTGCCCGAATCTCGTTTTTTTTTTAACTCCGTCGTCTCGCATATTCATACTTTCTAGTTGACCTTAGAACACTCCGGAAGGTCAACGTTTAAGCAGTTTAATCCGTACCCAATATTCGTCTTTATCGACCTACCGAATTTATCTGTTGCAACAGAAGCCCCTCGCGTGCCTTCGCTCTATAAGTTCAAATAATTGGGCCGATTAAATATTAAAACGACCGCAATTTCTCGATTCGAGTCATAAGTTTGACAATTAAACGCTTTTAATGCGTTTAATCACGATACGAACGGATGTTTTGATATAAATTTGTAAAACCTAATTTACTTGACACCCGAGTCTCGTCGTTTGTATGTAATCCGCTGCGCGATTAAAGATCACATTCTGTATTATATTTATTTTCAAACATCGTGGCCTAGTCGGATTTTAGATCTGTAAGTCCGGATAAAGGTGTTCGATTACCTAATATGTAGGTACCTATTAATTTATTTAACTTTACATCGTTTTGACGTATTTCATTTAAACTCTCGAAAAGTTTCTTACTTTCTCGTGTTTCGAGAAAACGTTCATTAAAAAAAAAAGAAAAACCAATTTCTGCGTTTGGCAAGCGTAATTGTTAATTTAATAAATCGCCAATTCGTTCGCCAAAATTTAAAAAAAAATGAAAATCTATTTACAATTAACTAGAATTTTTGAAATGAATGCCTTTATTGGCGGACTGAACATATCCGTCGTCCATTTTATTTAAAGAAAAATCTCGCGCGCGTAAACAAACGTTTCGATTCAAGCTTGTAAACAAACGGATTATCGAATAAACGAAAGTCCAAATAATAATTCTGAATTTATTGTGAAGCAGTTCCGCCCTCTTGTGGGAGAACTGACGAATGTTACAAATTACTGCGTTAAAATATTTGGTCGGGTTTCGGTTTGTTATGTCGTACAGTCGGGCGCGGAATTAACGCACTTTGAATTCGCGCCGTTAGTTTCGCGCCCGACTGTACACGCGGTGTTTGTCGATTGGCTTCTCGAATCGAAATTGTTTAGGTATCTAATGCTCTCCGACGTGCATTTAAAAAGGAGCGGATTGCGGTCCCGTATAAAATGAAACGTCGCGTCGCGTCGGTTGTTGTAAGAAGCTATCCATTTATGAAACGTTACGGAAGAAAATCAAATATAACGACATCGTTGTTATGGTGAAATTGGCGAATAACGTTGCACCGGCTGCACCGGTCTGCAGCGTTTTTAATATATTATATGCACGCTTGTTTTTATTAAGAAGAAGGAGAACCTCGCGTATGTAGACGTGCCTTTCAACTTATTTTTAATTACACCGTAAGACGCGGATTACGGCCGTTACTCGTGGTTAAGAATGGTGGGATTTTTTGATTGAAAAACACGTAGGTACAATAAATATAGCACCTATAGTAGAACCTTGCGTATACGTCGCCTTTGACGTATGCGTAAATATCACCTAACATAAACAAAGATAAATTAATCACCTGTTAAAATATTGTCGCTTATTTCAACGAACCTTGCCGACTTGAGCGGAGCGTCATTAATTTAGGAGCCCGCTGTACTTACCCTATGGCAAAATAAATTTTTCGAAGAAAAATTGCCATTTACCGTTATCGCTTGCATTCGAACTGAAATTATTTGGTATAGATACACGCCACCTAAGGTAAAATACCGTCATTCACGACACGTCATCGATAAAACCTCGTATTTTTACAGTACTAACAAGGAAGGTTACCCAAAGGTCACACACCGATTTTGATGAAAATTTTATCATAGTAACTATTACCCAATAGATGATGTTTGGTGAAAAAATTAGGTGCCATAAAGACTTCGTTTACGTTTTATTCAATAAAGTTGGTAAAATGGCGATTTTCAAATTCATGGGGCTGTTATCATAACGGTTTTAGATATAGATTTGAAATTTGTAATATTTCGATTTGAGGTTATTTTGTACATTATCGAATTAAAAAATTTTTTTTTTCACTAATAGTTTGAGCACGGCCGCCATCTTGAATTTTTTTAAATGCAAACGTAAGATGTGTTATATATCGTTGGAAAGCTTATTTTTTTCTCTGTTTAACCATCTAAAAATTGTATGTTAGGAAAAATTGAGATAAAATAGAAAAACGGTTTTTATATATTTATTCGTTCGGCTATTATAATATTGTCATGTAAACGTCAATATTATTGTCATATTAAAAATTGTCATTTCTTGCATTGTTTATAATCTATTATAATCAAAAATTATAATCTATTTAAACGCCCGCAGTTCATCATTTCTTGCTTTGTTCTTCTAAAAATACGAGTTTTCTAGTCGTTTCCGATTTGTTCTGAACGTTCCATCTCAAAACGTTTAGGTCAAAATTTTTCAAAAAAAAAATGCGTGTGGTTTAGCCATGGTTTCCTTTAATGATATTTTATAAATGTAATGATTTCTATGTTTTAAAGTAAATTTAAAATAGAAGAATGAAAGTGAGTAAGTGCAATTATACCTATTATTATAATAGCCGAACGAAAAGGTATATGAAAAACGTTTTTCTATTTTATCTCAATTTTTTCTAATATAACCCCCATTAAATTTTTAGATAATTAAATAGAGAAAAAAATAGGCTTTCTAATGATATATAACATACCTCATGTTTCCATTGAAAAAAATCAAGATGGCGGCTGTGCTCAAAAACTATTAGTGAAAAAAAATTTTTTTTAATTCGAAAATGTGCAAAATAACCTCAAATTGAAATGTTAGGAATTTCAAACCTATTTCTAAAACCGTTCCGATAACAGATCTATGAATTTGAAAGTCGCCTTTTTACCAACTTTATTGAATAAAACGTAAATGAAGTCTTTGTGGCAGCTAATTTTTTCACCAAACATTATCTATTGTGTGGTAGTTACTGTGATAAAATTTTCATCGAAATCGGCGTGTACCCTTTAGGTAACTTTCCTTATTAGTACTTTTTACAGTACAGTTTCTCTTTGCCATGACGTAACGTGTGTAACTTTTTATTGACGACGTGCATTGGAACTTATCGTGAATAACGTGTATGTGCAATAGAGCTTCAAATCGTGCTTTGTGAACGTTTCGCCGATATCTATGCATTTTTAATATAAATTTTTCAATCGAAATGTGTTGCAGTAATCGTTGCCGGAATCGACATATAAATTAATTTTTCCCCCCTCTCGATACTTTCCAAAGCTTTTCACATTACTCCCTTCGAAGTTTGCGTCGAGGACGGGGGTTTTTTTGCTCATTTATTATTAGGACCTGAGCACTAACGGAACGTTGTTCTTGACACTCTCGTCGGACGGAATTTATCATCTATTGAAATTAAGTGGGACCATCGAGCTAATATTGGAAAAGTCTTATTGCGATAATCCCCCCCCCCCCGCCCCGACGTTATTGCGCCGCGCCCCGAATTACTTGCGGAAATATAAACAACGTCGGGCGTGCGACGACGCTCACGACAATCGCGAAAATAATTCGCGCACGACGAATTTTTCAATTACGCGAAATGATTAATCGCGTAAATAGCGCGTAACTACGCGAATGTTTTAAAATCCGTTTAAAGTTTAATCTCGATTAAATTTTCAGCGCGTTGTTGCTCTAAAAGGCTAATTACACGGCGAAACGGCATCTGTATATAATTCGTTCGGTTATTTTTCGGAGTTTCGTTTCAAATATTTCATGTAAAAAAAGCGAGGGTAGTTTTAAAAAAAAAATAAATAAATTACCTACCATACTAGGCAGAAAATTTTCGATGTGCCTTTCGTCGCTTCTGTATTATAACGGAGTGACGCGTTACGATTTATTAGGTAAAAAAAAATGGGAGATTTACGTTCTTACGAAACGAAATATTATGTGTCGTCATATGTACAAGTAATAGGGCCGAAACTATTTCGATTAGTTAAAATTTGGGTAGAGTCGCATGTGTTCTAACGCTATGTATAATAATAATTATTGTTATACGATATTGTCCGTTACGTTATCTCGGTAAGTAAAACCCGCATCTACACGTGTCATGTCAACTTAAAATTCGTGCCTGATAAGTTTGTCAGGTGGCTTTGTCCATTCATTATATGCTAATTCGGAGTATGTATACAGACACGGGTCCATGACGTTGTTTACGAGTACAAACAAAGTTCGGGACGTGCCACCAATTGCTTTAAACCTCTAAAGTACACTAACAAAAATTGTTTTATTTCGAAAAACTCCCAACGGTTACGAGTCAGGTTCGTCTTCGTTGATCGTACGCATGTTCTTATGTAAATTTAATCGTTAGACGTTTGAAGCATTTGTTTCGAATGAAAATCAAGCTATAAATACTTGGGAAGACTTTGTGCTGCTTGTGGCACAAAATAAATTACACTTTCGCGCGCCCCGCGTTACAAAACCGTTTCGATTTCGACGCGGAATGAAAAAGACATCGATTCGCGGTGTCTATATTTTACGCGCGCGTTCCCATAAATCGTCGGAATTTCCTTTAAAAAAAAAAACAAACCAAAAAAAAATAAACGAACAAACGCCCTTTTTCATAAACATACATTTAGACATATTTAATCTGATATTAATCGCCCGAAATATCCATCATATCTGCCCCGCATTTTAACTTGAACGCGCGCCGCATTCCGCGGGGCCCGCGAAGATTAAAATACGAGTCGAGAATTTATGCGCCGCCACCAATTTTAGTTAACAAATAAAGGCGAGCGGGAAACAAATGCGCCGCGGAATTTTTATATACTCGCCGGCGGCCCGTGCGGCGTTTCTTTCCCCGCGATTTAATAAAATGTCGGCCTTTTATTATTTGTCTCTGGTTTTGTTTCGGCGCTCGCGCTAAAAATATTGTTTTTAAAAATCGGGATGTTATTCAAACTCTTGGGCAATTAAATTTTGTTAAACAAAAGGGACGAGATAATGCGCGGGACGGGGGGAGGGGGGGGGGGAGATGCCGTCCAAGGAGGAAAGGATGCGAAATGATTTTATAAAATCCGGGAGCTAATTGCGCCCTTTTTTCTTCTTCCCTTATCTTTCTTTTTTTTTTCGTTCGTCAGTTTTATGTTTACGGCTCGAGATTATTTTTTAAATACGTTCCGTTTCGTTTTAAAGTGCGTTCGGGACGCGTTTCGTCTTGTTGCGAAAAAAAAAATACGCCAACCAATTTCAATTTCCCCTTTGACTGCCGCGATTTCGAACTTTACGGGCGAAAAGAAACTATTCTCGCCCGCGTTTATTTAAACTTTTATGGCGGACCCGGGGACCGTTTCGAAGTTTTTTTTCTATTTTTGCGTAGTTTCGAACGTCGTTTGTTCCTATTGTTGTTTGGGGCGGGCGAATTAAAAATATATACAGTGTGACTGGCATAAAGTTGGACACAAACGGAATACTTTTTTATTAGAAATTTATCAGAAAATTTTGTTCTTCATAAAAACCTCTGCGTATAGCTCCAAATTCAAAATGTAACCTTTCGTATACGAGGGACATTCAAAAATCTGCTCAAGAGTAAAGTATCCTTATTTTTGAAAATGTATAAAAATGTTATTCGAAAAAGTTTTTTTTAGAATCGCAAGAAGATGCCTTTTGGCCTATTTTTTGTTTTCGTTTCCCTGGACGTTTTACGTAAAACGAATTGATTTATTATTGGATAACATAAAAGGGGGTACTAATCGAATTTAACTTTCGATCGGCCGACGACTAGAAAATTATTATAATTGGAATTAACGATAAAAACAAGGGAATTTTTGTGTCGTCGTCTTCAACAAAATTGATTGAATAATAAAAACAAAAATAAAGGAATTAAATTCAAATGATACAAATATAAAGAAACAAAGCTTGACGTACATAGAAAAAAATAAGCCAAAAAGTAAAAAAGAAAATTATTTTTTAAAAAACAACGACTAGGATTTTGTATTTGATATCTTCTCGCAATTCTTTTTTTTTTCTTAGTGTTGACAATTAAAACTAGTCTAGTAGACTAACCATTAATTTTGCTCTAATACAATCTTAAACTAACAAGGAAGGTGGAAAATTCAGAAAAATTTGAAACTTTGCAGGATTGTAGTGCTAGTCAACCCTAATCAAGAGCCGTATTCCGTTCGTGCCCTTATTCGGTTTAAGAGGGTAAAATCCACCCTTGAAAATTTGAACTTTTTTCGATTTTGCTTAGTATCTCTGGAACAGCAAGAGCTATCGCCAACAAACTATATATTTTTGTAAATGGCTATTCAAGACCTACATTATGATACAAAAATTAGGGATAAAAATTCTAAGGGGTGTCATCCCTGCCCCCAACTCTCAATTATTTTCAGAATTTTCTTGTAGGCTGCAATGAATCGATAGATTATTAAAAGAGTTACATATTTATTTATTTGTATTTGTGCAATTGCACCCTTTGGTAATAATATCCGAAGCCGCGTATCTCTTAAACAATAAGAAATATCACCAACAGATTATATATTTTTGTAAATAACTCTCATCGTGATACAAAAATTAGAGATAAAACGCCTAAGGGTTTCATTCCTACCCCTAACCCCCAATTATTTTTAATATTTTTGTGTACGCTGCAATGCATTTTTATAACTTATAGGCATAATTATTCATTAAAATGTATCACCTTAAATTAGTTGATTTGTATTTGATCAAAACCACCCTTTGTTAATATATAATATCCAAAGTAACATTTTACCGAAACTTATCTCTTGAACAATAAGAAATTTGTGTTTTTCAAGTTTGTGTACTTGTGTAACTAGTTTGTCATGAACTACATAGTATCAATACAGCAAGGTCAAACAAAAATTCAGGTAATTTCACCAGCAAGGAAGTGGAAAGATGTACTAATTATTATTATAGTACTGAAATCTGTATAGTGTAGATATGCTATTTTATATTCCTGTAATTTAGTTTAGCACTGTTAATATATAGATAATATGTACATATAAATAAAAATACTAGAGAATAATTACCTACCTACTGACGTATAAAATATATACATATGTAAATAAACAAAATATACAACAAAATATCCTTATTATAATAAGTCCTAAAGTGTGCGAATAATTAGTAGGAATAGTGAATTTTTCCTAAACTGACAAAGAGAAGTGAGATGGTGAATGTAACAGTTAGTTATTTGCTGTATTTATTTATTTATTTATTATTGTAACAGCGGTTAATATACACACTACGACACCGTGAGTGTGCGATATTTCTTATTCTTCTTATTCTCTTTACTTTGGATATTAGATATTAACAAAGGGTGGTTTTGATCAAATACAAATCAACTAATTTAAGGTGATACATTTTAATGAATAATTATGCCTATAAGTTATAAAAATGCATTGCAGCGTACACAAAAATATTAAAAATAATTGGGGGTTAGGGGTAGGAATGAAACCCCTTAGGCGTTTTATCTCTAATTTTTGTATCACGATGTAGGTCTGGGAAAGTTATTTACAAAAATATATAATTTATCGGTGATATTTCTTATTGTTTAAGAGATACGCGGCTTCGGATATTATTACCAAAGAATGCAATTGCACAAATACAAATAAATAAATGTAAGGTGATACACTTTAATAAATAATTCTTTTAATAATCTATCGATTCATTGCAGCCTACAAAAAAAATACTGAAAATAATTGAGAGTTGGGGGCAGGGATGGCACCCCTTAAAATTTTCATCCCTAATTTTTGTATCATAATGTAGGTCTTGAATAGCCATTTACAAAAATATATAGTTTATTGGCAATAACTTACTGTTCCAGAGATAATAAGCAAAATGGAAAAAGTTCAAATTTTCAAGGGTGGATTTCACCCTCTTAAACCGAATAAGGGCACGAACGGAATACGGCTCTTGATTAGGGTTGACTAGTACTACAATCCTGCAAAGTTTCAAATTTTTCTGAATTTTCCACCTACCTAACCGTCCTTGTAAGTACTTATCCGCTAAAATTCATCCATTGTTGATATCCTTGAGGTTATTCTAGTACAATATACACTTTACCCGCGCACTATGCTCTACTTTTACACACCACACATTACACTAGGTCACGTGGTTTGATCCTCTTTAATCTTCGGACGTGGTGCTGATTGTCCAGCAGCTGAAGAGTCTCTGCATTAACATGAAGGTGGAGCCTGGCTTCGTGCTTGCCGGCAAACCTTTTGATTTCGTCTTTGATAGTTGGGATACCAAGGTCTCTATGAAGATCTGTGTTACGAACACACCACGGCGCGTCTACTATACTACGCAACACTTTATTCTGAAATATTTGAATAGATCTAATGTTATTATCACTGGCGCAGTCCCACAGCTGGATACCATATAACCACACCCTGGTTTCGGGATTTGATTGTAAATCATTATTTTGTTGTGTATTGACAGCTTTGAATTTCTGCCAAGGAGCCAATAGTGTTGTTTATACTTCAGATTAAGCTCAGCTCTTTTTTTCTTCACGTGCGTTTTCCACTCCCAATTTTGTATCAAGTGTCATTCCGAGATACTTAGCATTCATTTCATATGGTACAATAGTACCGTTAATATTTAGTGGAGGTGGCTCTGTTAGTATTTTGTTAAGTAAAATTTATATGAACGGCTTTCAGTTCATCGAGCTGGGTCCTCCATTTTCTGGTCCAGTCTACTATGGTATTGCTTGCTATTTGTAGTTTTCTTGTGGAGCTTTCTTGAGCCTGATCGACCACTAGAAGAGCAGTATTATCGGCGAATGTCACTATTGTTATATTATCCAATGTTGGTAGATCGTTGGTGTATAATAAATAAAAAACGGATCCAAGTACACTTCCTTGGGGTGCTCCTACCCGTATTTCTTTCAAGTCTGAATATTCGTCTTCCTGCTTGATTCTAAAAAGTCTATCAGTTATATATGATTTTAAAATTCTACATATTCCTTCGGAAGTATATTGTTTAATTTGTGTATCAGCCCTTCACGCCAAACCTTATCAAAGGCTTGCGCCACATCAAGGAAGACTTGTTTTTCTCTAACGCCTGTTCAATAATGTCAGAAATGCGATGTACTTGATCAATTGTTGAATGCTTTTGTCTAAAGCCAAATCGAAAGACTGGAATTAGATTATTGCTTTCTAAGAGTGGTCTTGGTCTTTTGAGTAATAACTTTTCGAATAATTCAGAAACAATAGGCACGAGGGAAATGAACCTATAAGATTTTACTTCGTTAGGCTGTTTTCCTGGCTTGGGTAGCATCATTACTTCTACGACTTTCCAGCAGGTAGGAACATGTTTTAGTCTGAAAGCCGCATTGAAAAAATAAGTGAGTAGGACTATGCCCTTTCTAGGCAATTGTTTTAGCATTTCACCAGTAATCAGATCATATCCTGGCGCCTTTTTCGAATTAATGTTTGTTTTGATTTCCTCGGCTACTTCTTTTGGAGTGGCTAGAGTGATGTTTTCTGAGACTCGGTTATCAATTTCCGGTAGTATATTTTCTACTTGTTCTTGATTGGGTGTAAAGATGTCAGCTAGAGATTATTCAGCAAACAGATCCGCTTTCTGTTTATTTTCTCGCGATTCTAAGAAACTTTTTCAAATAATTGCGTATTTTCAAAAATAAGGGTACTTTACTCTTGAGTCGATTTAATATTTTTGAACGTTCCTCGTATAATACGAAGGTTTATAGTCAAATTTACGAGATTTTTACGAGGAATAAAATTTTTCTGAGAATTTTCCATTCGTGCCCAAAGTGTACGAGGGCACTATAAATAAATTTGGAAAATGCGGTAGATAATTCGGAATTATTTTTCGAACGCAAATCGTGGGGATATCGGAAGCGAAAGATCCCTCCGCGGCGTCGTGATATTTAATAACTATATTTCCCCTCTAATGCGAGTCGCTTTGTGGGGGGACCGAGATATTACTCGGGTTCGCTCGTATACGAAACTTTCAAAAGCCGCTTAGTTTTATAACTATTCCTGTATTAAGGCCATAAATCCCGAACGGTTTTTTTTTATCTTTTAATCGTGGATATTTGCGGCACTAATTCATCGGGAAAATCAAAAACAAATTATGCATGTACGAACGAATGGATTCGAAATGTTGTTTACATAACAATCGCTGTCTCTGTGTTGAAATATCGCGGAAAAATAAATTCATAAAGTGACGAGTCATTTTTCGGACATTTTTTATCCGCATCGGCGAAGTTTGTGCAATTGATTCATCATCGCCAACCCCTCGGCGTTCGATCCGCCGCACAAAGTGCGGCCCCCCTTCGATTGCGTTAGTCGCGGCACGTCCGCGCGACGGTTTTGTTTTGAGAAACGGACGTCAAATAACCTGCACTTTTAGTTGGCGCGGAAGAGAAAGAAAAAAAACAAGCGAGAAAGCGGCTCGCATTTGTTTCGCAACGAATGCGACTTTTCAAATTTCCCGCTACGCGTCGCACCTATAGACCGGCACTAATAATATCCCATATAAAAGACATAACTGGAGTATCAGCAAAATCCCTCGGGATTAATGAGAGCAGTGGTGGGCGCCAGGACGACGCCTAAGGACAACGATGATTTGTTACTTGCAACTAGAGCAGAAACGACGTCTAATATATGGGTAACGGTGTTTTCCTTATTAATTAAACGCTGCGTATGATTTATATAAATTAGGCTCGTAACATTATACGGAGATGAATCCGAATTATACCTATTATTATTATCTTTATTTCCCACAGATTTTTCCCGTCTGGCACGCTTCCGTCGTAACTGTCGGGCTTAACGTCTTCATCTAAAGTGGCCGCCCTCGATAATCTTGCTAAAATTCCACAGAAACACTCTAAAAATATCCGCGAACGTCGCGATTCGGCCCGATAATTATTATTCTACTAAAATCGTAAATTAATTTTCGAGTGAGTCATTAAACGTCGCGACGTCGCCGTCGCCGTCGCACATAGAACACTTCATTATACTGACGGGGCTCGAGCATGAATTAGTAAGAGCACACTTAATCCTATTGTTTTTTGACGAAACGTCCCGAGGCGGCGTCTCGACCACTCCTCTCGAGCGACCACCCTCCGTCGCCACCCGTCCCCGAGGCGAACCCCGATTAATAATTTATACTCGTCGTCCCCGTATATTATTAAACCGTACGGGCGCGCACTAAACGAAGTGTGAATTTTCCGATTTATTTGTCCGAATCCCCGAACACTTTATTTGTCGACGACGACGACGACGCGCGTCTCTTACGCGGTCTGGCGAGTTTTTCTTCCATTTCGCACGAGGAAAAATTAATTATTATTTTTTTCCGAGGGTTGTTAACGTTATTTGCGCGCGGACCGCGGGATAATCCGGAACGTATTGGAAACGACACCGCGAGGGCCGCGGACAATAAAACGCGGAATAAGGGGCCCCGATCGAAAAAAAAGAAAAGAAAGTAGATTTACAACGCAACGCTTTTATTCTACATTTGTTCGAGGGGGTGTTTCGGATGGTTTTTAAATTAGAAAGAAATACGGGATTGCGCCTTAAGCTACGGAAGCGCCGCTTTTATTCTCTTAATAGATCTTACTGTGTAACTGAAGGGGTATAAATATTTTGTTTGGCTCCTGCCCAACTAACCTCTAAAACGCGTTTCGCGTCCCCCCGAGCGGTTCGCGTTCTCCTTTTTCCACGCGGAAACGATCGGTTTGAGTTGCAAAAAAATAATCGCGCGTACATTCGAAATAAACGTCGGAGAGTTTGCGTCCTTTGCACAAGTTAAGAGCGCTAAGCAGTGGTGTCCATATTGGAAAAACGCGAATAAAATTTGTGACCTTATGGAATTAATTATTTAAATTCTGCTTTTGCCAAAATGTTAGAAATTAAGTTAAAAATCTCGGAAGGTCCAAATAAGTAAAAAAAATAGAAGAAAAAATTGCTAACTTCTTTTATAAAAGCCGTGTAAAAAATCTACTAACCTTCCGAGATCGTATACGGTGAACTAAACACTTTTTCTAAATAACATTTTTTGATAAAACTTTTAGATTTCCTGCAATTTTAAACCGCAGTAAAATTTATTCCAACTTTATAAATACCGGCTACTATACGTAAAATAAGCAATCTGACAACAAAGCTACGATATCTGCATTTACAGCGGGAGATTATGTTTCGCCGATTCAGAATAATTTGTTGATGTATTTATTAACTTGTGCGAGCACTAGTTTTTTTTAAGTATTTCCACCTCGCCTGTGATCTTTGGCGCCTTTACTATTCTGGTTCCCGCGACCTAGGTATTCTTTTCAGTACGGATATAAGTAGCGTGCTTAAATAAGCGTTTTGTTTTAAATAAATTTACGAGACGCTCCTATTTCATAATAAAACTACAGCGGCTTTAAAATTTAATGTCTGTTATTATTATTCTTCTTTTTATAAAATTGTGGTAATAAGCCAATAACAATAACAAGTAATTAACACCATATATTTCAACTCTGTTTAGAGTTATCTTCAAGTGGTAAAATTTTATAATTTCCGCAGTAATAATCAAAAATTTGGAGCAAGAAGGAAACTCCCGGTAGGTACTAATTGTATCCTTATTATATTATTATTATGGCTATTTATTAGGGTCATTGGCCCTAATTGTAAAATTGTAAGTGTATTAAATTACTACAAGTCAATCACCATTTTTCTACTACAGCATGTTAAAAGTGTCTTACAAATTAAGTTCGTTAACAAATTCGGTATTATCTATGTTAAAAATCAAATTTAAGTAACCATTACATTATTTTGTACATTAATTTTAACGATGTTCGAAAAATAATAATACCCTCACCTTAAGATCATATTATCAAACTAATGTTTTGATAAATTCATTACAACTACAACCCGACGTAACCGATTTTGGGTGGAAAATAGATTTGTAAGGAAATCTGGTACCTATACGGTTCCATCATTCCCAAATAATCAAAGAGTGTTAGCATCGTGTGGTTGTAAAAAAGGTATTCTTCTAACATGCATTATTTGCTGATTCATACATTTCGTTTCATCATGTTTTTTAGACTACCGTAGCAAAGCGTGCACATGTAGGAAAAATCGAATGAGTTGCATTGATTCCTGTAGATGTAATGGGACAAAAATGTACCAATGCAGTGACAATTGCAAATGTGTCAATGTATAATGAATAAGATGAATGTTAAATTATTAAGGGTGTGTAATATCAAAGCTGTTAATTTAAACTGCGAAAAGTACAATTTTTAACGAAGGTAATACCAAATTTGTTAACAAACTTAATTTGTAAGGCACTTTTAACATACTGTAGTAGAACAATTGTGATTGACTTGTAGTTATTTAATACACTTACAATTAATTAGAGCCAATAGTCATAATAATAACAGACGTTAAATTTTAGAGTCGCTGTAGTTTTATTATGAAATAGGAGCTTCTCGTAAATTTATTTAAAACAAAACGCTTCTTATATTATGTACTTAATTATTAAAATAACGGATAAGGTGTATCTACAATAATTATATTATTATATTGGCATATGTATTTTAGAATTACGTATAGAAAGAGAGAAAGCTACGGCAAAAAATGAGATGGGAGCGCTGAAAGAAGCGACGAAACCCACAATCTCGGCGTGATTCAGAAAATGCAATTTTCACATGTTTTCACTTTTAATTATCCATCTTAATTATAAAGCCCTGCAAAAATATAATTCTTGTGCCGTCGAATGCTATATAGATAAACCAAACTTTTTTAAAGAATAAAATTTTTCGATATGTCCTACTGTTTTGCAGTTATGACAGTATAAACGGAAAAAAAACGCGAAATTGAAGTGAACGTTTTACCAGTTCGAACCGAAATATCGGCCCCGAAAGTTATTTTTCTCCATAAGAACCCATGTATTTCGGGTTTTTTCGAAATTTTTTTAAACGATTAATTCCACAAAACCAATTACGAATTTTACGGCAAAAGAAAGTTCACCTTTAGTACGCCGAATAACTCTTTCGGTGAAGATGTTGCTCTTTATACTGGACGATTTTTGACGTCTTTTGGCTTTTTAAATAAAAAAATACGTTCTTTCGGTCTGTGGAGGTTTCATCTTGTAACCTCGACAGCTCTACGACAGTCATTTCTCAGAGCTTCGAGTACTCTACTATAAGTATTTAAATCGAAATACCTAGAACTTTTAAGTAGTACCGGATGTTTACGATAACAATGTATCACCTTATAGTAGCTATGCCTAACAGTGTTGTCATTAAAGCCAATCGCGAAATAAAATTTTCAAGCCCAACTAATAACGTACAAGGTCAAATTCGCTCTCATCAGCTGATACATATTGCTCTTAAACGAGAAAAATGGGGGGGGGCGGCGGCTTCGTTGCTGCTAATCCAAAAACCGGGGTTCGATCCGGCTACAATGGACCAATTCGCGCAAGTGCAAAAGTTTTCAGCGGCTTCCCCCCCCCCCTCCCGCGTAAAGGTATGAATAGACGGAAGCGTTATCAGTTTCACGCTCCGAAAGAGCGGAGTGCATCCCGTGTTTATTCGGCCAACTTCTCGTTTTCGACGAATAAATCCAAGTTCGGCTGCCGGCGACAGCTACCACCATCAAGTTAGCGAACCGCACCTCTTTACGACCAACCCGGACCGTTAATAACTTTTTTTTACACCTTTCTTTGAAATGCGCCTAAGTTTTATTTCCCAATAAGCTTCGGAATCGAAGGAATTTTTTTGGTCTCGCGCGTTCCCTTTGCAATATCGTCCGTACTTTGGGAAAATGCATTTCGTCGAAACGACGACGCTTTATTTGAGAAACAACTGTTATTCTTCTACGTTGTAAATATTAAACTCCCGAAAGTTCCAGAAATATTTCAATCTCTCGGGACTAACGCCGCCCCTTAGACTTCCCGTTTTAAAAATTGCACGAATTTCCATCCCGATATATCTATTTTAAGTATTAAACTTAAAAAAAAAAAATGGGTCGCGCTCGGGAACAATTTAGATGCGGGAATGGTTTACATTTTTTTTTCTATTAGTATTCGCGCAACATTAAATTCGCGAGGATCCGGGGATCGTTTTTTTTGTGTTTCGTAATTACCCGGTTATCTTTTTCCTACCTATCTACGAAAATTTTAAGCGCAAAGACCGGCAATCTGGTTTACTTTACATATTTAAATAGAAATTAGGTTACTTGACTAAATTACAACCGCAGTTGCTGTCGTTTCACTTGTAAAGCACTTCTAAACGAAGCTAACAACTGCTGCTAACATAAGACCTACAACTGTAATCACAGTAACAGCTGCACGATCGTTTAAGAAATACGGAGGCAAAGCAACACCACAATAATACTACATTCGTAATAAATACTTAGAAAGAACGTCAGAATAATGCCGCGACAATTGTACAGCTTTTAATAATTCAAAGGAGACGAAAATACGTGACTGTACGGCCATAAACGCTCCGATGGCTGCACCGTCTGTCGTATAAAAATCGAACGCAAAGAGGACAAACTATTCTTTAATTTGAAAACGATCGACTCTTATGTTTCTTCTTTATGATTTTGCTGTCGGAAGGCTTTCACTGCAAATCGAATAGTTCTATGTGAATAGGTACTACGTGAGCTACTAACGCCACATCCGTTATCTTAGTTTCCTTTCTTATTCCGCTGTACTCGACACTTCCGATCTGAATAGCAACAAAAAGAAGAAGAAATAAGAGCCAACCGGCCGGCTCACCGTTACTTCCGTGGATCGAGAACGAAATTTAAAAGACGCGCGTACGTACAGTCGCGTTCGTATGTTTTGTCCCGCGAGATGCGATCGCAGGCCGACGAGCGACGAGAGGTGATCAAAAGGGACGAGGGGCGGCGGTTGTTTTTGAATTGTAAAAAGGAACACGTCAGGGACGCGAGCAACACGGGACAAAACATATGCACTTGACTGTACACAATAGATAATTGTTGACTTCGATGCGTTAAAATCAAAAAGTTCGTTTACCAAGTTGTGTTTGGCGCAAATTTTGAAATATAAGTGGTGCAATCGTACGGGGCGATTAAAAAACTTTACAGTAGGTATAGGAAAATATCGGTCAACAATTAAGGGACTCTCGACTGCTTTATTTTTAACAATTTCGATACGTGACACAATTTTCTCTAAACACCACGTTCCCTTTATTGCTTATCAAAGCGTACGTTTTACGCATAAATTTAATTTTAAAAGTTGCAATTTCTTTACGAGAAGGCGTTATAGTAAAATGAGTTTTGGCAACCGCGTTATAAAACATCGAAAAAAAAAACAATAAAATTAACCTACTAATTAAGTTAACGACAAAATTATGGGCTGTCTATTTGCCGTTTCGATTTTTTTGCTTAATCGGTTTCCATAGAAACATTAATAATAATAATGGATTTGAAACACGACCACTTTATCAGACACGTTGCCAAATTTATCATTCCATTTTTTGCTAATTACTATGGCCTATCCAAACCTATATGCAATTACGTCATCAATAAATACGTCCGAGATACGAGGTGACAGCACAGTGTGAAACGTCATCATCTAGTAACCTTTCATTGATGACGTGAATTGCATATAGGTTTGGACGAAGTGTATACAAATACATTTCATCGACGGCCCATTTCGTGACGATGAATTGTCCCGACGACGAAACGGCCGCGACGAACTGGCGGCACCGGATTTTCCTATACATCATACTAGACATGTTTTGTTTTAATTTCAACATGTCGTCCCCTGTAAACGCCAATATCACTACGCACTGCCGAGAAATACTTGCTACAGATTTTTTTTTATTTCAACCTCGGTTTGATTCACAGCCTTTAGAACAATTGCAAAAAAATATATTCAACAAAATATTTGGAGCGGATGGAGTGCAAATCAAGAAAAACATGGAAAAGTCGGGGAATAATTTTTATTTCGACAATTTATATGGTCCAATGAAGAAAAATCGAGGGCCAACATTTGAGTATTTGTTTGTGCTCATCTCAAGATTTGCAGCACTTATAAATACCAACATAGATATGCATGTATTGACAATAATATTTAAATTTTTAGATTAGAGATTTTTGGGAGTAGGTAGTTAGCAGGCCATATCGGTCCTCGGGCTGGTATTAAGTCATTTACATTACTGACGTGAGTCGTGAGTAATTTTCCAAAAAGACTGGTTGTCACCACAGCCTATGATAAGTGCATGGGATTCGGGAAGATTAAAGTAATAGACGTTGTGCTTTTTGCAAGACTCGGCAACATGGTAATAACTGCTATTTAAAAGTCATGAAAAAGGGCAAAAGCACGTTAAGCTCGCAACCCCCTATTACCCAATTCTGGGACCTGTCTCGGAATTAATTAGTAAATGAGAGAAATCCACAACGTTGTGCCCAAAGTATTTTATCTTCAAAAATATTAGTGTATGCAAAAAGGGGTTGATTAGCAACTATCACATTATCATAATCGGCAACGTCGTAACGAAGGCGTGGCAAAAAAGGCACCCGCCACGGGCGCAACTAAGTTTTGAGTTATATTTGCGACTATTGTTGGGCTAGTGAAGGCGCAAGTTAGGCAAAATTCGAATGGCCTATAGATGACGAGATTTGTCAATTTTGGACAAAATCCTCGCCGAAAGCTTTTCCTCCATCCTTGGTTGTGCAGAGCTCTCGTCGAATCCATCTGAAGACAAATATTGTCTTTTGCTTCGTTTAGAGCTTGTATTCCTATTGGAGTACAAATAAAATTATCTTAAATGACGTAGACGCGGAAAACACAAGACGAAGACTATAAAAACAAATGAAATCGATTGAAAAAAGTTCAAACACATTTTCAGCTTGCACTGCTCACAGTCAAATATACGAAAACGTTGCTTTTTAGCATCGTTAGTCGTTTAATGTATAAAAGACCAAATTTTGAGTGTCAATGATCTATTTGAGATCCTCGACTATTTTTAATCGTTACAAATCAACGATATGCCCTCGTCGTTCAATTGCAGTTTGATTTTTTTCCGAGGTCACCAGAATTCCTACTATTTTCGAATATTTACCAATGTTTTTTTTAATCCTCGGGGAAATAAGGAAATTATTGAAAACACTTGAAAACCGGTTTCGTCACATAAATTACCTATAGTTGATAAGTGAGGAGGGGGTGGGGGAGCACGTGCGTAAGTCAGGTGGTTAGTAAAGTGAGGTTAATTTTCTCACGTTCTAAACCACCCGACTTACGTTTCTGCGCCATCTAACTAACACATTTTCAGTTCGGATATCAATTTGGGGTGCCGCAGGGTAATGTTTTTGGTTCGGTACCATTTCAGATTTTCGTATAACTTTGTAATTTTGACGCGTGCGGTTTGTTACGATGCTTTCAAACGTACATTTAAAATTTTATATTAACCACAGATTGTGTAACGTTGAGATAATTGCAGCGCATTCGAACCCTTCAGTAATTAACCTAGGCCGGATAATAACGAAACCACGGATTGCCCGAAGCGAAGAAAGCATCTTAACATATTTAATTTAAATTACTAGGCACATTCGTTTACCCCCATGAACCTCCGATTGAGAAATCTTCGCTGGTTCGTTAACGTCTCCCCCCCCCTCCCCCTTGTTCTTGGCAATCGAATAGTTCAAACATTCGACCGATCGAACAGACACGGACATTTAAAATTATAAATTTTGAGTCAAAAAAAAATCTAAGTCCAATTTAACGAACGCTTAGCGAATAAAACTGCTCCCCGATGGAATGTTAGTTCCCTAGCAACAACCATAATTTAGCCACAACTCTACAACCGTGAAATGCACGAGACGCTCGAATAATTAACAATTAAATAAGCATTGCGCTCAACTAGTAGTAGTAGTAGTATAATGTGGCTCGGCTTTGTCCTTCCAATTCCCAAAATAATCGTGCGGAATTGGCGTGCGGCAAAAATTGATTGTCGAAATTCTCTAATTTGCCGACTTTATACGTACAGAGACATTGCGAAATTCCACGCACGGTTGTGTAAGTGCAAACATCAATACTAGGTTGAAGTTTAAACTTTCCCGGGGCGTTTAGCTCGACGAATAACGCTTACGTTTAGCACCCCGTTCGACGATATTACAATGTCTATCGCAAAAACCACTTCGAAATTTGGACTCGCCCGATGTAACAATCGTAAAACCGACTGTAATTGTGATATAACGACGCGAGACGTCTAAGAAATCATTATTGGAAAAACGTCATCCCCCGGTCTATCTTATCGGGGGTAACACGAACTTGCATAAATGTCGCGCAAATGCGGTTACCTTTCATCATTATCGTGAAACCGTAGGTGTTATTTTGTTCGGCTAAGACATAAACATGTTTAAATGTTGTTAATTTAAACGCGCGACTTTGGTCAACTATTAACGTTAAAAGCCTCAAGTTTGCCATTTAACGAATTTAAACGACCACGAGTTGAACCAGCCGCGAGGTTAGTTAAGCCCAGAACTTAACTGTCCATCAACGAAGTTAAACTTACCGCAAAACTACCGACATTATTTTGATCGCGTTGTCGAAACGAGCGTTTTGAATCGTTTCATATTGCGGTTTCGCGATATTGTTTGTGATATAAGTAGGTGCCTGCGCGCTTTTTTTTGTTGTTGAATAAATTATAATCATCACGTGGTCCGTTACAACCATTGTAATCGCGTGCGTGTGCCGTTTGTTATTTATTTTTAATGCGGAAATGTTAGATTTAATGAACCGTCGACTTTCATTCATTCGAATTCAAAAGGCTTTTACGGGTATATTGCCCGGTCAATTATATAATTTTAATGAAAGTCTGCCGCGGAAATATTATTGTGCATTTCACTCGCTGGAGGTCCCGTATAATATTGTAGTCGAATAAATGAAACCGAAAAAGCATGAAAATTCGTGAAAATCGGACCCATCGCAGGTGATGCATATTTAAAATCGGAAACATTCAAGTTGGGGGACTCAAACGTTTGTATTATTTAAACAATTATCACAACAAACGGGATGTCCAGGAAGTGGTAAATAAATCTCTCGGTAACGTATAAACCACGTCGAAATAATGCCGCAAATTTCTATAAACGTTTTGAGATATGCGCCCCCAAAGTTGAAGAGTAAAAATCAATTTTTTTTTTAATAATACGTTTGCATACTGCTACGGTACAGCCTCACTTTGGTTATTTTAATATTATTATTATTTTAATTATATTATATTATCTACATTTATTTTTAAACTAATTCTAAGTTATCAATTATTTATTTTAAACTATCTTATCTACTCTTAATTTTATACTATTTCTATTTCAGTTCCTCCTTGCTTTGTTTATAATTATTCAATAGTTCGCACCCTTTTTATTGTTCATTTCTTTCAACACTTCCGATCCACACTCCTTCCTTTACTCCTCTACCACTTTTATTCCCTTACAATTTTTATTTATTCCCCTAATTTTTTTGAAATTTCTCAATTTTCACACCCTTCATAATTTTTCGCTGTCTCTTTCTGTTCTTTTTTCTCCCATTTTATTTTGTTTCTCGTATCCCGCATCATAGCAATACGTAATAAGTGAAGGTCTTTAAAATTGTATAATAGGTTTTTTGATATCAGCTTAGGAGAGAGCCAAGGACGCACAATCCCTAACCTTTCTAACCCCAAAATATTTCGGAGGTTTAAGTTATTAAACTTTTAATCGCATTTTAGGATTACCCAGACATTTTAGCTTTAATCGAAATCGCACTTAAATAATATCTGGGATACTTTGCATCTCTTATTTCTTCCTCTATATGATTTTCTCGAATACGGTTCATTTTATCGAAATTAAACAAGAGCATCTTTTCATCCCGAAATGTCCGGAGAATCCGAAAATGTTCTAAAAAAAATTAAAAACCTACGCCACCGAAAAACGATAAGGTTAGAAACATTAAGGCTAGTGCGCGCCCCCGATTCTCCTAAGCTGATATTAAAAAAGCCTATTACGCCATCTTAAAGACCTTTTTTTAATTACGTATTGCTACAGCCCCACTTTGGTTATTTTAATATTATTATTATTATTTCAATTATATTATCTACACTTATTTTTAAACTAATTCTAAGTTATTAATTATTTATATTAAACTATCTTATCTACTCTTAATTTTATACTATTTTCTATTTCTGTTCCTCCTACATATAACCGTCTTTCTCTGTTTATAATTAGTCACTAGTTCTCACCCTTTTTATTGTTCTTTCCTTTCGACACTTCCAATCTTCATTTCCAATCCACGCTCCCTCCGACTTCCTTCACTCCTCTGCCACTGCGAATTTTTTTTCACTTTTATTTACAGTCTTTCACAATTTTTTCCCTCTTAATTTCTCCCTTACCAATTTTTATTTATTTCCCTAAATTTTTTTATTATATTTGACATTTCTAAATTTTACACACCTCTTTCCCTATCTACCTGATCTCTTTCAATTTTTATTTTCTTTCTAGTATCCCGTATCATAGCAGTACGTGTAGGTACCAAAAATTATAAAAGTTTGCCTTTTAATTTGATTAAACCGCGAATTAAAATTAAGCGCCCTTCTTCTGCTCCTAATCTTTCTAACCTCGGCGTTTTTCAGCGGTTTAACTTTTTAAAATCTTAAGGACAATTTCGAATTCTCCGAAGATTTCAAGATAAAAACGTGCCCTTGTTTAATTTGAATAAAATGAAGCACATTCGAGAAAATCACACATAAAGAATAACAGATGCGAGACCCATAGGGTCCAAGATATTATTTAAGTGCGTGATTTTCTCGAATAAGCCTCATTTTATCGAAATTAAACGAGAGAGTACCGTTTTTATCCTAAAACGTCTGGGGAATCCTAAAATATATAGTTAAAAGTTTAACGGCTCCTGAAATATGTTGAGGTTAGAAAGATTAGGGGTTGTGTTTGCATCTCTGGTTCCCCTGAGATAATATCAAAAAACCTACTACACTGATTACTTAAACATAAGCGTGTTATTTAAAAAAAATTGATTTTTTACTCTTCAACTTTGGCGGCGAATATCTCGACGGGGGAGCGCCGTAGGAAAACCATTCGTGGAAACTTGTTGCCATTATTTTGACGTGGTTTATACGTTTCCGAGTGATTTATTTACCATTTCCTGGACGTACCCCGTTTGTTTTAATAATTGTTTAAACGATAGAAATACTTGAGTGCGCCAACCGGAACGTTTCCGATTTCAAATAATCCAAAATCGATTCTGTTCTTGCGGGTTACGAAGTCAAAATCTAACTTGACTCGACTAGTACCTATAGATAATCAATCACTTACTTACTCAAAAAAGCAACTTCATATTTGCACGTAAAATTCATATATTACGTGGGCTTCGAGGAAGAAGTGTCAATATTTTACCGTTCGGCTTTAGGAGGGCCTTGCAGTTTACGAGCTATTTAAAGAATCAAATGGAAAATCCATAAAATTACCTCTCGACGAATCCTTTAAGTCCGCATCCCACCGAATCCCCACATCCGTTCTCGGTAATTTGCGACTCGACATACGAGGTTTTATTCGAAAATTTCCGGACGCTCGATAGTTAAACGAGATTCGAAGGATCGATTCTTAAAATCTCCCCGTCGTTGTACTTCGTCCTTTCGGCCAAAAAAAAACAAAAAACAAAAATGCGAGGATATAAATTTGCCGAGTTATGATAGGGGAGTTGTTTGAGCCTGTCGCAAAAGAAATGCACGAGGAGTACAGAAACAAATCGGCACTACGTTGCACGCGGGCTATTAGAACGTCTGTATTTTATTCGTTCATTTTCTTTTCCTATGCGGCAATCGTTTTAATGTAGGTACCCACAAATCTTTGAACTATGCACGAAATAGACAGCGCAACAATAATAATCTGTGTTAATCGTCGTCAACGAAACTGCGCCATTTTACATTTTATCCAGTTTCGATTCGATTGTTTGTTTATCCGGCCATTTATTTTAATTTGTTCTCGTTGTTCCATTATTTACCTAATTATCGCGTATAAATAATTAATACTTCACACAATACAATTTACGCGCCGTAAATATTTATTATGTAGATATTATTGTAATTACTTTTAAAAAAAATATGGTTTGTTTATTTAATACGGGTACCCATACGTTGTTTCGTATGCATTTAAAGATGCACAAGGCTGTCTGTCTGTTTATAAACGGCACCAGTTCGTTTTGTTGCGGTTGTAATGCCCATTTGTAACCACCTCCGGATCTGATAAAGACACGTTTGGTAGTTACGCGAGGCTTGAATTCCATTAGAACGGCGTAATGTATCGTCCTCGGATGTCGCAACTATACGTTACGGGTACAGGACGACGCAAAAGTCGCTCGTCGTTTTAAAAATTAAAATCGAGTACCGTCGAAATTGTTTTGAACTACGGTAGTATCGATGATCAAACAAAAAATTGATGATTACACGTAAAACAATGTATGTACAGTCACGGACATAATTAGTGTCCATTTGTACAAGGCGATTCGTAAATAATGCGCAAAACTTTAAGCGGCGATTTCTTGTCGAAAATTATTGGGGGTCGGAAGAGGACTTTCGTACAAAATTTTTCTCGCGAAAGAGGAAAATTATTAAGTTTTCATTTTCTTTTTCAAACCCGAAGAAATGTAGAAAGAACGGCATTTAATAGATTATTTTTATTGCTTATCAAATAGTTCTCTGCAGTAATACTGTGCAAGGAGATGAAAATTACAACCCCCGCTGGTTATTTTAAAGGACTTTTTTGGGAGAGTTGAAATTTTGCAATTTAGAAAATCCCTTGCGAAAGCTCGCTTTATTTAGAATCATTTTTGGCTCTTCCATTTTTGGTAAGATAAGATAAGCGATCGTACAGCGAGCTTGTCAACAACACTGTTATACAACTAAATATGTATGTAACATTTCCCTTTTGAATAACTACGAAAGGGGACGTTTTAGGAAAAACAAAATTATGTAAAAGGCCCCCGTTAATTTTCGACTATCAATCGACGCTTCAAGTTTTTCGCACGATTTACGAATCACCCTGTATAGCACGGCTAATTGGTCTATTTGTAAAGGTTTTCAATTTAATTTGCTTATTACAAAAATTTAGGATAATAAAAATGTCGCTTCGATTTTAGCATAATTTACTTTTTACAAGTGTTCGTTATATTTTTCTCGTTATATCCGGGAACCGAGCTCGTAGTAAACGGGAATTTCTAGCATTGAGCGAATACAATTTTAAACGTAAGCACGTGAAATACTCGTAATATCTCGATAAAGCGGAGCTCGTTATAAGCGAATTCGACCGTAGATTAGGCTGGGTGCATAAATAAAAGCGATTTCATTTTTGAAATTGTTAGCGACTCGCCGCGTCGCCGTGTCGTTTTTAATTGCCGATTTCGAAATGAAAAAATGACCATCTTTACGATTGAATTTAATTTCTCGTTTAATTCGTCGAATTTTATTTTCAACATCTTTCACGGACGAAAATTGCAAAAAAATCTCGACTCGCACATCGCCGCAAATAATTTACGATCGTTAAGTGGATATCGTTTCGTGGTCGAAACGAATCTTTTGAAAAACTCCCGCCGCAACGGAACGAAAAAAAAGTAATACAAAAGACGGAAAAATAAACTTTTCCCACGCAAACATACAAAGATTATATAGATTAAGTGGAAAATAAGACAAGCGAAAGAAGATCGTGAATTACACGAGGTCGTTAGGGGGGCTCTCGCGTCGCACGCACTCCCGACGAAAACGCGAGCGCCGCCCCCCGAAAAAAAAAACAGGACCGCGCAACAAGGAAAAATTGACAACGAACGGCGGAAAATGCTTGCATCATCATCAATCGGGAAAGTGGAAAATTAATTCTCGGGGATCCGTTAAGTGCGCAACGTTAAAACGTTCCCCAACTTGAAAATTAAACGGTCTTTTTAACAAACTTGTCACTTTATTTTCACGTAGGGCTCTCTCGGTCGGGCGCCGAGAACGAACATTTACATGTTTAGTATCGCGCGAAAATGTTCGAATAGGGCCATGTTTAATGGTCTTTTTCGTTATTAGCTTTTGTTTTTGTTTTTGACGACGAAGCTGTTTTATTTTAAATTACGTCGGCTAAGTAAGTAAGTAATGAACGTGTAGGTGGATAGCGTTCGATTCATTGTTAAGATATTTTATTCGACGTTATCGAAAGAATTGTTTGTTTATTGCAATTGCGATGGAACGATTACCGTGAAGAATTGTGTTTACCTTGTCACATCCTGGATGTAATATTATCTATCGTCGGTTTTTGTTTATTAAGGTAGTAACGCGTTCGTTTCGTATTTTATTTAAAACATTTATTAAACCGATTCTGAATTTTTTTATTCCACTGCACGTTTAAAAACAATTGATGGTTATGGTTATCGCTAAAGAGCCCTAACTCCCTTATGAAGCGTTTTCGCGAAGGGGAAGATTTAGAAAAATTTAACGTTTTCATTTGGCAGGAGAGTTTCGGACACCCTGTATACGAGTACTCTATAATAACATTGCTATGTGATAAAAAAAACTTCAGTTCCCTATTGCGAGCGGGCGAACTTTGTGCTAAAATTTATTCCTCGATCGAGTAAGGGTAGGTGCAGGAGATCAATTTTTGACCATTCGTTTAATTACGAAATTTCGTTTTTACGCGAGTAGATCAAAAAGATCGCAAGCGAACGAATATGAAAGTATAATGTCGAAACTTTGCGTGTATTAATGATTTTTAACGAACTTCCATAGAAAATAAAGCTATTGCAGCCTGTTTTATGACGGCACGCAGACGTGTCCTTTTGGATTTTCTCCGATCTCGACCCCTAGATCACAAAAATATAGGTCATTCGTTTTGGATATAATCAATTTCTTTGTGGTGGACACGATTACGATCGTCAATTTTGATCGTAGGAGGCTGAAATTTGGACAGCGTATTGTATTTACGAAAACAAAGGACGAGTTCGTTAACCAGCCAAATCGTCAGACCCGTCTCAGAATGGCGGCCGTTCAAAAATTAAAAAAATTCCAATCTGCGTTATTAATCATCTGATCGGTAATATGAAATATGTTTTGGAATCTAGATAAAATTCTCTACCGATCATGTCTCTTTAAAATTTTCGATAGAACGCACCGTTTTCGAGATAATAAAAAAAAAGTGATATATATTTTTTTAAATTCTTATAAATTCTCTCGTAAATATTTATTTCGAGAAAAATTGTCGTAGGTTAGCGATTTACCAATCTTATATGTCTCATATTGAAGAAAATTAACAAATAATTAGAAGCGTAAATTGTGCGAGTACAAAAAATGAATAATTTTTTTGCAATTAAAAACAAACATCTGCGACGCCGACGTTCTTGATCCATTAGCAAAAAAAACGACGAAAGTTTGTAAATTAAACGAACCGTCGCCAAAAATTAACCGTTAAATAAAACTTGTCTCGATTTTTTAATTTGGAAATTTTGGAGCTTAATAAGTTGCGGAACTTCGCGACTCGATTCGTCGACCGTTTTTGTTTTTACGTTCCTTGATTTTTTGGCCTCGAACTTAAGCTCCTTAGTGACGAACTGTTGGTAGCGATATATTTTACTAATCGCGTTAGAATTGGTGCGACATTCAGAAACATCCGTGGTTTCGGTGGGATTCGAACCCGCGTCCGTTTGTTTGCTGGGCGAGCACTCGGTCGCCTAAAGGTAAGCCGTACGTTGTGCCGGGACGCGTCGCAGCGCAACCAACTACTGGGGTGCATTTTTAATGAGTAACGATCGGTTGCGGAGTTTTGCGCTACAATGCGGCCCGACATAATGTACTTAAATTAAGTCTAACACTCACAAATCCAACGATTGTTGATAATCTTATAACGTTTTATTTCAAAGAATCGAGCTTTTAAAATTAAATTTGAAGAATATACCCTACTTATCTTGCATTCAACGAAACAAAACATATTTATTTGACTTTTATGGTTGTTTTCCTGTAGATGTAATATACTAGATAAGTTTTCTAGTGGAAATTGTTTTGCGTTTAAAGTATTTATCTCGATAGTGGCGCGTTTAAAAGTTTAACCTCGCCGTTTACAGTTTTTATAGTTTAATTTATTTTTATTTTAACATTTAAAAGATATTCAGTCGACCCCAACTCGTATCTGTCACTTGCGGGACATGGTCGGATAATCCGAGGAACAAAGAAAGTGTTTTTATAGTGTATAAAACAGAAAGGAATGCATAGTAAGACCTTGATAGTCCGGCACACTCGGAACTCGAACCGTGCCGGATTATCAAGGCAGTTCCGCTCGAATGGGTAACACACGGGGAATTTTTTACATAGATTAGCAACGCGCTAGTTCATTGACATAGTAAACACAAACTAATCGTAAGTAGGTGCATAAGTACACATTTCCTCCGATTGCACTACAGTCCAAAGTAAAAAAAAAATACGTAGGCAATTCGAATATAATTCGGTGGTGGCGAACTTAATTAAACAGAATCGGGCATTCGCTGGTGAACGTGCCGAACCCTCGAGGTTTCACTGTAGGTACTTTACAAAAATAAATTCACCTGGAAAAGTCTGCAATGTTCTTTTGTCTTAATTTTGCGGATGCGCAACACGTCCCCACATGTTCCTTGGCCAATACTTTCGTTTCCCAACTTATCTATATCTGCATCGTCTTCGTCAACATCGACTCAACCGCATCGGTTAACAACCGCTCTTCTACATCGGCGTCGCGACTTTCGTGCAATGTATTTGTGGGGTGGTTCATTTGATTTCATCCCACGCTCGAGCAACAGTATATAGATTGAAAGAGATCACAACCCTCTTCTGTTATTTCTCATAAGCACCCGACAACGCGTTTTCCCATGTAGCTCTTCTTCGACCACTCAATGACTTCACGATCGATGAGATCGATGAGAAATGATGGCGTGTTGTAAATTTTTTTGTAGATTGTCCAAAAACAATCTTACGTTGCTGGTGCACGTTGCGATCGTCGTATCCTGTCCTTGCGTAATTTTGTCCCCCGTCACATTTTCACTTTTTGGGGGAGGCATTTTATGATACAATCGAGCCTCGTTTGCATCATCGTCGGCTCAAAGTTTTTCCACCTGCAATGGCAACATGTCGGACGTCATGACGAAGCTTCCATCGGCGAAGTCTCCTTTTCCCCTGCTAATCATTTGCGTAAAATTGCCCACGTTAACGATCAGGAAAATTATGGCGCCAAGAATAGTTCTGGCCGTAGAACTTGTCGAATTCTTCACGATGCGTTTCTCTTATTAGCTCGAATTGTTCTCGTGTGATAGCGTGAACCCTATTCCTCCTTATTCGTCATCCAACATCCCTCTTTAGGAAGTCAGGAAATGGACATTAGGGAAGTTTAAAATTGAATGCAATCGGAACAGTCGTATTTAGTGATGAGTTTTCACAAAGAAATTTCTGAAGGAGAACCGGGGCAATACTATTGCTCATAAAATAAAACTTGCGGACGATCGTTTGCAAGATTGACTTTTTCTCCAGCAAGTCTTGCTAATAGTTTAACTAACAAGGGAAGGTTAGGCGAGTGGAAATCTCAGAAAAATTTGGAACTTTGCAGGATTGTGGTACTAGTCGACCCTAATCAAGAGCCGTATTCCGTTCGTGCTCTTACGCAACTTTTTTCAATTTTGCTTATTATCTGTGAAACAACAAGAGCTATCGCCAACAAACTATTTATTTTTATAAATGGCTATTCAAGACCTACGTTATGATACAAAAAGTATCGAGTTTATCGAAAACGATTAGAACAAAAATTCAATTGTCTGCCACTGGTTGGATATTTCCCATCACATTATCTCTTAAACACATTAAGAAAATTTTAGTAGTGTTGTGACGTAGGTTTTTGTGCGATGGGAGCTTAGGCTATTACAGGGGTCATAGTGGAATTTGATAAAAAAAATATGCAGATAATGACCGAAAATTTTTAAAATATGTACTTTTTAGGAAATTTATTCTAAAATTATGTATTTTTTATGCAGTAAAATTATTTGAATAATCACTATCTACTGCCTTTATACGTCAGAATTATAAATTTACTCTATTTTTAATTTAAAAACTATTCGTGTGCCCTTAAGCATTGAAAATTTCCCCATTATAAACCATAAACTAGATAAAAGTTTAATCGCATTTTTATGTGGCCGATAAAATTCAAAGCAACTAATAAAACATAGCTTTCATAGCTTATCGGAGTACGGACAAACAACTAAATGTTTTTAAAATAAAAACGGGATTTTCTAGTATTCGTGTAATAACTCGAATGCATTTATATATAGAATTCCGGCAAAACCGCTTCAGATCTTTCGCGTTAATAGTGCTCGTTTCAGTAGTTCGAAATTTTAAATTACGGCGTCGTATTGTTCGTGTGTGCGAGGAGTGCTCGTTCGATTAATAACGCCTTTTGCGTGTGAGTGCGCAATTGTCGTGTGTCGTGTTGTGTACTCTCAAAGGATTAATACGACGAGGAAAGGTAGGCTCTAGGAAAGGTTGGTGAGGCTCTTGGATAGGGTCTTGGTTAAGGCTCCCCTTGAACATTCGACGGTCAAATTTACGTAAGCTATAGGTATGTAATAATACAAGTTCGCAGTCAACGGAAGAATCTACGCTGCAAATTGACGATAGAGGGAAAACGATAACGAGAAAAAGTAGAAAATTCAAAGAAAAATTTAGAAGTTTCTAATTTTTTTCTTTTAGTCTGTCACAGACAAGTGGCAGCCGTAGCGGCGGCAGTGCGTCCACTAGTCCGCATCGAACGCACAGTACCATTTCTTAAAATTTTCACCCTTAATTTTTGTATCATAATGTAGGTCTTGAACGGCCATTTACAAAAATATATAGTTTGTTGCGTACAACAATACGTACAAGTGCGCCACCTTTTTCCTTTGCACACATAAATAAAATACCAGGTTAGCACAGTGACAGATTAAAAGCTGATAAAATGAAAAGTAAGTTTAGTTGGTCGGAGAAAATTAAGATTAAAAGGCGAGCCTGTATAATGCAGGTCGACGTTAATTGAATAAGCACACGAAATTAGTTTGTTAGGGTTATTAATATTAAGTATCAATTTGCGATTTAAAATAAGAACATAATCTATGGTTGGTTCGTCGACCGATGATCGGCGGCGTTCGGTTATTTAATGGCTATTGGCACCCCCCAATGTACTAATGTTTAAGTCTTTCCGTAGATATTTATACTTATCGTTCGGCCGCGAAATTAGCGGTACAATTGAATCGCCGCTTATTCGCGTTATTTTATTTTATTTTTATAGTGGACGTACGACACCAGTCGTGCCACTTACTCGCCATCGCAGGCAGCTTAAAGTCCTTCGGTCACAATCGGCTACTATGACGTAACGCTTACTTTCCGCCGTTTCGGCGATGAGTCGGGTTGAATTTAAACAACTCGAAGCAGTCCGACAATCGCTTGGGATTTTTGAATGAAACAGAAGGTGAATCGGAACGCTTTGTAAATTAATCCGTTAGGTTGTTGATCGTGCTGTCGTATTTTTAGACCATCCTGCTCGTTTTAGTAGCTTTAATGGAACGATCCTGTATATATCTAAGCGCCGGCGCCGGCAGTTCGCTTACCACGTCTAAACAACGGCTGCGAATCTAACCGAGATTAACCTTATTAATTAAAATTAAATTACAAAATTAAATTAAATAATTGTAATAATTAAATTACATAATTTTATCGTTTAACGGATTAGCGACAAAAAACTTATTTTTCCACAAGATTTTAACAACCTAATAAACGGTGAAAATCGGTTGTTTTTTTTTTCCCGTCGAGGAGATTAAAGCCGCCCATTATATAAACGTCTTCGCCGCACGTGAAGGAGTTGTCAAGTAGTTAACTAACAAAATATTTATAGATTTTTTTTGGCACAAGGTGTTTATGTTATTTTCAAATAGGCGCGCGCTTATGCACTAGAAAAATTATTTTCGGATCCCTAATTTTAAACGTCCATAAAAGACTTCCAGTGTTTTCTGGTTTAGAAAAAAATACAAAAAAAAACCGAGAGTGACGTAATTAACAATCCGGTAAAAGGTCGTTAACGGAGTGTAGTCGGTTTCGTTTGATGGACTTAAAATAGCGCCTTCTTTTTCTTCGTCTTCGATTTAAGGGGGGCGATTGTCCCGCCGCGCGCGTTTCACTTATTTATTAATCCACTCGTTGATCGATTTCGACGTGTGGGCCTTTCGACTCGCGCCGTAACGACATCTTAAAATTACGTATATACGTTTTAATTAAAACAGTTTATAAAGTTGGATTTAATTTTCGTGCGCGGTGCGATGACCCGCACGCCCCCTGATTTTCGTACAAACAATAGTGTGATTGTGTTTCAACAAACAAAACTAAACTTTGCGCGATGTCATTAAATTGTTTCGGGCGCGCCATTAAAGATATATACACTTTTGTGTAAAGTTTCGAAAATTAAAATTGAAACGTCAAGTTTAGAAAACACAAAGTCGACCCTCCGGCGATGTGACGGGTAATACAGAATGTTCGTTGGAGTGTAATTTTAAGATAATTATTTTGGTTGCGCCGAAAAAAAAAACGCCAAGAAATACGACGGAACTTATTTAAAGGTCGCGATTTCCTCTCTAAGCGCATTAACAACAAACAACCCTTCTTCGTTTCGAATGTCGTTTTCTTTTTCCATTATTTTTTGGCGGCTTTTTGCCGACAAGAGTTTTAGCGTTTCGCTTATAATTTATCAACGTTTAATACCGTAAGTGACGTACCGAGGATTCTTATATAAGCTCGAATTTCGAGGGAGAGGATTTTCTCGTTTGGAGAAAGCGGCGAGAGAGAGACGCAGGTTTCGTCCTTTCAGGAAGATTAGTAGGGATCTTATCGATCTCGTTTCTAATCAGCTTATTAAAGTTTAACAGTACACGAATCCACACTTCACTTCGCCTTTCATTTACCTGAATATGCAAAGTCGTGCTCTGTTACTTCTACAAGAGGTTTGAAACATCCCGTCGACGTTGTCGAGACACCCCATCGCATTCTAGTGCTCATCGTCGGATGGATAGATGAAATCTACCCCTGTTGCCCGAGTTTCGTTTCTCTTCAAAGAGTTGGCGATATTTAATTAAGGAATGCGAGCCTGTCACACTCGAAATGTTTGGATTGTTAACAATATACATAAATTCGCGATAATTTCCGCTTCCCATTTATTATCAGCGTATTGGTAATGAGCGACTGCCAACCAGGATCGTCTCGGGGACTCAAGAATTAAATTAAAATTTGTAGCGTAATTTCAGGATTCCCGACGACGAGAGAGACGTCCTCACGTTCTCGTAGGGAACCTAGCAAATGGAAGCTACAAAATGTAAACTCCCGGCTCCGTTGAGTTATGCGGCGGTCGACTCCGTGCCCGCCATACAACTGAGGAATGCCAATAAAGAGGAGACCGCCGATTCGGGAGCGCCTACACTTCCCGCTTGTAACGGCTAAATTAATTGCAGATTTTCGTTCCCTAAAATGCAAGTAGTACTCTCTTTGGTGTTCTTTAGATGAACTTGATTAGATCGTTTAACTAACAAACTGGTCCGTCGTGCCCCGCAACCCATCGTCTACGGCTGTGCCGCGTGAATATTAAAAGTGGAAAGTCTCCTTTCATGCTTACATATTAGGCTCTTTAGAAATTAAAATCGAGTCGAACGTGCAATGGCGCCCCTCGAGCGGCCGCATTTAACTTGTTTTATACGACGTATAACAATTGGCGTTTATGCTCCGAGAAGAGAGAATTGGCCGAATTTGACCGCCCGCAACTTGTCCGGAAAAAATTTACGAAATCCCATTTTAAACGCGCACGCGCGCCCCCGTCGAGTTTCCGCCCGATGGAAATAAAAAATGCGAGCCGTGTTGGCACTTAAAAGGGAAAATAGAGAGTTGGCAGGGTATTTAGGAAACGTCTTCAATAAAATAAATTGCAAAGAGCGAATTACCCTATAATTAAAACGTGCTAGTGAAGAAGTGGTCTCGCGCGCCATTTCGGGGGCGCGCGGGCTCGAATTCCTCGGTCCCCGAGCGAAGAATTTTTATTCCTCTCTTAAATCGCTTTGCGGAACGAAAAACGAAAAAAAAAACGAACGAAATCGACCTTTTTTGGGGGGGCGGGAGGGGGGGGACGTCGCGTCGTCGAACCGACGCGTTCCCGAAACCCTTCGAATTTATCGAGGTGAAACGGGGAACGAGAGAGAGAGAGACCGGAGACAATCGAAAGACAAAAGGCCGCCACTCTTTCATTTTTTAATTGGCAAAAGGACAAACAGGAAGTGCGGGGTACTAATAGGAGAAACATTGTTCGCCCCTTTGAAAGCGACAAAAAAAAATTTGTAGTAGGTACAGTGACGTTCAAAATTAATGTCCCGAATTGCGAGCATTGCGCTGGCAATACGTGGCACAACGAACAAATTTAATTGTAAGTGCTTACGATGCGTAACGCGAATTATAAATACAATGTTATATATATATATATATATAAAAGTTTTATTATCAATAATTATTAGAATTAGGGTTGAATAATAACAAATCTGAGTTTCGCCTGTAAAAGGAGTAATTTAATTTACTGTAAAGATAACTATTATACAAATATTTACATCTTATCTTATTAAACTCACCTGTAAAAAGAGAAACGGCATTAGATGTCAATTATTCACTATGCCCTTTCTCCAATTACAAATTTTAACAAATTAATCTATAATAACTGTCATTAACATGTGACTGCTCAGTCATCATAATCTCTCTAATTCATTTGTATCATTAGTAACCTATCCTAACCTAACCTATCTCCTACCTTGAAATCCATGTGTTTCCTATTTTTATCAAAATTTTTTTTATTATAGTTGTGTGATCTTAGCGTGTTTTGGAGTGCAATTTTCCTATCCTTTTGTAAATCCCTCGGTGTTTCATATTGTTTTAATCCTTCTGGCAAAATCGCTGTATTCTCACCTTCCAGCAAGTATTTAGGTGCAAAACCTGTGACTGTGTGTACTGTGTCATTGTAAATTTTTATGCATTCTTAGGCGATCGTTGTCCATGTTATTTTCCTCTTCTCTTCATTAATTTTGCATCTAATTTTATTAATTAAAGTTTGATTCAGTCTCTCGTTGATTCCGTTCGAGAAAGGTGAATCTGATGCCGTGAACACCAGTATTATTTCTTTTTCTCTCATATATTCTTTGAACTCTCTCGAGTTGATACCTGGATATTGATCAGTGAGTGCCATTCCAATTTTATTTTCATCTGTAGTTTTTTCTACTAGTTTTATGAAGTCACTTGAATTTTGTGTTTTCGACGTCGATATCCAAGCATATCTAGTGAAGTGGTCCACCAATAGATGAATGTATTTCTTTGTAGATCTCGTTCCACCGAATCCTCCGATTGTATTGATGGAAATAATTTCGAATGGATATTTTGCCGGGCCCAGGTGGGACATTAATCCATACTTGCTTTGACCTCTGGATTTATTTTTGATGCAAGTTGAGCAATTTTTGCATATTTCTTTTATATTCTCCGCCAGTTTCTCACTCGTGTAAAAAGGATTAATTATACTCTTCATTTGTTTTATGCCAACGTGACAATAGTGTTCGTGAATTTTTTTAATAAACTCGATGCTTAGTTTTTTGGACAGTATTATTCTTTCCTTTTTCTTTACTTTCTTTCTTATAGTACATTCCGCCTTTTTGTATTAGTTTATTTTTTTTATCACATAACTTCTCATTTCTCATTAGGTCTTCTTTGATGACTTCTGTAGTTATTAAATTTACAACTTGCAGCTTTTCTTCTTCATCGTCGTCTGGTTCCAACACTGGATTTCTGCTCAAGCAATCCGCTTCAAGATTGTATCTACCAGGGGCGTATTTTATTTCTAAATCGTATTGTGATAAATAGTATGTCATATCCCCTAGTTCAATTTCCCAATTAGGGAATTCCAATTATTTCCAATTTCAATTATCCCAATTTCAATTCCCCTAATTTTGTTGGTTTCCCGTCCTCTGCCCCTTTCACCTCGAATTCAAATTTAAGCTTTCCCATAATTGAGTATTTGACGATAATATCGTTTTATAAGGTTTATTATCAATAATTATTAGAATCAGGGTTGAATAATAACAAATCTGAGTTTCTCCTGTAAAAAGAGTAATTTAATTTACTGTAAAGATAACTATTATACAAATATTTACATCTTATCTTATTAAACTCACCTGTAAAAAGAGAAACGGCATTAGATGTCAATTATTCACTATGCCCTTTCTCCAATTACAAATTTTAACAAATTAATCTATAATAACTGTCATTAACATGTGACTGCTCAGTCATCATAATCTCTCTAATTCATTTGAATCATTAGTAACCTACCTTACCCACGCTACGCAAGTGCGCGGGATAATTCAAGAAGTACAATGTACTTTACATATATATATAATCAAGAACCTTTTACATACCCATAAGGGTGTAAGGTTACACTAAAGCTGGGAACACACTGCCGACACGTCACGTTATGGCACGCAACATTATGGCACCGATTTCTACTCGCCGGCATATAAAAAAAATATATAATAATAAGTAAATATATAAAAATTCACTATCTAAGTTTATTTGATATACCAATTACAAGCCAATAAATAGCGGCGAGCAGATAATATATCTTTATTTGAAACGTGCTGCGTGAGCATCTGAATAAATGCGTCACATGTCGTCCTATGTGTACTAATGTAAAATTCCATGCCGGCACGTGACGTGTCGGCAGTGTGTCCCCAGCTTTAGATTCTTTCACAGTCTTATATTTCACTAAACATTTCTAACACATAAACACAATAATTCACTCATTTCGTTATAAATTTTTTCCAATTTTTCTTGTCCGCTGCTAATCTTTTGGCCTCTATCCACGATTTTCTCGATTGTACCATCCCAAGTTTGTTTTGGTCTTCCTCTTTTCTTTGTACCTATTGCTTTCGATTCCCAAATCGTCCGTGTCTGCGCACTTTCTTCCATTAAATACAATGTTACTGCTTTAAATATTCAGTTTATTGTATCGTATGTATCCGCGCAATGCTAGCGACCCGGGACATTAATTTTGAACGTGACTGTACTATGTATATGTGCACTGTTAACGAGGAGACAAGTGCTTGTTTAATTGAAGGGCGCCGCACGTTTAGTACAAGTATTTTATACAGGAGTATTATTTTTTCGAATTATTCCATTAGAAATGCTTCTTAATCAGCTAATCAAAAACGATCGATAATAACGTATTTATTCCAATACCGAAATTGATAACATAACGAGAGGGTCTTTCCTCGAACTTATTTTATTTGTTATCAGTATGCGGCTCGCGGGCCGTAGATTGCTCAAACTTTCAATGGATGATTTATTCCGCTATATAGGCTGATTCGTTTATTCGATATACTTACTACTTCATCAAAAACTTATTTTTAAAAAGTTGCCGTTCGCATACTTACGAGTTTTCGATAATACAACTTCTGCAGTTTTCCCATAATTCAATAACAATATTATACAGATGGGCGATGGTTAACCCCTTCGGTACGCTGTTCGCCGACTGCTTGTTGTATAATTTTTGCGAAGTTCGAGATACCTTCGTATAACGCGTATTTAATCAGCAACGTAGTGAGTAGAACGACTGAAGAACAACAGATGGGGCGAGCTTGGACTCGTCCATGAACTGGAAGAGAGGCTCAGGTGCAGATTAACTGTGGAGACCGTGGTACCTAATAAACCAAGCCGCGTGTAAGGTACTTGGCGACGAGGAGAGTGCTTTGGAATAGGAACGGTTGAGTTATTGTTAGTTACTAATTAGCCGGGAACAGCTTGTCGAAATCCTATTTGAAGATACGCTCTTTAGAAATCCGACAATCTCCTGTCAACCGGCGAACACCCCAAAAAAAAATTGAGTTTAAACCAGTTCAGAACGAAGTGAGCTTAGGTTAGTGTAGTTGGGGCGAGTTTAGATTAGTGCAGATGAGGCGAGCTCGATTTTAGAATCGTTGAATTTTCCTTTTGCGAACTGCGAGTCGTTGAATTTTCCATTCGACAAATTAGCCGATCGGCGAATATTGAAAATTTTGAAAATCGTTGTCAAAAAATCACATATATATTCGGTGCTTTTATTCGTAACATTAAAATCGTGCACCTTCGCTGACAGTTACCTGTCGAAATGCAAACGTGAACTTCAAAAAAAAAAGTCTACAAACGATCTAAATCGAGTGCGCGCGGGCTCTCTCCGTCATTTTTCGTAGCCCGGGCCGTCTAAAAACCCATAAATTTAAGCGGCCACAACACTTCAATTAATTTTACTAGTTTTCGCCTGATGCTATTTTATCTATTTAATTCCGTCCGTCGCGTTGCCTCGGCCGTAAACGATATTTTATAACCGCGTCGTAAAATTCCTGACCTACAAATTTGGAGCTTAAGAAAATTAACGTCACGTCGCGTCGCCGGTCGCGCGATCTCTGCTCGAAATTCGTTTTTATAAACGGAACGTTTTGATTTTCCTGAAAAGGCCCGTCGGGATCGCCAAATCGATTTTTTTTATGCCGGGACGAAACTCGAAATTGTAGATTATGTATAGGTATTATAAGTGTGGGACCTACGATATCGATATTGAGCTTCGACGAACGGGCGTATCGTCACTTATCATTCTGTTTGTGATTAATCGCACCGATTTTTCGTTTATTGTCGCGCGGGTTTGTAATTCTTTTTGGGACGTCGTTTATGTGCCCGATAATCGGCCGAGACTTTTGATTAAAATGTTTAACTTTCGGACGCGGCTCAAAACGACAACTTATAACGTGGGCGTGCTTTTTTTCTCGTTTCTTTTGAAACGATAACGCCGCGCCGGATACAATTAAAAAATGCCGTCTCAGGCTAATTAACCTGTTTAATTAATAAACGTTCGAAAACAGTTTTATTTGTTAATTAGTCGAATTTACCATTATTATCAGTTGAATTATTACGAAAAAGGAACTTTCTAGCCCGTCGCATGACGCGACGAGGTGCGATTCTTTGACTCGAACCAAATCGAAAAATGATCGACGATTATTCGAAAAATAAGTTATTTGTAAGTTTGCGAGATCGCCGACGTCGATTTTTTTTTGTTTAAATGTTTAAATATAGATAACAGAAGTTCAAAATTTTTTTAATGGAAACATAAGGTATGTTATATATCATTAGAAAGCTTATTTTTTGAATAAGCTAAACGAATAGGTATATGAAAAACGTTTTTCTATTTTATTTCAATTTTTCCCAATGTAATCCCATACAATTTTTAGATGGTTAAACAGAGAAAAAAATAAGCTTTCTAATGATTATAACATACCTCATGTTTCCATTTAAAAAGATTCAAGATGGCGTCCGTGCTCAAAAACTTTGCCTGAAAAAAATTTTTTTTTAATTCAAAAATATGCAAAATAACCTCAAATCGAAATGTTACGAATTTTAAATCTATATCTAAAACCGTTCTGATAACAGCCCTATGAATTTGAAAATCACCATTTTACCAACTTTATTGAATAAAACGTAAACGAAGTCTTTATGGCGGCTAATTTTTTCACCAAACATCATCTATTGGGTAGTAGTTACTATGATAAAATTTTCGTCAAAATCGGTGTGTATCGTTTGGGTAACCTTCCTTGTAAGTAGGTAATTAATTAATTGTAAATTAGAAATTTATGTAGTTAGGTATACCTATACGCATTTATAACAAAAAAAAACACTACGTTGTACTACAGTAAGGACTGTCTTTTGAATTGACGAAATTGATACTGATTATGCTAAATAAAATTAAATGTAAAAGTATAGATGTATATATCTACCTAATCAACATCAAAAATTTATTAATTTATTTCGTCGATTTAAAAATATGTTAATTTTTTTAAATTATACCAAATGCATATTACCGATAATACTTAAAATGTTGAAAATAACAAAAATCGTTTGGGTGCAATTATATAGTAATGTAGCTACGTTTACGTTGAAAACCCAAATTTCGATTTTTCGAGTGAAAATTCGATAGAATTCTTCGTAAATTCTGGATCGAATTGCGATTTTCAAAAGTGAGCCCGATTAGGTATCGAAAACAGTTAAAAGGGTAGTTTTTTTTTAGAGAAAAATTAGGTGACGAACGAATCGACCTCATGCTCGAACGAAATAGTTTCTACGGGTTTTAATAAGACTATTCGGCACTTATAAGAGACGATTATCTGATATGTTTGATGTGGACGCGTGTTTATTTGCACGCTTTTAAGGCCCGGTTTTACAAACGTGTTTGTGCTACAGAATAAGCTATTACTGGAATAACTTGCGTTGTCTCGACTAACATTTCCGTAGCAGTTATTCCGGGATTAGCTTGTTCTGCAGTATAAGCATGTTTGTAAAACCGGGCCTAAGTAATCTTAATTTAAAATTGAAGTAAACGTCGTCCCCCCCGCGCACTAACCTAATAAATACTAGACAGTTGTTCGTTTTGAAGGATACAGGCGGGTTTTTAATTTCAACGAATTTGCCCCCCCCCCCATACGCATAAACTCGATGACATTTTAACGCACCCTTCTTGAACTAAAATGTGAAACTTGATGTTGCAACAAACCAAGAAGCGCTAAAATTAATGGACGTTCCGCTTAATAAGTTTTCGAAGAAATTGGCCGGGAATAATGTCGAACTTGCTACGGTGCACGTGTAGGTACAGTGTGTCCCGTTTTCGTTGTATTTGCAAAGCGCGTCCATTATTATAAATGATGGTGAGTTACGAATTTTACGTTCCTGTTCTAGTTTTTAAATTACGTAGGTACGTACGTCATTGCAGGTTACGGATGTGACCGAAGTCGTCGTACGATAAGAAGATACTATAGTGCCTACGGTACGTTCACTACGTTGACCAAGTCGACGCGCGTAAATTTTTGGATTCGAGTGATTAATAACACTTAAAACGAAAGCGACCTTGTCGTTTAAAATCTTGACTACACGCTAAAAAGTAATATATCACCATGGTCGGTACTGTATGCCGATTGGTACCACACGACTTTCCCTACCCTTTAACCATTTCTTTAGATACGGCGCGGATCCGCGTCGCCGCGTTCCCTTACAACGTGCTGATGGCACGGATCCGCGCCAAGGATTCGTGTTAAGTTAACGAGCAGGACGAATTCAGCGTTGGACTGAGGTACTTGCGTTTTGGTCAGCGTGCGCGGAAAGTATTCTTTATTTGCCGTTTTCGAGTTAGTTTTATTCAAAGTGAAGATATGGAGGAAATTGAGATAAGATAAGCGGGATAAGATCGCAGCAAAAGTGTTAAGCGACTATTGCTGCCAATAATCATTTTATTGTAGACGACGGAGATGTCTCGACTAAAAGTAGGGCAGGGATGTAAATACAACGAAAACGGGGACACGCTGTACATAGGGTGTTGTAAATTCAAAAGTCATTGTTGATTAGTTGGAACAACATTACGATGCGAAGTGGGTTAAATCGGAAGCTCGAAGGGCTTTTTAAAAAAATTTTTTCGAAAATCAAACGGCGAATTGCTTCTTACAATTTAGTTTATTCCATTTTTACATCCGCCCCCGCACTAATTTCGGTATCGAGCGAACTACGTTGTTTTGAAAATCGTATCCTTATCCCGATCTACAAATTTCTTGTCTTTACATAGAGAATTATTTATGGGGGAATAACGTTATTAGAATTCCGGTTAAGCAATGGTGGCGGGGCGGTGGGGGGAGTGGGTGGACGTCATCTATAACCCGATGCTGCGGGAAAATTTGTTCGGATATCGTCGTCGAATCAAAATGAACCTATGGAAAAAAGTTGTCGCCGTAATTAAATGAACCGAATACACGGTCGTATATTTTGGTGTAAAATCGGAAAAGAAATATGTGGAGAGAAGTGTAATTATAATGGCGATAGACGATAACGAGAACTAACGAGCGAACCGGGCGCGAATAAATCAACTAGAACCGAGAGATAAATATTGGTCGCGCAATATGAGCAGCAGCTTCTCGGCCAAGTTTTAAATGTGAACGGGACTATTGTTCGTCGAGAGCGGCTTTTGTTCGAACTAAATAATTCAGACTGGGAACAAATGTCACTCCCGGCTTCCGTTCCCTACAAACTGCTTTATTCGGGATTCGTTAGCGTTTAATCTCTTGATTCGACAAATCTTTTTCTAATTAGAGCTGCGAGTGTTGATTATGCGCCTATACCAAAAAAAAAAAATCGACGATCTCTCGGCTTTTGGCCGCCACCTTATTATTTTACACTGCACGGCGGCGCACGTTTCATAATTGAAACTGTGTCGCACAATAGTCGCCCTAATGACAATCGGTGGGAATCGTCGCACGTGATTCGATAATTGTTTCCGCCCTTTATGACCATCGATTACTTCAAATAAATAGCCGCCCAACAAATTTATGGTCAAGGGGGCGAATCTTACGAAAAACAAGCCGAAAGGGCGTCGTCGGCGGCACACAACAACGCGCCGTAATATAGACGGACGAGCTCGAGAAGTTTCCGACGCGCCGTTTCTCGAGTTTTAAACTAATCGGCGTTTATTGATATCGCAAAGATGTCAAACGCGAAGTTACAGTCGCTTCCTCAAACAAAACAAAAATTTTTTTTGCCTACTTTTTTCCTTTCCCTATACGCACCTATTACGTAAAACGAACTTACTTAAAATTAATTATCGAATTTAACTTTCGATCGCCCGGATGACTAGAAAATTATCGCGATCGAAACTGCAACGCTAAAACAATAGAACGTTTCGCGTTCGACCGTAAAAAGAACGCGCAAACAAACAAAAAAGCCGAAACGTGAAAAACTATTTAAAAAAAAAAGGAGCGACTAGGATTTCGTATTTGATATGTTCTCGCAAAAAAATTTATCTCGAATTACGTTTTCGCGTATTTCGCTCTTGCGACGACCTCGTGTTCTTCGGAACGTCCCTCGTATGCGAAATTTACGAAGAATGAAATTTTGTGGGGAATTTCAAATAGAAAAAGTTTTCCGTTTGCGTCTCCAACGTTACGGCGGTCGCTGTACATTCAGTCGACGAGAAAATTGAACGGACGCTAGAAAATTTATTCGTAAACCCGTGAACTTGTAACGACCGTATTCTAATACAAAAAGGCGTGGAACGTGCAAAATTCTGAAAAAAGCCAACACGTCACGTGTTACGTCAAGAAAACAAAATAAAACGAAAACGAACACGTTCCGATATTTGGCGTGGGCGGTCTCCTCTCGTTCTGGTACAAAAACGACGCGATACGCCCTCCACTGAACAATAAGTTCTACAACAGTTCGGGGTTAGTTTGTCGCGAAAAAACTGCGCGTTGTTTGTGAACTCTCCCGTCGTTCGACTTTTCGGTCCAAAAACGTCCGCAAGTTTTCAATTGGATTTAGATCGGGCGATTGCGGCGGCCACTCCCACATGTCAACGCGAGTTTCTAAAAAAAATTCTTATCCTAACGATCGTTATCCTGTCGGAACAAGAACCGATTTTAAGACGACGGACTTTTCTCTCCATACATACATTTTCATTGATCGTCGCTACAAAAGGCAAATATCTGTTTTTTTTTTTTAGATGTCGTGACTTGCAAAGATGATAATTTTTTTATGTACTTGTATCGCTTAGAACCGCTCGATTATGTCGCGCCGACCGTAGATCTTTTGCAATTTCGACGCCCCCGTCTTCGATCGTTTCGATATCCATCTCGTCCCTTCTCGTTTCGGGTTATCGTCCACGCGGATGTTCAATAATAACCGAATTAAATTCAGATTAGGATTTTATAACGTCAAGCTTTTCCAGAAAACATAACTCCCGGATTATAATATAATTTGATTTGCAAACGTGAACTTTTTGTGTGCGCGCGCGCGCGCGCGCGCGTTTCGTCGTAATTTATGTAATGGAATGGTTTTTATATCAATTTTTTAAAAGTTCGGCGAAGAAATCGTAAACCACCCCGACGGTACCACTGTACTTATGTATATGAGAAACAGACGGTAGTAAAATTGTCGAGAATCCGGGAATTGCGTTGTAAAATTTCGTATTATACGACAATAAAATTTACGCGATGTTTATAAAAATCCGTCTAATACGCAATATAGCTTCGACAGTAATTTTAGTCATGATAAAAACGTCGTCGTTCTGATTTGATCATCTCGTCTAGACGTGTTGAGGTAACAAATTACATACGCGCTATACGTGCGGATGAAAATACACAAAAACTGACCATAAATATCGTTTGGTTTTTGTTTTTTTTTTTCGAAAAGCAAACAGGATTTCCTTATTTAAATTTGAATAGCGGACGGCAAATTGAGGTCGCAAAAAATTCCATCCCGACCGCGTACTTTATGTGTATGTGTGATAATTTAAACAATGTTTCTAAATTATAGTCGACGTCGCTTTAAATTTTCGTCTTTCGGTTTTAAAATTCGTTATTATCGAATCCTTGAGAAATGCGTTCCGTTAATGTCCGTCTATTTTTGTTTACGCCAATCGGAAAGACTTTAAATAGATTTACAAGGGGACACTACATCCAGTACATCGAAATTTGGGATGTCGATTGTTTTGATGGTTCTACAGGTCAAAAACATACATACGTGTCTTGGTGTTTTGTCGAATGCGCCGTAGTTTTCAAGATATAAATTAAAAAAGAAATCAAAAAGTGATGTTACTGTTTAATAACCGTCCCCGTTAGTACGTTTTTTGACAATGTCGTTGTGTCGCTTTAAGTGATATTCTCGCTTCGTAATTAGTAGGCGAGGGGTCGGTAGCTATAGTAAATTTTATACACAGTAATACTAATTCAAAGTAATTCAAAAGTAATTCAAGGTAATTTAAAAGTAATTCAAAGTAATACAATGTAATACAACGTAATTCAATATAATTCAAAAGTAATTCAAGTAATTCATAAGTAATTCAAAGTAATACAAAGTCATTCAACGTAATTCAAAAGTAATTCAAAGTAATACAAAGTAATTCAATGTAATTCAAAAGTAATTCAAAGTAATACAAAGTAATTCAATGTAATTCAAAAGTAATTCAAGGTAATTCAAAGTAATACAAAGTAATTCAACGTAATTCTGGATTACATTCTAGAAATAAATACACACTAATACATAAGTTACCGACCCCTCGTTAGTAGGTCACTAGTTCGATCCCCGTGTCCTCCAAACTTTTTTTGTTTTTTAATATATATTTTTAATTTCATAGGGAATTCATTATTAATACCGACCAAATTGGTTGCGAGTATCGCACCGATGTGCGACAAATTTTCTTCATTAAAGGCGAAAAAACTACAGAAGTTTTTTTGGGAGATTTTATTGTTAATAAAATTATGCATTTTTATTCGACTCACGTTATATGTGAAAATTAATAAATTTATAGAGTTGTCTTGTGTCAAAACTAGTAAGTTGGAACAAAAAAAAAGTATGGAAACACGGGGATCGAACTAGCGACATACTAATTACGAATGCGAGAACATTACTCAAAGCCGAGGGGTCGGTAACTTGTGTATTAGTGCGTATTTGTTTCTAGAATGTAATAGAGAATTACATTGAATTAGTTTGTATTACATGTATTATTTTGAATTACCTTAAATTACTTTTGAATTACTTGAATTACTTTGAATCACAACATTAACTTAAGTTTAAAAAAAATTTTAATAAAAAAATATAAATATGGAGTAAATAAAAATTTAAATATAATTATATAATTATCGAAAAATGTGCCGGAACACAAGGGTTAATATAAAGTAGTCAAAACATTCAAGCAATGTGAGGTCAGATTAGAAATTGTAAAATATGATGAAAATTCGGAGACTGATCGAGAAAAATTGTAGTACCTATGTATTTATTAAAAAATAAGCGAAATCGGAAACGAGTAAATTTTCTGTTAAAGAAATCCGTTACGATTCGTTACTGAAATCCGAGAAATGGCGTGACCATTAACGATCGCCGTCTTTAATGTGCATTTACGTCTTTCTTGGCCATGCCATGTGTCCAGGTAAATCAGTGGTAGAATATGCCACGTTCAAAACATGAAACTGAATGTTACAAATATACAATTTAATAACTTTTTATGCACGACGTACATTGGAATCTTTCGCGAATAACGTATCTAGACTAAATATTTGATAAAATATATTAGCGTTCTCCAGAACGTCCGATTTGGTTGGTAATGCGTCTGTGCAACTCGGTGTAATCCAGGCCATTCAAATTTTATTCCGATGCATATTATTACTACAAAGTTAGTAAATGATGCTGCACCACCTTGTAGTTTTACAGTATAAATATCTTTGTAGTCTATCTTTGCTATGTGTGCAGGTAAATCATCGATAAAATGTTATTTTTGTATAATTTTTATTGACGTCGTACATCGGAATAAAATTTGAATGGCCTATAGCTCTTTTTACATTATTTTTTTTTAAATCTTTAATAAGGAATCTGCTAGAAAAATGTAACAAACGTAGGCGAGCTCCTACGAAATCGGAACATGTATAGATAACGCTAAAAAATATGTTTCGTTTGTTTATGTTTAGTCGGCGTCTCGATAACCGTTTACAAATACGATCTCGTTGCATGTTTCTATAAATTTATATTTTTGATCTATGAACAAAAAAATGTGCCCTTTATTTTATTGAACGGAATCGTCACCCTAATTTATATAATACTGTTAATTTCAAAACAATCGAGTATATCTTAAAAATTAAGAGTTCAATCTTTTACTTTTTATATTTTAAAATATCTTTTAAAAATCAACTGTACCTTAATGCAAAGAACACATAACACATATGTATATACCTACGTTTGCATTTACATGTACATATCTATTTCTATGTATTACTTATTTCATATGAAACATTCATAATAGGTATTAGTTTGAATTGGACTGAATTAGTTTGTATTACATGTATTACTATCGTATTAGTTTGAATTAGGTCTGAATTACTTTTGAATTACTTGAATTACTTTGAATTAGTATTACTGTGTATAAAATTTACTATAGTTACCGACCCCTCGTGTTCTCGCTTCGTAATTAGTATGTCGCTAGTTCGATCCCCGTGTCTCCAAACTTTTTTTGTTCCAACTTGCTAGTTTTAACACAAAACAACTCTATGAATTTATTAATTTTCACATACAATGTGAGTCGCATAAAAAATGCATAATTTTATTAACAATAAAATCTTCCAAAAAAATATCTGTAGTTTTTTCGCCTTTAACGAAGAGAATTTGTCGCATATCGGCGCGATACTTGCAACCAATTTGGTCGGTATTAATAATGAATTCTCTATGAAATTAAAAAAATATATTAAAAAACAAAAAAAAGTTTGAAGATCGAACTAGCGACTCACTAATTACCGAGGGGACGGTAACTACAGTAAATTTTATACACAGTAATACTAATTCAAAGTAATTCAAGTACACTTCGTCCAAACCTATACGCAACCACGTCATCAATAAAAGGTTACTAGATGATGACGTTGCACACAGTGCTGTCACCTCGTACCTCGTATTTTGACAGTTCTAATAAATTGTAGTCTTTCTTTATACCATCTAATATGTGCGCAGGTAAATCATCCATAGAATATGTCACTTTCCAAACTTTAAATCGAATTACAAATAAACAATCTAGTGACTTTTTATTGCTGACGTGAATTGCATATTGGTTTGGATAGGCTGTAATTCAAAGTAATACATGTAATACAAACTAATTTAATGTAATTCTGTATTACATTCTAGAAACAAATACACACTCCGACCCCTCGTGAGAGCATAACTCAAAGCGACACAACGACATTGTCAAAAAACGTACTAACTTTACGTAACAACTTTACTTTTTGATTTCTTTTTTAATTTATATTTTGAAAACTACGAAGCATTCGACAAAACCCCAAGACACGTATGTATGTTTTTGATCTCTGGAATCGTCAAAAAAATCGGCAATTTCGATGTATTTGGACGTGGTGTCCCCTTGTTAGAATAAGCCGCGTTGGCGTAAACAAAAATAGGTGGACATTAACGCAACGCATTTCCTAAGGGGGCGGTAACGAATTTTAAAACCGAAAGACGAAAATTTAAAGCGTCGTCGCCGTCGTCGTCGGAAGATTACATTGTCTAATAAAACATTTTCACGCGGCGCTTCAATCACGTCCTCGCCATAAACTAACATCGTCCAAATTTTCTGCAACTTTCAAACGAAACCGTTCGTTTCGATAATTTCAGCCGCGCGCGCGCGAGATCAAAAGGTTAACTGCAAATTGTACGTACACACATATATGTATTTGTTGAAACAAAATTTCGTACGTTGTTTCCAAAGCCGAAAGTCAAAGAATGGACGATTTCACAAAGTTTCAGCGTGTACATTCATATCGCGAGAGACGAACGCGAAAACTGAGGTGCGCCAAGATATTAATTATCCGCCGAGGATGAATAGGCAATTACCTGAACTGATATTGAAACAGAAACGGTGACAGTTTTCGGCGAAATAAGCCGTAACCAGGGACGACGAGGAACCCTTCCCCAAACAGTTTACTGTTGTTCTCGGCTCCGGAATTAACTGAATACGCTTAAAAAATTCGGCTCCTGGAAATACGTTGTGGAACACTTGTTCGGATATTAAATAAACAGGCAGAACGGTTTGAAGCCGTCGCCGTATCGCCTTACCAAAGAGCACAAAGTCCCGCCTGCAGGATCCGGTTGCTTTTGATCTACTGCTATACTTTCCGACCTCGCTTCAAATTAGAATGTGTGCGGAGCGTTTCGTTCGGTTACTCCGGGCATCCCGGATCCCGTCGCGGTTCCCTTTGCTCCCAGACATTGTCTGCCGAAACAAAACACAAAAAAACTCCTAAATAAGCGCGAAAAAGGGGGGGACGTTCTTCTTGTTCGGCGAGTCGCGTCCTAAGTAAACAACTCGAAGCAGCCAAGGCGCGCTTACCTTACGCGCTTAATCCTTCTTTCTTTTCTAAAATCGTACGCGTTTGTTTATGCATACGTCGCGCTCGTCCTCGACCGTTTCCCCAATTCCCGATCGGCGTTTTCGCAGGAAATTTAAATAATCGAAAGCGCGCAGTTGCATCCCAACAGTTTATTGTCCCACCACACGTTCCTTTATTGCACACGGTTATCTCCCCCCCGGCGAAAATATTTCGAAACGAAATGGGATCAAGTTGGCTATAATCCTTATCGATAACTCCAGATCCCGGGGTTGCGCTGTCGCCTTCCGATACCGCTCCACTGTCGCATTATCATAATCCCGAATAACAAGGCCGAAGAAATAAACGACATTCGCACCGATTTTGTTTGTTTGCCGACTTCAATTTTTCAACGGCATTTTCGGAACACGCGCGCCTACAGGAAAATTCTTTTATTTTGACGAGGGCGTTTTTTACTTTTTTTTTTTTGATTAGGTATTCGAGGACACGCGCCCCGCGGGCTCGCTTAAGAAGAGAAATCGGGCGCCTAAATGTGCGAGCGAAAAGTTTTAAAAAGAGAATCGCGTAAATTCGACGAACTTTAATGCATTTTAATTCTTAATAAAAGACGCCGCGCAGAAACGAATCGTTAATTTAAAAATAAACTTCCGCCAGAGAGGAATTTACGTCGGTTACTTTCCGCGCGTCGCGAATCGAATATTCGGCGCCTAAATATGCATTACGAAAACGACGTTAAGTTTCCTCGTGTTGTCCGAAATCGCCAAATCAAACGTGCAATTCGCGTATTCAATTGGGTTCGAGTCTGTCCGTTTAGGAGGTCGTCGCGAGCTTCATTTCCCATCGTCGCTTTCTGCCCCGAAATTTATACGCCCCGAATTCGTCGCCGACCGCCGTAACGCAGTTCCTTGCACGTCCGAAAACGACGCCGACGCGCGCGTACGTCCGTTCCATAAATTGACGAGAAACGCCGTCTTAAACATTTATTATTATAATTAGGCTGTCGCAAATGCGCTCCCGGCAATCGGCCGAAAACGAAATTTCGTTTGTTATCCCGGAAAAAAAGAACACGGCACGTAGACAGCCACCGGTAAATTACTAATGCCGCCCATTCTCTCCCTTACCCCCAACAAAAAAGTTCGCAGTTTTATTTACCTTTGAATCTTATTGAATTACGTGGGCCAAACAGTTTAGCTGATAAGCGTGAAATAAGATTTGTATAGATTCCACGTGCCGCCGCGAAGGACATTCGTCTCCCTATTCGCTTTTATTATTTTTTTTTTGTCGACATTTGCTAATGCGATTAGCGTCGATTTCGGCGTTGGGCGACCATTCGAATTATACAACCGCGTGCCCCTCATTAAGGCGAATTTATCGGAAGCGTGTCATCTCGATAATGCGAAACCGACATTTCTCCGATTTAGTGGAGAAATTCAGAATGCGCGGAGCGGCCTCGTCGCGACGAATTCCGGGAACGAAAAGAGGATTATGTCAACTTTAGCGGTCTAACATATTTCTAATAATGTCGGGTTGTAAAATGCTCGGGGGAATATCGCGCACGACAATATTGGGCGCTTTTAGACATAATCCGAATCGTTTTTAATGTCATTTTCGTAGGAAAAACCGGACGTCCGATGCCCCTCTTTCGTTTCTATTAACGTAGGTCCGATTCGCGGATAACTTTTGCGAATTGAAAAATCGAATTCGATTTGGCGAAATTTTCGTTTTAATCGACTAATTGTGAGAGTTGGCAATTTTTCACTTCGCCAAGCACGAAACTTTCTACGACGACAACTTGACAAGACATTTTCCTTAAAACAGGAATCGTAAGACTGGCAGCCGTGCAGTGGGTTAATATGGCAACCGTCAATCGTCGAAGTTGGGCAAATAAAGCGGACGGATGGGGTCAGAAGTTCCTAAGGTCACTCGTCCAGAAAGTTGCGCGCCTGCATAAATATCATTTTAAGTAAAAAACGGCGCTATTAATACGTATCGGCTCGAAGTCGGTCGTTGCCCGAGACCACGGCGAACTCTTAAAACGAAGGAGTGCTTTGCAAAAAACCTTCATCGAACTTTTCAAAATTATCGTGAAACGCGCCGTAGATCAAATACTCGGCGCCGCGTCAAAATCCATCGAAGTGTTCCGTACTATCGGATCCTAAAAATAACTGCAGTTTAATTTAAAAAAAAAAAACAAACAAGCAAACAAACAAAAATTCAATACGTACGTGTTCGAAGTCGCATTTTTTTACCAGATTAGACGCCCTCGCGTTACCGTGATATTTTTAAGGCTTCGGGAATGAAATTCGACCGGCGATTATTATTACGCTCTGTTGTTAAAATTAAATTAACGGGGAATCGATTTCGGATCGTTTATTAGCTTATAAAATGTCTGAATTCTTCGACGGCCAAAAATAAACCGCCATCGGGCTCGGTTGTCGAACCCACCGTTGCGTTGTTGCTATTAACCACTGTTACCACAATAAACTGGCATTCTCTTAAGACTATAATAATAACTCTATTAACATACAAAAATATCGTCAAGTTGTCGTCAGCGCGCTATACTTCCTGTAGGTGTCGCTGCGACATTATCGCTTTTACCTATCTACGTAAAATAACAATAATTTTTCCAAATTCCCTTTGATAGCTTTCGAGTCGAGTCAAATTAGATTTTCACTTCGGAACTCACAAGAACAGATTCGATTTTGATTAAACTTTTTTTTAAACTGTTTGTAATATTATATTATTTGAAATCAGATACATTCAGTTGACGCACTCAAGTATTTGTATTGTTTAAACGATATTACAACAAACTACGGGATGTCCCGAAAATGATGAAAAATGCCACAAGTAAAAATGAATTTTATATATAATTTTTGAGTGTACATACATAATAAATTAAGGTCTTTAAAATTGTGCAATAGGTTTTTTGATATCACCGCGGATGAGCCAGAGACGCACAACCCCTAACCTTTATAACCCCAAAATATTTCAGAGGTTTAAGTTATTGAACTTTTGATTAGATTTTAGGATTTCCCGGACGTTTCGGGATAAAAAAGCTACTCTTGTTTAATTTCGATTAAATGAACCGTTTTCGAGAAAATCACACTTAAATAATATCTGAGACACTCTGCATCTCTTATTCTTTATGTACGATTTTCTCGAAAACAGTTCATTAATCGAAATTAAACAAGAGCAGCTTTTTTATCCTAAATGTCTAGGAAATCCAAAAATGACCTTACCAATCTAAAAAGAGGAGGCGCGCAAGTTAAACGCTTGTCGCGGGCGCTTCACCGCGGACGCTTCGCCACGGACGCTTCACGTCCTCGTTAGGTAACGTGCACGGACAAGCACAATATCTTTTTATCGGAACATTCGGTTTATACGTCAAACTTTACTAATTACAACTTATTCTAAAAACAACCGCTATCCTACTAACAGCGCGTTTGTTTTTAATGTCACTTTGTTACACATCGACCGCAGTTTAACGCCCCCTCATAGTTTTTCGATTATTTTCCTTATAATTATCTTCTTCCGCAACCTTAGATCGCCGAGTTTGCTCGGACAATAAATTAAAGTGGGCACGTCGTGATCGCGTTTGATGAAAGATTGAAATTAGGAAACCGAATTTTCGCGTTGAAATTTATTTTTGCGGCGTCGGAAAAATCGACGATGCCGGAATACGTGTTTGAACCTTTCAAATTTTCGTGCACTTAATTTTTCTGTTAAAACGAAATTCTTGTAACTGAATGAAAATAATTTCCGGCCGCGTCGATTTCAAACGTTTATAAATAGATATAACGCCGATTTGATCGAATGCGGAAAAACAGTGTTCTGGTTTCTGTTTGTGTAACAAATATGAGGAATCTATAATTTCTTGGGGAAAACGCAAATCGCATTTCTAATTGTTGATTTTTATCGTAAAGTTGCACAATGAACTAACTGTTCGGACGGTTAATAATATGTTATTTATGTTATCTTATCAAATTCATTACTGTTGGAATTTAACAAGTATAGCGTTAGTTTGTTATTAAACTTAATATAATAAATAAGTGACGACCGGCACAAAACGAGACGTGGGAGGCTCGTGGGCTAATAAAAAAATAATAAGTACGCTTAAGGGTCTCTTCGCGCACATCAGTCACATCACGACTCTGTCTCAATTCCGTCTCCGAATCGCCACCGTCCAATCTCGGTGCTTATATGTCAGGCGCCTGGAGTGAGACTGACGGAACTGCGTCGGCTGAGCGACTCAAGTGACGATGAGTCAAGGAAAAATATTTTTATGACTGAGACTTGACGGAACCGAGACGTGACGCGACTGACATGCGCGATGGATCCTTTTAAGGTCTAACGTCTTGATCAAACACCATGTGGTCTGTGTGTCGTGTAAACAGGCATTATTAATATGACTAAGACGACAATTTGGTGACGACAAAAACTTCGTCGTGCTTTAAATGCTTTTGTTGTTGCACAAAGAAATAATATTACACTATCGATACATAATTAATTAACGGATTATTGCGCCGCCCCGCACAAAGTACGAAAATCACCAACGGACACGTTATTCTCGTTGATCTGAAAAAGATTTCGCGTTAAATTTAAATTTCAACCGCCATTCCCTAATACGAGACCGATCAAAGTGCTTTAATATCAAAGCATACGCAGCTCTATCGCATCGTCGTCCCTTGGGGTTTAAATAGTATATTCGGTGCTCCATTGAGAAACAATTTCTATGAAAGTGGACATTTTTATTTCGATATTAAACAGAAATTTTGTTCAACGTTTGATGTCCGTGTTTACGTCAATATTTTACCTATTTTAAAATTTAACGACATTTTTGGATTCGTGTAGTCCGGTAATTTCTGTGGAAAACGTCGATTTCTCGAAAAACGATCGCTCGCGTTAGCTCGAACGCGCCAACAGTTTTTCACGACGTCTCGTCCTAAGAAAGCGAAACCAATGTCTCTGCGATTCTTCGTTCATAAACAACGGGTCACGCGGCGTCGCGACGCGACGTTCGGAACATTTGTCTTCGAAAATTGACCTGGCGCGACCGGACGCCCGTTCGCTGATTAAGCTCATTTTTCGAAAAAACAAGATGCACGCGCGAAGCCGACTTTTCCAAATTATTTTGAGAAAACTGTCGGACTAACGGCCACCCCCGCCTCGCGCCGGCCGCACCGCAAAGTTCGTGTCCCGTACGAAACGGGCGGCGCGAAAATTTTCTTTTAATTTACTTATTAAAAGCGCGAATTTACAATTAAACGTTTCAACGGCAATTCGATTTACTCACCAAAATTTAATAAAACACGAAAAATCGGCGCGTCAACGTCAAACCATAAATTCGAGGATAAGGGCGCGATAAACGTCCCATTTAAATCGGCGACATCAAAGAGAAATGTTCCCTTTATTTTTTTATTGCGTAATCCGTGACCCAATATGGATTTTGAAACATTTCCAATAAAAAGTTTTTACTGGATGTTAATAATAAAAGAAGAAAAAAAAACACTTTCGTTTCCATAAATTCGAAAGGAAATAATAACTTTCGCCCTAAAAATTTTCACATGAACGGTTTGGTAAATCAAAACACAAGTATAAATATCACGTTCGGCAAACAAAGGGCGCTAACCGTCCGGACGCGACGGTTTTGGAATCTCTTAAAAATTTTTTGCTCATAGACGACGATCGACGATTTCCGTTTTGTGGCGTTTCGCATTGTTTTTAGCTTAACTGGGACAGGCTTGGCCTTAAGGGCAGGTCCTCGACAAATTAAAAACAAATGCGACGAAATCGCCGAAAACGACGACCGCCGTTAAAATGTGCGACCTAAAAACCGAAAACTTTTGCACAAAGGCAAAGTCGACTTAGATAGGTTTTACTGTATGCCTACATGGAAACAAGTTCGACCACTTAAAGGTGGATTCCAGCGCCAACGACGACCTTATTATGTCTACAATCTCTGTTTAATTTCGATTAAAGTATGACAAATTATATAGTTATCGAATTAAACGATTTTACACGGACTATTAGAGCTGCGATATGTTTATGATAACGATAATTTATAAATGGAGAGTTTCTCTATAAAAATTACGTATTATATAGTGGCATTTGTGGGATGATATTGTAATTTTTTTGTTGCTTTGTTGCTTAAAGTTAGTTATTAATGAAATTGTTGTATACACGGTAGATATTATACATGCTTGTTAGATTAATTTAATGGTAGATAGACGAATAATGTACCTTACAGTAAAACCTCCTAACTTGAACACTTGCGATTTCATAAAAATTTCGTTCAATATACGAGGGCGCTTCAAAAAGTTTGTACGGGGCGTGTCATGTGACAAGTCGGTCGGACAAGCAAAAAGAAATTCAAGGCGCAACACGTCGGCAGCGCAGGAACGTTGACGTCGATCGTACTCTGGGACTCGCGAGGACCCATTCTCGATGCGGAACCAACCTGTCGCAAGCGCCAACGGTCCGGATCATTGAACGTTGGACATTTTTTCAAAATTTCTCAGAAACTACCTCGAGTTCAATTGTTTTCCTTGTCGATTAAAGCAAGTTTCCATCTTCAACGTCCCGTGGGACGTTAAATTGTTGTTAAACTAGTTTTTTTTTGCGCCTTCAACGGCACCTCACGTGCCTGTGCAGCGCATTTTCTTTCAATAATCATTATTGAAAGCGAAGATGGCGACGATTTTCCAAAATGGTCACTCGCACAGACTATCCGCCCATCGTTTTCTTCATTATTGAACCGCTAACGACAAGCTCCAAACGAGTTACGCTCTGCTAAACGAATGACGCTCGGCAAATTGACTAAGCAGACTAATTGACTACAATTTGGATTGCCGAAAAGGTTAAGGCGCGTCCAAATTACTCGTGCTCGTGTGCTCGAATCGCCCGAGGTGTAATTTTATGACCTAAAAACTCAATTTCAGAAACGCCGAAAATGCTTATTGACGTGTGTATGTTTATTCCGTAATTCTCTAACCTTTGAAATAGTGTTTCTAGATGTTTGTAATGTTCGTCTTCGCTTTTACTAGCTACTAAAATGTCGTCTAAAAATGAAAAAATAAAATTTAATCCGTTCGTGAAGCATTAAAAAGTTTGCGAAGCGTTTCTAAGTCCGAAAGGCATACGTACGAATTCAAATAGTCCAAATGGCGTAGTTATTGCTGTTTTATGTATGTCTTCAGTTGCTACTGGTATCTGATGGTACGTCCGTACCAAATCAATTTTTGAAAAAATGTTGCAACCGTGAACATGCATATTGAAGCTTTGTACGAGGTCTGACCAATAAGTAATGAGACTGATTTTTTAGCCGCGCTTGTGGTAACACTGCGAACCTGAAACTTCGGTCGGTTAATCTCCCATCCCTCCTCTATCGATACATGTGCTCGCGACTTTCGTACGTTCGTTAGTTCTCCAGCTGTGTTGTGTTTTCGACAACGTGTTTGTAAGGCGTGTCACGTAATATTGAACAGCGGTACGCGATTAAATTTTGCGTTAAACTCGGCGATTCTGTTATGGAAACTTACTATGGTTAAAGTGTTCGGTGATGAAGCCTTGAGACGTGCTCGGGTGTTTCGATGGCATAAAGATTTTAAAAATGGTCGTGAGAGCGTTGGGGATGAAGTGGGAGGCCGATTAAAGCTCGAACTGACAACAATGTTCAGCGTGTGCGCACTCGTGCATCAAGATCGGCGGCTAACCATTCGAATGTTGGCCGATGAACTTAATTTGAAACGAGAAACCGTCAGAAAAATTTTAACTGATGATTTGTCCACGAAAAAGCTGTGTGCAAAGATGGTACCGAAGAACCTTTCGGCGGAGCAAAAACATGAGCGAATGTCCATTTCACAGGAGTGTCTGCAACAGGTTGAAGCTGATCCAACTCTTCTCGATCGTGTAATTACTGGTGATGAAAGTTGGTATTTTCAGTACGATCCCGAAACAAAACGGCAAAGTCAACGGTGGCTGTCTCGTGGTGCAGCCAGACCGAAGAAGGCGAGAATGAGCAAATCAAAAGTGAAAACGATGATTTGCTTCTTTGACAGCAAAGGAATCGTGCACAAAGAGTTTGTGCCACCTGGGCAGATCGTCAACCAACATTTCTACCTGAAAGTACTCTATTGGCTGCAAAAACGAGTCATTAGAGTCCGTCCAGAGATTTCCAAAACGTGGATCCTTCATCGTGGCAATGCTCCATGCCATCGTGCCTTCGGTGTGTCGCAGTTTTTGACCTCTAAAAACATCGCGGTGTTGCCGCAAGCACCCTATTCGTCGGATATGTCACCCTGTGACTTCTTCTTGTTGCCCCAAACAAAATTGGCCGTAAAAGGAACGCATTTTGAGTCCATAACTGACATCCAGACCGCCCTGACGAGGGTACTCCAGGACATTCCAGTCGAAGCCTTCTAGAAATGTTACGAAAGCTGGAAGAAACGTTGGAACCAGTGTGTAGTTGTGGGAGGGGAGTACTTTGAAGGGGATCACATCAATGTACCTTAATTTTTAAATATACGTATTTTATGGACTTAGCCTCGTTACTTATTGGTCAGACCTCGTATATGTGGTAATGGGTACCTATCAGGAACGGTAATAACATTAGATTTACGGTAATCTCCACACGGTCTCCAATCATTGCAATTGCTTTTTGGGACCATATGAAGTGGCGATGAAACGTTGGAAGATGATGGTCGACAGATTCCTAACTGTAACATGTGTTCAAATTCTTCCTGCGCTGTACGATGTTTGTTTGGATTCAATCGACGAAATTTTGAAAAAGGTAATTGCCCCTCTGCAATAATATGATGAACTGTATTATGTTTTATTTCTAATTTATAATCCGGTGGTGCTGTTAATGAAGGAAATTGTTTAATTAACTGTGCGTAATTATTTTCAACCATAAATAATTTAGGTGTCGGTGTATTTGAACTTATTGCAATACAGTTCCCTGAACGTGTCGTGTTTGTATCTAACAATAGTTTATTTTTAAGGTCTACTGTTAGTCCAAAATTTGCTAAAAAGTCTGCACCAATAATTGGTCGATTAACGTTAGCGAATGTAAAAGGAAATGTAAAGTTACGACGTAAATCTAAGTCTACTTTAATTAATTTTGAATCCTAACATTTGATAACTGAACCATTAGCTGCTGTCAATACCAGATTAAGATCTTTTTTATATTTTCCAAAAATTGTGTTCGGTATGACAGAAATATCTGCACCCGTGTCTACTAAAAATCGTAAATTATTTTGTCTGTCTACAATAAAAAGACGGCTTGTACTATTAATTCCGTTATTTGTCGTCTTAACAACGGAATTTGTTAGTTTAACTTATTGATTGCGTTAGAATTGTCTGTTTTAAAATTGTACGGCTGTTGGCATTTTCTTGCTTTCTTTCCAAATGTGAAATGATACCAACAAAATTGCCCTGATTCGTGAAATATTTTACGTGTTCCGCTAATTACTACGTTGTCGATAATGAATGTTTGAACGTATTGATGGTCGATTTATGTTTTGTTCGTGTGAATGATATTTTTGCTTTAACTCGGCCACGTCGCGCGTCATTTCTGCAAATGCATCTAAAAATTGTTTTGTCAATAATTTATTCTCGTTAGTGATGTTTGTCTGTATCGATGAAATATTTTTGACATTTGTGACATTCCAAATTTTGTCGGCAACGTCTAATATTTCATCTATGTTGCTTTTACCTGATGAAACTAATGCTATGTTTATTACGGATGGGAGTTTTCTTACCCAAAGACTTTTTAACAGCTCTTTACCGACTGAGGATGAAGTACCTGTCAATAATTCCATAGAGCGAAAAAAATCGGATGGTTTACGGTCGCCCAGTTCCGCATTCGATAATAATTCTTCTAACTTCTTTTCCTCACTTATAAAGTGCCTTTGAATTAAACTTTTTTTAAGTATTTCGTACCTATTTCCTGATGGTGGATTTTGAATTATGTCTATGATTGTTAAAATGGTTTTTTGAGGTAGAGATGCAATTATACAGTGTGTTAGATTTTGTGTCACGGCAAATATTTCCGCTATTGTATGAATTAGTAAAAAATGTTATATATGAAAGTTATTAGATTATTTATTCTTAATAATGTGTCAAAATCAGAAAAACAATTGAACATCAAATAATTCAGATAAAGCAAATAAATTTAACATTTTAAATGGAACGTACCCAGTATTATTACATATTCTGAAACTACAAGAATTTATCTTTACAACGGTATATCACATGTTATACTTTTTCATTAATTATCTGGGCGTAATACACTAAATAACTGATCGTGTTGAAAACGTAGACAGTGTAAACAATGTGTTGATTAAAACAAACTCAATAACAGATTATTCAACATAAATACAGCATTAGGAACAAACCAATATGTGAATAAATAAGTTAATTATAAAATTGTACGTTACGCCTACTTAACAACTAAATTCTTTGTTCATAGTGCTCCCCGTTGTTTGTAATACTTTCCCGGAGATCTGCTTATTAAATTTCGTCGCACTTTTTATAACATGTTTGGTGTTATTTGAGCACATGCCCTATGAATGCGATTTGTAAGATCCTCTAAATTTTGTGGACACGTAACGTAAACATTTGATTTAACACATCCCCAAACAAAAAAGTCCAACACAGAGAGGTCTGGCGATCGTGCCGGCCATCATTTCCTCTCCATTTCGCACCAAACTTTTCGTTTAAAATATCCTTGACGTTCCTTGCATTGTGAGGAGGTGCGCCATCCTGTTGTAACCACATATCACGACGCACTTGTTGGGGTATATCATCCAAATATTCTTCGAATTCTGTCGTAAGGAAATTAGCATACCGTTCAACATTAAGCATTCCGCGATAAAAATAAGAACCTAGTATAGTATCACCTAATACACCAAACCAGACCGAACCATAGAAAATCCGTGTTGGAACCTGCATTCCCGAATTCGACGTGGATTCTCTGAATCCCAGAAATGATATTTTTTTCTGTTAGAAATTCCGTTATTGTTAAAATTAGATTCATCGCTCCAAAGAATGACATCCAATAAATGTTGATTATTGTTAAGCCAGTTATAAAATATTAGCCTTCTATCGGAATCACCAGCTGTTAAACCGTGAACCAATTTAATTTTATAGGTGCTCATGTTGTGTTTTTTTAGAATACAAAATACTTTGTGATGACTTATACCTATGTCGGCTACTGCTTCACGGATTGAATTTCTTGGATGTGCTCTAAAATATGCCAACACCATAATATCTTCATCGTGTGCTGCACGCCCATTTCTTGGTCTTCGCACTGTAGCATTAAAACATCAATTTCTTCGTAAATTATGTTCAATTCTTGCAAACGTGCGAGGATGTGGCTGTACCCTTTCTGGATACAAGGTTCGATACAATACAGAAGCTTCTTTAGGATTATCATTGCATCTAATGTACACTCTCAACATATACATTTTTTCATTATTAGAATAATAACTATCCCTCGTTATGTGTCACGAGATGAAAATTAACAATTAACAATTTACTTAGTCACTTTGACACGATAGCGATAACAAGTGAGCGCATATCACGGCCTCCTCGGCTCTGCTTAACAGAACATGCAAAGGTAAAAGTGCGTCGTCGGTACATTGTTTACATCGTAGTCTGCGTTGATTGTTTCGTGCTTATAAGGTCTGTGCAATAGCATAAAACAGCTGACCTGACAACTTTAATGGAAATAACAGATGTCGCTCGCGTCGGGTACTAATGGTAACTGTAATGATTATTTGCAACTAGAATTTTCATTTAAAGTGTGGAATTCACAGTAAATAATATGAAGCTAAAACATTGTTGTGTGCCTAATTGCATACAAATAAATAGAAATCAAATTAAAATGTACCAATTTCCTTCTGATATTACGTATAAAAAATTGTGATGTAAAAAAATATTTAATATAACAGGTAAATAATTGCTATTTCAATAATTCATTCTTACTTAACTCCTTATTACTACTTAATTATACATTTACAGGACACAATATTGAACCCAATTTGTATGTTTGCGAAAAACATTTCGAAAAGAGTTGTTACTATCCCAATAAATTAAATCAAAGGTATAAATTAAAAGCAAATGCCATTCCAACTTTATATTGTCGTACAACTACCCTAGACTCTACCACTCCTGATGTAGATCCTGCACGTCAGAAAAAGTCCAACAATATCAATCCTAAACAGTCTTGCACTACTATGGATGTTGATTGTATATCCACCCAAAATCCTGTCGCTCCTGTCTATCCTATGAATAAGAATACTGAATGCCCTTTGCCTTTTCGCTTTGAGCTAACTTCATCAAGTAGTGATACAAAAATGCCATTGTGCAATACCGAAAATTCATTACCACCCATGTGCTCAACGATCCTAGTCGATTCTAATTGCAATGAGAAAGTTGATGAAATGAGATGAATTACAAAGTTTACGTTTACAATTGAAAAAGGCAAATCAAAAATATATATATTTTTTAAATTCTTTAAGTTCCCATTTTTCTTGTTACGATCATAAAAATTTAATCACAGACATCATTTTAACAAAGCTAATTACACCATTATTTTCCAGTTACTGTAACACGCAAAATGATAAAGTAATTAATCAAAATGTATATTCAAAACTACAAACTAGAAAAATTTTAAAATTATAGATCAGTATCTACGATTTTATTAAATATTTCGGAATAATTTCTTGTTTACTTTACGAAAAATACATTAATTGCAGTTTTAATAGATGTAAAACGAAAACACAATTTTATTTTTCAATTTTCAAATTTACACCAAATAGTCAAGTTCTAAACCATACATAATAGATTTCATTAGTACTCGACGCAAGCGCCTTTAATTGTAAGTTAAAATCTATTGCACAGACCTTATAAGCACGAAAACAACGGTTTACACTGTACCTGTTCAACGCGTTCGGTTATTTATTCTATTACGCCTTTAATTAATGAAATAAGTATAACGTGTGATATACCGTTGTAAAGATAAATTCTTGTAGTTTCAGAATATGTAATAATACTGGGTACGTTCCATTTAAAATGTTAAATTTATTTGCTTTATCTGAATTATTTGATGTTCAATTGTTTTTCTGATTTTTGACACATTATTAAGAATAAATAATCTGATAACTTTCACATACAACATTTTTACTAATTCATACAATAGCCGAAATATTTGCCGTGACACATAAAATCTAACACACTGTATGTGCATATTTGCTATTTTCGGATTTGATATTCTTCAAATGAAATTGCGTTTCCACTTGTATAAACCACGCCTCCGGGCACGATGTCCAAAATTGTGGTAGTTTTACATTTAGCATGGCCTCGGAAGGTTCCACGTCGCCTTCGGGTAGCAACTTAATTTTTGTTAAATTCTTCCTTCCACGTCGGGTCACCAAATTTGTAGACAAGAACTTAGATGTATTATTATTAAAAAGATGTTTTTATTTATCAATTACAAAATATGACGTTTTATCGTTTTTTGAGAACAATCTCTTATCTTCCGTTTTTGTTTCTCTTCTACGCCGCCTACAACCTCGTACATTGATCGCGCGAAATCGCCAGACCGCGACTTATAGACGTCCAAACGAAAACAATTAACAACGTTTTTTCCAAGAGAAACTTGCAAAAATTATTAAATTAACCGCAATTATTTCCACTTGGCGGCGGCGAAACGGCAGTTTTCAGATTCCGCGTAGAAGATAAGGCGCGTCTCGCGCGGCGTTCTTCGCGAATTGCATTTTTAAATTAATTCGTTTAGAAAAATTTAAGCCCGAAGTGTATAATTAACGCGTTAAACGCGGACTAATTAATTGTATAAATATTCGAAATTGTAAGACTAAGCCGGGGTGCACTTTCCTTCGGCGTGAGGGCGCTCAAATGTTAAGATGAATGCAAAGGGCCTCATTTAAGTTTCGCGTATGCTTTGGGCGAATGCGCCTTTTCGTCCGCGCGTTAAGTCGCGAGAATAACGTTTCGTTTAGTTATTTCTTTGTAATTCGGGCGTTTAAAAAAAAAACAAAGAAAAAATGAAGTATTTCGAGCGCGCCAACGTAAATTAGTCACCTCGACAATTTTCGGGCTAATTTCATTCGGTACCCGACTCGAGCCCGGTATCAATTGAATTTCAATCGCGTCCTGAGATATCGTTTCCAATTGTCGCTTTAATAGAGATCCAATTACTTCTAATGTTCGGGTGATAAGCTGCGGATATCTGATTGCCTTCATTTCTTAGTACGTCTAGTCGAATCTGTCGGATATTAACTTGTTATGCGACGAAAAACGAGCCGACGCGACGCGTTGCCTTTTTATTTCTTATTAACGTAAAAGTCTTCAATGTTAATCGTCAAGATTAATAGGCTCGGCACTTTTGTGTGCGCGAGTCGTGAAAATTGTTTTCCGAAGTATCGTTTATTCGGTTTTCATTTACTAAAAATGCACCGACGACTTACCGGGGAGGACGCCCTATACAGATTTAGTCATGTGAAGATGAAAAATGTATTTAAGAGACACAAACTTGCAATATTGACGTGTATTGATGCGTCCTCGCAGAAAGCGGCCCCGGCGTGTTCGATATATATTTTTTTTTTATTGGCCGGGTGAAAGTGACATAAAAATGCCGTGGATTTGCTCTCGCACCGCATCGCATTTGTATCTGTATTATGACTCCTGCGTCCCTTCTTCGTCTATCTATCAGGTCCAGAAAAGTTAGTGGCGGAAAAGCAAAGGGAGAACCGGGAACGGAGATTGATGCGCTCCCTCGCTCGCATTAACGATCGCGCCACCTGCGTCTTCTTCTGTGACAGTCTACTTTAATAAATAGATTAGCGACGTACACACGTATAAACGAAAACAAAAACGAATCGATCGGATTTTCCAGTTTCCATTATTGATCTCTCACGTAACCTACGCGACGTAAGTTCCGTTTCTCTACGCGGCATTGTTAAAAATATCTTTCCTCAACCTCAAACAAAACTCCTACGCGCCCGTAATCCGGCTGAAACTGGGGATTAACTCGCAGGGGTGAGCGTAATTTACTTCCTTTGCCCGAGATACAACTTGTGTTTCATCAGCGAACGCGCATGTTCTCCAAAACAGTCGATTGTTTACAGTTAAAATGTTAACAGATTTCTTTTTCCCCGGTCGAAGACTAAATCCGGAAAGATCTCTCGTTTAATCCCTTTCGTTGCCGAAAGTAACTTCGTCTTTTCACCAAATCGCGAGTTCCCCCCGCCCACCCCAAATAACTTCGCATTTACCCGAAGTAAAAACGATCGCCGGTATTTCTCACCCGAGGAAGCTCTCCTAAAAATAAATCCGGATATACCCCCGGTTCCTTTCCCGAAAAACTGCCTGTGAATATTCGTAAAGGTTTTACGGCTCATAAAATTCGCGTCAGGAAATGATCCGCGCGTAGAAGGCGCATCGACAGTCTGGTGTTTTTATTAACGTTCCAACTTACTAAATTTGATGTCCGCACTTCAAAGTTTTTGCTTCCAGATATAAAATAAGAGCGCCCGAGCATTTTCGAGACGCGGTACTTGTGCCGTACCTAAAACGCGGATTCCGTGTCGCGCCCGCATTAATTTACGCGCGCGCCCCTCTCCCCCGCCCGCCGTCCCTCCCCGTACTTTCACTTTCTCATCGTCTGTGCGACGTGGTAATTACGACTGGTTTTTTTTTTAATTTTTCAGATTGCCTACATCTGCAACTGTATCGCGATTCGAAGGATCGCTACAAACAAGGGCACACGAAGGCGTCGCTTTCGTTGGAACACTTCTTGGGCCTGGAGACGGGCTTCACGCTCGACAAGGAGTCGAACACCGTCGCCATTCTGTGTCAAGATGTCGTTGTAATATTGGCGTTCGACAGCCGAGAGCGGCTCATGCAATGGCAGGTCAAGTTGAGCACTCACCTGGGAGACGGCTCTCATTTTCTGGTCCTGTTATCCTCCGCGCCCGCCAAGGCCCGTCTACAGCCCGGACCCGCGCGCCTCCACGTGCAGGAGTTCGGATTTTGCCTCAGCACCGGAGTACCGCCGCGGATAGCCGGCCACTGGATGATATCGCACTTACGCCGTTACGGCGTGGTAGAGGGCCGCTTCTGTTTCGAGGGCGGCTCGCGCTGCGGTCTCGGAGAAGGGCTGTACGTCTTACTCACCGATCAGGGGGAAGAAATCACGACGACCTTAAAATTGGCAGCGCAAGGGCAACTGTTCAGCAACCGCAGACGGCCGGTGTCGCGAAATATGTCCGGTAAGTGAATTCGGAACGTCCGAAGTGACCGGGCCCCCTTATTGACGATAGCCCCCTGCATATCGGTAGTTTAAAACCAAGGTTTCCTCGCTTAACGCGCGTCTTACTTTATAGACCATTTTTTTACGTTTGCAATTATAGTCCAAGAGCTGGTGAACATTTTCACGTCCGAGTTTGTACCTCTTGAAATTTTGTAGGAAGGAATTTTGTTTTTAAGTCTGGTTAAGAAATTGACAGTCTGGCTAAGCAACCCCGGTTTCGAACTACCCCTCAATCGTTTAAAATTGCAAAAAAAGGGGTGAGACATTGTCGTTTGTACCTCTTGAAATTTTGAAGGAAGGTAATTTTTTTAAGTCTGGCTAAGGAATTGACAGTCTGGTTAAGCAACCCCGGTCTCGGACTACCCCACAATCGTTTAAAATTGCAAAAAAGATATGTGAAATTGTAAGGAGAATTGTAGTGGGATTTCTATCTCATGAAATTTTATAGAAAAGTAGTCTTTTTTTAAGTCTACTTGAGGAATGAACCACCTGATTATGAACCACTCCTAATCGTTTAAAATTAAAATACATTCGAAATTTTCATTTGTACCTCTTGAAATTTTGTGGGAAGGTAGTTTTTGCAAGTCTGGCTAAGGAATGCACAGTCTGGTTAAGCAACTACGGTCGCGAACTACCCCTTAGTCGTTTAAAGTTGCAAAAAATGGGTGTGAAATTCTAATTTCTATCTCTTGAAATTTTGTAGAAAGGTAAGTTTTTTTTTAAGTCTCGAAGAGAAATAAACCACCCGATTAGGTAACTACGTTCGCGAACTACCCCTAATCCTTTAAAATTATAATATATTCGAAATTTTTATTCGTACTTCTTGAAATTTATATCATCTCATACCTATTGAAGTATAAAAAAATAATTGCCAAACGGCCAGGCCGGTTTTAACCTAGTTACAGACAGTGTTAAAGTTGCATTTTGAAATAATGCATTAATTACATTCTACCTTTTGTCGTTTTTACAGCAGCTTGTATTTAATATAGCCAATATTTAAAAGAAAAAAGTGTCGTAAGCCAGACAAATCTGGCGGTTTAGCGTCAAAAAAAAAATCGGAAAATAGTATTTTTACATTAGTGCGGCGGAGAGAGCATTACGTAGACGCGCGAGTGCGAGAGAAGCCTTATATCGGAAGGCATATCGGCCCGTCATAGACATCGCCATGGTGTGAAATAGAGATGATTTAAATTTCAAGAGGTATAAATGACTATTTCAAATATATTTTAATTTTAAACGATTAGGGGTAGTTCGCGGACGTAGTTACCTAATCAGGTGGTTTATTTCTCTTCGAGACTTAAAACAAGACTTATCTTTCTGCAAAACTTCAAAAGATAGAAATTAGAATTTCACACCCATTTTTTACAACTTTAAACGACTAAGGGGTAGTTCGCGACCGGAGTTGCTTAACCAGACTGTGCATTCCTTAGCCAGACGTACAAGAGCTACCTTCTTACAAAATTTCAAGAGGTATAAATGAAAATATCGAATATATTTTAATTTTAAACGATTAGGGTAGTTCGCGAACGGAGTTACTTAATCAGGTGATTTATTTCTCTGCCAGACTTAAAACAATCTACCTTTCTACGAAATTTCAAGAGATAGAAATTAGAATATCACACCCATTTTTTGCAACTTTAAACGACTAAGGGGTAGTTCGCAACCGGAGTTGCTTAACCAGACTGTGCATTCCTTAGCCAGACTTGCAAAAACTATCTTCCCACAAAATTTCAAGAGGTACAAATGAAAATTTCGAATGTATTTTAATTTTAAACGATTAGGGGTAGTTCGCGGACGTATTTACCTAATCAGGTGGTTCATTCCTGAAGAAGACTTAAAAAAAGCCTACTTTTCTATAAAATTTCATGATATAGAAATCCCACTATTCCACAATTTCACATTCCTTTTTTGCAATTTTAAACGATTGTGGGGTAGTTCGAAACCGAAGTTGCTTAAAATGGTGGTCCATTCCCTAGCCAGACTTTAAAAAACTACCTTCCTACAAAATTTCAAGAGGTACAAACTCGGATGTGAAAATGTTCACCAGCTCTTGGACTATTACTAAAAAACTACAACTATTATTTTTGATGCGTTGAAGTACAAGGTACAGACGAGTTCGTATGTTTTGTCCAGCGAGATGCGATCGCAGGCCAACGAGCGACGAACGAGGATCGGCAGTTGTTTTTGAATTATAAAAACAGACAGTAGTCTTTTTTTTGAGCCTTTCCCAATAAAACCTAACACAAGCGACGGGACATAACGTATGAACTTGACTGTACGTCTACGTAATAAGTCATTTCACTATCTTGTTTCGTTAGGTTAGCCTAAAATTTGACTGATCATGAGGACAATTGTTTGAAGAAAAGTCGATGCCTCGATTTTTTGCAATTTTTGTTTCCTATTCGTTGCGGGGCTCCGCAAACCTTTGTACCTACTGAAGTTCGTGTAATTTGTTTCGCGTATTACGCTAGATGGTAATCAAAAGTAAAAGAATATATCAGATCATATAATCGTCTCCTGTAGAACAAGTTTAAGCATTATTAATATTGTAACGTGCAGGTTGTGGCGCGAATTCCAGAGAAGTGAGTTATCACTATAATTAGTTATTTATTTCATAATGGAAAATTTCATGAGTTAACGCGGTGACTTATATCCGGCGATAATTTTAATCGGGCCTTCTGGAATGCCGCCGTCGTCTCGCGAACTTTATATGTTAGTTTTAAAGATGAACGAGTCTCGAGCTTGGTCTAAAGAACAACAACTGCTCTCGTTGCGCCAATTTGATGAAGCTTCCGGTTTTTCCGTTAGAGGACCGAAAAGTTACAATATGAATTTTCCGATTGCTGGAAATATAGCCATGATGATTACTACTCGTGTCTAAGTTATTTTTTGGACGAAACACTACATAATTTGGCTATTTGGCTACAGAAATTGGCTTTGGAGAGGGTTTTAGAGAAGGGGTTCGGCGACGAAAAGCGAAAATCCAGTATTACGCCAAGCTTAATCAAAATTGCACGTAGCAGAATTTTTCCATCGGTCGCAGCCGAGGTTTTTTCGAATATAAGAAAACGAGATAGTACAACAAAGTGCCAAAAATAGTACCTATAACGATCTTGTAATTAGTAGTCCTCGATGCACACCACATATATCAAGACCACATTAACGAAAGTTAACCCTATATCGCACAATGTATGACCTGAAGTTTAGATTTATGGGCAAAAACCAATTATGCCAATCGATAAACCACAAAAACATAGAAATTCGATGTTTGTTTTGTGTCAGTCAAGGTCGTGGTTCCTGAGTTATAAGGGCACAAAGTTCGTATATTAACGTCGAGAACCTATATGGGTGAAATGTAATTTTTTTAATCGCGTAAATAAGATCCTAGTTTGATACTGATATAGTATATTCACCAAAATGTGACCTTAAACGCATGCGCAGGCGGTCGACAGTGTACATAAAGTGTGCTGTGCTAAAAGTGCGCCAAGAATGTACTGCTCAAGATTAATACCGTTTGTGTTTCTGCTGCTATACAAATGAAGGCCGATGTGGGTCGTTTAGAAAATTGCCACGCATTTTTCTCGAAAACAATCGGAGATAGGTGAGAATCGTCTATTATAAAAATTGTGGGGCACGAAGGAGCCCGTGCGATGACGACGTCGAGCGACCTCGGAACCCGTTCGTTTCGGCGTTATAGGCCCGAGTTGCCGTTTTTAAATTGGACACCGTATTTTTACGATAATAAAGCGCAACTCGCAAAAATACCCCGTTCGATTCGAAGAAGGTAACTTAAGCCTAGTACCACACGAGGTCGCCATCAGATGACCGACCCCCTTCGTACTAAACAATTTTTACCGATCTCTAAATGTTCTCGAGAAAAACGCGTGGCGTTGTTTAAATAATTCACGCAAAGCCCGTATTTCTATAGTAACATAAACGTCGAATGTACACGTTTTCGACCTTAAACATTCTCGGTGCATGAGCACTTTCAACACAGTACACTTTTGACCACTCCGTATGTTATGACGACCTCGCCCGACAAAATTTTTGTAGTCCATCGATTGACACAATTTGTTTTTGCGAAATACGAACGTTTGTTTTTTGTCTATTAATCTCAACCGTAAATGATCGGAAGAATTTACAAACATCTTTGCGCCCAAAATCGAAACTATCCGAAAATACGCGCAGTAGATAAAATTAAAAAGCAAAAGGCGCTGATTATAATGAACCCCGGACAACCTATGAAATTTCTTAATCGTTTCGAGTAGGGCACTTTTTGAGAGCATTAAATAATTTGAAAAACGCGATACAATGTACTATATGTCCATCGAGTTTTGTCGTAGATATGGCCTATCCAAACCTATATGCAATTTACGTCATCAAAAAAAGTTACTAGATTGTTTATTTGTAATTCGGTTTAAAGTTTAACATATTAGACGGTATGATGAAAGACTGCAATTTATTAGAACTGTCAAAATACGAGGTACGAGGTGACAGCACTGTGTGAAACGTCATCATCTAGTAACCTTTCGTTGATGACGTAATTGCATATAGATTTGGACGAAGTGTAGTTGTTAAGCATTAGAAAAATCTTGGTTTTAAACTGTTATATACGGAGGGCGTCGCCGACAAAATTGCACCCGTCTAACGTGAATAATCGGTCTAATTCAGTTTCGTTTCAGTTATGGATAGTCCGCGCCGTTCTACGACCCGGACCGAAAATCGAAAACAGGACCTTTTGGACTCGTTGCGGTCCAGGGCCGATTCTCCGTACACCGATTTAGAAAGCAATTACGGTTGCGGGGACGTTAATACCGACGGTTGGAACGTACCGCCGATCGAGAGATGTATGAGCTGCATCAGCAAACTAGGGGCTTTATCCAGGTCTTCCACGACGGCGACCACGCCCGGCGTACCTTGCTGGGAGCACTCGTGCGATCGCCATTCGTTGAGCAGCGGCTCCGACTGCAGCGGCTGGAGCCAGGCGGTCACCAAACCTCCGGCTCGTCCTCCGAAACCGAACTGTCTGTCGCCGCAGAAGAAAGTGCTGCCGTCTCCGCCTCCGTCGTACGACAACTACGACATACCTAGAATACCATTGCCCGTGGCGAACAATTGCATTATGCAAGAACCAAAGAACGACGATCATTACGATACTCCGCGGAAAATCAAGGAATGCCTCTCGGAAGCCGTTCGCAAGCCTTGCGGCTGCGTGCTGCGCGTCCGCCAGCCGGAGCAGGAACGGCCGTGCGTCTGTCAACGTCTGTTGTCGTGCTGGAACGCCCAGGAAGACGTCCAGGCACTTTACGCGACGGTGGACATGAGCAAGAAGTGCTCGCGCAACCACAACTACGCCAACTTCCAGCCGAACTCGGCGGCCCCCAATTACGCGAACATCGAGTTCGCCCAATCCCTCGAGCTGTACGAGAACGCCAAGCAGGTGGCTCAAAACGCCGGACTGTGCAACAAATGCGGCCATCCCCAAAGCGACTACTTGATGATGGAGCCGGCCCCGCGCAAAAATCAACCGCCCCCCGGTTACCTGCCGATGTCGCCGGCGATCAAGCAACGTCTCGGCAGGGTGCTCTCGTCGAGCAACCCGAACCTGGCGCCCGCGATCGATCGCGCCGGCAAACCTTCCGGTTCCGCGATGCTCCAGGCGAACGTTTATCAACGCAAACAGCTTTTAGATTCCACCGACAATCTCGAGCAGCGCCGCAGACGCTCCAACTCCGCCGACTCCAGTCGTTGCGAGGACGGGGACGCCTGCCTTTGCAATTGCACGCAGTCCGTGGTGCGTCGTTCCTCGTCCGTTCCTTGCAAATCCAATCGCGATTCGTCCAGCTCCAACGACTCCGGGGTGTTCGAGTTGCCGCGTCGGGTCGCATCGTGCGTGTCGACGTTGCCGCGCCGCTCCAAGTCGTCGGACCCGTTGCGCGACCTCAGCTTTCAATTCCAAAAGGTCGACGGAAAGTCGGCGAGCGCCGAGGCCGAGGTCCCGGTGTGCCCGTCGGAATCGACCAGCAGTGCGACGTCGGACATGTCGGATTACATAGAGACGTTATCGATGTCGTCTCACAGTTCGAGCGAGGCGCCGCCGCCCAGCTGCACCTTGCGACCACGATCAGGCAACGAATATTTAACCCTGCAGAGGCTCATCGCCCCCGTTCCGGAGGAACACCATAACTAGTCCCTATTACACCAAGCAATACTGTCGTATGATTATACTCTTATAGCGTACTAATTACATAATGGAGGTTCTGTATAAAACAACGACTTTATTAAATAAATTATTAAATACAGCCGTCGTTTATTTTTTAAACGACGACACGGTGATGGACGTCGACGTTTTACGAGGGGGCGGTGCGCGTCTCCCCCCCACGGTAATGCAGATGAGGCGTTTTAATTAAGGTGGAAGAAGACGCGTCGGTTGTCAACCCCATCGACCGAACATCGGCGATAATCTTTGCCGTCTCGCGGGCTCGTTCGCGTCGCGGCCCTTCTCCTCCCGAAGATCCCGGCAGTTACGCCAATAATGGCCTCCATAAATTATTTTGATGGCGCTTGTTTGCGAAACAAATTTCGTCGGGCCGTCGCGGGAGAGTTGTTGTTGTTGTTGATAAATTTTTAAACAAACACCATCGTAACAAATAAAACTGGCGACTTTTTTCCGTTTCGTGTCGTTCAGCAATAATCGTCGACCGACCGAAATCGATTGCCCAACTGAACTCGCAAATGTCGCGCAAAAAAGAGGTATTTTGAAATGCAACGGGGGCGTCCGATTTGAAAACTGGTCGAAAAATGAAAGTGTTTAAAATATGCGCGAGTACAAAACAAATTATATACTACGCGTTGCATTTATTAACGGATTCGTTTCCGCGATTTTTCGGCGGCTCCGTTACGTAAGAGGTAAATCGAACAAAACCTGTACCTGCGCGACTTTCGCGCGACTTTCGATTATGATTATTATTTGTAAAAAGTAGGCTACATATTTAAGGAAAGTGAGATGATGCGTTTTCGTTTAGGAGGCCAAGGTGACGTTATCTATTCGGGGCGCTGCTGCGCAATTCGCGGGCTTTATGAATGACGACTCTGACGCAACGCGATTATCAAACGCCGGCCCGTCGAGGACCCAGTTTCGTGCCCGCAGCAAATTTGCCCTTGTTTAGAACGTTCGCCTCTTGTTCGTGCGCGATGATTAGTCGTATTAGTACAGCCAGACGGTCGCGTGCGGTCCGCGTTAAAATGAACTTTCTGCCGTACCGATAAAACGTAAATAAAGTAAAGGATTCCGGGTCGAATTTTTGGTAGTGGGTGCAGCCTATAAGAGCGACGTAGAACCAGGTGTATCTGTAAATTCGCGATGCTGCACGTCGTTGTACTTATTGCAGTATGCTGTTGCGCGGGCGGTCCGCTGGCCCTTCGCGCGAGGAGCGGCGGCTATCCGAAATTTCCCGCCGAAGCCTGCGGAACGCGTGCCGTACCGTGGTACCCGGAAAGGGAGCCGCGCATCGTCGGCGGCCAGGAGCCCCCATATGGGGCGCTGCCCTGGCAAATTCAGCTGAGACGCGGCAAAGAGCACCAGTGCGGGGGCGCGCTCTTGGGCGCGAGGCTGGTGCTGACCGTCGCCCATTGTTGGGTCGACGGCTTGACGGCCGCGGCCGGGGCCCACGGCAAGCCCGGCAGCGCTCCCGAAGAACAAATAGTGCGGGTGGAGCGCGCCGTCTCGCATCCCCATTTCAGGAAGTACGGCCCCTACAGCAACGACATAGCGGTCCTCCTTCTGGCGGAGCCCGGGTTTCGATTGAATTCGTTCGCGAAGCCGGCCTGCACTTCGTTCCGATCGCCCCCGCCGGGCACCTGGTGCGAAGTCTCCGGTTGGGGCGCTACAGATCCCTCCTATCCCGAAAGGTTGTCGCCGGTACTGCGCGCCGCCGCCGTTCCCATTTTATCCCTGGAAACTTGTCGCAGAGATGGCATCTACGGCGGCAGACAACAGCCGATTTTAGATTCGATGGTTTGCGCAGGCCGATTGAGTGGTGGCGTTGACGCTTGCGGCGGAGATTCCGGCGGACCTTTGGTTTGCGAACAAAATGGAAGAATGGAACTTACGGGGTTGGTGTCCTGGGGCGACGGGTGCGCCAAACGCGACCGGCCAGGTGTCTACACCAGAGTCGACAATTACATTTCGTGGATACGCCAAGTGGCGGAACGTTTCGGGGTCGAATTCCAATAAGACGTCTCGAAATAGGGGTGGCGTAATTAAAAATATTCCTACAATAAATTGTTTTCATTTATTATTTAACATATGTAAACCGAGAAATGTAAATAATTACAGCTCAGTATTTTGATATAGTTGATAGGGTAAAAGATTTTTTAAATTCTAGTCTTAAATCTACTTTATTACCTACTTTGTGTACTGTGTACTCCGACTTTTACGAAATAAATTGTTTATAAATAAGCGCGTCGATCGTTGTCGATTCTTTAAAACGACCCGTTATTTCGAAAAAAAAAACTTACGAAATTTCCACGTACCAGTCAACAAAAATACATGTAGGTTAACCAAATAATCGTCGTTTAAACAACGGGCAATTAAAACGAGTACAATTAAAAGTTTCGATGTCAACTAGAATAAAGAAGTGTTCGTATTAATAATTAATTTAGGTACCCACCTAAAAATTTAGAACGGTAAACTCAATTATTCGTAATTGAACTGGTAAAATCCGGTTAATAACAATTAAATCGTTGATTATTAACCGAAAACAATTTCGATGCATAAACAAACTTGCGTCCAGTATTTTTAACGTTATATTTCAATCTCGGCGTCCGAAAACCCCCCCAAAAATAAATCGTAAAGTGCGCCGCCTATGCTTTAAAACGCGCCCGGTAACCCAGCAACCCGTAGTTTTCATAACGGCCGCAAGCGGGCGCTGTTTTTTTTAATCCTCCGACAATGTAAATGCGAAAAACTTGTATTTTTATAGTTTTATATAATAATTAACGTACGGTAAGTGATTTGTTATTGTCGAAATGGAAACAGAGTCGACTTCCAACTACTGGTGGTTGAAGAGCAGTAAAATATCGGACGAGCAACGAGATTTTGACGAAAACAAGCCGAACCTAACCTCGACGCCCAAACAAACCGACGATCCTTCAACTATTTCCAGCTCCTTAAAAGAATTTTTAGAAAAAGAACGAGCCCTACGCAGTCCCGACGACGTAGACACAGATATCGGTAGTATCATAGAGGAGATCAACAAACTGGCGGCGCAGAGCCCTTTAGGTCCTTACGAGAAGGACACCGGCGAACGCAGTTTCGAGGAGATCATGAAAGAAGCCGAAAAACTGTACATGGAAAGTTCGAAAAGCTTCGAGCAGCTTAGCGCCCGATCGAGAACGTCGGGCAATTTATCGCTTAGTTTTAATAATTCTCCTAACCGGACCCCTACGCCTAAAAGTGCCAGTCCTTTGCCGTTAGATGTACAGGAACCTATCGACGAAAATCGACAAGACGTCGACGATACCTATAGTGACGATTTCGACATCAAAAGCGGACCCGCAACGCCCACCGATAACAAGAATCCGGACGACGAACATTTATTTCATTTAAATCTGAACGATATCGGTGCGAGCGAAACCGATTATAAGTTGGACTCGGACGGGGTGTGTTTGAAAGGCACCGAGTTGAATGCCATCGACGAAATTATAAAATTGGAACTCGCGAAGCTCGACGAGGAATCGTCCGGTAAAGTGCTCGAAAGCAAGATGGCAATACGTAAATTGGAGGAGGAAAATAAACAGTTGCTGGACAGCATCGGTACCCTTAAGGTAAGATTATTTTTTAAACGCACTTATTTTAGTATTATTTGTTTTTAGGTACGGTCGGGGAGCACTCCAGGACGACGATGTTAAAAAACGTTCTATTGCATGGAATCGATCGGGAACTTCTGCCTAGTTTGCGTACAACAAGCGTATTGTTAATCATACGAGTTGTCTTCCCAGAGTGCCCCCGACATTGTATCGAAACGTTTAAATAGGAGATCGTTTATTACACAAACTTAGGATTACTTTAGGATTAGGATTATTTTCTCTGTACATACTATGCGTTATTTTGAGATTGTCGTGTTCTGTTATCGATTTCGATTTTCTTTACCTTCGTTAATTTGTTGAACTAAAAAGCTTTATGCGCATTAGCTTAATATTCGAGTATAGTAGTCACGTTTAAGTATTGCAATTCGGTATTTTAAACGATTTCGTGGTATGGAAGCGTTTCGGTAAATAAAGAAAGAGAAAATCGGATGAAATATTACTGTTGTTACGGATATTTATTAGAAAATAATCTGAAGATTCATATGAGGAACGTTTTGTTCAAAAATGGTCGTGTCCAAAAATTATGAATTAAGACGGGGGGGTTGGTATCTTGGTATGCAGGGTGTTTCAGTTTCATTAATGGTACGTCGTTTTTTTTCGAGATTTTGCGAAATTTTTAAATCGATAGAAACGCGCGTATTTCGGCATTTATTGCTTTGTTGTACGTAAACAACTGGTTCCGGGCTTGTCCTGAACGCTTCACGTAGAGTCAAATTTTGTTGAGATTTTGAGATAATTTTAAATCTATTATTTTCTTATAATTAGATACGTTAATTAGTCTCGTTAATTGTTGGGAACAACAGCGGACTTCCTTTGCTCCATAACGATACGGTAAATTCCTCCTGAATCACCCTATATATACAACCACTACTGTTTTTGTTAGACGTGCTGTCAAATACTACTACTACAATCACCACTTTTCATGCAAATAAGACAATACCTATGGCCTATCCAAACCTATATGCAATTCATGTCATCAAAAAAAGTTACTAGATTGTTTATTTGTAATTCGGTTTAAAGTTTGGAAAGCGACATATTCCATAGATGATTTACTTGCGCACATATTAGATGATATAAAGAAAGACTACAATTTACTAGAACTATCAAAATACAAGGTACGAGGTGACAGCACTGCGTGAAATGTCATCATCTAGTAACCTTCTATTGATGACGTAGATTGCATATAGGTTTGGACGAAGTATATCTCAAAATAATTGTTAGTTCCTTTGATCTATCTTTTGTTTCATCATTTTACCCTATATTACAACAGTTGGCAAACATCCTGTATATCAAATCTCGATTTAAATATTTTTTTATTATTTTTAACTAACCCAGAGAAAATCAAAAGTGGAAATGCGATTTAACGCAAAAAGGATTTTAATTCAATAAAACGTACACAGAAGATAGGCAACCCAAATCGCTTACAATACATTTTACTGTTATGTGTACACTTATAAATCACCCTGCACAACAATATGGCCACTTTTGTCTGATGATTGACTTTTATCACGTGATGTTTACTAATTTGACGTCGCTGATTTCAAATATACCCTCAGTTTTTTTGTAACCGCTCTTGTTTACGAGATATAGTTTTCACGAAAAAATCGCTGTGTTAGTGTGTTAATTTGCTTGTAATTAAGAAAATATTAAGTTTTCTTAATATAATTTGATATGGCATCGTCAAGAAGAGTCTGCGTCAATGATCCAAATCATTTTTGTTTCATTTGCGGAGAGTATATATTTAAAGAATACCGTTTGAATGTGACAGCGTTCGTGATTGAGGCTTACAAAAATTGCTTTGGTCGCACACTGGAAATGAAAGACAAGCCTTGGATTCCGCAAAAGGTATGCAAAACGTGCGTCGAGTTTCTACGTTTGTGGACAAATAAGAAAAGGAATAGCTTTAGAAACGAAACCGCTATGATCTGGACTGAACCCTTGAACCACCACGACGACTGTTATTTTTGTTTGGTGAACACAACTGGCATTAACCGAAAAAATCGAGCTAAATGGGAATATCCTTCCATACGGTCGTCACATAGACGTATTTTGAGACCTAAAATATCACTTGAACCTCAAGCTGATGCTTCACAGGATGAGCCTATGCATTTTGAGGCGAAAACTGACAGTAGCGATAGTGACTTTGAATGTGACCTGAAAGCGCCAAAACTATTCAACCAAGATGATTTAAACGACCTCGTCAGAGATCTGGGACTGTCAAAGGCTGCTTCAGAAATTTTGGCTTCTAGACTAAAACAAAGAAACTTGGTAACAAAGGAAACGAAAATTTCTTATTACCGCACAAGAGAACAAATTCTCCTCAAATATTTTGCCGAAGAAAATGATTTCGTATTTTGTAAAGATGTACCTGGTTTAATGGCTGCAATGGGACTTCAAAATTACATTTCTAGTGACTGGCGTCTATTCATAGACTCATGTGTTCTCTTACACAATGGGAATAAATTAGGGTCGTTGCCTATTGCTCATTCCACAAAAGTAAAAGAAGAATATACAACTATTGCTCTGGTTTTAGACAAAATTAAATATGTGGAACACAATTGGCTCATATGTGTTGAATTAAAATGGTCAACTTACTTTTAGGCCAACAAGGTGGTTATACAAAATATCCCTGTTTTCTTTGCTTGTGGAACGGTAGAGCTAAATATCAACATTGGATTAAAAAAGATTGGCCTCCTCGGGAAGCGCTAGTTGCAGGACAACAGAACGTGATAAACCCCCCTTTAGTATCAAGGGATCGTATAATTTTGCCTCCGTTACATATAAAACTAGGACTTATAAAACAATTTGTAAAAGGTCTTGACAAAAATGGAAATTGTTTCCTTTTCCTATCAAAAAAGTTTCCAAAACTGAGTGCAAAAAAGATAAAAGCGGGAATTTTTGACGGGCCACAAATAAGATCATTAATTAAAGACTCAAATTTTACGGACACTATGACAGAGATTGAGATAACGGCATGGAATGAGTTTGTTTGGCTTGTTAAAAATTTTTTGGGAAATAAGAAAAGTTCTGAATTTTCTCAACACGTCGAACAACTGTCGAGTCACTTTCAAAGGCTTAGATGTAACATGAGCGTCAAGTTGCACTTTCTTCACAACCACCTGGACTATTTTCCCGCCAATCTTGGGGACCTAAGCGAAGAACAGGGCGAGCGATTCCACCAGGACCTCCGTACCATGGAGGAACGCTATCAGGGCTACTGGAACGCACACATGATGACTGACTATTGTTGGAGCATTCAGAATAGCTCTCTGCCTTCAGCTTTAGCAAGAAAATCATATAAGAGAAAGTTTTTTTCATTATAAGAATTAAATAAATTAGAATTATCTCTAAATTTATAGTGTTTTATTATAAAAAAACACCCGTGACATATTTTTTTAACTATAGCTGATACAGAAATTTCAATCACGGAATTGAAATCGTCATCAAAATTGAACTAATATCATGTAACATAACCCAATCATCAGAAATGCTGTTGTGCAGTGTTATGGTTCGAGGTAATAATATCGAAACAAATTACTTTAAAATTATTTATTTATTTTCGTGGTTAATATAAATTCGGAAATTACACTCCGGGCCATCGTTAGCAGCCATTAGTTACACAACTACCCTAATAAATAAATTGCGTGCGATACATTCTAAAAATTTAAGTCTATACGAAAGACGACCGCGCCAAAATAGAAGAACATTAATCGATGTACGTACGCTAGGCATTTAAAACTAATCGAACTACTTTATTGCCGCTGCAATAAATCGCAATTAATTACGCCGCACCAGCCGCGACGGCAATAACTTTCAGGGCAGCTAAGCCTTCTTCGCCGGCAGGATTAATATAAGCGGCCGGTAGCACGAAGCCATAAGTGCCCGTATCACGAGATTCTATCGTATAAGCGTATTTCATTCCTACTTTTCCTTTTGCCCAATCGTCCGAGCCCCCCGACGCAGGATATAACAACGTGGCAGAAGATCCCACCCTGTAGTTTGCTCCGGTGGCGGCTCTCATTGCCTGCAACGAAACGAGCGGTCGGTTATTAGGTGTATTATTTTTTGAAGTTTATATAATATGTGGGATCGAGCTTATCGGGATGTCCCGGGCAATAAACGAGGGATTTGGCGATTTAAACCGAAGATGCGGCGGTAAATCGTCGCACTTTAATGGCGCAATGCGAGCGCCTCGTCGTTTTACGACAATTGCCGGAAAATGCGATTGGGTTTTCAAGTGTTCGTGAAGTGAGCAGCCACTTTTTTGAATTTTTCAAAATCCGAACGCTAATCGTTAAGTAAGTCGTTAGTAAGTATTTGTAAGCCAAAAAAATTCGTTCGTAAGTTTCACCCGAACGAGATATTCATGTTTTAAAAATCGACTGCTAACTTCCCGGCAGCAGCCACTTTTTGTCAAAAATCAACGAAAATGGTCTCTATCGTTATAAGTCGTTAGTAAGTATTTGTAAGTCAAAAAAGTTCGTTTGTAAATCACAGGAGACAGAAATATTCATGTTTCAAGAGAAAGAATGAAGTCAACAAAAATTGTTTCAAAAATAAATGACAGTTGTCTGTAACATTAGTAAGAATTTATAATACAATTTAATATATGTAAAGAAATCGTTTAAGTTTCGGTATAATGAGAAACGAAGGTGGTCTTAGTCATTAACGAATATTTATTTGTTCTTACTTATAAGTAAAAGAAAAATTGTTTGTAAGTCAAATGTGGTGAAGATCACAATCAATGTGGTCATATTCTATACGAGTTTCAGAAGAAAAAAATTAATTACCACTTTTTTTACAAAAGTTCTTTTCTATGATTATGTTTGTGTTGAATAATTATAATTTAGTGCTAACACTACAATTATTGAGCTTTCTTAATAATTTTAATTGTCTCTTCCGTGTGTAAGATTAACTTGTAAAATTGATAAAAGTTCTAAAATTAAGAAATTATAAAACTCCAGTTGACATGGGTAAAGCCACAGTACAGTTCGGTTTACCCATTTCAAATCGGTAGCATTTCGATAGATACAAAAGTTCAAACTTTGAGACACGTATGTCCTAATTCGTACAAAGTATACCCAAAGTACACTGTGGTTATAAAACTATCAAATTGGTCCTCACTTCCCTCGCAAAATATTTTTTCAACGACATATTTTTTAAATTACTTTATGGTTGGGTCTTTAGATCTGCTTTTGCAGATGACAACTATAAAACGTAAAATCATTTTTTTAACTTACAAATACTTACTAACGATTTTCGTTCATTTTTGACAAAAAGTGGCTGATGGCTTTTTTTCAAGTGCGAATATCTCCGTCACCTTCGACTTACAAACGAATTTTTTTGACTTACAAATACTTACTAACGACTTATTAACGATCGAGACCGTTTTGGTTGATTTTTGAAAAAAAGTGGCTGCTGCCGGGAAGTTAGCAGCCGATTTTTAAAACATGAATATCTCGTTCGGATGAAACTTACGAACGATTTTTTTGACTTACAAATACTTACTAACGACTTACTTAAGGGCAGGGCACCCATGATTTCAGCGTATTTTACGCTCATCCTTAAATTAATTTTTGAGACATTTTAGATCATTAAAACCAAAATGTTTTTATGATTAGTTGTTTATCACTATTTTGTTTATGTATACTCGTAAATCGAGTACATGATTTTTATTCGTTAATTTGTTATTATAAATTATAATTTTGTTAGTTATTGTGGAATTTTATAAAAACTAAATAAGTTAAAGTGAAGTGGATTTTTTTGTTTTACAGAGAATAATTTACTCGATGAACTTAACAAGTTCTCACAAAATTTTATTATTGTTTACATAAAAAAAATTGATTTTAAAATATTAATTTAATTTTTTTATTAGTTTAAAATAATTCATTCGTTATGAATCTTTTATATGTCCTCGAGTACATTATTCTCTGTAAAACAAAAAAATCCACTTCACTTTAACTTATTTAGTTTTTATAAAATTCCACCATAACTAACAAAATTATAATTTATAATAACAAATTAACGAATAAAAATCATGTACTCGATTTACGAGTATACATAAACAAAATAGTGACAAAACAACTAATCATAAAAACATTTTGGTTTTAATGATCCAAAATGTCTCAAAAATTAGTTTAAGGATGAGCGTAAAATACGCTGAAATCATGGGTACCCTGCCCTTAACGATTAGCGTTCGGATTTTGAAAAATTCAAGAAAGTGGCTGCTAACTTCACGAACGCGGTTTTCAACGTGGATTTGTGGTCATAAATAAAAATACTCACGGCTGACGCTTTATTCCCGACCAACTGAAGGTCGCGGGCGTCTTTGGGCAACAGCCTGTCGTAACCCCACGGATAAAGCACGTACTGCCCGTAGGAATGGAACGAGACGTAGGCTCTCCATGCGGCTCCCGCTTCCATTTGCGTAATGTAATGACTGATCGCCTTCGTTTCCGGTTCGGAAAACGGACCGGAGCCGGCGTACGTGTCGTCGCAAGGATACCTGCTGGCGCCCTTTCCGCCCCATTCGTGTCTGAAAACGGCCAAGCGCGTAAATTCAAAAAAAAACGTTCTCGCAACGATTTCGGACCTACCCGAAATTTCGATTCAAATCGGTGCCGGCGCACACCCTTCCTCCGGACCTGTTCTTTCGCCAGAGCCGGTCTCGCGCGCGCGAGTACTCGTAACCGTCCGGGTTCACCACGGGCAAGAAGTGCCAGTCGATATTTTGGACTTCTCGCGGCTCGTTGTCGAAGTTCTCGACGAGGCGGTCGATGACGTAGGTGACGGTGGCCGGCGATATCCATTCGCGCGCGTGGATGCCGCCGTCCACCCAAACGGCCTTGTTTCCCGGACGTCCGTTCGAAATTTTCAGCACGCGCAACGACCGTCCCTCCACCGATCTTCCGACCGTCCTCAGCGAGCACAGTGCCGGATACGTCGTGACCAAATAATCGAGATATCCGTCGATGTCCTCGATGCGATGATACGCCGACCAGGTCAGTCGGTGACCTGAAAATTCGATTCGGATCGGTTATTGATCGGGACGCCGGATATCGTCCGGGTATAAAACTGGAAAACCTACCTGACAAGTTTTGTCCTCGTATAATACATTTTTGATGGGTCCGCGGACGCGGCAGTTTAAAACCACCCTGTGTGCACGCGTAACTACGTACTCGTTTGCAAATTTGCATGAATTTACATACGTACCGTCCACGTTCGTATGTGATACGGACCCAAATTGGTTACCTAATGAACTTGCACCTCTTCGACGCGAACGTAACGGTAAACGACGAATTTGGGGGGAGGGGGGGTTGTTTTAATAAATACCTCTGCGATCCTCTAGATCCTCTATGTCGTCGCTGACGGGCGGATTTTCTTCGTCTATCGCCTTTTGCAGATCGGGTATGGAAACGTCGTAATGGACGCCGTTTTCTTTCAGTTTTCGCGTGACGTTCGCGAGCGACTCCGGTTTCACGAGTATGTCTCGAGCCGTTGCGTTTCCTCCCCATACCGATATCTCTGTTGGTGATTATCGAAAAATCGTAACTAATTTAGAAATGCACGTTGGGCGCTCTTCGAGCCGAATCTTACCGTTGTTCAGACTCAAGAGACTTATAACCTTCTTCTTCGCGTCGTCCTCGACGCAAACTTTCCACACCTGACTGCCGGTATACGATATTCTTCCTTGGGGTTGCGTTTCTTCGGGGCTTTCTCCGCCGAGTTCGATTCCTCGGGGGCGGGCTGGACGTTTTCGGTTTTCGGCTGCGGGACGACGTCCGCGTCGGGCTGCTCAATGTCCGGGAAAGCGCGCCGGACGGGCGCAAGTACCAAACACGCGGCACTTATTCGTAACAGTGCGCCGAGCAATTGCATGTTGTCGAATAATAAATGAAGATTCGCCGCGATTCGGACGTATTTATATAGAAGCGATTTGACCCGTTTTTCGATGCTTTTCGAACGGTGCTTCCAGTTACGTCGGATCAAAGAATATTCCGATAAATTAGCATAAAATCTTGCGGCGTTCGATACGGTTTTCGTTTACGTTTTTCTTGGTCGGCCGTGGTGACGACCGAATGTGTTTTTATTTGTGGTTTCACGACATTTTTATCGCGTTGCACATTTCAATGGTAGTTTTTATGACCGACGAACCACAAACGTAATCTAAAAAGCAATTTCGCGACGGCGCAATTAAATTCTTCAGTCTTTGAAACTCGATCGATTTTTTTCTAGCAGAGACTTCGTGTCCATGAATGGGTAGAGCAACTTACCTTCTTTGGCCAGACAATAGTCCAGATGTAAACCCCCAATTGTTAAATAAATGCTCAAGAAGAAGAAGAAGAGAATTCAATTGATTCGAATACATTAATTAACAATTGATTTGGGCACGAGAAAACTTGCGAAAGGTCAACGAATAGAGCGTCGAAACGTGTCGAAAAGTGATAATAAAAAAACAAAGGGCCACCAAGACACTTTGTGGCAGTCTTTAGAAAAAGATCTTTTCAGAATTGGAATTTTGAAAATTAGGTATCAATATGGCCCATTTGCTGTCTTATTTTTAGTTAGGGTGGGACGCCCAATTTACCGGACATTTCGAAAGTGTTCGTCAAAACGCGTGACGGGCGTTGAAAAAGTCTTTCGGCCCTGGTTGGCTGCGAAAAGGCCTAAACTAAGACGTTCCCGACATGTCTTACCGCAGCCAACCAAGACCGAAAGTCTTTCCGATGGACGCCCGTTGCACAGTGGGGTATTTAACACAAAAAGTTGGCCAAAACTATTTTATGCGTTTTTGTGTCTCTACTATGTCCAAGTAATCATTTAAAGCTATTTTAACTCAGATTTTATAAAATTTGAAAAAAAACGAATATTTTTGAAATCAAATTTGTCGCTACATTACAATAAACTTATAAACAACTAATGAAATAAATTGAAACAATTAGGAATTTGAAACTTGGTACGACCGGATTCCTTTATTATATCAAACAAAGCCTTCATTTTCATATTGGTAAATGTTTCTGTGAACAAAATAGCAATTTTATTGACTATACAAATATTTGAAAAATACATACATTAACACGTAGACCTTATTTAAAAAAATAATAAAAATTTAATGGGTGTACTTTGGTAAAAAAAAAGTTAATTATTACAGCTACATAATTGACATTTCATATTAAACAACTTTTGTTGCTTGGCAACGCTTGGAAGTATAACTAAATGACCGGTGATTATTAAAAGTAATCGAAAAAGAAATTATTTTTTATGTTTAATTTAAAACAAAAAATATATACGTATCTTTCGATATAAGATGTCATATATTCTACTAAATTATATACATACCTTCTAGATCAGAATCCTTCTTCGAAAATTTCACAAAAACTCTCTAATACACTAATATTTTGAAAATAATACAAACGGTTTTGTAGAGCTTTGACAAAGTTACCTGTAAGCCGGAGTTACAGACAAATTACAAATGAACTAGACCCTTCTATAGTTGGACTGACGACAAGAAAATGGTGCAGATAGACGGCCCAGAGTCTTATTTATTCTGGGAGATTCTAAGCTACATTATATAATTGATTTAAAAAATACGACTTTTAGCCAACTTCTCATATCATATACTCCACTGTGCGTTGCACGCAGTTTTGTGACAGACGTCCAAAAAGTCTTTCGGTCTTGGTGGGCCGTGGAAAAATAAAGGCACGTCCAAAGCTTCTCGTCGTGTCATAGTAATAAAATTACTTATCGTTAGACTACGTCCGACGTAGAATTCGGATATTGTAATAAAACGCTGAACGGAACAAACATTTCGGAGTGGTTTGAAAAGATATATTACTTAGCGCCGGTTTGGCACACTGGATGCAGTCTAAACCAAGACCAAAAGACTTTTTGGACGCCCCTTATCGCAAATCGTTGAAATAGTTTAAAATCGGTTTGGTGCGTTCTTTCGTCACGATTCCGCGTCGAAATGAACAAACAAAAGAAGAATGCTATGAAAATTATCGAGTTCGCTAACAAGGGAACTAACTAAGGGACTAAATTACTTAATTTGATGATTTTTAGTCTAAAAACACCTTTTATTTCAAGTACTTGAATTTAAAATTGTATTTTCTTGTGTCGATGTAAAGTATCTGAATCGATGGCAGTATCGCCGAGGTTATTTCTTTGTTGCCTTTTAATGTAATTTTATCTGCATCTGGTTTTCCGAAGTGACGTATATATGGGATAGTTTATCATCAAGTTGTACAACGACATCGGCATGCGGTGTTTCCCGGTGCTCGCTCATTCTCGTGTTAGTCGCGCAGCCAGCATTGTTTTACTTCGATAATCGTTGATTTACTTTGTAGTTTGTCAGTTGTAACAACGTACGAACGGGTCGAGACAGAATAAGCTGCAGTACAGGGGACTAAATAGAGTATGTGTGTGTGTATATATATATATACCAACCCCAATTTTCGTCCCTTTACACGAGTGGAATCGTTGCGAAACAGAAGCCGCGCGGAAAGAACCATTGTGTGACAATAAATTAAATATAGGTAATCATTCACACAGGACGATAATCTGCGGTTTTATTCAAAAGTAGGTGAAAAAATAATGAAACGCCCTGTATATTAACTCGACATTACAATTATTCTACAAATAATTTATATAGCACAACATAATATACGTAAATTTAAGCATTTTCGAGATATCGAGTTTGGAAATTGTTTTTACTAATCTCAAAATTGACACAAAAAGTCCCTATTATGAAAACTATAAAAGGCATTGTATATTATGGGTATTATTAAACGTTCTATTTGTTTGTTATTTAGAAAATAAGAAAGCATAATAATTATACAGGGTTGATCAAAATTCATAAAACGAAAGAATTGTATTTTTTAATAGGTCCCGTATTATTACTGAACAAGGCTTTTTTTCGAAAATTTTAAATCGCCGAAAACGCGCTTACTTTGTCAGTTGTCTTGTTTTACTTGAAAAACGACTTTTCAAGTAGTTTCGGGCCCGTTCTAAACACGTCAGGTTGAGTCAAAATTTTGTCAAAACCATGAACTATAACAAGGCTTTTTTTCAAAATTTTTCGAAAATTTTAAATCGCCGAAACCGCGCTTACTTTGTCATTTGTTGTCTTGTTTTACTTGAAAAACGACTTTTCAAGTAGTTTCGGGCCCGTTCTAAACACGTCAGGTTGAGTCAAAATTTTGTCAAAACATGAACTATAACAAGGCTTTTTTTCGAAATTTCTCGAAAATTTTTAATCGCCGGAAACGCGCTTACTTTGTCAGTTATTGTCTTGTTTTACTTGAAAAACGACTTTTCAAGTAGTTTCGGGCCCGTTCTAAACACATCAGGTCGGGTCAAAATTTTGTCAAATCTATGAACTATAACAAGGCTTTTTTTCGAAATTTCTCGAAAATTTTTAATCGCCGAAAACGCGCTTACTTTGTCAGTTGTTGTCTTGTTTTACTTGAAAAACGACTTCAAGTAGTTTCGGGTCCGTTCTAAACACATCAGGTTGGGTCAAAACTATAAACTATAAAGGCTTTTTTTCGAAATTTCTCGTAAATTTTAAATCGCCGGAAACGCGCTTACTTTGTCATTTGTTGTCTTGTTTTACTTGAAAAACGACTTTTCAAGTAGTTTCGGACCTGTTCTAAACACATCAGGTTGGGTCAAAATTTTGCCAAAACCATGAACTATAAGGCTTTTTTTCGAAATTTCTCGAAAATGTTTAATCGCCGAAAACGCGCTTACTTTGTCATTTGTTATCTTGTTTTACTTGAAAAACGACTTTTCAAGTAGTTCCGGGTCCGTTCTAAACACGTCAGGTTGGGTCAAAATTTTGCCAAAACTATAAACTATATTAAGGCTTTTTCGAAATTTCTTCGAAAATGTTTATAATCTAATGCCGAAAACGCGCTTATAAACTTAAAGTTGTCAATTATGTTATGTCTTGTTTTACTTGAAAACGACTTTTCAAGTAGTTCCGGGTCCGTTCTAAACACATCAGGTTGGGTCAAAATTTTGCCAAAACCATGGACTATAAGGCTTTTTTTCTAAATTTCTCGAAAATGTTTAATCGCCGAAAACGCGCTTACTTTGTCATTTGTTATCTTGTTTTACTTGAAAAACGACTTTTCAAGTAGTTCCGGGTCCGTTCTAAACACATCAGGTTGGGTCAAAATTTTGCCAAAACCATGAACTATAAGGCTTTTTTTCGAAATTTCTCGAAAATGTTTAATCGCCGAAAACGCGCTTACTTTGTCATTTGTTATCTTGTTTTACTTGAAAAACGACTTTTCAAGTAGTTCCGGGTCCGTTCTAAACACGTCAGGTTGGGTCAAAATTTTGCCAAAACTATAAACTATAAAGGCTTTTTTTCGAAATTTCTCGAAAATGTTTAATCGCCGAAAACGCGCTTACTTTGTCAGTTGTTGTCTTGTTTTACTTGAAAAACTACTTTTCAAGTAGTTGCGGGTCCGTTCTAAACACGTAAGGTTGGGTCAAAATTTTATCAAAACCATGAACTATAACAAGGCTTTTTTTCGAAATTTCTCGAAAATTTTTAATCGCCGAAAACGCGCTTACTTTGTCAGTTGTTGTCTTGTTTTACTTGAAAAACTACTTTTCAAGTAGTTGCGGGTCCGTTCTAAACACATCAGGTTGGGTCAAAATTTTGTCAAAACCATGAACTATAACAAGGCTTTTTTTCGAAATTTCTCGAAAATTTTAAATCGCCGAAAACGCGCTTAGTCAAGTCTGTCGAAAAGGTCCCTATTATGAAAACTATAGAAGGCATTATATATTATGGGTATTATTAAATAATCTGTTCGATTGTTATTTAAAAAATAAAAAAGTATAATAATTATACAGGGTTGATCAAAATTCATAAAACGAAATAATTGTATTTTTTAATAGAAGGTCCTCCATTATTACTGGATATTTTATAAAAACACTATGCCAGAAGTAGAATGTAACTTTTAATAAATAATAAATTTTAGTGCACTGGTCGCAATATACGATATCTCGAAAACGCTTAAATTGCTGTATTAATTATTTGTAGAATTTCGAGTGATATACAGGGTGTTCCGTTAAAAAACAAACAAATTTTGTTTTGTCACGACTTTGTGACCACTCCCGTATGATTAATTTTTCTTTATTATGATAGATTTTAAACAATCTTAAAACTTTCGTGTTCAACTTTTTTCGCTAGCTATCTCACTTTAGGAAATAATTGACCGTTTCCGAAACTATCGGCGGCCCTGTATATATAAAAAAAAACGATGTCGCAGATCCATGCTTTCAAAACTTTTAAGTTTTATAAAAACAATCGGTGCCAATATTTTTGTTATCGGACATTCGAACTTTCGACTTGTTCACCAGCACTCGCTTTTGTCGAAAATTTACGGATTTATTAAAAGATATTGAAATTAATCATAAAAATGTTTTCTCTCGAAAACCGCTGTAGACGCGAATTCAAATTAAGTTTATTTTTCATTGTTTTTACCGGTACTTAACAAGGAATTGGGAATTCGTTTTTATTTTTTTCCACAAATGCGTAATTTATTCGATTAATTATCCGCGAAGTTAACGAGGTAACCAGTTTCCGATATCTGGTATTAATGGGCACATTGACACTGAATTTGTTTACTTTTTATATTCCCACATTCAACGGTTTTTCGATTGGTACAGATTTTATTCTGGGTGATTGTTTTAAAATTGGATCGGCCTCCATCGAGTTGTTTTTTTCGGAATTTATCTGTGCCAAACTTATAACTGTGTTAATTAGCTGCGTTCTTTGTCTTTAGACTCAGTTGGAGGAAACCAACCAGTCTTTGGCGAACGCAAGGGTCACCTTAAACGTCGAGCTGCAAAAGTCTCCGGAGTTGAACCTGCAACTCGAGAAGGCCCTCGAAGAACTGAAAGACACCAAAGAAACGAACACCGTCTTACAATTGCAACTCGACACGTTGAACAAAACTCACCTACTTTTAAAAACGACCTACGAAGAATTGCTGACTTCGAACAATAATTTGGAGAGACGAGTTGTCGACACAGAGGCCACCCTATTTAGATACAAACTAGATCTTCAAAATTTACAAGAACAACGCGATAAGCTCGCGGAGGGCGACAACAATCTCGCCAAATTGTTGGAAATCGAAAAACTACAAGCGAAAAGTCTGAAATTGCAAAACGAAAAAGACGCCAGGTGCATCCTCGACTTGAACAGGCAAGTGAAAGAAATGGAGAGGATCATCGCGCGAAAACATCCCGATTCCGTGTCCGCCCTGATAGTCGCAGCGAAAAACGATCAAACCGAGAACAACTTGACCGCGAGAAAACTCCTCGAGGATCGCGTTCGCAGTTTGGAAACGGAAGTGTCGATGCGCGACCAGCAGTCGTCCAAGGTGTTTCTTGAGGTGCAGGAGAAGTTCACCGAAATGAAGACCAAATACGAGAGCCACATAGAGGATCTCGAGCTGCACGTCAGCGATCTCAAGGACCAAATAAAACGTAGGACGAACACGTTCGACGTTTACACGCAGACCTTCTTCGACGACCAAAAAATACCCGGCAAAGAAACGAAAAACGTCGGCACGCAGACCGCGAAAGTTCAAATGCAAAAAGTTCCGTCCGTCAAGAAGCCCGACAAGGAGGACGCCCACTTGTTGGCGACGATAAGGGGCCTCCAGGCCGATCTGGTTAATAAAGAGAAAGTTATAACGAAGCTGCAGAGGGAACTCGACGAATTGAAGAAAACCAACAAGCGTCTGCAGAAGGAGAGGGAGGGCAGCTTGAAAAATGTTTCGGAACGGCGCGAATTCCACAGTTATCCCGAACAGTTGACGAACCAGGTGCGGCCCGTCGACGATGACGGGGAAGCGAGCGCCGAATTACGGGAAGAACTGAGGGCGACGAAAGCCGAAAGGGACACGATAAGGTCCCAACTGCGCAGGATGGAAGAGGACTATCAAAATTTGAAGACCAAACGTTTATTCGACGTAAGCCCGTCCGTCGTTACGTCGATAATTCTAATTAATTGCGAATTCGTTCGTGTTTTAGTTGAGCGCCCTGCAACAAGCCCACGAAGAAGAACTGGCGACCTACATGTCGAACTTGACGTCGCTCCGTAAACAGTCGGAGGGCCAACGGGCCACCATAAATAACTTGCACGAGCAACTATCGCACACGAAAGAACAGATGGACGTTATGTGTCGGGAACGGGAGGAATTGACTAGGAGAATTTTGAAGTGCGGCAGCGCCACCGCGCACGAATTAAGCGCCAACGGAAATCTGAGGGACCCGTCCAATAAAAAGGTCGTATGATTTTGCATGTATGTTTTCGATTTCTTTCTCGTCCGCCTTTCCCGTTGTACCTATTTGTTGTCGCTTTGAATCGTCGTCGTTGATTGTTAATTCCTTTAATTAATCGATCGAAGGCAGTCGAACCTCGATAACTCGAATCGAATAACACTTCGAGTTTATCGATGGCACGTTTACGTGACTGGATGTATCGATAGCGTTTTGGCGTAAGCGACAAAAAACATATTTGTAGCTTAACTGTAAGCGAATACCTCCTGGAAACCGCGTATACAGGTAAACGTCGTTTTACGCCGGGGTTCCGTTCCGAGAGACACCGGCGTAAAAAAAATCGGCGTAAAATGAACACAAATATAATGGACGATATAAGGTTAGGTTCCGTGTCAAAATTCTAAGAACAATCTAACATGTTTATTTAATATATATCCTATATATATTCAAAATAAATTATAAATGTATTTCGTATTTAAATTCGTTTACAAAATAAATAATAATCTCTTGATATAAATAATGAATTTTTTAAAATAAATACTAACTCACCAGTTCGTCGGTACTAAATTAAATTCTCACACTTTTTTGAAAAAAGCATCTAATTTCATTTGCTTTGATTGTTGCTTCCTTTCTTGTAGAATCATAGCATAAGGTCGAACGGCAGTTGTGACGCTTCTTTTAAAATTTGCGCTTCGATCGAAATCCCCATCTATCTCACAGAGCTCATCTGTTAACCTTTCTATAGAAGAAAGGATACGAGTTAGATCGGCCGTTTTTAGAGTTTTCCCATCATTTTCTTTCTCATCCTCCTCTTCTTCTTCTTCGGGATTTTCTGATCGAGGGCGATCTAATACCTCCATCGACTCTTCTAATTCTTGATTTGAGAGTGGTTGGTCATGCACGTCTAACAGTTCGGTCACATCTTCGGTTGTTACGTCTTCGAATCCACATTCGCGTGTAAGCCTGATAAGGTCTTCGTTCATGTTAATGTTATCTACCTCTTCTACACTTGCACCTTGTATAAATCCAGGCAGAAGTTTACGCCAAACGCCGTTTAAACAATTGTTTGTCACTTCGTCCCAAGCAGACTTCAGATTTTTGATTCCTTTTAAAATGTCGTATGACCGCCAATAATCTTTAACGGTCTGATTGGAATTAGTATATATCGCCTTAATCATTGCTTTTAATGTAATGCGCAAATAATACGCTTTAAAGGTAGAAATTACCCCCTGATCCATGGGTTGTAATACGGAGGTTGTGTTAAGGGACATGTAAATTACCTTGACGTCCAATCCCGTGTCTAAGGTGTCAAGATTTTGCGGATGTCCTGGGGCATTGTCTAATAGGAGGATTGCTTTCTTTGGAAGGTTATTTCGGTCACCAAATTTAAGCACAGTAGGGCAAAAATAATTTTTATACCAGTCTGTGAAAATCTCCTGAGTGACCCAGCCCCAGGTGGAATACCACCTCCAAAAAACTGGCAGGGAGCTTTTGTCAAGACCTTTAAAAGTCCGTGGATTCTGGGAATGGTACACTACCATTGGCTTTAATTTTAAGGAACCAGAAACATTTGATCCCAAGAGAACAGTCAGTCTATCCTTGGCCGCTTTAAATCCAGGAGCGCTACGTTCTTCTCGCGAAATAAACGTTCTCGATGGCAACTTCTTCCAATAGAGGCCTGTTTCATCAAAATTGAAGATGAGATCTGCAGGGTAGTTGCCTCGTTCCACAATTTCTTGAAACTTTTGAGGGTAAGCTGCAGCTGCTGCTTCATCAGAGATTTGAATCTCGCGAACCCACCCAGTGCTTGCCAAGAAAGTTTCGTCGGTGTTTTCTTGCGCCTTCAAATCAGAAAAAATCAACTTTGCTTTTTCGCATATGACTGCTTGTGTTACAGGAATATTTTTTTGATTGGTGTTATCAACCCACAATGCTAACATTTTTTCCATTTTCTCTATATTTTTGCTCCGGCCGTAAGTTACGTGCTTTACACTTACAGCCGTTGTCTGTTGAGCGGAATGTTTTATTTTCTCAGCGTTTTTCATGATTGTTGTCACAGTGGACGGGGGTAAATTTAGAGCTCTGCAGACAAAAGGTCGGGTTTGGTCGTCTTCGACGCGTTTAATTACGTCCATTTTTGTCTCCAGGCCTATTGTTTTTCGTGCTTTTTTCGCATAATGTTTGGGTTCCGAATCACTATTGTCGCCCATAATGAAACTACAAATTGAATATTCTTTTAATTTTAATAATAATAAAATAAAAAATATAATCGTACCTTTTTATTTTTCTTAAAAACAAAACGAAAACTAACTCGGAAACAATTTCACACACACAATAGGCTGCTCGCGTACACGGTAATAGAATAAAACAACGTGTAAAAGTGTGTCTGCTATTAGAATCGCGGCGCCTGCTGTCGTCTGGTGTTGGCCGAACCGGGGAATCCCACGGCCGAACCGAACGAACCGGGGAATCCCACGCCGGCACCAACCGGCGTAATTGTGAATCGACGTAAATCGAACCGGCGCAAAACGACGTTTACCTGTATAAGTAATCAGAGGCACGTTCGTGTTGGTGCGGTCGTGGGTTTGTGCGAAAACGCCGTCGATTATGAAGCGATTGTTTTTAAAAGTATTTTAATAAAAATGAACTCTTTCAGATCAACGCCGTAGAAAAACTATACGAGGAGCACGAGTACCGACTAAAAGCTATAATGCATAGTTTGGCGCAGAAAACTGTCACCAGTCAGGGATGCCAGCAGTGCTCTGCGAGACAACAAGAACTTATTTTGTATAAAGCGGAATTGGATCAGCTATTGGCTGCCGTTAGAACTTTGGCTTAACAACCGATGCCGCCGCGACTGTTGTTATTTCGACGTATTGATTACTTTTTAGACACTGTTATCGTAATTAATTTATTATTTTAGTTTCTAGTGCATAAAAAGAGCATATACTTAGTTTACAGATCTTCCAGGTTTAAAAAATAAAGTTTATGTTATGGTTCGATGAATAAAATTCAAACGGTTTGTTTTCGTATGCTTTATTCACAACATCGATAGAACTCCTAAAGCTACACAGATAACAATTTCTAATATTTCTCTAGGTACATAACATCGATAGGAGGGTTCGGATAATTAAATTTAAAAGGGATAAATTTGTTCGATACATTGTTTATAATATAAAAATAAACGCTTTGGATTTTACGGGGAAGCAGGTCGATATATGTCGCGCGTCGGCATTTTCGTTAATATACTTTTTCTTTAACGGCATGCAAGAAGTCGACGAGACGGTGCATCCTGAAAGCAGGCGAGAAGTTAATTTTTCTTTCGTCGAAAAAAAAAACGGCGACTTACCCGAACTTCTTGGAATCGGAAGAGTTGCTAATTATTTGGGCCAGTAGCAGTACGCCGAAAGTTGTTGTTAATACGCTAGACCATTTGTTTAAGATCGCGGTTTGTACTTCGATCGTATTGATTCGATGTCGTTCGTTGTTATTTTCGTCTTTCGTAGACGGACGCCCGGCTGGAGCGTTGGCGTCGGCGACGCGGCGGTCGCTCGTCCGTCCCACGTTACGTCGGGCCGTGCGAGAATTTCGTTCGGCGTCGCGTCTCGAAACGTCGGCGGATCGTTGTCGGACTCGCCCCGAAGCATCCGGCATCGTTATTCTGTCGTTCCTTGCGTCGGCGGAACGTTCGCGCGTTTGTCGTTCGTCGTCTGTTGTCCTGCGTACGGGAGAGCGGACCTGTCGGGAGACGATTCTTCCGGAATCGACGTCGGAGCGTTCGCGAATTTGCCTATCGTTCGTGACACGATCCTCGGCCCTGGTGGTCCTTTCGAGCCGCGTTGTTCGACCTTCACGTCGGGAATCCCTTTCCGCGTCCACCGATCTGCTGTTGCGTACTGGAAATTCTCGATCGACCCTCGTAACGATACGTCGTGCGGTTTCTCGATCTTCTCGAGCGCGCGAATCCCGGATTACTCGAGTTTCTCGACGTTCCACCGATCTCGAGATTTCTCGCTGGCGGTCGAGGGACCTGCGGCGGTCTTCTCGCCCGGTCGTTCTCGAAGAACGTTCTCGAAGAGTCGCGCCGTCAACGAGCGAATCTCGATTATTAATTAGCCTATTTTCATACCTTTCGGACGCCCGTCGGGACGTTCTTTCGATCGCCGCCTCGGAAGAACCTGGAATGCGAGTCGTGCGCCCGACGATCCGGTCGTTCTCGATCGGCGCCGCGCGAGTGCGAGATTCGCGCGCGATCGCCGCGTCAATTCGCGAATCGACGTTCCGCGAAAGTTCCGCGAGCCTGGGAAAGTCGAACGTGCGCGATTCTCGATTGGCCCTCACGGGAAAATTCGAGATTCGCGAATCGCTATCGACAATTCGCCTGTTGTTGACCAAACGCTCTGTACCTACCCGTTCGCGGGCGTTCACCATTCGCGATTCGGGTTCCGTGGATTGCCGCTCGAAGAAAACGCCTCGTATCGAGCTTTTGGAGAGGTCGTCCTGCTGACGATGGTCTCGAACGACATCGTCGCTCCCGGTGGAGCACGAGTCGGCGAGACAGTCGTACGGTTTCGAAAAACATAATAACAATAGTAGAACGGTACTGGCGGCAATTTTCATTTTAACCGGATTCATGGTGGCTTGTCGAAAAATAAAAATTCTGCTGAGAATCGATGACTTGTATGGTTCGGTATGGTGTAGAAACGTTCAAGTGGAGATGCGAAGACTTTATGATGTTCCGTTGGAGACCGGCTCGTATTTATACCGCTAAAACCTCATTTCATGGTTGGTTAGAGTTTAGTTCATTTAAATTCAATTTGTTAACCGATTCGATCTCGATTTAATACAATTTGAACCCTATTTGCTCGATACCCTGGAAATTCATTGTCGCTCAGATTCTACGTTGTTCGCAAGAAAGTCGGCGAGTTCGATTATTTTATTTTGCGTAATATTGTTTCAATTGCTTTCTTTTTTTGATTATATTATCGTGAACGCCCAAAACCGAACGATACCTTCATTAAACGCCGATTGTTTCGATATTTGCGATAAACACGAGCACCTTCGAATGTCGAAGATATTTTTGTAGTGTACGTGCACCAACTGTGTTTCGGAGATAACAGGTTGTGGATGATTAAATGTTGCGCGACACACATGGCACCCTGGGTTAGTTATATACGTAAATACATCGGTTCCGCCATCGCCAACTACTTTTGCGCGTTATGTCGCGGTATTAAATTTCAACTGGAAATTAATGATATGTTATAAATTGTAAATTTATTCGAGACGCTCCTACATTAAAAGTCACTAACAAAAAATGTTTAAATGTTCATTCGAATAAAACGTAGGTCTTCTCTCCTGCCTTTAAATTAATCGATCTACTATTATAAATTCGATACTGATTGTAGTCCACGCAATTCCAAAAGGTCCCGTTATATTCTTCCATAAAGTAATCGCTTAAAACTTGACAAGGATTGTTCGTGTCCATAGCGATGGCTCTTTTTAACACTTCGACGGCTTCCAATTTCATTTTGGTCGACATATTATTGCTTTTAACGATTCTCACCTATAGATAGAACGTTAAGAAATTTAACCAACGACGCGATTCCAGTAATACCTCAACTGGAGCCGATAAAACTTTATCCAAATTCAAGAACAATATCAAAAACATCCAGATAGCAAATTTGTAAATCGGCATTCCTTTGGAAAGCCAGCGAACCAGAAAGTTTGTCAAAATCTTTAATACGTTAATAAATTAAAACGTACCTGAAAAACTTCGATGCATTAAGAGACGCCCATCCTAAATTTCTGTAATAAAATTGATACCTGTCACACTGACAATAAGGTTAACACGTTTCGTATTAAAATTAAAGTTGTTTCATATTTTCATAAACGCCCCATAACGGAGCCGACAAGACAAAATGCATATTCTTGTCTTATCTTACTAATTAGACACATGTCAAGTTAGAATTTTATGCACCTTAGCCCAATAAGCGAGACACGTTAATGTCTATTTTGTCTTTTTTGCTCGTTATGATGAGCGTTTAATTCGACATAAACGCGTTTTCGCCGACATCGAATTTTCGTACATTTTCGAAAAAAATAGTCCATGGTTTTGGCAAAAATTTGACCCGACCTAAAGTTTTTTGTATCGTCTCCGTTCGTCGAAAAATCAAAATTTCCAGTAAAATGATCAGTAAATGAATTAAACGGCTTAAAATAGTCCATGATTGTTGCAAAATTTTGACCGTAACTGAAAATTTAAGATTTTACAGCTTTATCTCATAAAATCTCGGTAAAAAAGTCAAATTGTAATCCTCAAGTGTAAGTTTTTTATCGCCTAAAAATCGGCAACCCAAATTGAAGTAATGTGGGTTGTCGGAATGTAGGCGTCAAATATTAAGGATACAGTGATATTTATCTAATCATTTTCGGAGTGACCAGTCGAACATTTTCGAAAAAAACCCTCATCTCCGTACGTCGAGAAATATCAATTCCGTCTCAAAAACGATTCAGTATCTTTATTAACGTTCCCTTAGCTAAGACCGGGAAACCTCGATCTGCTTTGGCTTTGGCTTTTCTCGATGGCATGAAACGGGCCAGCTAGGTACGATCGTCGGACTATAACAATACTAGTTAGAAAATGATGATTTAAATGCATTTTCGCCGACATCGAATTTTCGAACATTTTTAATCTATTTGTTTGGCCTCGGTACGTCGAGCAATGTCGATTTCCAGGTAAAACACGTACAAAATAATGTATTAGGCGCGTTTTCGCCGATTTCGAGTTTTTGTTAATTTTCGATAAAAATTCCTTAGTTCAGGGATTTTGGAAAAAATTTGACCCGACATGAATGTCCTTGTTTCGTCTCTGTATGTCGGGAAATATTAATTTCCACGTAAAATAATGAATTAAGCGCGTTTTCGCCGATATCGAATTTTCGAACGTTTTTGAAAAAGAAGCCGTCCATGGTTTTATCAAAATTTTGGCTCTACCTAAAGTTTTTTATTTCGTTTCCATACGTCGAGAAAAGTTAATTTCCTCGTAAAATAAGCACAAATAAACGAATTAAACGCGTTCTCGCTGTAATCGAATTTTCGGACATTTTTGAAAAAAAAGCCGTATTATAGTCCGTGGTTTTGGCAAAATTTTGGCCCGGCCTAAAGTTTTTTGTATCGTCTCCGATCGTTGAAAAATATAAATTATAGTGAAATGATTGTTTCAAAATGTTGACCATAACTAAAAATTTAAGATTACGACTTTTGCTACTCTATATTTCACAAAATCTCAGTAAGAAAGTCAATTTTTATTCCTTAGGTGTTAATTTTTTTTCGCCTAAAAGTCAGCAACCCAAATTGATGAAGTAACGTGGGTTGCCGGAGTGTAGGCGTCAAATATTAAGGATATCAGTAATATGTATCTAATCATTTTCGGAGTGACCAGTCGAACATTTTCGAAAAAAACCCTCATCACCGATTCAGAATCTTTATTAACTTTCCCTTAGCTAAGACCGGGAAACCTCGATCTGCTCTGGCGGCCTGCGATGGCATGAAACGGGCCAGCTACACTTCGTCCAAACTTATATGCACACGTCATCAATGAAAACTTACTAGATGATGACGTTTCACACAGTGCTGTCCCCTCGTACCTCGTATTTTTTACAGTTCCGATAAATTGTAGTCTTTCTTTATACCACCTAATATGTGCGCAGGTAAATCATCTATAGAATATGTCATTTTTCAAACTTTAAATCGAATTACAAACAAACAATCTAGTAACTTTTTTTGATGACGTAAATTGCATGTAGGTTTAAATAGACCATACGTACGATCGTCGGACTCGTAGTCTGCGTTGATTGTTTCGTGCTTATAAGGTCTGTGCAATCGATTTTAACTTATAACTAGAGGCGCTTGCGTCAGGGACTAATGAAATCTATTATGGATGGTTTAGAATTTGACTATTTGCTGTAACTTTTTTAAAATTGTGTTTTCGTTTTACATGTATTAAAACTGCAATTAATGTATTTTTCGTAAAGTAAACAAGAAATTATTCCGAAAATATTTAATAAAATGGTCTATTATGTATGGTTTAGAACTTTACTATTTGCTGGAACTTTTTTAAAATTGAAGAATAAAGTTGTGTTTTCGTTTTACATCTGTTAAAACTGCAAGTAATGTATTTTTCGTAAAGTAAACAAGAAATTATTCTGAAAATATTTAATAAAATGGTAGCAAATATACATTACAGTTACCATTAGTTCCTGAAGCGAGCGACATCTGTTATTTCTTGAAAGTTGTCAGGCCAGCTGACGACGGTCAGACTATAACAATGCTATAGCTTATCCAAACCTATATGCACACGTCATCAATACAAGGTTACTAGATGATGACGTTTGACACAGTACTGTCACCTCGTGCCTCGTATTTTGACAGTTCTAATAAATTGTAGTCTTTCTTTATACCATTTAATATGTGCGCAAGTAAATCATCTATAGAATATGTCACTTTTCAAACTTTAAACCGAATTACAAACAAACAATCTAGTAACTTTTTGTTGATGACGTGAACATCATATAGGTTTGGATAAGCTATAGTTAGAAACTGATGATTTGAACGCGCTTTCGCCGATATCGAGTTTTTGTTAATTTTCGGTAAAAATTCCTTATTCCTCCTAGTTCAGGGATTTTGGAAAAAACTTGACCCGACATGAATGTATGTATGTCGGGAAATATCAATATCCACGTGAAATAAACGTAAAATAAAATCGAATTTTCGAACATTTTTGAAAAAGAAGCCGTGTTATAGTCCATAGTTTTGGCAAAATTTTGGCTCGACCTAAAGTTTTTTATTTCGTTTCCATACGTCGAGAAAAGTTAATCTCCTCGTAAAATAAGCACAAATAAACGAATTAAACGCGTTTTCGCTGTAATCGAATTTTCGAACATTTTTAATCTATTTGTTTGGCCTCGGTACGTCGAGAAATGTCGATTTCCAGGTAAAACACGTATAAATAATGTATAAAGTAATGTAAAATTTTTGGGAAATCTCGAAAAAACACCTTGGTCCATGGTTTTGTCAAAATTATGACCCAACTTGAAGTGTTTAGAACGGGTCCAAAACTATGTACCTGAAAACTCGTTTTTCAGTTATAGCAAAACAAATAATGACGAATTAGACGCTTTTTTTACATTTTAAAATTTTCGTAAAATCTCGAAAAGAGATGTATTATTTGGTCGAATGTAAAGTTGAAATAAAAAAAATCGAATCACTTTAATTTGCAAATCAATTAATAACGCCATCGTCGTTTCGTCAAACTCGGTTATATCTACTTTTCGGAAATCTAAAAAAAAAGAACGATGCAACCTAATTATTCATTAAGTGTTAGGGCCACAAAATTTTAATTAAAACAAAAGGAAACTCAAATTGCACAGAAATTGTGCTTAAATTGACCACTTCCGCGAGTTATAGACGCGTACTGAATTAATTAGACCGAATTAATACATGGTTTTACCGGGTATATCTATTACCTAAACCTGTGTGTCTAGTCATACCTATGATGAAACGAAATTGTTGTTAGATAGATATTTGTTTACATTTTCTGTTTAAACATTGTTCTCTGTGAATAATAAAATTAAGTCATAGTTCTTAAACTTAAATTTAAATTGAACAGTGATAGTTGTGCAAAGATAATTAATGTAATCTCGTGTAGCACAAACATACCTTTGAGTCTAAAATATTAGCATTTTACACTCGGTGTTGGGTTTGAGTAACATTAGAGGCTGCTACTAGGCCAAACAAGCTTGTTTTAATAAAACTTTATTTATCAACCGTTCACGATGAACGCAAGATCTAGAATGCAATATGTTCGAGTCCTTCGACTCGGGCGTGGCTGCAGAAAAATCTGCAACCCACCTTACAGTTGAACATTCTCAACACTCGGTTTAATACAAAAATTTGATTTACGATTGTTCTAAATATACGAATTAACTTTATAGAACTACCGATTTCTGGGACAACATAAAGACTGAATTATTTTTCAATTTAACTTGACGATTCAATTATAATTTATGCAATATAACTTCATCGTTGGCGGCACTGAATTTTTTTGAACGTTTATTTTCTTAAAGCACTGCGTATAAATTGTTTTTAATGTAGGGATTTTTCTATTACAGTTATGTCACTAGAAACTTTTAAATGCTGTTTGTCTGTTAGTTAACCTTGTGATTAGATTTTATAGAATGACAAAAAAACGTAAAATGTCTTCATATAACTCTGTCAAAGTTGAAGTAAAAGAAGAAAACACGTTAGGAAACGAATATTTAATGGCAAAGGGACGTCTAAAAGGAGTGCTAAAACAACTAATCGATCGCAGCGATTCGGAGAGCGATTCTTCGGACGATGCGCGTAACCATATATCGAAACGAGGGTAATTTCGTTTACAATACTAATTAAATTTAATCCGTTTATCCTGATTTTCACATGCAGAGACTCACGCAGGCGTAAAATACCAGCTGCACCTGCACCGGTCCATCATACGTACGTTATGAAGCTATTCGACCGGAGCGTGGATTTGGCGAGATTCGAAGAAGATACTCCTCTGTATCCGATATGTCGGGCTTGGATGGCCAACCAACCGAGAAACCCCCAACTAATCGTTAAGTAAGCGATCGACAATTCGTTTGCATATTTTTATAGATTGCGCTTATTTTATATTTCAAGGCGGAGAAGATCGACCCCCGAACCCGATAGAAACCTATGGAACGGCAACACATTCACAGACATAAATCGTTTACCGCCCGCTTCTGAAGTGTTCCAAACCAGAATTCCGTCGCCGCTTCCCGAACAACAAAATCAAAATAAGGACGACATCAACCTGGATTATGTAAGTTGTGTGTTTATAAAAAACAAATGTTTCAATTACACAAAAGAAACTCGTAGTTTTTAAATTGAAAAATGCTTTTATTAGGACGAAAAACCGCCTGTAACGAGAGACGTTCTCATTCGCAATCATCTGCAAAGATGGGTAAACGTCAAGAGGAAATGGATCAAGACGGCTCAGAAAAACGAAGAGCGTTACGCGCAAAGCACGGAAATTTTACAGACAATATACAATAAGTAAGTGCAACGGCTTATTTCGATTATTTTCTGTTGGCACAGTTATGTAGCTTCTTATCGTTTGTTTTTTGTTTCTTTTGTTTTAGAGCACAAGAAGGAATGGGTGTAGATTAGAAACAATTTTTTTTTTCCTAAATTTAGAATGTAATAATAACTATACATTTCATACCTGTATAATCTTATTGATATTTTATTTACTAATTAACATATAAGGTAGTGTTCAGTTTTATTAATGGAAGGAAATGTTGAATCGATTTATAACTACATTTGTTCCACAAGCGCCCTTAAAATTGTTTCATTATTTTCAAACCGTAATCAAACAAGCTGTAGTGATCACTGCAATAAACGTTTTAAATTATTCGATTAGTTTTATTTTTTATAACAACTCACCTTAACAGTAAAAAAAATACCATAATAAATAATTGTTGGTCACTTTTCTGTTAGGGATAATTGTAAAATTTCTTCTAATAATTTTTGTTCTTGTAACTGCCTCTGTTCGTTTTTTCGACGTTCCTGTTCGGATAACATCAGTGCCATATGAAGATCTGAATCTGTGTCTGGACTACTGTTTGTCCCAGACTCTGTATTATTCAGATTTTGCTGGTACAATGCTAAACTAGCCTGGATTGCTCTACAATGCATCAAATCTAGCTTTAAATTACCAAGATTCAAGTTGCATATGGAAATAGAAATACAAATTTTAAAGTCTTTTGATCTTTCACAATTTTGTGAAACGACTATTTACCGACCGTGCACCGCCTCCGACAAATTGTGGGATTGGTCCACGACCGAAATTTACCTTTACGCTCTTACGTAACGAAAAATGCCACACCTAGCACGATCAACCGAATAACTAACTAACCTTTGTAGCTGTCTTTCTTCTTCGCCGATCATATTGGGCGTACTCGGTCGCGAGGGTTTTTGAGCTTTTAGGGCCTCCCATATGTCGACCTATTCAAATAACATAAAACTAACAGAATATTCGGACGAAATGTGTTTTACCTCCTCCTTTTCGGTGCCGGCCTCGATCAGACTTTGTTGTATTGCAAATTGAAGTAAATCGTCTTCTTCCTCCATGCTATATTGCCGTCTTATGTCTGCATCGGCTGAAATTAAATTTAAATCTCGAGCATTAACAAGCGAGATTAACATAAACGATCATGTTCAATTTTTTTTGTAATTATCCACCTACTGTACTATTCTAACGCTAACAAAAATGTTTGCAAATAAAAGCGCACAATATCAACTGATATATCTCTACAATGATGTGCGTGGGTTATTCCATGTCACATCAACCTCATCATATAGACTAAGAAAAATACAAAATTTTATTAAAATGCATCAACCCGTTTTGAAAATACGACTAGGCAGTTTCTAAAAAAAAAAAAACCTAAAAATTAAATCGCCGACATTTTTAAATTGCCGTAGCGGCTCTACCAATTAAGCTAGAAGGAGCAGTAAGAAAGGGCAATAAAAATGCTACAAAATATTACTATACCCACCTAGCTTAATTAGGAGGATTGCTACGGCAATTTAAAAATATGTCGGCGATGCTTATTTTTTGGAAATTTTAGGTAGTCGTATTTTCAAAATGGACCGATATATTTTAATAACATTTTGTATTTTTCTCGGTCTACATTGATCAAAATCTGAGATGGCGAGGTAAAATTTTATATTAAGCGCGTCGATTTCGCGTGAAATTGACCCGCACAAAAATAAATCTTAGTAAACAAACTAAAATGAAACGTGCACAAGCTTTACCATTACCAAGCTGGGTGTATCCCGGCGGGCTCTGAAAAACGATTTCATCCAACAAACAGGTGACTCGATCGTCTTCCTGTATCGTGCCCACAAACGGAACGTTCTGGTCGATTGCGAAAATATTGCCGAAAGTTATTCTGGCGTTCAACACGTGAAAGAGGGGGATTTCTAAAAAGAATTAAAAAAATTTTAAAGTTGCAAAATACCGGAAGTTCCAAAAACGGTTCACCAATTTTCACTGGAAATCCAGACGGCAACTGCATTTGAATGAAATTTCTCAACTTGGCAAAGTGCGAACTGGAAATCGCCATGAGATCGACGATCGGAAGAATTTGTTCGGGAAAGGACAACGGATACTTTTCGCACAGCCAGAGCGTGGCCCTGAACTTTTGAACTTTGGTATTGACTTCTTTCGGTCTGCCGATGTCGCGGCCCTCCAGGTTAGCGTTCGCATCGAAATACTCTTCGGGCGTTATATTGCAGGGGTTCGACGAATTCGAATATTCTTCCTGTAAAGTGTCAAAACGAAATTGGTAAATTAATTAAAAGTTATTTAACAGGTAGGAAACAATGTGTTAAAATCAATAATAAAATCAAAAGTAGTTTTGAACCTGTTGAAATGGGGGTTCCACAAGGTACCATATTAGGTCCACTCCTGTTTATTATATATATTAATGATATTTTTTTGGAATGTTCTATGAACTGTGATATAGTATCGTATCCTGATGATACGGTGGGTATTGTGCCAATCATCAACATGGGACTTGTTAGAACAAATTTTGAATCAACAATTAATTAAAATTATTAATTATCTTAATGATAATAAATTGTCGCTAAATATTGATAAAACAGTTTATATAACTTTTGGAAACTATTGTGATAGCATACCAGGAATAATTAATATTCAGCTGCATGAGGTAGGCAGAGCAAAATTTCTAAATACAACTATTAACACGAAAAATGGAAAAAAATTGAAAATCACATCAATTTATAGATGCCATAATTTAACTAAAGAAGAATTTGTTAAAGATCTAGTTACTTTTCGAAAAGACAATAAGAATAGTAAAAATCACTTTTTAATTGGCGATTTTAATATGAATTTAATGGACAATGATCAAATCACCATGGAATATAAAAATCATCTCTATGAGTTGGGCTATATACCTGCTTTCAAAGGTGTTACGAGACCCAATCCTCAAAATTCAGAATTGGGTACATGTATTGACAATATGTTTCTAAAGACTGAACTTGATAACATTAATTCTTATAAGTTTATACCTAGAATATCGGATCACTATCCTTTAATGATCTCTTTAGCAATGTCTAAGAAAGTCAAAAACTCTAAGAAGTATTATAGTTTCATTGATTATAATAAATTAAGCTCTGAAGTCTTTAAACTAAGATGGAATGACATTCTTGGAAATTAAAATCCAGTCATTAACTCTAGATGTACTGATTAGCTTTAATAGGCTATAAATAAATGAACTGTAATTAACAATTCAAGGAAATGCAACCTAGAATCAAATGGATTAACACAAGGAATTATCAATGTTAATCAAAAAAACTCAATAGTAAAAGATGGGCAAAAAAAAATGAAGTTCTAAACTTTAATACAAAATTATGAAAATGGTGAAGATATTGACAAAAGCAACAAAAACAAATTTTGATTAAAACGAATTTGATAATGTTAGTAACAACAAGTAAAATGTGGGACTTTGTCAAAAGGAAAATTGATGAATTTAATATTGTAAACCTCATATTTTTAATTATAGACATCTGAAATAAATACTTTAATTTACATGATAAAGTGGCATAGCTAATTTTTCAATGAATTTTTCAGCATCTTTGGGACTAAATTGGCGATGAATAATAAATAAACCTCAAACAATTATAAATTACCAAATGGAATAAAACCTACAATTTTCTTTGACCGCTTCAAGTTGTAGTGAAATATGACATTTCCTCTCGAATATAAATTTAAGGCTGGCGAATTGATGGTATAAATACTAAAACCTAACAATATTTAAGTCACTGTAATAATACACTTTGGAACATATTTTCAACCTATGTATGAAAAGGCCTTATGGCCTATGCAACTAACATCAGCATAGGTTGTACCTATTGTAAAATCAGGAGATAAACTTTAACCACCAATATAGACCAATATTGTTAAATATCAAGTATTGCTGAATTACTAAAAACTAATTATTCTCGTTTGTTAGTCTTCAAGGAAAATAAAGTTCTCTTGGAATATAATTCGAATTCCAAATAAAAATGTTACAATAATGCAATAGCTTATTTCTGACATTGTACATGCCAAAACTTGTGTATTTTCACTTCCTCAAACAGTTATTCAGATGCATATTTACACCATAAAACATAAAATCTGTTGGTTGGCCACCAATAAATAAATAAAATATGAACTAACTACTAAAAACTACCTTAAGGACAGAACTCAATCAGTAAATTAGACCACAGGAGCCATATACTTCCTGTGGAAACAGGAGTTCCACAAGGAACAATTTTAGGTCCGCTACTTTTTCTACTTTACATTAATGACTTATTAACTGTTATACCTAGAGAAAATATCATCTCATATGCTGATGATACAGTAATATTAAGCATGGAAAAGACGTGGGACCAAACTCAAGTTAAAATGAACAACCATTTACGAGAAGTCAGTGATTGGTTGGCAGCTAATGAATTATCCTTAAATGTGAAGAAGACCGTTTTTGTTGCGTTTGGAATATATAGTGATAGTGTGCCAGATAACCTAAGAATCGTTATAGATAATAGAGAAATCGAAAGAGTTTATTTTACAAAATATCTAGGGATATTTATAGACAGCAATATGAGATGGGATAAACATGTAGCTTATATAGTTGATAAAACTAGATATCTACTTTTCGTATTTGGTAAATTGAGAAGTATCTTGCAGACTAAAAATTTGATTACATTGTATTATGCATTTTTCGATAGCCTGGCTAATTACGGAATAATTGCTTGGGGTGGGGCGTATGATTATGTACTTTATAAACTGGAATCTATACAAAGTAGAATTATTAAAATTATTAATAAATCAAAGAATGTAATTTTCAACCTTTGAAAATTAAAGATTCGTTAACATTGAGTCGGTTATGTATCATTTCAATAATTTGAGGAAGGATTTTATTGATTCAAAAGTATTACCAGACATAAAAGTATTGGAATACCTAGAATCAATAAGTCTGGTAATTATGTATGGACTCTACTACGGTGTTGTCACCTACGGTATTGTGGCATGGGGATCTGCAAATAAGTCTTTAATGTCTTTATTATATAACATACATAGAAAAGTTATTAAAATCTTAATTAAATCTAACAATGGTATGAAATTACCTTTACACTTGAGGCAAAAATATATCTATGAAGCAGTATTACATTATTATAGGGATATGTCAAATGAATTCAAATCTAGTTCGGTGCAAACAAGGAACAAGTTAATCAAAATATCTAAATCAATGTTGGAAGTGGGCAAAAGAAAAATCAGAATATGTTGCAAGAGATAACTTTAACAAAATGCCAAATGAACTTAAGATATTACAAAACAACAATTATAAAAAACCATTGAAAACATATTGTGCTATGCTTATGTCAACTGAGTAAATGTAAATGTAAATGCAAGTGAGCTGAATTTTTAACTTGATTATTAACCTGTCTTGTTTTTATTTTTGTATAAACTTTAGAATTAGCTTTAGATTTTAGTTATATACCGAACCACGCACGGATATTTTGTCTCTGTGGTTGTTCCATTGATCTTTGGAACTATTTATATATACTATAGCTTATCCAAACCTATATGATGTTCACGTCATCAACAAAAAGTTGCTAGATTGTTTATTTGTAATTCGGTTTAAAGTTTGGAAAGTGACATATTCCATAGATGATTTACCTGCGCACATGTTAGATGGTATAAAGAAAAACTACAATTTATTAGAACTGTCAAAATACGAGCGACGAGGTGACAGCACTGTGTAAAACGTCATCATCTAGTAACCTTATATTGATGACGTGAACATCATATAGGTTTGGATAAGCTATATGTATAACATTGTAATATAAATTTGGTAATAAATAAATAAATAAATTGTTTAAAACGCCCTGTATGCATGAATTATTAAACTCGTTTTCGCTGCAACACCGTTCGAGGATAATCAGGGATCTGAATCGAGAATATCGAAATTAAATTAAACATTTTTTCATTAATAACACGTATCAACTATCGTTGAACACGCTGTACATGCCAAAACTTGTGTATTTTCACTTCCTCAAACAGTTATTCAGATGATATACACCATAAAAACATAAATACCTGTTGGTTGGCCACCAATAAATAAATAAAATATGAAACTAAATTGATTATGACAAATATGATGTTAGCAATAAGAAAGACAGAGTGAAATTTTTACCGAAACAAATGAAGTTCGCACACTAACCGTATCAAAGTCTACTTTAGTTATTGTAAAAGAATGTTATTTGCGTATATCGGAAAACAAATATGGACAAGCGACCTTCGGCCAAACCCCATCGAAATGGATTATTATCAATGTTTAATTTGCAATACACATATTGTTATAACAGAAGTAAACTTATGAACAATTAATTACATTACAACCGAACGAAAATATTGTTGTTGATGATAACGAAAAATATGACATAAAATTATCTGCTTCCTCTAAAAATAATAATGATTACATGTACAATTGATAAAAGATCCTCGTTCAATTTTTTAAGCAATAACTTCCGATTAACGAACAAATTCAAAGCAAAAACAAACTCGGCAGACACTTACTTTAGGAACTAAAGGGAGAGAAGCAAGATCTTCTTCGACTTCGGCAATTCCCAGAAAATTCTGCAACGGATTCTTGACGTTTTTGTTCTTCGCGAGCGCCTTGTCTGTTTCGGTAAGGTGCTCTATCCTCGTCTTGGTAACCAATTCCACGTTGCTCGCACCGAAGACTTTACATTCGTAACTGTTCACTTGTTCCGACTTGTCAGATCTCCAACCCCATATGCCCGCTTTATTTCTAGGACGAAACAATCGAGCGTCATTCGAACTTCCGACATACTAAAGATTTTTCGTACCTTTCGAAGCTAATTTTATCGGTGTCGACGAAAGTAGTGACAATCGGCGTTGTGAGACGTTGCGATAATGATTCTTCCGTCGGAACGAGGACGCCGAGCGGGTCGGTCGGAGCTTTCATTTGCTCCGAATACACTTGCTTTGTATCGTGATCCACTTCCATCATTGTTGCACCGTCATCTAATATTTAATTACTTTCCCATTAGATTTCTAATATTAAATTGAAATTTCTATCGAAAACAAATCGATAAAACGAATAATTAAAATCATAAAAATGTTTTTACAAAACAACAAAAAACTACCACTAGCTTAAATACTTTTAAACGATTTTACCATTACCGGCATTTTCAGAATTCAACTGAAATATGTAACTTCTGCATCCACGAATTGCAGGCAACATGTGTATGTCTAAAGTGAAAGTTTCGTCTTTTCAAAATCACGAAATTTGCTTGTTTTTGGTTTTTTTTTTAAAGATAAAGAAAAACACTCACTCTGTCCCTGAAATATGTAGCTGCGATTCCCTCTTTGCCAACTCGTATGATCGAATCCCAACAGAGTGGTATCGATTCGGACGTTCGAACCTTGTTTATAAACTTTGTACGTGTCGCTCGGACACATTCTCGATACCAAAGGCACTGAAACATTTACTTACTTTCAAATTTGAATTTTTTGGATAACTAATTAAGACGCACCCCAACTAGTGAATTCCCATTTCATTTCGACGTAGAAATCCGGCGCTTGTTTGAGCTTTTGAAGTAGCTCCGGAATTCCAGCCATCCTGTTGGAATACCTTTGATAATCGCGCCTTTCCAAAATCATCTGCAATAATTCCGGATCTCCGGTGGCCACCGCTTCTTGAACAACTACCCAACAACTTTAATTAGTAAAATTAATGATCGTCCTCGATAATACAATACCCGTCCATCCATCAGAATTTTCGCAGTTAACATTGGCTTCCGAATTTAATAGTGTACGAACCGACTCTAAATGGCCCAAAGTTACGGCTAACATTAAAGGAGTTCGTCCCCTATTATCTCTCTTTTCTATATCGTGCTGTAAAATTTTGAATACGCTTAATTGCTGATGCAATAGAGTATATTTGATTATCTACTTTATACAATAAAAAATTACTTACAAGTTTTTTCACTAATTCCGTTTCTAGTTCTTTATAGTCATTGTTCCAGACGCACCAATGAAGAGGATACTCCGTTTCGATAAATTGCTTACAAACCATTTTAATTTTGTAAAATTTAATTTAGTTACCTAATTTTTAGAAAATTGAACATGACTAACACAGTCTTCTAATCAAGTACATCGCAGTGAAACTTTTGACAGCTGTCTAATGAATTTCATTTTGAAAACGGGTAGAAATCTGTTTTATAACGGAAACGTCACGACACATATTATATACAGCATCCGTCGTCATAACGGTACACTTGGAGGCGGCACCACCATACGAAACAAGAACACAACTAAAAATAGTTATTTACAATTTAGTAATATTTTATATTAGTACGAGAACCTGAAATGCGATTATTAGGTAGGTTATGTTGCGCATCGTACAAATTTTATACACGGTCGTTCGGCGTATTTCGCCCGGCCGTTTCTTATAAAATTGGCGTAAAACGGCATGTCGATCGAATTAGTTTCGAATCGGAAAAAAAGTCTAAAGGCCAAACGTTGACGTGTTCGTGCAAGGGTGCCAACTTCGAAATATACATGGTGTTTCCAAATTAATAAACTACATAGTTATTCGTCGACGTGAAGCTCGACATTTTCTTCTTCGTTCATTTGCGTGCAGTGGACTTTGAAAAGTTCGCCAATTTAATAAGAAACGATTGGATATAAAATGTATGTGACGCGCAATATAACCTAAAAATCGCGTTTTAGGTTAGGTGAAATTTCCCACCAATTTGAAATTATAAATTTGTCTATTCGTTCAGTACACTTAAGAGTTCGATGGGAGCAATAAAAAATAAATATAAATCTTTAAACCTTTTATTTAAATCAAATATTAAAAATTTAATGAACGATTGCTATTTCATAAAAAAAGGTACTACTTGTTAAATTTGATAATATGAATGTCAACTTTAATTACATAAATCTAAATTAAACTATCATTATCTTAATTTCACTAACGGTTTTTAACTTCGAAAAATTAAATTTCATTACATTTTAGCAAAAAAAAATATTAAAAACAAACCGGGAAACATGTAATTTTGTTAAAAGTAAATAAAAACGTTCGCCATCAATTATTTATATATATAGCGGGCATTTACAAATTTTACGTTTTGAACTGTTAAAAATTATATCTACCTATTAGAAATATTTAAAATTTATGAGATGATATTATCGACAGTTTGAACAAATTGATGAGGTTCACTTTTATACAAAACTAATATTAAATAGTAATACAATGTTAATCGTTTTAAAGTACCAAAATCAAACTACACCAATATATTATCATTGAATGATATACATTCCTTAAATCCAATCTTAACTAATGATGATCGGTTGTACAATAATCGGTCGTCGCTGAACGTCAGTCGATCGCCACGTAAATAAATTGTTCGCGCAAATTAGACATTTTCTATGAAGATCAGCGACGATCGACTATTGCACAACTAGCCTTAAATGATTTTTATCTAAAATTTATATCTAAACAAAATCTATTCACGCTAGCAATAGGTACAATTTTATTAAATGAGACATTTTAATTTATGTGACAATTAGCAAGCAAACATTTCAAACTTTTAATTCGAAATATTTAATAAAATATACGCATTTTCCTAGTGTAGTGCAGTTTTCTTCTCAACTGAATTTGCTATTAAAGTATAAACAATAAACAGAAATCACTCGAGGCAAGTTGTGCAATAGCAGATTATCGTCGAACACCAGTCAATCACCATGTTAAACAATTGTTTAGACAAACATTTCCACGGCGATTGACCGACGATCGGCAATGATGCGCTATTGTATAACTAGTCCCAAGTGGTATTCGCCAACTAATTCATTTTCATTAGCAACGATGTCTACATTTTATTAAATATTATGTTAATTTTTACAAGGAACCAGATAACGTATTTCAACGTACAATCGAATGTGCAAACCCCACTTTATTTCTAACGTGAATGGATAATACTACTACAATTTAATTATGCTTACATTAATGAACACTAATTTATATAAATAAACCGTGGTGCAGTCAAAAATTTCAAAAATTTGAGAAAAGTTGTTACAGACGCACTGTGGCGCGTTACATAAACTATTAACACAAAAAAAAAGTTTCAATTATAAATCGGACGTTCGCTAGGTCGACGGCACACGACTACGGAACCGCTTTCAAACAAAATACAAGCGATGCATCGATGCGTCTTAGTTCTGTTCGAAAGCGGTTCCGCGGACGGGCCGTTTCGCCGACCTAGCGGGGACGCCCAGCCTATAAGCTCCTTAAATTTAAGGCAGGTGTGTTTTTATTTTATAATATTTCTAGAAAAATCCTCGTGTTTCGGGGGAGGCCAGTCGTTGGCCCAAAGTTACGGCTAACATTAAAGGAGTTCGTCCCCTATTATCTCTCTTTTCTATATCGTGCTGTAAAATTTTGAATACGCTTAATTGCTGATGCAATAGAGTATATTTGATTATCTACTTTATACAATAAAAAATTACTTACAAGTTTTTTCACTAATTCCGTTTCTAGTTCTTTATAGTCATTGTTCCAGACGCACCAATGAAGAGGATACTCCGTTTCGATAAATTGCTTACAAACCATTCTAATTTTGTAAAATTTAATTTAGTTACCTAATTTTTAGAAAATTGAACATGACTAACACAGTCTTCTAATCAAGTACATCGCAGTGAAACTTTTGACAGCTGTTTAATGAATTTCATTTTGAAAACGGGTAGAAATCTGTTTTATAACGGAAACGTCACGACACATATTATATACAGCATCCGTCGTCATAACGGTACACTTGGAGGCGGCACCACCACACGAAACAAGAGCACAACTAAAAATAGTTATTTACAATTTAGTAATATTTTATATTAGTACGAGAACCTGAAATGCGATTATTAGGTAGGTTATGTTGCGCATCGTACAAATTTTATACACGGTCGTTCGGCGTATTTCGCCCGGCCGTTTTTTATAAAATTGGCGTAAAACGGCATGTCGATCGAATTAGTTTCGAATCGGAAAAAAAGTCTAAAGGCCAAACGTTGACGTTTCGTGCAGGGGTGCCAACTTCGAAATATACATGGTGTTTCCAAATTAATAAACTACATCGTTATTCGTCGACGTGAGGCTCGACATTTTCTTCTTCGTTCATTTGCGTGCAGTGGACTTTGAAAAGTTCGCCAATTTAATAAGAAACGATTGGATATAAAATGTATGTGACGCGCAATATAACCTAAAAATCGCGTTTTAGGTTAGGTGAAATTTCCCACCAATTTGAAATTATAAATTTGTCTATTCGTTCAGTACACTTAAGAGTTCGATGGGAGCAATAAAAAATAAATATAAATCTTTAAACCTTTTATTTAAATCAAATATTAAAAATTTAATGAACGATTGCTATTTCATAAAAAAAGGTACTACTTGTTAAATTTGATAATATGAATGTCAACTTTAATTACATAAATCTAAATTAAACTATCATTATCTTAATTTCACTAACGGTTTTTAACTTCGAAAAATTAAATTTCATTACATTTTAGCAAAAAAAAATATTAAAAACAAAACGGGAAACATGTAATTTTGTTAAAAGTAAATAAAAACGTTCGCCATCAATTATTTATATATATAGCGGGCATTTACAAATTTTACGTTTTGAACTGTTAAAAATTATATCTACCTATTAGAAATATTTAAAATTTATGAGATGATATTATCGACAGTTTGAACAAATTGATGAGGTTCACTTTTATACAAAACTAATATTAAATAGTAATACAATGTTAATCGTTTTAAAGTACCAAAATCAAACTACACCAATATATTATCATTGAATGATATACATTCCTTAAATCCAATCTTAACTAATGATGATCGGTTGTACAATAATCGGTCGTCGCTAAACATCAGTCGATCGCCACGTAAATAAATTGTTCGCGCAAATTAGACATTTTCTATGAAGATCAGCGACGATCGACTATTGCACAACTAGCCTTAAATGATTTTTATCTAAAATTTATATCTAAACAAAATCTATTCACGCTAGCAATAGGTACAATTTTATTAAATGAGACATTTTAATTTATGTGACAATTAGCAAGCAAACATTTCAAACTTTTAATTCGAAATATTTAATAAAATATACGCATTTTCCTAGTGTAGTGCAATTTTCTTCTCAACTGAATTTGCTATTAAAGTATAAACAATAAACAGAAATCACTCGAGGCAAGTTGTGCAATAGCAGATTATCGTCGAACACCAGTCAATCACCATGTTAAACAATTGTTTAGACAAACATTTCCACGGCGATTGACCGACGATCGGCAATGATGCGCTATTGTATAACTAGTCCCAAGTGGTATTCGCCAACTAATTCATTTTCATTAGCAACGATGTCTACATTTTATTAAATATTATGTTAATTTTTACAAGGAACCAGATAACGATTTCAACGTACAATCGAATGTGCAAACCCCACTTTATTTCTAACGTGAATGGATAATACTACTACAATTTAATTATGCTTACATTAATGAACACTAATTTATATAAATAAACCGTGGTGCAGTCAAAAATTTCAAAAATTTGAGAAAAGTTGTTACAGACGCACTGTGGCGCGTTACATAAACTATTAACACAAAAAAAAAGTTTCAATTATAAATCGGACGTTCGCTAGGTCGACGGCACACGACTACGGAACCGCTTTCAAACAAAATACAAGCGATGCATCGATGCGTCTTAGTTCTGTTCGAAAGCGGTTCCGCGGACGGGCCGTTTCGCCGACCTAGCGGGGACGCCCAGCCTATAAGCTCCTTAAATTTAAGGCAGGTGTGTTTTTATTTTATAATATTTCTAGAAAAATCCTCGTGTTTCGGGGGAGGCCAGTCGTTCGATCGTCAAAAATAAAGTTTTAAATAAGCTATTAAACGGGATAAGTTGTTTCTTAGCCTATTAACCCATTTGGAATTTTATTTCGCGTGCGAAAAGACCAGCCCCTTTTAATGTTAAAAATTATATAGCTGTGTTCGCATATTATTTGGAACTTAAAAAAAAAAAACTGCCTGCAATAGACAACAAACTTACAAATTTAAATTTTGAAACTTATATTCGACACAATTTGCTTGTAAAATTGTTGTCGTCCATCATTATTATTATTTAAACTGAAACTATTATAAGGTACAAACTTCTTAAGCTCGCTCTCCTCGAATTCGGCGAGCCAACTGTATGTCTTTAGGCATAATTGTCACTCTCTTGGCATGGATCGCGCACAAGTTGGTGTCTTCAAAAAGACCGACTAAATACGCCTCGCTCGCCTCCTGCAATAGAAAACAAAATTATGGCACACTTTTTTCGAATAAAGGCTAATTTTCTTTTGTCTTTTTTATAAATGCGGATCGTTGCACGTGGGTACGTGGTCGCACTATATGTCTTCCTGAATCGGATTAAATGATTGTGACAGCAACAAAAAAAAAACCACTAAATGAGTCATACAAGGTTTACAAATGTTCACTAAATGCTGATTCAATTATTTATAAATAAATAACAATCACGCCATTGTTGTACTTAATTGTTTTAAACACAATACATCAGCATTCCAAATGACTAATTTGTTTATATAATAAACTATGTACATACATACCTATCAAAAAAAAAAAAATTATCCACACAATTTTCATAACTTTTTTAAAATTGTAATGATTAGAAGATGACAATTAAATAATAAATATACAAGACATTATATAACTGGTCGAACAAAACGCGGCTAATAACATAAAATAATTTATTGCGCTCCGGTCGGTATCCAACAACGATTTTTTATGTCCGATGCCGATTACTTCGATCAGAGCAGAATAAGTTACTTTGTTATTAGTCGAAATTAGAATAAAAACACATCAGAACTCCTCTTCTGCATTACCTATATTAATATAGTATAACACCTTATCATATTGCCGGCAGTCGACCTGTTAAATAACTCGATTGCTTATTTTGATTAACTTACAAATTTTTCAATGATTTTGAAACCCAAGGTCATATCGTTGGCAAAAATGTAAAGATAACCCCTTCTTAAAAAACAATTGAAATGCAATAATTGATGCACACACATGTTACGACTAAACTTGACTTCGAAACTTACTAAATAATGTTTTAATATTTTAAAAACATACGAAGCATTGGTAAAAACGATCCCAGTCACACTCCACCCGAATGTGAAGCATCGTTAAGAATTCAATATTCCAACGCGTAAAACTAAAAACAATTAATAAAATTGCGCCATAAGTTGCAAGGCGTCGACGTCGCCAATATGTGATTGCTACGTCTTTTTTTGCCATGTCACAGGCATTACTCGTAAATCATCAGTAGAAATTTAAACTGAACATTACAAATATACAATTTAGTAACTTTTTATCGATTACGCGCATTGGAACCTATCACGAATAAAGTATATGTGTTTTGACGACGATAGACTTATCTGGTATTTGGCTCGCCCTCATTTTAAATAACAAATCCGAATCTGACAAAATAAATAACCGAAACACGAACCGAATGTTAAGTTATTTAAGTTGGTCATACAAAGGTCCCTAAATTTTCCCCTAGATTTGCAATTTGCAATGCAAGTTAGAAAAATAGGGCCCTCCCCCAGCTATTCTCAGTAATGCGAAACGAATTTTCTTGCCGGCAAGAACGTAAAACACGTCCCTCGACTCGTTATACTACTTGCAAAAAACAAGCTTACATTTTAGTCGTAACACACACCACTCCCCTACAGCATAGAGGGTACAAATAGGAAAAAACAACGGATATAACACGCGACAGTTTTCAATAGCTCGATTTAAATTTTCCTCAAAACGTTGCCATCTACAAAACTTCGAATGATTGCACATATACGAAACAGCCGATTAGCTGTTCGGTGATTAGTGGCAAGTTGATGCAAATCGAAATAAATCAATTACCTGAAGGGCCCCGATGGCGGCGGACTGGAAACGTAAATCCGTTTTGAAGTCTTGCGCGATTTCTCGCACGAGACGTTGGAAAGGTAGCTTTCTGATCAACAATTCCGTGGACTTTTGGTATCGTCGAATTTCTCGCAGGGCGACGGTACCTGGACGGTATCTGTGCGGTTTCTTCACGCCTCCGGTGGACGGGGCCGACTTACGGGCCGCCTTGGTGGCCAACTGTTTACGAGGAGCTTTGCCTCCGGTAGATTTACGTGCAGTTTGCTTTGTTCTGGCCATCTTTTAGAGAACCTGAAATTTCAACGCTTCGTAAAACTTTTACCGCCTAACGCACATCAAAACACGTAATGGCGGACGATGCCCGGATTTAGAAATCGCGAATTGATAAATAAAAACAAGAATAAACGGCGCCTTAGTTACGAAATTATTACTTCGACGTGCGTCTGGAACGTTTCAGTCGACGTGTGCGATTAGCTTTTATAAAAACTTACCCTTTTACTAACAGAAATTTGATAATTCACAAAACGAACTCTATTAAGTGGAACACACGGAACAACAGACGAGAACTGTAACGCTTCCAATAATGATTTCATTGGCAGCGAATCGACATTCTCGTCGCCGATTCGCGGAAATAACGATCGATCCTATTGGTCGAAATAAAAGACGTTTTTATTGGCCCGCAAAAGGGCTCCTAAATTTTAAATATTTGTGCTTAATATTTAGTGCTAAAAATCATTTTTTTTTAATTTAATAATTTATTATGGACATTAATAATGTTGTATTACAGAAATTATAATGCACATTCTAATTTGCACAAACAATTTCAAATAAAATACGGTCGCGTAACGTACATTTCATAAATACTTATTAATAATGTTTGGGTTGAATGCATTTTAACGCGGATAATACGTAAAAAAATTACGTCTGATTAATAATTATTTGTTGTCGATATTTGTTAATATTTCGTGTGGTACTTGTTAATAAGTATTAATACGTACGTACATTTTTAATCAGAGTTGTTAGCATATTAACGATAAATGGTAGTTTAAAATTATTAATGTTTTTGTAAAATAATTCACACACTCTCATGTATAATAGTTCTTCGAATATAATTTTAATCTATAATTGTCACGTGTGTGCACTGACGTTTCTGGATGTTTATTTGCCAACGTAATTTATACCCGATCGTCCCGCGCCTTTTGAAAAAAAGCGATAATTGATTTCCAGTCGTTTATCGAAGAATTTCGTTAAATATTTCGATATGCGACAATTAGCGATTATATAAAATGCAAATTATCACGAAAACTCCTCCAATATTAAATCAAAAATTAAATAACGAATATCAAATATTTTTCAATAAAATCAGTTCCAACTGTTAATTGTAATCGGTTCGTAACAAATTAAAATCATATACTTATATAAAAATACCGTCAAATTTAATATTTTTTGTTTTTCCGTTCGGTTACTTACCTCTCGTCGATTTAAATCTTGGTCGTCGCTTCAAGAGGACGATTGTAAACCATTTTACGATAACTTATAACAATTTCGCTCCTCACAGTCAAAGAAATTAAACACCTACATTTTTTGCCTAATATTTTAAAGCCAAACATACATATTGTGAATGTAATATAAAATTGACTAGTTTGAAATCAAACTTTTAAAGACGATTATCCAAACAATAAGCGATTCGATTTTTGATGAATTTTTGCCAGCAACGACGATTTCGATTTTGGTAAAAAAAAAAAACGAACCACACGGAAACGTTGGTTGGACCTAAAGAGCAACGAGATCGTTCCATTGGAATTTGATCAATTAAAAATTACCTAAGTTAAATTGAGAAAATTTATTACAGAGACAATAAATTATAAAAGCGTTACATAATAATTTTTAAATTCTAATCCAACGACAAACCTTACAATACTCACATTAACCGTTTTATTTTAAAAATATTTATTCTACACCACAATACACAATATATTGCCAAAATACTACTTTTTTCATTTCGTTTCCTTTGTACTTATACATTATATATAGTTACATTATTTTTAATTCTACACAGAGTATAAATAACTATTACACAAGATCTTAACGATATAGAAAAAATCAAAGCTTATTCTAATAACGAAACAATTTATAGTTTTAAATTAGCGCATCATCACACATCTGTGTAAAATTAAAAAGCGTAAAACCTCTTAAAACATTAATATAAACTGTTTGCAAGTTTGTAAAGAGCTTCATTTTGTACTCAAATATTTAGATTCATTCCCTCCAGTCTCAAAATAAAGAAAAACGAAAAAATTTATTAAAAATGCAATAAACCATCCTCGAGAAAACATTTTAATTGATCAAAAATAAAGAACAAAATCAATATAAGCAGTTATCAACAAGATTTACCAATATCTCATTTAAAACAACAATCTAAAAATAAAATAAAATATATGAAAATCTAATTTACTTATTTACGTTTTAAAATACAATAATCCGTTACATAATATATTATAAATTAGAATTTAAACAACTATTAAAAATTAATAACGAATGTCTAATAATCTTTTTTAATGCAATGGACAAATAGATATTAAGACAATTTTAAACATAGTCTAACAGTTTGTTTTTAGTAAGTCAAAAAAAACGTAATATTAATTTTATTTTACTTCCTACGATTTTAATTTTCAATTAAAAATTTGTTAGGCATCTCGTTTCTGCGCATTAGAATACAACTATCATTTGCAACAACATAAACGTAACGATTTCCTAGTACCCGTAAACCACTTTTTGTGTTATATTATCAAATAAAAACTACAACAACACAATAATTTATCTATAAAACAATCTGCCACGTTTTGTCATAACAATGATTATTATATTTCAACAATTTGTAACTGTAATGAGGTGCGTCGAATAAAACCTTTTTTTTTATAGGTAACAAAGTCACATTACGGCGAAGCAAGTTGGAGGGGGAGGGGGATCGCTTCTTACGTCCGCTTTTAATTGTAATTTTTGGTATAACAGGAGATCTCCATTATTACAATCACACATTACGTAAATTTAAAAATTATTGTTGTCAAAATTTCGCATCGATTAAATATTGAATGAAAGATAATCAAATATAATAAGTAAAGGCAGTTTTTTGCAATGACAAAATTTTATTTAATTGCTGTTCAATATTTAATCGATTATTAAAGAAACAAAAGAGACCTCCCTGCGCATGTTACAAACGAGAACTTATTTGGGTAGGCAGCGTATTCGATACACGAACAACGAGTAAATAATGAGGCAGTGATTATCTTATAGTCGGTTTTTCGATCGTTTAAGATCGATAAGACTGAAAGATAAGACTGTTTCGGCCGATCGGCCAATTGGTTTTTAATGACTATTAAGTAGCGATCGAAAACCTGTCCTCGAGGTAAAGGATTCAATTTCAATTTTCGGTTAACAGCTAACACCGTTATGCGACACGATTATGAATCCCACTAAACGTTTGTTAAAGTGCCAACAATAATATTGAGTTTGTTTAACTTAAAACGTCGCCTTTCAAAACTGCATTTCGAGTTCATAATTATGATAGTCGAATACGAAACAACAGCTCAAATTACAGTTTTAAATACATTTTAACTGTCCCATGTTAAACTAACGGACGACACAATTTATTGCCTAAATAGTCGACCGTTGTACCATTAAAACACTAACAGCAATATATAAATATATTAATATCACATTGCGACAGTTAAAATGTCAGCTGGTTTTTATCGCTATTAAGCAGCGAGTGCGTGAAGTTTCGAAAAATTCAATTTACTACAGCGATCATTACATAAAAAATAACTCGGCGAATTTAATTTCAATTTTCTTGACTTACTAAAAGTTTACATTACTACAAACGTATAATAACTATAGGCCCACTACTATTAATATAATTACTATAATTTAATTAATTACTATCTAGCTAAGTTATAAGTATAGTGTATTGTAAAAAGTCAAAAATGCATTTATATTCACGTAACATTTTTTAAAAGCAAACTCTATAATTTATTGTTGAATGTGAAAATTAGATTGAAATCGATCTGTTTAAAATTATTTCAACCGAATTAACACAAAAAAAAACCAAACGAATTCTTGCTGCACTTCTCAACTGTCCAGGACTTGAAAAAGTAATGTCGTTGAATATCTTCTTGTTAAAGCTATCAAAACGGATTTTAATAAAATGATTACAAATATAAAAATACAGACATATTTCTAACATAAACTGTTATATTGATATGTTTATAGTGCAGCGCGAAATTCAATTTAAATATAAATCAAACGTAAAACTGTTTTGATAATTCCCTAACTAAAACTATAAACGTAAAAAGTAATTACAAAAAAAAAACGTTGCGATCCCTTAAAACAGTTTATTTTCCTTCATTCATAAGCAAATTCTATTTTATTTATGTATAATAATTAATATTTAAAAACCTACACGTTAACACGACATATATATATATTAAAGTGATGCCTACTTGATTAACAACAAAATAAACAATTTTAAAAAATCGCGAAAATTACAATTTCTACAAAATCTAATTTATATTTTGTATTTAAAATTTGTTAATGCATGCAATATACCTGTGCCTAATTAAAACCATACCGGCAACGTAAATTGATATTACAGTCCGTTCCACAATATTCTTTGTGCCAAAATGCGATTCGGCAACACACATTTATACTTTTCCTTTGACATTTAAAATAATCTCGTTTAATTCGACTCGGCTTGTTGTATAATTTGGAAGACGAATAATATCTTCCAAAGAAAAAATAAAATTCAACGTTATCAATCAATTATTAAAAGCACCTTTATTGCACATTCGAAATGGATCAGTTCGTATCGATATATATAGTTTTTAAATCCTCTCATTGTTTAAAATTAAAAAACAATTGCGAATAAGGGTGTTGAAATTTTTAATTAAAATGTTAAATGTTAATTAAAACAACGGCGAAAGGTAATTTAACGAAATTACATTTCTGCACCTGACCTTTTTTGTTTTTACAAAACTTTCGCTTATTAACTATAAATTGAGAACAATTTTTGTTTCATTTCAGCTGCCGTTTCAACTATTTTGATTATATCATGTAGTAGTAACAAAATTATTTCTAACCTTAAAAATATAGTTTATAAATTTAACGTATGTTTCGCCTCCATTTAATGGAAAGTATTAGTAGTACCGATTCTCCTTTTAACGTATTATACTAATCAAGTTAAAAAATATATCCTGCAGTAAAATGTTGCGCATTCTCTCTCATTAATTTTCTCCAATTATTGACAATTGTTTGCATTATAATAACTTAATACACATATATTTGTACTCGACAGTGTATAGAATTCGTCTTTGGAAAAAGTTCGAAATTGGAAAGCTATTTTATCTCATTATTAAATACGTCATCCGTCATTCAACCATATAAAAATATAATTTGCATTCACAAATTCAGTTCTAAATTATTTTTTATCTTTTCTAAAAAATAAATGCGCTCATAAATTTCGAAAATGAATTACTCAAAGTAGTAGTAGTAGTAGTACGATTTAGTACGACCATAAGAAACTGAAAGGGAGTCCCTTAATTGACATATCCATGAAACGGACACAAAGTTAAAAACGTTGAACGCAAAGCCAATAAAATATTTAAACACAGCAATATTGCATGCCCACCTATGGATCTTATTTTCACATATTATTACTCAAATTAATAGGCGTCTGACAATATGGACATTCTGATTGTGTTAAAGCGCACGAATTACACAAAACAAAATGATTACAATTTAACGTGACCGTCCTATTCTTTTCTTCACAAACCATGCATTTTGATGCCGTTTCGCGATACAAAACCTTTTCGATTTCTTCGAGATCCTGACGCAGTTGCGCATGTATATTTTTTAAAACGCCAAGCGACAGTTTACTCAATTCAGAAACTTTAGTAATACTGTGTAAATGCGGGCCGCCCTGCAATTTTTCGTACTCCTGCTTCAACGATCCAAATTGCGTCATCGTGTCACTTAATTTATTTTCTGCTAGTTGTACTTTGCGGTTCGCTTCTTCGGTTTCACGTTGCCATGCGTCGCATGCCGTACGTGCCTGTACCAGTCTTTCTTCCCAATTACTAATTTGTACACGTGCATTGTGCAGCTCGTCCCGTAACCTCACAACTTCTAAATTATTACTGATACTCGGAGATATGCTAAAATTGTTATGGTTCCTAGAATTTGGCGAAATGTTTTGAGTGGGAAAATCGAAAAAATTCGAGAAAGAGTTCAATTTTGATGTGCTATTGCTGAGTTGAATTTGAGAATGATTCATGTACGAGTCCATTTGGTCCGACTGAGAGAATCTGGCCGGCGTTAAAAAGCTCGACTGCAGCTGCAAAGGGCTATTGCTCGTCGGACTGAACGCGCCTAGGCCGGTACGTGCTCCTGGGATGTTTACGGGAGCCGAACTGCCCAGCAGGCCCGCCGAAGACGCCAGGCCCACCGACATTGTATTTGAAATAGAAGGCGATCGGGTTTCTAAATCGTGATCTAGCGATGTTAAATTTAATGGATCGTCTAATTGTAAATCGTCGAGGGCGTTGCCTGAAAACGAAATTCAAAATTAAAATGTGTCGTATCAAATTTTTACAATTCATAATTTCACATAAAACAATCAATTTATATACCTTTAAGAAATGGTTAATTGTTCATCAATCATTCGATTAATAATCAAAAATATGGAGAAAGGAAACGTTAGGTTTAGTTGCCAGAATTATATAAAAAATTCAACTCTGATAATCTGTTAAATAAAATAGCCTAGATGGTTAGGTCAAAAAAGGAGCCAAAAATAATGCTTAATCAAGAACTCAAAGAGAACAATCGCAAGAGAATGGTCAAAGAAAAAATTAAAAAAACATAGAGTTGTAAAATAAATAGTTTTACAAAAAAATATGTTTGCTACGCCTATAATTTATTAAATCTAATATAAAAAATATAGAGAACATGTTGTTGAAAGTTAAATTTTCATCGAGCACACACACCCAATCAACCGATAATTTTTATAAATTCACCGATGGAATATTCCTCCATTGAAAAATTTCTCGACAAACAATTCAACGAATAGAAAATTCCCAGACAGATAAATTATGCATTTAAGACTGTGCACACCGGGTTAGGTTCATGTTGAAAGAAAAGTTCAATGTCCTAAGTTTTTATACTTAACAACCACACTTTTAGTTATTTTTTATATTTACTGAAATGCTTAGTTATTATTGATATTTACTAAATTTGGATATTAACGACAACATTGCAAATTTATTTATTTATTTATTTATTTACCATTTAAATTACACAGTATAGCCAGTATACAATGTAAGTCCTATAGAGATAACATAGTCATCTGTACATAGGAGGTAATATATTAGTATATTATATATAGTATATTAGGTATATGTTAGTAAAATTAAATTGACAATTTTTATTTCATGACAAGTCGAACTAGACCCTATTATTTTGTGCTGTTTGGGAGCCTAAACGTTTTTTGTTCAAGAATTTACTTATGTAAGGCGCAAACATTGCTACGTTGTCGGTTTGACAATTAAAAGATCTATATCAAGTGTGTTTTTCCGTATTTGTCGGGGAATTTTTCATTTGTTGAATTGTTTATCGAGAAATTTTCATAGACCCATTGCAAACAATTGTCAAATAAGCAATAATGCTCTTCGTTAAATACCGTTTTTAGTAAATCGGTCCTGATTATATATTAATGATTGATTTGTAACATGAAGTAACGGAAGTATATAACATCACGAAGCTATAAAGTCGCGATATCGGTATGTTTAGTATTCTTAAAAAAAAAAAGAAGTGCCTATTGGATCAAAATGGACCTAAACACAGTAAAACTTCCATTTAACACACATTTTAAATAATAGGTACATAAATTTTAAACGTCAGTAAAATCGATCGTAAATAATTAATAAAATTGAATTCGAAAATAATGTTGTTTAATTAAAACTACTACTCTTCTAAATGCAATAGAAAATATTAACATTATTCAAAATAACTTACCAACAACACTTTCAACAGTATCATTTCCTGTACTAAAGAATGACACAGGCGGTCCTATGCCAGTATATGCTAAACAAACAGTATGTCTCCTTTGTTCTCTTTCTATTGCATCTAAAAACATTAATCTTCGATTAGTACGCATTTTAAATTGATAAATTAAATTTAAACTTATTCAGAAATAATATACCTAAACAAAAAATAATGAAATTAGAAGATTAATATTGTGTTTATCAATATAAACGATAAACTAGTATTTTACATTAATTTGTATTATTAATGCATCAACGACTACAAGAAATAACGGGGGTCTAGTTCAGCTCATAGCAGTCATTTTGCCGGTTTATTAAAATTATACAAGCAGTTGTTTTAAATGCGTTTTTATGTGTCATCAATGTATATCAATCACATATGTACTCTCAATGTTACAGCTAATATCGATAATAACCGAGCATTTCAGGAAATATCAAAAATAATTAAAACCTATGGTTATTATGCATAAAAACTTACCGAGATTAATCTTTCTTTTAACTTTAACCTAACCCCATGTGCACAGACAATTGCTCCGTGTGCAATCTTAAATGCATAATTGTCTGTGCCTTAACACTGACGAATACATAAAAACTCATTTAAAACAACTGTTTGCATAATTTTAATAATCCGAAAATTTGCCCTCGAAGCGAGTTGAAGTAGACCCCGAAATAACTAGGTATCGGACACGGCTCATTTTTTGTTCTATTTGCAAAACATACTTTAAAGTAACTTCTACAACTCTTATAATTCGCAAATTAATAAAATTGAGTTTACTAAAAGTTTATATCAATGTATGGAAAACCATTATTTATTTCGATGATATCAGAAAAGTAAATGACAGAGATGGGGAAATTCCACTGTTGCCGCCTCATGCCAATCTTTGTTCGTGTACTACTCTTGCTAAAATTTCAAGAATTTTTACATCGACGCAACGGTCATACAATTGCACAATCTCTCTTGTTCTAATACCTCACATCCCTACTTCGCTTTGTTTTGGTCATTACATTACCTATAAGTGAATAATGATTTTCCGTACATGTTATAAAGGATACCAAACACATATGACATGAGCTAAATTTTATATAAAATTTAACTCGTGTTATACAGGTTTAAATATTTAATTAATATGTATTTCATTGATTTTTATTATGTAAAACTGTTAAATGTGTTAGTATATCTTAGTATTTTTTTAATGGCAAGAAAACCAACAAGTTTTTATGTGCATAAGCACTAAATTTTAAGTTGTTTTTTTTTTTAAATCCATTAAACTTTTTTGAGCTATCATTTTTGGTCTTATTATGTTTATACTAAAAACACAATATAGTGTGCAATATAGCTTCTATACAGGTTGTCTCTGAAAAGTCTGTACAATGCTCGACCACAGATTCCTGAGCTGAAAATTATAACTTGCCTATATCACCAATTGTCTCATTTTTGAGATACAGCCTCTTGAAGGGAAGCTTTTTCAAAATAACTTATTAACGACTTAACTTAAAAATGTTAAATTTGGTACCCCTACTGCTGCACTCAACTATTACTTAAATTAACTTACTCTAACACACAGGGTGTTTATTTTTTTACCAACATTCTAGTACCTTTTCTTGAAAGATGGGTTAATTTATTGTTTGTTAATTTTTTTATGTATTGAAACTTATTGCTCTTGTAAAAATTTAATATCTTGCATGGTTTTTCCATAAATGGGCATTTTCGTCATGATATACTTATAACGACTCCAAAATCTAGATGACTGTGGCAAAAGTAGGTAAGTAAGTCTTAAAGTAAATGTTCAAAATGACTACCATCAACACGTGTGCATAGAGAATTCTGCACAAAAAAATGGAACTGAACAACTGCAAAATTTTAACATCAAGTTTCAAAAATTGCTCATTTATGGAGAAACCGTGCAAGGTATTAAATTTTTACAAGAGTAATAAAAGTTTCTAAATTAACCTGTCTTTTAAGGTCTTGAAAACCTTGAACCTGTCTTGAAAAGGTACTAAAAGCGAGTCAATGGCGTACATATAAAAAAGTTGTTGGTAAAAAAAATGAAGCTATGACCTATAAAAATAAACACCCTGTGTGTTAATTTGAATAAGGCGCCAAGTGTTTGTTAGCCTTAATTACAGCAACACATATACCAAATTTATAATTTTTAAGCTAAATCGTTAATAAATTGTTATTTAGAAAAATGTATATAATAATGTCTTCCTTCGAGAGGTTGTATCTCTAAAAGGAAGCAAGTTTGTGGTATATTGGTTAATTTTCAGCACAGAAATTTCTGTGAAATTTCATTTTCTGTGGTCAAGTGGTATACCGACCTTTCGGAGTAATCTTGAAATAATATTATTAAATACACCTCATATTTTTAATAAAAACAAACGTTAGAATTTCTTCAAAGTATTGTCAAATCACAATCAAAAGAAAATAATTTACAACTCACCTAAAGTCGGATCGTTATCGATAGCTAATAACTGCTTTGTAATATCCATTGATCCAATTGCATTTGAAGTTCTGCTAAATGGTATGGGTTTGTGTGTTAATGTGACCCTGGGGCTTTATTGTGAGAACTATTATTTGATCCTATCGAAGATGTGGAAGCCGATTCGGATACTTCACCACTTCCATTCTAATAATAAATATAACAATTAATCGAACAACAAACAATCACTCTTTGACGCTCGCTTACAGAACTTTCGCTACTTTTTTCCTTATTTTTATCAAGTGCCGATTGTGGAAGAGCATTTGACAATATATCAGCTAGATTTGTGCCGCTATCTAATGGTGCATTATCTCTTGACACCCCCATTTCTTCTATGAAAAATGATTATACATATTACGATACAAATTTGACATCAAACACTTACGTTCCACGTGAGCAAATGCACAAAAGACACCTCGCGGACAATAACCAGATTGTTGAACGTCATTACATTTTGTACTTTTATAAATTTCAGGATGAAACTGCTGTTCTGTACGAGTATGGCAGTAGGAACATGCGTCTCCTGCATCACAATTGCCCGGTTCGCCCCATTCCTCCCCGTGCTTAACGTTTGGACAAGGGGTCGACCTAAAATGACACGGGTTAATATTTCAATGATACATAAATTTAAAAAAATCGAGCTTACCGATACTTAAATTTCCGAGGACTTCGCCTTTTATCCTTGCTATTGTGATATTGGGGGCATGCGTAACCCTGTCTACACAATCTGGGTGGTCTTTTGCACGGTTCGGTCTTATAATTAGCCAAGACGTAATTTGTATCTGAAAATGTGTTAGATATTATTAATTTTTTTTTGTAAATATGGAAAAACATATACATAACTTATTAAGTTATATCCCGAGAGATTCATGACTTATCAACAACACATTTAGTAATTTCACTATTATTAAATAATCGTGAAAATACTTAATATAGGTGCTAGAAATTAAAATCCACTATAACCTCCCCTATCTTGTTCAAAAAAAAAAGTTATTTAAAATAAAAAGTAAAGAAGACAGTGCTTCCAATAATTTATTTTTACGTGGTACCTTGACCGACAATAATTGTAACTACACGCTATCAATTTGTCCCCAGTAAAGATAATTCAGTTTTATCGATTTATGCTCGCCGCAGAAGACAATGTCACGTTAGTTCACTCGCGTTTGTTTTGCTTTTTGTTTTACATTAATCGCTTAAATTAGTTCCAACGGTTTCACTGCGTTCAATCATCGCACTTGTTGATCATTGTTACTTTCACTTCTGGCATGTCGTTCGCATATGAGGAAGGGGAGGTCAATCCATTTTCTTACCATCCTATCCCTATCCTATAGAGGAGTCTCAAACCACAATTATTTTATTTTTAGTTTCACACCTTTTTTAAATGGCAGTCATTTTTGTGTCGTGACTACTTTTGGGCCGTCTTTTAAGCATATATACTTGATACTTAACTGATACATCATAAATAAAATGCATAGGTACATAAAGTTTATCAATGAAAATTTCCAAACACTCGCTTTTGCCAATATTTTACACAATTAAATACAGTGAAGTTTTTATCGTTGCAGATGACAACTATGCATTTAAGATTAATGGGTTAAATGAAAAAATTTCGGCCTTTCCTCTACCTCCTCTTTTAAATTACAACCAATCGAAATTTGAAATTTTTTAATTTTAGCGATTTTTAACGTTTAATATCTCTGGTGGAGAAACGTGATAAAAATTTGAAAATTGCACAAGATAATGATCTTTCTACTAGGTTAGTGTAAACATAAAAATAATCTTGTGTATTGAAGTTATTTAAGAGCTTGAACACCTTCAATATGGGGCGAAAGAGCTTTTAAAATTCGAGAGCTTCTTTCTTTAATTTTTAATTGCTAAGCCTAAATAGCATTCAATTTATAACTAAAGGGGGGGGGAGGTGAATGTTTTTGACAAACAATGTCGTGCTAAAACAACCACCCGAAAGACTAAACGTTGATCATTGAAGTATTTTTTGCAATGTTGGACGGTATAAACAAACCGAAATTCTTACAGTAAAATAGAATTGCAAACGAATGCATTGCACGGTCGAATAGGGGGGGGGGGGGAGGGGGGTGTCTTGTTCTGCAATGAACTGAAGAAAACGCAGATTAAATAGAATTTTCTAATATAATCGTTCTTCGAGACCTAAGTTGTAAGTAACTAAATTAATTCAAAACTGTTGCAATAAACAAACAATAAGTTAACTAGTTTTTTCATTCCACTTGACCAATTTTTTGCATTTAAAAATTTAAATACTTAGAAAGAAATATCAATCGAGTTCAAAACCAGTTTGTTTTCAAAACTTTCACTTTTAAATTAAACACAAATATCTTTAAATCAAATATAATAAACAATACTTAATAATCAAAAGTGTTAGTTGTTGGTGATTGAAAGCAAAATCTCTTTATTTATAACAGTTTAATGTATTAAAAGTTACATGTTTTAATTTCGATAATTTTTGTTTTTTTAAAACTTAAATTAGGTTCATGTATAACCATGTATTAGTCCTCTAAATAGTGAAAAGCCTCAGTGGAGCGATCGTGTCATTCAATGTATTGAGATTCTACTGTATTTTAAATCATTGATATTATTAAACAACATGTTATTTGATTTATGGTTTGTTTTAAAGTTTCTTATGTTTTGGTTTATTTTTAATAAATATTTACGTGACATTATCTACTTATGTACCATTAATTTGATTATCCAAATAACCTTCAACGGCAATTACTCCAGATAATCGAGTTTTCGTTGTACTTTTATTATATGTACTTTACAATTTCATCGGATGTTTATAGTTTTACAGTACAGTTTGAGAAATTGAAAGTGGTTATGGGTCGAAAAAACAAGAAATATATTACAGATTTTCATTAGAAATAAAATCACATTGCTTTGTTGTTAATAAAACGGTTTCAAATAAAAAATCTGCCAAACTACCAGTTACTAAACTAATTTATTTTCGGAGAAATACGCAAACGAATGAACTGAATTAAGCAAATTTACACATTTAGAAAAATGCTATAACGAAAATATATCCAATTTGTCGAAAAATCATAGAAAAGTGCTATCGACAATACATACTTTCATTTCCAAACGATATTTTTGTGATTATACAAAGCAAAAACGAAAAAAGTGAACATATTTTTAAGAAAACAAACAAAAAGAAACAGTTTGGGATCGAATAAACGGAAAATGTAGACACGAGGTTCTAAACTCGAAACGAAAGGCACCCCGACATTTCGATAAAAACCGATCAAATTCCGAAATTACGAGAAAAGGGAAAAATATCCACATCGAATTTCTTTTAACATCTATAAAACTGCGGCACAAAGTTAAGTTTAAAAATAGCTCTTTTTAAATTAATCTTATTCAGTTTTATCTATTTATAAATGAACAGATTGTTTAATCTACAGTTTAATGGGACGCCCAAATTTTTTCCCATCATTATTTAAATTCGGACATAATAGAAATTGTTGGTTCGCCCTTTATATGTTTAAATTTTAATATTATTTAATAAGCAATTATAATTGACCTTTGATCTTTCCAACATATTTACTTGTCAACAAAATTTTAAGCCAAGTACATAATAAATATTTAATGACAAAGAAAAGCGAAATTAGGTCCCATTATTTTTAATAAATTGTTAGGATACGTAGTTCGACACGGCCACAAGAGATCGACTTACACAATTCCTTGCATAGTATTTCACAGTTAGACGATCGCTTATTCAATTTCCGACAACTTTTCACTGCGACATTTTTAAAAATAGAAAACCCCTCGTTATCGAAACAAGAACGATACGTATCGATAGACAAAAAACTAATCCTCGAATGCATTTTGTTATCTTGTAAAAACGCGATTACTTACGAAAATACATTAAAAAAAAAAAAACAAACAAAAACACCACAATTCAGATTAGATACCCAATTGAAAAAATAAATATTTTATAAGTTTTTATAACATACCGAATAATCGTAATTTCGTAACCATAACCGATTTTAGATAACATCGTTTTCGGACAATAAATCTAAGAGTGTCGCTTACCTTGCCACTTTGGATCTTCGTTCATTAAATTTCTTTCTTTATCTAGAGCGTTTGGTCCGTTGGCGTTATTGCCCTCCGCCTCGGCCGCTTCGAGTGCTTGAATTTCCTTAATGTCGTACACCGGTGGTCGGTGATCGTTAATTCCATGGGCAAACGCGCAATGTAATCCGTTCTTAACGCAATACCCCCTGGAATCGGTGTCGTGCACGCACATGCACGTTTTATAATATCGCAAATGATATCTCCTCTCGGTGTCTCCTGCCGTACGATGTAGATAAGGGCAACTGAAAATTGTAATAGACCGTAAGCGTTCAGATGGTAGTTTGGGTGTCGATAAGTGGACGAAAGAAACGCGCATTTTAACACTTATTACTTGTACGTGTTGAGGTAGGCTCTGTCGACTAAATTTGTTTTGATTGAAAGTTGGGTTATAAGGGATCGTTGTGCGAAGCTCGGGAACAAATTGACGGGGGGGACCTTTAAAAAAAAAAAATGCACTTTACAAAATATAGAGGGGCCGATCCGGTGCATGAACTAGAAAAACATATTCCTGGGTTAGTGGATTAATGTTAAATGTCACACCCACAATGCCTAAAAAATGACAGCTAGGTTAACCCAAAAAAGGTGTACTCACTCGTCTCCATCGGGGCATATCCCCGTCGTTTCGTCGTATTTTGTGCAATAATTGTCGGCGCTGTAATTAAAGGTGCCGTCCCTTCTTCGTACGGGCCGTCTTCGTCTTTGGTTCATGAAGTGCCAATGGAAACAGGTGAACGGACGATGCTGTGTACATTTGTGTTGCAAGAAGAGCGGGCATTGCTCGACACGAAACTCTTTCAAATACCTACAACAAAGAAGTCTGCAACAACGTACGCACGCGAAAATATGCCAAATTTAGTCTAGTATACGTCATGCTACGTTTCGTGCACTAAAAATACACTTACGAGTAATGATTGGGTTTCTCTGGTTGCGTTGTCAACAAAGGTTTAGACTCCGACGGCATTTTGTAATCACTACCGCGCACGACCAGTGCGCAAGGCACGCTTCCCAAGCGCCAATTAAAATTCGATAGTTTCGTCACGTGAATTAGAAATCCAGGAATTTTGAATGCTCAAGGACATTTGTGTTTTGGTTTAAATGCACTTGCACCCGTTTAGTTTACTGTGTCGTGGAAATGCAACGCGCACTTCTCGGGAAACTGATCGTAAATGAAAAAAAAACAAACAAACAAAAGCTATCGCGTTCGAATGCCGACAATTTAGATGTCGATCGTCCGATCGTGCCGGTAAACACCTCGAATACGCAGGTTTTTTTTAGGTAATTCATTTCGGGAAGTTCAACAATTTATTATCATCACTCTAATTTTAAACTCGCGACGAAGTAACAAGTTGCTTGCGACGTAAATACGGGTATCGAACCTGAACGTTGCGAACTAAATAACATCATCAAATATTTACGAGTTTTATGAATAGTTGTTGATGAATTTAAATAAATAGTTGTTGTCGTTATCGAATCGGTATTATTTCACATGGAATTTTATGAGTGTTTTGTTGATAGTTTATAGTTACTTATTATAAATGTAATTTGTTTATTTTACGTGTCGTGGTTATCTAGTTCGTCATTGTTAATTTACAATCGCGTATTCCCGAATTAATTAATTTTTTTACATGGTTTACAATTACTAACCGCGATAACTAATTCCATGGTATGCAAGACCAAAAATTTCGAAATAAAAACAAGGTAATTTTGAACAATTTCGATTTAATTTTCTAGTAAAAATAAATCAATTTAAATTACAAAATAGAATTCCCCGCCATCGCTACAATGAATCGAAACGCGCATGCGCGTACGATTACAGAAACGGCGGTAAATTTAAAAACTATTTTATCGTTTTGAATAATTTTAAACGTCTGTAAAAATATAAGAAAATAATTCGCGTTTCCGGAGTAGATCAACTTATTATAATTAGCGTCGATTCGTTCGTTTACCGCAAAACGAAAAACTCGCCCTCGTATTTTTTTTTTTAAATCGTTTACTATTATCGCATAAAATACCAGTCGAGGGTCGCGAATAGGGTACAAAGCGTTAAGCGGGCGAATCGCCCCTACAGATTAACAAGCAAAACAGCATTATTCAGTCATATTTATTGTAACAACAAAAAAATAAAACGAAATACAGTTTCATCTACTGTATAATTATTATGTGCTTGTGGCTTTCATAATTCAAACAAGATTCTTTATAAGAAGACTAATTCATGTATAAAAATCATATTTAAAATGAACATTACAAAAACATAATCGTGCTTGACTAGAAATATCTACATTTAAAGAAATGTATAAAAATTACACGTTACTGTATGAAGTTTCACAATACTCTTTTTTTAATTTATTTTATTAAAACTATTTGTGATAATTTTGAATTACAGCGATCTAGTTATTGTTTCATTTTTTTTCCAACATCGTTCGCAAGTTTCAGTTGTGAATCGATTTTGAAACGGTCGTGCCGATAGAATCAAAATGAAACCTCGTTTGCACCGCTACTCTAATTCAAGCTCAGTTATAATCGGCGTCCTCTACAGCAGCCTTCAAAAAATTATGATTATTATTTTTTTTTTTGAAACATGCTGTACATAAAGTGCTGTTTGTGCTCCAAAAATTAAACTTACAATACATAAGCAGAATAATATGCACGTATTAAAGCAACAATTGCTGCATTCTTGTTAAAATGTCGAGAGGCAAGCAAAAGTGTATTATGCGCGTGTATATTAAATTATTTTATACTTTTTAGTTCCTTACTTTTCAAAAATAATTATTGTAAGTCTTATAAAGACTAAACTACTAAAAATTTGTTATTCCTAAACAAGTTTCTTGTACCATTTTAATGTTGTGTCAAATTCTGAGGAAAAAAAACAAACTTATATTATGTTAAAACGAAAAAATGGAAACCATAAAATTATAGTTAGCAAGTACATTCACAGTTTTTTGTGGGTTTAAATTATCACAGATTTTCCATAAACATTGATTTTTACTGCTTCACAATAAATGCGAAGTGATTATTTATACGGCTACAAATAAATAAAACTACGCACAAATTTTTCTTTACGAAACGTGAATGTACTTTTATCTAAAAAAAAACAACTAAGAGCAAGATGTGTCTACTGCTCAAAATTTACACAACTGCGTAATTTAGGGAAAAAGATAATAAAATATATATATATATATATATGTACGTGACGTGCAATGTATTTGAAACATTACCTGCCAAATTAAAATTAAAGTGTTGCGACAATTCTGCGGTATAATCAATTATTTGTTTTTGAAAATGTTAGGTTAAATAAAACTGACCGTACGGATTAGTCTTTTTACCTTGGATAAATTATCCGACAGGCCATATAATACTCCAAACAACATTAAAACAAATATAACATGAACCGTAACTAATGTAACATTTCAAATATATTGCACAATAAAACTTAAAAATATAATACTATCACTTATTGTATATGCGTAGCCTCAGATCTAATACAAACTTGTTTTACTACAGAACAATCTGTACAATATAACATTATAAACAATCTGTTCTCATATCTCCTTAATCGATATCCTATAAAACGTTTTAAAAGGCTTCAATTATTAATTTTGCGACTTTTGAGCACTCCTACAATTGTATTAATAGGTAAAACAATAAATTATATAATCGAAACTATAAAATCATCATCGACTATACATTATAGTTTCTCGATCGGTGCTTATTAAATCACATAAAGCTTTCACAAATAGATAAAAATACATCGCAATTAATCCTTATTTAAGATTTAATCAGAACTAGCTTATTAAAATTAATGTCGCTATGTATTATTAATGGCATTATAAAAATCAGATCAAACTGTTGTACCGTACGTACTAAAAACGACCCTAGTACTATCACTATCGAGAGTAACGTCTTCTGGACTGGCCAAGTCGACCCTAACGCTACCTGAATTATTACGCTTTCGTTGTCCCCAATCCCTCAACGTCCACTGATAAACGCCCTCGGACGAATTCTGATTCGATTGACTTGTTTGTTTACCGTCTCCGGCGCCGTTCTCTACGCTTTCAATTGTTTCGGAACTGGAACTTGCCGTTTCGAAAACGTCACCTCCGCCTCGATATCTGCCTATTCCTGGAAAAATTTTATATAAAATTAACTATGGCAGGGCGCCCGAGCATTAACCGATATAATACCAATTTCGTCGGGCGAAGCGTGACTCTCCTCAATTCCCCGTAGAATATTTTGACAAATATCCGACTCGAGAGGTATCGGATCGTCTGAATCGCGATTATAAATTGTGATGGCAATATGCGCTGGGTGAGGTATCGGTAGGGGTATTACTAATTTGTCTGGGTTGTACGGACGCGACTGTTTCTTCCACGGCATCAACAGGCTAACCCTGGTGTTTGCCTTTAATGATCCTAATGCTGTTGTGGACTCACTAAAATTAAGAATATTATCATCGACTATTCTAATATGAAATATCTCGACTTTTTCGAAATTAAAGCTTAAAAAAAACTGATGAAAATGATACAAAATGCAGCCTCTATAAGTCAAATAGTTTTTGAGATGGAGCCGTTCGAAAGTTTAAAAACCTTGTAAATTTTGTGCAATTTTCGTATTATTGAAAGTTAATAACTCGTGAACCAAATGCCCAAAAACTTCGAAACTTTGCATTTTTCATCATTTTCACAATAAAAGTACGAAGTTGTTTTTAAAAACATTAAGGTCCAAAATTATTAATTTATTATTATTATCGGTAATTGAAGTTTCTTTTTATGATTTCACCTTTTTTTTTGAGTCGATCGAAAATTTAACAAGTAAATAGGATAATCGGCTGGTCATTCTGTGCAAAATCAAGAAAAAGATCCAAAATTATGTTTTTCTTTCATTTTTAAATTTTCGATCGACTCAAAAAAAAAGGTGAAATCATAAAAAGAAACTTTAATTACCGACAAAGATAAAATATGGACCTTTACAAAAAAAAGTTTTTACTTACGACTTTTTTTCGGACTTCTTCCCGGTCGCAGATAGCTTTGACCGAGGATTAAAGGCAGACACTTCTAAATACGGAGAATGAACTTGAATGTTTCCTCTTGGTGTATAAACATTTCCCAGTAGATCGGGCCCGCCGACTCCTGAAATATTTCGATCTTTAAATTTGTAAACAGATTGTGGGATATCGTTTTTGTCGATTGAAATTTCCATTTATTTAACTAATCGTTTTAATCGCCACTGTTATTTAAGATTATTTTAACAATTAAGGATTTTAAATCAGCAAAAACAATTGAATCGACGTGGTCAGAAACAGCATAAGTCGCATTAATTTTGTGAAATTGAGTTAACCCTTTTATCCTGAATGGTAGATATGTGTATCACCAATGTTTTAAAATATCCACAAGTTAAAATACCCATTTTTAAAACTTAGAAATGTACCAATACTTTGTACTAGTATTTTGAGAAAAACCGACAAAAAATTTAGCTCAAATTGTGAGGTTATACCACTTCATGAGTCAATGCACGTTGTATTCTTCAATAAATAACGAATTTTGTAAAGTAATACATACAAATATATTAGTTTTTGACAAATATATCAGTGATATCATGAATGCATACCATGAATTTAACATAGTTCATTTTGCAGAAATACCGACATTAGCTCAAATTTGTGAGGTTATACCTACTTATGAGTACTGAGGTATTCTCAATAAGCATGCAACGAATTTTGTAAAGTAATCTACAAATATATTAGTTATTGCAAATCATATAGTGATATCATGATATGCAGTTTTACCACTGATCTTCAGATATGTCACTTGGCAGAAATCAAATAAGTCATAGTATGGTATGTTTTAAATTCGTTTCTCTACTGTAAACTGATTTAATAGGCTATGGCGGATAACATCAAAATCAAAGAAATCTCACGAATACAACCTATTTTTCATTGGCAAGTCAACTATAGGAAACGATAATGAGTTTTATTGAAAACTCTTTACAGTGCCTGAGTGAAAATCAAAAAGTATGTCAAACTATTGCTACTAATTCTTACTACTCTAGTTTCGGAAAAATTATATGCGTACGAACATGAAATCAAAACAGATTGTTAGGCAAACACAAATAACAAGTTATGTTTTTACTTAGTTTAAACGACTAATAATAATAGTTAATAAAATATAAGATGACTAATTTTGTAATTGTAAATATTTTACAGTCGCGACAGTGTTGTACAATCATCGACAATTAAAAAGTAGTCAAATTATTGCTACTAGACATGTCTGACTACTACCACTCAAATGTGTTCGTGAAAAAAATGTGGTTTACGTAGAATGAATAAACAATAATAAGAAACCGTATTGGTAGCCTGCCAGTAAAGCAAAAGTCTCAAGTTAACTTTTACGTGTAAAATTCAAACCGCAGAAAAGTAGCAAAGTACGTTGTGTCAGTAAATACAGTATAAGAAATATTTCCTACTTCGCTGTAATAAATGCTTCCAAAGTCGATCTATTGTCAGTACGCAAGGTGAGTTCGAGTCATCAGAGATTTTAATATTATGAATCGACTCAATTCAAAATCTTGTAGTGTCTAGAAATTCGAAAATTGTACTCAGCAGGCATAAGACTACATTACACCACATTTGTTCATTGTTGATCGTGGTTTTCGTGATGTAATAAACTACATAACTAATGAAGGCTTTACCGTATTTATGCCTGCCTGTAAAGGCAAAAAATCTCAATTAACTACGGAAAAAGCAAACATATCGCGAAAAGTAACAAAAATACGTTGTGTAGTCGAAACTGTACATGGTGCTATAAGCCAAAAATATTATCTCTTACATTACAACTTAGATAATAAACTGCTTCCAAAGGTACGATTGTTGTGATACGGACAAAGGTCGAGTTCAGATGGTGCATTACAAGACGAAATTATTGAATATATGGAAAGCAGAATGAATTCGACAAATACTTTGCGGGAAGATGTTGATAATCATCATCGGAAATCGTCTTTTCAATATCTAATGGTATCTGACCTCCTAGATTTTCCACGTTTAACTGAGCAAGACTTGAAAGTTTTATTTACAGGCAGTTATCAACTTTCCCAAGCTGTGTCGTAATTATCAGAAATACTGGACAATAAGAATAATCTTCTCGTGCAGTATGTCAAGCAAACACCACATATTATAAAACTGAACGTACGATCGAGACATAAAAATAATAAAATATATCGTATTTATATCGATTATATTCCTATTGTTGTGACTGTCCCAATGGTAATAGAACAGTTGGGTGTTGTTCACATGCAGCAACTATAATATATTATTTATCACTCACCCGATAAATGCCGCGTAATATATGTCCAGCAGAGATATTGTCGAAAATATTTGCAACAAATTCTGTTTCTGTTGTCATTAATGAAGATAGTGATGATGATTAATAATATTGACTGTAGGTAAACATCTGTACTCACTCAGGCAACTATATAACCAGAATTAATTAATAACAATAGAAACGTTTTCTATCGCATTCGATTATATTTGTGTACATAAGACATTTGTAACTTTTCTATTAACTGAAATCCCTGTATATTAGGCACTTATTTGCATTTTTTGTTTTGTTTATATTTTATATTGTCATAATTGTCGTTTTATTTTGTTATAGTTTATATTTTTGTTTATTTTGTGCGGTACATTATATAGTAGTAGTGACTATAGAGTGTACATTATTTTTTTTCAAAGTGTTGTACCAATTTTTTTTTCACAAAACTTTTAGGAGTAGTAGCAGACATTAGTAGCAATATTTGACATTTTTTTGATGATTGTCACTCTGGCCGAACTGTAAAATTTTCAATTTTCAAAATTTCTCCATTAATTTTTTAATAGTTATTATTAGTCGAAACTAATAGAAAAAACATATGTTGTATTGTGAAGTATTCTCTAACAATCTGTTTTTGATTTATGTTCGTAGCTATAATAGTTTCGTAGATAAACGAATTTAAAAAATAGTTCCCCCGGTACATACTTTTTTGATTTTCTCAAGGACTACTGAAGGTCAGGGAGTAAAACGTGTATATATCGTTTCCTTATGACTTGCCAATGTAATAATATAGGTTGTTTCGTAGATTTCTTTGGGGGCCATTTTGCCATGCTTATCCGGCTATACCCTTTGAAAAATTGTTCATAGTTACATGTCATAATGCTAATTCTTTCATAAACAATACATATTGCCTCTAAATGGTTTTAATCGCGACTTGTGTTGTTTCCAATCTCGTCGATTCAATTAATATAAAAGTAATACAAACCTAATTGTGCACTATGAACCATTTCTGTGTACCGCATCAAATCGGCCTGCGGATCGGGATCCAATCTAAAACTTGTATCCGTGTGATCTAGCGGCGTTAGAATATCTAAACTAAACAACTCCGAATACAAAAGCCCCGACAGGCCGGCCCAATCGCCGACGCTTAGAGCTCTGCTTTCCCAGAACTGTTCCTCGCTGCAACCTAATTTAGGTAAAATTCGAACCGGATAAAAACGTTCCAGCATAAGCGCCCCTTGCTGAATCGCTATCTGTAAATACGTACTGAAATAAGTCGCTCCTCCCTCCCGCCTGTAACAAACGAAACGCACCTTCAAATCCGCCGTTGTCAACTTAATCTTGCTTTTCACGCTGACGCTGAGTCCGGTTTGTAAGTCCCTTCGACGCCTCTCCAACTTCTCGTGTAAAACGGCAATGAGATCCTGGCCCTCCTTCTCCAAAATCTTGTACAGGCCGTTTTTCGCCAGCTGAGTGGAGAAGCTGCCGAAACACGCTTCGACGAATTGACTAAAGTCCTTTTGGGGCTGCAGAATCGTCTGCTCCATCACCACTTGATATGCTGCGAGTTCGTCCCATTCCATTTTCGCCTCGAAAGCCGCCAGGGCCTGTTCGGGACGTATTTGGAAGTAATAATCGGAGGCCAGTCCGGGGCCGGCGATCCGTTTCACTACGAAACTATCGCTGGCCGGCACACGTCCTCGTTTCTTTATTATCAGATGAAACAGCGCCGAGTCCCATAAAAGACGCAGCCAGTACCTCGATATTCCAACTAAAACGAGAACGAGTTACTGAAAGTAATAGTTGTTGTTCATAATTAAAGTTAAGTTTTTTCAGTTTTGCGATACAGTCGAACTTCTTATAAGTCAAATTTTTCTATAACTCAAAACAGAATTTGGCAGTTTCGAAGCCGGTGAACTTCCTTAACTCGATTTTTTGTATTACATATTTCCGTTTTTGTAATATTTTCCACATTTTGTATCATGACATCATATAGGCTTATATCACTCTTGCCAGTAATTTCAAAATTATTCGAAAAGCTACTCCTAAAGCGGCTCAAGCCAATAATAGAAAGAAAAGAACTGATTCCCACGCACCAGTTCGGATTCAGAAATCAACATTCCACTATAGATCAAGTCCACAGAATAACTAACATAATCGAAAAAAGCCTGGAAGAGAAAAAAGTATGCTCAGCAATATTCCTAGATGCCGCGCAGGCGTTTGATAAAGTGTGGCACGAAGGATTAAATTATAAACTAGGTAAAATGTTGCCTAAACAATATTACGAACTTCTAAAATCATATATTACTGACAGATTTTTCAGGATTAAACAAGGAGATAAGTATTCTGATCTATGTGAAATTAGAGCAGGGGTACCACAGGGCAGTGTCCTGGGACCAACACTATACCTTCTGTATACCAGCGACGTGCCCACCAGTGAACTAGCAACTACGGCCACTTTTGCAGATGACACCGCGATACTAGTGACGGGGAAAAACACCGAAGAAACAACCGAAGCACTGCAGCAAATCATAAATGAAATAGAAGTACGGACAAAAAAAATGGAGAATAAAATTAAATGAAAGTAAATCCGTGCATATTAACTTTATGAACAAGAGAGACGTATACCTACCAGTAATATTAAACAATAGTATACTATCACACGCTAATACAGCAAAATACCTAGGAATGAACCTGGATGTTAAACTACGTTGGAAGGAACACATCAAGAAGAATTAAATATTAAGTATAGGAAGATGCATTGGCTGATGGGAAGAAAGTCCCAGCTGTTAACTTACAACAAATTATTACTATACAAACAGACACTAAAACCTGTTTGGACATATGGCTGTCAACTGTGGGGATGTGCCAGTAAAAGTAACATCGATATGATTCAAGTTTTTCAAAATAAAGTGCTAAGGAACATTTTAAATGCGCCCTGGTACGTTAGAAACAGTGATATTCATAGGGACCTAGGGATAAAAACTGTGTTCGAAGAAATCAAAACCATTGCTCAGAAACATGAAAACAGATTTCATGAACATGTCAATATAGAGGTGCTACAACTCCTCGAGACCGAGCAACTAGAAAGAAGACTCAAGAGGATAAAACCATTTGAGTTAGTGTGAAAGTGTCAGTGCAATAGCAGAGTAAAAGTGTGAATATGTGAAATTAATGTGTGCACCAGATTACTAGAACTGAGAGGACAATCGTTGGGTAAAATCTCATAGCATAGTTAAGTAGATAATTTAAGTTAAAACAAAATTACTGGTTAGTCTTATGACTAGTTGTAATAAAAAAAAAAAAATTGTATCATTTCGATTTTTAGCATTCCTCTTGATGTTTGCTAATGACTCTGGGCTTCCCCAGGCGATATCTTTAATCCATAATATATTCTATACAGATGTTTATCGCAGGCCACCAACTAACATTAAAAAGTAGTTTGCAATCATCATTTTCCATCTGAATGCAGTGCAAAAGACTTCATGTATGTATTCTCCAAACTATAAACATAACCAAGGACGTCCAGTGGATATCCTGTTCTATCTGTGATTTTTGGTTTACTTGACAAAATGAATTTCAACTATAACGAACCATTTTTCATACCCAGTAGTGGTTCATTAGAACCGGAAGCTACCGCATTTACTGTAAATAAACCGATGTGCGTAAGTATTGCTCTGTTCGTCGTGTAAGTTTCGGACTTGACTTGGGGAAGTTTCGACTGTACTTCCATTCGACGCAGTAAACAACCTTGCAGCTTACCTCCCAAAATAACGACCGCAATTGCCGGACAGATAATGATGGCGACGAAAAGTGCAGCGACAGGCTGCAAACATCCAAGTATCAGGATATTCCATACGACCGCTTCAAGAATAATGAAAAATCGATTTCTCTTAGGTTCCGGACTATCTAAATCGTACATTAGCGAATTTGTAAGTTGCACCAATAAAGTGAGCGCCGGCATCCAAAAAACTGCGGTGGCCGCAATAAATATACTAGCCAAAATCGTAATAATACAAATCACGGGCAGAACGACAACTAATGCGATCGTTCCGAATAAACCCTTCACAAAATAATTCCATATTCGATTTATGTGTCTGGTGAAACCCTTTCCTATAAACCCAGTGTCTGGTTTGGTTTCAAAATATGTTCTAGACTTTGATATGTGTCTCCACAACGTAATTAATCTAGAAGTAAGAGTTTCCGTGAGGCTACTTTTTCTAGGGAATAGTGTTCCGTTGACTTGCGACAGTTCCAAGTCGGGCATAAACGGCTCCACACAAAATAAAGCACGTAAACCGATCGGACTGCACCACGGCAAAACAATTCCAAAAAAGAACACCGCATTCCACGTCCAACACCAAGTTCTATGGAAATAATTGAAAACTCTCCATAAAGGCCATCTTGTAGTTGTCGTCCTAACTATTTCTTTTTCTACTAAAAAAACCTAACAACAAACGCCTTTTAAATGAGTTACGTTCTCCTAAAATAATAAATCGCTTACAGGCTTGACTAGGATCCGATCTCGGCGTAGTGATGCTGGTAGCTTGCTTACTTAAAACTGTGGGAACGATTTCCGATTGTCCCTGGAAGTTGCGTCTTACGATCCAATGTGAAGGCATCCAAATTTGCGTCGGCCACAAAAAGCTCCTCGTGGGAGTCTTCACTTTCCGCAATTCTCTTAAAAGGGCAGGTTCTCTCTGTTTAAATATCGATTATTTGTTTTTAAACAAGCGGCACAATATATTTTACCTCTCTCATAAATGCTAAATCCCTATTTAAAAAATAACCAGTCTGATGTAGTCTCTCCGAATTACACAACGTTAAAGCTTCTTCGTGTCCGCTCCACTGATTTTCGTGGTTGAATTTAAGTTCAGCTGCACGTAGACGAGATCTTAGCCAAGGTCCTATTCGTGAAAGGACAGGATGGGTATTGCACAGCCGTGTTTTCACATTATCCTGAGATTTTGAAAGTCTATATTGGACGTTTTCTAAAGCCCTAAAACGATCAGGTTAAATAAGCGTTTTTTTTGTTTTTAATTAGACAAAACATACTTATGCAGCAACACAACACTTTGAGCCTGCTCTACAAGTAATTGGGTTATACCTTCTCCTAGGGCTAAGAGATCGGGATGCGAATGAATACTATTGTACACTCTCTGTAGGTATTCTTTCATTACGGCTTCGTTCACTTCCTAGATTAATGTTAATTTGAATTAGACAACGAATATACTTGAAAGCATATATTAAAAGCATTATATAAAGCAATAAAAAGTGTCTTATAAATGACGAGTGTCCAAAAAGTCTTTCGGTTGGCTGTGTCGCATGTCGCATTATGCCGGGGCGGAGCGGGCCGCATCACAGCTCACTACTCCGCAACCGATCGTCGTCATGCAGCAGAGATCCTGGCATTGACTCATTTAAAATGCACCCCAGAAATTGGTTGTGCCGAAATGTGAGCCACTGTAGCCCGGCATAATGTACGCTTACCTTTAAGGTAAAACTGAACTAACTGGAAAAAAAATTGTAGGTACATTCAGACATTTAACAAATTCAAGTTTTTTTTGGAAACTATACATACAATTTTGTTCTAATTTTGGTTATCAATGGAAATTATGAATAATGAATTGTATTATTTCAAGGACATTGAATGTACTTTCTTTTAACACTAGGTTTACGGACGTTTGTTATATACCTATCTCTACGGCACCTGTCAAATTGACGGGTGAATAAAAAAACGCACTTTCTTTAAAAAATTGCTTGCTTTTACGCTATATTTGCGTGCCATCTGGCCAACGACGTCCACTCCGAACTTCGTTTTATTATAATATGAAATAGATTCTGGAAGACGTTTGTGGTTGTCTTCTATTTGTACACCTGTATGTCTGGTGCTTAGAAGCAGAACTTTTATGTTCGACTTACTTTTATATACAGTAAGGATGAAATTTTCTGAATTATATAAATCTGAGGAAAACAAAGTCATCTTATCTTTTTTTTCCTTTACGGGTTTTGGCAGTTCTCGTTTGTTTGACCGGATGGTCCCAACCAAAGTTGTTTTTCGAGCAAGCGGGATGCTTGTAAAGAAATTATCTGTTGTTATATTTCTGCCTCGATCTAAATATGGTTCAAACTGATGGTGACAAACTCACCCAACGATTGTGAGCTTCGGGTGTCATCTTTCCCCAAATAAGGGAAACCGTTCACAATATATTTTGATTCGACGTCAACTGCTAACCAAAACTTGATGCCGAATTTGTGAGGCTTATTCGGCATATATTGCATAAACCTGCATCGAGCTTTCGTCGGAAATAACTGTTCATCTATTGAGATGTTTTCATGTGGCTTATAACAAGCCTGGCTGTTACTTATAAATTTTCTCCATACTTCGGATATCAGCGCAAATTTATCTGTTTGTAATCTTTCGGATCGTTGGTTTTTTTTATCGAAGCGTATGAATCTTAAAATTGCTGTAAATTTATCTCTGCTCATTGTGTTTCTGAAGAAAGGGGGGGCCCCATTTTTTCAATCATAGATAGGAAGCTTTCAACGATCTCGCTTCATATGCGCCCCGAGCATACAGAACTCCTATAAAACTTCGTAATTCCGCAATTGTGATTGTCCGGTCTGTTTTCAAGACGCGACGTGCCTCGGTTTCAGTGCAATCTTTTTTGTGTTGCATTATTGGTTTGTCAATTATCAAATCGAAAGCGCTAAGCATGCAACCCACCATAATATTTCTTTTAGCATGGGCAGTAGGCCCTCCGAAAATCATACCTTTAGATCCGCCTGGTTTCAGTTTTGTCCGCTGTGTCCCGTCAGTTGCAATTTCGATGTCACCCGCTACATTTTGGGATGTACTGGGAAAGCTCGTCCTCTCATCCTCAGAATCAGAGCTAGAAAAAATACGCATTTTCTTGCTCCGACGGACTGTAAATAAATTCTCCTCTTCACTATCTGAAGATAATTCTGTCCATCCACTTTCAACAGATTGTGTAGTTGCACTTTCGCCTAATTCACATTCATTTTCTTCGGAGGTATCCTCGGAACAATCCTCATTGATCTCGAGGATTTTATCCAATATCTTATTACATCTCCTGGATTTACGCATGATTGCTAGATTGCTTTAGTTTACACTGTCGAGGCGCGATTGAGATAACGAATTGGAAACGGAGAACATAAAGACATTGCTTTCACTCTTGTATTTCCTACTGGATGAATAATGTGACGAACAAAGCAAAAATATAAGGATTATTTTCGAGATAAGCGTACCCGTCAATTTGACGGATCCCGTAGAGATAAGGTATACCACATATGAATCTCAAAAAGTAGAAGGCTTAGGAAAAAAACCAGTGTGTATAAATTCTTTGGAAGAAATGATTAATTTACGATGCAAAACGGTTGAAATCGATCAAGCGGTTTTCGAGATATTTCATTGCAAAGTTTGAATTCCGTCAAATTGACGGGTTCCGTAAATCTAGTGTTAAGCATATTACATTAGAATAATGCATTATTAAACCTTTTTTGTTACAAAATCATGACATTTTTGCATAAGTACTTTTTAATAAATTGTGAATTGAAGTTTAAATATTTGAAATCGCGCCAAACTGGCAATGGTCGATTTTCTCCGTCTATAACAGTTTAATCCACTGCAAAACGTTATCGATCGCCTTTTTTGTTAATAAATAAATTATTATCTACAATATAATTTAAATTATTTTAAGTTTTTCATTTAGTGAGTTCCGTTTAACCTTAAATCAAGACATGCGCCTTTATCTTTCCACAGCCAAGCAAGATTTGAAAGGTATTTTGGACGCTCGTTATCTCCGTTCGCGATTTGGTTTTTAAATCAAAGGCCGATGCCAAAATTGGTATATTCTTATGCAGACTTCAAAAATGTCAATTTCATTTAAATCGGTGGGGTTTGTTTGAGATATACGACCTCGAAAGTAAGATTGAAAAGAGCAATCTTCTCACTGGGGCACTATAGATACGCGTATCTAAGCGTATTGCACTTCGAAGGTGAAACAATCAGAAACAATCTCACCCGCAGAAGTGTAAATTTACATTTGAATTCAGCACAAAAAACACCATTACACAGAAACAACTAATTTTATTTTATTTCTAATTGTCGGAAAGTCTAAATCCCGGCATTGCGTCCCTCGCCAAAACACAAGTGGCTTATCCGACACTCATGCTGTCAGCAATAAAACATTACCCTCTCGATATTTTCGTCGGGCTTCTTTTGGGCCCTGAGCTCGGCAATGAGCCTCTCGCGAAAATGCAAGAACCATCCCCGCGTCTCTCTTTCCAAAATAGCTACCAAAGTGGGCAACGCCTTGCGCATCAACGTTCTGTCCCACAACCTCAAATCTAATTCTATATTCGAAGGGGTCAGGTATCTGTACGGCACCGCTACCGGAGGTTGGGAGCACTCGCGGGCAACTTCGAATTTCTCGGTCGCGGCCCTACGAAGCTGCCTTCTTACATAGGAACAAATGACTTCTAAAGATTCTTCGTGCTCGGGCTAGAAACAAACGTTATCAATAAATAATTGCCTTCCGGGCAGCGTCGCAATATTACCCTGCATATAAGTTCTGCAACTAAATATTTACAACGCTCCTCTCGTATTTTTGTGTCTAAATTGTGAGCTTGCAGGCTCGGAAGTCCGATTAGAAGGTCTAAAATACGTAGTAAACCTTTTAAAAACGCCTTAATTGCTTCGGACACGCTAAAGAAATGCGACACCAGCCGTCCCTTAGCGGTGACAACTAAAAACCTTAACGCTAAAGCTAAATCGTTCAGCAACGAATCGTGGCTCCTCTCGGTGCCTTTCTGTAAGAGCTGCGAAAGTCTCCAACGATGCTGTTGGCCGGGAAAATTGAGAGACTCCACTTCAAATTCTCTGCAATGACATAAAAGAGCTTTCGTTATCTAAATAAGCGTACTGTTTATAAACAATCATTGCACACTTCGATTAGAGAAGATGAAATTTTAAGTTTTACAACACACAACAAAAACAGAACAAATTAGATGTCGTTACTGTAAAATGGCACAAGAGCAAAACACTCTGCACAAGTTTTATGCGAGTTATTTAAAAATTCGATTGAGTTTCAAAAAGCAATAATTTATCTTTAGCGTTAATTAAAATTTAATGCAAAAATTCGTGATATCTAATGTTCGTGTGTTAATTATTCGTTATTATGTTATTATACGACAGCGAGATGGTACTAAAATAACACTAGGGCTCTTGCGATTACTTTCTCTGATTACAATTTTGTTTTATTAGTTATTTCGTTACAATTTTATTACAAATTTCGAACCGAACATTACTTTTAATCGTATTTATATATAGAAAAGCGAAGCTAATTATAAATAGCAGAAGTGTATAAAAAGCCTAAAATAATTTCGAACTACGATGCATTTTGTATATAGGTAATAATCTGTTTACGTAATAAAAATTAGTGTTATTCCAGCACCAAACCATCATTATTTGTACATTGTTTAAAATAAAATCCATTGTCAATTTCCCGGTGTCTTCACGTAATTAATTTGAAACATGCAAGTAATGCTGATTAATGCGCGAATTTACTGTGTACAATCGAGCGATTTCATCCTTGAAATTTGGACACAAACCAAAACTTAAAAGGAAAAAACAACAAGTTTGACGATCCACATCACACAAACATACCCCAGGCGCCTGATTGACTCAAGTTGTTGGGAGTTCAAACGTTTAGGCTTTCCATACTTATCCTTGTGCAAGCTTTACAGAACAACATATGCTGTGAATTAATTTACTTACGATATTGTGTGGATCAAATTCTAAATAAGCGCTTAAATCGTGATAGAAATTTGTTTCGCTATTCATACTCCCACATCAAAGCATGTCATGGAAGTAATGCGATTGCAAAAACAATGGAATTTCTACTTTAAAAGGTGGTAAAACAATCTAGCGATTATTGTAAACGTCGTTGTACAAGATGTTTGTACAATAGTTGAAAAATCCTTTTAAGGGTTTCATTTAAAAATAGTAATTCGTATCGAATTTTATCAAAACAATCATCTTGCATAATTTTAACAGCAATTGTGAATACATTTTAGGATGAATATACAAATGTTGCAAAATATCTTGTACAACAACAATATTAGCTACAGTCAAATCTCTGCAAGTCGAATCGTCCACTTCCAATCTCGAAATGTTCGACCAAAAAAGTGTTCGAGTTACAAAGATTCAATAGCAAGCTTGCGCCAATATCATTGAAATAATTCGAGTTAGGGAGAGTTGACCGTACCTCGTCTTTATTGGTGAAATTGGAATTTAATGTTTAAAATACTTCCTACAAAAAAAAATTATGTCCACAAATTGTTTATTCTAACATCAAAATTTAACGAAAGGACAAATTATTTGTAGGTAAATTCGAACCTCGATCACTCGAATTTGAAGGAAAAAAAAAAGAAAACTGCGAACCATCGAAAGTTCCGAATAATCAAGATGTATATTTGCTTGAGAATTTCGTTTGTGATTCACGCGGCCACCAGTTCGAGTAATCGAGATATTCGACTTATCGAGGTTCCACTGCATATCAATAAATAAAATGTCAAAAGATCGCGTAAAACACCAAAAGCAGTTTTTATCCGTATCTAAACAAACGCTACGGAAACCTGCTCTTGAAAGTTTTATTATTTGTTCGGTATAAAAATTGCGCAGGTCGACCCCTGACATTCGCGGTTTTTCTTTTCAATCGTTTTTAACGAGAAATTTCTTTTATTCTGTATTACGATGTTATAGGTCAGGCGGCAAGTGGTTAAGAACAAGGAAACATATGCCGACAAAACTAAATTTTATGGTTGGGAATTGATCGCGGACTCGCGACATTTGCGCGAACGACAGTCACGCAACCCCCGCCGCGAATGTCAAGAACGTCGGCCGGTTCGAAATTTATTGACGCACAGCTCGAACAACTAGACACTACTAGATCTGGAGGGTGAAACCAATTTTTTGTTGTTGCTAAATCCACTGCGTGCACTCATTCCGGACGATCAAATAAAAACAAAAGTCATACCCCCTTTCTCGAATCGACTCCAGCTGCTTCCCGGTCAGTTTTCGGGGCTCCCCCTTGCAATCCACGGCGACCGCGTCGAGTTCGTCGAACGACGGAGCGACAAACAAATCCCTCAAGTACAACTCCCGAAGATGATATTTAAGCTTGTATCTCCCCAGCGAGCCGTCCGAAGAAATTTGAGTGGGAGGCAGTAGATCTTTTTGAAATATCGGAATTGGAAGAACTGAAAGATAAAGTTCGTTTTCGTCCCTTTAGCGAATTTCCGACCGCGAAATCGTTATACTTATGGGAAATGTTTTCCAATGGTACAAAAACTGCTCCGCCACTTGCTTGATGTTATTGACGAGCTGTTCGACTTCTGGCGGGGCGCCCACTAAGTTAACGTCGAACCTCAGCGGCTCCCTTTCTGGCTGCAAAGAATCAGGGCCCCCATCGATCGGCTTCAGAGGATAAAGGGACGTCGGACGTGGATACGGACATGGTGGGTCGTTGTTGAAATTAGAACGGGGCGTTACTGAAATCGCAATTTTTAGGCAACAGTTTTTGTAATGATCGCGGTCGCGACCCTTACGTTGGGATCCGTTTGAGTCGTGCCTTAGGTCGGATTTCTCGTACGCTCCAGATTTAGATCTATGGTGGCCGTGTTTCCGTTCGCGTTGAATTTCCAAATCGCTGCTTTGACCCGAATCCGTTCTGTTATGGGCAGATCCGGACGAACTCTGCCTCAGATGTCCACCGGATTCGGCCCTCCTGTGCGATTTGGTACCAGAATTTGGACGACTGCTCATTTTCTTTAAGCTCCCTCGGTGCCGAGGTTACTTTATCGTCATTATTTTACGTCGTTTAAACATTTCTGTTAAAATAATTGTTAATATTAATGAAACGGTCAAACGGTGTACTCTCGTGTGCGAGTCAATTGCCCAGTGGCCGGTGAACATCGTCGGCACGATGCTCGCGATCGGCGACATTAATTTTGTATCCGACTGTACGTAGGTTACAGAGGGGAGTATAAAAGGTTTTTGTCGTATATTCGATCAAACAGTAATTAGAAAGGAGCAGTTTAATAATGGGTTACCGACTCGCACACAATAGTACTAAACTACGGGCGGCCCCGCTTTCCCCGATATTGATGCGAATTTACTGTAATACATACCTCTAACGATAGCGAAACGTCTATACTAGCCTATATACGAGTAAAAGTCATTAATTTGGTGAATATTTACCTCGCCGCGTATTTCTCGACTGTCAAAAGGTCTCAAAAGAATTTTATTGACAACGTTAACCCTTATAAGTTTAATTATGCGGACTTTAAACTCGGATTTAAAGTCGCAATTAAATGAAAACCTCTGGGATTGTTAAGGGCGCGAAATCTTGGAAATGAAATTACCGCATAAATGAGTAAATGAGCTTATTATGCTTATACAACCGCGTTCGATAACAAAAACTACAAGACGAAACTTTAATTGCTTCAGTATACGTTAATTTTCACCACACCGCGCCGCTTTTTAATAATTAAGAAATACATAGATGGCGAGTTTAATTTCAGTTAGAAAATATAACGTGCAACGGGTAGACACTTTAATAACAAAGGTAAGAGACATTACGGTAGCAATATCAGTATTTTATCCAGTTATGTAAAAAATTGTAGAGCGCATTGTCCACTCGTATAGTTTTAATAGAACATCTATTTAAACAATATTCTCCCTTCAACGCAATCGACTGCGACTCTATTGAATATCACGGATGGTATATTTAACCCTCATACTGCCAATTTTTTTTTAATACATAACACAATACCAGTGGGGTCGTTATTGACCCCAAAGCTCCGCATAAAATTTCGTTGTGGCCGTCGTCCAGTTTTTGTGTTTCTAAATACCATTTATCAAGTTTATTCATTGACTCACAGGATAAATAAATCTGTTTTTTTTTTACTTTGCTCTCGAAGATTTAAATTGATTATCCACTTAAATTAATAGCTCTGTTGTTTCCGCAATCGTCATTATCAACTCTCAGATTCTTCAATTCGCTTTAGCATCGTTTCTTCTGCGCCGAAATTCTTCTCTCCGCGATTACTGAACGATCGAGCAAAACTTAGAAACAGCCAATTTACTGAATTCCCAAAGTGGCGAGTAAACTGGCGAGTGGCGTTCATCGAGTCGAATCGGCAAGCGTGATCGTTACGTGCCCGATGCACTTCCGTGTTCTCGATCGCTGCAATCGAGGGTCGATAAATGTCAGATAAGAGGAGACGTTTGTCAAGACGATTCCGAGACTAGTTTATCTAATTATTGTAAAAAAGGCCCCGAGGATTTAACAAACCCCCACAGATAAATCGATAGAGGCAAAACATTCTGATTAAATAGATATGGAGGTGACGGTTGATAATTCAACAAAACATGCGAATCGACGCCTTCAAACGGGACGAGACAATTAATTTATTTATTAAGTACGAACACGTCAACGAACTTTAAACAACGCATATTCAAAATTAACCGATTAATCATTTACGTCTATTTCCTCTAGGGACGTCGCAAGAGTACAAGATGTATTGCTGAACCAAGACCAAGTGCAAAAATTGAAGAATGTCGCTTTCGGGGATATTGATACATATTTTTGTTATTTAAGTTAGGTATTTTAATTTTTACAAATCAAACAATATGACCATTAATGCCTATCGGCGATAAAAGGTTATTTGATTAAAAAAGGACAATTAAGTTGAACGTCTCCTCACTTCAAAACTAATTAGCGGTTCAATTTAGATACTACATAATATTTATTATTAACATAAAGGTCAACCAATTTAGTTATTTTACAATGAAATCATAGCTATAACTGGTAAAGCAGAAAAAAATGTAGGTATCATGTACAAGGTAAAACGAATAAAAACAAATGAAGGTTAAATATTAAACAATTTATAGAAAAACGCATCGGTTTTTTTTTGCGCAATAAATAGCGTAGATAACAAATATCTATTATCATCATTATAAACAGCAGCGGCGTTTATAATTTCAATTTAAAGCGTACTTACATTGGATCAAAAGTTCCTTTGATTGTCTATTAAATTTTACTACACATACCAGCTACCCATATTTTTCCTGTCATTTTAAATATTCATCTCTTATAAAAGAAAACGCATCCGACTAAGCAGAAAATATATTTACGTCAGTACCTACTACATAACTAATTCATAACTTTGGGCCTCCATAAAAATATAACGTCGTCTCCCGTTTTTTATTATTTTTATTTTTTTAATATACATATATCTTTCTGTTGACGGTCATAAAAATGCAAATATTAATTTACCAAACAAACTTCGTCAGTCAACGCGAATAAAAAATATTTACAGCGATCATCCACTTTTCGACATCGGAAATTGAGACGAAAGAGACAAATAAGACGTCTATAAAGATCAAGTTGTGTCGGGAAAAAAAAATAGTAGGCGGATAATAAATAAATTCAGCAAACCAAGCGAAGCCTCGTTGGAGACAATGTTGGGCGCAATGTTGGACGCAAAAGATTTGTCGCCGACAGTTGTTTTCGCGCGCACAATGTTCCAAAACGTTGTTGTGCGATTTTGTGGTCAACGCCGACCTCTTTCGTCGGCCGCGCGCAACTACATTTTCGGGAATGGGAAAAAATCGCGAGAAACAAAGCAATAAGGAGATCCGTAGGAGTCATTTTTGGCAGCATCTCGTATACAGAGAGAACGTTTCGACGTTCTTTTTCTTCAATCAATTTTTAACCTTTAACAAAGCTTCCCACGTCATTTTAACGATCTCCTCGCCTGTAACAAAACCCTTCGACAACGTGTTCCCATGACTTCGATAAAGTTATGTTAAGATGACGCAAATATAACTAACTGGTAACTACTCTGACCACATACTGACCACCCCCTTGCGGTGTCGCGCTTCTTGGTGGGCCATCCCCATTTTCTCTTTTGTTCGTCAGAACACTGGTGGCCGCCAACTTACTTTTTGCAACGTGATCTATAATTTTCGCTTTGAAAGTGTGTCGCGATCCACCACGAGACGTTCGTTCTTTTCCGAACAGCCAGTCCACGCGTTTATTTGTCTCCTCACTTTTCTACCTTCATTTATTTTTATATTTACAAGTATCTACATGTTATGCATTATGTTGGCTGTCGATTTTAATGTTGGAAATGCGACTGTTAAGTACTTAAGGCGATCAAGATGTCGAGCCAAAACAATTAATGAAGATCGACCGTTTTCATTACTCGCGATCTATTTAAGTAACGCCATCAACTGTATTTACCATACGATACGGATACTGTTTAATGCAACAAAAACCATTTAATGATGTTTACTTAATGTGAGTTGTCGGGTAAGAGGTTTTGTGCGGAAATTCTCGGCGCTCCCAAATGAATTTGGCAACCATCTGCTGACTGTGTGATTTGCAGTTCCTACAAGATGCCGAATAGGTCGCTGTTTCGACGTTGCACCTAAATGAAACTTGCGAAGGAACAACGTCAATATTTTCAATAACGCAATACTACATTCAACGTTTGAAGTGGCGTAATTATGCTATGTGTCGACGTTTCCGGAATCAACGATCTCGAATTACATCATCAAATTGATGGGGCGAGATTTTTTTTCAAGGGAAAAATCAAATTTTAACCCAAAACCGACGTTGTTCGCGATAGCTGAACAAATGAAATTGCAACGAAAACACTGGTTTGTCAGAAACGCGAAAAATACGTATATATATATATATATATATATCATATACAGAAGTTTCAACAAAATTGATGAACGTAACACGGAATGTACTACTACTCACTTTCAGATTTCAATTCGTTCAGACCGCCGAACCGTTTACGCACAAATAAAAAAAAAACTTTCGGCGAAATTCCGCGGATTCATATATTTTGTCAATTAGATATCTAACAAGGAAGGTTGGGCAGGTGGAAATCTCAGAAAAATTTGAAACTTTGCAGGATTGTAGTAATAGTCAACCCTAATCAAGAGCCCTAATCATTCCGTTCGTGCTCTTGCGCGGTTTAAGAGGATGAAATCCACCCTTGAAAATTGCGAAATTGGACCGATGAATGTTTGAGGGGAGCCCTAAACAAGACCCTAACCGAATCCCAATCCAAGAGCCTAATCAAGCTCGATTTTCAAATAATTTGTGTTAGAGCTTGGAGAGACATGGAGAGTTAGTCGACAAAGAAAGACCCTACCTTTCCTCGTCATATTAATCCTTTTAGAGTACATAACACTCGCGCACTCACACGCAAAAAGGCCTTATTAACCGAACGAGCACTCCGCGCACACACGAACAATACGACGCTGTAATTTAAAATTCGATCTACTGAAACAAGCACTACCGCTCTGTACCACTAATGCGAAAGATCTGAAGCGGTTTTTCCAGAATTCTATATATAAATTTTTTTCACATGTTTATTAATTGGGTATTTACAATCTGTTATAGGATAACATTCAGTAAATTGTTTGGCATATAATTCATAACATGAGGAACTAATATCCAGTGATAGTACTTCGCAATTCTGCAGCAAGTAAGGGTTAGTTGAGAACATAATCTAATTAAGTTTCTTACTTAAACTATACTAAACCTAATCTAAAAATCGTTCAGGTAAGTCTAACGGGTCACATCTTTGGAGTCGAGGGATATATTGTCTGTCTAATAACGTCACAGCTAAATCATTAGGATGCATCCTAAGTTTCACTTGATCTATATATAAATGCATTCGAGTTTATAAGCGGGGGTATTAGGAAATCCCGATTTTATTTTAAAAACGTTCAGTTCTTTGTTCGCACTTCGATAAGCTATGAAAGTAGGCGGTGCACATGTTTTATTAGTTGCTTTGTATTTTATCAGCCGCATAAAAATGCGATTAAACTTTTATCTGGTTTATGGTTCGCAATAGGGAAATTTTTAATGCTTAAGGGCACACGAATAGTTTTTAAATTAATAATAGAGTAAATTTATAATTCTGCGGTATAAAGGCAGTAGATAGTGATTACTCAAATAATTTTAATGCATAAAAAATACATAATTTTAGAATAAATTTCTTAAAAAGTACATATTTTTAAAATTTTCGGTCATTATCTGCATATTTTTTTTATCCAATTCCACTATGACCCCTGCAATAGCTCAAGCTCCCGTCGCACAAGAACCTACGTCACAACACTATTAAAATTTTCTTAGTGTGTTTAAGAGATGATAAGGTGGGAAATATCCAACCGGTGGCAAACAATTGAATTTTTGTTTTAATCATTTTCGATAAACTTAATAATTGATAAAATTTATTATAGGTTTTAGAGAAATATCAATTATTTAGAATTATTGTGGTCTGCCTAGCAAACCGGACAGACCTCCCTCCAAATGAATAAATTTTCAATATGTCACCTCCTGTAAAAAACTACAATACATCGCGTTATTTTTTTTTAAATTGTAGTTTTAATTGTCCTTTACATGAATATATACCCAAGTATAGCAAAAATTATGGGTTAAAATTCGATGGGATGACACCCCTTAGGATTTTCATCACTAATTTTTGTATCATAATGTAGGTCTTGAACCGCCATTTACAAAAATATATAGTTTGTTCGCGATAGCTTTTGTTGTTCGAGAGCAACATCGCAAGCAAAATCGAGAAAAGTTCCAATTTTCAAGGGTGGATTTCATCCTCTTAAACCGCATAAGAGCACGAACGGAATACGGCCCTCGATTAGGTTCGACTAGTACTACAATCCTGCAAAGTTTCGAATTTTTCTGAAATTTCCACGATTTGTAAGCGAAATAGGACAAAAACCGATCAAAGTGCTATTAAGTAAATGCTAATCTTCGTCGAAAAACTAGTTCACATAAAATCGTGTGTGGGTAGATAGTAGAAGATCAAATAGACGGGCGCTTTGCACTTTTAATTAAATTATTTATTGGCCATTGGACTTTTATTGGACACCTACTAAACCAGGCAACGAGCCCTATCGACGCGTGTAAATTCTAAAGATATACGTATTTTCCAATTCCCTTTGCACATATATATATAAGAGAACGTAAATTCTTATGCTCTGTTTGCACATAACAATTCATATACGTATATGAAAGCGCGCTTAATTTTCAATGAACAATAAACAAAACAATTGGAAGCTACAACACGTGTAACGCAAGATAAAATATCGCGTTACTTTTAACAAGTTGACATATGGCCGTAAATATTATGAATCTCTAACATAAATTAAGTTTAGCGCGGCCCAGTTTTTAAAACTCGAAGAAAACTTCCGGAGAAAATCGGATTATTTTGTAATTTCGCCAAAGTACCTAAACATTTAAAAGCTCGAGCTTTAATAAAAACGCACAACTTTTGGGGGTTGCAAATTATAAAAACTTATTTGGTATCTATAGCATTGGAAGCGCAATTTCTGGATCGATCTGCAGAAACATATACAAGGTGTCCAAAATTATCGGTTCGCCATTGATAACTTTGTAGGACTTTGTAACTTTGCTTTATATGAGCTACAAAGTCGGTTAAATTAGGACATTTGTGGCATTTTTCCGCCGATTAAAATGCCCGAAACAGAAAAAACAATTGAACGTTGAATTGAAAACGCCCTGTATATTTTGACATAATTTAAACTAAAGTTTAATTTTGAACAAAAAAAATCATTAATGCGTGATCGCTCTAAATTTGAAAATAAATCATGTTATAAACAACTTGCAGTTTCAGATGTTTGTTGAGAAAAAAATCAACTACGTAATGGCCGTAAACGTCGAACAATTGAACAATTTTTTTTTGGAAATTTCAAATAACCTCGAGTCCCTTATGTTGGTAATTTGTTTTCACTACGAGGTTAAGTGATAGTGTTTTGTCGGAATTTACGAGATCCGACTTTTAAAAATGCCTTTCGCACGTTTAGAAAACGTCGACATTATTGGGGCAAAGAAAATCCTGCGATAGCGGACCTTAATAGGTTCCACATATTGTTGGCCCCGTTTTATACGTTGAATTATTAGCACCGATTCTTGACGATTTTCCGGACAACATTCCGTCGATTGATTATCCCCGTGTCCGCTTTCAGCAAGACGGGGCACCTGCCGATGATTATCTTGCGATTGCTAATTTGCCGAACAGAATTTTTGATCGTCGATGGATAGGAACAAACGCACCAATTAGTTGGCCCGCACGTTCGCCCGATATAACACCCCCTATATTTTTATCTTTGGGGGGGGGGTGTAAAAGACGAGATTTATAAACAACAGTGTCGAAATGTGGCGGAGTTAGAGAACAAAATTAAAGATACTTTTGTTTTTACTTTTAAAAATGTTTTTGAAACACTTATTACCGAAGAGAATGATGTATTTACTCAATTATTATACAGTCGTGTTCTTTACTAGTTTGTTTGATTTCAACGTGTTATTAACAATAAGATATTTTTCAATCACTTCCATTGTCTACGTATTAATTTTGCTTCAACAAACATCAGAAAGTTCAGATGATTATAACATGATGATTTTTACGTAAGTTTAAATTTTAGTTTAAAATATGTCAAAATGTACAGGGTGTTTCGTTAAAAAGTATGTCGAAAACCCAATATTCAATTGTTTTTCTATTTTGAGCATTTTAATCAGCGGAAGAAATGCCACAAATGTCCTAATTTAACCAACTTTGTAACTCCTACAATAACAAAGTTAGCGATGGCGAACACTTGGATACACTTTGGTCACGTTGTACCCTATACGATATGTATCACATGCCTAAAACCAGAGATGAAGGGGTCAGAGCTGAAAACCACCTAAGCAACACAAAGTCGATGTCGAGATATTTCAGCTTTTAAAGTTTTCTTTTTTTTTTTTTAGTTTGCGCTTCCAACTTCAATTTGATAACGCAATTTATTTTGTGGGGTTATTAAAAATTAATACGAAAAGAAAAGAAATCGAAATTTTTGCTTTTTCTTCATTTTTGAAAAAAATAGAGCACTTCAGCACTCGAATATGACATTTTTCATCAGTATTTGTCATCGTACCTCCATCCAAACCAAAATAAATACGTTATTTGATACAAACGCGCCCCGAAATTACCGATATACGCGGTTTCCAGGAGGTGTTTGCTTACAGTTAAATTACAACACAAAACGTGCGCTCCTGTAAAATTTTCTTTTTGTCGCTTAAGACGTTTGACGCCAGAACGCCGTCGATACGTACGAGTATGAAATGCATAAAAAAAATAAAAATATGATATGTAATTTTGTTCGTAAAGTATAAGAACTTTAAAAATTGTAAAACGGCGTTGGTTCTACATTTTTCGCATGCTTTAAATTTCTATAGATATTCAAGTGCCTTCGTTAAAAGCCTTTGACACACACGCCTATTAAGCTGACACAGCCACTTTAACGCAATCGAACGAAACCTATTTAAAAACTTAGCGCTATTTTATTGCTCCACTCTTAGTACGAAAAAAAAAACAACACCGAAACTGTCGCACCGGTACAACACTTAAAAAATAAAACAATATCGAAATTTTTGATAAAATTAGGGCGTTGTGGCGCCGTAACGAGGGCGCGGACGTGCACATTTTGTGTTGTAGCGTAGCTATAAACGAAAATAGAAATCGATTTTTCTTGTAAAAAAAATCGAAATATTATTATCAAATTTTAACAGATTATATCTTTGCCTTAGATGCATAAGATAGTCAGAATAACTCATTTTTCGCAAAAAGTGAGGGTTAAGACGTTTTGCCAAAATTGCGTCGATAAGTATTATCTAACAATAAGTATAAATACGTACATAAAACGCATAACGACCTGAAATGTAGATAACGGCAGAGAATAAAACAGACGTAGGATCTTTTTCTCAAAATTTCCATTAAAAATCTATTAATATGAGACATAAGGCGAAGTGGGGTAAGTGCGACTTCGATTTATCACTGCCTAACTGTAATATAGCGAATGCTGTAACTACCTCCAGATAGTCATCGGTCTCATTAAAGCGTTCGTGTTGTTGTGGTTATTATGATAAAAAGTGTATCAAATAAAAATCGGTGTGTGTATATAGTTTAACTATATGGTTTCCTTTAATAATATTTCGTAAACGTAATGATTCCTATATTTTGAAATAAATACAATGTTATTATACAATAGACGTTTTTCTATTTTATCTTAATAAAAATAATAAGCTTTCCAATGATGCATCGCATAACTCGTGTTTCCATTTTAAAAAAATTCAAGATGGCGGCCATGCCGCTATGCATAAATTTTTGTTTTAATTCTAAAATGCGCAATTGACCTCAAATTCAAACGTTACGAATTTTAAACCTATAGGTACCTAAAACCGTTCTGATGACGGCCCTTTGATTTCGAAAATCGCCATTCTATAGCTTATCCAAACCTATATGATATTCACGTCATCAACAAAAAGTTACTAGATTGTTTATTTGTAATTCGGTTGAAAGTTTGAAAAGTGACATATTCTGTAAATGATTTACTTGCGCACATATTAGATGGTATAAAGAAAGACTACAATTTATTAGAACTGTCAAAATACGAGGTACGAGGTGACAGCACTGTATCAAACGTCATCATCTAGTAATCTTGTATTGATGACGTGAATATCATATAGGTTTGGATGAGCTATATCAACTTTATTGAACAAAACGTAAACGAGGCCTTTATCGCGGTTAATTTTTTTCACCAAACATCATCTTTTGAATGGTAAAGTCGGTGCGTACCGTTTGAACGCTAACGACACTAAATCCGCGAATAAATGGCCGTTCGCCAATTTAAAATCATTCGCTAATCGCAGACGGCCGAAGTCGCGCAACCACACAACTTATTTTACGGTAAATAAACTGTTATTAAAATTTTTTTTTCGTCTTTCTTAAGACGAATGTCTCGTTTGTCGTTGTTTTATTTTGCTTTTAATTTCGCACTTCAAAACGGAATTAGTGACACGTCAGGGGACCGATATTGAAATTTTAAATATATGTTTGTAAGTATGCAATTTTGCCATTTTTAAACGATCAGTTATATTTTACACGACATTTTATTTTGTACTCGGACACAAAGTTGCCCTATTTTTATTGTATTTTATTTATTTGTAATTCCGCGAGGGAACGCTAGTAACTATGGTAACTATTACGATTGATATTCCCTATCTTAAACTGTACGAACTCTAACTCGAATATTTTTTTTGAAAATACTCTTATATTTACAATTAGTCATTTTTGAAAGATAACACTCAAATAACCAATTATTATTATTGTTGTTATAGTGCGCGGCGTGGTCATGTAACAGGTGCTAACGTTCAAGTGTTTCATTTATTTGCATTAATCAATTACCGATTGTTTCACAGACGGTTTCTCAAGCTAGGCATAGATAAGTGCGTATCTAATTTCGAGTGATTCCTTCCATAATTAAATTCAATTGGAAATAAATTCACAAAAAATTAAATATAGGTTCAGTCAAGTTCATATGTTTTGTTCCATCGCCTGGGGATAGTTTAGGACGTGTCCCTTTTTGCCGTCCTTCGTCCATTTTGATCCTCTCTCGTCGCTCGTTGGCCTGAGGTCACATCTCGTGGGACAAAACATATGAACTTAACTGTACCTAAAACGTTATTAAAACACTCGAAATTCCAGACATACATAATAGATAACAGAATCCTAACCGAAACTAAGTACAAAAATATTTAATTTTAATCAATCAAAAGTTCAAAAAGTTTATTCCGATTATTATTATTTATTAAAACCTAAAATTAGACTATTAATGTGGCAACTCACACGTCCCCACATTTACATACATAGGTGCCCATAATAAATTATTAAGACAATGTTCGGTGTTATTTTAAAAACTGCCCTAAATATAAAAATAATTTCACACGTGTTAACCGGACTTTGCTGGAGGACGGTCGCTCACCTAAAAAATCGGTGTGGGTTTACTTATGTACAACATTAGGAATGCGGCTTCGCCAAGGAAATAAATCAAATTGACTGCCGATAGACACGGTGCGTTATTCGTCAATAAACATAATAACAAAATCAAATTGCCGTAATCTACGCGATTATGGATTCATAAAAAAGCGTGGACATTCGGGTGGAAACACCCCCCTTTGTGTTACATTCACCCTAACCTAGTAACGCAATCGTTTCAATTTAAACGCGTCGTCCGTTGCCGAGGCCAATTAATTAAAATGCACGCAAATTGAATTAAATTGCTCACCAGTGAACGTCCGAAATTCTTCGCTCGCTCGACCATCATAAGAACTTTATCCAAAACTTCGAACACATAATAAATTAACCGATTAAAATTTAACACCGACCGTACAGTTTACATACGCGGCGGTGCACATAAAACGCGCCCGTAATAAAATTTAGGAACTGGCACAACGCGCACACGAGCACTTCTTTTATTTTTGTACAAAAATCCTCCTGCTGCTCCCGTTCTTTCTTTTAACTATACACCCTGGTGTCAATTCATGTCAAAATACAATAAAAACCGTTCGAATTGTCGTTTTGCGCCATCTAACGGTCAAAATTGAAATGCGGACGCTTAAATTTTCTTCCCCCCGGAATTTAAAATTTTTAAACGCGAAAGCGAACTTCCAACATTTTAATGAAAAATATCGTACTTGTTACGTGAATAGTAAATTTATTTGTTTAGAAAGATAATTATTTATAATGTTACGTTAACAATAAACACGAGTTGTAACGAACAACTTTTATTATTGCCTTTTCTCGGTTAACATTTCAGGTTACAATAATTCGGTCATCCTAGAATTTTTCCTTGGAGAAATTTTTGTATGAGGCTTTACGATCGCCACTAATGTACTCTTTTCGTGCCGTGCTAGGCGCATTTGTTTCAACGTCGCATCCTGCAAAATTACATTTCTCGTTTTTCAATTCCAATACTTAGGTGTATCAGTTGTCGATCTTCGGTTGAAGTTCGAGAATATAGGACAAGTAGCTGCGCCAGTCGATCAGCAACAATATCCAACTTGTCCTGCTTTTGTCGTACTAGTATTTTAAAAGATGATTACGGTTGCCTCGGTATTTTGTAAGCCATCCTCTTTTTCTAACTTTTACATCTTCAATACATAATTTTTTTTGACCATTGGAAAACATTATTTTAAGGAATATCGATTTACAGAACGGACAACTTTGAAACACATAATAATTTATCATAAAATGAACAAGTAGCTATGATTCGATTTCCTTCGCGATCGAAGTTGGCAACTTCGCTATCGCTTAAGTACGACCAATCTGCACCGTAAGTGATATTTTTATGTTCGCGATAACTTCAACGATTTCTAAATTATCGCCGAGTTTATCGCAAACTACATGTGCTCCGCTAAGCATACATGCTGCCAGCAAATAATCCCGAGAGAACGGATCCCATTTCAATCTCCAAAGAGGGCCGGGCATTTTCAGTTCGCTAGTGGATAACTTCATATTACGTATATCCCATAATCGTAAAATCTCATCGTAACTAAAATTTAATTGTTCGCATAATTAGACTACCCACATATCGATACACCAGTAACTTACCTTCCCGTCGCGACGAGAAATTCCTTTTCCACATTTGAATGTATGCAAGTCACTCCCGCCGTATGTGTTCTACTTTTAAGAATCGGCTCCAACTGAATCCTTTTGTCGTATTTTGCTAGCACACAATCGTCACCGCCTGCACGATAATTTCTTAAAAATAAAACATTAAAATCGTATCAAACAATTACCGGTAAAAAACACGTTCGGGTCCCAATAATAAAAAGCTGCTATCCACGATTCATAATCGTGTACTTTACAACTGCCACACAAACTTAATCTGTCATTAACCAGAATAAATCTGTGATAACTTCCTTTAGAATCGCTACAGACGATTTCCGGCTCGTTACAAGTAATTTTACCTGTGCACCAATCGAGCGATAGCAATAGCAACTCGTCGCCGATGCCCTCTATTTTGTACTCCGTGACAAGTTCCAGTTTCAACTTTTCCGAATCGAACTTATATATCGTCAACGTTCCTTCTGCGTTAACTACGCCTAAAATTGAATGTCCATTCAGTCGATGACGACACCACTTCTGATCTAATATCGCTGCCGTATCCATGGTGTCCCATAATTTCAGGCCGCAGTCCGACGAAATCGAAAACAGCAAGATTTTCCCCAGCCTCTTTTGCGACTTTTCGCCACCTTCGTTTACCAATTCGTAATTAGCACAAACGAAAAAATTGTGCAACGGCTCGTGAGGGCACCATTCTACCGAGTCTGCACTGTATTCCGTATCGAACGTGAATAACGTGTTTATTTGATTTAATCGACTATTCGAACTAATATTTTCGCTATTTTCCATTTTGCAGAATAATTTGAAAATTTGTAGGTTAGAAACACGTGCGAGTCGTTGTCCTTGAACGAACTAAAACAGGTCGGTAAGCAGATTACTATTTTATTTAAAAAATATATAGGTTAAGTTAACATGCAGAATTTTTCGTACTTTTTCAGTAAGTTTAATCGTCGGCGCTGTTACGCACAAATGATGCCTATCGAACAAACAAACAATTACCAAGCAACCACAATTTGACATATAAATAACGGTGAACTTTCAAAAAACAGCAATTTTATTTTACTGTGCCAGAATGTCTTCGGGCGAAGGAGACAATTGTGACAAAATACAGACCGCGAAAAAACTGTGCTACTCCTTACAAAGCGAAAATAAACGTGCAAGAAAGCAGGGCCTGATCGATTTAGAAAAGTACTTGTCAAATGCCGACGAACAATTTACCAACGAAGATTTACAAACCGTATTCAACGAAACTCACATATGCACGTTGAAAGCTTTTCGAGACGACGCGGAAGCGGTGCGAAGCCAGGCAATCAAATTCATGTCTTACTTCTTACTTCGAAAATTATCGAAGAACGACTATTATTTGACGTACATTTTTCCCATATTGGTCGAGCGAATCGGAACTGTCGAGTTAATAGAGGAATCCGAAGAAATACGTCTGGAATTGCTCCGATTTATGCAGGCCATTATATTGGAATACGCGAACACCGCGTGTTTAAAACCGTTTTTGGGCGATTGCGTGATCGTTTTGTGTCAAACGGTAAAGGATAAACATCCCGACGTCAAAGAAACCAGCTGTAGATGCATTATCGATTTGGCGCGAGCCCTTCCCGGCGATTTCCACATGCAATCGGAAAGTTTAGTTAAACCAGTTTTAACGGCGTTTAATTATCAAAGGTATAAAATTAGAGTCGAGGCTATTAGATGCATGGGTAATAATACGAATGAAATATTTTCGTGTTGAAGTTTTCAATGTAATTGTTCGTTTTAAGGTGACATTGTTATGCACAGTAATTATAAGGCCCTAGAGGAAGCGGCCGGTCCGATGGCGGAAAGGTTGTTCGATCAAGTTCCGGCCGTTAGACAAATTGTGGCTCTGGTGGCTTCTCGTTGGTTATTAGAATATCGCGATCGATACTCCTTTTTCCACAAATTGTTACCTTTAATTTTAACGGGGTACATAGTTTTCAATTTATTACGTGACCGTATTAAATTAGAAATTTGGTCAATTTTAGGCTCAACGACGAGATACCCGACACGCGAGAAAAGGCCCATCGGCTGTGGGAGACTGTCGGCCTGCAATACGAAAGGGAAAACGAGGACGATTTAAAAGACCAAATGGATTTCTTAACGACGCTTCCGAAATATTATCCGACTCATTGTAAGGACAAGATGTCGCGATGCCTACTAAGATAATATTTGTGCGTTTTCAGTGAAACGGCCGAATTTGGGATGTAGGACGATGGTGCAACGGTCCGTTTGTAAAATAGCGCCACCTTTGGCGCGCGAACTGAACAGCTGGCAAGCCGACGTCAGGGTCCGATGTAGTCAGCTGTTATGCTCGGTGGCGCTACATGCCGAAGACTATCTGACCCAACATCTGCAAGAACTTCTTCCGTCCATGTATTTTGCTGCTCGAGACGAAGATAGAACCGTTTTGATAAATGTAACGTTTTAAGTGATTCAACGATTCACGAATAGTAAAATAAACAATGAGCAGGTTGGTCAAGCGCGAACTGATAGGACTGTTCGTTCCTGTCGATACGTGGATAAAACTGATTTTGCCCGCCATCGAGGATGGACCGCATTACGGCCAATTAACGATTCTAGCCAGCTTGATAAGAGGTGCTCCACAGCAATACATATCGACATCTTTACCGGAAATATGCAAAGCGCTCGCAGACGACGGCGTTTGTCAGAGTCGTAAAGTATTTCATTTTTTAATTCAATTAGAAAAAGACGATAATTCAAAATAACTTTTAAATAGGATAAATATCAACAAGAACTGATCAAATGTGTTCGTGAAATATTGTCAAAATGTAGTCCACAGGACTTGGAAGTCGGACAAAACTTGTTCACCATCATCGTAACTGTTATAGCACTTAAGGATAAGGAAAATGTAGGTTCGATTGGCGTTTCGTTGATAGAGGAGCTAGCGCACTCTTTAAAATTAGATTCGACAGCCGTGTGGAGCAAGTACCTCGGCAATTTACTCGAAAAAATCGATGTCGATCCAAAATCGTGGATATCGATCACGACCGAAAGATGCATCTTCGAGACGATTCTCTTAGAATCAGGTGAGTACATTACGCTGCACAACAATATGGCCACTTTTGTCTGATGATTGACTTTTATCACGTGATGTTTACTAATTTGACGTCGCTGATTTCAAATATACCCTCAGTTTTTTTGTAACAGCTCTTGTTTATGAGATATAGTTTTCACGAAAAAATCGCCGTGTTAGTGTGTTAATTTGCTTGTAATTAAGAAAATATTAAGTTTTCTTAATATAATTTGATATGGCATCGTCAAGAAGAGTCCGTGTCAATGATCCAAATCATTTTTGTTTCATTTGCGGAGAGTATATATTTAAAGAATACCGTTTGAATGTGACAGCGTTCGTGATTGAGGCTTACAAAAATTACTTTGGTCACACACTGGAAATGAAAGACAAGCCTTGGATTCCGCAAAAGGTATGCAAAACGTGCGTCGAGTTTCTACGTTTGTGGACAAATAAGAAAAGGAATAGCTTTAGATACGAAACCCTTGAACCACCACGACGACTGTTATTTTTGTTTGGTGAACACATTAACCGAAAAAATCGAGTTAAATGGGAATATCCTTCCATACGGTCGGCACATAGATGTATTTTGAGTCCTAAAATATCACTTGAACCTCAAGCTGACGCTTCACAGGACGAGCCTATGCATTTTGAGGCGAAAACTGACAGCAGTGATAGTGACTTTGAATGTGACCTGAAAGCGCCAAAACTATTCAACCAAGATGATTTAAACGACCTCGTCAGAGATCTGGGACTGTCAAAGGCTGCTTCAGAAATTTTGGCTTCTAGGCTAAAACAAAGAAACTTGGTAACAAAGGAAATGAAAATTTCTTATTACCGCACAAGAGAACAAATTCTCCTCAAATATTCTGCCGAAGAAAATGATTTCGTATTTTGTAAAGATGTACCTGGTTTAATGGCTGCAATGGGACTTCAAAATTACGTTTCTAGTGACTGGCGTCTATTCATAAACTCATCAAAACGTAGTCTAAAATGTGTTCTCTTACACAATGGGAATAAATTAGGGTCGTTGCCTATTGCTCATTCCACAAAAGTAAAAGAAGAATATACAACTATTGCTCTGATTTTGGACAAAATTAAATATGTGGAACACAATTGACTCGTATGTGTTGATTTAAAAATGGTCAACTTACTTTTAGGCCAACAAGGTGGTTATACAAAATATCCCTGTTTTCTTTGCTTGTGGGACAGTAGAGCTAAATATCAACATTGGATTAAAAAGATTGGCCTCCTCGGAAGCGCTAGTTGCAGGACAACAGAACGTGATAAACCCCTTTAGTATCAAGGATCGTATAATTTTGCCTCCGTTACATATAAAACTAGGACTTATAAAACAATTTGTAAAAGGTCTTGACAAAATGGAAATTGTTTCTTTTCCTATCAAAAAGTTTCCAAAACTGAGTGCAGAAAAGATAAAAGCGGGAATTTTGACGGGCCACAAATAAGATCATTAATTAAAGACTCAAATTTTACGGACACTATGACAGAGATTGAGAAAACGGCATGGAATGAGTTTGTTTGGCTTGTTAAAAATTTTTTGGGAAATAAGAAAAGTTCTGAATTTTCTCAACACGTCGAACAACTGTCAAGTCACTTTCAAAGGCTTGGATGTAACATGAGCATCAAGTTACACTTTCTTCACAACCACCTGGACTATTTTCCCGCCAATCTTGGGAACCTAAGTGAAGAACAGGGCGAGCGATTCCACCAGGACCTCCGTACACATGAACGCACACATGATGGCTGACTATTGTTGGAGCAATCAGAATAGCTCTCTGCCTTCAGCTTTAGCAAGAAAATCATATAAGAGAAAGTTTTTTTCATTATAAGAATTAAATAAATTAGAATTATCTCTAAATTTATAGTGTTTTATTATAAAAAAACACCCGTGTCATATTTTTTTAACTATAGCTGATACAGAAATTTCAGTCACGGAATTGAAATCGTCATCAAAAATTGGACTAATATCATGTAACATAACCCAATCATCAGAAAAGCTGTTGTGCAGCATTGTCATAGTCGGGAAATTACCATTAGTAATTTGTTTGCAGGCGAAGCCTTTGGCGAAAATTTGTCCACGATCGGCAACATACTGGAGAAAACTTTAGATACGGAAGCGGATGCCGAATCTCGTTTAAACACTTATATCGCTTTGTCAACTGCCCTCGACTCTAAGGATGTCGTTTTTAAAAACGCAACGGATTTAGACGAGTTTCTGCAGAAATTGATGACGAGTAAGAATTTTTTATTTAAGTTGACACGTAATTGATGTGTAATTAATTTTTTTAGACGTCCTGGTGGCGACCTTGGTGTGGCACGCGGGCCGCACGGCCGAGGCAATGCGAACGATGGCGGCTTCATGTCTGTGCAGCGCCTTAAATCCGGGAGCGCGCATTGATCTTTTCCCGACCGTCGCCGTTTTTCGTCCTTTCTTCGAAGAATTGCAACCGCTGTTGTTGTCTCTGGCAGAAGATGCGTCGGCAACGAGCAGACAACTGGCGCTGGAGGCGCTCGTGCTTCTTAAAGATATCGCATGCAAGAGGAAGTGTTGGGACGTCGATAATTTAATCAAAATTTATCCCGGTAAGGAGGTTTCGTTGTTTGTCTTGGGAAGTAGTAACATTAAAACGCATAGAAATTTGTTGCGTTGAGAAATTGAAGCCTCTCTCTGTGTTATAAAAGCTGGTCGTAAGTCGCTTACGTCTGCACATTAAAAGGGCAGGCACCCCAATTTTCCTTAATGACATAACAACTTGTCATTGGTACAAAAGTCGAGGCAACTGTGAAACCTCCAATCGGAACATTTATTTTTAAGCACCAACGTTTAAAAACTTAATTGTACTTCGAGTTACTTTTTTTACTTGGCACGTATATTAATTTTAATTTAAGTTATTTTTTAATGTGACACTATTTGTTTTTCTTAAAATTACTATTATTCCATGCTAATTCGAAAGATAATTAAAAAATTAATCCTTAAACGTAACTTTGAACTATTAGAAAACTCAATGCAAAATTTTATTTGAGCCAAATTAATTCAGTAGTTTTCAAATGCAACTCTTAAAGGTTAATTTTTGCAATTATCATTAAAATTCTAATTTTCCGTTTCGAATTGGCGCAGAATTAAGCAATTTCAAGAAATACAAATACTGGTCGTATTAAAGAGCACGCGAAATTATTAATGAATCTCCTAAATTAAAATACAAATACATGCTGAGGAAAAATGTCAATGTCAATGTATTTTCAACTCAAAATACGATTAAGTTTTTAAACAATGACGCTTAAAATAATAAGCGTTCTGATTGGAGCTTTCACGGGCGACTTGGGCATTTCATCAATAAAATATACAAGTTATTATCTCATTAAGGAAAAGTTTGAGAGTCTGGCCTTTTAATACGTGACAGGGCTTGCCAGCCAAACTGAGTTATTTTTTTAGACCAGATTTTATAACACAAAAAAGATTCTGTAAGTTTTCACATTGTCGAACTATCTTAATTTGTCTTGATTATCTCAGTTGTAAATATTTGTTTGTTTGTTTTTAGAAATAATGAAAAGACTGGACGATCCAATGGATAGTGTTAGAACAACTGCCGCTAAAGCTCTGCAGTTAATATTCCAAGATTGCCCTGACGATTTCAGGAAACAAAACTACAAAGGACATCATGAACTAATAATCGACACTTATTTGACGCATTTCGATGACGACGATCCAAAATTACAAAATCTAATTGCAGGTTAGTAAGTTTATTTCTCAGGATTGGGGGGTGTCTGTTCAGGGGCGTGAGTAATTTTCGTATAGTTTGTTTGGAAGGTATGGTTCATGTGGGAGGTAAAAGTACCTTGACGGATAAAATCGATAAGCACCGGCCGTTGCTCAGAAATCGAAATGGTTGTGAGCAAGTACTCGCAGCGATAAACAACTTAAACATATCTGGCGATTAAGTGATTTGTCGGCGATAGTTGTATAATTTTAATAAAGTTACTTTTGATATTGTAAGATTTAAATAATTCTGATTGAGGTAAAACTGAACCGACCAAAAAAAAAGGTGTTCATTTAAAAATTCATAAAAAAATCACAGTAATTTACAAAAAAATTTTACCTGTTTTTATTTTTTTGAAAACCTCTCCATAAAATTTTGTTCTAATTTTGGTTATCAATGGAAATTACGAATATTTAATAGCGTTATTTTTTTCAAGGTCATTGAATATACATGGTTTTCTTTTGTTAAATTGTGCTTGTTTTACTTATCAAATTGTAGTTTAAATATTTTAAATCCTGCCAAACCAGAAATGATTGATTTTCTCTGGCGTGGCAGTTTATTGTACTGCAAAATCATATCAATCGTCTTTTCGTAAGTGGATAAATCATTATCTACATTATAATTTAAATTATTTCAAGATTTTAAGGTTTTTGTTTAATCGGTTCAGTTTAACCTTAAGTAGGGTGTCGCCCCCATTCCTAAATATAAAAGAAACGACTACTTAAAATTACAAAACTATAGTTTATTTAAATTTACATAATAATAATTATACTTACTTAACTAATATAAAACTATCGTATTACGTACAATAAAAGTACCTTCATAGAAAAGTTATTTAGTATCTGTAAAAATATATTAATGCTGTGATCCCTATTATTTAGAAACCTGAGTAACAAGACTATCATCTTTCCTGGTAAATCTCCTTACAACAAGTTTACTTAATTTAAATATAACAGCTCGAATTGTTTTTTCATATACCTAAATACAAAGTAAAACCTGTTGTCTAAGAGTTGATAGAGAACAACTAGAATAAACTCGAAGGAAGCTACCTCTATGAAAATATTCTATTTTAAGTATATAATAATAGACAGGAATTCGTGATTTTATCTACATTTATACGAAATTTACTTGTGATACCGAGGTAGCTTTTTTATTTATATATATATACATTTCGTTGCTCACAATGATCATCTCAGAAAATGTATTGTTTTTTTTCTCTTATTTTTGAAACAAGAAATTTTTTTGAGAGAACCTGTTAATGAAGTAATTATTTTGAAATAAAAAGTAATATTTCTTATAAATAGATTTAAGCAATTTGAGCCGATTGGACCTTGTTGTATAAGGATTAGGCACAAAAATGGTGTGGTAATTCATATATGATGATCAATAAATTAATATATTCACAGTAATCGTTACCTTAGAATATTAGAACGATAAAAAGGATGCACAACTTCGGAGAAATTCGCTACAAAATTTAAAAATTACTATTACTAATTTTATATTTTGTTTATTTGCCAAATATTTATACTTGATCGTTAAAATTTGACTTATATAGGCACACTTAACTGATTTTCAAAAGCCTTTGTGTTCGGTATACCATCTCCGAGCTTCGAAGAATCTCATTGTAAGCATACAGTGAGTCTCAAATGCAATCCTCGTCACGAGATATCGGAAAGTAAAGAAATAAAAGTCGTCAATTAAATGGAAAGTTTTAAACAAATTACCTACCGAGTTTGAACCGACATATAGAATAATATTATGTTTTAATTAGGAATTATAAAATGAAAAGTCAATGTTGGCATCTATCAGCCGTCGATTCCCATCAGTTGATACTTATATCGGGTCTGTGCAAACGTATAAAACTGTAACCTGACAACGTGAAAATAAAACGTTGTGTACCTAATTGTATGCAATTAAATACATCGTTTCCCCATCAAAAACAATATTAAATATATTCAAAATAATTCCATTTTTGTTTACTTTACGAAAAATACATTGATTGTATTTTTTAATATAATCTTTAAAAAAGTTTCAGCAGATAAGTAAAGTTCTAAACCATAAATAAATAGATTTCATTAGTTCCTGATGTGAACACATCTAGTTTTAATTTTGAATTGATTGCACAGACTTTATGAACTGACACGAATCATTTGATTAACTTTAGTCGTTACTAAGTCGCATTTAGTTCCTTACAAACAATTGTCGCAATAATCGTTTCTATGGAGATAAACATGATTTAGTAGCATCAATATCTTAATGACTAGGATTGAAATCGAATTATTCACTGTATTATTCAGTAAAACTTTGATTTAAGAGACAAGTATTACATCGATACTTTCCCAAGTTACCTATCAGCAGTTTATACATCCCCATTATAACGACAATGCTGGACTTCGGTCGATCAACAATCATAATTAGAACATTGAAAAAACGAAAACGATAGACAAGGAGAGGATTTTAAATCTCAAATCTTCTAAAAGTTTTGAGCAGAAATTTTCATAAAACAACTAAAAATACTTAACAATATACTAATTACTAATAGTATGTTAAAAATAATTGTAGGATAATAGCGTTAATCTCCTTCCTCCATGTCTATTGCATCGATGTTTTACTGCACTTTGTAATATGCCCGCTTTTGTCGTCTGATTAAAAATTATTGGCAGTAACGATAACTTCGATTTGTGCACACGTCGTTACGGAACAACAATTTCGTTCGTCCGATAGTTGATAGAATAAATCATTTTGTACTATATTACCCGAGAAATTACAATTTAAATTCTCTACAGCTATTAACTGTTGTCAAACCTTAAAATATAATTCGAACTTACTAATATTATTGACGGGCACTCCTTTCAGTCTCGATAAGGCATTCGCGAACTAAAATTCTAGCATGAACTATTCCCCGTTTTAATCTTTCGGCGGAACTACGGCTTCCGGCGTAAGTCGGTCTAACTTCGCGTCCCATTTCTTCGATTACCCCTAGTAGCTGTGCATATTTAGACTGTCCCGGCTGTTGGTTTTGTACATTCTTGGGTATCATTGGTATTGCAGTTACAGTCACGTCGCTTAATTTCGATTCTACGGCTTGTATATCCACAGTTTCCATCATAAAAAATGTTGTAGGACGACCTAGAATTAAAATTAATGTAATTTCTAACCTATATTGGTAAAATAGATTTCAAAAAGCGACTTTTACCGTATTTAATTATCGATAAATGTTAAATAACAAACGTGGCTTCGAGATTAAAAAAATATATAATGTTTGTCACCGTTATTATTGTGAATAAACGTCATTTTAACAAAAAAAAAGTGTTGAACACAGAACATAACACTTGGAACGGAAACTACATTAAGAGGGGGGGTTCGATAAGCGAGAATTAACAGATGTCGCTATAGTAGATTCACTTCAGGAAACGATGCTAAAAAACTATTAAATTTTATTAAAAAAATTTAATTGATAAAAAATACTAATTCAATTATCTAGTCGCTCCTTATATTTTAATCATAAAAAAGTTAAAGGAAGAGTTTTGCTAAGTTGTACACATGCTTCCGAATACTTCAAATCATAAGATATTTAGCCACTATATGACTAAAATATTATAAGGAGCAACTAGAAGAAGGTTCAGTGAATACGTATACGAAAGTACAGGGTGTAATTGTTGCTAGAATTCGTAAACCGTTTTCCGAAAAATCGTCATTTTCAAGTATAAAACTATCTTACAGGTAGCTACTTGATTTCCAAGAATTTGTCTAACAAAATTGTCCAACTATTATTGAATAGATGGTGCTGTAAAAAACTAGAGTGGTATTTTTTTTTATTTGTCGGCTGATTCGTGGACATTAATCTCCCGTATGATAAACAAACATCAAACTACATAGGCGGCATATTTCGTTGTGAAATATTTATATTCAACGTACCTATACCGAAAATGAACTCGTAATTCTTATTACGAAATCTTAAACTAAAATCTCAAAGTTGAACTCCTGTATTTTCTTATACTCTAAATAGTGAAATTCCAACCATTTCTATAAATGTGTACGTGATTTATAATATTGTATAAAAAGATCTAATTTCAAAATTACAGTTAAAATTAAGTATGTATATAGGTACATTTGCCATACCTACATACTATCAGTTTTATTTATTTACAAGTTTTCATTCTATAAAAGATAGAATCTCATTCGGTTTGTTTTTCGGAAGTAAGCATAATTATTTTGCATTTCGACGTGTTGTTTATGATTTCTGTGAATTACTGAGAAATGCGAGAATGCGGCGGACGTTTCCCATAAATAAGTAGATATGTATACATACGTTATTCGCGATAGGTCCCAACACGTCATCAATAAAACCTCATATTTTTACAGTACTAATAGATTTTAGTCTATTTTGCCATGCCATATGTGTGCAGGTAGATATCGGAGTGCCATGTTCAAAACTTTAATCTGAATATTACAAATATACAATTTAGTAACTTTTGTGCATGGCTGCGTGCATTGGAACCTATCGTGAATAACGTATAGCTACATGTATTTGAGAACGAAACTGTAACTATTTAACTTTTAATGCAATTAATGGCATGCTATAATAATGATTATTCTGAAATATATACATAAGTAATTACATATATGCATATATCAGTAATATTGGATTTCCTATTGTTGCAATTTTTATTTTGTATTAATAATGGCACCACTTCTCTCACATATTACACAAAAAATAAATTTTAAACATTAATAATCATTATCATTGTGACTTTCTTGAAGAGAAATATTTTGAATTTTCCGCTCCCATAACTCGGTAAATTTTCTGGTTGCAAGTTAAATAATTTTTTTAAACTTGTTAACTTGCATTTCATTATTTTTGTGTCTCTCATCGAAACGCCCATTCTTTATATTCTGTAACTTTATATCCTAGAATAAATAATTATAAACGCTATTTAGCAAAGTTTACAACGTAAACATAATTAAATTAGATGCCAATGCATCAATGAAAAAGCGCACTCTGTAGAAACTATTTAGTACAAGAAAACAGAAATTAACATTTAAATAGCTGATGCCAAAATCGCGCCATCTAACGATTAAATCGTTTGATATTAATTAAAATAATTAGAAAAATGCTACTGTGGCGTTACTAGCGGAAACATGTAGAAGCTGATTTTTCCAGCTCCCTCTTAAGGTACATACATTAAATAATGAAATGTGTTCTTAAATTAATAAAAATATAAAACTTGTATTTTTAAATTGTGTATTTGTGTAATATTGTTCCTTTGAGCAATTGGTTATTATTTCAAATTCAAAATTTTGCGCAGAAACTTTCATTATTTTTACTATAGCGCCATCTTTGAAGAATATTTTGCCGCTATCTCCTTATTCATCTTGATTGGGAATAATTCGTTGTGAGTTTCAAAAATCTTCAAACAAAGAAGATTTATTTCAAAGTTTTAACCATAGGTTTTAATGGCTTGCTTTGTGTATAGTTACGGAACGAAAATTATCTTCATAGTACATTCAGATTTGGTTTTACAGCACATATAATAGTCTAAGAACCAGTGACACTTTTTGGGACGTTATCGGGTAATGAATAAAAATATATTTACCACAAAACATGTGTGAAATACCTATTCGAAACGTGAAAGATCGCTCCTTTAATCCTGTACCGATGAGAATTGATTTAAGTTGATTTTCAAATTGTGCTCGAAACTCGATCGGGGTCAAATAAAGGAAATAGATAAAATGGAAAACAGTAAGATTAGTAGATTCTGTAGAAATTTTCTAAATGTACCCGGTTCATGCACCCTGACCGTTCGCAAACCGGTTTGATGGCGTGTTGGAACCGAAACATTTCTATAAATAAACTGCTTAGAACCAAACTATTTTGACACCCTATATTATCTTTTACGAGTCACCGTGTATGATATGATATGTGCCGAATTCGTGTAAAAAGTATAGTATAACTACTCCAACAATGATGTTTGGCTTCATGCACAATATAGCGAAAAAATAATCCGTACCTATTTATATTTTCATTGCAACTATTAATAAAAGAGGTAATTTAAATAATAAATGTAGATAATTATTTATAGGTTAATGATAAATATTTGCAGAGCATATGTCGATAGTAATTTAATTTGAAAACTGTGCGATACTTCAGGATGAAATGCAGTCTTTCTGCAGAACATGTTTCCTAAAAATTACCGATATCTCATCGTCGGTACTTTTGGACGGTGAAAGTTATAAACATCAACTGATGTTTTGTGTACCAGAAATGGTAACGATTGGTGGTAACTTGTAAAAAAAATATATTAAATGCTACTTTTTATTTTTGTAGGATTTACGAGCCTTTCCCGATGCAAAATTGTGTAAGATTTGTGTTGCATCCCTTGACATAACCTACAAATTTAAAATTAAATGTCGAGAGGTGGAGTACGAGATTAATAAGCGACAGTTTGATGTTATTGAACATATAACGGTTAAACAAGAAATTAAATTGGACAATACTATCTGTACAGTTTGTAGAATTTGCGCCAAGGACGTTATAGATCATAGTTTTCATTTAGCTGAAAGACTATTTTATAAGAGTAAATTGATGTTTTGTGTCCCAGAAGTGGTATGTTTATGGAATCAAAATTGTTGTGCATGCATATAGATTTATTATTGCAGGATTGGCAGTTTACGTTGAATATTAATCTGTGCAACGATTGTCGCACCGTACTCGATAAAATCTACATATTCAAAACGAAATGCCTAGATATAGAAAAGAATATTAAAGAGTATTTAAACTCACATGACGAAGTAGATTTAAGGGATCTGTCAGTGTGGTGTAATGCATTTGTTAAATACGATGAAGGTGGTCTGGAAGATTATGCGATTAAACAAGAAGAAATTGATTTATATAATGAGCTAGAAGTAATGAAAGATGTGAAAGAACATACTGGTGAAAAATCATTTAGGTGTGCATTGTGTGAATACAGTTCTGCAAGAAAGTCATCATTAATAACACACATTCGCAAACATACGGGTGAAAAACCATTTAAGTGTTCACTGTGTGAATACAGCTTTGCAGAAAACTCGAAATTAAAAAATCACATGTTTACTCATACTGGGAAAAAACCATTTATGTGTTCGCTATGTGAATACAGTTGCACAAAAAAATCAATATTAAAAAAACACCTTTGGACACATACCGGTATAAAACCATTCAAGTGTTCACTGTGTGAATACAGTTCTGCACAAAATTCAACATTAAAAGACACATTCGCACACATACCGGTGAAAAACCGTTCAAGTGTTCATTGTGTGAATACAGTTTTGCACAAAATTCAGCATTAAAAACACACATTCGCACACATACCGGTGAAAAACCATTTAGGTGTTCGCTATGTGAATACAGTTGCACAAAAAAATCAATATTAAAAATACACCTTGGCACACATACTGGTGAAAAACCATTTAGGTGTTCACTGTGTGATTACAGTGCTGCACTAAATTCAACATTAACAACACACATTCGCACACATACCGGTGAAAAACCGTTCAAGTGTTCACTGTGTGGATACAGTTTTGCACATAATGCATCATTAAAAATACACATTCGCACACATACCGGTGAAAAACCATTTAAGTGCTCACTGTGTGGATACAGCTTCGCACAAAACTCAAAATTAAAAAAGCACATGTTTACACATACTGGTGAAAAACCATTTAGGTGTTCACTGTGTGATTACAGTTCTGTACAAAATTCAACATTAAAAACACACATTCGCACACATACCGGTGAAAAACCGTTCAAGTGTTCACTGTGTGAATACAGTTTTGCACATAACGCATCATTAAAAATACACATTCGCACACATACCGGTGAAAAACCATTTAGGTGTTCGCTATGTGAATACAGTTGCACAAAAAAATCAATATTAAAAGCACACCTTTGCACACTTACCGGTCAAAAACCATTTAGGTGTTCACTGTGTGATTACAGTGCTGCACTAAATTCAACATTAAAAACACACATTCGCACACATACCGGTGAAAAACCGTTCAAGTGTTCACTATGTGAATACAGTTCTGCACATAATGCAACATTAAAAATACACATTCGCTCACATACCGGTGAAAAACCATTTAAGTGTTCACTGTGTGCATACAGCTTCGCACAAAACTCATTATTAAAAAAGCACATGTTTACACATACTGGTGAAAAACCATTTAAGTGTTCACTGTGTGATTACAGTGCTGTACAAAATTCAACATTAAAAACACACATTCGCACACATACCGGTGAAAAACCGTTCTAGTGTTCACTGTGTGAATACAGTTCTGCACATAATGCATCATTAAAAATACACATTCGCACACATACCGGTGGAAAACCATACAAGTGCTCACTGTGTAAATACAGATCTGCAAAAAAATTATTATTAAAAACACACATTCTCACACATGCCTGTGAAAAACCATTCAAGTGTTCCCTGTGTGAATATAGTTCTACACATAATTCATCATTAAAAAGACACATTCACACACATACTGGTGAAAATTCGTAGGGCTGCTGTGTATATGTTATTCGCGATAGGTTCCGATGCACGTTATGCATAAAAAGTTACTAAATTGTATATTTGTAATATTCAGTTTAAAGCATGGAACGTGGCATATTCTACCAATGATTTACCTGCACACGTGTGACATCGCAAAGATATACTACAATTTATTAGTAGGTACTGTAAAAATGTGAGGTTTTATTGATCTGAATCCATTCGAATAACGTATACTTCAAAATTAAAAAACAAATTCCCTCTTCAGCCATGTAAAGGTTAATCCCTCTCTTTCTGGGGAACTTGATTGCTATTTGCTTAAATGAAATTCTAAATCATTGGATAGATTACTGGTACCGAAGTAAAATTATTTTATATTATACATATTTAGGAAATTTCATTATTGTTGTAATTTTTATTAAGTTGAAATAAAGAACATGAAGATTTATATTGTATTTGTATGAACTATAGAATTGATCGATTTATAACATAATTTATGAATAAAGCATTTCTCTGTTGCTTTTAATTAAAGAACACGTAAAGTCAATTATTTTTAAACTTTTAGTTGGTTACACCAAATTTTTATTAGCATTGGGAAAAGCAACTCATTTTTAGTTGCTGTGTAGGTATTTGTGATGTTGACATGCCACCATAGATAATAGTCCACTATTCAGTGATTTACTTTTTAATCTAGATATTTCTTTTATTTACATGATCATAATATTATTTTGTGTTAATCGGTTTAATACGTTTAAATTGGTGAACTAATAAAAAATTACTTAACTCTTTTAACTTCATCGTAAAACCATGCATTTTATAGTAAAATACATCTCTGGAATCTAACATAATAGCATACTGGATTATTCCACCTCCAGAAGCAAAATCCAACGAATACGGTCGACCAATGCTCATGTCTTATAGCGTCGTGCAAGATTCCATATTGCCCAACAATCTGATGGATGAGATGTAGAAATGCGCCTATCGCGAATAACGTATGTGTACATATCTACTTATTTATGGGAAACGTCCGCCGCATTCTCAGTAATTCACAGAAATTATGTAGGTACATTTGCTATACCTACAGTTTTATTTATTTACAAATTTTCATTCTATAACATATAGAATCTCATTCGATTTGTTTTTCGATAGTAAGCATGATTATTTTGCATTTCGACGTATTGTTGTTTATGATATCTGTGAATTACTGAGAAATGCTGAGAATGCGGCGGACGTTTTCCATAAATAAGTAGATATGTATACATACGTTATTCGCGATAGGTCCCAACACGTCATCAATAAAACCTCGTATTTTTACAGTACTAATAGATTTTAGTCTATTTTGCCATGGCATATGTGTGCAGGTAAATCATCGGTAGACATCGGAGTGCCATGTTCAAAACTTTAATCTGAATATTACAAATACACAATTTAGTAACTTTTGTGCGTGGCTGCGTGCATTGGAACCTATCGTGAATAACGTATAACTACATGTATTTGAGAACGAAACTGTAACTATGTTCTGTCCAAAGCTATTTGAGGTTCACGTCATCAATCAAAAGTTACTAGATGCTGACGTCAGGCACAGTGGTGTCAGATTATTTCAACGCTATCTTAGTAAACAAAAGATATAACCTCGAATTTTCACATTCGTAAACAATGTTAAAGTTTCGATACAAATTATTAGGCAATGCGTTACTACAAATTGTAGCTGTTGTTGGGTTAACTGTAGTTTGATTTTAATTAAGTTCATAGTGTGGATTTCTCGATATGTTACTTGCACACGTTGCTTACATGCCAAAAAAAGATTAATACAATTCATTAGAACGAAGTAGGTCCTAATCATTGTAAAACGTTATATAATAATCGAATTGATGTTTAGATAGACGAGTTACTTTCTGGGGTCGTCTTATATTCATGCAATTATAGTGGAATCTCAGTCGTCACCTTTGATAAAGCAGAACATGTAAATATCAATATTATTGATAATAATTGACACTTTTATGACTAATTCTAATGTCTGCTTCTCCTACCGACATACACTGCAATGCATTTTGTTTCAGGGCGAACATATGTAGAGGTTAAAGCCACTGGGTCTTCACCTGTTAAAAATTGAAATCTTGCAACACAGAAAGTTCATGAACGTATAGTAAATCAATGTTACCACAAAATTAAGACACCTCATTCGGTAGTAATTAACTAGTTGTTACTAATTACTTGATTTGAGAACTAACCGTTTATTATATGCATGTTTTTCTGACGAGTGGTACCATGCATTTCCAGGATCAATTTGTCCAACATATGTACACAGGAAGCTCACATTTATAGTATAAAAGCAAGAAAAAGCGTGTATCACTGAACGTTGTATAACTAATATAAAGCATTACGTCTTTGAATATGCATGCATGGTCTTTTATAATAATTCATGTAATACTAAAACTGTGTAACTTGTTTACATGTGTATTAGTGCAAACATATGCATACAGATTATTTTTAAACAGAACTAAACTAATGACGATTAGGAATAGCAGAATGAAGTGTTATTTTTCCATTTTTTATGTGTTTTATTACAAGTACAGTACCAAAATATATCAAAATCAAACCAATGTCATAAATGAAAAGCAACAAATACTACAAACACAACCAATTTGAAAATATATATAGACAACAGCTTGTAAACTTAAACTACACACACAAAACAATGTACATAACTAGAACCGTTATAGGTTGCATGTCGAGCAATCCGTTGTGATAAGACGCATTATCCACGACGATCAAAGATGGTTCCTCTAAGGGCTTTAATAGCTGTTCTTCAAACCACTGTAGAAAATTACTAGTATTCATTTCCCGTGGTAATTGCTAGTTGTTTTGGAATGAAATAGTAATTTTGCCTCAGGTACAAAGCCATTTACTGTTCGTGCATGTACTACGATAATATACATACAACATAACTGACACAGAATAATCACTACAGTATGTTTTTAAACTACCTTTTTCATCCTTTCCACCTCTTTACAGTATTATGTTGCCACGACTTAATCGTTGAACCCATTTTAATGATCCATGTTTCGTTTAAATATACACATATTGAAATGGAATGTCACTAGTTGGATTTGCCTCATATTCTTGTAAAAATCTCACTCGTATCAGCGATATGATGCAATTGAAATAATGTTCTACGATTACAGTCTTTCTTCCACTTAAATGCCAAGTTATTGTTATGTATTTATATTAATAATACAAATATCTTGCTAAAATTATATTGGTTATTATATTTTTCAGTTCTACACACACAAAGGATAACCTTGATCTGCTCCTAGTTGGTATTATAGTTTCCTTTCTATTACAATACGGTACAGTTTTGTAGGATTTTGCTAAGTTGCTTCGACCTACATCGTAAAAAGCTTTGTCCCTCAACTTTGGCAATAACGAGTCCAACGTTACACTCATCCCTATACACAATAAGGTACGATAACATCACTTTTACAAATCATTACATCAACTTACGTGCGGAATACATCTCATAAAATGATAACACTTCGTAGTCTGCATTTGGTAACAGAGTCAATGGTAACTACACTTGTAGCACGTGGCTCGCGTGTAGTAACTGTGGACGCACTACGTACCTTTTGAACTGCATTTAATGGTAGTAATTGACCATCTTCTTGCCGTTCCTTCTCAAAATGGGCTACTAAATTATCTTAAATATCTTTTTGGCATATTTCGCGGTGGATTCCCTGCACATACTAAGGCGCAACACGTGCTTTAGGATGGGAGCAAAACATTTGGCAGCGTCGCATTTCTGATATATTTCTCGTACGCATATGCCGCAAAATGGACATACGGACGCGAAGCATGTTATCAACGTGTTAGATAAAGATAACAACATACAGATATGTCGAAGAATGCAGATTACGCAGATATCGGTAGCGGTCGGATAGAGGTCCTTGTATTACCAATTACTTTTTAAATTATCGCATCATTTTTACACGGAACTGTTAGGACATTTCATATTACGGTTTTGGTAGACGATTGATGGCGTAAACCTCAAATAGCTTTGGACGGGCCGTATTTAACTTTTAATGCAATTAATGACATGGTATAATAATTATTATTCTGAAATATATACATAAGTAATTACATATGTGCATATATCAGTAATATTGGATTTCCTATTGTTGCAATTTTTATTTTGTATTAATAATGGCACCACTTCTCTCACATATTACACATAAAAAAATAAATTTTAAACATTAATAATCATTGTGACTTTCTTGAAGAGAAATATTTTGAATTTTCCGCTCCCATAACTCGGTAAATTTTCTGGTTGCAAGTTAAATAATTTTTTTAAACTTGTTAACTTGCATTTCATTATTTTTGTGTCTTTCATCGAAACGCCCATTCTTTATATTCTGTAACTTTATATCCTAGAATAAATAATTATAAACGCTAGCAAAGTTTACAACGTAAACATAATTAAATTAGATGCCAATGCATCAATGAAAAAGCACACTCTGCAGAAACTATTTAGTACAAGAAAACAGAAATTAACATTTAAATAGCTGATGCCAAAATCGCGCCATCTAACGATTAAATCGTTTGATATTAATTAAAATAATTAGAAAAATACTACTGTGGCGTTACTAGCGGAAACATGGTAGATGCTGATTTTTCCAGCTCCCTCTTAAGGTACATACATTAAATAATGAAATGTGTTCTTAAATTAATAAAAATATAAAACTTGTATTTTTGAATTGTGTATTTGTGTAATATTGTTCCTTTGAGCAATTGGTTATTATTTCAAATTCAAAATTTTGTACAAAAACTTTCATTATTTTTACTATAGCGCCATCTTTGAAGAATATTTTGCCGCTATCTCCTTATTCATCTTGATTGGGAACAATTCGTTGTGAGTTTCAAAAATCTTCAAACAAAGAAGATTTATTTCAAAGTTTTAACCATAGGTTTTAATGGCTTGTTTTGTGTATAGTTACGGAACGAAAATGATCTTCATAGTACATTCAGATTTGGTTTTACAGCACATATAATAGTCTAAGAACCAGTGACACTTTTTGAGACGTTATCGGGTAATGAATAAAAATATATTTACCACAAAACATGTGTGAAATACCTATTCGAAACGTGAAAGATCGCTCCTTTAATCCTGTACTGATGAGAATTGATTTAAGTTGATTTTCAAACTGTGCCCGAAAGTCGTTCGGGGTCAAATAAAGGAAATAGATAAAATGGAAAACAGTAAGATTAGTAGATTCTGTAGAAATTTTCTAAATGTACCCGGTACATGCACCCTGACCGTTCGCAAACCGGTTTGATGGCGTGTTGGAACCGAAACATTTCTATAAATAAACTGCTTAGAACCAAACTATTTTGACACCCTATATTATCTTTTACGAGTCACCGTGTATGATATGATTATGTGCCGAATTCGTGTAAAAAGTATAGTATAACTGCTCCAACAATGATGTTTTGCTTTATGCACATTATAGGGAAACAATAATCCGTACCTATTTATGTTTTCATTGCAAGTATTAATAAAAGAGGTAATTTAAATAATAAATGTAGATAATTATTTATAGGTTAATGATAAATATTTGCAGAGCATATGTCGATAGTAATTTAATTTGAAAACTGCGATACTTCACGACGAAATGCAGTCTTTCTGCAGAACATGTTTCCTAAAAATTACCGATATCTCATCGTCGGTACTTTTGGACGGTGAAAGTTATAAACATCAACTGATGTTTTGTGTACCAGAAATGGTAACGATTGGAGGTAACTTGTAAAAAAAATATATTAAATGCTACTTTTTATTTTTGTAGGATTTACGAGCCTTTCCCGATGCAATATTGTGTAAGATTTGTGTTGCATCCCTTGACATAACCTACAAATTTAAAATTAAATGTCGAGAGGTGGAGTACGAGATTAATAAGCGGCAGTTTGATGTTATTGAACATATAACGGTTAAACAAGAAATTAAATTGGACAATACTATCTGTACAGTTTGTAGAATTTGCGCCAAGGACGTTATAGATCATAGTTTTCATTTAGCTGAAAGACTATTTTATAAGAGTAAATTGATGTTTTGTGTCCCAGAAGTGGTATGTTTATGGAATCAAAATTGTTGTGCATGCATATAGATTTATTATTGCAGGATTGGCAGTTTACGTTGAATATTAATCTGTGCAACGATTGTCGCACCGTACTCGATAAAATCTACATATTCAAAACGAAATGCCTAGATATAGAAAAGAATATTAAAGAGTATTTAAACTCACATGACGAAGTAGATTTAAGGGATCTGTCAGTGTGGTGTAATGCATTTGTCAAATACGAAGAAGGTGGTCTGGAAGATTATGCGATTAAACAAGAAGAAATTGATTTATATAATGAGCTAGAAGTAATGAAAGATGTGAAAGAACATACTGGTGAAATGTCATTTAGGTGTGCATTGTGTGAATACAGATCTACACAAAAAAAAAAATTAAAAACACACATTCGCACACATACCAGTGAAAAACCTTTCAAGTGTTCACTGTGTGAATACAGTTATGTAAGAAAATCATCATTAATAATACACATTCGCAAACATACGGGTGAAAAACCATTTAAGTGTTCACTGTGTGAATACAGCTTCGCAGAAAACTCAAAATTAAAAAATCACATGTTTACTCATACTGGGAAAAAACCATTTAGATGTTCGCTATGTAAATACAGTTGCACAACAAAATCAATATTAAAAATACACCTTTGCACACATACCGGTGAAAAACCATTCAAGTGTTCACTGTGTGAATACAGCTTCGCAGAAACTTCAAAATTAAAAAATCACATGTTTACTCATACTGGGAAAAAACCATTTAGATGTTCGCTATGTGAATACAGTTGCACAAAAAAATCAATATTAAAAATACACCTTTACACACATACCGGTGAAAAATCATTCAAGTGTTCATTGTGTGAATACAGTTCTGCACATAATACATCATTAAAAATACACATTCGCACACATACCGGTGAAAAACCGTTCAAGTGTTCATTGTGTGAATACAGTTCTGCACAAAATTCAGCATTAAAAACACACATTCGCACACATACCGGTGAAAAACCGTTCAAGTGTTCACTGTGTGAATACAGTTTTGCACTAAATTCATCATTAAAAAGACACATTCGCACACATACCGGTGAAAAACCGTTCAAGTGTTCATTGTGTGAATACAGTTTTGCACAAAATTCAGCATTAAAAACACACATTCGCACACATACCAGTGAAAAACCTTTCAAGTGTTCATTGTGTGAATACAGCTTCACAGAAAACTCAAAATTAAAAAAGCACATGTTTACACATACTGGTGAAAAACCATTTAGGTGTTCACTGTGTGATTACAGTGCTGCACTAAATTCAACATTAAAAACACACATTCGCACACATACCGGTGAAAAACCGTTCAAGTGTTCATTGTGTGGATACAGTTTTGCACATAATACATCATTAAAAATACACATTCGCACACATACCGGTGAAAAACAATACAAGTGTTCACTGTGTAAATACAGTTCTGCAAAAAAATTATTATTAAAAACACACATTCGCACACATGCCCGTGAAAAACCATTCAAGTGTTCCCTGTGTGAATATAGTTTTGCATATCATTCATTATTAAAAAGACACATTCGCACACATACTGGTGAAAAACCATTCAAGTGTTCCCTGTGTGAATATAGTTCTACACATAATTCATCATTAAAAAGACACATTCACACACATACTGGTGAAAATTCGTAAGGCTGCTGTGTATATGTTATTCGCGATAGGTTCCGATGCACGTTATGCATAAAAAGTTACTAAATTGTATATTTGTAATATTCAGTTTTAAGCATGGAACGTGGCATATTCTACCAATGATTTACCTGCACACGTGTGACATCGCAAAGATATACTACAATTTATTAGTAGGTACTGTAAAAATGCGAGGTTTTATTGATGACTTGGATCTGAATCCATTCGAATAACGTATACTTCAAAATTAAAAAACAAATTCCCTCTTCAGCCATGTAAAGGTTAATCCCTCTCTTTCTGGGGAACTTGATTGCTATTTGCTTAAATGAAATTCTAAATCATTGGATAGATTACTGGTACCGAAGTAAAATTATTTTATATTATACATATTTAGGAAATTTCATTATTGTTGTAATTTTTATTAAGTTGAAATAAAGAACATGAAGATTTATATTGTATTTGTATGAACTATAGAATTGATCGATTTATAACATAATTTATGAATAAAGCATTTCTCTGTTGCTTTTAATTAAAGAACACGTAAAGTCAATTATTTTTAAACTTTTAGTTGGTTACACCAAATTTTTTATTAGCATTGGGAAAAGCAACTCATCTTTAGTTGCTGTGTAGGTATTTGTGATGTTGACATGCCACCATCATTCTGTATAGCGTAGTCTGCGTTGATTGTTTCATGCTTATAAGGCCTGTGCAATCGATTTTAATTTATAACTAGAGGCGCTTGCGTCAAGGACTAATGAAATCTATTATGTATTGTTTAGAATTTGACTATTTGCTGTAACTTTTTTAAAATTGAAAAATAAAATTGTGTTTTTGTTTTACATGTATTAAAACTGCAAGTAAAGTATTTTTCGTAAAGTAAACAAGAAATTATTCTGAAAATATTTAATAAAATGGTAGTAAATATACATTACAGTTATCATTAGTTCCTGAAGCGGGCGACATCTGTTATTTTTTGAAAGTTGTCAGGTCAGCTGTTTTATGCGATTGCACAGATCTTATAAGCACGAAACAATCAACGCAGACGACGCTCTATTATATAAATCGTCGTCTGCGTTGATTGTTTTCGTGCTTATAAGATCTGTGCATAAACATGAAACAGCTGACCGGCAACTTTATTGGAAATAACAGATGCCGCTCGCGTCGGGTACTAATGGTAACTGTAATGATTATTTGCAACTAGAATTTTCATTTAAAGTGTGGAATTCACAGAAAATAATATGAAGCTAAAACATTGTCGTGTGCCTAATTGCACACAAATAAATAGAAATAAAATTAAAATGCACCAATTTCCTTCTGATATTACGTATAAAAAATTGTGGTGTAAAAAAATATTTAAAGTAATAGGTAAATAATTGCGATTTCAATAATTCATTCTTACTTAACTCGTTATTACTACTTAATTATACATTTACAGGACACAATATTGAACCCAATTTGGGTGTTTGCGAAAAACATTTCGAAAAGAATTGTTACTATCCCAATAAATTAAATCAAAGGTATAAATTAAAAGCAAATTCCATTCCAACTTTATATTGTCGTACAACTACCTTAGACTCTACCACTTCTGATGTAGATCCTGTACGTCAGAAAAAGTCCAACAATATCAATCCTAAACAGTCATGCACTACTATGGATGTTAATTGTATATCCACCCAAGATCCTGTCACTCCTGTCGATCCTATGAATAAGAATACTGAATGCCCTTTGCCTTTTCGCTTTGAGCTAACTTCATCAAGTAGTGATACAAAAATGCCATTGTGCAATACCGAAAATTCATTACCACCCATGTGCTCAACGATCCTAGTCGATTCTAATTGCAATGAGAAAGTTGATGAAATGAGATGAATTACAAAGTTTACGTTTATAATTGAAAAAGGCAAATCAAAAATATAATTTTTTAAAAAATTCTTTAAGTTCCCATTTTTCTTGTTACAATCATAAAAATTTAATCACAGACATCATTTTAACAAAGCTAATTAAACCATTATTTTCCAGTTACTGTAACACGCAAAATGATAAAGTAATTAATCAAAATGTATATTCAAAACCACAAACTAGAAAAATTTTAAAATTATAGTCTTTATAGATCAGTATCTACCATTTTATTAAATATTTTCGCAATAATTTCTTGTTTACTTTAGGAAAAATACATTAATTGCAGTTTTAATAGATGATGTAAAACGAAAACACAATTATATTTTTCAATTTTAAAAGTTACACCAAATAGTTAAGTTCTAAACCATACTCAATAGATTTCATTAGTATCCGACGCAAGTGCCTTTTATTGTAAGTTAAAATCTATTGCACAGACCTTATAAGCACGAAAACAATCAATGTAGACGACGGTTTAAAATTATAAACAGTTTCTTCATAACCTACAAATTTTAACGAGCGATTGTCAAACCAGAACAAATGAGTTTGAAGCAACAAGAAGGTAATTATTATTAATTCGTTATATTTACAATAAAATTCGTTGTTGCAGTTATAGTAGACATTTTATGTGAATTTTTCGAAGTTGTGGTCCACAACATTTTACACATGCGAAAGCTCTATCCAGATGGAATTTTTGTGAAAAGAAAAAAGTACGGAGTGGTCGTTTATCAGTCTGTACATCCTCAGCTAAACGAATACATTAGCGAATCTTTAAAGGCGGTGCGTTTTCATGCGAACGCTAAACAACTGAAACGCCTATTTGTTTGTACGACGGGTCCTGGAGTGGTTTATGAAAGATTTGTTTTCGACGTCTTGTGCATACAAAACAATTTTGACAAGTACAATTAATTATAACTGTAATTTATTCACTTTAAATATCTGTTTTCTCCAGCGATCCTATTTATTTGAAATTGGAACAAAACCTGAGAGATATATGTTTAAAATTGCAAACGTCGTGTTCCCATTTAATAGATTTGCCAGAAGATACGTCGTTTAGAATTATGCTGCATACAACCGATTATTCCAACAAGTCGTTTAACGATAATCCCACGTTTGATGTAAGTATAAATGATCGTCCACTTTGAAGAAGTGAGATTTTACATCTTTACACGTATCTTTGTAAATAAAGCGACGGTTCTCAACCTTGGTGGGGGTGAAGACATTGAACATTGCTTTTTGAATATTGTTCTCATTTTAGGACTTTCCATGGATTTGTGTGAGCCCGACGGAATGCGATATTTCTGCACCAGAAATTGTTCCCCTTCACACTGTAGATACAAACTCGTTAGTGTTACAAATTTATGTTGAAAAAAATCCTATTAGTTGAAAACGTTTTATATTAAAAAGTAGGTAGGTAATAAATTAAACTCGTTCAGGCATGTACAGACAAATGATTCGATTAATTCGTCACTGAACTGAAACTATATATATAAAATGACGGTTTTTCGGAAAACGGTTTACGAATTCTAGCAACAATTACACCCTGAACTTTCATATACGTATTCACTGAACCTTCTTCTAGTTGCTCCTTATAATATTTTAGTCATATAGTAGCTAAATATCTTATAATGTGAAGTATTCGGAAGCATGTGTATAACTTAGCAAAACTGTTCCATTAACTTTTTTTAGGATAAAAATATAGGGAGCAACTAGGTAATTGAATTACTATTTATTATCAATTAAATTTTTTAAATAAAATTTAATTGTTTTTTAGTATCATTTCCTGAAGTGAATCTACCATAGCGACATCTGTAGATTCTCACTTATCGAACCCCCCTCTTAAAACTTTTTTTAATTTAAGCAATAGATAAAAAGTTTTAGCAAAAATTAAAAAAAAACACACTCACTACAATTTTTGGAAATTAACTAAGTATTCATCAACATATCGAAAAATTTTTATTACCATCTGAAAGATGCTCTAAAAGTCTCTCACTTAAAGAAGGTAAACGAAAATGGAACTAGTGGTTCCTGAGGTATACCGGTAAAAAGTTTAAGTGGTGGCAGCCAACTTTATGACTTTATAACTTATGTTCACAAAGGAATTTTTTTGCGGTCCTTAGCTGAAAATGTACCTCTTAAGTAGGTCTAACGACACACAAATTTTCATATTCGTATCAAAATGTACAGGGCAATTTTCCTATGCTATAAAATTTTCGCCAATCGACGTTGCAGAATGAACTTTGCGAAACTGGCGTGCCGAAACCGTCGACTTTACAGAAGAATTGAGGCGTTTATTTTGAAAACTGCACAAGTCCCAAAAAACAACAAGTGTTGGGAAATCTGAAAAAAACTTTCTGGCAACGATGTGTGTCAAGTATTTTAAAGAAACAATTTTAGGATGTGATTATGCTTTATATTAACTAATTACAAAAAGTCCAGTATTAAGAAATATTGAAAAACTGCGTCAAAAAGAAAAAGAAATAAGTTTGGACTTGCGTTGTTTTTGTGGAAATTTTTTATTAAAGCGGTTCGCTAGCCGGTCTTGCGGAATCGACTTTTTATGGTCGTGCCGAACAAGCTGGCATCAAAAAATTTCGGAAAATTTCCCGTTTCAACGTCAAAAAAAATTAATCGCCCCTAATTTAAATAGTCGACCGCGGGCGACTGTTTCGCGTTACGGACTTACAGATTCGCATCGTCTCGTCTGGGAAAACGCCCCGAACACGACGCCATCATCGAAGTTGTTAAATTTTCGGTTTAAATCGGTTTTTCAAGATTAAGTTTTCCTTTTTTTATTTACCTAACAAACGTCGATACATTTGAAAGATTTCAACAAACAAAACCCATGGCCGTTTATTTATTTATTTATTTAACCAGAAATATACATAGAGTTATATTTACATATACCAAAATATACAAAATAAACTCTAAGACTATAGAGGTAATCAAATACCTGTACATAGTTCTGGAATTCTTAAATCTAATTAAGATAGGTTTTACAGTAAACTTAACATTAAGAACACTTTATCCCGTTTATCACCCATAATTGATTTAAATGTGTATATATAATTAACAGAAGAAAAAAAGAAAATGTAACAATCTTAGAATTTTTATATTCATAACACACGAAATTATATAAATATTATATTCTTTGTCCTTATCCGCTTTATCACTTTGTTCTTAATGGATTTCATAGATAAGTTGATATTCTTCAATTCAAGAGGCAGTTGGTTGAAATATTTCACAGCAATGTACTCGCTATTTCTTGTGGACAAGGTCTTGTTGATTCTTGGAAGCATTATGTTTTTATTTCTTGTATTACTGTTCGATTGTAGAAATTTAGTTTTCAATTCATTGTAATTGTGTATAACTGACTCAATAATGAAACGTTCTGTAATGCTTAAAGGCACTGATGTGCTTTGTTTATTGTTTTTGAGAATAATTTTAAACATTCTCTTCTGTAACGAGATCAAGGGATTAATCACATCACCATAAGCACCACCCCACGCTAAAATGCCATATGTAGCGATACTATGAAATAGAGCATAATAGATTGCTAATAATTGTTTGGTATCCATTAAATAACTTATTTTCTTAAAAATAAACAGCAGATACCTGACTCTGCTCTTCAGATTTTGTACATGATATTTCCATTTTAATCTACTGTCAATTATTACTCCTAAATATTTGGTTTTTTCGACTCTATCAATAGTTCGTTCATTTATACGAACATCAATGGCATCAGGAACACTATCACAATACGCTCTAAAAGTTATACAAACAGTCTTTTTAATATTCAAAGACAGCTTGTTGGTTGATGGCCACTTACTTATTTTTTTGAGGTAGTTATTCATATTTGCTTGGGCTGAAGCCCAGCTCAGGCCATCGCTAATAACTACCGTATCATCCGCGTAGGATATGATATTACTGTCTGGGATGATCTTCAAAGCATCATTTATATAAACTAGGAAAAGTAGTGGTCCCAGTATTGTTCCTTGCGGGACTCCAGTTGTTATTCGTAATTCATTACTTTTGCAATCCAAGAATTTTACCATTTGTCCTCTATCTGCTAAATAATCTTTCAATAGTTTCAACGCGTCACCTCTTATTCCACAATGCTCAAGTTTTGCTAGAAGTATTGAATGGTTGACCGTGTCAAACGCCTTAGACAAGTCAAGGAAAGTTGCTATTGTTGGAGTAGAAGTATCAATGTTGCTACAAATGAATTTTGTTATACGTGCTAAGGCATGGCTAGTACCCTTACCTTTCATGAAACCAAATTGATTATCTGATATTATATTATGTTTTACGAAAAATTTCGTGAATCTATCATGTATTACTTTTTCGAAGATTTTTGCAATATTTGATATCAGAGAAATTGGTCTATAGTTTGTAGGTAGATTTTTATTTCCTGACTTGTAAATTGGTATTACTTCCGCCCTTTTAAGCGCTAGCGGCCACGTTGAATTTTCGATTGAAAGATTGAAAATATGCACAATAGGTTCACTAATGTATGTTATTATATGCTTTAGGACTTTAACACTTATTCCATCCACTCCACCAGCTTTTTCTTTCATACGGTTTACTTATGGTGTATGGTGATATGGTGTGTTATTTCATTGGCACTAACAGGATTTATAAAAATGGAATTGCTGTTTGATACGATTCTCCTTTCTTGTACACTATCTTTTGTTCTTATCATATTAGCTAGCTTTGGTCCAATACTACTGAAAAATAGATTGAAACAGTTAGCTATGTCTCGTGTGTTATCTAATCTTACTCCATCTTCATTGATCAGGTATTCCAGAGGTTTATTCTTGCTTGCATTTTTTCCTGTTAATTTTCATGCTTACTAGTTGCCACAATTTCTTACTGTCCGTAATTACCCTTTTGAATTGGTTTTTTTCATATTCTTGCTTAGCTTTGAATATAACTCTATTTAGGTTTTTTTCATACTTCTTGTATTCATCTTTCAGAATTTCATTGTGAATATCATTTCTCGCCATTAACATTTAATTATAATCTTCTTTCGCGTTGCCTGCGTCCTTTTACTAACTTGCAATCAAGTGCATGGGCGGCGCACCTATCATCTATCAAAAGGAACAAACAATAACAATCGCCACGCACATCACAACATTCAACGGTTGCGCTGTCAGTTGCTGGTTGGAGCTGGACCTGGCAACGGGCAGACTTTGGACACGGCACGCTGGGTGAGACCATTCGAAGTACGGACGCACCAGGTCGTCAACGCGAGCAGTCCAGGAAGAAAGATACACGAAATGAATGCTCCCTAGCCCTTGCCAACACTAATAGCATCGGGACAACGTATAGAACGTATGTATAGAACAAGTCCAACAGGCATAAAGAAACATATAACAATCTCGGACAACACCCATAGCTTAAAGCGAAATAAATATTATTAGGTAGACACATATGATTACCGACTTGAAATAGACAATTAAAATAATATTACAATAATATCCGAGATAGAATTGAGAATCCTTGAGAATTTTGTTTGTTATTCATACAGCCAGTTTGAGTATTCGAGGTATTCGACTTATCGAGGTTCCAAAGTACTAGTAAAGTTATTTTATAATACCTTAAAAGCTTCTAGACGGTTCACAAGTTGTACATTTTATATTTAGTTTGTACGGGTACTTCGTTTCGTATGTTTCGATTTTTGATGATTTGCGAATTTTGTTATAACAGTGTGTTTCTGTTATATGGATAAATTTTAGTTGAATAACAGTATGGTTAATAGAAGCCTATTATATAACGAGAAAACGAGGAAAATCTTGTTCTTGTGTTCTTTCCGCATCCCTCGTGGGCTGTGCGTTAGTGATTCACCTAACATTATACAAGTGCAACAGAAACTAGTCCTAAAAAAAGGCAAAACATAAACACTCTAAATAGCTAATTTATTTTTAGATCTGTAGCATACTTTTTAAATTTATTAAATGTTTAAATAAGAAATATCAGATCGTCTACAGGCCGCGACGTTATTTAGGGGGAAGTCTGTGAATTCTGCACAGAATTGTGCAAGCCTCGGTATCAAATTTCCATATAATACATCTCAAAACTCCTTTTTTTTTCATTTTTCTCGAAAGAAATATATCTTTTGAAAAATCACATTTACTAGAGATATATTATCAAAAGTGCCCATTTTTTATAAGAATTAAAAACGTTTTTATCTCTTTTTCCAGATTATTTCGAAAACGGTGCATTCTATCAAAAATTACAAAGAGACATTATAAGTAGAGAATTTTATCCCAATTCCAAAACATATTTTACATTATCGATCCGATAATTTATAACGGAGATAACTTACAATCAGATTAAAATCAGATTAATCTTTGATCGGCCGCCATTTTGAAACGGGTTGGTCGATTTGGCTCGTTAACGAACTTGTCCTTTGTATTCGTAAACACAATATACTATCCAAATTTACGATCAAAATTGCGACCGAAATCGTGTCCACAAGATTTGATTATATATATATGTTTACCGAAACAAAATGAACAAAAACGTTTACAAAATGAACGACCTATATTTTCGTGATCCTAGGGGTCGAGATCGGAGAAAAGCCAAAAGGGCACGTTTGGGTCCCGTCATCAGACAGACTACAATAGCTCTATTTTCTATGAAAATTCGCTAAAATGGGGTATAGATAAAAATTTGTCTGTTTCATTACCGTAACGCTATCTATGGAGAAAATTGATATATACCGTCTTCTTAATGTAAACTGCAAACAAAGAAGCACCACATAGCCGGTGTTTTTGGAACTAAATTTTAACTTATAAAACCGAATCAGAACATATTCTAATTTATCGTCGCAATTGTTTTTATGGTGCAGGTACGATTAAGAGGGGGGGTTCGATAAGCGAGAATCAACAGATGTCGCTATGGTAGATTCACTTCAGGAAACGATACTAAAAAACTATTAAATTTTATTAAAAAAATTTAATTGATAATAAATACTAATTCAATTACCTAGTTGCTCCTTATAATTTTATCCTAAAAAAATTAAAGGAACAGTTTTGCTAAGTTGTACACATGCTTCCGAATACTTCAAATTATAAGATATTTAGCTACTATATGACTAAAATATTATAAGGAGCAACTAGAAGAAGGTTCAGTGAATACGTATAGGAAAGTACAGGGTGTAATTGTTGCTAGAATTCGTAAACCGTTTTCCGAAAAATCGTCATTTTCAAGTATAAAGCTATCTTACAGATACCTACTTGATTTCGAAGAATTTGTCTAACAAAATTGTCCAACTATTATTGAATAGATGGTGCTGTAAAAATATTATAGTGGTATTTTTTTTATTTGCCGGCTGATCGTGGACATTAATCTCCCGCTTGATAAACAAACATCAAACTGCTAGGTGGCATATTTCGTTGTGAAATATTTATAGTCAACGTACTTATACCGAAAATGAATTCGTAAATCTTATACATATAAACTAAAACCAAAATTGAACTCCTGTATTTTCTTACACTCTAAATAAATTCCAACCATTTCTACAAATGTGTACGTGATTTATGTTGTATAAAAAGGTCTAATTTTAAAATTACAGTTACAAGGAAGTATGTATGTAGGTACATTTATCATACCTACAATTTTATTTATTCAGAAATTTTCATTCAATAAAATATAGAATCTTATTCGGTTTGTTTTTCGATTAATAGCATAATTATTTTGCATTTCGACGTGTTGTTGTTTATGATTTCTGTGAATTACTGAGAAATGCTGAGAATGCGGCGGACGTTTCCCATAAATAAGTAGATATGTATACATACGTTATTGGCGTTAGGTCCCAAACGTCATAAATAAAACCTCGTATTTTTACAGTACTAATAGATTTTAGTCTATTTTGCCATGTCATATGTGTGCAGGTAAATCATCGGTAGACATCGGAGTGCCATGTTCAAAACTTTAATCTGAATATTACAAATATACAATTTAGTAACTTTTGTGCGTGGCTGTGTGCATTGGAACCTATCGTGAATAACGTATAGCTACATGTATTTGAGAACGAATCTGAAACTATTTAATTTTTAATGCAATTAATGACATACTATAATAATTATTATTCTGAAATACATACATAGTAATTACATATGTGTATATATCAGTAATATTGGATTTCCTATTGTTACAATTTTTATGTTGTATTAATAATGGCACCTCTCTCACATATTACACAAAAAATAAATTTTAAAAATCAATAATCATCATTGTGATTTTCTTGAAGAGAAATATTTTGAATTTTCCGCTCCCATAATTTGGTAACTTTTTTGGTTGCAAGTTAAATAATTTTTTTTAAGCTTGTTAACTTGCATTTCATTATTTTTGTGTCTCTCATCAAATCTCATCTCATTCTTTATATTCTGTAACTTTATATCCTATATATTACACATAAATCTTTCTAGTAAAAAGCATAATTTTGGATTTTTCGTATCTGGGTCAACAATTATTAACCAATTAAATTTAAAATTAAAATCAAACTCTTAAGTTACAACAATAAAAATTACAATTAAACTATAAATTAAGATTAAAATATTAAACCGAAAATTTTCAAAAAAAAAAAAAAACGGATTTTTGGATAAAAAATTTAAAATTTTTTAAGTTTAAAATCTAAATGTTTTTAAATTAAAATCTAAGTTGCATTTCATTATTTTTGTGTCTCTCATCAAAACGCCCGTTCTTTATATTCTGTAACTTTATATCCTAGAATAAATAATTAAAACGCTAGCAAAGTTTACAACGTAAACATAATTAAATTAGATGCCAATGCATCAATGAAAAAGCGCACTCTGTAGAAACTATTTAGTACAAGAAAACAGGAATTAACATTTAAATAGCTGATGCCAAAATCGCGCCATCTTACGATTAAACCGTTTGATATTAATTAAAATAATTAGAAAAATATTACTGTGGCGTTACTAGCGGAAACATGGTAGAAGCTGATTTTTCCAGCCCCCTCTTAAATAAATATATGTCTAAAGAAAATGAAACAATACCTAGGTATGTATTATATATTATACAAAGTGGATGTTATGGGAACGAAGATGTTCAATTTAAAAATCACAATATTATTGAAAACAAAATTACAATATGCAAGTCCTACGAAGAGAAAAATAGAGTGGAAGTGGAAAAGTAGGAAAGGAAAAGACATGGCTCGAGCCTGTTTATAAACAAACTTTTGTTTTATAATTAAATTTACTTGTCAATTTTTTACGTCTAATTAATTGTCTACGTAAATTGCGTAAGTTGCGTTCAAGCCATGTCTTCGCCTTCGTTACAATTAACCTGTATCATTTGTAATAGTATTACGGGTTATAAAGTGATCGCATTCAGCGATAAAAGTTTTAAAAAGTGCAACGAAGTGTTGAATATCCGTAAGTTAAATCACTTAAAATACCAGGACGTCGTTTTGCCATATAATACCAATACCAATAAGGGATATCACGCGAAATGTTATAAATATTTCACTGCGGCGACTAAGAAATATTACGATAGATCCAAATCGGGCGACGAGTACTACATTCTCATTTCGACATTTTTACAAGAACCGTCCACTTCCACGCAGAACGTCGTTAGCGTTGAATCGAAGAAATGAGCGAAGACGTTCCATATTTGCCAGAACCACCGGCCTTCGAGCACAACTTCAATTTTAAATTGGAACTAAAAAAAAAATTAAATTAAATTGGATTTGGTCCGGAACTTCACCGACAAATTTAACTCTTTTGATTTTCGCGATGTTGTTTCTCAAAATGAAGGCCGCCTTCTGCAATATATCGGCCTCTTCTAAAAACGAACAGGACGGCTCGAATTCGTCGCGACACTTGGGCACGACGATACGTTTGCTGATCATGCCGATCACTTCGACGTCGCGCTTAATCGCGATTACTAATTAGAAATTTCAAAAACTCGAATTTTTTTTTTATCATTTTTCGACTCCTTATAGTCTCAAGAATCATCTCTAAAAGTATTTCCGTGATATTTAAATTCAAAATTGGTCTATGAGCAACTTTTCCGTGAGCGCGCGCGCTCGAATTTTCGGCTTCGGCATGTAAACAAAGCAGCTGTCGTTTGACCGTCCTTTATAAGAATCCCCTCTCCAAAATAAAATCTCTTTTGAATAAACACAATATTTTCGGCTTTCTCTTGTGTTCGGTGCCCGTTTGTTTGTATAATTATATGTTTGTATCGTGGCTCCAAAAAGAAATCCGTACAAAAAAGGTAGCAAAGATTCTAAGCCAGCAAAAAGGAACTGTGTGAGAAGATCACATGAATTTACCGGCAATCAGCATACATCAGAACAAAGCACAGAATTCACAAGTTCATCTGCAAAAAAACTTTCAAGCAATAGTGATTTTGACGTAAAAGTAGATGAAACTTTTTCTTATTGCATATTGGCGTTCGATCTCGTTTTTTCAGCCTTGGCGGGCATGCTAAAATGTAAAACCTGTGATAGTGATGTGAAGTTTACAAGGACTGGTATTCGTGGACTAGGATTTAAAATAAATATTGAGTGTAATTGTGGAGACAGAACAATAAATTCGACTTATTTTATAAACACGGGTTTTGAAATCAACAGACGAATTATTTTTGTAATGGGATTGCTCGGCGTCGGTATACACGGTGTACGTCTGTTCTGCTCGCTTATGGAATTAGTTTCAAAGTTTAGTATTTCATCCTATTATGCTATTCTAGAGAATATTAAAATTTCAACGCATGCAGTATCTGAAGCTTGTTTGAAAAAAGCGGGTAAAGAAGAGAAGGAAAAAAATAAAGAACAAAATATGCCCGAAGGTGAATTATCGATATCAGGCGATGGAACTTGGTCCAAACGTGGCTTCAGCTCTTTGATTGGCGTAACAACAGTGATCGGAAAATATTCCTCTAAAATGTTAGACTATTTTGTGTCATCAAAAACTTGTAAAGCGTGCGAAGTAATGCGTAAAAAATTGAATCACGTCGATTTTGAGTTATGGTTCGAGAGCGAGCACAGCTCCGCAAATTACGAAGGTAGCTCTGGAGGGATGGAAGTTCAAGGGATTATTGAAATGTTTAAAAATTCTGAGAAGCTCCATGATGCAAAGTATGCTTATTACATAGGTGATGGAGATTCTAAGACCTTCACAAACCTTCTCGACGTTCAGGGCGATTTTGTTGTAAAAAAACTAGAGTACGTTTTGCATGTTGGAAAGCGCATGTTTCGACATTTGAAAGATGTAAAAAAAACATTAGTTGAGATGCGGAAAATAAAAAGAGTCGAGGAAAAGGAAAAAAAAGAGGAAGAAGAAAAAAATTCTAAGAAAGAAGTGGATCAGCCTTGGAAAAAAAGAAAAACCAAAAAAGCCGCTCCAGTTGCTCCAGCTGTCAAAACCACGGATTTAACGGGTAAAATAATGAAGCAAATGTCAACAAATTATTCTTTAGCCATTCAAAGATATCCGGATTCCATTACTGAAATGAAAAGGGAAATATGGGCTGGATTTTACCACTTGATTTCTACTGACGCTGAGCCGCAGCATAGTTATTGCAATCCAGAATGGTGCAAATAATTGAAGGCTCAAACCGACAATGTTGCTTTCAAACATAAGCCAGCACTAAGTGCAGACGTTCAAGAGCTCGTAAAACCAGTTTTTGAACAGCTAACAAATGAGGAATTACTGCGACGTTGTTTAGGCAAGAACACTCAAAATAACAACGAGTGTTACAACAAAACTATCTGGACTATCGTACCCAAATCAACGTTTGTAGGATCGGATGTAACTGAAATAGCTGTGCAAATTTCACTTTCAATTTTCAATGAAGGAAGGATTACACTCTTGAAAATGCTGGAAACAATGGGCTGCAAAATTGGAAGATGTGCATATGATTATGCGTTGACAAAAGACGATGAGTGCATCGCCATGGCCGAAACAGCGACCAAAGCCGCCACGAAGGAAGGTCGTATCAAGCAAAAAGAAAGACAACAAGAAGAACAATTGGAATATGAACGCAGTGGCCTTTTATTATATGGTGCAGGCGTAGCTGATTAACTGATTGTAAGCTTTAAAACTCGATTTTTTCAATATTAACAACACTTTTTCACAAAAAAAACTTTAAACGCGTTTTACTCGAAATCATGTTTTTTCAAACGGCGGACAGATAATCTCCGGATCCACTGAACCGATCTTTACCAAATTTTGTGCAGTGCTTCAATTATGTATCTTACAGGGTAATTTACCACAATTTAACCAAAAAAAATTTTTTTTTAATTATACGCGATAAAGAAGAGGGGAAAAAGGGTCGATTTTTCAACTATTTTTTTTCAAAGAGCCGCCATTTTGTTTTTTTGTCGATTTTTTCCATTTCGGTGGTGGATTACCCTGTAAGAGCAGTTCCTTTAACTAACTCATTTTGAATTTTTTGTTTTAGACTTCTCAATCCTGAGATTATCTGTCCGCCATGCACGACGCTTTTTTTAAGGACCAAACTTTGATGCCCTCTATATGCGGAAGGAAGAGTGACAAAAATTTTTGTTTGTTTGTGTAGTTATTCATTATAAATGTATGTTCAAAAAGTTTCATGTAAATATTTAATGAAGGAGCCAAGAAAAAAAATCGCGAAAATAATGTCATTTTTGACGTTTTAATTAGTAATAGTACCTTAAAAGTCTTCGCAATTTTCATTTCCAAATGCTGCGCGGTATATAAGTTGTTGTAGGAGTCCGAATTTTCTTCCGCGAGCCTTTCGCGATCTTCTTTCTTCGACATATCGGGGTCGTCCGGCGGCGCGACGTTCTGCTTTTTGTTTCTCTTTTCGCCAAAAAAAAACACACCTCCTCGCTGCTTTTGGCGGGCGTCGCGTCGACGCACGACGCGGCCGACTCTTGCACCTCCTCTTCCGTTTTAATATCTCTAGAACGTTTGGCGAAAGCGAAAAGTCCTCGTCTATTTCTTTCATTTTAACGTAAACATCGTTCCGTGCGGGGTGGACGGTTGCGGTGAAAATAAGAAATCTTCACTTACGTCTTCCAATTTAAAATTGAAGTTGTGCTCGAAGGCCGGTGGTTCTGGCAAATATGGAACGTCTTCGCTCATTTCTTCGATTTCAACGCTAACGACGTTCTGCGTGGAAGTGGACGGTTCTTGTAAAAATGTCGAAATGAGAATGTTGTTCTCGTCGCCCGATTTGGATCTATCGTAATATTTCTTAGTCGCCGCAGCGAAATATTTATAACATTTCGCGTGATATCCCTTATTGGTATTGGTATTATATGGCAAAACGACGTCCTGGTATTTTAAGTGATTTAGCTTACGGATATTCAACACTTCGTTGCACTTTTTAAAACTTTTATCGCCGAATGCGATCACTTTATAACCCGTAATACTATTACAAATGATACAGGTTAATTGTAACGAAGGCGAAGACATGGCTTGAACGCAACTTACGCAATTTACGTAGACAATTGATAGACGTAAAAAATTGACATAAGTAAATTTAATTATAAAACAAAAGTTTGTTTATAAACAGGCTCGATTACGAGCCATGCTCGTTCGCACTGACGACTTGACGACGTCGCGCGTTTTCGTTACATCTCGTCAGCATTTCACTCGTTGAGTCGGTTACACGCGTAAGAAAAATAATTATTTTTAACACCCGTCTGATTACCCAGCTTTACAAATTTTTAATTTGGAAAAATACCAAGAACGCCACATGCCTAGATAAGTTAATTGGGACCTCCTGAACACGAAAAACGCTGTAATTTTTTTTTTCTAAGTACCGTTTTTTAGTTAACGGTACTTTTGTGTTTTTCGGTGTATGGTCCCACTCAAACCCTTGTGGAGCGCAACCGATCGTCCGATCGAGATAAATGGCATATCGTTGGAAAGGTAATTGAATGCCTTTTCCGTCGATATGCTGCAAATTTCTATCTGTTAAGAAATGGCTGAGTTATGGCACCTCAAAATTCAAAATTTGCCTATTTTTTACGTTTGTTTCAAAATTTTTCATTTTTATTTCGTTTTTTTTCTACGTTATAGTAAAGATCTGGAATGTTTTATTTTTTTACCAAATAGTTTATTTAATTACCAACATTTTAAGCGTAATTTGAAAAAAATCGGATGAAAAATAAAGTTTTTATTAAGGATTTTGTGGAACGACAATATTTTCATTTTCATTGCTCACACACTATATTCGGCGTCCATCAGTTTTAACGTATTTAAAAAAAAACGGAATTTGAATCTCTGTATATGTTGGTAGCCCTAATTGACGAAATATGACATTTTGCTCTCTCTCTCTCTGTCACAGTAAACACATGTCAGTTTGGCTTTGTACGTGCAAGAAGTAAAATGTGTTCAATCGATCCCAACGAATTTTGTTATGTTGGTGGTGTTCTTGTGAAAAAGAAATCACAACATTTGATGCGAAAAATGAATACGAAAAATTTATCTGAAGCGTATAAGAAGTATTTCGGCTTTCGACCTGCGTCTCTCGACAAACCGTGGACACCGAATAGTGCATTTAACAACTGCCGAACAATATTAAATAAAATTGGTAAGGGTCAAGAGTGTGTACTATATCCAAGTACACCCCAGGTTCGTAAACGCGCGAATTTGAATCAAAAACGCGGGAAGTTTGAAATGGCCAAGTTGATCGTCTTTAACCTACCTTACCCAACCTGGACCTACCTTGTTAAAAGGACACCTACGTTGTGTAATATAAGTTTATATGCACTGTCTACTCTCGATCGCAGCAAGATTGGTTTAGACACAATAAAACAACAAGCTAAGATAAACGAATTTTTATTTAAATTCGTCGAACCAAAATAAGGCCAAAAGGTCCCTGTTCACCAGAAGTCTCTTTGGAGGAAGAACAGGGCAAAGAAACCTCCAAAGGTACCCAACAATACATTTGTTATCTCTGAGAAATCGTAATGTGAATGACAGTCGATTCAAAAATGAAATGACTTTTATCGATGGCCGTTCGTCCCTTACATCACACATACAAAACCAAGAACGTTAAGCAGCAGGCCGGCCGGCCCGAAGGTACCACGCACCTGGTTACGGACAACGTGGCTAAATAGTTGGAGGTTTTGGTATCCACAGCAGGAGCTCTCACGTTAGGCCCGCAATGGGTTCACTAACACTCACACCTGTGGATCCAAGCACGGTCGAAAATTATTAATACATTCTCCAAGGCTCTTTCATACTCATCACTAGATCGGCAATCGATACTGGTTGGTGTTCAAACAAGCAAAGTGAAACCGCGAAGTTAGGTTCTCAAAGGTAACATTAAACAATATGTACATAAACATGGCACAAATATAACACACATAAATACGATGCAAATAATAAAATGGTAATCAACGAGATAAAATTCATCACACATAAATATGCAATAAATAAAATGGTCATCGACAAGATACAAATACAACACACATAAATATGCAATAAATAAAATGGTGCAACAAGGTGCAAAGCAGCACATATATAAATATCGACACAATATCATTATTAAACAAAGACAATTCCTGTGGTAAAAGTATATATTCCATAAAGCGTCCTTCGACTTGGGTCAAAGGGTAAATCAAATATCCAATAATTTCATATTTATGTAAAAATGCAGCTGTAGAACAAAACACATTTAAATTCTCAGACGGCAATAAATACGGGGATTTATGTGTCTGGCAGGCAGCAAGCGCGACACCCCATACTTAATGATTAAGTATTGAAAGCATATATAACGTTGACCAAATAATTAGAACCAAGTACACATATAAACGATATACTTACTGATTACCTGAGATAGCTATAAAATGAAACAAAGATTATGAATATGTGTCACCGCAAAATACAGTAAAATTGCACGACGCCGTGAAGGTACCTAAATTTCAAAAGAAACACAAATAAACAGTAATGATAATGAATTTACACAACATAATCAAATATTATAAATCACATTGCAAAGCTTTGCGACATAGTGATTAACACAAACCTCCAGTACTTTGTGTTTTAATGATGCGCCACTTCCTTGAACGACAAAAGTACCTTTAAACATTGCAAATATTAAATGGTCAAAACTCCCAGCATTTGTCAGCGTACGACTACAATAAAATAAAGGTGAAATCCTACCTGGTTTAATCAAGAAGGTAAACGAAGGTGGAGCAAGGGTGACTTTTCGGACACTACTTCAATTTGAACGACTTGCTCGTTCGCGCGCTACACATCAACTGCCCTTCTTCTCTTCGCATCTTAAACCGTGAACCCTTTCTTTGACTTAATGGTCGTAACTTTCCCTAAATAATCGGCAACCCACAACTCACATCGACAGCTATGGTCCTTATTTTTGCCGCCTTATTTGAATTTAAACCTGGGTCATTACAAGTGTTTCTTCACATTTGGAAAGCCAATGCAATGGAGAAACCAGATCAACCATACAACAGATTGTTATTTCTGTTTAACGGAAAAGGCTATCGAACGTAGAATTGAACCAGTTTATCCAGTTGTTAGCTCGGTGACGCTGCCAGTGCCGCACTCAGTATCGTGCCCCAAACCGCAGCTGATTGTAACTGGCCCCACAGAAATACGAAAAAGAACAATAAAAATGATTCATCAGATGAGTGCAGTGAATCAGAAATGCAATCAAATAAGAAACCCCATTTACTTACTCAGGCCGAGCTCGATGATTTGTGCCGAGATTTGTATTTGCCGAAATCGAAATCTGAATTACTTGCATCACGATTGCAACAGTGGGGATATTGTGCTCCTGAGACATGTGTTACATATTACCGTGATCGCAGCAAACAACTTGCACTTTTGTTCGCAAAAACGGTAAACTTTTGTTTTTGTGCCAACATATGTGGTCTTTTCTATGTTCTCCAACAAAATTATGACCCAGAGGAATGGCGTCTTTTTCTGGATGGAGGCAAGGATAGTTTGAAGGCAGTCTTGCTTCATAAAGGGAATACGAAACCATCAATTCCAATCGCATATGAAATATCTTGAAATTTCTTCAACGTGTTCAATTCGTAAATCGAACATTTCATGTTTTCAAATAAAACAGGAAATAAGGAGCTTATGCGCGAATTTAACAACTTTTTGCAATTAGATAATTTTGCGATTGCCAACCAAAATTCGCACGCCTGCAAAGCAACATCGCTGTTACTTTGATCGAACTTCTGCAATATGTAGTCGTTTACGATAGGCATGTAGAATACAATGGCGACATCTTGGATTTCCACGAAAGTTACAAATGCTCGACAAATTAATTTTTGCATTTCTTCGTCGTGGCTTTCGATATTCTGTTGTATTGGCCAAATACAATTTCGAATCGAAATCCTGTTTAGCAACTGGCAACATATCTTGCATCGCTTGATTTAATTGTTGTATTGCATTTTTACGAATGGTGAGATTGGTAATCTATGCATGTTTTTTTTTTGGGGGGTTGGGGTCATTTTGAAGAGCTTAAAAAACAGGTTTATTTTAAATCATTTATTATTTGCGACTAATATTTAATTTAATTATTTATGGATGTATAATTTCTAGTAATGGGAATCAGTAATCTGATGTCTGTTATTAATGTTTCAATTTGAGTACTTCTTTGGTGGTTGTATTTATTTAACTAATAATAAACTTGTTTTAAGCATACTTGTGATGAAGTCAATGTAAAAGTAGTTTCATATTGAATTAGGTAGATGGTTGTACATAGTTTTAAAGCGATTCAGTGTCTGTAGTAATGATTGAGATACCGCAAACTAAATATGTACTAAACGATTTTTAAACACTTTAGTTTGTAACTTCGATCGTGACGGTAAAAGTATATATATTTTTATTTTGATAGTTGCGAAAACGTTTATATGTATCTTTAAAGCTTAAAAATACTATTTTTGGTCGATGAAATACTTAAAAAAAAATAAAAAATAACTGTTCCGTATAACCCGGAGTTTGAGTATAACGATTTGAGGAACGATAATATTTTTGTTATAAAAACACTAGCAAATTTAATTTTGTTTCGTATTGAATCTATGTATCCCCTTTCTGGAAAAATTTTATTAAAAAAATATTTTATTTTAAACGAATTAAAGCAATAAAAAATGGGTAAAAGTACAAAGTTTTTTCGATACTTTACTAAAAATTCAAATAAAAGACTAAAAAATATAGTTTTATAAGACAAAATATAGTTTTCTATAAAAAAAAGTAAAATAAAAAAATATATGTAATGTACATAGGTACAATTAAAAAAGGAACAAGAAAAGGACTTAGAACTAAAGTGAACATAATTACATTATAAAGGAACATCTATAGGAAATGTATAAATCCCTCTAGTCACGGTAGGTGCAGGAATACAAAATTTAATTTGCTGCAAAGATACAGTATTTTTATCGCTAACATTTGGAAAAACAAACTTATTTTTATAAAGTGTGTAATTGCGAAGGCAGTCGACAATAATATGATTACTATGTTTTATTTCTTGTATTTTCGCAACAAAATGTTTGGAAACCTCTTTTTTGGTATTAGCATTATAAATAAATTCACAAATGACAAAATTGTTTACTTTAATATCACTGATTTTTTTATCAGGAACTGTTAAGTTTATTTCAGTCTCATCATCAGTCTGCATTTTGTCTTCAAATATTAAATTGTAGTCAAAAAATCATTCATGGTCATTTGGAGCTCATCAAAATATACATTGATTATTTCAGGAGTTACTTCTGCTCGTGAACGTTTTATGTTTTTACGATTTCTTTGACTTAATTCAGGATTCCGTTTCAAAAAGATTTTATCCATTCATCACCTGGCATATTGTCAGTAAAACATCGTCTAACAACACCTTCACGATTCAGGTAAAGTTGAACAAACTCTTGAATATCTTGCTTTACAAATGGATATCCATAGTTGACTGCAAATATAGCACTAGTTATTCTGTTTTCCTCAAGAATACTTAAAACAGGTGGTTTTCCCAACTTATCTGAGACATATGTGCCCTTGTATTTATTGTACAGTGTAGTTTTTGGCACCTTAAATTGGTAGGCAGCTTGGTCAAATGACATTTGATTGTCTACAATCGCCTCCAGAGCCAATTCCATATTGTTTGGATCGTAATTTCTACGAAACGCTATTTCCAGAACATGCTTATGTTTTCGTGGCATCGTTCCGAGTAGTCCTGAAAATGAATGAAAACTGACGATTTCTCTTAAAAATTGTTTTTTTTGCATTTTGTGATAAATTAAAAAAATAAACGAAAATAGCATTGTGATTTTAACGTTATATTCTAAAATATATTCCATTGGATTTCTAGTTTAACTTTTTTAAATTTTATCGTATACCGATTCACGCTCGTTGTCTTATTTGTTGCATAATTGATATAATTTACAACATATTTTAATAACTTGCAAATTTTAAGTAATTCATGCTCCTTGTTGGTTCATTCTTTCGCTCACAAAATTGCTAAAAAAATATTAGTTATTATCACTTATTTGATTTCAATCATTTGATTACCAAACGTTCACGTCTACAACATTATCACAAAGTATGTGTGACAATGTGCTAGTCGTCGATGATCTATGAACAAGAAATAGTAGTACCTGTGACCAAGTACAACAAGTACCTGTGCCGCAAACTAAATCGACAAGAAGGAAAATAAGTTACTATTTGTATTTAAAATAGTTTTCATTTAATTTATATTACAAGTATTCTTTTAGTTAATGGAAGAATTAATATTTTACTCGTATCGGTTCTTAAAAAAAAACCATACACTATATTCGTTCGTGTAAAGAATTGTCCAAAAGATCCTTGGCCAGACAGTTAGATTAGGAGAAATTTTGCAACAAGTTGTGGAAATGGTCGGAGTCTGAAGATTTATTTAAACAACGATCGAATACATCAAAAAGAAATAAACTGCTTGGATTACTTTCAATAAAATAAAGTCCAAAAGAATTATTGTAAAAATTATTTGCTTTACCATGCGGCGACATGTTAACATTGGCTGCGGTATCAATAGGGCCATTATAAATATAGTTTGGAAACGAGTATTCAATATTTAGAAGACCTCGATAAACACCGCGTCTTATTATTGGACAAAATTGCTCCGCAACCGTCTCTTACATTATAATAAAGCAGATGATTGTATAGATGGTTTTGGAGACGATGGACTTACACACACGCACAAGCGTAATATCCGAGGGATTGGCTAACAAGTGGAAAAGGCAAATTATCAACAAATTTGCATTAGCATAAGTAAACCATTTATGTTTCTAGTTATAGGGATTTAATATAATTATTGGGGTTTATTTTATTAGTCAAAAAAATATGTAACGGCCTTAAATGGGAGTGGTAAATTTTGTCTTTCGGACACTAAACGTTTGCGTTGACCTTTTTTAGATTTTTTGTATTCTTGACGCCTTCGTTAAAATTGCACGACGTACGATTTTACACAATTTAAGTTATTCGGTGGCAAATTATTATAATAAATATTATTAAGAGGGGGGTTCGATAAGCGAGAATCAACAGATGTCGCTATGGTAGATTCACTTGAGGAAACGATACTAAAAAACTATTAAATTTTATTAAAAAAATTTAATTGATAATAAATACTAATTCAATTACCTAGTTGCTCCTTATATTTTTATCCTAAAAAAGTTAAAGGAACAGTTTTGCTAAGTTGTACACGTGCTTCCGAATACTTCAAATTATAAGATATTTAGCTACTATATGACTAAAATATTATAAGGAGCAACTAGAAGAAGGTTCAGTGAATACGTATACGAAAGTACAGAGTGTAATTGTTGCTAGAATTCGTAAACCGTTTCTTGAAAAATCGTCATTTTCAAGAATAAAGCTATCTTACAGATACCTACTTGATTTCGAAGAATTTGTCTAACAAAATTGTCCAACTATTATTGAATAGATGGTGCTGTAAAAATACTATAGTGGTATTTTTTTTATTTGTCGTCTGATTCGTGGACATTAATCTCCCGCTTGATAAACAAATATCAAACTGCATAGGTGGCATATTTCGTTGTGGAAATATATATAGTCAACGTACCTATATCGAAAATGAACTCGTAATTCTTATACATATAAACTAAAACCAAAATTGAACTCCTGTATTTTCTTACACTCTAAATAAATTCCAACCATTTCTACAAATGTGTACGTGATTTATGTTGTATAAAAGGTTTAATTTTAAAATTACAGTTACAAGGAAGTATGTATGTAGGTACATTTATCATACCTACAATTTTATTTATTCAGACATTTTCATTCAATAAAATATAGAATCTCATTCGGTTTGTTTTTCGATTAATAAGCATAATTATTTTGCATTTCGACGTGTTGTTGTTTATGATTTCTGTGAATTACTGAGAAATGCTGAGAATGCGTCGGACGTTTCCCATAAATAAGTAGATATGTATACATACGTTATTGGCGTTAGGTCCCAAACGTCATAAATAAAACCTCGTATTTTTACAGTACTAATAGATTTTCGTCTATTTTGCCATGTCATATGTGTGCAGGTAAATCATCGGTAGACATCGGAGTGCCATGTTCAAAACTTTAATCTGAATATTACAAATACACAATTTAGTAACTTTTGTGCGTGGTTGCGTGCATTGGAACCTATCGTGAATAACGTATAGCTACATGTATTTGAGAACGAATCTGAAACTATTTAATTTTTAATGCAATTAATGGCATACTATAATAATTATTATTCTGAAATATATACATAGTAATTACATATGTGCATATATCAGTAATATTGGATTTTCTATTGTTACAATTTTTATTTTGTATTAATAATGGCACCTCTCTCACATATTACACAAAAAATAAATTTTAAAAATCAATAATCATTATCATTGTGACTTTCTTGAAGAGAAATATTTTGAATTTTCCGCTCCCATAACTTGGTAACTTTTCTGGTTGCAAGTTAAATAATTTTTTTTAAGCTTGTTAACTTGCATTTCATTATTTTTGTGTCTCTCATCAAATCTCATCTCATTCTTTATATTCTGTAACTTTATATGCTAGAATAAATAATTATAAACGCTAGCAAAGTTTACAACGTAAACATAATTAAATTAGATGCCAATGCATCAATGAAAAAGCGCACTCTGTAGAAACTATTTAGTACAAGAAAACAGGAATTAACATTTAAATAGCTGATGCCAAAATCGCGCCATCTTACGATTAAACCGTTTGATATCAATTAAAATAATTAGAAAAATACTACTGTGGCGTTACTGGCGGAAACATGGTGGAAGCTGATTTTTCCAGGCCCCTTAACGATTAATCCAACAAGAAACAATAATTAAGCTGTAAGTGCAATTTTAGAAACTGTTTATGTATTATTATTTATCATAATCTAACCTGAATATTTCGAAGATGTCCAAACAAGAAACGATGCCGAATTTAACGGCGGAAACCGCAATCGAAATTTTGAATAAAATTCTGGACGAACTGCAGGAGCCGTCTAACGTGCAGAAATTGGAGGAGGCCCGCGATAACGTCGGCAACGAGATGCTGAAAATGATGCAGCACCTCTTTCCGATCGTGATGCAGATCCAGATGAACGTTACGAAAGAATATGGATTCCCGGAGGGCAAGGAGGGTATCGTCAAGTTTGCTCAGATAATACGACATTTGGAAAGGGACGAAGCCGAAGTGACTCGGCTACATAGTCTGATAAAAGCGCACTACTTGCCGCCCGTTTCCATAAATACTTCCAACGATTCGCCTACAGACGAAAGAATATGCAGCACTTAATCTAATTTGGTTTAAAGAGTTGGGTGTGTGATTTCTGTATTATTATATTATAAGTTCCAATGCACGTTGTTAACGATAGATACCCTATTTGTGACCGTTTGCACCGACAAATTAAATATTTAATCGATGATGGTGCAAACGATCATATGTAATTAATTTATTGTCTTAAAAATTATTATTCGTTATAGTTAAATTAATTACTCGATCATTTTAAAAACTTTCATACATGATGAAGGGCCGAACCACTAGTCTTCGCTCATATTTAAAGAACTTCGATGTTTTCAATTTTGATAGTATAAATTTGTGGATTAATAAATTCATTAAACTCTTGAAACCGCTCTTGTTAGTTGCCCTACTATATTGTAATGTGTATAAAAATCGGTCAACAAAATATAGGAAAAGCTCAGTCATTGGGGGGTAAGCTCTAATTTTTGCTCTTATAGGTCAGATAGCGACATTCTTTTTTATTAGTTTTTTTGTGTAAATTGAATTATATTCTTTGTCTTTGGTTGTTATCATCTTCGTTGTGGTCTTGTATTATGAAATTGCCTTACCTAGGGAAGTCAAGTTGGTCTTCGGGAGAAAATAAGATAGTTACGATTATTAACAGACATATTGAATAAGAAATAAGGTCGGTGATTGTGTACGTGTCAATTACACGGCCGTGTTTATTTTTACCTACGTCTTTTACATATTCCATATACCTATACCAAACTGTTACAGAAAAAATGCCAAAACATTTCTATAAAAACAAACCGATTGTGTATTACAATAAACTTAATATAAAAAAATTATCGTCGATGTTTAATTTTGACCAGACAATGTCACAAAAATAATTAAAAAAAATATATATCTAATTGTAAGTAGTTAATCTAACAGTGCAAAATTTTCAATTTTCAAAAATTCTAAAAATATTAGTATTTTACCTGGTTGTGTAAATAATTATACAGTTTAGATGGGTACATGTATTTTTCTATTTTTGCAATATAAATGTAATTAAAATAGCTATTACAATAATTCAATAATGACCTCTAAACCCATATAACAATCCATATTATCCATCGCATGTTCAAAAATCTTTATACACACTATTTAAAAAAAAAATGAAACAATAATAATTAATAATACTATTTACAATCCACATATAACCGATAAGTTAATTTGAAATTTACATTTTCCTAATTAATATAACTTCAATTATATACATAAGGTAATCTTTTTTTTTATAATGAAATATATTATTTAAACTAATTTAGATAAACAACTATAATGAGAAGTATGGTTGTAATTTTTGTAACTAAACGGTACCTAAAACGTGATACATTCAAAATTAGTCGAATTGTCTTTAATGTTTTAGTAACATGAGGTTTAGCAAAGAGCTCGATTATTTGCACAAAACGCATTCTCGAACACGATCTACTCTTTTTCTGTTTTTTGCCGTAATCGAAAATGGCTCGGGAAGTGGACAAAGAAATGATCAAAATCAGCCTTCACGAGGACGTTAACCAAGTACAGTCCGTAAGGCCACTTAATGCTACAAATAATTGAGAACCACCCTCGAGTACGGCAAAACCTTTTTCCAGGTATCGATATTAATACAAAATAAATATTTATTAAGGCATTGTACGAGTGCTAGATGGCAACGTAAGCATATTTTGTTCATGTTAACACAATCACACATTATTCAAAGCTCTGCAACAGTGATGATTTCTCCTTAACTTACATGACTATACAGGCAAATGTATCAATATACAAAACTTTTACATTTATACGTATCAGTCTGTTACGATGTTGGACACTTTAATTAAAGTTAATTTTACAAGTAATATAAAAGTTTAGAATGATTAACGTCATATAATGCAGTTTAATTGAAAAGTTGGTATTGTTAAGCGGTGCAGTTATTTTGAAATCGTTGCTTTCGTTATTAATATTCATTTAATGCAAAGCGGGCGTCAGTTTTAAACGATTTCAATTTTTCAAAACAAAACGCAGTAATTTCCTAACATATTATATATCGATTGTTATAAATGCAATTTTCAGTGTCAAAGGCAATTTTAGTTTCATTTAAAAATTGCGGCACCGGCAATGAAGGATAAATTGAAAAAAACAGTTGAATAATAGAAGTCGATCATTTGCAAACAAAAGAATGTTAATTATTTGTCAACAAGTGGAGGAAGAAATGTCATTTTTTTTTTATTTCAGCTAAAAAAAAACAGGACAATCGTTAATTTTAAGTAAAAATATTAAAATGGAAATAGTAGATCTAATTTGCCTAATACAAAAATGTTAAATACAAATTTAACTCTTTCTCTGGCATTATTTGATTTTAAGGGCCGATATCTTCATCTCCCGATAAATTTCTCAGACAGATATTTACCATAGAAACGTTTGTTCGAACAATTGTTTGCATGGTGAATATGTCAGATAATTTTATTGGGAGATGAAGAGATCGGCCCCGAATGTCACAAATTTAAACGGTTCCTTTCGATAGTGACAATGATCGGGGTGTCGATTATTTTAAAATTATTAAATTCCTCGATTTTTCCTGGTTTTCTGGTAATATTGAATAAAAATTCCAGGTCACTTATAATCAAATTGCAATAAAAAATACAACAAAATACAAACATTGTCTATTACAATTTTTATAATTAAAGAAAATGGAAAAGCAACAAATTATGAGATATTATATTGAGAAATCAGCTGTCTATATCGAGCATGTTTTGTGAGTCATGTTAAGATTCGTCATAAAGATATAGACGCTACCTATAAAATTGAAAGGCACTAATAACATAATATTTTGCAATGGACTTCTTTCATGTCGGTCAAATTGACAAGATAAATGTACGATTAGATTTTCCCCGACTTTGCTCAATATTTAGTAAATTCTCGGACTTTTCCAGAAAACTGACACCCCGAACAATGGTAACCAAGGAAAGTGTACAATTTAAACTACGGCCAAAATTAAATCTGCATCGAGAAACTTGTCTATTCTGCAACAAATCTGTTATATTATTAAAGGCCTGTTCAAAAAAAAAAAATGACCAACAACCAATCACGATCCAAATTTTCATACGTTTCCACGGCAATAACATGTTAACAGGGCGTTAAACTTAACAAATGTTTTCGGAATAGACTCGTCTACGTTAAAATGAATTTATAAACGTTCATAATTCTAATTTGTCTGCGTGCGTTTTTAATAATAACTGTAAGTTTATTTATTCAGTAAAAATACCTAAGGTGCTAAGTAACGATCTTGAAATAAGTACAAAAGTAGATTCGGTTTGTAGTGTCAGTAATGCTCTAGATGTAACGTTAGGAAAATTACGAACCATTTAGGATTAAAAAACAACTATACTTTGTTTCATAATTTATTAGGAGTAGAAACGTAAGACAATTGAATCTGCTTATTTTTAAAACCCAAGTGACATTTTTGGCTATTTTTGTGATTTCTTTTCGGTAGAACGGCACATTATAGACAGACACTTCGGTTGATAAAAAAACAACTTGAGCTTTCATACCATATGTAGGTTAAACTCACTATCACGTTTTAGTCATTTATATATTTCACATTCTGTTCATATCGATGGCGTTTTGTCAAAAGGGGGTAACCCACACTTTTGTAAAATGAGTTATTCTGACTATCTTATGCATCTAAAATAAAGGCATCATCTGTTAAAATCTAGTAACAATATTCCGATTTTTTCCACCAGAAAAATCAATTTGTATTTCCGCAAAACGTATCTTTTTATAGCTAAGCGACAACACAAAATGTGCTCTCCTGTAAAATTTACTTTTTGGGGGTTACGCCCTTCTGGAAAAACGACGACAATATTATAATCGTTTACTGTAAAATTGGTAAAATGACACTTGGATTGTTTTGACAATTAGAACAATTTTTGAACTTGCTAGATAAATGCTAGGATCTCGTTATAACCAGGTTCAACTGTATTTAAGACAGTTTGATTTTCTGCAAAAGATAAAATTAATTCCCCAAATGGGGACATTTTTCTTTTGTAGGTGATAATCCATTAAAAAAATGGATCAGTTAACCTGGCTGTAAATTTAATTATATTGTTAATATATAAGAAATAAATAATAAAATATATAATATATAAGAAATGACTTTAAAGTTGATACCTGTCAACTGTCACATACGTAAACATTAATTACCAGAAATTTTAATCAGAATATTTTAGTTTATTCCTCTTAATTAGGAAACAGAGTATAGTTTATATGGAAAAATCGTCGGAAAAATTCAACGTTCTAAAAATTTGCAATTGAAAACATGATAGGTACTTAAGAAAAAAAACCTAAATTTTGGCAGAAAGATTTAACCGAGGATGGTTAGGTACTTTATCGCTAAACGTGTACAGTTTTTTTTAAATATTAGGTGTCAGATTGCTTTTTCTGAGTTATTAAAAACAATTGCATTGTTTTAGGTGTTTTGTTCAAAAAAATCTGGCACTCTACATTTATTATTTTTTTTAATTTAAAAGTTTTGGATCTCTGCCAATTAATCAGTCTATTTTGAAATTATTAAACATTTGACCACTAGAGCTCGTCCAGTTTAATGTTGAGAATGTCGATTATAATAAAAAAGCGATTCTTATTTAGGTACATCCAATGGAAGTTGTGAAGATTTCTAACCTTTTTTCTTTCGCAGAATTAACACGAAATGACATTTGAGCGGCTCAGAGGAAAAGTGGCATAAAAGACATATGTGCAGTATAACACGAATTGCAAAGTGGAAGTTGTTCAAAATAATACAATTTATAAAAAATACAGTAGTATTTAGTTCATGCAATATGGTATTCAAAAAACTCGAAAATATTTTTGGCAATCGTATTTTAAGTTTAAAATTAAGTATCTATCGTAAACTTAAATGTCACTTGTACCATTTTTTCGTTAAGCCCCTCAGTTAGCATTTAAAGAAAACATTACAGTAACTTAAAATTGCAATATTGTCATTAATTTTTAACTATTTAATTCCACGAGAGAAAACGGTTAGAAATTTTTAATACACTCACTAGACGTGTAAGAAATAAAGACCACTTTAAAAATTTTCAACTCTACCGTTATGATTGACACTCCCAACCTTAAATTGGACGAGTTTTACTGCACGAAACATTTAAAATTAGCATTTTAAAAAGTGTCATGCGTCGATCGTTTTTATTAAAATGCTAGTGAACTTTTTTAGTAAAACTTTTTTCTACAAAATGTATCCTTTTAATGTACAAATCTGCTGGAATAATAAAATTTATATTTAACAGATAACAGTTTTTATATTAATTTCAAACAGTAACATAACATGCCTACTTGTCTACTGTCTTTGGTTTACAACATATTTAATTCTATCTATTATGATTGTGGAAAACAAAGATATAAAAATAGTCACTTTTAAAAATTCTAGTTTATATTTAACCAGCACTTGAATGCCGATACCCACATTTCTTTATTCTTATTTCAAACTATCAGATTTCGACATTTTTATTAAAACTAAATTAAGAAACTGATTTAAACCGAAACAATGGATTATCATCGGTAAGCTTTTTAATTGCCACAAAACCGTCATCGGAATTGTCAAATTCGCCCCGCAACTATAATGTAATTAATGTAAAAAGTACGAGAGAAACGTTATCACAGACTACTACTAATAATACAAGTTTCAAACTTCAAATACCTGCACCGCTTTATAATACCAACTTGCTAAAAGCCAAATTAACTCTCAAAACATTGTACTTATACGGTTTAGAATAATTCGTTAAGTAAGAAGAAATGCAAGCCGGCCTGAATGAGCAAAATCCATTAATTGCCACCACTTCGTTATCGTCATAAGCAAATTGATTTATAACATATGACAATATTCTCCTTACGTTATTTTTATACAGTAAAATAGTACCTTTTTACTAAAATTACATAAAATCGTAGTTAAACACTACGGCTAGCAATTAATAAACACGTAACAGTGCCAAGAGCAGGACAACTAATATAAAATTTGCACCGTTTATTTTAAAAATTATTAAATTGGTGTTAGTGTTCATAAATTAATTATACTTCCTTAAACGTGAATAAAATGCATTAACCTGCAAAAGAAACACAGAAATTTAATATCTCAAAAAAACGAAGACAACTTACATACAAAACACTCTGTAATTTTTAATTTCGTCACTGTTACGATAAAAATGGATTTATCTGCTCGCCTTGTTTCATCCACGGTGCGCCGAGGTTCGTGTTCGTGTTGGCGGCAACCGGTGCCCAGGGGTCGTTGTTCGCTTGATGGGGCGCTCCCAAGTTACTTGCACTAGAAGCGAATTGCATATTGTTGGCTCCGAGCTGATTTGTTTCGCTGAAGCCGCTAGGAGCTGTGAAACCGACGGGCGACGAGCTGTACGAAGATGTCGACATTCCAATTTGTATTGTCGATCCAAAGGCAGCTTGCTTTAATTGATTTACTGTAGGCTTGGGCGGCTGTGGGTCGGAAAAGGGATTTGCAGTGTTCGCCGGACTGCTCGTGTTGTTTGTGGGTTTCGCTAAAAAGCAATCGCAAATTACAAAATCATCGGAGATCCGAAAATTTTCGCGAGGGAAACTTACTTGTTGCAGTTACTAAATTGTCTAAATTAACGAGACCCGCATTGTCGCCCAAGAAAGACTGCGGCGTTTTCTTCGTCGCACCCGTAGAAGGACTGGGTCCGGACGCGATAAGCGTCTCGCCCAATAGGTTAAGTTCAAATGGGTCGGGCGTGTTGTTGTTGCTGTTCGAGGTCCCATTGATTTTCGGCGAACTGCGATTTCTGTTGGTGATTGCGTCGAACTCTTCCAAGTCTGTCGAGGAGCTATGACTGTTGGGAGACCACGGATCGCTGCGTGGCACCGGAGGGACCGCATGTACGGGCGTTACGTTTCGCGCATTCCAAGGATCCGCTTTCGGCGGCGCTCCTATCGTCGGCAACCACGGATCAGCTTGGGCTGTGGGTTGTGCGTACGGCGGCGACGACGGAACCGAGTTGGTATTCCAAGGATCCACCTTAAATTTTAAGACTACACTAACAACAATAACAAGGGATAACGACGATACTATATATTAATTTGTCCGGTTCTTTAATTTGTTTTTTATATTTTGAGCCTACAATGAGCTCATGATAGCATCGAAATACGTGCTATAATAGCCTCATTACAACATGCAACTGTCCACTTTTCGAAGTTGGTAACATTAAATGTTACATCATAAATTCCCGTAGTCTGCGTTGATTGTTTTCGTGCTTATAAGGTCTGTGCAATAGATTTTAATTTACAATTAAAGGCGCTTGCGTCAGATATTAATGAAATCTATTATGTATGGTTTAGAACTTGACTATTTGGTGCAACTTTTTAAAATTGAAAAATAAAATTGTGTTTTCGTTTTACATCTATTAAAACTGCAATTAATTTATTTTTCGTAAAGTAAACAAGAAATTATTGCGAAAATATTCAACAAAATGGTAGATACCGATCTATAAAGACTATAATTTTAAAATTTTTCCAGTTTGTGGTTTTGAATATACATTTTGATTAATTACTTTATCATTTTGCGTGTTACAGTAACTGGAAAATAATGGTTTAATTAGCTTTGTTAAAATGATGTCTGTGATTAAATTTTTATGATTGTAACAAGAAAAATGGGAACTTAAAGAATTTTTTGGAATAGTAACAACTCTTTTCGAAATGTTTTTCGCAAACATACAAATTGGGTTCAATATTGTGTCCTGTAAATGTATAATTAAGTAGTAATAACGAGTTAAGTAAGAATGAATTATTGAAATCGCAATTATTTACCTGTTACATTAAATATTTTTTTACACCACAATTTTTTATACGTAATATCAGAAGGAAATCGGTGCATTTTAATTTTATTTCTATTTATTTGTGTGCAATTAGGCACACAACAATGTTTTAGCTGCATATTATTTACTGTGAATTCCACACTTTAAGAGGATGATTACGCTCGCACAGAAAAGCTAAATACAATTTTACAAGTATGTTATCTACACGTTATTTCAGTATCCCAGTATACAAGTTTGCCCACGCCACGCTTCATTTCAGTACAGAAAATATTTATGCTTATCTAGTAAACATTCTGATAAACATCTAGCTATTAAATTCCAAGACATTATATTAAATAGGTATAATTATTTGGTAACTTGTTCGAAATTTATATTCTACAGTATCTGGTTTGTCAATTGTTCAATTATTACAACAAATCAGCCGAATAATTCTAAAATTAGTGGCAAATGTTATAACTACTGTTATAACAGTACCCTCGTAACCGCTCGTGTTAGTGTGTTATACGTTGTCATGTTAACAATTTGTGGTTGTTGACAAAATGGAATTTATGGAATAAAAACCCAGAGTAACTTATACATATTGATGTGATTAATTATAATAAAGGCCGATCTTTCCATCTTCTGATTATATCTGACAGATATTTCCTGTAGAAACTTTTGTTCGAACAATCGTTTTCATAGTACGTATCTATCAGATAAATTTATCAGAAGATGGAAAGATTTGCCCTAAACCTGCATTCTGTTAAATTTTAAATAAATTAAAAATCGTTCTGTAGTAAGTTTAGATCGTATTCAGACAGTTGTATATTGAATCATTCGCTAAAACATAAATACGTTTTGGAGAAGTAATTGTTGCAGTTACTTCTAACAATAAATCTAATAAATAAGATACGAATGTTTCACTTGACTAACTACAATAAAACCCCGTGTAGTTGTGGCAGATTATCGTAAACGACAAAAAGTAGATTTTACAGAAGCGCACATTTTGTATTGTAGCGTAGCTACAGCAAGACGGCGATACAAGGATAGAGCAACACGCGAGCATGAAGACCGCGATTCGCCGATATTAAACGAAAATTTTTGAGCCCTTATTTTATTTATAAGTATCTATTAAGAAATATTTTTTAGGTAATTAAAAGATGGCAGAAGGTGTGCACATTTTATTTTTTTAATATGTAGCTTCTAATTCAAGGAAGTGACATCGAAAAGTTAGTCTAATTATTTCCAACTTCAAATAGTTATTATATAAGAAGTATATATATTCTTAAGAAAATAAGAACGTCTTCACATACTTGATGATACACATTTTCAGATTCTTTAATAAAAAATTGAAAATTTCTATCAATATAGGTGTAATACCTGACCGAATTTACATTGAAATCCCTATATTAGTGCTCGGCGTAATCATCCTCTTAAATGAAAATCCTAGTTGCAAATAATCATTACAGTTACCATTAATATCCGACGCGAGCGACATCTGTTATTTCCATTCAAGTTGTCAGGTCAGCTGTTTTAGCTATGCACAGACCTTATAAGCAACTCTGACAACAATCAACGCAGAGACGTAAATTCCTAATAAATCTAATTCAAAATTGACATATCACCAACCACAACAAAATTCCCTAAATTTATAACACAGGAATTTTTTTGTAATTTTAAAAGGCACAAATGGACGAAATCTAAAAAATTATATACGGTACATATTTCATAAGGCATTTATCGTACTTGTCCTTTAGAAAACTTGGACTCGTGCGATAAAATATTTACTAATATAAATGAAAATACTTTAATATACTATTATAATCTAGACATAATTTAAATTATATTCCGCATTATACCTGTGGCCTCGGCGGAGGTTGCGGAACCCCCCAAGGATCAGAAGCACTCGAATCGCTACTCAAATTGACATCGAGTAAATCCATTACGTGACTCTTGGGTTTTGGAATATCCAGGTGATCTCTGCACGTAAAATAACGATTAATTTAAAAAAAAATCTTCAATTTAAAGTACTTACTTAAAATCTTGTTGACTTTGACTAAGTGCCAACTGTAATCGGACGTCGTCCGAACGTTTCTTTTGTTCTTCCTGCTCGGCTTCTTCGCGTGACATGGCCAAAGCCAATTGTAATTGTAGTTCCTCTTCGCCCGCCGTCTGGGGCCGTGCAAATTCCAACTCCTTCGGCAGTTCGGCTAAATATCAATTCATAAAATGAAATTAGATCTTGTTCGCCGAGCGTTTTAAAAATTTACTTACCAGAATCGCGACTACCGCTCCAGCCAAGACTCCCGCTACTACCGTTACCGCTAAAAGCCGGAAATTTCGGACTACTGGGCGTATCTAAACCGCCGTCACTACCGAAACCGCTGGCAGTTTGAGCAAATCTTTCTTTCGCTTTCAAAGCTCGTGCTCTTTCATTCCTCAATCTTTCCTCGTCTTTTAATAAGTTTACCAGCTGTTTCGCTTTCTCCCTAACATTTTGTCCTTGATCTTTACCTTTTTCAAAATATTCTTATCATAAATTTAATCTTTAATGCAACGCTAACCGCAAGTCTTACCTTCTTCCGAGTGCTGAAAATCTTTAAGCGTTTGTATGGCGAAAATGTTCTCTTTGCACTGTTGTCCGACCTTTTCCGAACCAGTTTTGATCAGGTACTCGAGAAGCACGAGAGCCTTATAGACGTGTCGCCAATTTCGTCCGTGATCGTTGAGACGTTTCCATATCATTTGCATAATTTCCGTGAAGGCGACCACGTTGTAGGTGAGGTCGGCAATTTCTGCCATTAAGGTACTGCTGGGGCCCCATGGGTCGTTCGATGTCGCTTCGCGAACCTTCTTTTGGGCGTCCGAGTAGTTATGCGCGATATTCTTTATGTTTCTGCGTAGGCCCGCCACGTTCACTTGCATATCGTCAAAAAATAATCTGAAAATGACACATTTTAGTATTATAAAAACAAATTTTTCTTTGCTCAGAATAAAACATTTTCCGAGCCTTTTGTTTTAATTAAAATGTATCTCCAACTTGAAAAATGTCACGATAGAATAATTTCATAAGTTTTGTGGTTTAAATTTTAGAGATATCTAGACACAGACACAATGCTAAAAATATCAGTAATTATGTTAGTAACGTAAACAATTTTTTGTATTATTTAAGTACCTCCGATAAATTTATTATTTCGACAAATATTTATAAACGTGCCATCAATTTGCGTAAACTAATTTTTACGACAATCTAAAAAGTAATTATAATATTTACATGTATTTATTGTAATGTAAATAAAGTGAATTAATTACACGATATTAGCATAATATAATGGTAAACACACGTAAATGGATGATTCGTCGATTTTAAATAAGTAACAAAACATCAACGACAAAATTCCGATATGAAAATTTAGAATTACTTAGATGTTTCAAAACGTCCACATTCACCATAATGTACAGAGTGCTGTTCGATAAACAGACCAATAAGCTTTGAATAGTTATAAACAATGGCAAAACACGAACTTGTGATCCCCAACTTTTCTATTTTTAAGTTTCTTTTCTTTTTCATTAATTATTAGACATATTTCTTTAGTCTTTTTAGTTGATAGTTAAATGAAACTCATGTGTAAAAGCACATTTTTATCTTATCTGATAGCAAGACGACCTGTGAGCGCACAATTTGCGAATGTCCTAAAATTAGTATAGGCATGCTCGGAAAGGAGCTTAATTATGAAATATTGTGTGCTTCAAGTGCTGCATCGTTTTCAATTCGTTCATTTAAACACACCCGATATGACTTTGTTAAGTAATTCCTGCAAAACAGCTTGAATCTCATCTCATAAATCACGTTGCACTTGAATAAACGAATTAACTTTTCTTGCGAAATCCTTTGCGGAACTGACCAAATTTCCATTTTCACAAACGTCTATGTTGACATTCGTTGTTTAGTAAATAACTCCCACTCCTACTGATTTTAAAGCAATACTTTGGGATTTAATTTTTAACTCGGAGGATCGATTTTTCAATCACGAGTTAATTATCCAACCATCAGTCAATCACCATAGAAACGATCGTTTCTAATAATCATTTCTGTAGTTATTGACTCGCGGTCAGAGTTAATTCGCGAAAAGTATTTAATGGCCGGTTCTACAATCTAATCAATTGAAATTAACAATAAGACATGCCTTTATATTTTCACTGTCAACCAAGACTGAAAGGCTTTTCGGACACCCGTCAGATACCTATAACATATAAAACATTTATTTCAGTTTATATAAATAAACAGGCGACTTGTAAAATTACTTTTAAATAAATGTCACAATGTTGTTTAACAGTAAACAGAAGACATATAAATGATGTTTTAGAAATTATCACTTTCTAAATTGCCATCTTTCTTCAATCTGCCCACAAAGTACTATTAAATTTGCATTTTATTACATATTTATTCAAATTATCATTGTTTTATCGATGCGTTCATATCAACAACATTACGATTAGTTCATCAACGGAATAGTTTCCGATTGGAAAAATAAAGCGAAAGAAAGTAGCAATATCTGAACTAGTGATAATATTCTGAAACAGTCGACGATCAGCGCCAAAAAAATGATAATCCATAATAAACCCAAGTCAAAATTATCTAAATATTAGAGGACTCGCCTTGGCATTGTTTCTGATCACAATACAAGGACGTCAACATTATCCCGAATATTTACAAATATATTTTAATATATTCCAATTTAAATGTTAAATGTCAATGTAAAAGTGATGTAATCGATTTATTAAAGGCAAGTGATTCGAATTGGAAGGGACAATTTTTTCTCAAACGATTCGATTACCGGCCAATCTATTTAATGTAAAACAAATATTTTTATAAGTAATAACTGTATCTATTAAAAACATCTCGTTCATAATTACATCGAAAAACATTTATTTTTGATAATGTAGTTAAGTCAATTGACTGAACTACATTATCAAAAATAAATAACAATTGTTATCTCTAATATCTTCAATTATTAATTGTGTTTATCAAAATTTTAGCTAATGAAAAAGTATTACTGATAAAAATTTTTTTTTAATCATCATGATCGAACATCGAAAAATCAGAAATTACACTACTTACTTATATTTTTTTGGGTAGGTATCCTTCAAGTATTAATAATAATGAATATGCAAACATATCTACTTACAAAAAGGCGATTGATAATATTTTGCAGTACAATAAACTTTACAAACAGTTTAGCGGGATTTCAAACATTTAAACAACAATTTATTAAAAATTATGCAGAAAATGTCGTGTTTTTTTAACAGGAAAGGTTTGCTAATGCATTATTCTAATAACATATATGCTTTTTACAGTATTTTGCATTCACGTAAAGTATCTATAATTTCAAAGTATAAAAGTAAAGTAAAGTATTAAAGTATCTATAATTTCAAAAAAAAAACTGTGTACATTCAATGATCTTGGAAAAATAACACTATTACAACATATTATAATATATTCATAATTTCGATTGATAACCAAAATTAGAACAAAATTGTACGTGTACTTTCCAAAAAATTACATTATATATTAAAAAAATATATATAACAGGTCGTCTTGTTATCAGATAAGATAAGAATGTGCTTTTACATTCAAGTTTCATCTAACTATCAACTAAAACTTAAAAAAAAAGACTAAAGAAATATGTCTAATAATTAATAAAAAAGAAAAGAAACATATATACTCCTAAAAGTCCTGCATACGATTTTTTTCTAAAACTTGTCATAATATTACACTCACTTGCATTAGTTACCAATGTGAATTTTTTAAGAATTTTTGAATGTAGGTACGGTTCAGTAATAAGTACGGTAATCAGTCAGTTCAATTTTACCTTAAGGTAATCTTGTTTAGTACCTTATTTGTATTTTAGTTTCTAATAAGAATTTATACATTTTCTAATGCACTAAAATGCATGCACAAATGCATAAACAAAACTGCAATTATTATTAATTTCCCTTCATTTGATCAATTATCAAAAATATAATTATGTATTTAAGTATCAGTTGAAAATGAGTTCCATTTATAAATTTGGAATTAATCACAACTTGTTTTGATTGAATTTCAAATTAAAAAAAAAGAAGAATTATGTACTTAGTTGACAATTATTTGTAAAAGCACTGATTATATAGAATTTAATTTGAAAACTCCCCAAAATGAATTGTAATAATTGATTATTTAAAACAAATACTATAAAAAGGAACATTTCGTTTACCTTTCCCATCAGCACTACAAGATTATTTTCGAAAAATGATTGTAAATAATTATCCAACTACAACAACTGCAGGTTAATCTTCGACTTGCAATTTTTACAATCGCATAAAAATATAAAAGTGAGAAGGTGTAGGTATATTAACCCAATATTATCATTGTTGAAGAGAATTGAACTCTGCGAGGCGACATTGACTTTGAATGATTCATCGCAATAGACCATGTAAATTACGACTAAAAAGCAAACAATTAAATCGTTAACTTTTAATTCGTATTGTTGATACGATAAAAATGATAAAAATGGTTTTTGACCTCTCCTATTACATTAAACTTTTACAAGTCTAGACAAATATAAATTGGCGTTTGTTCGATGACAAGGTATTTCGAGAATATTTTAAGCGAAAGCCCGTTCATAATATATACGGATATGTAAAGCCGTCTGTGCAAATTCTGAACAAATGCGATTGTGAGTCTACAATAATTTTTAATAGTAACAACGGAACAATATCGCATCGCTAATTTTTATCACTAACAAGCACGTCATAATAATAAATTTTAAGAGAGTAATCTTCCAACGAATCGTAGAAAGCCAAATTACGTCAGAATACAGCCTATTTGATCAATTAATTTTTCAAAATTAGAAATACAATTTTTTTGTAACAATATGCAACATGTTGTATAGTTATCTAATCGATTAAATACAAATCCATAATCAAGTAACGCATGCATGTTTATAATTAGTCTAAAGAAATATTTTTTTACAGCCACGGAATTTCATACGTGCAGCCAGATATTATTTTGAAATTCTACCATAACGGCGTGCGGTGTTCCCAATAGTCTCCCATCTGGGTATTGACTGCGACCGGCATTGTTAACTTCCGATATCCAATGACATCCAGTTCTGTTAACGTGTTATTACCATTGTCAAAGAAACGTTGTACATCTAGAAACTAACAAAACAATTTTCATTGATTTCATTGCATATTTTTACAAATGAAGCTCTAATTCATCGTAAACACGCAGTTGTTACACTTAATTATGGATTTATGTCTTTAATCGATTTTAAATTTTAAATATATTCCCTAAATCTAATATGCAGTTTGAACCTCGATAACTCGAATCTGAAGGGAACAGAAAAAACTTTCGAGTAATCGATGCACTTATATATGTCGTTGGTACATAATCACAGTGAGTTCGAGTAATCGAGATTCCACTGTATTTGATGCTCAATTGTTTTTCCAATTTTGTTTCAAACAAATAAGTCATTTTTTTGAGATTCTGCCATGACAACCTTCGGCCATTCAAATCTATAATATTTGGAAACTATGTGCGAAGGACATTGTTTGGCTTCGAGTCTTGTCATTGTCTCTAGAAAGTAATAATGGTAGGTAACCTGATCGGTAAATAAAGTCAAGGACGATATAGGTAGAAAAAATGTTACAAAGTCATTCTGTAATGGTTCAAGTTTGAAAAACATATTACAGATAAACTTATTTTGATAAAAACAATATTTAAGGACCTGACGCTTTGCGACTGATATGCCTAATTAAAACAGTCTGTTGTTGTCACGGCAACAAACTTAACCCGAAGCAGAATCTCGGTTTTCGAAAGCAATAACTACAAATACAGAACAACGCTTACGTTGAAACTGAAACCACACGCAAAGTAATTTTTCTGTAAAGAAATTAAACCAAAATTGTCGTTTTACACAAATACCACGAACTACTTAACTACAGCAAATAAGGATAACAATTCTACGTCATTTGTCGTTCAAAACGATTCTATACTTTGAACGTACACACAATTCGTACAGAACCACTTTAGATTCTATTAAGATAAAACAAATACCGATGTCGCTTTTGTAACGTGCAACATTCATCATGATAGGAATATTAATTTATATTTACCAATATTCTTGTTTATCCAATACATAAATAATTAACTAATTACATTATGTTGTGAAGGAAATGCCCACCGTAAGCTGCAGAAATTAAAAACAGTTAAAAATTTTAACGCATCCTAACAAATGTTCGGAAAGTAAACGGGCCCCGAAATTAAGGAAAACTTTCGTTATAAATTCGGCCACACCGTCTCTCCAAAGGGACTTTTTGATTATAAACATAAGATAACGAGTTTTTATATGGATTTTAATTAAAAAATTATATAACTTTGTAAAAGAAATTTAAAAGTAGTGTTTGACCTTCATTTTGACAGGTAAGTCTTCAATATTTAATTTAATAAACATCTTAACGGCGAGGGGTCATTTTTTCATTAGAACTGGAATAGAGTTACTGCGGACTAGAACTAAATTAATAAGTTGACCAACTGAACCATACTTTCGAATAGGATTTTGACCTGTGCCAATTTAAAAAGGGGTCAATAGCAGCCTAAATATTTACCTTTTCTAAGAATGCATAACAAATTACGCGAGTTAAAAAACGACTCGTTCGAATCTTCTTACTTGTCGACAGTAGATTTTTACCGATTACTAAGCATAATTATCTATGTTACAGGTAAACAAATATCTGACGTTTCTACGTTAAGTACTCACCAATTTCCACCGCCTAAAATCTTGTATAACTTTCTTTTATTACACTTCAATTGCACAGTGGATCGCGAAAACGTCTTTTTCTTTTGAATATGTCAACTAACTGATGACACAACAAATTTTCTTTTCAGAAATATTTCACTACCGCAGTGACAGTAGAGGAATTCTACCGTGAGCACAAGCCTAACATGGCTGCCAATCCATTCGCAAATTGTGAATTAGCCTTTTGTCCGTTCAACGATAGTGCCAACTAGATTGTGTCGCCGTACTACCACGTAACGCGGCGATTTCATTCATAATGGTACGTATTTTATTAATTGTACTCGTTCATCTCGGTACATTGTATCGTTTTTCTTCGAATCGCGAAAAATTAGAAGATATGCCAATCATTAAATTGTCTATCGTGCGAACAATTTGGTATTCGTAGAAAATCAGTGATACCAACAACATTTCCGATATGTCATACAGTTTGTGTCAATAATTTTCGAACTAGAGATATATATATATATATATATATTTTTTTTTGGTGAAAATTGGATTAATTTAAATTATGCGTGCGCAATTTTACCTAAATTATGTTTTTAAGAATGTACATAATATATAGATTGGATTTAAACGTCGGTCTCCTACGTTTATATTTAACTTAATTTAGGTTTCGTTATGTTAGATGGCTTCTTTATTTATATATTTATTGCAAAATCTTTCATTTAAAACTAAAATATCATTATTCTGTTTTTTTTTTTGAGCTGTAGCACGATACGCAACCGGAGTTTTTAAAGAAAAAAAGTCAATTAAAGCTGTTAATGAAGTTAAAAATTTCCTATCTGGAGAGCAACAGTGTAAATACTAACAATATTCATATTTACGCGACACAATTTTCAAAACGCTCAGTGGAAAAAGCACTTTATATTTTTTTTTACCGCAGATCAGCGCGCACCCAACGACAACTTTAATAATTACAATAGTAAACAACAGTCAATATTGGCGGGAGTAGATAAATAAAATTATTAATATTGTATATTTTTTATTATCATTGATAATCTACGGATATTTTATAATTGTTTTTAATTGCTTTCGCCGAATTTTAAAAACACACGTGCGCGTAATTCTAACCTCAATTTAATACTTGAAGTATTTATACAGAAGTAAAATGACGAGTAAAACGATTTTTACTTTGGTGTTCGTTAAGAAACATAACGATGTTCTTTTGGGATTAAAAACGCGCGGCCTCGGTGTAGGCCTGTGGAACGGTTTCGGTGGAAAAGTCGAAAACGACGAGAGCATCGTCGAAGGAGCGAAACGAGAGCTGATGGAGGAGTGTAGCTTGCAAGCGCTCGATTTAAAGCAGCTGGGCGTCGTCGTTTACGAGGAAAACGACGACCAAAACCTGTCCGTAGTTCACATTTTTACCACGCAGAATTTTAAAGGTGACTTAAAGGCCAGCGAAGAAATGAATCCCGTTAAGTGGTTCAATTCGATCGAGATACCATACCAGAAAATGTGGCCTGATGCAAAATCTTGGCATCCATACATGTTAAACGACAAGTTATTTTCTGCATTTGTAAGTTACGGCGCCGATGGGAAGATTAAAGAGAAAAAAATCAAAGAGTTTAGTAATTTGCGCACCGCTTTGAACAGTATTCTTTAATATACAACATTAACAATATAGTGTTTATTTATTCCGTTTAGGTTATATTTATATTCAATTACTTATTATTAATTTGAAGACTTTGTATTCTGATGCGACTTTTGTATTTGGAAAATGTACAATTATTTTAATTTTTTATAACGTAAACAAATATTCGTCAGTATTAATTTTAAAATTAAACTATTTTTTATATACTTGTATGTTGATAAAAAAAATTAAGTTTAATTAAAAAAAAACAATGATGTATTTGTTTTATTTTGTCAAATCTTTGATATTATAATCTGATGATTTTGAAATGTGATAAAAAAGAATGACAAACAAAATTGACCGATTTATAGCTAATTAAAGCATCACCGGTGGGTTGTTTTTAATAAAATTTTGAAAAGACAGACTTAAATATCTTTTCATACGTGAAGTATCATTTCACAGTCGAAAATTAAATAGATTGCCGTGTTTGATTTGTTTTGGAGTGTCACGAGGATTGTTATAAATCTAAGTAGGTGCGGTAAAAACTATTATAAATTTATTATGTAATTTAGATAGTTTTTATTAATCGCAAAATAATGGTAACTTGAGTAATTCTCAAAATAAATTATGAATTTAAAGAAAAGTCAAGTGACTTAAAAAAATAATTCCCATAGACATTTGTGAAATTACAAACACGTTGTTAGATCAATATAAAAGTACATCGAACTGCGAAACATTCTTTTTAGAGCATTTGTAATTCGAATATTTTAAATCGTAGAACGATAATAACTGTGCCCAATTTATTTTCAGGTCTGAAAGAGAAAAAGCGGACGAGATGCCTTCCAAGCACGAAACCTGTTACACTTTGGTGTTCGTCAAGTCGACCGACGCATTACTATTAGGATACAAGAAGCGCGGTTTTGGAAAAAATAAATGGAACGGCTATGGGGGCAAAGTTGAAAAGGACGAAGGTATCGTCGACGGGGCCGTCCGCGAGTTGCACGAAGAAAGCAACCTCCGGGCACAACCTGACGATTTAAATTATTTGGGGTTCGTCGTTTATGACGACCGTCACCAAAAGAGGGTGGTTCATATATTTGCCACGGAAAAGGTGAGGGCGATCTCAAAGAAACTGAAGAAATGAGACCGCGATGGTTCGATTACGATAGTCTTCCGTACGAAAGTATGTGGCCCGACTCGCAATTCTGGTTGCCTTTGGTATTGAAAAATTGCTTTTTGCAGGCCAAGTTTTATTATAAAAATGATTATGTGATCGATAGTTATAATGTTCAAGAATTGAAAGTCGCACCAGCCGCCCTCGATAAATGGTAAAGTCGCACTTAATACCGTCTGTGTTCAAATGTAAAGTGATTATTTATTTTTTGATATTTTGCTTTTTGGCACTTTATAATATTAGGTGAAATGGTTTTTAAATTAATCTCGATCCAGTCCCAGTATTATCGTAATAAATATAAATTAGTTGGTAATTGTTGAAGTGGAAAATAAAATTTGCATTTATAATAGGGTTGTCGTAAAAATTCCGAAAAATTAGACAATTTTAAAGTGAAACATAAATAAAAATGTTAGGTGAACACAACTTGAATTGCTGAATGTTTATAGGTTTTTTTTTTTTAATAATCCATATGATCTATTGTTAAGTTTGGGGAACTGTTCGTTACGTTTAATTTTGGAGGGTTTCTATTTTGGTTGTTTATAGTTTTAACTAGTCGTGATGGATTTCATACAAGTAATTATGGCTTTAACAGCAATATGATCTTTTTTTTTTTGTTATATAGGTAATTATTTACATCATGATGTATAATTTACTAAAGAAAATATATGCATATATAAAGCTTTGAATGTTTTAGTATTTCTTATAAATTCTTATACAATTTCACAGATAATCTAATTTTATATATAGTTTAACCAGTTAATCACAGTTGGGCTGGTATCAATGCTTTAATCGGCTCAGGGTACCGAGATATGTAGTTGTATTTTGCCCCCCTCCCATTATTTATTTTATACCGGTACAAAAATAAATTGTAAAAGTGTAAGAAAATATTTCTAATTTTTCGAGTATAAACCATTTTTATCAAATAAATGACATTAAACAAATAACTAATTGTTTCATACCTGTCATTTTCACTGACCCGGTACCAAAAAAAAGACAATCCCATTTTTAAATTACTGTCCCAATTATGCATATGTGTGTTTCGTATTTCCTGTTAAGATTATGCACCTCTCCTCTGAACCACTGTTCAAATTGGGATTTCGTTTGGCTTTTTTTTAGGAAGATGTTCTTATTTTCATTTACTGTAGTAAATTACATAATTAAATTTCCATAGTTATAATCTCCAAAACAAGGTTTAAAAGTTTTAATTTGTGCCAGATCGGTTTATCTGGTCCCGTACGGAGCGATTAACAGGCAGTCTACTGTATATTCATATAAATTTAAGGAGCATTCGATTTGCAATTGGTCCCGTCACGCCAACCGAACAATGTACGTCTTTAATGTAATTTTTATGCCCATACAAAGGTAATTCGATGCATATTGTTTTTCCGATTAATTTTACGAACAAGTGTGATATAAATTTTTCAGAAAATCTCACATTTAGCGAGCCGTTGCATTTCGGACGAAATTCCAAAAACAATCCTTAAGCTTAACCATTATTCAAAATTAATAAGTGCACCCAATTTAGTGTCCTTCGGCTACAGATAATTTCGATTGATTTTCGCTAGTCAATCAGTTACGATACAAACTTATAAAAGATTTATTTAAAGATCAATACAAAACTTACATTCATTACTGTCGCGTTAAGTAGGCTACTGGCACAGTTGAGCTTCGTATACGAGGGCGCGGCTCAAATTTCTGGCCGCCGCAATCCGAATTAATTCCAATTTGTCCTGAATTTCAGGAAGATCGCTCTTTTCTTCTAAACATTGTAATATAGTGAATGTGTCGTTAGAAGAAATTATCAGTTCGTTGCATTCAAGCAGGGGCACAGTGTCGCACAGTAAAGTTACCCAAAAACTAAAACACAAACAATGTTAATGAAAATATTCGCACCTCGAACAAATTACGCTTACTATTTCGGGGTGAGCTTGGAAGCCAACAAAGAAATTAAAAGGTTCGCAGATTCCTTGTAATTTTTCGACTGATACAGTTTGTGAAATTCAAAATATTTACCTGAAAACAAACGTCGTCGGTGAAAATCTATGTAGGGGGGCGATCGTTAACGTACCTAAAAATATAAGTCGATCGCTGATTAACATGCACGAGCCCAAGTTGTCGAGGAGATCCGTGCTTTGCAACGATCCGTTCTTGCTGTACTCTCTGAGGAATTTGTCCGATAAGATTGAAGTGAATGCGCCGTCTTGCGATTTCAAGGCCCAAGCTAGGGCGTTGCCCAAACGACCTCTTCTTAGCGAGTTCATCCCTTGAATTTTGCATATGCTTTGAACTGTAAAAAGAAATTAAGATTTAATGTGCAGTGTATGGATCACGTGATGAGTTGCACACAACAACTCGCGTAACATACCCATCTTAATTAGTCAAGTAAATCTCGGAACCCACAACAACAGCAAAAATCAAATTTTTTAAATAAAATGTTTATTTTTCGTTGGAATTTAATACTCTTTAAAATGGTGCAATAGGTTTTTTTAATATCGCCTCAGGGGAACCAGTAGCATCAATGGTTTTGTTAGTAATTGTTATAGGATTTTGGTTAGATAATGAATTTTCTAATTATTATTTAGGTTTAAAACTAATTGTTTTAAATTTTTATGGAAGTATTTTTTTTTATTCATCAATATTAAATTTACCTTTAATTTCTACTATTATAGTTAATGAATTTCCTTTATTTTTAGGGTTTTATTATTATAAGAATTTAGATTTGGGTTGATCAGAATACTATGGTAGTCAAAATATTTATAATATATTAAAAATTTGTTCAACTAGTTTTCAATTTTTTTCTTTAAATAGAGTAAAAGTTTATTTATCTTTATTTACTATTTTAATTTACTTTAATAGCTTATGTAGAGTATAATATTGAAGATATTAGGGAGATTTTTAAATTTTAAAGTATCTATAAAAAAATTATTTTAATTTTACAATGAAAATGTAATGTTTTAATTAAGCTATATAAATAGAAATATAAACAGAATTTCACTGCTAAAGATAGAAGTTAGAAGCTTCATTTTGAATAACATATTTCTTTAATTGGGAAATGATCCATTTTTATCATTAACAGTGATAGACCTCAAAATTTGGTTTCAATTAATAATAAGGATAATGTTATCATATTTTAGGTCGAAACTAAATGCATATTATGCTACTTATTAAAGATAAAATGATGTTATCATTATTTTTTAAATGCAAATTAAATGTTGTTAAAACTTTTATCCTAATATATTCAATTTAAAGCTCCTTGTTTTCATTCATGGAATAGTCCTATATGTAAGATTGTTATAAATGTGACTATGATAATAATAAATTTTGTTATATTTACTAATTTAATTGTAATTGTCAATGGTAAAATTAGCGTGATTTCTACATCAAAAATTAAAAAAATTAGGGCGATTAAGAAAACTTGTAATAAGAATGGAATGCGAGCTGAAGATTTAGGATCAAATGGGGAATTTTTTTCTCGGTCATAAAAAGTTTTTTTCGAGATGGTTGAGACTAGAAGTATAAGAGCTGATGTCACAGTAATGATAGCTAGAGAAATTGTTGATAGTAATATAATTATTTATGCTATTGATTAGATCTTTTAATTGGAAGTTAAAAATAATTTTTATACTACATAAATATTTTCCTCATCAATAAATTGAGATATAAAGGAATAATCAAACTACATCAACAAAGTGCTGCTGCTTCAAACCCAAAGTGATGTATTCTCAAAAATGGTTAAATGAGTGAGGAATTAAGCAAATCAAGAGAAGTGTTGTTCCAATAATTACGTGAATTCCGCGGAATCCTGTTGCTATAAAAAATGTTGATCCATAGATAGAATCTGCAATTGTGAATGGTGATTCAAAGTACTCATATGCTTGGAGCAAAGTAAAATAAAATCCTAGAATAATGGTTATTAAAAGACCAAAAAATTTTTGTTTAAAATTATTTTCTATTAATCTACGATGAGCTCAAGTTACAGAAATTCCTGATGAAATCAGGATTAATGTATTTAATAATGGAATTTGTATTGGATTAAAAGGTTGAATTCTTTTAGGAGGTCATGTTATTCCAATTTCAATATTAGGTGATAATCTTCTATGATAAAAACTTCAAAAAAATGAGATAAAGAATATAACTTCTGATAAAATGAAAAGGATCATACCTCATCGTAGGCCATTAGCTACTTTAATAGTGTGTAAACCTTGAAAGGTTCCTTCTCGAGAAATGTCACGTCATCATTGATAAAGATTAACAAAGTAATTGAAGATCTTAATATTAATAAATCATTATTATATAGGTGAAATCATTTGATTAATCCTATTATTGAGGATATTACTCTAAAGGCTCCTAGAATAGGTCATGGTCTAATTTCTACTAAGTGGAATGGGTGATTTTTTTTGACATTAACTAACTTCTCTTGAGTATAGAGTTCTAAGGATAGAAAAAACATAAGATTGAATAATTGATACTATTGATTCTAACATTAGTATTAATAACTGTGCAATAATTAAGAGGTTGATTAATAGAATGGGAAAATTTAATCCTGAATTTCCTATAATAGTTAATAAAATATGACCAGCAATTATATTAGCAGATAAACGAATGGCTAGAGTAAAAGGTCGAATGATATTACTAATTGTTTCAATACATACTATAAATGGTATAAGAATAGGAGGAGTTTCTAAAGGTACAAGGTGAGCGAATATTGAAATTGTATGATTAATTCATCCATATATTATAAATCTTAGCCATAAAGGTAAGGAAAGAGAAAGAGATAATACTAGGTGCCTAGAACTAGAGAAAACATATGGAAATAAACTTAAAAAGTTATTAAATATGATAAATGAGAAAAGTGAGATGAAAATTAAATTTGTTCCTTTTATATTAGTTTTTAGAAGTAGGGGAAGGTAGGGTAGCCCCGGACACTTAAATGAAGTAGAAATATAAAATACAATCAACAAATGTCAGTTTGTATTTTAGCATTAAAATAGAGTAAGGAACTTTGTTAATCGTACTAATGAAAAAAAAAAGGATATCTTAATTATTGTAACTAGAATATTGAAAAAACTTAAGCTCCCAATTTGCGGTAATATAAAAGTCGGCGGGTAGCCCCGGACAGATATCAATAGTGGCCTAAACGTGTTTTGGCCTTACAAACGTCACAAATGTAGTAAAAATCGGAAGTGTCAATGTTAACACATGCTTCGTGGGCCCAATCTTTGCAGTCATGACACGAATCCAATTTTCTTTAAACATTTCGCCAGATATGGTACACGCTGTCTCTTCAACTTAATGGGAATCACCTTAAATAGTTGTCGTTGTTTTCAATTTTTTGCCACCTCTACCTTTTTGTTTTTCCTCTAGGTCTTTAGTCAGGAGCATTAAACGATTGTCTAGTTCTTTAACGTGATTATACAGTTACTTAGAAAAGTTCTCAGAAAACGTGGGTTCAAATCGTCTTAACTTTGGAGAGCGTGATCTCTTTGTGACTATTCACTGCTTTTAGACGGTCCTGAAGGGAACTTCTTGGCACATCATACCTTTCTGCAGATAGTCTTATTGATAACTTGCCTTCTTTGACACATTTCACTGCTGTTTTCATTTTATTTTCGTCCCATTTACCTCTATTAGTTGTTGGTCCCTTAAATTTAGACATGTTGTATAAGTTCCTGCAATACAAAAGTATAATCTAATGTACTAACCACAGAGAAGCTATAATAAATTGAATCATTATATTTGTTGAAAATATAATAAATTGAAATTGAAATATGAAATTCGACATTTATAATGGTGTCCGGGGTACCCGACGTTTTCGTGTCGGGGCTACCCGATCGCTATCATTCGATGTTGTTGCCCATAGGTCTTAAATTGTATATGGAATGAAACGAATACTAATACATTCATAAACTATATTAAATGTATTACAACTCTAAAAAATAGACAAGGCGGTATACTAACTTTTTGCACTTGATAATCTGCAATGAAATTCGACAGGGGCGATGAGAAATGTTTGGCAGGAACAAACACTCACTGTAGCTTGTCAATCAATCTGTGCTCATGCATTGACTAAGTTGCATATGCGTACAAACTCTATGGGGGGCCCCCGAAACTATGTTTTGGTTTTCCAACGGGTTTACTTACTTAGTAATTGTACTGTCCGGGGCTACCCGCTGTCCGGGGCTACCCGACCTTCCCCTACTTTAAATTCCTTATTTAAATAGAATGTTATTTTTACTCATAATATGTTAATACGTGAGGGAGTGAATCAAAATATTGTTGGTAAGAATAGAATTCCTAATAATGTTCTTGATCAGTTTAAGGAGAAAATTAAAGTTGATGGATCAAAAGATGAGAATAAGTTTGTTATCATTTTCAGTTAATTTTTTTTTAGATTGTGTAATTTTTTTACTTTTAGATAAATTTGAGAAATAGTTTAATGAATTGAATATTAACAATAGGATAGAAAATGAAATTATTAAATTTAATCACAATAATGGTGCTATTTGTGGTATAAAAAATTATTATGTTAATAATTATTTAAACATGACAAGTTTATGTTATGATTTAACTAAATTTTTCATTAGTAGTTGTTATTTTACTATAGAGTGGTTTAAGACTTACTTTCAGTCATCTAATGAGAAGTTTTTAACTCAATTAATAAATGATTTAGTTCTAATACTTTCTATAACAATAGGTATAAAGCTGTGATTTGTTCCACAAATCTCAGAACATTGGCCGAAAAGAATTCTAGGCCGTGAGGTAATAAAAGCTACTTGATTTAGTCGTCCAGGAGTAGCATCAATTTTTTGATGCACAACCCCCTCACATTTCTAAATCACCAAAAACATTTCAGACATTTAAGCTGTTCAATTTTTAATAGTCAACTTAAAAAAACTAAACTTTTAATTTGTTAAAAATTAAAAAGTAAATATCTTGCCAAAAATTGCGAGGTAAATGTCAAATAAAATTACCAACCGACGTGCGATAAATCCCTCTTCTGAGCCTCCCTAATTATTTTTTGCGTTCTTGCTTCGGAACCCAAAGGCAATCTGGATATCAACAGTTCGATTGTATTAATTCCGTCGGTGGGACAGTGATCCAAATAACTTAGTCCCGCTTGCCATAACGATTTATGACCCATTAATAGAGTTCCGTAGTCGAGCAAGAAGCATTCCCGCAAGCGACTGGCCACTCTTAAACATTTAGGTGTTGTACAATAAGAGTTCATTTCGAAATTAGTAAATTCTTACAAGTCGTCGGCTTCTGAACTATCCAAAAATCCAGACGTCCCGAATGATAAAGCAAATCGGTTAAATGGCTAACAAACCAACCATTCTCGGACATGTGTTGGATCTCTTTGATAACCTGTAAAATAATATTTGTAACTAGGCAACATTTAATTATTAATCGCATAATAATGTACCCACATAATTAACTGTACACAAAGATATATTTATTATTCAATAATAAAGTATAAATAAACAAGATGCAGTAGACAGAAGGAAGAGAATAATTAAAATTTCTAATTTATTTAATTTTAGGTTTAATCGACCGTTTCAATTAAACTTACGGAAGAAAACCCTTTCCAAAAAAAAGAGAGAATAGTTTCAAATAATTACAGCGAGTATTGTAAACAAAACAAATCAGTCTTTCAATGCACGCCCAACTTCCGCAGTCTTAATTTTCAGTTCCACGTTTAATATCGCCATTTTGGCTTCGTGTTCTTCTTTTTGCTGTTTCATTTGTGAAACGATCAATTCCATTTTTTTCTCGTTATAAGCTCTCGTCAGATCGATCTCCTGTTCCAATTTTCTTTTTTTCCCTTCGGCGTAACTCGAAGCTGTTCCATGAACATGCGTCCTTTCTTCGCTTTGCCGTTCGTTGGGCGTCGTTGCGTCGACGTTCATTTCTTCGGCGTCCGTGATGTTTTGATCGATTTCGAAAATTTGTTCGTTTTCCTCCTCGGTGGCCGTGTCGTCGTAGGAATTTGGTGGCGACATTTCCTTTCTGTCGGGCGACATGGCGAAAACGAAATTTGCCAACGCGTTCAATTTTTCTTGATAAGCGTCCGCATCGGTTTGCACGGCTTCTTTTTTTATATTTTTAAATAGTCTTTGTAATTCGTTCATTTTTAAATTTTCAACGTATTCGTGACACCTTTCATTTAATATATGCTTTTTTCCATATCTTTTCATGTTGTTGTAACACCTTTTAAATTTAACATTTCGCGCGGCCTATCCACAATTCTATTATTGTATTCTATCGCTATTTTGGTCCAGCAATCCTGCTTTCGTTTTATACTAACTGCGTCTGTCTTCTTATTTTCCACTATGTCTTTATATTTATCGATTATATTTAACAGTTCTTGTTTTCTAGTTCGGAGAAATTAAAACCTCGATGTTTGGGCATAATTAAAAAACTAAAATATTTGCGGTAACCATCGACGATTAAACAGTATCGATGTTTATGTTTAAACTATCGATTACAGAAATATAACGATTTTAATTCCAAGTTTTGCAAATTATCCAATTCATAATTTTCACGCGACACCACGATACTCGAAATTATTTTTATACCTATAATAATTTAAATAAAACAAACTTAAAATTTATACTCGGCTAATTAGGTAATTTGTTAACGATTTAAATAGTTCCGTTGATTTTATAAGGCATTGCTAACAATTAGCAGTTCGAAAATTTAACAACATTGTTAATTAACAGGCGAATTTAAAAATTGACGTAAATAGTTTGTTAATTTAACATTATAATAAATTGGAGTTACTGTTAAATATTTAACACCATGCTAAATCAATAAAGAGGTTATGTTTGGACCAGCCATGGGCGTTGGCAGTAAATTTTCAAATAGGCCTATTCCATTCGATTGATTAACGTACGACTTATAAGCCGCAACACCGTAACTTTGTTACGTCCATAGCCTGTTAAATTTTCAATTTTCAAATGTTTTGCACTTATAATCTCAACCGATATTAATTAACGACACCCCGCTTGAGTTGGGAAGGGCCGACTTAACGCGGTCACGAGACGGGCGTTAAAATTAAAAGAGCCGACTGTACAAAATAACAATTACGAACCTGTATTATATCGTTTTCCATGGCAGCCAGCAATACTTGATCCAAATGACGCATACGAAAGGCCACATTCATTCTTGTTATACAACGTCGCGCATACTGTCCTAATTCGAAAGACTTAACGGCAGGCTCCGTGAAAAACAACCAAGCGGCCAACAATTCGTACCAGGCCTCGCAGTGACTTTGAACTTCATTCCAGGCATGTTCTTCGCCCACCGCAAGCTAAATAAGATATTTTTGAGTAATGCATAAATCGATAAATACAAAATTCAAGCGATATTTACTCTCATCATCAGATGCAAATGTCGTTCAGATATGAATAATTTCGCATCGATTTTACTCTGCGTGTCGACCAGCCAGTGTTTCCATTTTAGATTGAATTCTGTTACCGATACGCCATTGTAAATCTGAATAATACGCAAACATAGTTTAAGGTAAATAACTTTAAATAGCATCAACTTACGCTATAAATGGGCATGGCCTTGAAAGTTTGATCGGCAAGCTTAAACGGCTTACTATCGGCCGCACTGTGTAGCCGTAACAGTGCCCTTACAACCTCTATTCTACCTTGCATAAGCGAGCCGATGATGGTCTCCCAATATTCCGGCTGCGACTCCAACCCGATCAAATCCCCCACAAGCAGGGTGGCGGCTTTCCTTTCGTATTTCGGAAAGTGAAACCGCACCCATTCCAACAAATGCGGCAAGACGACCCCTCCTAAAAATCCATTTTTTTTTAAACATTAATTTCCGTTCGTTATATATATTTTTGCAAATCGGTACCGGGAATGTTGTCGACGAATAAAATTTCGCACAAGTGCCAAATACACTCAACAGAGTAAAAAATGGTGATGTAGTTTTGCAATTCGTCCTTTGCCTCACCAGTTTCTCTCATAGCGTCGTCCTGTAAATTTTCTAGGCACGCTCTTATAATTGATCGATATTGCCGACTTAGTTTCAACAATTCTAATTTAAAATCTGCCGAATTGCTGGCCATTAAATCTTGTACCGAAAGAAATGTTCCATTTGCTTCGTTAACCAATTTTCTAAATACTGGTTCGAACAGGAGGGTTTGCTTGCGCACCTTAAATACGTATGCATCGTCCGGTCCGTATGGGCTGGGCGCGTCCGGACTGTTCACCGTCAAGTGCTGATAGGCAAAGACGCCCATTTCGTTTATGGGTAGCCATGTAGCAGCTATTCCTGCTCTTCTGCAGAGCTCGTTTGGTATCAACTGCGATAAATTTTTGTTTCGGACGTTTTGCGGGACTTAATTGAAATACTCACAAACGTTTTAGATGAGGATTCCATTTCAATTAATTATTAAACCATTTGCTGCAAATTCTTTTCACTTATAAACAATTATTCTTAACGTAAAAAATTTATAACCTCAAAAATATCAAAGTTTGAAAGTTCCACAAACCCTAAAATAAAAAAGTTACTAAAATGTATAGGATTCAACGAAATTAGTTACTTTCTTCTAATTAAACTTTTATTGAAAGTTTATTTTGATTGTTATGTTCTAATTCAAACTAATAAAAATGTAAACTGTCCGATGGAAGGCACACTACTTAAGTATGTCACTAATTTTTATGCCGATAGTTTCAGAATTTTTCGAAGTGGTTTGTTGTACTTCCTGTGCTTCTTTAAACGAACTGACCAAGCTTATTTGTTCTTCTTCAGGTTGGACACTTGCCAGTTTTTCTCTTTCTCGCTGTAACATTTCAATACTCTCTTCATACAGCTTTTCTTTAGACGCTTTACCTTCGTATTGTTTTTCTAGTTTTTGATAAATATCTACGAATTTTCTGGTTAACGTTTTTGACCTATCGTTGAATAAATTCACGGTGCCTAGTTGCTTGTTTCTTTTATGGAATAAGCTAAAATAATCAATCGTATAAATCAATACACATTTGCATTAATATACGAACGCTCTAATTTTATCCTCTTCGTAAAATATATTCTTTAGTGGCAAATCTGGGGTTGGTCTATCAAAACGTGGTTCTTCTTTAGGAGGAAATGCTTCATACAAATCATACCACAACGGACGATCATCCCATCGTAGTCCACCCGATGCGATCAAGCCTCTTGTTCTAAAACGTTTCGACGTAATAAAAATTAATATTATTTTACATAACAAACCTAGTGTAAATAGTTCCAATTTTTTCTAAACGACTGCGTGCCATTATTTATTTTTAAAAGACGTTTTTTATCGACTTTCAACCTTAATCTTTCAGGTTATGTATCATATTATGACATGTGATCTACTGTCAGTTCGACCGCCGTACATATTCGATTAATCGAAAAATTCGTACAAAATTAATTTAACAGGATGGTAAATATAACTGAAAATCAAATTAAAAGAATCGGGTCAGTCTTGAACGACAAAAGTCGTCCATTAAAAGAACGATTTCGTGCTTTGTTTACTTTAAAAAATATCGGGGGCCCAACGTCCATTCAATGTATAAACGAATGTTTTAAAGACAGTTCCGCTTTATTAAAACACGAACTAGCTTATTGTTTGGGTCAAATGCAAGATAAGCAGGCCATATCAATTTTAATTAAGGTCTTGGAGGATGTAAAACAGGAGCCGATGGTCAGGCACGAAGCAGGTAAATATTTTAGGTTACAATCATCCGAGTTATGGGCACGTGTAATTTTATGAATATTTTCAGCCGAAGCTTTGGGTGCAATAGGATCACCGGATGTGGCGGAGGTTTTGGAGAAATTCCTGAAAGACCCGTGATCGAGGTGGCGGAAACTTGCGAACTGGCGTTACATCGAATAAACTGGCTCCAAAACCCCGATCGTCACGAGGAACGTCTTACCGAAAATCCGTATTCTTCAGTCGATCCGGCACCACCGTCCCTAATACAAGATGTAACGAAATTAAAAGAAATTTTATTAAACGACGACGCAAGTCTGTTCGAGAGGTATCGAGCAATGTTTGCTCTTAGAAATATAAGAACGGAGGAGGCCGTTTTGGCATTAAGTTCGGCGTTGAAATGTGGGAGTGCTCTGTTCCGTCATGAAATAGCGTTTGTATTAGGACAGCTTCAAAATGAATCGAGCGTTCGATATTTGAAAGAATCCTTGGAGGATTCCAACGAGAATGAGATGGTTCGTCACGAATGCGCGGAGGCGCTCGGCTCTATCGCAACCAAGAGCTGCTTAGACGCATTAAATAGATACCTAAACGACGATAAAAGGGTCGTTAAAGAGAGTTGCGAAATAGCTTTGGATATGTGCGAATACTGAAAATAGTCCAGAGTTCCAGTATGCTAATACTTTGCAAGCCGCCAATTGATTATTATGTTGTTCGTTTTAAATAAATGTATTGATGTTAAATTCCTTTTGTTTGCAAATTTAAAACTAATAAATTTGAAGTTTTGTATCGTAAAAAAGTTTATTCGGTTCAACGATTGTAGAATGATTTCGAAAATATATTTATATAATATTAAATATAGTTTTAATCAATTTTTTACATTGCTTTTGTTGTCTTGTGTAGTTTAATAAGCAAATCGTCTTTGGTTCTTATTTTTGTTTTTGTTCAACGTTTTTGCATAACTCGAACTCTGTGATAATTTAATCGAAGAAACATCTCAAATACACATTTCTAACAACAGTTCAACAACATGTGGTAGTATAACGAGTATTAAAAAAACAAATTTCATCGAAATTGGTTCTGTTCTTGTGGGTTTCGAAGTTTGTGGACGATTTTTTGACTATAAACGATGGGTAGTTTTCTTCTACGCCAGCTTTGAGGAACTCTCCTAGGCGCGTTGTCTCTGTAAGGTCGAGACTTCGCCTATAGCCCTACTGCACCAACATACTCTTACTATCGAAACGCGCAGTTCGAATTCTCCTGCACGTAATAAAGTCAAGTCGAAATTTTGACCTGTACTACGCATCTTCTATTTTTTCTTTTGTTTTTCTTCATCCAGTTATTGTATGTCGTCAGTCTGTTAAAAACTTGGTCAGCTTTCTGCACGTCTGAGGGCCGATAGACGAGTTGGACGTCGGTCCTGGCGACCTTAAAATATAAAAAGCCCACCCCGGACTGAGCCAGAGTCGAGACACCAACGCCGTGGCAAGATATCAGGAACAATAAAACGTCATAAAAGTCTCTTGTTATTTTAATTAACTAGGTTTGAGGCTATTTTTTGGTTAAGAAGGCGCAAGTTAGACACTTGCCACAGGCGCTTCATACCCTCGTTACGGCGTTGTTTTGTTCCAGGTATAGGTATTATAAATGATCGTTTTTCGAACTTCCTTGAAGTAAAATTGACCTCTGGCAATAATTTCTTCCCCAAAAACTTCATTTACATTCAAGTTGTACCGAAACGACCAAGTCGTCTATGACTATGGGCTTGCAATATGTATTACGAACACACATGATGAACATTTATGAACGTAAAAGTACAATAATCGCGAAATTGAGTTCGAGTCCCTCCCTCTTTAAGAATCTAATCAAGCCTGACTTTCGGAGAACGCACGTTAGAACATTTACACAAACAAGGCCACATAAACACTCGAGAACTCCACGCACACGTGAATACGGGTCCGCAATTTGAAATCACATTAAAACAAACACTATCGCTCCGAACAACACGCACTTATATCATTATTTGCTTTGCATTTTATCAGTTTCACGAAAATGCCATTAAACAGTTTACTTAATAGGAACGTTTACAATCACTAAATGCGCACAAATGATTTTTAATAATTAAGAATAAAAGAAATTTATAATTCTTTGTCGAAAACGAGTTACTTAGTAGGTATATCATTTCAATTGCACATTTTGAATTTTATGTTCTACCACCCAATAATTTAGTGGAATAGATTTTTAATTAAACGTAAACCAGTTTTTCTAGATGAACTTATACGCTTATACAGAAATGTGTTTAAATTAATGAAAAAAAACTTCACGTCATTTTCTTTTCACAGCCTATCGATTGCGATGGAAACCGACGATGAATGGTCCATTTTTTTAAAGTTTCAAAATGTATTACTAAGCATTCTTATTATTTAAAAGGTAAAACTGGTAGCGCTAGTTATTTAGAGTAGCGGGTAATTAGAATTTATACAGGGTGTATTTAAAATGTAGGTTGCGACTCGCGGACGTGTAAAAATAAGACAAAAATTCTATATATGAACACGTCGTCTGCGTTGATTGTTTTCGTGCTTATAAGGTCTGTGCAATAGATTTTAATTTACATTTAAAGGCGCTTGCGTCAAGTACTAATGAAATCTATTATGTATGGTTTAGAACTTGACTATTTGGTGTAACTTTTTAAAATTAAAAAATAAAATTGTATTTTCGTTTTACATCTATTAAAACTGCAATTAATGTATTTCTCCTAAAGTAAACAAGAAATTATTCCGAAAATATTTAATAAAATGGTAGATACTGATCTATAAAGACTATAATTTTAAAATTTTTCTAGTTTGTGGTTTTGAATATACATTTTGATTAATTACTTTATCATTTTGCGTGTTACAGTAACTGGAAAATAATGGTTTAATTAGCTTTGTTAAAATGATGTCTGTGATTAAATTTTTATGATTGTAACAAGAAAAATGGGAACTTAAAGAATTTTTTTAAAAATTATATTTTTGATTTGCCTTTTTCAATTGTAAACGTAAACTTTGTAATTCATCTAATAATAAAACTTTCTCATTACAATTAGAATCGACTAGGATCGTTGAGCACATGGGTGGTAATGAATTTTCGGTATTGCACAATGGCATTTTTGTATCGCTACTTGATAAAGTTAGCTCAAAGCGGAAAGGCAAAGGGCATTCAGTATTCTTATTCGTAGGATCGACAGGAGTGGCAGGATCTTGGGTGGATATACAATCAACATCCATAGTAGTGCATGACTGTTTAGGATTGATATTGTTGGACTTTTTCTGACGTACAGGATCTACATCAGGAGTGGTAGAGTCTAAGGTAGTTGTACGACAACATAAAGTTGGAATGGAATTTGCTTTTAATTTATACCTTTGATTTAATTTATTGGGATAGTAACAATTCTTTTCGAAATGTTTTTCGCAAACATACAAATTGGGTTCAATATTGTGTCCTGTAAATGTATAATTAAGTAGTAATAACGAGTTAAGTAAGAATGAATTATTGAAATCGCAATTATTTACCTGTTACATTAAATATTTTTTTACACCACAATTTTTTATACGTAATATCAGAAGGAAATTGGTGCATTTTAATTTTATTTCTATTTATTTGTGTGCAATTAGGCACACAACAATGTTTTAGCTTCATATTATTTTCTGTGAATTCCACACTTTAAATGAAAGTCTTAGTTGCAAATAATCATTACAGTTGCCATTAGTACCCGATGCGAGCGACATCTGTTATTTCCATTAAAGTTATCAGGTCAGCTGTTTTATGCTTATGCACAGACCTTATAAACACGAAAACAATCAAAGCAGACTACGTATGAACATAATGTCCTTAACCAAACGGTCACCGAGATACAGGGTGTTGAAATTTAATTTAATTTTTTTAAAAACTGTACCTGTCGAAAATGTAGTTTTTCTTAGACTTACACCACGTTATATGTGGGGGACTTTCACTTGCACTTACGTAGCATGTTTGTAGAATGAATAGTATCGACGTTGCGGAACGGGATCGCGTGCTCTTTTGTCTTTAGTAACCTCAATGCTGTTAGGTTATTCAATTCATATTTTAAAGTAATTACTCTGAATATTGCAAAGTCAAATAATTTGATATAGCGCACCTACGACGACCGTTTTGCTCTCGTTACTTCAGTTAAATTACAAAAAAGTTAAAGGTGTTACATAAATTTTTATGAAAATTAAATTCGGCAAAATTTGTTTAATTTTAAGTATTTTTTTTTATTATTGGGTGCGCGAGTTTTTTAAAATCATTATTTGATAATTTACGAATTTAATTACCTAATATTTTTTGTTGGGTTTTGTTAATTTTCATTTTCAATTTCCTGTTGTCACAGTCGTGAAATTTCTTATAAGGGGGGCAATTATTTATTACGAAATAAAAAAAAAGATTAAACAAATGTGTAAATCGCGTTAAGTAGTCTAATTGTGAATAAATTCAAGGTCGTTCTTAACAATTATCGTTCGTTAAATCATCTGATCAAATTGTACAATCGAGCATTTGTACTTAATTTATTAATAATACCATATCTCTGTCGCGTTCGTATTTCATAATAGTAATGCTTTTCGATTGGTATAATAATTATTGTCGAAGCGCATTGTCGCAAATAATACATTTTTGATTCCAACATCTATTCGTAGATGTTTCGCGTCGTTTTTGGATTTAACTTTCGAGGATCAAGTGACGAAACTCCGTAACGCGAAATATGTTACACAAACACGACCGTATCGAAAACAAGTTAAATCTAACTGTACGTAACTATAGATTGTGAACGAATCGGTGAAATTCAATATTGGTAAAACAACGTTTAAAATGGAAACGACGGCAATGGGAACAAAAAATGGAAATAATGGCGCCCAGATGTTTGTGTTTCTCGCCGACGCCGCCGCCGACGTCGACAAGAAAGTACCATTTTTGAATTTTAGAAGCAAAGCTTGGCAAATTGTTCCTGCAATTATCGGTAAGCATATCGTTAATGTTAACGTCGCGTCACGTGGTATTTCTACCGATAAGCTTACCTAAACCGCACTCGCACGTGTTCGATATCCTTTCCCATTGAATTTCATTGTCGGCAACTGTTGTCGTGTGGTAAAATTCTTGAAAATGACAATTTTCATGTTCTTTTTATTTCTTTTCCATTATTTTCCATATATTTTTGAAGTACCCAATAGATACGATCGTCTTCTGAATTATTATTATTTTTTTTGCTAAAACTTTTGATGCCCAAGTCGGCATTATTTTCGTGTAAATTGAATTGCTCACCTTTTGAAATTCCAAGTGACAATCCAGGATTTTTTTTGTTTTGTTCCTTTTGGTCGGTACTATAATGTGCCCTTAAATTGTTCGAACTTTTTTTAAATGCCCTGTATATCGTGTTCTTTATTGTAGATTATTTGGAATCGATTTTTCGTTTAATTCAATCAAAATATCGTAGTGTAGTTATCAGTGTCGTTGTTAACATTAGAACGCTATATAATGAATCATTTCCTGTGTAGTATCTAATACCACTTCTATTTATTTTGTTAATCACCCGTCTTAGACACTACCGGTAACGTATGTAGTATTATCAATTTTTAATGATAATTATGCAAGTACTTGTCTATTTGTTAATTTGTTTTGTTTACTGCCATTGTTTATTATTATTATTAACATGCAATACATAATAGTAGTACAATTTTACTACCTAATCAGAACCAGACTAATTGTAAGTAGAACAGTGTCTGTGACGAAACTTTCTTCGATATTTCTTCTTACGTGAGAATCAAAGATGACGATTTTCATCATCAACTGTTATTCTAGTCATTTGTTAATTCGAAGCTTTTGACTGTTATTGATCAAATAATTCGAATACATTTGCTCGAAAAACAATTTCTCGAATCACGTAGATATAGATTTCAATTGATTTCAACTATGTACCTACTTGCGATTCGTACATTTAAAATCGAAAATGAAGACTGTTCTCGTCAATGCCGTAACGACGAGGGCACGAAACGTCCGTGGCAAGTGTCTAACTTGCGCCCGAAAATGACAAACATTTAAAAATATCGTAGGTAGATTTTTTATATTTAGTTACCTAAATATCTAGTTTTAGTTTTTAAATTTTTGTACGTTTTTGCGCTCGCGGCACGGCGTTGGTTCTCGTCCGTTTTCGAATTTTTTTTTAAAATCATTTATAACCGGAGAAGTATCGATCTGATCTAAATATCGTAAAGGAACTTTTTATTCGGTTTTTATTGTATGATATCGTCCTATTAACTGCACGCGCGAATTTCTAAACGCCCTGTATACTTGTCTAGGTAAAATTTAAGTTAATTTGTCTTAAACGGAATGGACCGCTACTATTGTTATTGTTGCTATTGTTTTTTATGGGGTGTTTTAAATACAACTTATTAACTGTCACCCGTTTATCTATTGCTTTTCCCGCACCCTGCGACTAGTAACGTTACACTCTCCCCCTTTCAATTGTGCGACGGGCCCCGTGTGTAGTCCGGAACTCGTCTTGGTTTTTCCCTTAGGCCTTTCCCTCTTCCTCTTGGGATCGCGTGTTTCTGGGCATTATTAGGAGTATGTTGTTTTGACTAACAGCTTGTCTTCGATGCTAAAATAGACATTTCTTCTTCTTTTTCCGAGGCCGTGAGCAAACTCGTGACTGGCAAACTCCATAGGTCGCTCCAGGTTCAGAACAGCTTCGAAATGCCTGAAATGTCCGTCGTTCCTCTTGTCCGAACATGGACTCGCAATTTTCTTTAAGTAAGTTAGTTAGAGTTAAAGTTTAGCACAAACTTGCAGTACTATGATCTAGGCTGCGATCGAAATTTTTGAATTTCTAACTCTCTTCGGGTACCACGTTGGGCGCCACTTATAGGGTGTTTTGCACGCAGATTAATGCCTCGAACATTATCATTTCGTACAATGTATTAACTGTCGCCGGTTTTTCTATTGTTTTTTTCCCGCGCCCTTCGTCTAGTAACGCTACATTTTTTAATTTAAATTTTTTTGCTTTATCTATCGAATGTATCCGAGTTTCGATTTTAATTTAGAAGTGTTCGAATCGAAACGTGGACCTCAGTTCGCGTAATCACGAAATAATCGGATGGTCTGAGACGCCCGGTATATGTTGTTATATAAATTTGTTTTTCTACATATTGTAACTTATATTGTGATTTTTCTTCAAAATCTTTGTATTTATATTAGGATTTTTTTTAATTTAATATAATGACGTCTACGTAAAATTTACAATAATCCCAGATGTTTTAAATTAAAAAAAAAGAGAATAAATAAAAATTTCCGTGTAGCAACTTTTAATCCAATTGAATGGAGACCGAAAGGAGAAATATACAATATATAGCTGTTAAAATACTTTGAATGACGCTGTTGTAGTTAAAACTAAATTTTCAATAGGTAATTATTTATAATAATAGTTGCCGAGCACCATAAGCACAACACCATAAGAAATTAATGGAGTTTGAGAACATAATAATAAAAGTTCCGTGGTCCAACCACAGTAAGTGCACAATTATTAATCTCTTTGATATCTTTATCGAGTTAATTGATGCGCATTATTGATTTTAATTGTTAAATTGCTGGCCCGTTCGTGTGTTGAAATCAATGATTGAAATAGTCATCCACGTAACAAGTTGTGGAATATATATATATTATTTTTAAATTTTATACCCAATACATTTCTGGGCACATTTAACATTACAATCTGATCATAACTTTGATCAATGAATAATTTGATTCTAACTTAAATTGCTACAGGTTGAAACTTAACTAAGGATCTATTCACTAGCTCACCTCAGGTTCTGATAATTAAAGTACACTAATTTTTGCGTGTAACTACCGCACAAATACTCTGCTTTTCACTCATTTCACTATACTAGTTCAAAGGGTTTTGTCCTCTTAAGTCTTCTTTTCAAGTTGGTGTTGACGAGGAGCTGGAGTGCCTCAGCATTCACGTGTTGGTGAAGTCGTTGTTCGTGACGTCTTGCGATTTTGGGAATAGTTTGATTAACTGTCTCTATTTCAAGGTCCTTATGTAGGTCACAGTTGCGGAAGTACCAAGGTGTATCGACTATGTCTCTCAGTACTTTGTTTTGTAGTCGTTGAATGATTTGGATATTACTTTCGCTAGCGCAGCCCGAAAGTTGTAGGCCGTATGTCCACGCTGGTTTTAAAACTTGCTTATAAAGAAGCAATTTATTGTGAATGGATAACTTGGAGTTCCTTCTTAGTAACCAATACATATTTCTATATTTTGGATTAAACTCTTCTTTTTTCTTTTTCACATGGGCTTTCCGGCGTAGCCTTGCATCTAGGGTCATGCCCAAGTATTTTGCCGAGTCAGCATGTGGTATCTGGGCATCGTTTATTCTGATGGGTATATGCTGTTTTAATTTATTGGTGAAGTCTACATGCACAGATTTACTTTCGTTAAGCTTGATACGCCAAGTTCTGGTCCAGGTGTTTACTGTATCCATGGAGGATTGCAATTTTACAGCAGCCTCTTCATGATTTTTTCCTATTGCCATAATGGCTGTATCATCTGCAAACGTTGCAATGATGTTCTGTTCAAGATCAGGAATGTCTCTAGTATATAGCAGGTAGAGTACTGGACCGAGTACGCTACCTTGCGGCATCCCAGCCTGAATTTTTCTTAAATTAGAATAGGCCTCTTCCTGCTTTATTCTAAAATATCTTCCTGAAAGGTATGATCGTAACAATTGAGAGTGTTGCTGTGGCAAGGTTTTGTTCAGCTTATGGAATAGACCTTCATGCCAGACTTTGTCGAAGGCCTGGGCTACATCTAGGAATATTGTAGAGCAGACTTTCTTTTCCTCTAAAGACTTTTCAATGAGATTTGTAATTCTGATTTGTGTACCTGATCTATTGTAGAATGGCTTTCTCTGAACCCAAACTGGTGTGAAGGAATTTGGTTCTTTTTCTCTATTATCGGTTTTAATCTATTAAGAAGTAGCTTTTCAAATAGTTTCGAAATAACTGGTAACAATGAAATGGGTCTATATGACGACACTTCTTGGGGAGGCTTTCCTGGTTTAGGAATCATTATTACGTCCGCTATTTTCCACATCGTAGGAACATATCTTAATCTAAATGTAGCGTTAATAAGATAAGTCAATTTTACTATTGCTTTCTTTGGAAGCTGTTTAAGAATTTCTCCTGTGATCTGATCAAAACCGGGTGCTTTCTTTGGGTTAATATTCGTTTTGATTTCTTCCAAAATTTCTTTTGGGGTGGCGGGTAAAATCTCGACATCCTCTTGTCTTGGTTCATTCCAATCTTGAAGGTCTTCTCCTACATTTGGTTGGAAGATCAATTCCAAATGTTCTGCAAATCTCATTGCTTTTTGTTGATTATTTCGGGCCCAACTTCCATCTGCTTTTCTGATTGGTGGGTTTTGATGGGTAGGTCGTTTTAAGCGTTTGGTGGCTTTCTACAAAGAGTAGTCAGTTTTACTGCCGTTGGTTAATTCTCTTAGATAACTTGCGATTGAATCATCTTCGATGCGCTGTATTTCTCTCTTTAATTGCTGGGTAGCGTTGTTCAGGGCGGTTTTATCTACTGGTGCCATTTTCTTCTTAAGTTGTGGAATGAATGTATTTTACCCATTAGCCGCGAAAATTGTTCACGAAACCGAAGGTCGAGTGAACGACACGCGCGCGAATTTCACGCACGTTAGCTGTTAAAATTTATCGAATAAATATTATAAACCGTTTATTGTCGTATCGCATAATATCCCACTCGCACACGCTCGTCGCTAAGCGCAACTCCTACTTCATTCACGTGCGCGTTTGGAATAACTAACATATTTAGGGCCGAATTCGTAAACGATAACTTTTTAGATGTTTGTCATGAAATATCGTTATGAAGACGATTGTTCAAAATTCGAGGGTACAGTCGGGCGCGAAATTAATGTCGCGAATCACCTCGCGACATTAATTCTGCGCCCGACTGTACGTAGTGCGTGATCAAACGAAGGTCTAAAAGTAGATTTTCGATTTTTAAAGTGATAATCTTTTGTAGGTTCGTTGATGTGTCTGCCCTTCGGAATAATGCTGGGATGGCCTTCGCCGACTTACCCAAAACTATTGTCGGCCACGAGCCCGATCCCCATAACGATCGATCAAAGTGCCATGATCGCCGGATTCTTGATGATAGGCAACATTCTCGGGACGCCCTTTTGCACGTGGTCCTTCGTCGGGACCAAATACGGAATAATATTGGGCCTTTTCGGCATGACGGTCGGTTGGCTTTTGATGTGGTGCGCGAGCAACATCTATTTTCTGTTGGGCAGCAGACTGATGGTCGGCTTGGGCCACGGATACGGCGTCGGACAGCTCAAAATTTACATCAGAGATCTCTGCGAGCCCCGTTTATCGACGATCTTGTTGTCTTCGATAAATTTTTACACGTTTTTCGGCGTGACGGTGGCGTACGTTCTGGGATACTTTACGGACCTCGCCAATTTCTCTTTGGCGGCGACGACGTTGTCGGCCGCGATTTTCGTTTTGTGCCTGTTCGTCCCGCACTCGCCGGACGAATATTTGAAATTCGGGAAGACGAGGGAGGCCAGGACGTTGGTGAAATACCTCAAACCCGCCACGGACGCGGACAACGAACTGAAACAGATCGAGCTGACGAAGACGAACGAGCAAGAGGACAAGCTGAGCTTCTTCCAGGTGCTTCGAGTGAAATGTTTGAGGGAGCGTTTCGCCGTCTTGGGCCTCCTCGTGTTCTTTCAGCAGTTCAGCGGCGCCCCGGCCACGGTCGTTTATACGCAAATAATTTTCGCGGAGAGCGGGGTGCCGCATCCCGAACTGTGGGCGATCGCCTACGCGATTTTGTTTTTCGTTTCCAATTTCGTCGGCGTCTTTTATTCGAAAAATTTCAATCGAAAAATGTGCCTGTTGTTTTCCAGCGTTACGGTGACTATAGCGTTGGCTATAAATATTGCGGTGATTTATTTCGATTTTAACGGAAAGTATTGGAGGTACACCTCGTTGATTGCTTTGTTTATTTTCATCGTTTTGCATAGCGTCGGTCTGGCCGTGGTGCCGTTTATGTTGACGCAGGATTATTTCCCTCCAAAAGCAAGGGATGTGGTGTCTAAATTTCAGATTGTGCAACATTCGGCGTTAGCTCTTATTATAACGAAGATCTTTCAAGTTTTATTAGATAGGTTTCACTTGTACGTTCCGTTTTGTCTTTTTATTTGTATTTCTACGATATGTTCGTTATTTGTACTTACATTTGTTCCTTATAACCTACCAGTATTATACGATGCTAAAGTTACTAAAAGATCATCTCTACGCTTACCTTGACTTAAATGTCGAGCGGCGTTTACATTAGCCTAACGTGCAGTCGGCCGTGGCTCCACGCTAATGTAAACGCCGCTTTAGATACAGTATAGGTAAAAAAATGGTTTTAGACTGTGATGGTTTGCATAGAATTTGATTTGTTATTCAGTATATGCACCTTCGAATGTGAGATTTTTATGATTGAAATTAAAAAGCGACGTAATCGGTATTGTTACTTATTCATTTTGAAAGCTTTTTATGGCTTTAAAATGTGTTAAACATTGTATTAATTGTAAAATAAATGTTATTCTCTTACACCTGCTTTTTTATAGATTCTCCAGGTTTTCCATATTTGTTCTTTTTTTTTGGTGGCGAGCTTGCCAATATTCCGTGTAAGTTTGCGGTAGGCAAATAAAGTTTCGAGACTGCCAAACGGGCGCGGTAAGATGCGGTAAAAACAACTAATTGCAAGTATATTCTAAAATAGCACCATGAATACCCGATTCGCCGATTTCACAAATCGCATGAGTTTTTTAGGAGCATTTAATAACAAGTTAGTGTAGATGAGGCCAGTTTAAACTAGTGCAGACGAGATGAGGTTAGGTTAGTGTAGATGGGGCGAGTTTCGATTTCGGGGGGGGGGGGGGTGTCTTTTGAAGATTCCTCTCCGAGTGAGCTACGAAATGAACTAAACGCCACTATTTGTTTTCGTAAAATGACATCGAACGATGTGAAAATACTGCGTAAGGTTCAAATAAATTTCAATTTTACGATGCGTTACGTCATGGGTATGGTGATTACACGACGTGTGAGATTATAATTTAATTTATTATTGTTTATGATAAGGTTTATCCCTGCGATTAGATAAGTTAATGTAGAAATGTAACGAAGTGAAATAAACAATAGGTGTTTAAACAGGTAAATTTTTGTTTTTTTTAAATTATTTGAAATGCTGGATTTTCTTGCTTGTAACCGTGGTTGTTTATTTTTAAAACTTAGTCAAGTTTAGTGGGTATAATTTCATTTTTAAATGAATTTAAATGAATTTTCGTTATATTATTAACACGTATTGGGACAGGTAGACTTTTAAATTTTTCGTGTATATATATATCTGAGAAATTTTAACATTTTTGTTTCCGCGCGTCAAAATTGCATCGTTAACGAGCGGTTTCAAAGAAGTTCCTTTGAAAGTTGTTTACGCGATTTTTGGGACGCAAATCTCTGTCATTGCGCTTCAGTTATACTCTTATTAATAGAACAACCGCACAAAATTTTGTTTACAGAAATCATTAGAAGTCGAGTTATAGTGAAAATAACTGTGTCGGTATATCACAGTTGGGACTTAAATTAGGATTAGAGGTGCGTAAATTGATATTTTGTTTTCGTCAAAAATCCCCGTGCGATAAGGTTTTTTGATCAAATTTGACTAATTTATTAATTGTTTAAAATGTCATCAAACTGAAACTTTTTTTAATTTTCGTAACGTTGCAGGACGCATGTAGGTATATATTTTGACGATAGGGTTTGAATGTCTGGGCCAAAATTGGAAAGTTTCCCGTTGATTTAATAGAATTGAGAGAAATGTAGGTTGCTATTTAAAATTATAGATAATAGATAACAAGTTCGGCATTTTTTCCGAACATCCGGTATTATTTTGTTAAGTTTATAATACATCATTCGGTGCAGCGTACTTTCTAAAACGCTTACTTAAAATTTTAAATCTGTATATGCGCGAACGTCTTAGAAATGTACAGTTATTTGTAATAGCCTGCAGCTGTCAATTTTTTTTTACAAAACGTGAAATAATTCCAAAAGGGCTAATTTTAGCGGCAACGTTTGTTGGAGGAAAAAGTCGTACGATTGTCTCGGGAACGTAAATCGATAATAAAAATTAGGGTGTTCCATTTAAAATAATAGCCGATGATGTCATAATTTGAAAAATATGACAGATAACGAAAATTTGCGAGTGTCATTAAATAGTGCATAAAATATACAAAAACTTTTATTAAGGTCAGTTTTCAACCAAGCTCGCAATAAAGTCAGAAATTGGGCGTTCCGCCCATTTTGTTCAACCCTGTATTTGTATGTGCTGCGTGTTTTCCCTTATACAGTATGTCTTATACACTTACAATAAATTCGGTGTTTTTCTATTTCTTCTCCGATACTGTCTTGCGCGCGCGCGAACCCAGTTTTTCCCAAGTTGTGAAAAAACCCCGAACTACTGTTCAGCCCTTGCTAGGTATTAAGGTACGGATAAAAATATGCGCGAATAATTATAGTATTTCCTTGCTTTACACGTCCCGCTAACGAACACGTCTAACGGTCTAAAGCGGGGGTTCACGACCCTTCCGTGCCCTAGAGCACATTTTCAAAAATACTGGCGGGCAACTAACCTAATCTATTAAAAGAAATATAGGCGAAATAAGTATTTTTGAAACTAAATGTAAATAAAAATCTTTTGACGTGACTGAACAGCGGCGGACACGGTTGTCAACGTAGGGTTGGAAATCCCCGGTCTAAAGTACAGTCGAACCTCGATAACTCGAATCTGATGGGAAAAAGGGAAAAGTTCGAGTAATCGAGATATTCGACTTGTCGAGGTTCCACTGTGTGTGAAAGGGTTAAAACGGTCGATTTTCGATTCAGATTGGGAACTTTCGACGCGGTTAATTTCCCCCAAATTTTGCAAAAAGATGGAGTTCGAAAAAGTAAGCGAGCGCAAAACAAATTCTATTTTTTTATAATATTTGAACGAACAGATTAAGTCGTCCAATTTATTAAGTCGATGACAAATCATTTTAAAATCGAGTTAACAATAACGAATAGACGCAACCAAAGAAAATATAAATTAATAGACAAAAAAAATGATTACGTAACCGTCAGGTGTTTATTGCCGATTTTCACCAAGAGCCTTGCGTGAAGCGTCAGGTAATAAATAATTAAAAAAATAAAATAAAAAAAATATGAACATCTCGGTTGTTCATAAATAAATAAGTTCTCGTATCAAAGACTGCTGTTACATAATTCATAATAATAATAATAATAAAGATCGCGTACTTGACATTCCATTTTCTACTTTAATACAGTAATAATAAATTGGCGATAAACAATTTGCAAGGGCACAACCTGTTAAATTCTCAGTTCGATAAGGGGAAAATCTACTGAATATTCATGCTCGGTTATATTAAATGTGACAGTTGATGCTCGTCCGGCCAGAAGTTGATGTTATCTCCGGACGCCTCAGGAATCAAATAAGACAGTCGTGTCGCGACCGCGAGAGCAATCGTCAGCTTCGTTAATAAGTCACTTTGCTCGCGCGTCCGATCGCACGATAAATTTTAATTACGGACGAAGGAAGTCGTTACAAAAATTAAATTAGTTTCGCATCGTTTTCGGTTTTTATTAATTGAGTTGATGTAGTTCGACGTGATCGGTGTCTTTCGGTTTTTTTTTTTTTTTATTTGGGAAAAACTCTTCTATTTTATGTAAGTAGTACATAATTTATATATTTTTTTTGAAATTTCAAAATTACGTTTTGTTGTTGTAGTTTCTAATATTTTGCACGCAAAATGCTCGCGACGATAACGATTTGCGTTCAAACATAACTTCCTATAAAGATTAGTTCATATCGTCCTTTTTTTTTTGATTATTTTGCGGCGACAAACGTGCTCGCAATCGGTTTTCGAATCTAAAAGCATCATTCGCGTGCCGCATTTCATATTAATTATCGTTGTTGCGCAGTAATAAAATAACAATGAGAATGATAATTAGGTATCTGTTTTTGTAATAAACATTTTGCAATCGATACGAATTGTTCATTATTACGTTGGGAGCTGGTCTACAGGGCAGTTGGGTAAACAATCTATTCGCGTCTATTTAAAATTTATTTTTAATAAGTATATGCACAATGCGAAGGTAATTAAATTTGATCGAGAACGACAAAGACGAAGTGGAGCGCGCTTTACTTTACGATATTTTGGTCCTTCGAGTCGTCGCGTCCGTCTTTTGTTATTTGCAATGTCAAATCGATCGATAAAATAAGAGGATAAAAAACCCAAAATTTCAAATGTTTTTGAGCTATTTAAAAAACAGAATCGCACAAAAATAGCATCTTTAACTTTTTAAAAAGCTGTAACTCAAAAACTTTTCGACCTAGAGAGCTCGATTTGGCGTTGTTCTCTTCTACGTTTAACGGGCTTTAATTTGATGCGCAACATAACTATGGTAGTTGAATTATGTAATTTTTGAAGACTTTAAAGTAGTCCGGTCGGAAGTAATTTTGCGGTGAAAAGGCCTATTTTATGGCTTAAGTTGACAGTTAAATACACACCTTTTCGAAAGCCGTGAAGTTTAGGTAAGCTTACGGGGCTAAAATTTGAATAAATTGAAATTGAAATTGCATGTTTTAGTATAAGCTTATACAGGATTGATTTCGCGGGTCACAGGAAGTAGATAACTGTGTGCTTATTTTTGGGTGAAAATAATGAGAAAAACCGATCAATTGAAAGCTAATTTCATGAACTTTAATATTATGCAACCCAATGAATATGTTGCGGGACTGAATTCGGAGAAAATTAAGAAGAAACACGGATGGTTTATGCCAAGCCGCCATGATATGAAAATAAGGTTGTCGTCATGAAAATGGCTGCCGTTATTCGGATGCATTCGGAAAGAGCGCGAAATTCAAATTAATTCGAGTTAAAAACATGCAATATCTTGATCAATTGCAATAATAACACATCAAAAATAATGATTTCCTTACAATGGAATTCCACCGTTCCAACTTTGAGTGATTTTCGCAGCTCTGTTAATCACAAGTATATCTTTTTTTGCTTGTACGCGACGATCTGCTTCTGATTTTTTCAAGAATCGTCCGTTTTTCGCTCGTGATGGCATGAGTTTGAGGTTAGAGCACCGTTTACTTTCGCGAACCTGTGGATAGAATGACGGCAGAAGAGAAGGGGAAAGAGGAAGCCGAGTATAGCCGAACGCATCTATATTTCCGTAAAGCAATTCACCTAAATAGTCAAGTTCTCATCTGAATATTTTCATATTAATACATAGTTTTGTATAATCTGCTCTATTAGTGGACAATAAATCGTTATTTATTTTTCAACGCCTTTCTGATCTCTTATTTTTAATACTACGAGGATTTAGATTTTTTCAGAAAGTTTTGAACTTGACTAGCAATTCTTAGCGACCGGACTACTTTAAACGAACTTTTGTTTCGAAAATTTCAAAAACACCCATTTTAATTTTTTTTATATATAATTTTTTATATTATAATGTAAGTCGAATTCGCTAAATTTATTGACTTCTATAAACTGAGTTGCGCGACAAAATTTTGACAATTAACGTAAGAAGTTCGGGTCCGTTATACAGGTGACTGGCCCAAAGTCGGACACAAATAGAAAATTCTTATTCGAAATTTTATTTTCTCTGTAAAAATTTCTGCACAATTACAAATTCAAAATGTACATGCCGAAATTTGAATAATATTCGCATACGAGGGACGTTCAAAAATACCTACACTTATTTTTGAAAATATACAAAAATGTAATTTGGAAACGTTTCTTAGAATTCTTGCAAGAGGACGTCAAACACGAAATCCCGGTCGATTTTTTAAAAAATATAATTTTTTGTACCTTTCGGCCTATTTTTTTATCTAGAATAAAGTTGTTCTTTATTGGTATTATGCGAGTGTTCATTTTATAGTTGAACACAAAAAATTCGATTGTTTTAGCACTAGTTTCAATTATATTAATTTTCTAACAATAAGTATCAGGTGATCGAAAGTTAAATTCTATATTACACTTTTACGTTACTCAATAATAAATCGATTTTGAATAAATTTGTTTTACGTAATCCAGCAGGAGGCCTAAAGGTAAAAAAAATATTTACGAACGAAGCGACTTCTATAAACTACGTATTTGACGGTCCAGCTTTTCCAAATAACATTTTTGCGTATTTTCAAAAACAAGGGTGTACTTATTTGCTCTTAAGTCGATTACATATTTTTAAACATCCCTCGTATGCGAAAGGCTATTTTCAAATTTTGACATGTGCGTTAGCGAATTTCCATAGAAAATAAAGTTATTACAGTCTGTCCGATGACGGGACCCGGTCGTGACCTTTTGGATTTTCTCCAATCTCGGACCCTAGATCACGAAAATATAGGTCGTTCATTTTGGGTCGGTCATATATACGTAATAATCAATTTCTTGTGGACACGATTCCGGTCGCAATTTTGACCGGAGAAGGCTGAAATTTGGAGGGTGTATTGTCATTACGAAAACGAAGGACGAGTTCGTTAACCATTCAAATCGACCGACCCGTTTCAAAATGGCGGCCGTTCAAAAAAATAAAATAAAAAAATTCTGTTCTTTGTTATTACTCATCGGATTGGTAATGTGAAATATGTTTTGGAATCGGCATAAAATTCTCTACCGGCCATGTCTCTTTGTAATTTTCGATAAAATGCACCGTTTTGTTATTGTAAATGTTATTTTTCAAAAAACGTATTTCTTTTGAATTTGAAACTATGCAGAGATTATTTATTACGAAGAACATATTAAATTTTTTGAGAAATTTCAAATAAAAATGTTTTCCATTTGCGCTTTCAGCTTTGTGCCAGTCATTGTATAACAAAAATGTAACCACGAACGTGACGTAGCGTAATGACACGGTTCTTTGTGATACTAGATAAATGCAGGACGATGTGGCTTTTTTTTCGTTGAATTGCCGACAACGCACTTTTTTTATCATCGAATGCGAAAAGAGAAATTGCGATTTTTTTGAAAAGCAAGTGTAGGATGTTTGGGTTTAGGTAATTATAAAAAATATATAGAGGACTAGGGATTGATAGATAGCTAAATAGAAATATAAATGTGACGGATGTAATATTTATCTTGTTAAACCAAATAATTTAACATTAACGTTTGGATTAATATTAAAACGTAGGATAGAAGTCGATCACCTTTTATTATTTTGTTATTTTTATACCATTTTTTTCTCAATTATTTTTGTTGCCAAGTGTTTCCATTCGCTTACAGAACGTATGCGAAAATGACGGCATAGCAACGGGGTTTCAAGACAACGGGCTTTCAAATCTCGAAAAACCTTCTTAAAGCGTCCAAAATACGATATTACTAAGGAATAGTAAATCCGTAGCGTTTGAAACAATGTAAATTGGGTCATTAATCCGTTTTCAATTTCACCACTAAAACCACCAAGAAAACTCGTCGATCTATAATTTAATCGGCGGACAAGCGATTTTTACGAGGGGCATTCAAATTATTTCCAGTTTAACCGATGCATATGAATAGGTGTCAAGTTAAAGACCCTCAACAGGACGATTTAATTATATTGACGGCGTTTTGTTTGTGTTGTAGCTTAACTGTAAGGAAATACCTCCTGGAAACCGCGCCGATAGGTAATTCGGGGCACGTTTGTATTAAATAACGTATTCATTTTGTGTAAAAAACGGGGTTGGTGGAGGTCAGAATTCTATCATGACAGGTCAGCGTAAGGCCAACGTACCATAACCGCGTTTTGTAATTACACCTCAGGCACTGGTTGTATGGTTGTATTTTCATGATTTTCGCACTTTACGATTTGTGGTGATGTAGATTGCCATGTGTTCGGTACTAAAGGTAGTTTACCGACTGTAGACTGTTTGATTCATTCCATTCGGTTTTTACTAACGTAAATACGAAAACGTAATTTTAACCTTGGCCTTTTTTAAGATTACCATGTAAATATGTAAAAAATACGTCAATTAAAACAAGATTTATAATTAAACAGTTGATTAAGTTGTGCTAAAAACTAACTGTTTTTTTTTAGTGACGCGCACTATCGTTAAAATATCGCGACAACTTTGAATAATTAACCGATTAATTGATGAAACATTTGGTAAGATCCCGAGAGAGTATTAGAGTGAGCTACTTATTTGATTTCGGTCACAGTTCGTCACGGCAAATTTGAATAAAAATCTCATTTTCAAGTAATTACGCGATGGAAGATTTAAAAAATCGCCGATATCACCGGGAACGGAACTTTCGCGCGAAATTTGCGTTATCGATCGCATTTATCTAAGCAAGTCTTTGTATAATTTGTATTTGGATGTCATAAAACGTTTTATTGACCTCAATTCGGTATAAAACGACATCTCACACGACCGCTTTCGTGAATAATGCATTTGGTCGCGTTTTCGGCCCTGCGCGGGCCAAATTGTTGCCCCAATCGGAATTATTCGAACAGAATCGAATTCCTTGCCCACATTTCGACATAAAATAACCTTTTAGTTGCCGTTTTAGCTCACATACGTATTAAGAAAGATAGTGCAATATCCGTAATTTCGAAAAAATGACCGCAATTTTTAAATCACGCGCCAAAATTTTGGGCGCCACGGCCCGAAACTTTTTATTTGTCCTAAAGACAATCGCCGTGCAAAATTTCATGCTTCTAGATCACAATTTGTTTTTTTTTGTTTTATTAATTTGTTATTCGAACCGAAGTGACTTGATTTTAAGCGAATTTCGAAATTAATCGATTTTTTGCTGATTATCGCGCGGATTCGATTTAAAAAGAAATTATCGAAATTTGCCGTGTGCAGGACGATTCAATTTTAAGTAAGTATTAGGTAAAAGTGTGGAAACTTTTGAAATACTTTTTCCGAAAAGTGCAACTTATTGTTAGTTTTCGAGATGTTGCAAATTAATAAAATGTGTTTTATTGAAAAGATGTTTTCCAATCATAGACTAACGCGCTTTTTAACCAATACAATTTATTATTTATTTAATTTAGGGAAAGAAAACGACAAGAATAGTAATTTTGGGTATTTAGACACAATTTCACTTTGTTCTATACATAGAAATTGGATTTATAATATTAGTGTGTAAACTAAGAGATTTGTAAAAAGCTTTGTTTATAGTCATTGTCATTGAAAATGATGCCTAACAAAAATGAAAATGACAAACACACAGTAGGTGAGCCAGGTGTTGATTAGGATAAAATCGAAAGTCAAAACAATGTCGATATGTTCTTTTAAATTCTTGAAACGTAATACATAAACAATCTATACGATACTGAAGGACTATAAACAAGCGCTTGTATATAATTATCTATGTATATGACAATATTGCTAACGCACCACCTCTTGTTTACGATATTTACTTCGAACATACATTAATAACGCTATTTTGTTTATTTTTTTTTTATTGTAGCTTAGGTACATTATAATATGCAAAATTAATATTGTAGTCGTCAAACGTTTTTAAACCGATTGTGAGAAACTACTTTGATACCTCGTTTGACCGTCTCCTGTACAAATGACAATCATTCTGATGTTATTGGAGATAAAAACAAATTTGAACTTAAAAACTATTTTCCAAGCGAGATTCGCTTGTTTATTAAATGCATTTCAATATTTTTTTTGTGCAAAGAGCACGAGCAAGTATCAATTTTACTCGGTGCTGCGTCCGAAGGACGCATGCACAACCCTCGCATGTACTATTTTATTTAAAATCGAGCGAGCGCCCAAAGGGCGCGAACAATTACCGGCATTTCCGGTTAATTTATCATTGTGGCTACAGTTACATGTAAAAAGGTTCGAATCCGGCTTTAAAAATTCACCTTTTAAAACGCAAACGGCCAAATTTTATAAAAATTTTACAGCTATTTTCGAATGCGGGCATTTTAAAATATTAGCTATCAATAAAAAAATTATAAATAGATACTGATATAGAAATAAATTGTTTTTACATGCGTTGGGTGTTTTACTTTGACTATATAATATATGCACGAATTGTAGATATACAGTCGTCGCCGCTTATAGTTATTTAATAAAATCAGTCCCTTAATGCGCTCATTACTGTCCGAATGAAATAATCAAACTAACATTTTATTGCCGTTTAATGGAATCGCCGGATATTGGAATAAAAGCTGCTATATAGGTAATCCCAACGTGATTCTATTAACCGGTATCTACTGTATTTTCAAGTGAAGAAACCTTGCGTATAGATAAATATTATTTTACGTATGTAGGCAATGTTTACGTTTTAATCATTTTATCATATTGATAGTGTAGGTATGTGGATATTTATCGTGTTACAACATCAATATCTCGCCACTGCCCGTGCAGGATATGTTTATTGAGACATAAAGCTTCAACAATATATTATTGTCCTCTACTTACGATGTCGCACTGCTGCTTAATAATCAACAATAAATGCATCACGTTGCATTTATTAAAAATATTTATGGCCGTATTTACGATTGGCTCTCACAATTAAATTGAAATATCTAGCGTACGATTGGTCAATTGAAAAAAACTTTGTCGATCGCTCAATTATTTGTTGTAAATTGTTTCAGAAACTGGCCGTTAGATCGTCATCGTGTTTACGGAAAATATTTAACCGAAATGGGCATAGCGATCAGTTACATTGGAGGATTTTGGGCTTCCAACGAACCGGACCCCGTAACTGGATTAACGCCAAAAGAAAAAGCTTTAGTCGGAAATTCTTGGAGTTTGGTGAAGAAGAACATAGTAGAAAACGGAATCCAATTGTTTTTGATGTACGTAGACGAGAACGCGTGTGGCGTCGGTATTTTTTTTTTTGGTTTTCAATCGCTGTTCGTGTCGACGCGGCAGTTTCGGTAGAACGACTTAACTCGCCCTCTCAAGCGAGGGTCAAGTCGTTCCGCCAAAACGCCGTCGATACGATTAGGCAGGTGTACGAAATTTCTCGTTTGATTATTTAATCGACGAACTTGAATCGCCAACGCAAATGAATATAATTAATAGAACCGACAAAAACAATGTTTACTTAATTCCAATTAATATGACGATACTATTGTATTTATTTTAATGCGAGCGAAGGTTTTTTTTTACAAAGTAATTAAGCGACTTTGTTGTACGTTCACGTGAAAGTGCGTGTTTCGTATCTACGATATTACAGTACCTACGTAGTACCAAAAATATCTCATTCCAATTAATCGTTTCTATTTTACAGATATTTCAAGGACTACCCGCAATATCAAAAGTATTTCCCATTTAGAGATCTTCCGTACGAACAATTATCAACTAATAAGAAAGTTAAAGGCCATGCGACTAACGTCATGTATGCCATTATGGCAGTTATCGATAATATAAGTGATAACGAGGTTTTAGTAGATATCTTAGAAAAGAATGGGATTTCACATGCGAAAAGGAAAATTCCGGAACAGGCGTATTGGGTGAGTATTTTGTCGATAAAACACGTAACAATAAATAAATTTATATATTGATGGCGTTTTGGCAGAACGTCGTAAACGACAAAAAGCAAATTTTACATCGGGAATGCACATTTTGTGTTGTAGCTTAACTGTAAGCAAACACTTCTTGGAAACTGCGTGATATATATATACGTAATTCGGGTATATCGTAAGTCCTGCGCGTTTGTTGTTTTGTCGGTTAGACGCACAACTTCAATTACACCGCAAGCGCTGGTTAAACGGTTGTTTTTCGTGCAGACGTGCGGCAACGTGTCGCAGCTTTATTGCCATGCGTAAGCCTGTGCGGCGGTAGCTCGTGGGAAAAAAACGATTGTCTCGGCATGCAACGCCCCGACGGCGGGCGCCAATTTGTACGTAGGCACCACCTACACTCGAGTACAAAAATGACAATTAACGCGTCTTATTGTATAAGTTGTTATATGCATAATTTTTGTATACGTAACTTTTTTCTCTTTTTCTTTAGGATTTAAAACAATCCTTGCTTAAGCTGTTCCAAGCGGGATTGGGAACGAAATTTTCGACGGAAGTAAAAGACGCCTGGAACAAAACGTTAACGGTAGCGTTTACTGTTATTATTAAAACGTTGAACGAGAACAATCCACATTGACAAGTTGAAGTTTCGACTGCTTATTAACAGTTTATTTTAACCATTTTATTTCACGGGACAGTATAGTAGCTTTGTAATAAGTGTACATTAATTAATTTTTAACGTTGTGAAAAATTAACATTTTAATATGTAGTATTAATTTTATAATTTATAACGTGACGATAATCATGTAATGATAACAAAACTATTTGTGCAATACATGTTGTATTGTACAAATAACTTAATAGCCCTTGAAAGACATTTTAAAAAATAAATTTAGTGTTTTTTTCTTTATTTTTATATAAGCACTTACATTGTTAATAGGTACCGATTTATAAATAGACACAGAGGTCTATTTTAAAACGAGACAACATATGGATTATTACTGAAACAATTTTTGTACCTACTCACTCTTAGTTCATAAAAAAATAAAAAAAATATCGAACACGTCGATAATAATTATTGTCAGTAGAACGTCTACTGTTTACGGATAAGAGTTTTGATTTTTGACATTATAAATCTTACGTCGGGCGATGATCTTACTGTTTAAATGTATGAATTGTGACAAATTAATTCCTACTACCGTCCCTACAGTGGGAAATAGGAAGAATCCCGAAGACACACCTTGGGATCGACGGTATCGCAAGAGTGGTGTCGTTAAAAACAAAAAGTTAAGCGAGGACTCTCGTTGTAAACCGTCGCCACGGTATTGTACCTTTTTAAATATAAATAAAGATTATTTTTAATCGCAAAAACGCATACGCGTTTAACTCACTATCACACTTTGGCCATTTACTGCAGAAACAACACAAGTGCAGTAGGCATATACACCGTGTCCAAGATAAGAATGCACAGCATGGGGATCTTGAAAACGGTAGAAGATACAGGGTGGCTTAAATTAGAAAAAAGTTGCGCTATTTAGAGTATGTTCACATGCTGGTCGCAAAAGTTCATTATTGTTTATCGTTTTCAAGATTCTCAATAAAATGTGATTTTGTGGATTTTCGTTTCTTTTCATTTTTTTATTTATTTTAAATGATATTAAAAAACTACCGGCACTTTCTCATTACCACTTTTTAAGCTCTACAAAATGGCGTGTTCAAATTTTTAATCCGACGTTTCGTATCCGAGAACCCATCATCAACTTTATTTTTTTATATGGCCACAAACAAAGAGACACCCTGTATTCGGTAGCATTATTCATTACAAATTCAACGATGTATCACACATTATGGTTTTGAAGCCAAAAAAGGGGAAAAACGTGAGTTATAAGGTTTTTTATTTTTTAAATTAGTAGGCGCTGGTACAATAACGGAAACAAAATGTCAAAAAATTATAATAATTGCTCAAATAGGTTGCCATTATTTTCTAGACACAAGTATGCTCTGTCTACAGAAGAATTCAAAACATGGTCTAACATTTCTGGTGTGATTGAATTAACTGCTGCTAAAACCAATGCCAATAACTGTTCTTCATTTTCAAAAGTGGCGTCATACACTTGGTTTTTTAAATAACCCCACAGGAAAAAATCCAACGAAGTTCGGGATGGCCAGGCTACTTCACTGTGAGTTCCAATGCATTTTTCAGGAAACCTCTGGGACAAATATTCCCGCACATTTCTTGAATTATGCGCTGGGGCACCATCTTGCCGAAACCAGCAGTTGTTAACTATAAGTAATGGTAATTCATCCAAGGCATTCTCCAAATCAGTCTGCAGTAGGTCGAGATATCGTTCGGAATTTAAATTGTTGTGATAAATAAAAGGTCCTATTATTCTGCCACCCAAAATGCCTACCCACAAATGCCCAAATCGATGTTGATGCCTTGTTTTTTTATTAAATGAAGATTGTCTGTTGCCCAATAATGTTTGTTACGCCGGTTGAAAATGCCATTGTTGGTTATCATTGTTGGTTATTGTTTTTCTCCTTTTTTGGCTTCAAAACCATAATGTGTGATACATCGTTGAATTTGTAATGAATAATGCTACCGAATACAGGGTGTCTCTTTGTTTGTGGCCATATAAAAAAATAAAGTTGATGATGGGTTCTCGGATACGAAACGTCGGATTAAAAATTTGAACACGCCATTTTGTAGAGCTTAAAAAGTGGTAATGAGAAAGTGCCGGTAGTTTTTTAATATCATTTAAAATAAATAAAAAAATGAAAAGAAACGAAAATCCACAAAATCACATTTTATTGAGAATCTTGAAAACGATAAACAATAATGAACTTTTGCGACCAGCATGTGAACATACTCTAAATAGCGCAACTTTTTTCTAATTTAAGCCACCCTGTATCTTCTACCGTTTTCAAGATCCCCATGCTGTGCATTCTTATCTTGGACACGGTGTATAAATCGTTTTCTTTTCGTTTCTCGTAAAGTTCCTTACTTTTCGGCAAGAAGTCATAAATTACTGCCAAACTTAATTTAATAGGGGGGAAAATGTGCGGAAAGCTAATTCTTCCAAAAATTTATCTAAACTTGCAAATTAGGTACTTAATAAGCGATAAAAAACTTCCATTATCGGCCTAGTAAAATTAGACCACAAAAGGGGAAAATTATAAAAAAAATATTAACAAGCTGGATTTCTGTGTGGACCTTTATTTTTATGTTATGACCAAATAAATTTCTAAAGCCCCCTTTTGATAGAGTATCCGCAAAAGTTGTTATAGGAGATGAAAAAAGGTAAAATTCAGTTTTTGCAACAGTTTTGAAAACTATCAATTTTTCGAGGAAAACGTTAGTAAACAAATTTGTAGCTCGTGAAATTTTTTAGAAAAACGGTCTCTTGACCTTTTTTCGTATAATTAATCGTTTTCGATTAAACCGTGCGACAAACTCGGACATAATCATACGTAGACAAGTGATAAGAAATACACAAAAGCAGCGTCTTCGCCTCGATCGCAGGCCTGCACGGTTTATCGCTCGATAAAATAATAATAATTTAGAAACTTTCGCTTTAAATAAAGCAGACGCACATGTGTTACGATACAGACCGTTTACAATCAGTTTCGCGTCGGTTCGATGTTCGATTCGGGAGTACGTGCGTGTCCTCTGGGGCTCGGATTCTTTGTGTAATATATCTTGGTTTAAAACGACTTTTCGGGATCGCGCATACCCGGGAAAGTAATGCAACGAAAGGTCAGAATTTTAATAATTTTATTATGACAAATTAGTAAATTTTTTTGTTATTTATCTACACTTGAAAAAAGTTAATACGTTTACGGCTTAAGCGGTGCAGTTGAGGGTTGACGTTTTTAAATATCAAGCAGGGTTTGTCTTATGGCTGCAAAACCTATTATCATTTAGTACCTACATTTTACGTGGAATCCAAATATGAAAAAACATACACGGTGTTATATTTGAAAAAAACAGAAAAATTACATTTCGCGCAAATTAATCGTTGTGTGTAGTTTTACGCTTTTTTCGAAAAAGACGTACAATTTTATACGTTTTTGATTCTAAATGTGACGGGGAATCAAAAATGCGAAAATATACAAGGTGTTCCATTAAAAGAAACACAAGTTTGGGATGGCATATTTTTGCGAAACACCCTGTATGCACATAAATATTTTTAAAATGTAGGTCCCTTGATCGTGCGTTAGCATACCAAAATTGGTTTCGACGTCCGTAATAGTTAAGGAGCAATCCTCCCGTATATACCTCGAATTGTTTTGTACGCCTTAAGATTTTTGTCATTTAAAATCCCAGCTTAATAACGATAAGACGTTTCGCACTTAAAACGATCTCCTCCATTAAGTCGTTGCTAAACTTTTTTACGCTCGTTGTAATTCGCCCTGTCTGCATAACGAGCGGCCCATCGTTTTGCCGATAACGCAATTTAAACAAACAAAAGAAAATTTTCGGCAGAGTCGTGCATAAAACAATAATAACTAAACGGCTATAAGCGTGCGTCACCTGCAAGGTATCGGACCGCGCGCGCCCACGTTTATTGGTTATCGCAAGCCTGCACGGTTTATTAAATAAATAAAAATGTAAATAAAAAAAAATTATAGGTAGGTACACCCAGTCGATTTGAAAATGTCGTCTCCATAAAATTGACCCGATCGTCTCATAAAGGTTTAATATTTGGGGTGGGTTAGGGGGGGTTCAAATTTTGACACTTTGATATTTTCAGTTACGTTACATTGTCAATAATAAGTGTTATAGTTAATGATTTGTATAATTATTGCTTTTAATGACCCGCGGATATAGCCGTCCTAACACATCACATGGCGTCGATGATGTTACAACAGGCAATATGGACGACTGAAGCAGTTATTTTCCGGATTGCCATAAAATCTAAAACTATACATCTTTATTTACGGAAATAAACAGCTATTTCGCGTCTTTACGTTAGCAAAAGACCGAGCTGCTCATTGTGAAACGAACAAGTTGTAACCTGCAGGATAAAGCGCGACAAAAATCGTTTATTGTGCCATTATGAGCTTGCTGGCGATTTATATGGTGGCGCAAAATATTGAAGTACATACTGTTAATTCGGACGAACCGAATGCAATGTACGACGGCCACGGCCGCTTTGTCCGTCAACGTGTTAAGTAATATACGAAAGCTCGAAGTCTCCCGTTTATAAATACAGGGTGCGTCCAAGAAATTTCCGGAATTATTTTTTACCGCCCAAGCGAAGCGCGAGCGGGCGGCCACTCCTGTCGGGATTGGTGGTGGGGGTTCTCGGGCAACAGGGAAAAAATATTCAGTTGCCTCCGAACCGTCGGAGAGTGTGGATTGCTTGTACAGTGAGACCCTGTTTGGGTGACGCGTCACGACTCACGATGCAGCGAAATGTTGAACAGCGTGTGAACATCAAGTTTTGCGTTAAACTTGGAAAGACTGCTGGTGAAACTTTACAAATGCTTCGGACAGCTTACGGGGACGAAGCAACGAAGCAATCAAGTGTGTACGAGTGGTCCCGAGCAGGACGGCCGAGTTCAGCGACAGCCGATGAAAATGTGGACCGAGTGCGAACCTTGTTGAACTCTGACCGTCGGTTAGGCGTGCGATTGATTGCTCAAGAGTTAAATCTTTCCAAATCCAGTGTGCACACCATTATTAGTGATCATTTGAACATGCGAAAAGTCTGTGCAAAGTTGGTACCCAAGGTGTTAAGCCACACATGCCTTCTCGTGACTGAGCTGTTGATCAAGTACGGTGTGACAATGCTTCCCCAACCCCAATATAGTCCGGATGTGGCTCCAAGCGACTTCTACCTGTTCCCCAAGCTGAAAAGAACACTCAAGGGAACTCATTTTGGGACCACCGATGCGGTTCAAAGGCTGTGACGAAGCAACTCAACAGCATGTCAGAAAACGACTTCAAGGGCGCGTATGAAGATTGGAAAATTCGGTGGCAGAGGTGCTACGATGCCGATGGGGACTACTTTGAAGAATTTTGAACAGTTATACGCTTTATTTGCAATAAATCGTGTTTTATAGCCTCATTCCGGAAACTTCTTGGACGCACCCTGTACATGTGACGGTTATCGGTGGCTGTCCGATTTTTAACCGTGATAATTGAATTTTTCTCTGCGCAATCTTCTAGTGTGAGCTTTTTTGCGTATGGGCGCGTATCCTTGACGCCATTTATTTTTACGACCTGCTGATGGCACGGATCCGCGCCAAGGATTCGAGTTTAGTTAACGAGTCAGGACGAATTCAGCGTCGGGCGGAGTTCTTTCGTTTTAGTCGGCGTGTACGAAAAGTATTCACCGTTGCAGCGCAGCGAAAGTGTTTTGGGCTCTTCGTAAAGGTTAGGGGTTATGCACCCCTGTCTTCCCCAAGGTGACATCAAAGAACCTATTGCACCATTTTAAAGGCCTTCAATTTTACGTGCGCGTTTCGAAAATTATTAAATTTCATCGGAACGTAAAAATGTTATTTAAGAACAATTGATTTTAACGTTTGTTCTATGTACGTCCCCGGAAGATTAAAATTCGTATCGCGTTGTCATCTGACGTATAAATGCGCATTGAAAGATTAACCCTTTTATTCCCATCGGCATACGGGAAATACGTCTTTACTCATTACCCGATGACTTATTAAACGTAAACGTGCAATATGCCGGGGCGCAGCGGGTCGCATTGCAACGCAACCAATCGCCGGCGGGGTGCGATTTTTGCGATTGGTTGCGGTGTTACGTCAAATAAATTATGTCAAAATGTCTAAAGCGTTGATTAGCTTAATTCAACTGGGATGTACGTGTTTGTTATTCGTTAGATGTACCATCGATTTGAATTTAGCCGAATTACAATATTTAGCCGATCATTTACATACCGAAGAGTGTAGGCGATTAGTGGCCGCGCTGCATTTTAAATCGTATCAAGAACCAAATGCGCTCGATCGAGCCGGTACGTATTTGTTTGATTAATAAATAAGTACGAGGCGCGTGTCGGAAGTTCTTCGCGTTAATGTGAAAAGGTGCTTCAATTTTAATTGCAAAGAGTCCAAGGTGTCCAAGGATATACCGTGCATTCGGTTGCTGCTGCATTGGAATTCCGCGGACGGAGAAGGCAAAGGTGAATCACACGAACACGTCCAGCATCGATTGAGACAGATAGGAAGGAGCGATCTTGCAGACTGGCTTGGGAAGGCGGTGTTTCACGAATTGGGCCGGGAGATGGAGGAAAGCCTGGACGATCCTTTTAAGGAATTTTTAAAAACGACAGAGTAAATATACCGCGATAATGTTAATTTCGTTGCGGTTTTTCCGGTTTGGATGGAAGTTTGACAAATGTCATCCCAGGATGACAGATGGCACAGGATATCCATTGGATGTCCATATGTTATCCATAAAAAATGTACGTAATGTGTGTAATTACTTTAATGACGACTGATGATGAATGTTAATGAATTCTGCATTTTTTGTTGCTAGATGGCGATCACAGTTATTGCTACTTGTCGTTAGAGTCGTTTTCTTTCAAATATAAGTCTTGTTGAAATATTTATTAACATTGATCCTACAGTGATCAACGATGTTTTTCATTCACCGAACAACCTCAATGTCCAAACGCGACATTCATAGAATGTCTAATGGATATCCTTGTGTTAACACACGTAAAGATGCGATTTTTATGTTTAACAAAATATGAAAACACCGTGAAAAGATTAGCATGTCGCTTACGTTAGTTGCGGATTTTTTCCGACATTCTCCATTCGAATTTCATTATTTTCGTTTTCTAATTTTTATTATAGAGAACAAGAAATTTTAGTACAGACCCAAACAACTCAAACTTGGAACGCTACGGAATGGGTTGCTTTCGACACGATTTGTTGGGCCCTCATTATCGGACTCGGTATTTTCACGTTAGCAGTTTTAGGGAGAGTGGTGTGTATGTTGGTGGTAAAACGGAAAAGGAAACGAAGGTACCTATTGTTAATTATAAAAGTTGATACAGCGAATCGCACACAATGAAAATATCCTTGTGTCTTGCATATACAGTGTGTCCACTAGTTCTGGTATCCCTCGATGGAGCTCAAACTAAGCGTAATACAACAAAATAATTTAGATAAAAGTTTGCCGATTGTAAGAGTCGCACAAAGTAAAATTATTTTCGCCTATACACGGCGATCGAATATTGCGGTAGAGCACCCAACTTTATTATTTTAAATAGAACGTCCCACTTTTTTTGCGTATTCAACTTAAACAAGCAAATTTAAGTCAAAAAGTATTAAGGTGATATCCACTTAAAGTTTATTATTTTTGAGAAAAATAAAGTTTTTTGTGAGATTTTGTCAAAAAAAATTATATCTTCCTAATGAATTAGTTTAAGTACCTAAAGAAAACTTTAGACGTAAATTACGAATACACCGACGTAACGTATCACACACGTTGCTTATTTATTGCCTAACTTATACAGAGTAGTCGCAAAACAATTATCAACTTTTAAAAATTAAAACGACAATAACTTATTTATTTTAAATGGAACGTCGCATTTTTTTACATGCGTTTATGTAGAGTTATTTTTCAAAGCAGTTGCGGTGTTTATTGACGACTGTCATAACAATACAGAAAAAGCTACCCACTCGTGTAATTTGATTATTCAGTTAATTATCCGATTTTGTTAGTTTTTATGAAACGGTGAAATAAAAACGACAATGTTCATATCGTTGAAAAGAGAACAAAAACCTCTTTTTAATAAACTAAAAATATATATATCGTTCTATTTAAAATAATGAAATTGTCTTCGTTTCCGGTGAAACCGGAAGCGATGTAATGGTTCTTAAAACTGCAAAAAATCGATTTTTAACCCAAATTTACCTATGCAAAAATTCATTTTTGTATCTCTAAAATCTAACTTGGGATAAGTTGGCTGAATCACCCGGTATATTTAGGAAATTTACCTCACTGTGCGCGCGCCGTTGGGCCAATAAATTTTTAGATCATTCTTCGACATTTCGTTGACAGAGGTCTGTTATTAATCAGCTTTCGCAAGCATATACAGGGTGATGACTTGGACGACGCCCCATAGGAATTTCAATATTAAATATACTTCTCAATTCTTTAGTGTTACAGCAAACACTGTTATTGTTATTTTAACGTTTTAGAAGTATCTAATAAATAAATAATTCCGTGGTAATATTGATTTATTCGAAAACGACGTTTTAATTGCGCCAGTTTTCGGGTTACGGAAATAATTTAATCAAAAAAAATATATATATAGTAGCATCGATGGATAAAGGATTTTTTCTCTATCAAAAACCTAAGCACGGATTTGCAGTAAAATAATTAGGGACGCAAATAATTGAGAATTATAGATAGGTATATTTAACATTGAAATCCCTATATGGGCCGTAATGTATGGCGCAACTGTTTTAACTTTTACCGTTAAATTTAAAGTCTTATTTTTGTACGTTACGTACCTCTTACGTTCCCAGACTGCAACCCATCAAATAAATTTCTATGAAAATTTGTTAAGTACGTAAAATGTGCTTATCAATAATAAAAATTGATCAAAGTTACCGTTCGATCTAAAGGTGTTATTGTCAGTTGTTTCGTTTAATTTACGTCAATTTAAAGTATTTTATAATTTTTCAAAATTTAACATTTCTTTTGGCCATTTGTAGAAATTTTTGAATGCAAACTGATTTTCTCTAATTGACATAAATTATAGTAGGATTGCGTTTGAACATAAGTACTGTTTATGTAGGTTGCCATGATACTTGTATATTGGGTTGCTGTCTTGAAGTTTTTAAGGGGTTCTATTTTGCGTGACTCATCCTGCGTACTAAAAGGGGGTTGATTGGCTTTTCTTTATTCTACTTAGGATATCTATTTTTGTCTTTCCTTTCCTGTGTCCATGACTTGTTTTATTTACATTTGTGTTCATGTATTCGATTCGCATTTTTTTTGTACGTTCATTTTCAGCCCCGCTATTTCCACTTCTTTCTCTATGATTCCGATATAGGACCTACCGTATTTATTCTAATAAGAGCGCGCTGCTTATTATCTCAAATGGTTTTTTGGTGCGCTGCTTATTAGAGGGCGCTGCTAATTATTTTTTTCATTTTGATTTGACACTTAGCAGTAGTGCATAACGTGTACGGTACGATTTACTTGATACAAACAACACACATAAAAATGTCATTACAGTTCAAATTCTACAACATCATTGTCATCAAAATCTTCAGAATCGTCATCTTCAATTTCTTCATACTCTGCTACATCAGGTGTTTCACACTGAATGTTTTTGCTTGATGTAGAGGGCAAATTATCTTGAATGTTTTCTGCAAAATTCTCTGCATTTTTCTCACTTGCAGACGCTTTATGCAAATCTGTGTTTTTTGCTAGTAGCATACTACTACCCTCTGCGCATTTATTATTTGACTTAAAGCACGTTATCTCAGAGTCTTCTGAGCCATCTGTGGCCAGACCTATGCCACACGACCTAAACGATTTTTTAATCAGATCTGAGGATAAAGAATCCCGCGCCTTGGATATCCAACGGCACACTTCTTCGATTGGAGCTGCTTTTAAGTTACCAGACTTTGTTAATTTTTTTTGACCACTTTCAAGCCACTCAGAATGTTGTTCAGTTAGAAAGGCTTTAAATGGTTTGTTCCAACTTACATCACCTGGTTGAATCAAACCTGTACATCCTGCGGGAATAACAACAATGTCAGCTTTTATTTGGCTCATGAAACGTTTGGTTTCTTCAGATATGTGACATCTGAAAGCATCCCAAACTAATAAACGTCTAGAAAATGTTATTTGACCTAATGTTAAACGCAAAAATTGATGTGTTTGGTAGTCATCCATCCAACCAGTGGGATTGTAGCCAAAATTTAAATTTGGAAAAGCTTTTTTTAGTGCGGGCAATGGTCGAACTCTTTTTAACAGTACAAACGGCTTGCATTTTGTACCACTGGCTTTGGTACACAGCATTACAGTCACTCGCATTTTTTCATGCCCTGTGGTTTTCACAGGGACTTGTTTAACACCAACCATGTCGACAGTTGTGTCTGGCAACATATCAAACCAGACTGCAGTTTCATCACATGCGTAAATAGAATTTAAATCGTATTTTTGCTTCATTCGCAATTTTCTGATAAAGATAACAAAATCTGTAAGTTTAGGAATTAAATCTTTAGGCAACTTTTGTGCTATTGTAGTTTTACGTCGAATGGCCATTTTATGCCTTTGCATAAATTTTTGTAACCAACCTCTACTGGCTTTAAAGTCAGTTGAACCTGCTTCACCATTTTGCAATTTTTCTAAAAATATTTGATTTGCGTTTTGCATGATCCATTTGCAAGTCACTGGCAATCTTTGTTCACGATGTTCAATAATTTTTTGCTTTAAAATTTTATCAAGATCCAAATCGCGAATTTTCCTTCCACCACTTTCCAATCGAAAAATTTTTGATGCAATTTTTGATTCGGTTTCCAAAAATACAAATTTCTCCTTTTTCTTACGCCAATCACGAATCTTAAGATTGCAATGTTGATGCAATATTATTATGCTATAATGTAGGATAATATAACACTTACCATAGATTCACTAATATGCAAACGATCAGTCGTTGGTCTATTGCCATTTTTTTCTGCCTCATAAATTGCCGATAACTTATAGTCAATTGAATATTTTTTTAAAGTACACTTTTTGTTAACTTCGACCGGATCTAACTCAATATCAGACATGATTTTACTTAAAAAAAATGGCAAATGAAACGGTTACAGTATGCGTAAATTTCACAATAAGTAAGCATAGATTTCCTCTAATAACCAGCGCGCTGCTTATTAGAAATTTCAGTACAAAGGTGCAAAAGTTATTGCAGGGCGCTTCTTATTAGAATAAATACGGTAATTGATTTCATATCCGTGCTTGTCGCTCAATATAAATATACCGTAGTATTTGAATGTGATCCACAACTTCTTTCAATTTTAGCTGTCGAAGGCAAGTCTACAAATGTTGGTATCATCTGTTCTGTGGTCGTTTGATTTACTGCTAGGCGCAGCCTATACACTCCTCACCTTGTTTTGCATCTACAGGCCTAAATTGTAAAGCGTTTTGCTTCTTTTTTTATTAAATGAGCGTCTAAAGATCAAAGTTTATTTGTCGAATTCTAAATTTATCTACTTTTGCGTAAAATAGATGTCAATATTTGATTACTGCATTTATAAGTGTTTTATCTCTCCAATTCTCACATACCCCCTCTCTCAACATTAATTGCGACTTACAATTAGTTGAATGAAAACATCGAATTCAGGTGCAAGGGAGCGTTTGTTATATATATTTTTTTAAACCACGACAATTTTTGCTCGTAAACAGTCTTAAAATAGATTTCGAACGAACACGTATCCCATCAAGTTATTAGAATTTAGGAAAATCGATTTTGTTATAGAAATTTTGGTTCGAAAATTTACACCGATCTCGAAACCGAAGACGAATCAGGATCTGAAGACAAATTCGATATTCGGACTCGCAACGATTCGGCCTTGAAAGCCCTCGGGCTTTCTCGCCCCACGATGTCAGGCGTGTGACGCGCAAGAAAAACCACGACGCTTCGAAATCAAACGCAAATTCACATTTATATTATGTAGTTTACTTAAGTTATAAAAAAAAAGAATGTACAATTTATTTCACTTCCTTGACTTGTAAACCTGCAAAGGAAAAAAAACGAAGTTAGTTTTAAATAAATCGTTATTATCGTAGTCTGCGTTGATTGTTTTCGTGCTTATAAGGTCTGTGCAATAGATTTTAATTTACAATTAAAGGCGCTTGCGTCAGATATTAATGAAATCTATTATGTATGGTTTAGAACTTGACTATTTGGTGTAACTTTTTAAAATTGAAAAATAAAATTGTGTTTTCGTTTTACATCTATTAAAACTGCAATTAATGTATTTTTCGTAAAGTGAACAAGAAATTATTGCGAAAATATTTAATAAAATGGTAGATACTGATCTATAAAGACTATAATTTTAAAATTTTTCTAGTTTGTGGTTTTGAATATACATTTCGATTAATTACTTTATCATTTTGCGTGTTACAGTAACTGGAAAATAATGGTTTAATTAGCTTTGTTAAAATGATGTCTGTGATTAAATTTTTATGATTGTAACAAGAAAAATGGGAACTTAAAGAATTTTTTGGAATAGTAACAACTCTTTTCAAAATGTTTTTCGCAAACATACAAATTGGGTTCAATATTGTGTCCTGTAAATGTATAATTAAGTAGTAATAATGAGTTAAGTAAGAATGAATTATTGAAATCGCAATTATTTACCTGTTACATTAAATATTTTTTTACACCACAATTTTTTATACGTAATATCAGAAGGAAATCGGTGCATTTTAATTTTATTTCTATTTATTTGTGTGCAATCAGGCACACAACAATGTTTTAGCTGCGTATTATTTACTGTGAATTCCACACTTTAAATGAAAATCCTAGTTGCAAATAATCATTACAGTTACCATTAATATCCGACGCGAGCGACATCTGTTATTTCCATTCAAGTTGTCAGGTCAGCTGTTTTAGCTATGCACAGACCTTATAAGCAACTCTGACAACAATCAACGCAGACGACGGTTATTATTATTATTGAATATTCTTTGTCGCTACATTTAATTTCGCCACAACTATAATTAATTGGAGCGTGGTAAGCGGTAGCTTTTGTTCTCCACGGATGTGCACGATGCGTACTCCATTTGAAACGGTTACAAATTTCAAATGCAAGGCGGCCGTGGATTTATTACTTGAATCGGAAATTCCGCTCGTTATTGAATATTTCGGTAACATTTTCACATACGAAACTGAATTTCCGGCTCGGCTATATCACGTTAACTTATTACATATTGCAAATAAATAGATCGACTAACCTGGAGGCAACGATTGCTTAAGCTTCTCGGCCTTTTCTTTGTCCGTGATTACAAGCGTGTAAAGGAAACGTGAACAGCGAACTTTGAATTTCGTATTCTCGGAGTTCTTCTTTATTTTAACGGCTGCAACGACAATTCAATTAAAATACTTTCGATTACAAACGTATGGTCGAAATTTAACTAGTTCATCGCATAACGTACACCAAAAGTATTAGTTAGGTTACTTACATTTAGCATCCTTCCTCCTCGCTTTTAACAAAAAGTCTTTAATTTCGGTGATTTCGCGTGGCTGAAACGACGTTAATTTTAATAATAAATTTGCAAATTAAAAACAAATAACTTACCATTTTGGTAATATATGGGAGTACGACCAACCAAACCTGCACCACCTGCAAATACAAAATCTTTTTACTAATCTCGCATTCATAATATAAATGTTGCTATTATTAAACGCTAGAGAAATAGGTTTATGATAGGAAGTTAAAAAATGTTTAACATTTTCAAAAATTTGGACGATGATTAAAGATTTTTGAAAAAACGTCTAGCACAACTCACCTCGTCGCAAAGGTATTTGTCAGAAAGAGATGGACGACGAGCTATTGCGATTGCTCTGAGAAAGTGATTGTTAACCCGACACGAATGTACACCCTATGTCGAAAGACCAGTCATGAAATGTAGGCAACTTATCGAGCGTTTTTAGTAGTAAAGTAATGGTAAGTTTCCAAATATTCATCGTCGTTAAAAAGAGGAATTTCAAAAATGAGCTGAACGAAAGTTGTTGGCGATATTGATTTTTCTAAAATAATCATAGATAATGCAGGGTTGAGGGGGAGACCCTTACATTCCGAGACCGCAACCCAACAATCGAATTTCTTTTGAAAAGTCCGTCGAGAGTTGTTTCACTTAAGTCACGACGTCAATTTGAAGTATTTCATAATTTTACCTCTTGGAGTGGGGGGGGGGGTCATTCACAAATGTCGTCACGCTCTTTAGGAGGGGGCGGAAGATCGTTGATCGTGACACGACGGCTTGAGGGGAGCAAATAAGCGACATGCTGACTTTTATGAATGTTTTTTGTAATATTTAGGGAAATCAGATTAATATTGGGATGACCTTTTCGGGGGTAAAATAAGATCCAAAATAGAGCAACGCTACGTCCTTTTCGAACGTCCCCCTTTTATGTGAGTATTTTAACAATGTTTTGATTAAAATTTGCTTTGGTCGCCATAGAAATTTTGTGAACTTGTCCTCTCGAAGTTGAAAACCTTGTGCTTATAAATATTACCTTCAATTAAAACGAAAACTTTATTTGTGGAAATATTGTTTATTAAATCTTGATTGAAGTCGATAATGGATCGATCGATGATGGTTCGTTGTACGCCATTAATAATTTCATAACGTCCACTCTGAACGATAATTTTTGGTGATGGTTGAGTGTTTGTAATGTCGGTAATAGCGATTTAAAAAATGCCATGTCGTCTTCGTTATTTGCAGATTTGTATTCGGGCTTCTTCGGTTGTTCCTGTCGCACGTCAACGTAACTTATCATTTTCTCTCCGACGTCTTTTTTATTTCGTTTAAATGGAATGCTCGAACTGAAGTGCGGTTCTTCTTTGACGATTTCGAAATCGTTATCGTCATTTTGTTCGTTTACGCTGCTGTCGGAATTGTTTTGTCGAGTCATTGAAATTTTATAATTAATAACGTCTTCTAAGAATGTCAGGTGTTTGGCGTAAATGTACGTTTTTATCGGTTTAGAACTATTTAGGAAGCTTTTTGTTCTGACAAGGCGCGCATATCGGACGTACGCGTCCCTGACATGTCTCCATTTCATTTGTAGCTCTTTTTCTAAAAGAAAAACAACTGTAGGTATTAATGCAAACAATTATTGGAAAAATTTAATTATTTTGTTTGTTTTTTTTTGATTTTGCGTAGTCCTATTTCTGTATCGCAGAGCCAAAGTAAGCCAAGTTCAAAAAATTCATTTTTTGGGGGAGCGGTAATAAGGCAGATTTGATATAAAATAGAAAATACTTGCGATAATCGATAGTTTTTATTGTTAATCGGCGTTGCGGCATCGTAGGAAACAAATTTAAACGAAATTAAACGAAAACAAAATTAAATATTTCTATACAAGGGGGTCTTGGTAGAGCAATAATAAGGGTAAACTATATTTGGCACTTGAGAGCAAAAATCAAATAATATGGTAATTTCGCGATAAAATCTTTCGAAGACACAACAATTTTGTTACGCCTAACAACCAATAGGGCACTCGAAGGCGTCGAGATCTTTTGCCGATGAACCGACACAACACTTATCACGATAGGTATACCATTTGCCGCATCCGGCACACCGTTTCATATCGGCCATCCTATTCATCTTCCTCACGTTGATGACAATACTAATGTTGGATTTTGCACATTCTTCTTTGTGATCTGCGAGCCAGTCTTTACCGGCGAGTTTGGCGTTAATGTTGATGGCGAAGAATTCCTGGTGTCCTTACCAAATCAGTATGGATTTTCGATCCAGCGATTTCTTCTCCGCCACTGTCGAGATGATATCTCTGTGGATTCGTGTGGAGTTTCCCTTTCTAATTCAGCGCGAACTGTTGCCACCAGGACTTCTTTTGAACTCTTTTGGAAGACGTACGTTGTGGTCAAAGTCACTTCAACTAACGCACATGTTATCGTTGCATCATAACATCTCGATAGAAACACGAAATACAACGATATAAAACAACAAAAATTTGGAGGGCAATAAGGCCTACGGCGCTCATTTTGATAGGCCTTAATAACAGCCCCCCCCCCAGTTAAAAAAAATCGTAAAATTAGCACGAACTAAGGAAGGTACAGAGTAAAAATTTACAATAGTTAGTAATATTATCAAAATTATATATTGATATTGGCTTCGGGAATCGGGAATCGGGGTACCGAACGACCGCCCGCAGGGATCAACTTGTCTCGGCAAAAGTGTGTCAATAATAAGTGCAGTACATGTTTGACTGTTGTTTTTCAGTCTTGGTTGGTCGCGGAATGATAAAGCACGCATTTAAACCAAAACGTATGCCTTTATCTTTTCACAGCCAACCAATACAATTATTTAAATTATTAATTTAATTAATTAATTATTGTTTATTTTAATTCTTATTAAAATCTGATGATGAACACAATCGAAACATTTATGTATGTAGGTAATGATTTCTTTAATTTGTCATTATTGTCAAAAACGGTTGAAGGGCTTCGTGCAAAAAGTTCCTTTTTCGACATTTTAATTTAATAAGTCAACAAACTGAATCTTTTGGGCAAACCTTTGTCATTAGTTGTTTTAAAACTTACTTAGATAGAGACCTTAATTTTATAATGTGAAAAATAACGGCGCGGGCGCGCTCAAATGTCACTATAATTCTAATTTTTTGACTTGGAGATTTTTTTAGTGAAAATTGCGTATACCTACGCGTTTATACACAGACAAAAACGGCTGGAAACATTCTTAGTTAATAAAAAACGGCCCGCGACAAAAACTTGTTTTAACGATAACTATTCGAAAAATAAATCGAATTCAAATGTTTTTAGTGCAGGACTATTGCGCCAAACCAAACAAAGAAGAACAAACGCGTATAGTAACGGATATATTAATTCGACCAATCTTTTGGGCGACTTTTTTGCGCGAAGCCCTTCAATTCCAAAACTTTAGTTGTAAAGCCAGGTGTCGTTTTGTGGAATTAATGGCCATAACGCGTCTAGCTTTAAGTCCCGACGCACGCGTCTCCGTTTTAAACGTGCGGCGTCGTAGCGACCATAGTAACGGGCCTAATAAAACGCACACGTGCACATAAAGGGCGATTGTTAAGAAGTTACCGACCAAATGACAACACCGCCGCGACGTTGTTTCATCATATGTTTGACATTTCATTGGTGTCGGAAATAAATTTTACATCGATAATAAACGAAATTATAAATTGTTGTTACATTTTGGAACGCAAAATAGTAAATAACGAATTTTTACAAACTTTTATAATTATTCTGCATACTAATAACCTACGTACACCACATTTATTATAACCTCACAAAAATGGTAAGATTTTATTATTTAAATCTTCAATTATTTGTCATTTTTTAGATCTTATTTCACCTGTAAATCCTAAAACGGATGTACGACCGGCAGAAACAATTTGTCATTAGATTTCAACGATTTAAATCGATAACCAACCATAGTGAAAAGTTCTCAAAAGAACCGATTGTTTGAAAGCACACGAAAACGTAATAAAATAGGAACAAACGGAAAACAAATAAGCTAAGCAAAAACCACAAGCGACGGCAATGACGGTTTGTAAAACTTAAATTCTTTAAAACGTTAAAATTACTAAAGTTACTAACCACGTTGCCATTTGGTCGGTCAGTTCTAAACAATCACCCTTTATATCGCCGGCAACGTTGCGATAAACGTGCGTTATTTCACAGTAACGACGCTGCACGTTTAAAAGACGGACGCGATACGTAGCTGTGACGTATTTTGCGCGCCGCGTTTCGGTCATGCGTTTCGTGTCTCATTGAGCGGTAGAACAGCAAGGGGCGATATGCTATTCTACCGCTCAATGAAACACGAAACGCCCGAAAAAAAAAACGGACGTAACACGCTAATCGAGACGCGTTTCGCGTAAAATAAACGCAAACGCGCTCGCGCAATTTAAGGGCCGTATAAATCGAAATTAGGCGTTTTTACTCACTGTTTTGCATTTTTTCCTGTTCGTCTTTTTCATCATAATCCGGAATTAATGCGGTACACACTTCCGTCCATCCGTCCCTTTTTAAATCGTGATTTTTGTAGTCCTCGCACGTCGAATTCCACAATGACGGCCTTTTGTGTACCTCGGCGATGAACGCTCTAGTGTCGATAAACTCCATTTTCGATAAACAATCGAGATTTACATTGGGGAAAAACAATTTAAATCGTCTCGGCTTATTTCGATATGGCAACGGCTATGGCTGGCCCGACGCCGTTTCTTTGTGTCCGTTTTGTGTCGTATATGGAGGCGTTGCTGAAATACGTCGTCGTCAGAACGATTCACGAACTCTCGCAATAAGCAAATGCGACGTTTCACTTTTTATTGACACACAATTTTTCTGTTACTTCGCAACGAATTTAGTTCGGTAGACGGATTATGTTAAAAATATATATATGCGAAATAATTTAATAGAAACGGATCTGCGTCTCGGCACACAACGTTATTTACGGTTAATTTTAGATCGTTTCGTGCGAAAGTGGGGGAACGATCGAGGACGCAGACGTAACGTCGTCACGTCCTGTTCATTAAAGGATTCTCGTGGTAGGAAATCGTACGATAAATTCACGTAGCCTAACCGTAAGTGAAAAATAAAAGCGACGTTTACGCAATTAAATCGAGACCGTCGACGTATTTGCATATTTCGAATACGATCATTTCAACGATTTCGTTTTCGGACGTTCGGCCCTGCAAAATAAACAACGCACCGCCATCGGCGAGAACATCGAATTTGCATAAAGATTCCGTTTTCGATATCACGTACGGTGAAATTGCGTACACGTTCGAAACGTGACTTGGCGCGTTTAAGTTACATTCTAGAGACGGAAGGGCGTGCACGTTGTTCATTTTTTTTTTACAACGACGTTGTAGATTCTCGAAAGATGATGTACGTGTATTTATTTTCGGCAAACGAAGCGCAACGAGTAAATTTCGACTGGCGGCGGAAAATAATTCGCGAAATTGGAAAATCGCGGGCCACGCACGTGGCCTTGTACGCGCCCTTACATTCCGAGCGACCGCAACCCAACAAACGAATTTTCACGAAACGTCCGTAGTAACATGATGCTTGGAAATTTTGTTTTAAATTTGTCAGTTTGCGTGGCACACCCTGTATTTTTGTTGTTTTTTTTGTTTGACGAGTTGGTTCGCCCTGTACTGCGGCCTATTGTACCCCATTATAGACAATGTCGATTGGCTGTATTTCCTGAACTATCCTATACGTTGTATTTTAAGTCTGCAACTTACACTTGCATCTTTCCTTCAGGGACTCATTCTTGTGAGTACGGGCTTTGCAACCCCGAAGTCCCGAGCAGGACCATTCTTTTACTTCATCTTGTTCTTACAGGTTGGTCCCTTTTCTTTTATCGTTTCTATTAAATCTCCCTTGATTAACTCTTGTTCTTTTCCGGCACTGATGCTATTAGAGTATTCGAGGGCTTCCTCGAGTCACTCCTTTATCCTTACTTGTCCTTTACTTTATGTTAATCCAAGCTCCCGTTCCGTGGCGAGGGATGAATGATTTCAATTTTGAAATCGATAGCCCCGGATACCGGGCGACCTCCAGCGGTATGTAAGTCAAACAAGGACGCACTGTTTGGCTGCACCTTTATTTCGTCCCTTTTCGTGGGATTTTCATGAATAACTGGGATTAATTGACGTCGATAATAACAATTTGTCAGATAGTTCAAAAGTACCATTATCAGAAGACTTATTAATAACTAAACATAACTTTGAATTAGAATTAGATAATATATATAAATATATCCACGAATTAGACAATGTACACTTCGTCCAAACCTATATGCAATCCACGTCATCAATGAAAGGTTACTAGATGACGACGTTTCGCACAGTGCTGTCACCTCGTACCTCGTATTTTGACAGTTCTAATAAATTGTAGTCTTTCTTTATGCCATCTAATATGTGCGCAGGTAAATCATCGATAGAATATGTCATTTTCCAAACTTTAAACCGAATTACAAATAAACAATCTAGTAACTTCTTTTTGATGACGTAAATTGCAAATAGGTTTGGATAGGCCATAGTTAATAATAATCCGAACCGTCGTCTGCGTTGATTGTTTCGAGCTTATAAGGTCTTTGTATTCGCATAAAACAGCTGGCCTGACAACTTTCAAGAAATAACAGATGTCGCTCGCTTCAGGAACTAATGGTAACTGTAATGTATATTTGCTACCATTTTATTAAATATTTCAAAATAATTTCTTGTTTACTTTACGAAAAATACATTAATTGCAGTTTTAACAGATGTAAAACGAAAACACAACTTTATTTTTCAATTTTAAAAAAGTTCCAGCAAATAGTAAAGTTCTAAACCATACATAATAGACCATTTTATTAAATATTTTCGGAATAATTTCTTGTTTATTTTACGAAAAATACATTAATTGCAGTTTTAATACATGTAAAACGAAAACACAATTTTATTTTTCAATTTTAAAAAAAGTTACAGCAAATAGTCAAATTCTAAACCATACATAATAGATTTCATTAGTCCCTGACGCAAGCGCCTCTAGTTATAAGTTAAAATCGATTGCACAGACCTTATAAGCACGAAACAATCAACGCAGACTACGATCCGAACACTAAAAAAGAAATAAAATTTATAAGGAATATCCTTATGCAACAAGTAAGTAACTTAAAAAAGAAAAACCTTTTGAATATTACGTTTGAAAAAATAGATTCTTACAATAAAAAAAAAACTCCCTGCCTACAAATAGCATGAAAGACATAGGAGTGTTGAAGACCAACATAGCAAATGTGTATTGTTGGTTGCCAAGCCTAGTTATAAGCTTCAGTAAAGATACATTGTACTAGTTAAATATATATAGTCGTACCAACAGAATGTAACAACCAAAAAATATACAGTCCATTATATTAATCGAAGGTCCTTATGTTTTTGTGAACAAGGAGTACAAACTACCTCAATAAAGGATTCTAATGACAAAGTCACTCAAACCTCTTTCAACAACACTGACATCAATATTGAGTCCAGCACTACGAGTTTCGTAAAGTCTGAAAATTCTTCAACTACTGAAGATTGGCTATCTACCTCAAACATTTTAAATAAGGATTGGCCTGACAATTATTTTACAAACACTACCATTACGAGTAATTCAAGTACGAATTTAGATTCTCAAGATGACTGGATTTATATTGTTGATCCAAAATGCAAAAACTTAAAGGGTGTTTGGGAAGAAGCGTGTAAAAACTTTCCAGAAGGAAGAAATTTAATAAATGAAAATAGTTCCTCGATAGGGTCTATTAAGAAAGATGTTCAAATAGAAACGAACACTGGTATTGCAATTGATAAAATCAATGCTTTATATATCATCCCTATTCCTTATTGTTCCAAAAGACTGGATATGGAAATGTTATGTAAAAAATTAAAGGATTTTAAAATTAACTTTGAATCTTCTATAAGTACCTAATAACTTAATATTATCAACCGCTGATAATTTAGACTGTAAACTTTTGAGAAAATGTGTCGAATCCATTTTTCATGGCTCTAATAAAACTATCTTTATACAACTTCCTGTTAGCAATGTAAAACAAATTAATACTCCCATTACTAAGATTGCAACTAGTAAACTTATTGTTAAATCGGATAATAAAAATTACGCGGAGGTCCTAAAAAATGTAAAAGACAATGAAGATATTCTTAACTGTAACGTACAGTTTAAATCTATAAAAAAAACTTCCAAAGGTGATCTATTGCTTGAAATAATAGGAGAAAAGGATAAAGCTGATATTATCAAAAAAGCGATCTTAGAAAAAGATGAAAATATGAATATAGAATATACAAACGCTAGAGTGGTTATTCATATCTACAGATTGGATTTCCTTTGTACTAACTCAGACATTACTGAAACAATTAATAGCCATCTTGGACCATGTGATCATAATAGAATTTTGTCTTTAAGACCCAATGGGAGAGGTGGTCAAAATGCTATCGTATTATTAGATAAAATTTCTGCGAACAAGCTAATATATATGAAACGTATCAGAATAGGATTGCTATACTGTGCTGTACGTCCTAGGATAAAGATGCTTTAATTGTCTGAAATTTGACCATGAACGTGTAAATTGCCCCATTTTGGAAAACAATCTAAATTTACGACTATGCTTTAACTGTGGTAAAAAGGGACATAACTTAACAAACAACAAATGATAAAATAATAACAATATGATAAAAAATTCCTCGGATAGAATCTTATGACCTTTAAATTTTGTAAAGACCATAATGAATATGACCTATTAAACTTATACTAACATCTCATCATTCCGCAACTAACCGATGCAATGTGAAAAACGGTTCTGGCTTAGTGAAAAATCTGGCGAAGGAGGAGGGGTTTAGTCGATAGGCGCACCGGCTAGATTTGCCTCCCCGGAGATACCGGGGGTGTCTTTAGAAGATTCCCCTCATCGTAGAAAAAAAAACTTACACGCAAGTTTATAGATTTTCAATGTGTCCCGCCCCCCTCGATGAAGTATGTCTTGCGTCGCTGAGCTCGACGCAGCCGTGATACGTTTTCTAAGGTCATTCAAATTTGTTGGGAAGAGGTGGTAGGTAAATTGCATCTTTCGCGAATCCCCACCAGATCAGGAGACCTCGGTGGCCAGAACTGAAGTGCCAGATCTTCGTTCCACATCGTCGAGGTAGAGATTCATTTCAGAAACGTCGAAAATTCGGGTACCAAGGGGGGAGTGGGGCTCCGTCCTGATGGAAAGTGTAATTTTCTGTATCTTCGTTCATTTTTAGGAACAAGCCAGTTTTTCAGCATTCTAAGGGCGCGTGCAGACCAATTGAAAATCTTGACAAATCGGCGACGCCGATCAGTTTCTGAAGAGCTAGATGTTCCCTTGGTCTCTACGCGCGAGTACAGTAACGGTGTTTTCGTAGTGGCCATCTTATGGCGCGTACAGACCAAGCGAACATCTAGTTCTTCAGAAACTGATCGGTGTCGCCGATTTGTCAAGAGCTTGTTGGTTGATTATTGTTCGCGAACACCGCGTTCGCTTGGTCTCTGTACACGCCATTAGGTGCTGAGCGCACCAGCGATAATATTCGAAACTTTAAAACATCTTCTTTCAAATGTCATTTACAGAATTCAAGTACAACGTATAGTACAAGAAATATAGCCAATTTAAATTGTGCCCAACTTTTTGAATAACCGTGCAAGCATAAGTTTGTTTTATATGGAGTTTTCAGGAGTGAGGGTTTTAAATTGTCGCGTTTGCCCAGTTCGTCCAATTTCTTGCGGCGATTCAGTACCAACTTGGATTGAATTTGATGTGACCTTAAAGCTTGGATATCGCTCGTGTTAAAGATTTTCCTCTTTTATGGGACTTCTGTGCGCACGTGGTAATTACTAGTACCTCGGTCTAGAACACCACGGCCAGTTCAACCAGGTCGATTCCAATGGACGAATTCGTGACAAAGACCTATAGATGCCCAGATCCGTTCGAATAGGTACCAGACATCTCCCTTCACATACTTTATCCTCGCTCCACAGTTTACGATCCGGTACGTTTTGTTGAATGCGAAGCACGTGCTCATTTTAACAGATTCCATTTGTAAAATGGGGTTTAAATGTAAATTCTCTATCGATTGGTCTCCCGAATATTCGGAGTACCCCCCAAATCGTTGCAAGTCTTCAAGCGGTATGTTCTCATCCTCGTCTCCGCCTCCGTCACCACTCCAAGATGAAGAGGAAGTGGCACCTCTAGTGCCACGGTGAGCCCGTTTTTGTTAGTAATAATTTTAGCCTTAAGCCATCAAATTAACTTTCGTATGTACAGCCACGTTTAAACGAACATATTCTTTTGCAGGTCCAACAGGCTCTAGTGGCTTTGTTCGTTATACGAGCCAGATGACGTGTCTGAAGATCGCAGTTTAGTGTCTATAACGACTCTTACACATTTGACCTCTTCATTTAGTTTAAGTTTTATTCCCGAATAGAAATATGTTCCTATCAGGGGGAAAATGCGAGGTTTTTCCCGGATTAGCTTTACACTCCATCTTTCTACGGTTATCAAGGCCTCGATAAGCCCGTGATGTCGCCCACCCTGTATAGTGTATTGTTCGAACAATTGTTTCCATGGTAAATATCTGTCAGATAAATTTATCAGATGAAAAGATCAACTCTAAAATGGCTTAATTGTTTACACATATACATATTTGTCGTTAAATATTAATTGTTCCGTATTCCGAAATTGAATCTTGATCGATTAATTGTTTTCTCTATATCTGACCTTAAAATATTCTCTAAAGTTGCACATAAGTTTTATGTGTTTATAAATGAGACGTTTATTGTCAAAAAATAATTCTGTCTTGTTACTGATGCTTCTACTAAATAATATGATAATATAATGTTGCAAACGTTTCTCGTTTTTTTTTTTAAACGATAAATAGAAAATACACTATACATTTCAAAGGTCAATCCCATTTGTTTAGTTTATTAATAAACACGTTGTAATTGTAAATTAAATTTAATGTACAAAAATATATATTACACAATACATAATAACAATAAACAATGTATTGCACAAAAATATTGATTTAACAAAAAAAATCACTTGCACAAAAAACATCGACAGTTGATTTTGCAATTATAATGTACAAGACTAGTATGTTTTGCAAGTTCCTTGCAAGGTTAAATTGATTTGCAGTTGTTTAGTAATAAGTGTATTAAATTTAGTTTGGAAAATAAGTTATCATTAATTTTAAACGTCTTGACCTGTTGCAAAGTGGCCTCTCGACTTCGCAAACATTTGTCGATTTAATATTAAACTTGATAAGGAAAATAATAATTATTATATCACTAAACTGTTTCGAAACTTTTGTAGGTAATCTAATATAAACATAAACAAAGTTTTTTCATATTAAGGCGGTATTTCGGGTCATTAAAGTAAAAAATATAATCGGAAATATGATTTTAAACAGATGCTTCATAATAAATACTCTTTAATTGGAGAGCTCTTACGGTCGGCCTACCCTGTTGCACCAATGAAACGTATAACAAGTTGTTACGTTAGCGCCATTAGCGGTAGAATCGGAACAAACCCAATCATATTACGCCCTTAAAGTATTTACTTAAAATTACGAATAGATACTGATAAAAAATAGATAATTTACAAAAGAACCTACTTATATACACACAAACATCACATTTAATAAAGCCGCTTTGTACTTAAGAATTACATTAACAGGTCCGTTTTAAGTAAATTGCCACGAAAGCTATTCAATCAGTTAAGTACCAAAATGCCGTTAAACTCGTTATCGGTATTTCAAAAATAATCTCAAGGTTTGATCCAACCGGCCACCATCTTGCCGACCTCCTCGGACTGTCTCAGAACGAACGCGTGGTCAAACTTACGTTTACATATTTCGGCGTCGATGCCCGGAACGTCCCTCTGCAAGTTATCGCGGTACTTCGTCGGTGTCCACCAATCACTCGCGCCGTAATAAAGTTTAATTTTATTCTTGTTTTGAAATAGCATGTTTCCATTTCGTTCTTTCACCAGAGCCATTTCGTCAAACGCCATACAAAACACTTTTGCCAATATTTCCGGATTTACGAAATTCCTTATCGTCTCAAAATGACTACTTGCAACAGAAGTGTACATTAAATACATTTTAATAAGTACCCATTGCAATAAAGAGGGCAATAACGTAAAAATCCAAGCGAGCAATAGTATTAACCAAACTATGTGCTTTATTACGCCCGTCAAAATCTTTCCGTTGGGCGTGCTCGACATGTATTCGATTGTGGGAAACAAAAAGTAGCTCTTCGCCGTTCTTTCACGTACAGAAGGATCTTTCAACAGCTCGAGAATTATGTAGGCCCCGATAGAATGGCCGACGAAGTGAATTCGCGCATTCTTTGGAATGCAATTTTCGATGAATGCTCGCTTAAAAAGAAAACTGCGAAATTAACGTACGGATAATTAATTTAAAAGTGGTTACCTTATGATTGACTTGTCCTTGAAGCCCGTATATTCTTTCGTTGTCCGTTAACGGCGGAACCTCCCTGTAGGTCGTGTTTTCCGGCGATTCGTGACCTGCATGACTTAAAATCCATACCGGATAGTCGAGCTGCTCGTGGAGCGTTTTCATGAACGCCTTGTAGAACCCGGTTACTCCCGGATTTCCGGGTATAATTATAACGATGTCTTCGGGCTCGTCGTTATCGATGGTTTCTTCGACCCATTTTCCACAGGTCACTATTTTTGTGGGCACGCCGTAAACGTCCATGTAGGCCTCCTGCATTGTGCTGCTTCAAGACCTGCACGCGGCTTGAACGTAAAAAACGTATTAAACTTTGCATTCGGACTATGTTCCTAGATAATTAAATGTTTTTCGATAAAAACGTAATCTCATTAGTAGACTTACGTAATGTATGTTTCATGATGATGATGATGATGTTAAGTAATTAACCTTGATTTATAAACGATTACTTAAATAGTTACTGATAATAGTGGGTGATGTTTGTACTTTAACCGAAACATAACCAAAAAGGTGATGCAATGATGACGCAATGGTGCCATCATAATAAATACCTAGAGAAGAATCCTTGGAAGTAGTTATGGTACCGCTTCGAAAATCTATTTTATAAAATGTCGATTTATAGGCGAAATTTATTAATTAATTGAATAGTTATTTTGTGAAATGTTCAAATTGCGTAGACGTATTTTATAAAAGCATGGTAGTAGTTGAACTATTTGGCATTTTTGTTTATATTGTACAGGGTGTTGCGGAAGTGGCACCCGTTTCTTGAACGGTTTTCAGCCCGTCAGATTGTCAATTAGTTTGATTAAACTGACTAATCGAATCGAGTTGATTACAATTACGAGTTTGACCAAACTGCTTGCCACATCGTTAAATTGTTAAAATGTTGTTTTGATGCGATACGGCTCCCGATTGGCGTAAATTAAATTACCCGTTAACGTTCCAATAAAATTTCATAATCCATTTCCGTAGGGTAGATAAAACTTCTCATGAAAATGTTTGGCCAAGTTCAACTTCTAAAAATTTCGACCGGAATCGTGTCCACAAGAAATCGATTATATATTTATATATACGAGGCGCGTTTTTTAAGTAAGTACCGTTTTGGAATTAAAAAAAGACGTGCAAAGATATCGCAATAATTTTATTTTTACATGAAAGCCTGTACCTTAATCTACTTTTCTACATAATTTCCGTGAATATTGAGGCACTTGTCATAACGTGGCACCAGTTTTTGAATACCCTCCTCATAAAATTCTGCCGCCTGACTTGTTAACCACTGTATCACAAATGTTTTGACTTCGTTATCGTCTTGAAGATGCTGACCACCCAGGTGTTTCTTCAAGTGCAGGAACAAATGGTAGTCGCTGGGCGCCAGATCAGGGCTGTATGGAGGATGATCTAGAGTTTCCCATTTAAAAGATTTGATGAGATCTTTGGTCCGATTAGCCACATGTGGACGGGCATTGTCATGCAGCAAAACGATACCCTTACTCAACTTGCCACGTCTTTTGTTCTGGATTGCACGACGCAGATTGTTCAATGTCTCACAATAAGACGCTGCATTGATTGTCTCATTACGAGGCAGAAACTCCACTAGCAATACTCCTTTTCTGTCCCAAAAACTGTGCACATGATCGGACCAAAGATCTCATCAAATCTTTTAAATGGGAAACTCTAGATCATCCTCCATACAGCCCTGATCTGGCGCCCAGCGACTACCATTTGTTCCTGCACTTGAAGAAACACCTGGGTGGTCAGCATCTTCAAGACGATAACGAAGTCAAAACATTTGTGATACAGTGGTTAACAAGTCAGGCGGCAGAATTTTATGAGGAGGGTATTCAAAAACTGGTGCCACGTTATGACAAGTGCCTCAATATTCACGGAAATTATGTAGAAAAGTAGATTAAGGTACAGGCTTTCAAAAAATAAAATTCCATTGCGATATCATTCAACGTCTTACGTGTAATTCCATGAAACGGTACTTACTTAAAAAACGCGCCTCGTACATATGACCGACCCAAAATGAATGACCTATATTTTCGTGATGTAGGGATCGAGATCGGAGAAAAACCAAAAGGACACGTCTGCGTTCCGTCATCAGACAAGCTGCAATAGCTTTATTTTCTATATCTGGATAATCACTATCTACTGCCTTTATACCTCAGAATTATAAATTTACTCTATTTTTAATTTAAAAACTATTCGTGTGTCCTTAAGCATTGCAAATTTTCTTATTACAAACCATAAACCGGATAAAAGTTTAATCGCATTTTTATGCGGACCGATAAAATACAAAGCAACTAATAAAACATGTGCACCACCTACTTTCACGTGATAACTTATCGGAGATCGAACAAAGAACTGAAAGTTTTTAAAATAAAAGCGAGATTTCCTAGTACTCAAATGCATTTATATACAGAATTCTCCCTAGACCGCTTCAGATTTTTCGCGTTAGTGGTACAGAGCGGAAGTGCTTGTTTCAGTACTTCGAATTTTAAATTACGGCGTCGTATCGTTCGTGTATGCGAGGAGTGCACGATCGGTTAATAAGGCCTTTTTGCGTGTGAGTGCGCGCGTGTTGTGTTCTCTAAAAGGATTAACATGACGAGGAAAGGAAGGATTTTTTTGTTGACTAACTCTTCATGTGTGTAAATAAAGTATAAACACATGGACCTTTAAGCTCTAACACAAATTCTCTGAAAATCGAGCTTGGTTAGGCTCTTGGTCCTTTCGATGGTCCAATTTCGTAAACGAAATTTTATCTTGCGCGCGTTTTCGCAATTACAGTAGTTGGTGAGATACAGTGAAATATGAAGCGCAGGTGTAGGTACGTAATGATGCAAGTACGCAGTCAACGGAAGAATCTACGCTCGAAATTGGCGATAGAGGTTAAACGATGACGAGAAAAAGGTAGGAAATACAAAGAAAAATTTAGAAGTTTCTAATTTTTTCTTATAGCATGTTACAGACAAGTGGCAGTCCCAGCGGCAGTAGTATTAGTTTGCATTTTACGTAAGTTTAAAAAAATATATTTCAGAATTTTATTTTTAATGTTTTTGATTTTTTTTAATTTCTCTTATTTTGAGAGGTTTTTATACCTTTTTGAAAAATAATATTTAGGAGAGGAATTTATAAGAATTAAAAAATATATAACATTTTTTTTTCGATTATTTCGAAAATGAGACACGATTGGTAGAGAATTTTATGCCGATTCCAAAGCAAAACTTGTTAAACAAGTTTAACAAACACGTTTTACCGCGAAGACGCTGCTTTATACGACCATATAAATATTTTAGTCAATTTGAAATAATTTTAATTAGATTGTTAGATCCGTTTTTTGATTGGCGTGTTCCTGAAGTTTGAAAATTTTAATTTTTATTTGTTAACGTTAGTATACCGATGTTATATTAGTGAAATTTTAATTTGCATAATTAATATTTTAATTTGTAGTTGTTAATACTCAACTGACGATAAATCCAAACGGATTTGAAATATATTATCGACATACTGGTTTGAGTTTTATTAATTTTGATTTAGAAACGAATTGAACTTTATGGTTATTATAAAAATTTTATTGGGTAAATTATGACGTTTATAATAATTATTATCTTATAAACAGTCTTTACCGATAAGATAATAAGTTTATAACATTTAGTTATATAAACACAATTTTGTTAAAACATTTACAAAGTTGAATACAGTTTAAAACGAAGATGTATAGGTTTTTTAAAAATCGAAGATATGTTCAGTGTTGTTCTTCAATTCTAGGTAATTTTAGGTAATTCTATAGTCTATTCGCCTAACCTATGCAGTAGATATAAAACAAATACATAATAATAGATAACATAATAAACATAAACATAATAGATATAAACAAATACACGCGGAGAACGCATGATCGGGGTGTCGTCAATATGTTAGTAAGGGTCGGAACTACTTACAAATGTGTGTGCTACGGCATTATGTATGTATGTAGGTATATACATAGCGGGTATGTACATAACGATTGTTTACGTCTATTGCAGGGCAAAAATGTATAATTTAAACGCCTTGTTGGTTTGTTAACACGATGGAAACGTAAAATCTTCGATTGTAACGATTTGCAAAATTAACGTGTTTTGCACGAAACGTAATTGGATCACGAGCGTGAGCGAGTCACGCGTCGAGGCTGTAAATCATGCGCGATTTTTTTTTAATTGTAACCACGCCCTGTACGGTGATTTAGAAGACGGTGATATTAGCAAATAGTTTTTGAGAGTCTTGAATATCTTTATAATTGTATCTTAATTAAAACATGACCTTTTCAGTCGGAATGTTAATGGCAACTGCTTCGATGTACATATCGTGGATGTCTCCGGTACTACCGCAACTTACAGGGAACGATTCTCCCATGGGGTATGCAGTGACAAATGTATGTACGTCCCACGTGTACATTGTACAGTTGGCTCCTTTAATTTTGACGCTCCGTTCGAGATAGGGTACGTAACTGGGATAAAGTGACTCGACTCCAACTACCGACTCGAGCGGAGTGAGTAATTAATTTATGAGCGCGCTGTACTATCATAAAGCCATAAAAACCATAAATACCTATCGTCACGTGGTAATAATAATTATAGGAGGTAGCGTCTTGGTTATCCGCAGGCTCGTCAATTGGGGCGATATTGGGATTCTTTATTTCCTCGTGGGTTCTCATGAAGATCGGGCCCAAATGGACCATGATTGTATCTACTATTCCCCTGAGCGTGCCTTGGCTGATAATAGCATTTACAAAATCAATTGTTATTTTGCACATTTGCCGAATTGTTGGAGGATTTGGAATATCATTTGCCACAGCAGTAAGTAACGATAATAAAACAACATCGCAATGGTTGTAGCTGTAGGTATTATAAAAGATCACGTAAATGTAAAATTTTATACCTAGCGGACTTACTGCAAAAACCCGAATTAATACAACGCGCGAAATAATAGTATTCCAATCTATGGACTTCATATCAAGTACTGATTTAGAAAAGACGTTGGTGATCAGAGGTCATCTACATTCCCAAAGTGTGATTACTGTTCGATACAAAATAAAAATAGAATTTTTCCCAATAATAAATACGTTCAAATTGCGTTGTTCTCCAAAATCAGTTTTGAAATAAGCCCACGACGAATAGATTCCAATCCCACGTCATCAATATCTCCTGCAGCGTAAATTCTTAAACGCCCTGTATATATTTGACGGATTTGATCAATTTTTGAACAATCATCAAACTCCCGGCTCGTTCTCTTTGTCTGCTAGCTGTCGGGGTTTCGATATTATTTATCATCAAACGTTTGCATAGTTTATCGCGACTTGCACAATATTTCGCGACCAACATTTCTTCCAGAAATTTCCAGATTTTTCTTTTCTTTTTTCATGGTATCGAATCGTCGTGTTTTAAATTGTACTTTAGTTTGAAGATCAGTGTCCGTTTTTATGAAGAAGTCCATACCAACAACGAAACCCATTTTTGTTCGCGATTCCAAGTTTAGAGCTTTCGAATAAAATTCTTACTGATTGTTTGGTTTTTAGGGGCGAATTCGTGACGCAGACGGTATTTCTAAAAATCGGGCCGCCCGTTTAATTGGGCCAAATCTTTACGAACCGAAACCAATATCTATTTTATTTGAACTTCGGTTAATTCGATAATGTTATTTGGATCGAGGCTGTAATGATATGTAACTCTGATAAGCTGACTGTCCCAATGTGTAATATCTAGGTAATCACTTTTCATTTCTACTATTATTGGGGGTTTGCTTACACGTTCGGTTAAATTTGAAATGAATAAACATCCAACGAAAGTGTCCTATTGATTATAAAGTAGACAGCTATGTACACTCGACGAATTAAAAAACGTGACGAGCCTTGAGATTAAAATTTACTTCATTTTAGTTGTTTGAAACAGGCTATCCGTCTCTACTGTCAACTAGATGTCATTCAAACTTACTTATATCAACTAGCATATCTATAGAAGCGTTTCAATCTTAGAATGCAGTATATAGGCTCTTATGGAGTATTGTTTTCTTTTGTCAATTTCTCAATCATGTCAGTTTTTTAATACAAAAGTTATATTTACACTGCTCAACTAGATTCGTTACGTTTTTTAATTTTCTGAATGTACAGCGAGTTCCTAAATTAATGCCACCTCGCTCGAGTCGGTAACGATCACCACTTTATCGCAGATTAATGACTTTCTAAAATTTAAACGAAGCCGGTTCGTTATTATTTATGTAACAAACAACGATAGACCGGATTAAATGCTTTATGAAAATTATGCTAGACTGTAGGTAAATATAAATTGCGATAAGAAAAGTTTGGTTACCCACTAAATCCGAATGATTTTAATTACTTTATTGTTTTAGGGTAGGTTACCTACGAAATTAACGCTGATTGTGAGTTACTTTAAGTTAAAAGAAACTTTAATCTAAATCATTGTTGTTTACAACAGTGTAATGACAGCCATCAATGTTTTATAAATAAGTAATCATTTGTTTGCTTAATAAGTTTAATTAAATGTCGAAAGCTATACTTCGTCCAAACCTATACGCAATGCACGTCATCAATAAAAGGGTTACTAGATGATGACGTTTCACACAGTGCTGTCACCTCGTACCTCGTATTTTTACAGTTCTAATAAATTGTAGTCTTTCTTTATGACATCTAATACGTGCGCAGGTAAATCATCTATAGAATATGTCACTTTCCAAACTTTAAACCGAATTACAAATAAACAATCTAATAACTTTTTGTTGATAACGTGAATTGCATATAGGTTTGGATAGGCCATAAGTACGTAAACTTTATTTTATGATACATACGGTACGCAACGTAAAAAACGTATCTATGTAGTACAGTGCGTACCATTTTCGTTGTATTTGGGAGGCCTGTTAGAAATGATAGACAGAGTTGTGAATTTTACATTCCTGTCCTACATTTTGGTCAAAAAAAATCATGTGCTTCGATTTCGGGTTGCCTCGATCAATTTTTTTTTCTTTAGAGAGGTTTTACCTAGATGTCTCATTCCGTGTTTATCAATTTGGAATATTTTAATTATTTTTACCGTAGAATTTTTTACCTCCTGAAAAGGTCATCAGCTTATTGGAGTTGCGCGCGTATTTTTACTGCCTCGGATTATTATATTTGTGTTTTCGGCAGCAAAAAAAGCACGTCAAGTAAGCGACAAAAAGTCCGGTAACTACGAGTCAGGTTTTTACACTGCTCAAGTATGTGCGTTCCGTTTTTTAATTTTCTGAGTGTACGTATGAGTTTATGAGCGCATAACGAGTGAGTTGTTACGGTGACGATTTGATGTAGTGGCGAGTTAAACTAGATTCAATTGTCTCCTCTTCTTGTTTACCTTTTTTTTCACCTTTTCTATACGACGTCACGAATCCTTCTTGTTTTTATAATCGATCTTGCGGCGATACTAAATGGTAACTAAAATCTTCGGGGATGTTTGGTTGTATAGTTGGAGTTGAAATTCTCTTGCGTTAGTTGTCGTTGTTCTCCAACATGATGATGGAACAGCGACAGTGTCAAAGAGGTTGAAGAAACGATTATAATTTTCGCTTTAGCAGCTAACAATTAGTTCAAAACAGTTCGTCTAGATTAAATTAAACGGGAATTAAACTATTTTGAAGCGATAAAATAATGACGAAACAAATTAATCGTTAATTTTAGGGTTTTCTGGTATACATCGGGGAAATATCGGATAAAGATACGAGAGGAAGAATAGGAAGCATCATGTGGATATTGACGGTAATGGGTAACTCGTATGTACTCAACGTGGGGCCTTACATTTCTTACGATTGGCTATCGATAAGTTGTGCCATACCATCAACTGTATTTTTAGTATTTGGTTATTTTATGCCCGAGTCGCCGTATTATTTAGTAAAAGTAAATAAAATGCAGGCGGCTCGAAATAATTTAAAAAAGCTCATGATTGGTGGTTCCGATCAGGACGATAGGGTGGAGAAACGACTCAGGGAAATACAAGATTATATCGAACGAGATTCGCAAGAACGTGCTACCGTAATAGAGCTATTTACAAATAAGAACCACCGAAAGGCCGTGATTATTATAGCAGGCAAGTAATATATCGATAGTCGTTTTATATCCTTGTCTCGACCACGTCTCTAATTACGATACGAACGTTTAAACTGCGTCGTTGCTAGGTTCATACACCGATGACACGCGGATCGACTTTCTCGCGCCCGACTTTAGATTTCGACGAAATCGCGCCGCGTACAGTCGTTCGCAAAATTAATGCGCGCATTCCCAAAAATGTTGCCTGTAATTTATTGTTAATTAAAGGAATTTGAAATTCGTTTTAATTAAGATAACTAATTCGATTTTTACATAGGAATAGTGACCATGAAGCATTTAAGTGGAATAATGGCGATTAGAATGGAATTACAGTCTATCATCGAAATAAGCAAGAGTAGTATTTCGCCTGAATTATCTAGTAATTTATTTGGTATATCGCAACTGTTCGCAGGTAAAAACATAATATTAATTATTACGCTTAATAACATATTTATTATAGTTATAATTGCCTGCATTTTTATCGACAAGATGGGTCGAAAGATGCTTTTCCTTATATCGGCGTTTGGGGCTTTCGTTACTTTAATAGCGGAGGGAGCGTATTTTTATTTAAAAAACGAAGTGCACGCGGATGTTTGCAATATATCATGGCTACCAACTGTAGGTATGATTTTGTACTTGTTCATGAACGAAGTTGGCCTTTATACTGTGCCGCACATAATAATTTCCGAGATATTTGCTAGTAATATAAAAACCATAGGTGTATCTCTTTCCGCTATGTACTCTTTAATTTTAACATTCATCGTTGCTAAATTGTATAGGCCGCTTGCGGGCGAATGGGGCGTGCACGTCATGTTTTGGCTATTCGCCGCATTTTGCGGCGTCGGAATCGTATTTGTATATTTATTTTTGCCAGAAACTAAAGATAAAACGTTCGAGGAGATACAGAACGAACTTGGCTCGAACAAAAATAGGAAATCCGAAAATGCCGTGGAAGCACGCCTTTAATTTATTATTATTGTACTTTAAAATGTGTAGGGAGCATTAATTTCTAGTCAAGGAAAATTCCACGACAACAATTCAGATCTTTTAATTGTCGAACGGACAGAGCAACAATGGTCGCATTCAGGGAACGGTAGCGCTGTAGCGCTTTATCGAAGCGATGCTCTGAATGGTGTCTGCTTTACTTGCAGTGCTGCAGAGCTTTAGTAAAGCATTAAAGCATATAAATATTCCGCTTTAACGCTTTATAACTAAATAAAGCAGTGACGCATCCATGCGTTCTAACCTAACAAATTATGTTGCTTGTGTATGTTTTGGTTTATGCAAAAATAAAGATGGCTTATAACGTTACAATTCGGAGACGAAGTCATTTCCCTTGCAGTAACGTAAGAAGAAAGGTTGAAGATATTACAAGGTAAGTTTTACATAAAAATTTGAGTGTTTTACAAACAAAATTGCCAACCTAAGAATTAAAAGCTGAAAAATAACTAGTACCAAAAATGTTTATTCAGGCAAGATGAAGCGTTACAGCGCTGCAGCGTTTCGACGCTACAATTCCCTGAATGCGACCATTGTTGACGCCTTTCATAAAAAAAATCTCGAACAAAAAACCGTTTGGCTCCCAAGCAGCACTAAATATAGGGTCCAGTTCAACTTGCCGCGGTCATCTCGTCGCCGGATCAAGTCGTCGCTATTTCAAAAATTGTCAATTTAATTTTACTATCATTTGTAGATATTAATATGTTGCCGCTTAATATCCAAATTTAATTAATATCCTCGCACCACTATTTTGTCAACATCTACTTTAAGATGTGCACCCAGTTTCTGTGGCAGCCACTGTACCTAACATATTTACGTTTTTGTTCAATATATGTATCTATATATTTTTTAATTTATTTTCCCGTCCGAATTAAGCGAAATCCGAATTAACGTGGGCCGGATTAGTGGCGTTTTGCTGTAGTACATATTTAAAATTATATAATGTACATATTTTTAAATTAACATTTATAAAGAAACCTCTCATCTCTTAAGGAACAGGGGAAAAAATGGCGGACAAAGAGCCTAATAAAAGTTTCCCGAAATTTTTAGGTTTGAAATTTCGTCGGTGGTGTCGTCTTTGCGAAAAAAATATTTTCCGGAAAGAGGCGCGAAACTGACGAACGGGAGAAATTGCGAATTTCGCATTTTTGACCGTTCGGGCTCGATTAGGCGCGAGACGGGAGGGTTGTAGAGGAACGAGACCGGGGGCGCTGGAAACGGGAAACCGTCAGCTATCTGAGGGAGGTGTCGGGCGGCGTCTCCGACGAAAAATTTTGGCGATTTTTTGAAATTCGAAAATTCGAAACTCGAAAGCCCCAAGTGGCGTGCGAACGAAATCGTTAGGGCACGTTGCCCGAGGGTGTGGGCATTTAATGCGAGTATCTGGGGGGGGCGAAGCGTTGGGAGCGGAATCGTTCAAAATGCGAAGCGTCGATTTTGCGGTCCGCCAAAGTTCGACCGTGGCGGCCTTTTGGATTTGACGACGATTCGGGGGCCGTGCAACGCGTCTTTTTCCCCGTAATATGGCGAATCGTTCGCGACGTCGGCGGCGTCCGAAGGACGCTCGGGGCGGCATTTATGAACGCTTTATGTGCAAAAGTGTGGAACGCGCCGAAAATTCTAAATTTTTTTAGGGTAGTTAGAAAATTGCGGGGGTGGAAATTTTCGTCTTTCGAGGGTTTTTGAGTGCCCTTTTTTCGTTTTCCGGCATAAAATCGCGAAATTTTTGACTTTGGCCGTTCCACTAAAATCGACGGGTACCCCACGGTGATTATTTTCACTTCATAAGAGCCCATAAGATAACACGCGACGGTAGATCATAGGAATTAGGTGCGTTGAACTGCGAGGGGAGATGCAGATTTCAGATTCGGGTTCCGTTTTTGTAAAATCGTCGAAAAAAGAGATAGACGAATGCCGTTTTCTGGAAAGCCGTTGTGAGCGTCCAGGGATGAAAAACATCTACGACAGTGGCGGAGGTCGCGTTATTTTGCCCGTGGGGGACTCGAAATGTAAAAAATTGTAAAGTTTATGTATTTTACGCCTCTATAACTCGAACGGGGTAAGCCGTTAGTGGTTGCTATTTGTAGATTTATAAATTGTGGCGCTACGACGTCGGCGTTGCCTTCCAAACGCTTAAAGGAGATACAGCGATTTTGACGTTTTCTTCCAGGTTTTTGTGTAACTTTCGGACGCGGCAGAAAAGGGTTTTTCCGACAACCGACTTCGAGAACGACCGCCAGTAATCACAGTAGTACGCGGAGCGAGTATTAGTTCGCGTAGCGAGCCGACTCGCATAGCGAGTCGTTGGCTTCGTGCGAAGCACGAATGTCAACAAATAAGGGGCGTGGCGGCCGGAGGCCGTCAAGACCCGACTGGTTTAAAAAAAGTTAGTGCAAGTGAGTGAATAATAATCAAAATACTTCAGACATCTTGAAATTGACATGTTCATAAAGCAACTGCAACATAAGTTACAATCTCTTAGAAACCGAAGACTTCGGTTATTTAAATGAAACGTTGGGCAGATAGAGCGGCGTTATAGGTGACCTTTATTATGGAAAAGCTCAGTTATCGGGCAAATAGAGTACGCGTTCATCGTTATGCGAACACCATTTTCCGTAGGGTCTACTCCGTTACTTAATTCGGACAGGTTGCGGGCGGTAGACTTTTTATCGATGATAAATCCGACTCCTATTCGATTTATATCGAGAAAGTCACCCTTGTCCTACATGTCTAATATATTCCTTTTGCCATTCTATTGGATCGTATGGGTGGCGATTGTTTCGGTACTCGTCATGTTTGGCTTCGTTTCGTTTATCATTTTAAATTGGGAAGCTAGATATACAGGAAATGTATATAGGAAAGGTTTCGAGAATAGACGTTTGAAAAATCGCCATTTTCAATTTCCTTCTGATTAATTTTGGGACGCTAATTTTAGCAACATTCATTAGGTAATTGAGTACTATAGTATCATTTAATTTAAATTTTCGTCTTTCGGATTAAAATTTGTTACCACCTCCTTTAGTTTAGTTAATATCCGTTTACGCCAATCAGAAAACGTCAAATTTTAAACTTGACATGCTTGTCACGTTGGTCTTTTTATCGTTCTCCGATTGGCGTAAACAAAGATAGGCGGATATTAACGAAATTAATTTCCTAAGGTGGCGGTGACAAATTTTAATCGGAAAGACGAAAATTTAAAATAAAGGGGACTATATCGGCACGTCAGTACAAGGATTCGGCGGTGATCGGTTGTTGTGCAACAACGCCGGATGCGAAGGACCATTTTCTCCGCTTTGTCTTTAATTTTTACACATCAGCAGTGTGACGGTCGTGTTATACAGACGTTACTTGGAGTTTTTGATTTTAGGAACAATAAAACCACGCAGTATCGCTGGCCGCACTGTATCACTTATTTTTTCAACCGGTTTTATGTTTCTTTATGTCGCGTATTCGGCAAATATCGTGGCGTTGCATCAATCAACCGCCGAAATTACCTCGTTGGAACAATTATTTAACGACAGAATGGCCGTAGGAGGACAAGACGTTTATTACACGATACGTTACTTAGCGGTACGTAATTAAAAATTATTATTATTTTTTAAATAGGTAGTGTATGTCCAGTAAGTTTTGTTTTGAGGCAGAGTCGCGAGCGACACTCGAGCAACTTGTTAGACACTCGCGCTTCAGTTTCCTATTTTGTGCTTCGGATGAGATAAAACAAGAGTTGTGCGATAAAAAGGTAAAAGAAATGGAACACTTCGCACGGAGCTGGGCGCAGGTTATCATCGAATTCTTAAAAAAATTCACCGATTACGAAATATGCGCCCTTCAAGAATTAGAAGGACACGCCAAGGTATTTGCGAGTTCTAATTACTTATTGTTTGTCTCTATTTACGTTATCTTATTAAATTAATTTGATTTAATTTTAAGTCGGCCCGAGGCTACTCGCGCGTTCCCAAAAATTTGTCTTACAAAGAGATAATTAAAGTGGGGCGAGATTCCAGTTCGCGAATCTGAACGTTTACGATTAATTAATTAATTTTTAAACAGTTATCTGAGAATCGAGGAGAGTTCGGAATACGTAAGAGAAATTACAATAGGGTATTTAAGAGACCGAGGGAGGATGCCGTTATGGACGTGCATCCCGCCATTTTGTTATGGGCTCACGGAATCAGCGCCTATTTAATAATTTTGATTTCGGAGAAAATTTTCCGAAAGGTAGAGGTTGTAAAACGATTTTAAAGACGAATTCCGCCGATGGATAGGTACAATCAAGTTCGTCGAGGTTTTGGTCTTGTCGCCCGTTTTAGTTTTTATCGTAAGAGGCTCCAAAAAAAAGATTACTGACTTATCAGATTTGTTTATTATCTGACGTGTCGCTTCAAAAACAACTGCCTGATCGTTGGTCTGCGATCACATCTCACGGGACAAAACATATGAACTTGACTGTACCTATAATGATATATAGCGGTAATAAATAAAATACGAAACTATAACGTAGAGTGTTTTTATCACGACGCACTTTTGTTCACGTAAAACAGTCCTCGCAATCAGTAGGTACGGTTTTGTTTCTTGGAGAGACAACATTTATAGTATTTACTTATTATATTATGCTAGAAATATATTTGTTGTTTTAAGATATATTGTCTTATCGCTTGCCTTTTTATTTATTGTCCAAAACGAAAAACCGCGGAAATTGTAAATAGGTTACAAAGAAATGAATAAATTTACGTTTTTCTAGATTATCGCGTGGTTTCTCTTTTAAACGAAATTTACAATTAAAGTTTCGTTTGATTTCGATTATGAGTAATCGTGATACGACGTTTTAGCGAATTTTCATAGAAAATAAGCAGCCTGTCTGATGACTGGGACCCAGTCGTGCCCTTTTGGTTTTTCTCCGATCTCGACACCTACATCACGAAAATCAAGGTCGTTCATTTTGGGTCGGTCATATAAATATAAAAGTATTAATAATCAATTTCTTGTGAACACGATTTCGGTCGCAATTTTGCTCGTAGGAGGCTGAAATTTGGACGGGGTATTGTCTTTACGAAAAGCCAAAAACCAGCCAAATCGACCGAGCCGTTTAAAAATGGCGACCGTTCAAAAAACAAAATTAAAAAAATTCCAATCTCCGTTATTACTCATCGGATCGGTAATCTGAAGTATGTTTTCGAATCGGCATAAAAGTCTCTACCGATCATGCCCCTTTATAATTTTCGATAGAACGCACCGTTTTCGAGATAATCGAGGAGAATTGTATGTGAGCACGACTCGTCCATGTGCTGGCGTCCGCACGCTCGCCCAGCATCGGCAATTTGAGAAATTACGTGTCCGCACGAAAAATTAAAAAAAAATTCTATCTTACCTCTATATAATATGATGGTCCAAAAGATGTATTTCTCTCAAGTAATTATTATTCTATATTAATAAAAGGGTTTTGCGACATCATTTATGAAAATTCGGTGCCACGGCTTGCGCGCGGTCGGATCTTTAATCACAACATTCGCTATTATTTCATCGAAACGATGCCGATAAATTGAAAAGTATTACCTTTTCGCGATAAGTAATGAAGTCGACATTTTGATTTCTACGATTTGATCGATATTTTTTTAATTTCCACCTTAATTGTTCCATTAATTTGAAGAGGTAAATATGTTTTAAATAAAATAAACGTCAAGAAATCAAAAAAAAATTTATTCGATAAAATGCGTATGGCGCAATTTCGTACATATCGCGAACGAACCAGTGGCCTAACGAGTAATGTTTGTTATATTACATTATTTATTTGAAATTGGAGCTGTCTGACTAAAGTATTTAAATTCGAATTACAACGAATTTCGATTTTAGAGCAGCTTTTCGCGCGTTCGTCACAAAAACTTTCACAACGTGCCGTCGTCCGCAATAAGAAAAAAACGAGACGTTTTTTTTAAACAATTTTTTTTATAGATCCAGTGTTATCACATATCGTATGGTTTGGAAATTACATGTGTGAAATATTTACATAATAAAATTCTAAAGTTAGTTCCTAAAAGTAACATAAATAAAAATCACTATCTCTCGAATATATCTACACGTGAATATTTTTACCAAATTAGTTTAGAACTTTTCGCTTTACAATTTACAACGTTGTGTGTAAAAATTACTAATATTTTACATATTTCATTGTTCAGATGATCAAAGACATTACATACAGACGACGACGCATATCCTTATTACTTACTCGTGGTTTTTTTACATTTTCGCATTAATTTTTATAAATAACACACACATACGTTTTCACTAATTTTAATATCACGAGTCTATCGAAATTATCTTTGATATAATAATTCATTAAATAATCGGTTTATAAGGCGGTTTGGGGTCGTTATCACTAATCATCTACGCAACAGTACCTACAGCACTTTCTACAGATGCACACGCATATACAACATATCAACACGATTATCCCGACTATTCCGAGTGCTACGTATAACCAATTTATTTCGGGGGTCGTTTCGTGCACGCAGAGCTCTTCCGATTCATCACTGAACGACGATTCTGAAACAATGGAAATTCGATCGATTACATTTCGACGATTAAAATAATAAGTTAGATTCGACTTGCCTTTGGAGTTTGTAATGTTGGGACAATTAATGACGCCGTTACAGACGAGCCTCGCGGGTATGCACAGTCCCGCTTCGCCGGGACACGCGAATTCGCAGGCCTCGATGGACTCCTCGGGCGTTCCGCCTTCGGTGAGTCTGGACGTCATCAGCGTTCCATCTTTGTTTCGCGGAAGATGGAACAGTTCCGTCCAAGCTATCTTGAATGCGGCCCTGGTCGGCGACGTCCGTCCGACGAATTGGATGGTGACGCCCGGCTCGCTGCCGTCCGGGCTCAGTTGGGCCGCCGACAAGATCGGCAGCTCTTTCGCCAACGACACGTTCTCCCCGCACACCGACAGGTGCGGCTCGGCTTTGTCTTTTAAAAATATGTCTATCACCCCATCGTCGCACGACTTCGAAGCGAACTTGATCCTGTCGAAGTGCATCCACAGGTCCCTTTCTCGATTCACGCGGATCTCCCATATGCACCTGATCGACTTCGGAGGCTCCACGTACCCTATCGCCTCGTAGTAAGGATAATGGATTTCGCCGTCCGTGGTCGGCTGAATTATCGGGGGGCCGCAGAGCGGCCCGTGGACGAACTCGTAAGTTGCCTCGAATAGGGGCGCGTTGTGCTTGAAGTAGCTCAGGGCGGCGTGGGCGCTGTCGATGATGAGCTGCAAGTTTAATTGTTCGCCGCGCGAGATCACCTGCGTCGAGCCCGTGTGGCGGTTGCATAGGCAGGCGATGTCGCCGCTTTGGGCGGCCTTCGTCAACGTCACGGGCGGATACGACGCGTTCCCGCCGGCCTGGAGCGGTTCCCAAATCACGATTTTGTCGATGCGATCTTCCAAACAGTTCGAGCACGGTCCGGGATTGTACGGATGTTCCTGGAACAAATCGCGAATAACGTTTAAGTATGTCGGAGGCGCGATGGGTACCTTAAAATGGATATGGGTGACGGTCAGAATGATGCGGGCGTACAGTCTTCTATCCGTGACGAATCTGTACAGGCACTGAACGTCTTCGCTGTTCGGCGTTTGTTTGTAGACGAGCGTGTTTAGCGGCGAACGTAGCCATCCCTTGGTGGACTTCCAGGACGCGAACACCTCGTCGCACGGTTTCTCGGGAACGGCCTCGCCGAGTTTCGTGTTGTTGAAGAAATCGTAGTGCGCCCAGTAGTACAAGGAGGAACTGCAACGAAAGATGGTCTTATTATTGGTCGAACGTTTTCAAACAAAAAGATTGATGTTTTTATGAAATAAATTACATTTTCCATAGATTACAATGTTCTGATTCGCAGAAAAATATTAGGTTGGTGAAAAAGTTATTGCGGTTTTTAACCTTCAACTTTAAATGACCATAACTTTTTTTGTAACAAACTTTATTAATCGAAATAAGAACCATTAGAATCAATACATTTTTGCCAACGAGAAACAAGTTTATTTATGCCGGTAGCGTAAAAATCAGGGCTTCTGGAGGCGACAAAGTCGGCAAAGGCGTTTTTTGCGTCGTCGTGGTTTTTGAAGCATTTCTCCCGAAGAAAGTTGTCCAAATGTTTGAAGAAGTGGTAGTCGGTGGGCGAGAGGTCCGGCAAGTATGGTGGATGAGGCAGAGTCTCGTAGCCCAATCTGTTTAACTTCTGCAGGGTCGGTTGTGCAACGTGGGGCCGAGCATTGTCGTGGAGCAGAATTGGTCCCTTTCTGTTGACCAATGCCGGGCACATACGTTGCAACTTCTGGTGCATCTCGTCGATTTGTTGACAGTACTTGTCCGCCGTAATCGTTTCACCCGGATTTAGGAAACTGTGATGGACGAGACCGGCTGCAGACCACCAAATAGTCACCATAACCTTCTTTTGGTGAAGTTTCGGCTTGGGGAAGTGCTGTGGAGCTTCGCCGATGTCCAACCACTGCGCCGAACGTCGCCGATTATCGTACAGGATCCACTTTTCGTCACATGTGACAATCCGGTCGAGAAACGGGTCGTTGTTGTTCCGCAGAAGAAGGGCAGAGCTCACCTCAAAACGACGATTTGTTTGACTGTCGCTCAATTCATGCGGCACCCATTTATCGAGCTTTTTTTGACTTGCCTAATTGCTTCAAATGGATAACGACTGTCGAATGGTCGACGTCGAGTTCTTCGGCAACTTCTCGTGTAGTTTTGCGAGGATCGGCTTCGATTAAGGCTCTCAATTGATCGTTATCAATCACAGACGGACGGCCGTCACGCTCTTCATCTTCAAGGCTCTCGTTGCCGCTGCGGAATTTCTTGAACCACCATTGTGCCGTACGTTCATTAGTGGTTCCCGCGCCAAATGCATCGTTGATATCACGAGCTGTCTCGGCAGCTTTTCGACCTAGCTTGAACTGGAACAAGAAAATCGTGCGAATTTGCCTCTTATCCATGTTGTATTTGAAGCCCTGAAAAAAGTGGCTAAATAATTTCAAAACAAAAACAACACACCGAATAGATAGAGCGAAAAACGAGCTTTAAAATGATATATAACACGACCACATTTAATCCAAAATTTTATTCAGAAATCATTCATAAAAGTAGATGACATAAAAACCGCAATAACTTTTTCACCAACCTAATACTTAAAAAAATCTATCGTTTCCATAACTCCTTTAAAACATTCATTGACTGTGTAAAAAGTCCAATTTTATTGCAATCGTAATTAAAAACTGGGGTAATTTGATGCAAAATTAAATTGGAAATATCATATTAGTAATTTAAAAGTACGGGATGTACGGGAGATGTCACCCAGGAGTAGCACCTCTATTCTCAGAATTGCCAGACCCTCGGGTCATTCTGAGATATTGGTCTTTCACTCTCATTTATGGCTCCTAGAAGCTTTTAAGCGGCCACATCCCGGTAACTGTGTTGGCACACAGGCTAAACTAAATGAGAGGCTATGGGTGGCAACCTTCAATTGATGAATTTAATGGTTCCTATAGTAATAGGCAGTGTCTGATCCAGAATGGGCGGCTGCCAACAGCGTCGGACCCCATGTTAAGGGCGGCTGAATTATACAGGAAGGCAACGGGAAACCACCCCAGTGGATTTTATCATATTTCCCAGGACATTACTATGGAGAGGAAACAATTCAACATGGCCCCTAGTCTCGGGCAGCCCTTAAATGGGCAAGGGGTGCGAAAAATCTCCCGACTCAACATAGTAAAGTCAAAACTACGCATAGCCACATGGAATGTCAGAAGTCCTATATGCTGCTGGCAAATTTAACAACGTTATCAAAGAAACTCAGAGACTAAAAATAAATATCTTGGGAATTAGTGAATTGCGCTGGCCGGATTCGGGAAGATGCCAAAATGAACATGGCACATTCTACTACTCTGGCAGTTTACCCCAAGACCGCGATCGTCGAAATGGCGTGGGCATATTTATTTCAGCAGATTATACTAAGTATGTCAGTAATTACACGCCAATTTCGGATCGAATGATGCTGCTCCAACTACAAGGTTAACCATTTAATGTCATTTTTAAAATATATACTTTTTGGGAAATTTATTCTAAAATTATGTGTTTTTTATGCAGTAAAATTATTTGAATAATCACTATATATTGCCTTTATATCACAGAATTATAAATTTATTCTATTTTTAATTTAAAAACTATTCGTGTGCCCTTGAAAATTTCCCTATTACAAACCATAAATCAGATAAAAGTTTAATCGCATTTTTATGTGGCCGATAAAGTACAAAGCAACTAATAAAACATGTGCGCCGCCTACTTCCATAGCTTATCGTAGTGCGAACAAACAACTCAATGTTTTTAAAATAAAAGTGAGATTTCCTAGTTTACGATGCATTTATATGTAGAATTCTGGCAAAACCGCTTCAGATCTTTCGCGTTAGTGGTACAGAAACGAAACAAGGACATTCAAGACAGGTAAAAATTTTGCCAAAATCCCCGAACTCCTGAAGATCCCCTGAAATAAGGGATTTTTATCGAAAATTAACGAAAATTCGATATAGGCGAAAACGCGTGTTTCATTTCCATAACACCTTTAAAAACCTTAACAATTGTGTAAAAAGTACAATTTTACGGAATCTTGTGCATCTAGGGCAAAGACACCATCTGTTAACAATATTCCGATTTTTTCCACCGCAAAAATCGATTTGTATTTCGGCGAAACGTATCTTCTTATAGCTACACGATGTCACAAAATGTGCTCTCCTATAAAATTGCCCTTTTGGTAAAACGCCATCGATATGTAAAAAATAGTTTACCATACCTGTATAAATAAACATATATGTCAAAGAAACTTACATTATCGTATGCAATTTACAATGTTCAATGTAAATGTGTAATGTGTGTTCAATGTAATGTGTTTTTATTATAAAATACGATAAATTTTTGATCAGATCTTTTCATAAATCAAATTTTTGACATATATTTGAATTCCAATTAAATGTTTCTTATGTATTAGAAATTAGTGTTAGATACCTAAGCATATTTTCAAACGAATTTTCGCTTATTTTTTTTGTTCCTGGCGGCGAGTGAAATGGTAAAAAATACCGGCAGTTAATGGGTTAATATACATCTACTTAAATTACAATTCTCCTAATGTAATACTTTTCACATGTGAAATCTATTATTTTTTTTAAAACAATATTTTTTGATAACAATACAATTACCGAGATCCGCTCGCATTCAATATCCTCGAGAACACCCTATTTGTATTGTTATAATAATAATATTAATTAATTTTCTAATTTCAATTAAAATTAAAGTAGATTATTTATTAGCGAACTTTAAATAAATCAGTTTTTCAGATCAGTAATCTCAGATTTTTTCTGTACTCAAAATTAAATCTTAACTTTTGTATTGCGAATTTTAAAATCGTTTTCTAATACGTTTTAATGTAAAAACAACGTATCTAAACATTGGTCGCATTCAGGGAATGGTAGCGCTGTAGCGCTTTATCGAAGCGATGCTCTGAATGGTGTCTGCTTTACGCGCAGTGCTGCAGCGCGTTAGTAAAGCATTAAAGCATATAAATATTCCGCTTTAACGCTTTATAACTAAGTAAAGCAATGACGCATTCATGCGTTCTAACCTAACAAATTATGTTGCTTGTGTATATTTTGGTTTATGCAAAAAATAAAGATGGCTTATAACGTTACAATTCGGAAACGAAATCATTTCCCTTGCAGTAACGTAAGAAGAAAGGTTGAAGATATTGCAAGGTAAGTTTTACATAACAATTTAAATGTTAACCAAAAACAAACAAAATTGCCAACCTAAGAATTAAAAGCTGAAAAATAACTAGTACCAAAAATGTTTATTCAGGCAAGATAAAGCGTTACAGCGCTGCAGCGTTTCGACGCTACAATTCCCCGAATGCGATCATTTATACCCTTAGCTTCAAAGCAGGTAGATTTTACGACTTTACAGAGACAGGCTATTTCAACCAAGAAGGATGGTCTGTTTAAAATTTCTCTAAAATTCACTAACAGCGCCATCTACGGATTATCGTTTGGCGGCAATAGAGACCGTATGCCCATAATAACTTTTTGAACTTATCAGCAACGCATGGGTGCTAGCAATGCCGGATGATGGGCAAGGCACTTTAAAGTCTCTGCTAACGATGAGAGTGGTATCAATTCAAAAAATTGGTCGAACTGAAGATCAAGACCTCCGTACTTACAAAACCGTCGTCACCACTATGAATTTAACATCAGAGCACGCTTGCCATTCTACCACTCGACGAAAAGATCGGCATCGCGGCCAAAATGTTTGGTTACTTACCCACTATAGCTGCCAGTTTTGCTCTCGAATCTCACGAATAAGGCGTTTCCCGTCGACACGAAGTCGTGCTTCTCCATCGGCTTCGAGAACGTGTCGCAGAACGTCTTAATGATCCTCGAGTCGTCCGGCCACGAAGAATCGTAAAGGGTGAGCGATTCGCCACAGTCGCCGTCTATCGGCTGAATCGGCGACTCGATGCGGTTTATTCTAAAACTGAAATAAGTTTCCCTTACGGCCCTGCTGCGCCATCGATCAAAACTTGCCGATTTCCTTTCGGCCGAAACGTGACAAACGAAAATATTTACCTGGGAAAGTACAGTCTGACAATTTCGCCGTCCTCGCCCTGCATGAGGTACGTGCAGCTCGTGTGAGGCGGATACCAATGGGCGACCGATAAAAAAATCCCTTCGGAATCTCCGGACGCTCTCAAGCTCTCGGACGACAGCAGCCAATCGCAGGTGCCGTTTCGGCTGCCGGCGGTGTCGACGTGGCCGGGCCAATTTCCCACGTTGAAGTGGAAGCCGGTGTTTAAAAGTGGGCCAGCGGGCGACGACAGGAATTCGACGAATAGATCCTGCGACGTGCCTATAATCGAATACGGAAACTTGCCCATCCCGCAAAACGTCCCGATCACGGGACTGAACTCGTTTTTCCCGTCGTAGATTTTGATGTAGTCGAAGGGGCAGTTTTCTTGACCTGTCAAAGTAATAAAGTTATCAAGGGCAGGCATTGTACGTACCGGTTAAGCTTTAAATCCATTAATAAGATTAACGGAAAGAGAGATTAAGTATAAAGAATTTATGGCATTTTTGATGAGGGGTAGGTTATCGGGCGCTTGTTCCGTGTTAACACGGTATCAGATGTTGCGTGCTTTGTATCAGATAATTTGTTAGTACACATAAAATGTAGATTACAAGTTCCCTACATGCTGCGTTTCATGGAGATTACATTATGCGGAAGAAAATGACGATTTCCGTTAGATATCCTGACGCGTTGCAGTTCGCGAGGCCCTAAATAAGTTGTTATAAAGGAAAGAACATTAATTATCGCAATCTTTGCGGGCAGAGATAAAAGTTTATAACCCCCCGAATTGTTCGGGAGAAAATATGTGTGGAGAGATATAAAATTATGCATTCGCGGTTTCTTAAAATTTAGAAAAAGGAACGCGAAGACCTAAAAAAATTCGAGGTTTTAAGCTTTATTCGAGCTTCATTTTTTTTCTTATTTAAAGGGCAAATAAATCGAACGTCACGATGCGAAGTGACGCGCGTTGTTCTACAGGGCGTCTCGAAAAGAAGTTTACGTTTCGTTCTGTCGACTTACAATAATGTATAAAGAAATTTTGCAGTCGCTATCTTCGAATGTTGTAAATTGTCATGGTTTTCCCGGGATTATTTCTCATCCAAGACAACGAATGGAACTAGCGTCGTATTGTGCTTTTATGCGTGACTGGTGATTTATCTGGTAAAAGCAAAATTTTATTATCGATCGAAACGTTAGTGGGCTTTTTTAAAATGATCGAGATGCGGCAAGTATTCATTTTCTTTCATCCAGCCACTTGGATTTTTTGCTCCAATAGCGGACCATCTTGGACGAAGCGATCTTAATCGTGGTAAAATAAAAATAGGAGGTACAATGTGGTCGACGTTCCTCTTTTTCCCGATGTTAGTGCTCTTAATTGTTTGAATTTTAACGGCTTCGTCGATATAGATTGACATTGAAACTTGTTGCTCTGGAAGGACTTGTGACTTGGGCACGACGAAGTGAAAATTCTGTGTTCCGCTTCGTAAAGTCAAAAAAAACAATATTTCAGGGTCATTCGAAAGACCACAGAAATCCGTTCGTTGTGGCGTTCGTTGTGCCGGCCAAGAACGGCAAAAGCGACCGTAAGTCGTATTTTGAAAAAATCTTCATCGAAATCTCTACGAAATTCGAGGAATCTGACGACGTCGCGCAAACGAGATGCCGGCGAAGTGTCGATATGTGGACATAATCCGATTTAGCGATCGACCTCGTTGTTTGCGCGTTACAAACGCGCGAACAAACAAAAGTTGCACAAACAAGAATTGCGACGTCGAAGAATTATTTCGCAATAAAACTACAGGATTGTCCATAGAACTCTGGCGTGCGGTTTCAACAAGATGGAGCACGCATCAAGAAAGTCGATGCAACGCACGTTTCCGGAAAAAGTGATTTGCTTAAGAGTCGCCCCTCGAACATTCCCCGTGGGACTATTTAAAGGACGACTCTATTATGTCGCGATAACCCCCCCGAAAAATCGAAAACATAAATCGAGCAATTTTTGAAAAAAAATTAAAAAGTTAGTTTCCCAAATACGTACTTTCAAATAAAAATTCTATTGGCCAACAGACTTGAACAAAATTCCAGATTTGTTGGATTTCGCAGTTACCAACGGGATTTCGAATATAAATTGTGTTATAGAAGCTAGCTTTGATCTCAGCTCTGACCACAGCCCTATCATAATATCTTTAAGCACAAGCGTTATTTGGAAAGAGTCACCACTTCGTCTATGTACCAAGAATACAGATTGGGAACGATTTCAGACTTATATCGAGGATAATATTAGATTGGATGTTCGTCTAAAAACCAATCATGATATAGAAGAAGCTGTTCAATATTTGACACAAATAATTCAAAAAGCTGCCTGGAAGTCCACTCCGTCAAAAATCAAGAGGAATCAAGGAAGTAATAACTTTCCGCTACATATCAAAGAACTTATACAAGATAAAAGAAAGGCTCGCCGAAGATGGCAAAGTACACGAAACCTCATGGACAAAGCTCAATTGAATAGAATAACGCACAAACTCCAAAAAGTTCTTCGTGCATCTAAAAATGAAATTTTTCAATCATATATTACCAACCTTTCTTCTGATGACCACTCACTCTGGAAGGCGACTAAGAAATTCAAAAGACCTACTGTAACTATACCGCCAATTAGAAAACCTAATAGAACCTGGGCACGATCAAATATTGATAAAGCCAATACATTTGCGGAATATTTGTCAAGTGTTTTCTCCTTGCCTGCAATAACTAACGATGACTTAGAAATAGAAACATTCCTAAATTCTCCATGCCAACTATCTCCACCGATGCAAGCACTTACTATAAAGGAAATTCTTAGAGAAATAAAATTTCTAAATCCACGCAAAGCCCCTGGGCACGACTTAATAGTGGCAGATATATTAAAGACACTCCCAAGAAAAGCAGTTATCCTAATAAGGAACATCTATAACAGTGTATTGCGCCTATGCTACTTTCCAATACAATGGAAATATGCCAGATTCTAATGGTTCCGAAACCTGGTAAAAACCCAACGGAGGCAAACTCATACAGACCTATAAGTCTGCTACCTATATTGGCTAAACTTTTTGAAAGGCTATTTCTCAACAAAATTCTAGAAGACAATTCCTTAAGTGAACTCCTCCCTAATCATCAATTTGGTTTCCGCCATAACCATGCAACCATTCAACAGTGCCACAGGATAGTCAATAAAATTAAAGATAGCCTGGAGAGTAATGTGTTTCAGTATTTCTAGACATCCAGCAAGCCTTTGATAAGGTTTGGCATATGGGACTATTATACAAGCTAAAAAATTACTTCCCTGACCAAATATGCCTTATCCCGAAATCCTATCTGAGCGAGCGTTATTTCCAAGTGAAAATTGATGACGAACTATCTAACTAACACTGTGTTAAATCGGGAGTGCCGCAGGGTAGTGTGCTCGGTCCATTTCTCTACCTAATGTTCACCAACGAACGACACAACCACAGCCACATTTGCGAATGACACAGCCATCATGTCTACGGACTCAGATCCTCTACGAGCTTCAGAAAAGGTACAGAATCACCTAACCACATTGCAAAATTGACTGAAGAAATGGAAAATTGAAGTTAATCCAACTAAATCTACACAAGTAAATTTTACTAACCGAAGAATCAACTGTCCACAACTTCATTTAAGCAACGTGCCTATCCCAATCAAAACAGAAGTTAAGCACCTAGGAATGCATCTAGATCAAAAACTAAGCTGGCGAGCACACATAAAAGCCAAAAGAAAACAATTAGATTTAAAGATTAAAAATATCTATTGGTTAATTAATAGAAAATCCCACCTATCAATTGAAAACAAGCTACTTATCTACAAAACCATAATAAAACCGACATGGACATACGGAATTGAACTGTGGGGATGTAGTAAGCCATCGAACACTAAGATCCTTCAAACATTTCAATCAAAAATTCTTCGCATGTTAGCTAACGCGCCTTGGTACATATCTAACCAAACTCTACATACTGACCTAAGAATACCATTCACCAACGACATTATCAAACCCATTGCTACCAAATATAAAAATAGATGCGTAGGACATAGTAATCCGCTCGTAGGCGAACTATTCACACACCAACCAGCAGAGAGAAGATTGAAGAAACTGTGGCCAGAGGATCTTCCTGAATGAATTCCAGAGAACCATTAGTGGATGGTACCTGACTCAAATCAAATTCTTTTATCCCATTTACTTATTACTTTGTAATGTTTGAAGTAGATTGTAAATTCGCAATTATAAAATTAAAAATAATAAAATAAAAATAAAAATTTTCTATTTGTAATAATGTTTATCTGGTTCCTTTGTTTCGAACATAAAAACGTACACTTCTTTCGAGACATCCCGTATAAATAGCAGGTGTCGGAGAACTACAAACCCGCCCCATGCCTTTTTTGCGGTTATTATCTGCGTCAACTTCGTGCGGCGCCCAAAAGGTTCTTCCTGCAAAGTTTCGCGCTTACAAAAAAACGTCGCGAGCTCTTGCAATCGGTTTCGGTTTTGTTTTAAAGCAATCGGCGCATTTTGCCGTTTCATTAGCAAATCGTCGATCGTCCGCCGTTCGCGACTTTAACGAAGCAATTTTACGTCACAATTCTTTCGACTAATCAGAACAAAAGCGGAGCTTTTAGGAACGCTAAGCGGCTCTGTCCTTATTTCGAACAGAAAGGGACGTAAAATGGCAAGCGGTGATCGTAAGGAGGAAACATAAACGCAACCGTTACAATAACTCTCCCTTTTACTGCACCGCCCTTACACTTGCGGCGTAATAATTCCTAAGAAATTGCAAGCCATTTCCTTAGTTCTTGTACTTATCACAAAGCTTAGCACATGTTAGCGGTAGTACCTGAGATAAATATATAGAGGGGGAAAAAATTAACGGCACAATAAAAACGACGCGTTACGTCGCTTAAACGACATCGCGCCGCATTTACCAACTCGCGACTTAATACTTTTATACTTTCCGAGTGTGGCCACAATAAAACGAGCATTGCGTAAATTAAACCCTTTAGAGGAAACGAAACTTTGAATCAAAGGGCCTCGGTCTGGTAGGAATTATATTTGCGGATTCGCTATTGTTACAATCAGCAGTTTACGCTATAATTGCACTGTTACGGGCGTATACCGAATATGTTTCTAAACCACTTTGTCCAATTATCCTTATATCCTTTGTCTAATTTAGTTAGTTCGATCGTTGTGGTCAAGACTATCTTAAGAACGCGCGTCGGATCTACAAAAACGGATCATTTCATAATCCCCCGCATTTCCTTCCCTTAAAGCTTGGGCTCCCATTTCGTTTTTCCTGCGTAATGAACAGAACGTCCTCGTTTTTTGTACGGATGCGTTTTCCGAATTAAGTTCGAAAGTTTTACGCGAGACTCCGACTTAATTGATAGATCTTAACGAAACCCCTTATCTTCGTGCTAAGAATAATTAGTTTTTCATTTGCGCGAAGATTTAATCGTCCGTTTAGAACACGAGCAGTAGTACGTACAAATCGGACTATCGAAACGGATGCCAAATAAACGACGTCACGTTAAAAAGCTTCTATAAAGATGATATCAGTATAAGCGCGCCTTTTTTTATTATACAGGGCGGATGAAAAGTTTTGGAGCGTCATCGTCGACGCCATTTGCTTTTAATTGAAATATCTGTTATCGTTCGTTTGGGAAGATTTTGTAATTTCGATGCGAGATACATACAGGGTGTTTCTAAATCGATCGAACGTATTTCGAGAGCGTTCCCATAAACACGTGCGTCCGAAAACGCTTACGGTTTCTGATTTCGAATAAAACGATCGTTTTTTACTATTTCATAAACGGTTATTTACGCCTTACGCGCGTGCCAAGCTGGAAATAACAATGACCGCGTATCGTTGCCGTATTTCATTTAGAACTACCACGCTAAGTTGACGGAATTTTTAAATTTTTCAGCACGTTTTACAAACATAAGACCGCTCGCACTCTTATCGTGCGACGCATTGTTTTCGAAATAAACGATAAAATCCGATTTCATTATCCGAGTTAAGATTACCCGTCAAGATAAGAAAAAGCTCATTATACAATTTTAACACCTTGTATCTCGAAGTATTTTCGGACACGTGTTTATAGGAACTTTTTGTCTTATTTTGGCGCGAAGAATGCGTTCTTGAAACATCGACGCAGTTTTTCCAAAAGGGCGTAACCCACAAAAACTAAATTTTACAGGAGAGCACATTTTATGTCGTCGCATAGCTATAAGAAGATACGTTTCGCAGAAATACAAATCGATTTTTTCCGGTGGAAAAAAATCGGAATATTGTTACTAGATTTTAACAGATCGTGCTTTTGCTTTAAATGCATAAGATAATCAGAATAACTCATTTTCACAAAAAGTGTAGGTTACGCCCTTTTAACAAAACGACATCGATATGTCCAATCAATTTAGGAAGAGCCTGTACGTATAATGTAAGTTACGTCGACACGAACACGTTTTGGTGCAATTAATTTGACGCTAAAACTTCGACATTAATCGGAAATAACGTGATAATTGTGGTGTTTTCAAACTGCAATCATTATTGTCATTGTTATTATCGACATCCCGAGGGTATGAATTACGAATTAATTTTGTTACAATTTTCGAAAGCATCTTAGACGTTTTTTTTCCCCCGTTTAGAATTGTTCTTTTGGTGTTATCTAAAAAGCGCTGTTAAATAAGGTCGTAATAGATATTTGAGTTCTGGCTTAAAATGTACAGGGCGTTCAAAAAGTACGTCCACTCATCTTTTTCAATGGGTAGCGGGTAGGCATTTATTTATTTATTTATTAATTCTATTAAAAAAAAACTTGACAATTAACGCCCTTCCATTCTATTTTAACTATTTCTTAAAGAAAAATGCAACGGGCATTATTGCGATTTTAAAATAGACGAATAGCGCCCTTTAGTATCCTATTTTGAATTACCGAAGAATGAGAATATCTCTTCAATTTTATTATATAAGTCGAAAAACGCTCGATAAACCGCTAGTTTTCGTTTAGGTTCGCTTCCCAGGCGGCACACTAACGTTATAATGTCGTTAACTATTGGCCATTTGGAGACCATCAAATCGACGTCCCATTTAAGAAAATTAGACGTCTCAAGTAACGTACTAGATTGGTCATAATTTGACTTCGTTGGGCTGTGACATTAACCCGTCATATATACGTCATTTACGACGTCCCCATTGGTCCCCAAATGGCCAATAGTTGACGACATTAAAATGTCAGTGTGCCGCCTGGGATTCCGCGAGGCCAAATCGCGGATGCGTCATCCACGTGACGATGGCTTAACGTCACTGGTGTTCGTACGACCTCTCTTCTTTCAAGCTTTCCGCGAAAAATATCCCGTAGCTGCACCGTTCCTGTAAAAGTTCCCGCCCGCACAAGAAGTAGGTTATCGTTAAAGCGACCAAATCTTCTTGGACGTCCCTTGTGGCACCGATCACATTCGAATGTTACGTAGACTTTCGTCTGCTGGGAGTGATGCGACAACAAAACTGACCAAGATGCCCAGGCGGAACACTGACGTTATAATGTCGTCAACTATTGGCCATTTGGAGACCAATGGGGACGTCGCAAATGACGTATATATGACGTCAATATGACGGGTTAATGTCGCAGTCCAACGACGTCAAATTATGACCAATCTAGTAACTTTACTTGAGACGTCTAATTTTTGTAAATGGGACGTCGATTTGACGTCCTATTGACGTAATCCTAAGGTATTAATGGCGCATCTAAAGATGAAAAAAATACAAATGCATTCAATATAATTATTATTTTATTACGAAAATGAAGGTACAAAATAAGGAACCTCAAACTAAGAAATTAAACAAGGTATGTTAATATATCAAAGAATAAACACAAAATTATTTGGATTTACTTGCTTAATAACCAAATATCGATATTATTATTATATACGAGTAATACAATAATATATTTAAGATAAGATGTAAGCGGTAAATATAATATAAGATATACAGTGTGTCCACGAGTTCTGGGATCATTTGATAGAACCTAAACTAAGCACAATAGAAAAAATAAAAGCTTGCTGTTTGTAAGAGTCGCACAATGTAAAATTTCACACCAACAAAAGACATCTAAATAAATTAATAATGAAATGGGGGTCACTCGCGCCACAAAGATAATCTAGTCACCTAAAGGTTAAAACCTTTAGAAATAAGTACAATTTGTTTGTTTCTCGTTAAGCCATGATTTGTAAAAGTATTGTAAACAATATTTCTTCAGTTTTTTAATTATTTAAAATTATTCGTTTTAACTTTAGGCGGCGATCACTTACCGTTAAGAAGTTATATCAAAATTTACATTGTACAAATTTACAACGTAGAACTCGCTGCAAAGAAAAACCACTAACCTAACAAAACCGCTGGCGGTAAAAAAGCGCGATCAGTATACACAGTGGCGTGACACTTTAAAAGGAACTAGTTCTAGCCATTGACGTACACGAATTAGAATAAATAACTGGACGTGATTTTACTTACTTGTTTAGTTGTATACTACTGTATTTATAACGTATAGAACTATTACTATTAATCGCATTGACGCGATAGTGCATAATTCCAAAATAGATTGATATATTTTTTTTAGTTAACATTTTGGATTAAAACATAAACATGTTAGAAAAAATTACGAATATTTTACGCTTTAAATTAACGCTTCAAAACGTCTTTTTCAGTAAGGATTCAGGCCTTTGGAATGACCCAACAAAGACGTCTCGACGACGCTCTTTAATGACGTCAAATGTTCGTCGTGAAAGTGTCGTCGTGCGCACGTCACTTATTGGGTCCACGACGTCGCCGACGAATAATTACCAATAATTGACGACATTATGACGACAGTGTGTCGCCTGGGTTAAGTGTTAAATGCGTGGTATCTTCTTTTCTTTAATCAACTTTTTCTTTTACTTTGTTTTTTAATTGACCCCGATCGTTAGCCATTGGACGGCAGTCATTAGCCTCTCTAGTCCACCACTGTCTCCTCTGTCCTTCCCCAAGTGGTCACTTACAATTTCGGCCAATTTCTCTTTTCTTGCCACAAAGTAATTTATCATCGATTTCTCATTTTATACTAGGTTTTCTCAGTTCCGCTTTGTAAACGTTTTTGCGTTCGAATTTCGAAATACCAAATTGTTTTTCAACGCACTCCATAACTTCGGAGATTAACAATTTGAACTTGTAATGGGGCGCGTTGTGAAACTACGTTGCGATTTAGTTAGACGTTAATATGTTATTGGTATATGGGCTCGTTATGTCGTCCCGTTCTCGTATAACATGCAGATACATCCCATGTATTCCCGATTCGATGTGCGTCGGATGACAGTTATCGTGTCTTTACCATCACGTAACGACTTGATAGACCAGTTAAAGATTATATGTGCTGTTATACTGCACGTTATAGCGTTACGACGAGAAATTACGTTCAAAACGAGCTTTCGATTAATTTTGCACAAGTGCCCCCATCGAACGAACTAACTTTAAACTACCCTTTACTCTAAAGAATTATTATAGAGACCGAAAGGCACGTTTTTCTGTAAACTGATACCTATACAGTTAGTTACACCTTGTTCCGCGAATGCGAAACATTGTGTTCGCAACACCACAAAGAGACGCTGGAATTGCTACAAAACGTCGTTGTCTAGGGGAATAACAAAACTATGAGTATTCACTCAACTCCGGCATTCGCGATTTGAAAGCGAAATGCGAGCGTCGAATTTGTACGGGTGAATTGTGAATAAATAATGGAAAACGGTTTCGTACGTGCGCGGGATTTGCGTTGGCGAAAAGATTAGCAATCCGTTTATGATACGGAAATAGTTTTCGTTTGCGGCAAAGAATTTCGTCGACGCCACTTTTACATTTATCGCGCGCGGTTGGAGATTATTAATTAAATTAATTTGGAATTAATTTTCTCCCCCCCCCCCCCGACGTTCCATTGTAATCGTGAAATACGGTAATTTTAGTATAAAGAGATATTAAATTTACATCTGAATTGAAATTTCACTTTATAGACCGCTTCAAGTAGATAATGTCGATGAATATTCCTACGACAATACTGTAGAACAAAACGCGCCCAAGGGTGCAACGACGAGCGGCATACTAAGCTCACCTACCTGACGAGATGGGTCTCATAGGACACGTCATGATATTCTCGCATCGCTGTCCGTCGATGTTGAATTCCTCGTTTTCAATATAAAGTTTGATGAAAGGTAGCCTGGTGTTTAGATAATATCGACAGTGCAAGTTCCTCGGATAAACTCCCGGATAAGCCGGGGATTGAACGTAGCAAGTTTGTAGACGGCAGTCCCTGAATATTCGCTCACAATAGGACCTGAAGCACAGAGAGAAAGGAAGATCATTAATTTGGAAAAGCATTGTTGTTATGAGTTTTGTATTCGTCGTCGAAGGGGGAGCAATTATTATTTATATTACGACCGATGTTGTGCTTTTGATGATGTTCGAGTACCCTTCGCAAATAGCGATCGACGAATGCAAAAACGTACGCACAAAGACGGCGACTAACCGTTTGCGGGATCGCTTTTATTTCGGTACGGATTTAAATATTGTTGTATGTAGAGTGCTCGAATTTAATTGGGAGGGGTATCTACGGTAAATCGCAGTTTTTGTTCTAATAACGCGACTTCGAAAACGAAACGGCGAAACAGCCGCCGCACCATGTGGAAAACTTTATTTCTCAAAAAAAAAAATTACTCTCGATAAAAGTTGGCGCACGGTCTGAAATCGAAAATACAACGACCAAAAGTCAAAATGTATCAGTCGTATACGGGGTATGTCCGAAAATATGATTTGGCTCAAGAGTAAAGTGCCCATAATATTTTCGTCTTCGATTTTTTAGTCGTTTTGACGACAAATTCGAAAACTTCAGTGTTTTTTCTAACATTAAGGTGTTCTTGTTCGTTATCGCTACGATGCACCGTTTTCGAGGAAGATTGGTCGCATTCAGGGAATGGTAGCGCTATAGCGCTTTATCGAAGCGATGCTCTGAATGGTGTCTGCTTTACTCGCAGTGCTGCAGCGCTTTAGTAAAGCATTAAAGCATATAAATATTCCGCTTTAACGCTTTATAACTAAATAAAGCAATGACGCATCCATGCGTTCTAACCTAACAAATTATGTTGCTTGTGTATCTTTTGGTTTATGCAAAAAATAAAGATGTCTTATAATGTTACAATTCGGAGACGAAGTCATTTCCCTTGCAGTAACGTAAGAAGAAAGGTTGAAGATATTACAAGGTAAGTTTTACATAACAATTTGAGTGTTAACCAAAAACAAACAAAATTGCCAACCTAAACATTAAAAGCTGAAAAATGACTAGTACCAACAATGTTTATTCAGGCCGTCGTCTGCGTTGATTGTTTCGTGCTTATAAGGTCTGTGCATTCGCTGGCCTGACAACTTTCAAGAAATAACAGTTGTCGCTCGCTTCAGGAACTAATGATAACTGTAATGTATATTTGCTACCATTTTATTAAATATTTTCAGAATAATTTCTTGTTTACTTTACGAAAAATACATTAATTGCAGTTTTAACAGATGCAAAACGAAAACACAACTTTATTTTTCAATTTTAAAAAAGTTCCAGCAAATAGTAAAGTTCTAAACCATACATAATAGACTATTTTATTAAATATTTTCGGAATAATTTCTTGTTTACTTTACGAAAAATACATTAATTGAAGTTTTAATACATGTAAAACGAAAACACAATTTTATTTTTCAATTTTAAAAAAGTTATAGCAAATAGTCAAATTCTAAACCATACATAATAGATTTCATTAGTCCCTGACGCAAGCGCCTCTAGTTATAAGTTAAAATCGATTGCACAGACCTTATAAGCACGAAACAATCAACGCAGACTACGATTCAGGCAAGATAAAGCGTTACAGCGCTGCAGCGTTTCGACGCTACAATTCCCTGAATGCGACCATTGATACAAACTTTTTGTGTTACCTTGCGTACACATAAATTCCCTGTTATTACTAAATCCAAAATTGTCGATAATAAGAGTTGACTTTGTACCATTTGTGTTTTGTATCATCTCTGGAATTCGACGTTTTTATTTGACAGGAGAGTTTTTGGACACCCCGTATACAATCTCGATGGAGATTTTGAAATAGTCGTTTTTAGCTAATTTTGTTTATTAAATATTTAACGTCGTATATAAGCTTTTATGCAAACACTATAATACAACTGGACAATGCGCAATTTAAAGCGAATTTTTATACGTGGAAATACACTATTCTAATAAAAAACATATATTTTTTTCATTTTTTAATTCATATTAGTGGAATGCCCACAAGTAAATTATTAATTTATTACAAAACAACGGCACTCTTACTAAAGAAACCCGGAAAATTATTAATTTAAATTTAAATTAAACAGAAAAAACAGAAGTTTTTTTTAAGAAATCGATAATAAAAAAGTTTTCCACATGGTACAGACTTTTTGGGCGGACACTATATAATGATTATGTTTTTATTCAAGTTGAATAAAGGTAAATATTAAATCGTGTAGGACTGACAAAATAATGAAGCAACTGATAAAACGTGACCTTCTTTCGAAACTTATTGGAATTCAACAAATAATAGAAACTTCACAAGTTAAAAACCGTTTTTTTTTGTTTTTTTTTAAAATATATTTATGCAATAACTTCGTGTAGGTATTTATTTATAAACATAATTTTGGTGAAATTATTTCAGTTTTGTCGGATCATTTCATGCGGAAGTGTCGCTTAAGTATACGTGTATTTGTTTCGGCGTCGTATTCGCGTTGGGCGTGCGTGTTACTCGTTATTTTGTGTGCTACGCAAATGCGCGTTTCTTTAGAATCTAAGGACGTATACGACGAAAAACTACCTATACAATAAATATTTATGAAGTGTAAACGCACGACCATCAGTTTTAATTATTAGGTGCGCGTCGTAAATTCGCGTGTTCACGTGTTAGTGGCGAAAGCGGTAAGAAATACAGTTATCGAAGATTGAAGAAAAACTTAAAATCAACAAAAACCGCCGACTTTCAGTTGTTTCTTGTCCAAAAAAAAAAGTGGACTTAAACACGCGCATACCGGACGATTCCAAAATGGCACGCAGAACTCTACAGTGCGTTGTGGGGACCGTCGATCGAGGTCGGCAAAATAATTTTTGAAAATAAATTTGGTCGACAGTCTCGTGAGAAATGAAGAGTTAAAATAGGGGGAGGGGCTCGATTTGTTTATTCCTGGCAATTATGAAACGCGACACCGTTTTCCGTAAACGTTATAACGTGCCCTTCGTCGGTATCGAATAAGGACAAAGATTTTTTCAATTTTGCAATTTCAATTTTGAAAATTGCAATTTCTTCACGAAGACGTTGTAAAAATGAATTTGGCAACGATGTTCGAAAATTAAAAAAATAAACAATTGTCGTTTTTGACAACAATTTAACGACAGATAATGATTCGATTCGTCCATTCGACGTTTTTAAAAATCGAAATTAGAAAAATAGTTAAATTACGGCGTTTCGATCGGGCGCGAGGTTAGCGCGAAAAACTCTTGGCGTCGGTGTCGACGTCGTTATCGTCGATTTCGTTTGAGAAACCTCCGAAAACGACCCGATTCTCGTGCACGCCATTGTGTTGTGCAATGTTTGATTTTAGGAGATCGAAATTTCGGCGAAGTATGTCGTTCTTCGTGGCCCGTAATAATCGGCACGTTTTAAAATGGCGACCGCGGCCATATGTTTTAAACGCAGGCACTTCGGTTATTAATAATAATAATTTATCGTATCTCTACAGCCAAAATATGTCCTAAAATTCTCATCGAATTCAATTTGATTATACATTTTTTTACTTAATTTGACATTGTGTGTTTTTTTTTTTAATTTAGTACAGTAGAGTCCCGATTATTCGACCTTCCCGACTTTATCCGACGTCGACGTCTTAGATTTTATTTGATTTTCGCTTGTATATAATTGTGAAGTGAATGTGTGGTTGATGATATAATAGAAAAATGGTGAAGGTCGTTGCTATTATCCTTGCCGAGTCGCAAACCGGTTCGGCGAGTCGCTGAAATGCCCTTTCGGATAATTTCAATTTGCAGATAAATTTAAATTTAATTCGTTGAATTTGACGATATTTTCTCGTATTATCCGACGTTTTCGATTGAGCGGCCCAGCCTTCGGTACCGTGCAGGTCGAATAACCGGAACTCTACTGTACTTGAAATTATTCGGCGCCGTTAAATTACGCGAAAATAATTTTCTTTTAGACAATGTAAAACTCGCGCCACAATTTTCTTTTCATTAACATCAGCTTTAATTGTCTATCGCGAGTTCAACATTTAATTAAAACGCACTTTTGTTTTCCTTTATGTTCGGCTTTAAGGGCATTCGCAAGGTACCTAAAGTACAAGCGTTAACGATTGTAGCCCGGGAGATACTCTTGACCTAAAATTAAAGAGAAACCGCAAGGGGTTCTTCAATATTCTAAATTAAAACAAAGAAGACGCCGCGAAATTTCGCGAAGCAACAAAGGAACCGTTTGTCGAGACGATAATTTTCCTATTGTATGCGGTACTTTTATTTTTTTTTTAAAACTTCGAGCAAATTTTGGTCTTAAAATTCGTAGGTGGCGACAGGTAATACGCACCCTTGAACGACTTCTCCTCTTCTATTGGGATACAGTTCGGGATGCTGTCCGTATCGTAAATAAACGACAAGCTGCTGTTCGGCTCGAGTATCGAAACTAAAATACGTTTGGTCCGTAAAATTGTCTACGTGGAACACGACTTTGACGAAGGAAGTTTCTGACATAAACGTTTGCGGTTGTTCCGTTTCGCCGCAGAACATTCCTGGCTCTTTTCTATTCGATACGTCCGTTTTCGCGTTGCCATCCACTATCTGTAAAGAAATTCGGGGTTAGTTTCAATTTGTCGTGTTAAAATATTGCGCATTATTTAAAATTAATTAAATTAAATTTTAAAACACGCCGCGGACGTTAGCGCTTATTATGCGAACAGCACGATTAGGAAAAACGTAAATAATGAAAGAAATGCAACATTTCCACCACCACGAGTCCCATACACACACACACACACACACAATAGCCTCTTCTATATACAGTGGAATTCGAGAATCACTTATATACGCGGTTTCCAGGAGGTGTTTGCTTATAGTTGAGCTACAACACAAAATGTGCGTTCCCGTAAAATTCGCTTAATTTTGTCGACGCCCGTCCCTCGGACGATATATTTTAAAGGATGGCGCTGGTGATTCTTCAAAGCTCGTTACGTAACTGAAACCGCGCCCGGAAATTCCTTAATGCAATTAATTCAACTGTCGCCATAACATTCGGTACTATATATGAAATTCAAGGCAATTTACAGAGATACACGGAAATATTTCCGGAAGACAAGGAACCGGAATTCCAATATATAGAAATGTTAACGTTAATTGTCGGGAATTCTCTGACACGGGACAAACCGGAATCAAAACTGCGGTCGACCGATACGCGACGTCCGCATCAAAATATTCTCGAGGAAAAATAAACGTTACCGCCGTCGGCGTCGGTTCAAATAAAAACTCGCGGCGCATTTTTTTCGACGTCGCGGACAACGATCGCGGCACCGAAATCTCCGACGTCCCCCCCCCCTCCCTAAATTAACGGAAATCGGGCGAATCGACGAACTCTACGTATAGCTACTCATAGAAATTTTAATCGGCACAAAGGCGGGCCTAATAAGGGAAAAATTCAAATGCTCGTCGATCCCCTTTCGCGCGAAAAAAATAATGAGCGAGCGTTGCACATTAAAAATTTAAATCGATCGAAGGGAGGCTTGATCGCGTCACGAATTTAATGCAGATTAAATGGGAAACGTTTTTTGGGAATGGTTTTTGTTTTTTAATGTAACGGGAAATCGACGAGGCGGCCCATTATAAAATTCCAATTTAACTTGTTCGAAAGATTTATAATAACACGGGGAAACAAGTACGAACACCGTTTAGTTAAAATAAAAAATTGAGTGTGGGTGGGTATCAATGCGCAATAAAAGGAGCGTAGAATTAATTAGAACATGAGTCGTACGCGATAAAAATTAGAACATTTTGGAATGGTGACTCGTCGCGCGATTTCGTAATCTTGGCGGATTGTTTCTAAACCGTTCGAAACGAAATGTTCTGGAAATTCTAGATACGGTATAAACAATCCGATAATGACGTACAATTGAGTTACGGCGATTCGGCCGTATTTAACAATACGAAAAGAAGACAAAGAAGTGAAATAAAATTGGATCCACATAATTCCTTTGAATATAATTAAACACGAATACTTAACTTGTTTAAACGACAACATCAATTATAAATTAGACTAAACTTGGAAATTAATTTAAAGGTTCATAAAGTAATTTATAGCATTCGTAATACTTCACTGAAATACAATAACATTAATTATAGCTTCCGACCGTGGATCGTGCGCCAAACAGAAATTCGAGTCTTGTCAACCTTATTAATTTTCTTTTCCCTTCTTCATTATGTCGTTTATAAAAGACGAGCCAACTTTGCGATACAACATTTCCGAGGTTGATTATGAACTTCTCTCGATTTCATTAAAGGTAACTTCTATATAGGATGTTTGTTTCTGCGTAATGACAGGTTTTTCAATTTCCCTTACAAAAAAATCGACTTCCATATGATTCCGTTTTATGTGCCGCTGAACAAAATTAATTAAAAGACCACGGATTTTTCGTAAAGTAAACATTGATTTGTACATGGGGATTTTTTTTACGTTTGACGATATATAAATCAAAAGGTGGTCGTTCGTTAGCGAAGACCTTTTTTTATACGTTTATATATGAATATAATAAACCCAAATCTTGGACATAATCTTGATTCTTTGATATAAAATAACGTCGCAAATGTTATATTATGCAAACGGGTTAATTAATGTTATTCGTTTAAATACACAAGCGAGTATTTAATATTCGACGTTCCTTTGATTTTTTTTGCAAATATACATATTTGAACTCGGAACTGTTGTAAAACATCGCAGAATTAAGCTAGTGTACCGCATTAAAATGACGTAAAGTGATCACGTCCGCATTAACTTACTTAAAATTAAAAATAAAACCCATTTTATTTAATGCATTCATTTCTTTTATATATATATATATATATATATATATATATATATATCAATAAGAGGAGCGTAGATTAATCAGAGTAAGAGTCATACGCGATAAAAGCATGACGATGTTCAATTAGAACATTCTGGAACGGTGACTCGTCGCGCGGTTTCTACTCTAGGATAATTGCCAGTGAATTGTCGAGTGGCCAGCTTTCTAGGCCATCACGGCCCCAATCTTACTTTCGAAGAGCTATTCATTTTGACTGTTTACTAGGTATAAGCGTAGTATTGTGGTCAAATTCTTGACCAGAAATCTGCCGAGAATCTGTAAGAGATAGTATGATGAGAATACATTGTTGAATGTTAAGTTTAAATCGAGCAGTGCGTTCAAAAAACGACGAAAAAATGGCGAGGAACGGAACGGTTAGCGTTGCTGAAAATCTAATTACTGCATCAAACGAAGCTTAACTGTTATCGGTTGGTGCCTCGTAAATCTTAGCACTCGGTATAGAACAGATTTGTGTGCCGTTCGTGTGCTGATAACTTCGCGGACCATTTAGATGTCCATACTTACAGAAATACTAAAAAAATTGGAAAAAAAGACTTTTCGTGTCTATAATTCGTCAAAGGCGCTTTTCAAGTTTTTACTTATTTTGACTAATGTAAGAAATCGACGCTTGGTCATGAATGGATTAAATTAACCCAAACTTAAACTTGCTTAAAAACAAAGAGTCACGTCGGGGCATTTTATTAATTGGATGACGTTGGGAAGTCAAGAAGAAGCCGAGGTAGCCATTGCGGTTTAGTTTGGAGGACGATTTCGTATGTATGTTTCGGTAGTATGATGAAATTGTTTGGCTAAACGGGATAGTATCCCATTCCGCCCGTTATATTTTTCGTTACGATAAAGGTTTGAACATCCTGCCAAGAAAACCAAGACAGATGAAGATTTGAATAAATGATCTCAACCCGAACGCTCCTTCTGCGTGGCAAATGAACCTTCTCCTAGGCCCGGTCCCTCAACATTTCAAACTGCGTCACTTGAGATTTTAACACTAATTCCATGCGAAGAGGACTAAACGAAAAAAAGGCCGTTTCGACCGATTTTCCGTATAAGACGGGACTATTGGGTTGTTCGGAAAGTAATTTCATTTTTTCCCAACAGAGGACTTAATTGTACTTTTTCTCAGTCAACTTCACACTTAAGCCACATTGTCGTTATATATTTCGATAGTTGATATGGCAAGGTTTGTTTGATTTTGCGAAATAGTTTTTGTTTAGTGCCCCATCAAATATGGGAAGTCGAAAGCAGCATTTTCGGCATATTTTACTTTTTTTACTATCGAAAATGTAAAAATGTTGTTCGAGCAAAAAAAACATCATCCGACGTGTATGAATAAGACGTATCGATAGATCGCCAGTGCCAAAACTGGTTTGCAAAATTTCGTTCCGGCAATTTTGACGTTGAAGATGCACCACGCTCTGAAAAGCCAGTTGAAGCTGACGAAGGCAAAATAAAGGCGTCGATTGATGCAAATCGCCGAATAACAACTCGCGAGATCGCTATTTATCGAATTCGACCGCAAAACGCCTTGGTTTAATTTCAAAACTCGACGTATGGGTTCAACATGTATTTACAGAAAGAAATTTGCTCCGTCGCATTAACGTCTGTGATTTGCTTCTTAAACGTCAAGAAAATGATCCATTTTTGAAGGGAATCGTCGGCTCAAAGCACTTCGAAAACCGATATTCATCAAAAAAAGGCAATGCTGTCTGTTTGGTGGGATTTCAAGGAAATCGTTTTTTTTTTTGAGCTTCTACCGGAAGTTTGCTGTCATCTATTGGTCAAATTGAATGATACATTCACACAGAACAGGTCAAAATTGATCAATAGAAAAGGTAAAAGTGTTCCACTAAGATAATGCGTTACCTCGTACAAGTTTGGTAACTCGCCAAAAGCTTTTACAGCTTGGATAGGATGTACGCCCACGCCATCTTCGGATTATTACTTGTTCCGGTCTCTACAAAATTTTTCAAGACTTCAAACGAAGACGTCAAAAATGACTTGGATCAGTTTTTTGCCGGCAAAGATCAGAAGTTTTACTGCCAGAAAGATGGCCAAACGTATTGGACCAAAATGGAGAATATATAATTCAATAAAACATTTATACACTATAAGAAAATCGTCTTTCATTTTCACCAACAAAAGAAAAAAACGAAATTACTTTCCGAACAACCCGATAGAAATTGCCCTCATAAAAAAAGAAGATCGCGAAAAAGAAAAAGAAGAAAAGAGAGGAGGAGAAAAATTATTTGACATCAAAACTAAGGAAGGAGGCACGAAAAAAGGGCAAAAAGATCATCGTCGAAGGCAACGTGACTGATGAAAACGGAGAAGATGCCGAATGTCTTTGTTGTGGAGATTTTATTCCGTGTCAGATTGGAGGTTGACAGTGAATGTGAACGTTGCGAATAGTATACGGGGCAGAACGGTACAATTGACCGTAAGTTCGTATCCCGTTCCGCCCCTCGCTACCCCTATCGATAAATAAAAATGAGGAACTTTCGCGTCGCCCCGAATTAAAAAGAAAAAAAGAAAAGAAGAAACAGTTATACTTACGAATTAAATCGTAACAATCGAAATTGTTACAGTCTACACTTACGGTCTTTCCGGCCCTTCATTTTTAGATTGAAAAAAGGCGCGCGGATTCTTTTCAAATGAAAACTCTATCTCTGGGCGTTAAGAGTTTCCCGCGTGGCGCCTTTTTCTTTCGTACGGCCGCCACTTTATCGGTCGTTTCATTTTCAAAAATTAGTCGAAAATAACAATCGTGAAATTAACGTGAAAACGAAATTTACTTTTCAAAACATAAAGTATGCGTTTCGTAGTTCAACAATAACTAATTCTTGGTGTATCTTGTAAACTAGACCAAAATATGGATGTTTTGTTCGTAACTGCTCGGTAATTAACAGACTGCGAGCGTTTTATCAATAATTAATTATCTATTCAGGGTTTCTTGTAGTTTCGAAGCGTGTCGAGGAGCAGAACAACATTTCACGGTGTTCATTTCGAGGAGCGGCGCGGCGCTCGAAAATTTACGAGAAAATTAAGCGCCAAAAGGCAAATTTCGATAACTTGCAATTTACGAGAACGGCGCGCTTAGATTTTTTTTTCGACCCGCAGTCGATAAATACGGTCGAAATTGTTTACCTAGTCGATCTAATCTGCAACGCCTGCGTCATTTTGCTATCTAAATTGAACTAGAAAGCGGGGGGCGGGCCCCCGTATAATTCGGAAATTCCCTTTAATATAAACATAATCGAACGTTCGTCCCCGATTACGTCCACGCGAAGCGCGGGTTCGAAAACTGCGTGCGGCTCCTCCGGACCGGCTATAGATAGGAAAACTGGTCGTGATTTATGTTCTCCAATCAACTACGAATGCTGTTCTGTTATACTAAATTACCAATGAACGGCGGTATTAGTCTTCGACGTCGAAGTAAATCATACATAAATCACCGGCGGCAAGTTTTTGAACGGAACGATCTCGTTGCGTGCCGCATTTAAATTAGCGAACGCGAACGTTTTGACCATTTCGAAAACCGTTAACGAGCGAAGTCTCGTCGTTCTTATTTTCATTATTATTATTATTAAAACTTCGCCTCGGCTCGCGAAATTCATATCAATTAGTGTTCGAGTGGTTCGCGAACTTTCTTAATACAATTCGATTTAAGAGCAAGTGAAGTCGGGGAACTTTGACTTATATCCGAGCGGACCCAATTGTTACTTTTAAGACTCTCTTAATTGGAAATGTATTTCGCGGAAAGCGCGCCGACCCCGGGCGCTTTAGAATATTCGAAACGTACCGTTCGGTCCGCCGTCCGATTTTTTCGTCGGTCGGTGCTCGCGATCTTAATGCGAGAGCGCGACTTCAAGTCGACATATTTATGGAAATCGAAAAACAAGCGGCAGGTACGGATATTTATGGCGCACCGATGGCGTATTTACGGCGTTAGTACAATAAGTCGTATAATACCGTAACCCCTTGCTGTAAATAGAATTCTCGGGCGCGTCGAGAATCTCGACAAAATACGATCCGGGGAGGCACTGTCAGGCTCAGGATTGCTCTAAAAGTCAGGCGCCGATGAAATATTTCCATCTCTCGTGCTTTGAATCCCGAACGGTCCGCGAATTGGTGCAAAAATTAGGGTTCCCCCCCCCTCAGATGCCGGGTGATAACTATGTGCGTTTTTCTTTTGTTTTTCGAAGTAATGAAGCGGTCATCAAACGTTGCAAAATTGCTCATCAGCTACGTAGGTGGTTGTTAAGGGCAGGAGGGTGTCTATAACTTAGCGAAACGTCTGAAACGTGATAGTACTATAGCAAATTTCTTATACATAGACAACCATATTAGCACTAGTTCCTTGAAGAGACAATTTAAAAGCTTATTATCGGTCCCGGTTTATTTATGACCTACTGATTTACGACTTCTCAAACGTTTGGTTTGGCAAGTAGAAGTTCTTTCTGAGAACGAATTTTCCTAGTGTAGTTCGAATTCTCGATCTTTACATTCAAGTTAGGTTTCGATGCATGTCATCAATAAGAAGTGAAAAATTGTATATTTGTAATATTCAGTTTAAAGTTTTGAACGTGGCATATTCTATAAATGATTTACCTGCACACATATAACATGACAAAGAAAGACTGCAATTTATTAGTACCTAATGTAAAAATAGGTACTATCTGGTAAAAAAGTGGTGTCGCGTACCGAGTCGTATGGGATAGGCAACTCAAAAACCACTAAGAATTCAATCCCTTATTTTATGAAGGCGGAGTTAAACGACCTTAACACTGGTACTTTACATTACAAATTAATTTCGACTCGTTTTTATAACTAGATATTATTTGCTAAACTAGGGGGAAGATAAGATAAGGTAATTATCGGTAAATTTATTGTTTACATCAATTATACATAATTGTGTAATGTTAGAATTTAATTAAATTGGTAAATATAGATATTTATGAGTATAGAATATTAGTATTCGATAAAAATATAAGTTAGTAAAATTAAATTAAATCACGTAGTTTTATTCATTTTATTTTGGTCAAAACTTTCAAGGAAGACGATTCGGTAAACTTTTACCCTTCTTGTTTAAGCTTTCCCGTTTGCAGGTACGAAACGAAGGTTATTCATTGTTATCGTTACCTAGTTAAGTGTTGTTAAAAATATGCATATTATCGTTGAAATTTCTTTCTATATTACACCCGATGCAAAAATACATTTTGAATGAAATCGAACATTTTTTATTTATATATTTACATGTCGGTAGATATTTATGCTTAATTAATTATGTATAATTTTTAATATACCTAGCTACCGTTATAATATTTTTTCCATCTTTATATCATTCACGCAATTTCGTAAGAATTTATTTTACTATTATTAAGTAAAAACTAAATATGCTTCTTGTTCTACGCATAACTACCTTATGAATGCCAAACCGGTCACCGCTCGATGCTGTTGCGGGTAAAAAGCCCAGGTATAAAGGGAAATTTCGGGAAATGTAATTGCAACCTTATGTAAAATGGAATGGAACTCAAATGTGAATTTTTTGATATCGAACAATTCGTCTTAAAAAAATAAGCATATTACATCATTACGCCAAACTGTTAATGAATAGAAGAAACTTATAAGGGTAAAAAATTCAGTTACTTACGATTACAAGCTAACTAGCTGGATGAAATTCTTAAAAATTTATTTTTTCAGAAAACGAGAAATTCTGAATCTACAAGTAAGACTTTACTTTTTTAATAGGTTTACTACCTAATTGATTTCACAATATCGATATTGTAAGTTGTTTGTAATGACTTTACGGTTAATAATAAAATAAACATATCCATTAAATATAAAATATTTTGGTAATTTTTAGTTAGGTAAGTAAATAGATTGTAAGTGTAAAACTAAATAAGTGAAACGATCACACAAATTTGTGAAACATTTGTAAAACTAACATTGATAACATTAATTACCTACAAAATATTACAAGTTATAATTTTTTATACTATATACTTTGCATATTTTTTACAACTATATTTTTAGTTTTATGTTTATTGTGGCGTTAACGTTTAATCAGGAAACTATTCGTCGGTATTGTGTTTACTTAATATTAATTTTTTTTAATATTTAGTGTGGGCATTTTTATAATTATTAACTTTAAGTTTAGATTGCATTTTTAAATAAATACTGAATATAAATACACTTATCTTATTAAAACTTCTTATTTTTACATGCTTATTATAAGCTATTTTTAATCTATTATAATTTATATATACCTTATAACGTTTATTATATTAGATTCAGAATTTCTCGTTTTCTGAAAAAATAAATTTTTAAGAATTCCATCAAGCTAGTTAGCTTGTAATCGTAAGTAAGTGAATTTTTTACCCTTATAAGTTTCTTCTATTCATTGACAGTTTGGCGTAATGATGTAAAATGCTTATTTTTTTTAGACGAATCGTTCGATATCAAAAAATTCACATTTGAGTTCCATTCCATTTTACATAAGGTTGCAATTACATTTCCCGAAATTTCCCTTTATACCTGGGCTTTTTACCCGCAACAGCATCGAGCGGTGACCGGTTTGGCATTCATAAGGTAGTTATGCGTAGAACAAGAAGCATATTTAGTTTTTACTTAATAATAGTAAAATAAATTCTTACGAAATTGCGTGAATGATATAAAGATGGGAAAAATAATATAACGGTAGCTAGGTATATTAAAAATTATACATAATTAATTAGGCATAAATATCTACCGACATGTAAATATATAAATAAAAAATGTTCGATTTCATTCAAAATGTATTTTTGCATCGGGTGTAATATAGAAAGAAATTTCAACGATAATATGCATATTTTTAACAACACTTAACTAGGTAACGATAACAATGAATAACCTTCGTTTCGTACCTGCAAACGGGAAAGCTTAAACAAGAAGGGTAAAAGTTTACCGAATCGTCTTCCTTGAAAATTTTGACCAAAATAAAATGAATAAAACTACGTGATTTAATTTAATTTTACTAACTTATATTTTTATCGAATACTAATATTCTATACTCATAAATATCTATATTTACCAATTTAATTAAATTCTAACATTACATAATTATGTATAATTGATGTAAACAATAAATTTACCGATAATTATCCTATCTTATCTTCCCCCTAGTTTAGCGAATAATATCTAGTTATAAAAACGAGTCGAAATTAATTTGTAATGTAAAGTACCAGTGTTAAGGTCGTTTAACTCCGCCTTCATAAAATAAGGGATTGAATTCTTAGTGGTTTTTGAGTTGCCTATCCCATACGACTCGGTACGCGACACCACTTTTTTACCAGATAGTAAAGGTTTTATTGATGACGTATATTGGAACCTATCTTGAATAACGTATAATTAAACACACTACTTCTATCCGTACTGAAAATAATATAACATGCATTTTACTTTGCGCGTACCTGCGCCACCCCGAAACTGTCAGTTTCGATAATTCGCTTTCTTGAATTCGCCAACGACCCTGTTATTACAGAATAAGAATGATGCGGTTTTTCATTTCCCATTTATTTAAAATATTTTGCGAAAACTTATAAACTTATTGCCGATTTTTTCACCTCTTGGTGAATTTATCTGATAGGTATTTTCCATAGAATCTAATTTTATTTTAACCGTACTTTGCACGACCAACTGTTTCCACGATAAATACCTATACGGTTACCGATAAATTTACCAAGAGATGGAAAAATCGGCTCCAAGATCGAGAGCAAGTTTTCGCAAAATATTCTAAATAAACGGGAAACGAAAAACCACATCATTTTTATTTTGAACGTCGTACTTTGAGAACGATTCATATCTAATTGCTAGTTATTATCGCATCCAAGTAAGCGGATTATCGAAACTGGTCCTTTCGGGGTGGCGCAGGTACGCGCAAAGTATAAACGTTTCCTCGTTCCTTTCTTCTTTATTGTTCAACTTATTTGTGAATTTTCTTTGGTACTCGTATTCGCCATTCATAACTTGTTTGGTGTATCGATCTTGGACCAACGTTAAAAATTGTTGTTTATTAAAAGTTTTTAAATGACATACGACTTGAAATGCGTTTCCATTTGAAATTTTTTAGTTGACCTCCACCTCCTACTCCCGGAGGTTACACGCCTAAACATTTTCCATCAAAAATTGTGCCCTAAAAATAATGGAATAGGTAGTGCGTGTTCGCCGATTAGGTATTAGGTTCGCATATAGGTACCCAACAATTTCCGAAAAAATGGTGCGGGGCCAGGCTTTGTGGACATTTGGTATATCTATGCCATTTAAAACGAAACAAAACGAAATTTTTAACATTACGTTTAAATCTAATAACATTTGCAACCATTTAATTCTGTTTATAATAATAACACTTAAATTTTGAATAGCCGATTTATAATTCATATTGTTTATTATAAACTACATTATTTTTTATTACACATATTATTATTATTAAAAATTATGTAGTAGCAGAGGTGCCTATAACGTTTTTATTTTTAAAAAGCAATTTTTTACGCTTTCTAACTATTTAAAACTTGCCTGCAGTTTGAATGTATATAGGTACCTTTATATATCTGTTAGGATTATTTGGGTAATACATATTTCTAACAAGACCACGTGCCGAGCTGTAGAGGTCTGCACATTCTTTCTCTTTTTACGAGCCCTCTTTGTTTAACTGTGAAATTTTATAAAAACATTTGTACGATTATTATGTTCTATTAAAGATGAAAACTTGATCGACATCTTAAATGATATAAAAAAACGTTCTCTAGGCAATGACAAAACGTGAGCTCGATATGTTGACGCATATATGAAATTTTGAATTTTATTCATAAAAGTTAACTTATACGCAACATTTTTTCAATAAAAAATCTATTTCTACTTTAGCTATCTTCGTCAAAACTTGTTATCTCCTAGAATATTGTATTGAACGTTATACATTGTAAAATTGAAGCCGCAATTTAAATTGGATTTTGAATTGTATACAAAAGTTCTAATTTCGTTATTAATAATTTTATATTAAATTTTGAAAATTCAAATGATAGATAATTTGATGGCGAAAAATCTCCAAATGAGAGAATTTTGTAGAATTTAAAAATAAATAATATAATTCACTTCTAATGGTCGCCGGGAATAGAGTATACCCTCCCCTTAAGGGGATAGTAGACGGAGTTTTGAAAACTATTGCCGTTGCGATGTCGCTAGTGTAGTTGATAGGCAATCAAAATTTCCAATATCTTTACACGGACGTTTTCTAAAAACAGCAGGTAGTAAATTTTCGAGTAAGTAGGCATAACGGGTCTTCAACGTAATCCCTCCTCGTTGTTACTGAAAGTATTTACAAGCAGATAAATGTATTTTTAGATTCCAGAATTATTTAACTGCTGTCGATTTACAAAGTCGATTTCAACGTGGCAAAAAATTTCAATAACTTGCAAAATTCGTTAATAAAAGCTACATTTTTTTTTAAATTTATATTATAAAAGCAACACGATTTGTTTGAATATTTTATATATTACGCATTGTGTTATAGCCTGTAGGCACGCATTTATATATCTATCTTACAATTCATTTTGTTTTGAAAAGAAGATTTAGATATAGGTAGGTATATGTATGTTTAAATTTTCTTTCTTTTTATTGTATAATTAATATTTTAAAAATAAATAATATAGTTTTGTAATACTCCTACTAAATAAGATTTTCTTGGTAAACCCAAAACTGCCCAAACAATCTCTATAGCTAATTAAACAAAATGCTAGGTAGGTATAGTACGACACGAAGACAATTGATATCGTCGCAGGCCGAACGTTCAGTGAAAATGCGTCGATCCTGTTTATTTCACAGGATTATGTATTGTTATAAGTATACAATCAAATGATTGTACTAATACTAATACTAATGTATCTATTATACAGAAGTATTACCGAGCATCGGTACCCATGGTAATAGCAATTGCCTTCGTATCCAACGGTTCTCGACCTTTTAGTATTTGTGACCCAAATTTCCAAATCAGTTTTAATCGCGCCCCTTTTCCAAAGATTTTTGGGGCCCGAATATTTTTTTCTATATCTACTTTTTTGCTGCTGAAACTTTTCGTGCATCGTCTTCGCGACTCCCCTTTTGTTATTTCGCGCTCTCTTAGGGGGAGCGCCCCACGGTTTGAGAATCGTTTCTATAAACTGGTCATTTCCGTTTCTTATAAAGTTATAAAACTTCAAATACATAATTGAAATTGGAAATAGGTACGACGGAAATCCCCTAAAAATTTCACCCCTAATTTTTGAATCGTAATGTAGGTCTTGAACAGCCATTTACAAAAATATAGTTTGTTGGCGATAGTTCCTTGTTGTTCCAGAGATAATAAGCAAAATTGAAAAAAGTTCAAATTTTCAAGGGCGAATTTCACCCTCTTAAACCGCGTAAGAGCACGAACAGAACACGGCTCTTGTTTAGGGTTAATTAGTACTACAATCCTGCAAAGTTTCAAAATTTTTCTGAGATTTCCACCTGCCTAGCCTTCCTCGTACCAAGTAACAATCAAGTAACAAATACCTAACTCACAACTTGGAATGCACTCCAAAAAAATCACAACTTATTCTCACTTGCAGGGGGCGTATTGGAGTTTGATAAAAAATATATGTACTTTTTTGGAAACTTATTCTAAAATTATGTATTTTTATAGAGTAAAATGATTTTAACAATCACTATCTACTGCCTTTATAACGCAGAATTATAAATTATTCTATTTTTAATGTAAAAACTATTCGTGTGCATTTATAAAAATTTTGAGATCCAAATAAAAAAACAAAAAACCAAATACCTACTAGTTTAAAATTATTTGAATAATACCGCGGAATTATGAATTTACTCTATTTAAATTAAATATATTATAACTATTCGCGTGCCCTTAAGCATTGAAAATTTCCCTATTACAAGCCATAAACCAGATGAAAGTTTCATCGCATTTTTATACGACCGATAAAATACAAAGCAACTAATAAAACACGTGCGCCACCTACGCGAACAAATAATTTAATGTTTTTAAAATAAAATCGGGATTTCCTAGTATCCTTGTAATAAATAACTCGAATGTACCTATATATATGGAATTCTGATAAAGCCGTTTCATTTTTTCCCGTTAGTGGTGCATTCCGGTAGTGCTTGTTTCAGTAGTTTGAATTTTAAATTACGGCGTCGTATTTAATTCGTAACAAATTTAATTTATTTGCAGTATCGTATGTGTATGAATTGTGCGTCGAAAAATGTTTAATGTCCAAGTTTCTCGATTAACTTTTTATTTTCTCATATCTTTATTTAAAAAAAATTCTAATAATTCCAGTTTCCTTCCTGGCATTCTTTTAATAGTCCTTGTTCTAAATTTTCCTCTTTTTTCTAAATTTACGAAATTCATGCAATTGTTGTAGTTATTTTGATAACGAAGTGAAAATAAGGTAACTGTTATATTATTTTAATTGTTTATCACTTTGAATAAAAATTATTATATGTAAAGCAAGAATAATTTTTTTAATCACGTTTATAATAATAAAAAAAAAATTCGTTGATATTCATCTTTTAGATTTATTAAGTTTTAAGTAACGCTTAAGGCTGTTTTCTAGGAACCTTTCATCCATTTTGCTAATACCGATTAAAGTTATTTTTGGACACTAGGCATATAAAAGGCCATTCTATAATTTGGATATATAAAACCTTATAAATGCTTATATTTAAAAAAAACAAACAAAAATCTAACTTCGATAAAAAAAATTAAAAGTACATATTATTTTATATTAGTTTGTAGAGGAAATCATTAGTAATTTTTCAAGTGCTTTCGTGTTAAATTCAACTCAAAAATAAAACAGAAATCAGGAAACCGATTTGCAAATTTTCGACATTTAAAAATTTCTCAAACTACAGCGCTCATCGTCTTTCATCCATTCTTTACGCCACGAACTTTTCGGTGCCTGGATAGATACGAATCAAAATTTATTTTCATCGTTTTTATGTTATTTCTTTACTATTTACCGCATATCGAAGTCGTTTTGGTGCGGAAGTATATAAAAGAAATTTTGGTACTGCATGTAACTTGAAAAAAACAACGAATCCCACTGAAAACTGTCCAAAAAATCCTTTTCTCGCCGTATCATAGAACGGAATGTGGACTATTTATTCATCTAAAAAACACCTTTACTTGAGCGCAAGTCCAGATGGTATTATCAATGAACACGAAATAATTGAAATTAAGTGTCCTCGTTCCTGCGCCAAAACGTCACCTGAAACGAGCAATAAAAGAAAAGAAAATTAAATATTTAGTTTTAGAACATAACACCATTAGATTGTAACGAAATGGTAATTACTATTATCAAGTGCAAGGTCAACAGGTGCAAAATTTTGTTATTTCGTAGTTTGGACTCCCCTCGGCGCGGTTGCAGACAAAAATTGTGGCCGAATTGTAAGTTTATTTTGCGATTTCGATGTACAGTCAAGTTCGTATGTATTGTCCCGCGAGATGTGATCGCAGGCCAACAAAATCCAGAAGTAAGTTCGAAAAAAACTTTCCATTCTGTTCCGAAAAAAAAACGACCCAAAATAACTTAATGACAATGTGGCGGAAATTATTTTCGTTTTTGGCAAATAGCGGGAATGACGCACAAAGACAATTTTAGTTAGTACAGAATTTTCGATCTGCCGAACATCATATTTTCAAATAATAAAAGTCCTTCGGTTAAATCAAACGAAAGAAAGTAAAAGCGTTGAACGCGATAACGTCAACTCGTATAGGTGTCCTCGGGTCCGCGCAATTTTCAAATAACAGGTCAAGCCATAACGTCTTCGTTTATTTGTCAATTTGTTACCTTAAACTGAACTGTAACAAGCTAAAATAAAAAGGATTTACTCGTCCTGTCTTTTTCGAACACGGACGCTTCGGGATCAACAATATTGCGATCCGTTTCGCGATTAGAGAGAGAGAGAGAGAGAGAGAGTCGCCGTTGCCGTGGAAACCGCACGTACACGGCGCGGCGTCAGTTAAAACGAAGCACGTGTATTTTCGTTTTAAGCAAAAAAAAACCAATTGAAAATGAAGGTTCTAATCAGAAACGCGAAAATACGAAATCGGAAGAGACGATGGACAATAGTGCCCTGATTCCCCGTAACGAGCACGCGATTACAATAGTCGTCGCGGAGGCCGAACGAGTCGTGTAAGATTGAAAAAAACAGCAATCCACGTCAATCCATAAATAACGCCGACCTTTTAACTTAAAAATTAAACAGGACTCTTCCAACTACGAAGCCATAAAATACGACTGGAAGGGAGAATTTAAAAGTTTTCCCGAAGCACCTATCTACATTATGTATAAAGTTATAACTATCCAATAACTTGAAATTACTTTTATTTTTATAGTTTCACATTTATTTTTCGGGCGCACTTTCCGACTTTATGTAACTAACGATAAAGTTCGACTCTGAATTATTAATGTTCCCTTAATGGGCCGGGGTAGGGGGTGGGGTGGGAGAGGGAGGATTATTTTCTTACTCGTACATAACTTGTAAGTACCGCAGTCGTTACCGTGGAAATTTTCTATGCTACGACTTCGGCATAATATTGGATTTAAGTGCACTCGGGGAAACGTAAACATCGAAATTTAATTAGGTAAAACTTTGATTACACCGCATAATATGCGATATGTTTTAGGTGAGTGGTTTTCGACGTCGAAAATTCCTAATAAGGTACGGATTCACGGATTAAGGACTTCCCCGGAGAATCCGACTCGATGCTCGGCTTCAAAAAAAAAAACAAAAACAACCGTTAATTACGTTATATGCGAATTGCTTCGACGGATGTATTCTAATTGAAAGTCCCATAAGTTTAATGTGTCAATTTTTATAAAATAGTATTTAAAAGTACCTGTAGCGCAATAGATATAGATACAGAAGGTAAATTTATTTTGCTAATTTTGAAAATTTGTAAGACTAAAGAAATAAATGAATGTATCCCTAAATACATATCGTTGGCGTTTTGGCAGAATAGCGTCAAGTGATCATTTTTACGGGAACGCACATTTTGCGTCGCAGCGTAACTATAAGCAAACACCTCCTGGAAACCTGCGTATTCTGCGATGCAGTCACGTGTTTGTCCGAAAAACGGGGTTTAGATATTATTCGCGAACGAGATATTATGACAGGACATCGTAAGTACCACGTATTGGCTGTTTTGCGCAACCAGCAACAAAACTTTCGTATAGATAATGAAACATGCCGCTATTACACCTCAGGCGCTGTTTATATCATTGTTTTTCCATGATTTTCGCACTTTGTGATTTGGGGCGATGTAAATTGGACGTATGGCAACGTGTCACGCAATACAGAAAAGCTTGCAAATACTGATGTTGCATTTCATATCAACGAAAAATGCCAAAGATCAGTTGCAAGAATACGCAGTTTCAGGTTTAGTATATGCCGTTTAACGCAACGAAGTAGTAAACAATAGGATATTTATCATATTTTAATCTATCTTCACGTTGCTGTTGTTGCGGAACACAAAAAAAACAAATGATCTTTAAGTAATTAGGTAAGTCGATACAAACTATTTTTTCAATGATTTTTAAATGTCGCACTTGACGAATACACGTTTAATTTCATTATGTTGTACATTGTCTTACGCGGAAGTCGATGTACTGCAGGGTCCAAAAAAAGTTTCGCGTCTAGTTTATAATTTTTTGCTCTGTTTTACACAAAAAACGACTTTTCCAGTAGTTCCGGACCTGTTCTAAACGTTTCGGGTTCCGTCAAAATTTTGACAAAACCATAACACGTCTTTTTTTCAAGATTTCCCAAAAATTTTAAATTAATTTAAAAACGTATAATTTGTCATTTCTTGCATTGTTATATTTGAAAAACGACTTTTTAAGTAGTTTCCGGCGTGCTTTAAAAACTTCAGGTTGTGTCAAAATTTTACCAAAACCACGGACTATAACACGTCTTTTATTGGAGATTTCTCGAAAATTTTTAATCGATTTAAAAACGTGTAGTTTGTCATTTCTTGCATTATTCTATTTGAAAAACGACTTTTTAAGTAGTTTCCGACTGTATTAAAAACTTTAGGTTGTGTCAAAATTTTGTCAAAACCACGGACTATAACACGTCATTTTTTCAAGATTTCCCGAAAATTTTAAATCGATTTAAAAACGTGTAGTTTGTCATTTCTTGCATTGTTCTATTTGAAAAACGACTTTTTAAGTAGTTTCCGGCATGTTTTAAAAACTTCAGGTTGTGTCAAAATTTTACCAAAACCACGGACTATAACACGTCTTTTATTCGAGATTTCTCGAAAATTTTAAATCGATTTAAAAACGTATAATTTGTCATTTCTTGCGTTGTTATACTCGAAAAACGACTTTTTAAGTAGTTTCCGGCATGTTTTAAAAACTTCAGGTTGTGTCAAAATTTTACCAAAACCACGGACTATAACACGTCTTTTATTCGAGATTTCTCGAAAATTTTAAATCGATTTAAAAACTTGTAGTTTCTCATTTCTTGCGTTGTTATACTTGAAAAACGACTTTTTAAGTAGTTTCCGGCGTGTTTTAAAAACTTCAGGTTGTGTCAAAATTTTACCAAAACCACGGACTATAACACGTCTTTTTTTCGAGATTTCTCGAAAATTTTAAATCGATTTAAAAATGTGTAGTTTGTCGTTTCTTGCATTGTTATATTTGAAAAACGACTTTTTAAGTAGTTTCCGGCATGTTTTAAAAACTTAAGGTTGTATCAAAATTTTGCGAAAACCATGAACTATAACACGTCTTTTTTTCAAGATTTCCCGAAAATTTTAAATCGATTTAAAAACGTGTAGTTTGTCATTTCTTGCATTGTTCTATTTGAAAAACGACTCTTTAAGTAGTTTGCGACTGTATTAAAAACTTCAGGTTGTGTCAAAATTTTGTCAAAACCACGGACTATAACACGTCATTTTTTTAAGATTTCCCGAAAATTTTAAATCGATTTAAAAACGTGTAGTTTGTCATTTCTTGCATTGTTCTATTTGAAAAACGACTTTTTAAGTAGTTTCCGACTGTATTAAAAACTTCAGGTTGTGTCAAAATTTTGCCAAAACCATGGACTACAATAAGTCTTTTTTTCAAGATTTCTCAAAAGTTTTAAATTAATTTAAAAACTTATAGTTTGTCATTTCTTGCATTGTTCTATTTGAAAAACGACTTTTTAAGTAGTTTCCGACTGTATTAAAAACTTCAGGTTGTGTCAAAATTTTGTCAAAACCACGGACTATAACACGTCATTTTTTAAGATTTCCCGAAAATTTTAAATCGATTTAAAAACGTGTAGTTTGTCATTTCTTGCATTGTTCTATTTGTAAAACGACTCTTTAAGTAGTTTGCGACTGTATTAAAAACTTCAGGTTGTGTCAAAATTTTGTCAAAACCACGGACTATAACACGTCTTTTTTTTCGAGATATCTCGAAAATTTTAAATCGATTTAAAAACGTGTAGTTTGTCATTTATTGCATTGTTCTATTCGAAAAACGATTTTTTAAGTAGTTTCCGGCGTGCTTTAAAAACTTCAGGTTGTGTCAAAATTTTGTCAAAACCATGAACTATAATAATGTTTTTTCATCGAAAATTTTCGAAAATTCGATGTTAGCGAGACCACGTTTAATTTCGTATTTCAACCGTGTTTTATGCGTGAAAATCAATATTTCTCGTCGTACGGAGACGAAAAAAAAAGTTTTAGTTTGGGTCAAAATTTTGCAAAAAAAACCATAGCGTTTTTCCCGTAAGCTTGCGAGATTTCGATTTCGACGAAACACGTTTATTTCATTACATATTCCTTGCATTATTTTATGTGGAACTCAATGATACCCAATGTACCTTCGAAATGTCAATTTACAGCTTTGTTTTCACGCAACAATATTCACGACAAATTTCACTTGTGGGACAATGTGGGATAAAAATGTTGGAACTAATAACTGTTTAAGTTATATGTTACGTCACATAGTATTTCTAATCCGATTTTACGTTTAGTACTTAGGTCTACGTCTTGAAGTACAGCCAATTTCATTAAAAAAGACATTTTTTTGTGTCTACCATTATCAAATTTTGACACTTAATTTTCTTTTTTAATGCAAATAAATAGATTATTATAGCTCATTATGTAAGGAAGAAACTTTTCTCCCAACTTTGCGGCACAAAAAATGCTTATCATTTATAACGAGTTTTGAAGGGCCGCCAGTTTTACATTTGAATAACATGAAGTGCATCATAAATATTTAACGTTGTACTTTATTGTGCTTGGTGTTACGTTACATGGGCGACACAAAGCGATTTGAATTCGAGTTCGAATTACTGCTTGGGGAGTTTCTTTAAAACGTGGCTTTTAAAATTTTAGGTTTTCACCGTATCGGGAATTGCGAGATGAAGAAGTGCGTCTTTCTTATAGCTACCTGGCAATAATTTAAGACGCCTCTTATATTTTTAAACTTATATTTTACCTACGTACTCAGTTATTTTTATTTACGAAACAATAGAGTCAAGAAATGGATTTACAATTATTAGTGTACGTTGGGTTGCCTATATGTCGTGTAATTGTTTTTCGGCAACTTTAAGTACCTAAGGTTCGAATAACCGACATTTCCGCCATGAACTACAACAAAACGCGAATAATTAATGAGGCACACACCCATATAATTAGGGCAGATTTAATTTTGACAAATTAAAGCGAAGGTTCTTAAACACGGTAAAGACCTTCTACATCCCAATTTCGAGGTACGTATAGGTCGTAAATTTTAAAAGGATTCGTCCTTTACTTCGAATTAGGCTCTTTCGCCCGACGAAAGGTTTTCCGTCGAACAGACGGAATTTTATATTTACGAGCGCAGTCCCAAATTTTAAAGCTAATTGGGTTTAATAAGGTTTCTTATAATATAAATTAATGAGAGCTGGGGCGTCGTATCGACTGTGTTACATCGCCCCGTTATAGGAACGTCGAGCTTTAAGCGAGGATAAGAAAAGACGTTCTTATTGTTAGCTTATTTATAAAAATGTCGGAAATACATAATTTCACAGAATTAATTAACAAAATTAGGTAGTTTAAAAATATATACATTTTCATTAATATTTTGTATAACAACATATTATTTTAGTTTTCAGATCTTCGGCAATATCAACGGAGGACCAGTTCAATTACTTGCACTCGACCACCTGCAACTTTTTTAATTTAAATAAAGTAAACACCCGATTAAAAATAGCGAAGTTTAATTTTGAAGAAATAAGTGCAGTCATAGACATAACTAATGTCGTCGGCAATGTGCTTCATAGACGTATATCGTATGCTTTATATCATATATAAGCACTTATAATATTTACGCTATGTTTAGGTATCAATTAGCTTAATTTCTTATTCTTTATTATTTAACATTCATCGAACGTTATTGGCGACATTAATTATGACTATGACTGTACATACATATTTTCTTTGAGCGTTAATATCTGAGTATGTATTACTTATTGAGAATAATACGTAAATTATGAGTGTCTGTGTTAAAACACAGATAGGACTGAATTATTTTTTTGTAATTAATGCCAAAATGGTTTTAAAACAACTGCGACAAAGTAACAGAAGTATATTAATTTGAGTGCTAAATCCTTCAAACACAAAGACAGCGCTATCTGTATTTTCCAATTTTATAACGTTTATAATTATCGATTTAGAATAAAGTTTACCTAATATTACGAGTGTTTTACTATCTCAATTATTGTAATGCCAAATCCGTGCATGTTTATGTAAATTGTGCGTCAAAATCCTTTTGTACACCCCCATGTACATTCTATCTGACTTTAAATACAAATTTTTGTATCGGCCCTTTCGAGTTCAAAAAAACGAGCAAAAATGCATTCTCCCATTTCTCAATCCAAATAACTTTCCGAACAAATCTCGTATACTTTAATAAACCGAGTGCAAAAAACTGTTTTAACGCTCAAATTTTTAAGTATACGGATGTTGCTCAGAAAGTTTCTCGGCGTTTTTCGAAAGTCCCCCATATAATTAAAAAATATGAACGTTTTTCAAGTAAAACAAGACAAGAAATTACAAACTACACGTTTTTAAATCGATTAAAAATTTTCGGGAAATCTCGAAAAAAGGACGTGGTTTAGGCAAAATTTTGACACAACCAGAAGTTTTTAAAACACAGGAAACTACTTAAAAAGTCGTTTTTCGAATATAACAATGCAAGAAATGACAAACTAAACGCATTTAAATCGATTTAAAATTTTTGGGAAATATCGAAAAAAAAAAGTGTATAGTCCATGGTTTTGTCAAAATTTTGACACAACTTGAAGTTTTTAAAACATGCCGGAAACTACTTAAAAAGTCGTCTTTTCGAATATAATATTGCAAGAAATGACAAACTACACGTTTTTAAAACGATTAAAAATTTTCGGAAAATCTCGAAAAAAAGAGGTGTTATAGTCCGTGGTTTTGGTAAAATTTTGACACAACTTGAAGTTTTTAAAACATGCCGGAAACTACTTAAAAGTCGTTTTTCGAATATAACATTGCAAGAAATGATAAACTACACGTTTTAAATCGATTTAAAATTTTTAAGAAATCTCGAAAAAGACGTGTTATAGTCCGTGGTTTTGGCAAAATTTTGACACAACCTGAATTTTTAAAACATGCGGAAACTACTTAAAAGTCGTTTTTCGAATATAACATTGCAAGAAATGACAAACTACACGTTTTAAATCGATTTAAAATTTTCGAAATCTCAAAAAAGACGTGTTATAGTCTATGGTTTTGGCAAAATTTTGACAACCTGAATTTTTTAAAACATGCGGAAACTACTTAAAAAGTCGTTTTTCGAATATAACAATGCAAGAAATGACAAACTAAACGCATTTAAATCGATTTAAAATTTTCGGGAAATCTCGAAAAAAAAAACGTGTATAGTCCATGGTTTTGTCAAAATTTTGACACAACTTGAAGTTTTTAAAACATGCCGGAAACTACTTAAAAAGTCGTCTTTTCGAATATAATATTGCAAGAAATGACGAACTACACGTTTTTAAAACGATTAAAAATTTTCGGAAAATCTCGAAAAAAAGAGGTGTTATAGTCCGTGGTTTTGGTAAAATTTTGACACAACTTGAAGTTTTTAAAACATGCCGGAAACTACTTAAAAAGTCGTTTTTTCGAATATAACATTGCAAGAAATGATAAACTACACGTTTTTAAATCGATTTAAAATTTTTAAGAAATCTCGAAAAAAAGACGTGTTATAGTCCGTGGTTTTGGCAAAATTTTGACACAACCTGAATTTTTTAAAACATGCGGAAACTACTTAAAAAGTCGTTTTTTCGAATATAACATTGCAAGAAATGACAAACTACACGTTTTTAAATCGATTTAAAATTTTCGGGAAATCTCAAAAAAAAAGACGTGTTATAGTCTATGGTTTTGGCAAAATTTTGACAACCTGAATTTTTTAAAACATGCGGAAACTACTTAAAAAGTCGTTTTTCGAATATAACAATGCAAGAAATGACAAACTAAACGCATTTAAATCGATTTAAAATTTTCGGGAAATCTCGAAAAAAAAAACGTGTATAGTCCATGGTTTTGTCAAAATTTTGACACAACTTGAAGTTTTTAAAACATGCCGGAAACTACTTAAAAAGTCGTCTTTTCGAATATAATATTGCAAGAAATGACGAACTACACGTTTTTAAAACGATTAAAAATTTTCGGAAAATCTCGAAAAAAAGAGGTGTTATAGTCCGTGGTTTTGGTAAAATTTTGACACAACTTGAAGTTTTTAAAACATGCCGGAAACTACTTAAAAAGTCGTTTTTTCGAATATAACATTGCAAGAAATGATAAACTACACGTTTTTAAATCGATTTAAAATTTTTAAGAAATCTCGAAAAAAAGACGTGTTATAGTCCGTGGTTTTGGCAAAATTTTGACACAACCTGAATTTTTTAAAACATGCGGAAACTACTTAAAAAGTCGTTTTTTCGAATATAACATTGCAAGAAATGACAAACTACACGTTTTTAAATCGATTTAAAATTTTCGGGAAATCTCAAAAAAAAAGACGTGTTATAGTCTATGGTTTTGGCAAAATTTTGACAACCTGAATTTTTTAAAACATGCGGAAACTACTTAAAAAGTCGTTTTTCGAATATAACAATGCAAGAAATGACAAACTAAACGCATTTAAATCGATTTAAAATTTTCGGGAAATCTCGAAAAAAAAAACGTGTATAGTCCATGGTTTTGTCAAAATTTTGACACAACTTGAAGTTTTTAAAACATGCCGGAAACTACTTAAAAAGTCGTCTTTTCGAATATAATATTGGAAGAAATGACGAACTACACGTTTTTAAAACGATTAAAAATTTTCGGAAAATCTCGAAAAAAAGAGGTGTTATAGTCCGTGGTTTTGGTAAAATTTTGACACAACTTGAAGTTTTTAAAACATGCCGGAAACTACTTAAAAAGTCGTCTTTTCGAATATAACATTGCAAGAAATAATAAACTACACGTTTTTAAATCGATTTAAAATTTTTGAGAAATCTCGAAAAAAAGACGTGTTATAGTCCGTGGTTTTGGCAAAATTTTGACACAACCTGAATTTTTTAAAACATGCGGAAACTACTTAAAAAGTCGTTTTTCGAATATAACAATGCAAGAAATGACAAATTAAACGCATTTAAATCGATTGAAAATTTTCAGGAACTCTCCAAAAAAAGACGTTATAGTCTATTGTTTTGATAAAATTTTGACCCCAGACGAAACGTTTAGAACAAGTCCGGAACGACTAGGAAACTCGTTTTTCTAGTATAACAAAACAAGAAATGACGAACTGCAGGCGTTTAAATAAGTTTAAAATTTTTGCATAATATCGATAAAATGACACTACCTGATATGCTTAGAACAGGTGCGGAATTACTTGAGAAGCGCTTTTTCGAGAATAACAAAGCAAGAAATGACTAACTACGCGCGTTTCTGTCGATTTAGAATTTTCGCGAAATCTCGAAAAAAAGTCTTATTATAGTCCGTGATTTTGGCAAAATTTTGACTCTACCTGGAATCTTTAGGGAAGGTCTGGAGCTTAACTGGAATTAAACTTAAATTTGCACTAACCTACCTTACAATAAAATAAATTAAACGTGTTTGAGGCCATGTCGTCGACACTATAATCATAACAGTTTATACTAGATTTTTGTCACATATATAGGTTTTGCTTATTCATAAATTATATCGATGTTCGTTCTACCTTGAAAATTAGTCATTTATGCACTTAATCTGCGTCTTCGGCATTATGTATTTACGTAAAATTGAGTGAGGGCAGGGCCGTACTTAAAATTTGAAATGCAATTTTCTCCGAAACTATTAATAAGCGATCGTATGTTGATAAGGAAAATGTGTTTTAAATTATTACAGCTACTCCCCCCCCCATTCAGATGTTTAGACCTATTTTAGTTACACCCTTTATAAATAACCAGCTGCTCATCGGCTAGGTTCAAGGTTTTCCGTTCACACAATAAAACTTAAAATCTTAAAATAGTTGCTAAAAATCTTCCACTTTACGAGATATTCTATACTTATTCCATATCGTTCGACTTTAGTCGGAGAAAATAAAGCTCTTGTAACGCGCCTTTTTGTGACGTGAAGACAAGTCCGACGGTCTATTTTGCTGTAAAAACCGGGGATACGCAATTTCACTAGACCCCACAACCTATAAAACAAAAGAAAAGCAGCCAATATTAGATTTTGATGCGAGTGAACAAACCTACAAAAACGATTTTCCCATTTCCCGCATGTAACGCCGGTGTTTGCTTCTGGCGGTTCGGGATCAAGGAGGCCACGCACGTCTTCATTTATCTGCGGTTGCGTTTGACGGCGGCTGAAGTCGAACGCGCTCTTTTAGAGCCCCCCCCTTCTTTCACCCTCCACCCGCCCGCCAACCCACCCGCCAAACTCCCAGGGCATTTTTGAGTGACGCGAATTTGCTATTCGTTTCGGCGAATGAAAAAAAATATATATATACGTACATATACGTGAATATCTATCGCGGATATTGTCGCTTTTATCTGTGCGCGTTTCTTTATTACTTTCGCGTTTTTAACGCCCCCCCTCCCTCCCGGCACCGATTTTCCAGTGCCGATTTATGTCGAAATAAGTCTTACGCAAGCGGTCGCAGTTTAGAGCGGAAATTCTATTTCAAAACGCATCGGCCTCGACGATTATTTTATTAAAAATGTCGCGCGGGCTTATTAAACTTCTTTCCGTTGACGAGAAATGCTGCGCCTAAAAGTGTTCTCGGTCGACGTTTTTCGCATTTTCTTATCTACTATTCCCATAAATCCTTAACCTCCTCCTTTCTGATAAATAATTGACCATTTATTTTTGTTGTTCGACTTTCTTAACTGTTCCACAGACGAAGTTTATTTAACCTTTTCCGTCTTCCACAGGCGTTTTTTCTTTCGCGCGGCGCTCGTTCTTTATAGAATTGCTTTTTTCGGAGCTGAAATTAATGAAAATGTACTTTTAATGACGTTAACCGACAATCGATTTGCCTAAAATTAATGTAATTTGTCAATGCTTTATCAGATCGTTTATTAATTGTAAGTAAGCATGTACTACGTTCTGCAATAAAGGTTGCACAGTTAAATTTCCACGAAAATTACCTATGTACAGTCAAGTTCATACGTCTTGTCCCGTCGTCTGTGTTATTTTTATTTATTATCTGACGTGTCCCTTTTTACAATTCAAAAACAACTGCTACCGTTCGTCCCTTTTGATTCTCTCTCGTCGCTCGTTGGTCTGCGATCACATCTCGTGGGACAAAACATATAAACTTGACTGTACACTGTTGGTCGTAAGTCTTGCATCTCAGGAACGGAAGAAGATGGAGCGACACAAATTTACAGACGAGTAGTACGTATTATACAGTGAAAACTCGACTAGCATTTGTTTTTCTACAAAGAACCGCACATACACGAACGAACGGTTGACATTTGTCAAAGTCTTATTTAATCTATTCTGTGGCGAATTTTATAATCTACAAATTACATCTGAACCATTTTTGCAGAAAAAACAATATTTTGCGAGATATTTGCAAAAAACTGTTTATCGTCCCGTTTCACCACGATCGGTTCTTATTTTGTCCAAATCAGTATATGATCATTTTGAGAAGCGAATTTTCGTTTAAATTAATCGTCAATCAGAATCTCGGCATGTATTTTGCTCACGATCAACAAATTTGCCCCTAGCATCTATATTAATTTAATATCAAGTAAATGTTTACGAAAAAAAAAAATCATTTCCCATACAAGAGTGATACGTGAACTTTTTAAAATTAATTGTACGAAGCGTTTCAGGAACAATTATATTACGTTTACAAGTTTTTTATCATGCAAGTACCGTAGAATTTATGATTAGATAGTAGTTTGAGAATTATTTTTAAAACAACTTATTTGTTCTTCGAATAGTTGGTAGTATGAACTTTTGTTGGCTAATATTTTGCTAACTTAAAGTTACATCAAAACGTATCTCAAAGTAAAAGTGGGTTAAATTCGTGAAAGGCACGTTTATAGATTTTTAAAAAAAAATTAGTTACTACGGTCGTATTGTCATAGTGTGTGTGAATGACTTAGCAAACAGATGGCTCGTTGGTCTAGGGGTATGATTCTCGCTTTGGGTGCGAGAGGTCCCGGGTTCAAATCCCGGACGAGCCCGCACTTTTTTGAGTTTGTCGGGCAATAGAAATTTTGCAATTATTTAACGTAATTAGACGTTGATCACGTTTATAATTCGACAGCTAATTAAAAATAGTAGCGATGGGAAATTAATTACCCAAAATTATACATTTAATGGTACAGGAGGTATCGAACTGAATGTATTATATAACAGATGGTTTCGAATATATGTACATAAATTAAACGAGCTCATATTGAAGTTTGAATTATCGATGTCCTGCTAATTATTATTTATCGTTTTCGATAAAATGAAACGTTGGCCGTAGTTAAATTACAATATATTGATTAATACTTATAATCATTTCTAATTACGATTAACAACTTGCACGTGATTAATTTGCATTATTTTCTATTTATGTAGGTACTTATTTGTTATGTATTAATTTCGCATAAACGTCGTCGAAATCGTTCGTTTCGTCTGACAACTAGATTTGATTTTTTTTTTAATTTTCAAATAGGTAAGAAGTTAAATCAAAATAAAGGAAATGGCAAAGACAATAATAATTAAAGCCAAACCAAGTTATTTTTTGTAGATTTTTCTCAAACTTTCCTCTATCAAATTGTAAGTTAGCGCTGGAAGTTAGTCTTGAAAATTCAGGATTTTTCCGCGAAATTTCAAACCCACGCAAAACTAGAAAAGTAAGTTTTTAACGGGAAAAACCCGCCTAAAATGATGTATTACACGTCAGTGCCTCGAGATATAACAAAATTTCGAAAAAAAAGTCCACGGATTTTCCTTAAAATTTTGATTCGACTGAAAACTGTTAGTCTCGACCTTGTATTATGGAAATAATTAATTTCTACCTAAAATATAAGCGTCCAAAATTATGTTCGCACCGTTTCGACGACCTCGACATGTGTTGGAATCGTCGAACCTTAAACCTTAGGCATGTCGCGAAATTTTAACCCGATTTAGAACTTTCAGTTTTTGAACCTTTTGCTATACGCGTTTCTTCGATTTCCAGCTGACGAGAGGGCGTCGACAATGTGATCAATACACGTCGTTTTGTCGAATTCGCTGTTCGGGAAAACTTAGAACAAAACGCCTAGGTTGTACTTTTGGTTTTTCTCAATTTTCAAAAAATCCGGAAGAAAAAATTCCGAAAGGTCCAAAGTTCCGTCGTGCTCGACATAATTATGATGAATTTTCGAAAAAAAGGTCTTGCTTTTTTTTTCAAAATGTTAACCCGTCGCCGAACTTTTAGTTTCGCCCCTGTACCACTAGCAAAATAAATCTAACAATAATTACACTTCGTTTCGTCGACACCAACATATGACGAAGCATCGTAAGAAACGACGCACTTTTCCCAAAATTTTGATCCGAAACAAAATTTCTAGTCCCGACCCTGCACTATCAGAAAAATCGATTTCTATCTACAAAACGCGCTGTAAGATGACGACATCCGACCGAAACCAAAAAAAATATCGTTTTATCAATTACAGCAAAACTATAAATGTGTGAAAATAAACAACTTGCCGTCAGTGCAACACTTTCCCAAAATTCGTAGCTCGACTTTTCTTTGACAGCAAAGTCGAACAAACAGGAAACGCTCGGTAATACTCGATCTCCTTCAAAAAAACAAACAAACTCGAGCTACTTTTTTCCGAACGACCATTCGGTGAAGCTTTCTCAAGGCGTGAATTGGAGAAAGGGCCGTAAAAGGATTCGCCACCACTGACGGTCTTCGCACCTTTACAGAAATAATGATTTTTTGGTCGCGGAAGTTATCGTTCAAAATCAACGTTAGCACTACATAAGGGAACAGGTTCCATTTTTGATTAGTCCAGAAGATATCGCACCGCCCTGTCCAGCTTGAAAGAGAAAAGAGATAAAATAGAGAATAGAGAAATAAACTCGATAGATGGAGAAAAAAAAGCCAAGTTAGCGTTTGTCATTTCTAAAAATAAATAAACGTCGAAATAAGGAAAATGAGTCGTGAAAATTAGTAGCGCCCTCCGCGCAAGGCCGTTTGCTCTAAGGCCACAACGGTTCATTTTCGGGTATCGCATGTCAAGAAAAATTGCTTTGTTTCGACGTGCTCTACAACCTAACCAAAATTTGTCGGTACCGTTTTCGAGACACCTTGTATGTTAACCCATTAACCCAGGACGACAATTTCAGCATTATTTTAACACTAAATGCTGTTCAAAAATCCGATTTACGTCGTATACTATTGGCAATTTTTATTCGATATTTATCAGTCGTTTATTTTGCGCCATCGACGTTTTTCTCGCCTCCTACGTCAAGAAATAGGTGGCAAATTCTATTCAAAATTTTTGCGTTATTCGGCGTTTTTGTAAATCTTGGCCTCGTGCTCGTGCATTTAGTTTATCTACAGTGTGTCCCAAATTGAGTGGTATTGAGTGGTAATTGAGGTATACCAGTATGAAGTGAGCGTTAAGATACAAATGTGTTGATAGGGAACATTTGTTGTGAACGAGCCTTAATTTTTTTTTGTTTGGTTGGTATGACATCTGTTAAACATATTTAATATACATCAAGTCATTGAACAAACAACATCATATTTTTTCATCGTGTTAAAAATGTCGAAGTTTGTACCACAAAGTGATGATTTGCGGAAAGCATTAATTTTTTGTTTTCATTTGAAGAAAAGTGCTGCAAAGTCCCATCGAATGCTTGTCGAGGCATATGGTGATCATGCTCTATCAGAAGCAACATGCAAAAGATGGTTTCAACGGTTCGGAGATAATGATTTTGATGTGAGAAATGAAGAACGTGGAAGACCACCAAAAAAGTTTGAAGACGCCGAATTGCAAGCAATATTGGATGAAGATGATACTTTGAGTCAAAAGCAAATGGCAGCAATGATAAATGTTGCACAGCAAATAATTTCTGACCGTTTAAAGGCTATGGGAAATATCCAAAAGTGTCGAAAATGGGTGCCACATGAATTGAACGAAAGACAGATGGAAAACCGAAACAACACTTGTGAAATTTTGCTTCAAAGACACGAAAGAAAATCAGTTTTGCATCGAATTGTTACTGGCGATGAAAAATGGATTTATTTTAAGAATCCTAAACGGAAAAAATCATGGGTTAATCCGGGACAACCATCAACATCGACTGCAAAACCAGATCGATTCGGCAAGAAGGCAATGCTCTGTGTTTGGTGGGATCAGAAAGGTGTGGTGTATCATGAGCTTCTAAAACCTGGTGAAACTGTTAATACTAATCGCTACAAACAACAAATGATCAATTTGAACCAGGCATTGATCGAAAAACGACCAGAATGGGCCAGAAGACACGGCAAAGTAATTTTGTTACACGACAATGCACCTGCACACAAAGCAAAACCGGTTCAGAATACAATCAAAGCACTTGGCTGGGAGCTGCTACCCCACCCGCCGTATTCACCAGACTTGGCCCCTTCCGACTACCATTTGTTTTCATCGATGGGACACTCATTGGCTGAGCAGCACTTCGATTCCTACGAAGAAGTCGAAAATTGGGTGTCTGATTGGTTTGCTTCAAAAGACGAACATTTCCATTGGCGTGGTATCCACAAATTGCCAGAAAGATGGTCAAAATGTGTAGAAAGCAATGGTCAATACTTTGAATAAAAATTTTTTACTTTCCCATTCAAAATTAGTGTGTCATTTACACAAAAAAACGCTCACTTCATACTGGTATACCGGTAGTTTGGCAATGTTGTGCAGTTTTGGGTGTTGATTCAGGTTTCGGAACAATTTAGAAACTGTTCCGAAAACAAATTAATAATTGCGAAAACAATCAATACGTTTACTGAAACATTTATTATGTTGTTATGTATCGTTGAAGAAAAGAAAGAAAATTTCTATTTGATCACGTAAAAGTTACTATCGATATCTCGGAAATAGTAGTCTCGAAGTTTGTATTGACCCCATAATTAAGTTTACCTCATCAAACTAAGAAATTGCGTTTTCTTAATTACGGAGGTATTATTTTGTCTAGTTTAAAAATCGCGATTGTCCAGTTTTTTTTTGGAATAACCTCCAAACTGTTCGGGATTAAAACAATTTTCTAAACGGAATCTGAGAATCGGCACTCGAAACTGCACGTCGTTGTCCGACATTCAACCAAATCTCCATCTTTAATAATAGGAAAGATATCCATTGCGCGCACCTAATTTGGGACACACTGTATACGCAACAACTTCATTTTCTTAATGTCGCGATTAAGCCGCGTCCCTTTGAAATTATTTACCTACACGTGAAATTCTTTTGAAGTCGGTAAATTAGTCGAAAATTAAATTTTAAAAACTTTAATACAAAAGACTCGTAAATAACGTATTAACTTAAAGTTCACGTTTGCGTCGGACGTTCACTTCTAATTTCCTTTAACGGAACATAAAAAGCTTCGAAATTAACGTGCCCGGAGGAAACCGGCAGGTATAATAATCATCGGTAAAAATAAAAAATTTCGCTATTTTATAATAAAACTAAGCCCATTTACCGGGCGTTGTTATTTAAATTGTCATCGGTGCGTGACGATAAAAACTTCGAAACATTTAGAACTTTTCAGGATGGGCCGGCCCGTGTCTCCGATGCATAATTTTGTTATAAATACAACCCGCGGAAAACCTATACTAAAAGTTGTGCGGCGATAACAGTTTTGTATGTAGTTAAGTGAAAGTTTCCTTTCGAAGTTTCTCGTTGCCCATTCGAAAGCTCGCCGAATAAGTGGCGACGGTTGTAATTTTGAAAACGCGGCCCGGCCCCGAAACGAAATCCTTTCTCGTCAACTTTTAAATAAAAAACACGTTCCGAATATCGGCGCGTATTACAATAAATTTTCACTAATTATACGAACGAGCACGAATCTAAACGAGTTTTTCGTTTGTTAGTCTCGCCCCTAATGAAATTGTTTTGCGATTCGTTACGTCGACGCGGAGCGGCACGGGCGCGGCGGCGAACTTCATTAATTTTACGTAATTAATGGAGCTTAGAACACGCCGAAATTGCACGACAATGATATTGTTCTAATGAAATTAAAATAAATTATTAATCGGATTTATATTTTGGGAAGTAAAACAACAAAGCGGCGTTTATTTAATTATCTATAAGTAATTAGTGGAGCGGCTCTACTAATTTAAACGACATTAAGAAAGCCGCGTAACTCTCGTCGCTTCACCACGTACGACTCACAGATTCGCATCGGGACGAGCCACATTTTATCGCGTACGAGTCGCGTACTGGATATTTCGCCGTTTTAGTTTCACTTACGTCGCGCTTTTCCCTAACGTTATACCGAGGATGTTTGAATCGTGACGGTGACGTCGTCGTCGTAAGAACGTCTAATAAAATACCTCGCGCCGAATAAAAAAGGATTAGGTTTTCTACTAATGCAATTGCGTGACGCAGATCAATGACCATAAAAACAAATGTAACTATATTGTTGGGTTATATTAGCCTTTTGTTCGAACGGACGGACAAACTGATTATCTTTATCGTCATCATCATTATCTGACAATGCCCTATCGTTGGATTTCTGGTTACCACAAAATGGGGGCCACAAAAGATATAGTAATGAGGGTAAAGCCGATGAGCTATTTCGGATTAGAGGTCAGTCAATAATGTTTTCGAGGGTCACATAACCTTATACATGGAAAACGATGACTTATTCATGAGCCGAGGGAGGATCGATCCCCGCGACTGTCTAATTTATATCGACAAAAAATCGTCCCCCCCCCAGATTCTTTATTGTAACTTCGAAAGTCGAACGTCGCGTCCCGGCCCGCGCCACGTTCCTTTCAAAAGAAAGTCGAAAGTCCCGACAAATAATACTTCTGCGACTTCGCTTAATTAGATCAACAACAATGGCTTTGGAGGAAAAAAAAAGCGGCAGCGTTCGAGAAAATGGAACGGAATCTTCTTAACAATTTTGTCTTCATAAAATATATTTCGACGATAACGTTAAATATTTTGTAAGCCTGTGTAACTACGACTGTCTAGATAAACCGTAATCTTTTTGTAATATATCAAAAAGCTATCGTGCGTGTTTGGTTTTCCTGTTTATCTGGATTCGTACATAAATAACGACGCTACTGAGGAAGCTCTAAATTCTCCGACGAAAAAAATGCGACAAGAAATCATTAGGGCCGTAATGCCACGAAAATAAAAAATTTAAAAAAAAAACAAAAAACGAACGCCCGGTATAGACGTTTGTTTATTAATCGAATAGGCGAAGGGCGCGTTATTTTCTCGTGTACGGTCATCGATTTTTTTGCAACGTACGTCATTAATCATTGACGTTTTGTAAATTCCTTCCTTTCTTACACTTTTAAGAATAATAAAAACCTTCAGGATCTCCCGGGAACTTTAAAGTGCTACCATTTATCATACTAACAGTGGATGAAATATTATGAATTAGGCTAACAATCACTACGTTTACTCTTTTACGTAGTATTTTATACGTAGATTTAAATCATATTTTTTTTAAGGAATAACGATTTGAATTTTGCCCGTTTATATAGTTCAGTTAAGGGACTTAACGGACTTTATATCGTTATTATAAACGCAAAATATTTTTGAATAATTGACGAGCGAGTGTCATCGAAACGTATTTAAATTTAAATTTTAGAATTAATCAAAAAAAAAAGAAAGAACAAAACGGATCATTACTTTTTGGAGCGAGACATCCTTCGCCCATAAAAAATGTACAACGCGATTTTCCAAATGATCCTTCTCGTTTCGCAGCCACACGGGGTTAAAGCGGCGAAAACGTAAGACTCTAGAAATTCTCTATAGACGCCGCCGACATGACGTGCTCATTACGCGTCAACAAATTGACGCAGGGGCACTTCGGTAACTTACACGCGCAAAACGTCACATTAATATATCGATGAAATATATACGAAAAGAAAAAAAATGCCCCTCCGATATTTTATCGACGTCGCCGTCGTCCAGGTTAAAAGTGGGCATAACTGGACGTCGGCGCCGCCGCGCCACTCTCCATCAGTGTCAGAAGAGAAGAAAGATTTTCGACGTCTACTTCTCTCTCAAACTTCGGACCCAATACGAAAAAAATTTGAGCAAATTTAAATAGAAGAGAAATTTCTCTTGTTCGGGAAAACCTTCGATTGTTTATTTTTTTTTTTGGTCAACGATACGTGATGCAAACGGGTTTCGTCGTCGAAGAAAACGAACGAGATTTCGGCGAGCGACGCCGTTGTTTCAATCAAAATCGGCATTGTAATAAAATCGCTCGCGAGTGAGAAACGTTTTATTGTACAGTCGGCCGAAAAAGTAACGCGCGCGCGCCCGAGGCGACGGGCGAGCGGCGCGACACGAGATCGTCGAGTTCGAATTTCTTTTAACGATAAATTTTACGGGCGATGCAAACGCTTTGAGATGTTTCGATATTTTTAAATGCCGTGCCCCGCTCGCCCGTCGCCTCGGGCGCGCGCGTTACTTTTTCGGCCGACTGTTCGTAGTTAGGTACTTAAGATTTAAGGCGGACGTAAATTTTCATTTAAACGCAAAACAAATGTAGCGTTCGTCTAAAAAAAATAAAGTCCTAAAACGTAAATAGCTCGTATTTTACTAATTGTAACTTCGATTCGAGAGAATTGAACTTTTAAATTACTTTAAATTGAGTACGCGTTACATTTAATTGGTGTTAATTACACAAGTTGCGCCAAATAATTACAAGTTTAGAAAATTGTCGATGAAATAAAAATGGAGAATTTAGTTGGGCGTCTTTGGACAATTTGGCAGCGAACGAAACCCGATTGAAAAAAATTCGAGGCAGCAAATCGGCTGTTTTCCTTCTACACATAACAGTCTTGCTTTGTTTATAATTATTCAATAGTTTTCACTCTTTTTATTGTTCTTTTCTTTCAACACTTCCAATCTTCATTTCCATCCACGCTCCCTCCAACTTCCGTCACTCCTCTGCCACTTTTATTTACAGTCTTTTACACTTTTATTCCCTCTTAATTTCTCCCTTACAATTTTTATTTATTCCCCTAATTTTTTTTTATTTTTGGCATTTCTCATTAAATTACCATCAAAAAAACTCCTTGATCTTTTTTTCCTATATTATTGTTTCTGATATCCCTTATCATAGCAGTATGTATATGTTTATTACTCTTCTCCGATGGCAAAAAATCCGTGATCTTTTTAAAAATTAAAGTAAGTTGGTTGTCATAGCACGAAACAAAGAAAAATAGAAAAAAATAAAACGAAAACACTTCACCATTATCAAATCGTAAGTATCAATTAACAATTAAATAATGGCGACGTAATTTGGTTTATTGTTGTGTGTATATATATATACATATCAATATTTTTATATCTTTACCTATTTCGTAAGTACCTACTTACTATTAAATTTTTTTCTATTGTAAATCGACGAATCATCGATGCTTATCTTACACGTTTCTGCTTCAAATACTTACTTACAATTAGGTATGTACAGCGCGCTCCTTAATTAATGGTATCCGGCTCGAGTCGGTAACGGGCACCGTTACATATTTATGCCGTCTCGAATCGGCGTGTCAAAATTAAAGGAGCCGACTGTACCGTCGTTTAATAAACATGGAATCTCCGATAATTTCATACCTAAGCCTTTCTAAAACGGCCGCGAAAATATGTCGATAATATTTTCGAGTGGGACGTATGTTCATATAATAGTTACACCCCGCCCCACCCCGCCCAAACACTTTCTAGAGTTACCTCTTCAAAAATTTCTAAAGTCCCTGTATTATCCACGCTTTCAAAAAATGTTGTTTTTTTAAATTATTTAAAAATATTAAGTAAACAAACTTCGATGATGCAATATACAGTAACAATCGGTTGTAACGAACACAAGAGACTTACGGAATTTTTGACTCGTTCAGCGGTTAAGGCGCATAAGCGCAACTTCAACTGTATATCTGATATGTTTATTTTATTTTTTGTTTTTATTAATCATGGTGAGGTTATTAATCATGCAGGACGATCATGAAAACTTGCTTACGTCCATTATTTTAATAAATTAAAATAAAATATTTCAAATTAAAAAAAAATCTCATTATTCTATTTATGATTATAACCGAGTAATTCGCGATTTCGTTTGACATGGGCTATACAGCGCTCCTAAGTTTAAATATAGTGTATTTTGTTGAGCGAGCTATAAATGTCTTGCAGAAATTGCAGATTAAGTCATATCGTTCTTTTTTGTAACCAATTTATACATAGGTAATTTTATTAAAAGCTAGTTTCACATCCAATAATTTTTAAAAGTCGTAAAGCCTTTTTCTATGTCCGTCATGAATTTGAAGCGAAATTTCCCGATTTTTTTCGGCGTTAATTTATCCAAGTAACCCTTGAGTTTTAAATTCAGAGTGAATTAGTGCAGAAATGAAAAGTGAAAATACAGTGAAACCTTTCTAAGTTGACCATTTATGGTTCTAGGTAATTTTTTTTTAAACGAACAAAAAAACCTTGGTCAGACATTAACTTATTAGCCATAAAAATTGCGCGCTCGAGCTAATGTATTTTAAAAACCAACGTCGATCAAACCATTGGGAAATCGAAATATTTAATAAAACACGTACGTCATGGGCAATAAACTTCGAACAAACGTAGTAACTATACGGAAAAGGAATGCAGTAAAATCTGCGAAATTGACCATAATGGAAATGAATAGTCAACGTAGACAGATTCTACCGAAGTAGTAGGAATGTAAAAGTGATTTATGTTTAAAATTTTTAACTGTATTTTTAAAATTTAACAATTTATAATAAGACAATAATGATTAAAATTATCAACCATACGATTACATAATATCTATAAATAAAGTATTACACGAAATCACTTATCCGCATCGACACTTTGAAGCGCCTGGGGGACAATAGGTGACCTTGGTAAACGAAAATATTTGACAAACAAAGGAACATACGCCTTTTGGAAGTATACAGCTCCAGCTTCCCTGCTTCTGCTCTACGTCTACGAATTCTATAAATAATAAATTATTAACACCACATTTAAGTTTCGGATTGTACAAAAACAAAAAAATGCTCATAAAATTGTATTTAATATTTTGCATATTAACTTACCTTGAAAGTCTTCAATTGCGGCACTGCTGACGGTCAACAGAAGACAAGCAAAAATAGAAATAACTAACACAGTTTTGCCGTTCATGATTATTTTTTTTGTACGCGATGGTTTCTTTAAAATGATACTGTAGATTTTGATACCGTTTCCGAATCCGATCGTCTTTTTATACAAAACTATATCCACTTGAAAGTACTTCAAATTATTGTTATCCATTTTTTTTCCTACTATTATTTTGTTTATAAGTAAATACTATAGATATGTGTGCGTCGTTAGATATTATTAGTATGTAATTTAGAATTTATTATATGAGTACCTATTGAAATGATAACGAATTGCGCGTTTCTTGAAATTATTTAATTAATACGAAAGATCGATCTTATTTTATTTTATTGATTATTAACCACCTTGATTTTATGAATTTTAATTCATTCATAATGAGAAATAGAAATCGATTTCAATACACTAAAGCGACAATAAACTAAATCAGCAAATAATATATTAAAAATATGAAGTATACCAAGAAGTGAAATGACGTCATTCGCTGTCATACTACATAGCACAATAACACTATCCAAGAAAACCAAAGTTTTAAATGCACAAAATGATTAGAACAACTCATTTTCGATAAAATTGTACTTTTGTAATTGTTTTTTAAAATACTTTGGTAAAAACGTATCGTTATAACTATTAGCTTTCGTTTAAAGAATTTGCGATTAAGCCCGTTAATTTTAAACTATTTTAAAAAAGGCATTTCACGTCATATTCTATTCCTCTAAACCAAGATGAAATTCTTTCGATCGTATTCGATTTTTGTTTATATTCTACACTATCGACAAACACACATAGGTACATATTTTTTGGGGTCAGTATGAAGTTTTTCAACTTTTCAATTTTTACTATTTTATTTTTTATTTTTACTAAGTATAGTACCTAAATATTTCAATTTCAATTTTCACTTTTCACTATTTATAAATGGAAAATATCGTTAACGTCCATTATAAATAAACATAATTTCTCAAATTTAATTATGAAATATAACTAGGTATTAATTTCTATTAATTTTAATTATCAAAAACGATGGTATAACTGCCGCACAGTGGTAAATTTTAATAAATAAGTCGATAGGTAGCTAAAGCTGTAGAAGTATGTAAAAAATTGTAGGAATATTATTGTGTACGTGTTTTTTTTTTAATAAAATAAAATATTTAATTACTAAAATATTTATTTTCCGTTTTTCCGTTATAAATCGCAATGATCAGAAATAAAATTATATCGATATTTATAATGATAAGAATACCTGATCTGATTTTATAGCTGTAACCTTTTACTTTGAATATTGAATATGTTTTGCATCTACTATTTATAATTATTGTAGGTATATAATATGTTTCTTTTATAGCTAAACGGTAAATAAGAGGGCATATAGACAAATGATTAAATTAAGTTGTTATTAAACTGAAATTATTTCTACAAAACTTATGTTATTTATAGTTTATGTTGTATTATGTTATTTCACTAATCTTTTTCTCTGCAACATGTTTCGCAAATTAACTTATTGCTTATTTTTGTCAAGCTTTGTCAAAATGATCAAAATTGCGACCGGAATTGTGTCCACAAGAAATTGATTATATACATAAATATAAATAAATAAATATATATATATATATATATATATATATATATATATATATATGATCGACCCAAAATGAGTGACCTATATTTTTGTGATCTAGGGGTCGAGATCGGAGAAAAGCTTAAAGGAGACGTCTGGGTCCCGTCATCAGACAGGCTGCAATAGCTTTATATTCTAAGAAAATTCGCTAATAATTACAAAAAACACGCAATTCGTTATCATTTAATTAGGTACTCATATAATAAATACTAAATTGCGTACATGAAATATAGAGTTTTTATAGCAAATATCTAGGAACGATTATGAAATTTATCAGTCACGACAATCGATTCAAATGTCGGGAAGAAAAGACCAATAAGAAAGTTGTAAACTTATTTAAAAAAACAACTCACAATATTTAATCACACACGCACTATAGTATTTACTTATAAACAAAATAATGATAGGTGTATAAATCGATAACAATAATTTGAAGTACTTTCAAGTGGATATAATTTTGTATAAAAATATATATATATATATATATATATATATATATATATATATATATATATATATATAAATATCGATATAATTTTATTTCTGATCATTGCGATTTATAACGGAAAAACGGAAAATAAATATTTTAGTAATTAAATATTTTATTTTATTAAAAAAAAAACACGTACACAATAATATTCCTACAATTTTTTACATACTTCTACAGCTTTAGCTACCTATCGACTTATTTATTAAAATTTACCACTGTGCGGCAGTTATACCATCGTTTTTGATAATTAAAATTAATAGAAATTAATACCTAGTTATATTTCATAATTAAATTTGAGAAATTATGTTTATTTATAATGGACGTTAACGATATTTTCCATTTATAAATAGTGAAAAGTGAAAATTGAAATTGAAATATTTAGGTACTATACTTAGTAAAAATAAAAATAAAATAGTAAAAATTGAAAAGTTGAAAAACTTCATACTGACCCCAAAAATATGTACCTATGTGTGTTTGTCGATAGTGTAGAATATAAACAAAATCGAATACGATCGAAAGAATTTCATCTTGGTTTAGAGGAATAGAATATGACGTGAAATGCCTTTTAAAATAGTTTAAAATTAACGGGCTTAATCGCAAATTCTTTAAACGAAAGCTAATAGTTATAACGATACGTTTTTACCAAAGTATTTTAAAAAACAATTACAAAAGTACAATTTTATCGAAAATGAGTTGTTCTAATCATTTTGTGCATTTAAAACTTTGGTTTTCTTGGATAGTGTTATTGTGCTATGTAGTATGACAGCGAATGACGTCATTTCACTTCTTGGTATACTTCATATTTTTAATATATTATTTGCTGATTTAGTTTATTGTCGCTTTAGTGTATTGAAATCGATTTCTATTTCTCATTATGAATGAATTAAAATTCATAAAATCAAGGTGGTTAATAATCAATAAAATAAAATAAGATCGATCTTTCGTATTAATTAAATAATTTCAAGAAACGCGCAATTCGTTATCATTTCAATAGGTACTCATATAATAAATTCTAAATTACATACTAATAATATCTAACGACGCACACATATCTATAGTATTTACTTATAAACAAAATAATAGTAGGAAAAAAAATGGATAACAATAATTTGAAGTACTTTCAAGTGGATATAGTTTTGTATAAAAAGACGATCGGATTCGGAAACGGTATCAAAATCTACAGTATCATTTTAAAGAAACCATCGCGTACAAAAAAAATAATCATGAACGGCAAAACTGTGTTAGTTATTTCTATTTTTGCTTGTCTTCTGTTGACCGTCAGCAGTGCCGCAATTGAAGACTTTCAAGGTAAGTTAATATGCAAAATATTAAATACAATTTTATGAGCATTTTTTTGTTTTTGTACAATCCGAAACTTAAATGTGGTGTTAATAATTTATTATTTATAGAATTCGTAGACGTAGAGCAGAAGCAGGGAAGCTGGAGCTGTATACTTCCAAAAGGCGTATGTTCCTTTGTTTGTCAAATATTTTCGTTTACCAAGGTCACCTATTGTCCCCCAGGCGCTTCAAAGTGTCGATGCGGATAAGTGATTTCGTGTAATACTTTATTTATAGATATTATGTAATCGTATGGTTGATAATTTTAATCATTATTGTCTTATTATAAATTGTTAAATTTTAAAAATACAGTTAAAAATTTTAAACATAAATCACTTTTACATTCCTACTACTTCGGTAGAATCTGTCTACGTTGACTATTCATTTCCATTATGGTCAATTTCGCAGATTTTACTGCATTCCTTTTCCGTATAGGTACTACGATTTGTTCGAAGTTTATTGCCCATGACGTACGCGTTTTATTAAATATTTCGATTTCCCAATGGTTTGATCGACATTGGTTTTTAAAATACATTAGCTCGAGCTATTTTTTATGGCTAATAAGTTAATGTCTGACCAAGGTTTTTTTGTTCATTTAAAAAAAAATTACCTAGAACCATAAATGGTCAACTTAGAGAGGTTTTAATGAATAGTACCTACGTTATACGAACTTTTCACTTTTCATTTCTGCACTAATTCACTCTGAATTTAAAACTCAAGGGTTACTTGGATAAATTAACGCCGAAAAAAATCGTGAAATATATATATATATATATATATATATCAATTTTATGCTACAACATAAACTTAAAATGTAATTTAAGTTAGAATATATTTCAAAAATTACAAGTTTTTAATTTATTGTTAGATACATTTTTATTATTGTATGATGATTAAAAATTATACAAATGTTTTACGTATGAAATAATGAAATAATTAGATACAGGAAATGGTATCAATTTTAAAGTTTTAAATAAGGTTTAATCAAAGAAATTTTAAATGGTTTTAAGCTATCTAGTTACTATTTTTTAAACATATACATACCTAATTATTGACATAAACTCATAATGTAAGAGGAAGTTTATTAAAAAATTCTTAATCCTTTTACTTATGATATATGTAAATACCTATTAAATACATATACAGCACTTGCAAGTCTACTATACGTTTTTAAAAAAATGGTTAATTGCATGGTTTTGCTTAAGGATTATCTGGGTCATTTTTTTTACATTTTTAGAATAAGTATACATATTTAAAAAAAATGCATATGTGAAGTTTAATAACTCTATATTTTAAAGCATAAAATTTTTACGTCCGCACACCTACCAAAATTTCAAAAATCTATAATTTGACCAATTGAAAAAATGCTTGGTGTTACAAAAACAACTTTTTGAGAAAAACGCATTTAAAATTGTATCTGGGTTTTACTATGATTTGATACTTGTTTATAGCAAATCGAAAATTTTTGAAATTGTGACATAAAACCCAGCAACACCAAGCATAGTTGTTGTTAATGTTAATACTTAACGAGTAACCTTTTAATTTTGAGCTACTAAAAAAATCATTTTATCTCGTCTTTAACCCGTTTTCGATCATATCAGACTTTCCAAAGTATTTTACAAAATGACGTACAAATTTTTAGATTAGCAAGATTTTTTTATTTCACGACTTTTTGAGCTATTTCCATTGTGCTATCATCTATTATTATCTATTAAAAGTAAAAATGTCTACTTAAGTAACTACTGTTTATGATTTACTTACCTTTATTAAATTTGTAAATAATAAACACAAATGACAAATTAACACTTCGGCAAGAGTGACAATTTTGTCGAAACTACAATGACGTTCAAACTTAAACTGATTTTAAAATTGCAAGTTCGGCATATTTATTTAAATATTTTGTTATAAAAGACATTAGAGTTAACCCCTAAATATTACAGTTTTAAAATGCAGACACTGCTGATAACCTTATGGTAGGTATTAAAGCAATTAATTAACTCATAAACTTTGCAAATATGTCACGCTCCAAAATAAAGGATAATAACAAGAAATACGTAAAACGTGGACGACTTCGCACGTTAACCACCGCGAACATATTCGCACCCTTTTTTTATTCAACATTGAAGTCACCTTTAAAAAGATAATGAATTCGCTCGAATAAATAACCTTGTCTTAATATAAAATAAATTAAAAAAAAAGTTTTATAGACAAATAAAATGCAGTTCAATAAAATCCACGACGCTAACAACTTTCTATGGCTGTATACTATCGGTGTTTTCATATAAGGACAGCGGGTCCCGATAACGCTTGGAGAACGGCCAAAACTTATTCAATGTGACAAGTCAATGGAGAATGCCAGGATACATGTCTTTACAAAACGTTAAAAGACAATGGCGACTTAAACGGCCCCAAAAAGGAAACCGATCCTATACAATAAGAATAAAAGCGCAACGCTAGAAGGAACGCGAAACTTCCAATAATTTATGGAAAACCGTTACTTCCGATGTTTCTTTTTTTTTCTTTTTTTAAATAACAGCGCGCTCTTGCGAGAAGGGACGCGTCGCGACGGACGACGAGTCCTTTTAAACAACGCAACCCCTTTTCCTCTCGGCCGCGCGCAAAGGAATTTTTATCGGGAACGGGGGGGGGGAGACGTAGTTTTTACGTACCCAATTAAAATATCGCCGCTAATTCGAACAACTGGCAGCGAAATTACGTAGAATCACAAATTTTACGAGCTTATCAGAATTAAGGGGTTTTCTCGAGATAAACAAATCGACGCCAGTATAATTAAAATGACGCCATCCGTTAAGGAAGACGAAGAAGCTTTGGGGTCGCAGACTTAAAATTTAATCACTTAAGAGGTTTTAAACTCGACGACTGCTTTAAAACCGTAAACTTTAGTTTGCCATATTCGCACAGATGGGCCAATCTTTGTTATAACTTAATTTGTCGGCGACTAAACGAGTAAACTATTTGTAAATTTACATATTGTTATTTTGATCGGGGGATTTTCCGCGGCAGCGTCGCGCCCTTAGAGAAAAAAAGGATCCGCCCCCCCGTAGCGCTTTCGAAAAAGGGAAAATTGTCAACTTTTTTATTTATGCATTTCAGAGTAGGCATCATTTACGGATGAATAATTTCGCTATAACCGAGATATACGAAATTTATTCTGCAGCCGTTTTAAAAACTTGACAACTGTCATATACGAAAATAAAGGAACGAAAATATTCTTATTGATATATACATAGATACTCGCATTTAATATAAATTTAAGATAAGGGAAACGGTAAAATCCCGGTCGAGCAGCAACTTTAATTTACAGTGTTTACAACCTCCATTATATACAGGGTGTGCGAAATATCTTAGCGAATTTATCGTGGGGCTTTCGAACGTCCAAATACGTCGAGAAACTCCAACCGATGCATATATTCTTGGGGTTTAACTGCAAAATTACGACGAAATTCGAAGGGATCATAGAGTTGCTCGTTTGATTTAGTTTTTGCTAACGAAAGAAAGTTCTTGCGGACCGCGCTCTTTTCAACTTATCGAAGATCATTAATTTTCCGATCCGATTGCGAGAGATGATTAAGTGACGTTCTCAATACTCGTACATGTGGATTTGCGTAAATAACGCGGAACAAGTTCCCCCCCTCCTCTCCATCCCCTCCCCTACGAGGCACAAACAGACGTAACGTAATTCCGCCTTTTTCGTTACAATAACGAAATTTCTGAATACGTTCACCTTCATATAAATTCTTAAAATTTAAACAAACATAACTGGAAACGTTTTAAGTTATTGGGGAGGGGGGCATTTTAACTTAATGCGCAGTAACCGACATAAAGCTGAACGCAAACGGAAAACCTTTTTTTATTTGAAATTTCTCAGAAAATTTTATTATTCGTAAAAATCTCCGCGTAATTTCAAATGCAAAATACGCACGTAAAAACTTGAATGTAACTTTTCGCATGCGAGGGACGTCCAAAAATATGAAATCGGCTCAAGAGTAAAGCACGATTATTTTTGAAAATGCACAAAAATGTTATTCGGAAAAGCTCTTTAGAATACTGCAAGAAGATGTCAAATACGAAATCATAGTTACTATTTAAAAATTTTTTTTTACCTTTTGGCCTAGTTTTTTTTCAATGTAGAATAAAATTGTCAAGCTGCGTCATTTATTTGTATCGTTTGCATGTAGTCAACGTTGTTTTTGTTGCTCGATAAATTTAGTTAATAAAAAAAATAACTAAATATCAATAGTTAAGAGATAATCGGAGATAAACACCGATTAAAAAAAAAGTTAAGATACAAAAAGAAGTTAAAAGATAAAAGAGAATCAAATTAAGTTTTTCTTTTAATCAGTTTTCATTTTAATCCCCGATACTTTGCATTTTCGAATGTACCAATGCTCGTTTTTGATTCGAGAATAACCTGGCGACGTATTATACAATCAAGGCGGAACGCCCCGTATATAAACGGGGGCCAATTCGTTTGGCTCAACTGCAACTTTCTTTTTTAGCATCGAGTAGTTATTACGGAAACTTAAATTCAATTCGGGCTAAAATTGTGGCCAGTTTCGCTGATGATGTTTCGAATTAAAAACGATACTTTTGCAAGTACGGAATCGTATGCCTGGCAATCGTGCGTCGGGCAATATGGCAACTCATCGGTCCGACGTCATCGGCAAATAGGTCTCGGAAGATTCGGCATCCAATGGTTTAATATGTATATGTTTAGTGTTTTATACTACGTGTGTATTTTTTTTGTAATTTTTATTGATGACGTACATCGGAATAAAATTTGAATGGCCTGTAACTCGTTATATTTTTAAAATGTTTGATAGGGAATCTGCCGACAAAGTTTACAACGTAGGCGAAGTCCTACGAAATCGGAACACGTGGAGAACGCTCGACTACTACAAGCGATTAATCTTCAATAAGTCTTCACAAAATATTGCAATCGTTCATTTGTCGAAATTCGTGTTTATATATCGAGCGTCGAGTATTCTCGATTTGTCCACGTTATCTTGATTTTTAAGGCGCACTAAAGGACACGTTACACGTGCCATAAGCTTAATACGCAATACATTTCTCTGACTTATCGCGAGCTATAAAAATTATTTCCGAAAACCCATGCACCATAAACTTTACCGCTTAGAAGTTGACAATAACAAAACGACTTCATTTTGTTGAATGCATAAAACATTTTGTGCTTTTAAGAAAAGTGTGCGTTAAATTTACTAAAAAAACAAAAAAAACGCGAGGTTAACGATGCGGAATTTAAAATTTTTTTCGAGTGAAATGTGCAGGAATCGTAATTATTAACGAAAAGTAAAGATTTTTACGTGGGCGTCTCGATGTGGGTCGGAAATTTTAATTATATACGCGATCGGACGCGCGCCCTTTTCGATTCGGTTTCTGCAAATAAAAGCCGTCAAAAAGTCAATTTTCTTAAAACAAAACGCAGAATGTCCGCGCGCGCGCGAGAGAGAGAGAGAGAGAGAGAGAGCACAAAATTAAGACACGAGAAATATAAAATTTATTAGCTACGTAAGTACGAGGGGCAAAGAAAGGACGAATAAATTCGAGCGGGCGGGTCCTTCGAAGAATGTTCGCAATACGCGTGGGAAATTTCGTCACATTTTTAATTCAATAACTGACAAACTTCGCTAAAACGTAAAAATATATATATATATAATTGCGTGGGTGGGCGGGCGCTCTAGTTGGAAGAGAAAATAAATTAGAAATTGTATCGAGAGACATTAAAAACGGTAAATGCGTCGGGAATTAAATCGGGGGCGCGCTCGCCTACGATAGTCAATTTCGAGAAGGTTCAAGGAATCGACGCATACAAAGAGGCTTTCCGTGCGGAAAACTGAGGAAAAGGCGTCGAGATTCGAAACGAGGCGAGCACGTCGTCATCGTGTGCACTCTTTTTACATATATATACATACACGTCTACCGCAATATTCCGAGATATCCACTTTAATTCTCCAGCTCACAATTTAATCTTTATACAATAGATTTGTAGTAGGTACCTACTATCTAAACTACAAGCTAACTCCCTTAAATAGCTTTGATGAGTAAGGGTAAACTAGTCAATTACCGCGTTACTTAGCAGTTCATTTAATTACGATTTACAATTGCGAGGGGTTCCGCGCGTTCGGGAACTTAATAACGCGACGATCGATTAAGGAATAATTTTTCTTTTTTTATCATTTGTATCGAAACACCATTGCTGCGCCCTTATCAAAACAACACCGCTAACAAAATCTTTTCGCGCAACGTCTTTATTAAGTTGGTTACGACTTTCGTCACGAAATTACGCAATTACACAAGATTACCATACAATGGCGTTTACATTATAAATTATACAAATTGCACGAATTAAGGAGGTGAATGAATGTAACACCGATTTTTCATTTGCCATTTCGCGGTCTATTGTTGCCAGAACGGCACTTTTCGATTGACGCCGCTAATAATTTCATCGTTAGGTACACGAAAAACATTGCGACGACGCCTCCTGTCGCTTCCCTTCGCGTTTTAAGCGTGTCAGGACGATGGAAATTAATCGCGCACGATTTAAGCAAGATCATCAATTTTAACTGCAATTTATTCCACATGGATCAAAACACGATGCATCTTTAAACGTGGAACCCGTTCATCAATTATTCTCTTAAAAAGCGCAAGTTTAAGATGCTCGCGGGATGTTGATTTATCATTTTTTTTGAATTAAGAATCTGAGAATCTTAAGAAAAAACGTGGCGCGACTCTTTCGTGCTCATCTTTTACAACATAAAAGTCCAAAATGAGCAACACGAATATCCTTCCATTAAGAAATAATGTCGTTTTTATATGAATGGTACATAAAAAAAATAGTACATAGGTATAAAACGAATGCCATCGCATCCGGCCATTAGTTTCAAAATGTTGTAGGTATAGTCGCCCTTTATTTTAAATTTTCGTCTTTCGAATTAAAATTTGTCGCCACCTCCTTGGGAAAATGCATTTCCTTCATATTCGCCTATTTTTGTTTACGCCAATCAGAAAACGATAAATTTTAAACTCGACCCGCTCGACGTAGGCGAATATTAACGAAATTAATTGTCTAAGGTGGCGTTAACAAATTTTAATTGGAAAGACGAAAATTTAAAGTAAAGTTTTGAAAATTATGTAATAAACGCCGGTAATTTCCCGATAACAACGGAAGCAATTGTTAAATTATCGTTTGTTTTTTTTTCTAATCAACGCAAAACATTCGAAATGGCTTCAGTGTGAGAATTCGAACTTAGCAAAAAAAGGAAACGAAACGTGCTTCGAATAGTGCTCGAACCTTATTCAATTTTTTACATTTTCATTTTAAGTTAAAATGAATGAAAAAAAAAATGGAACATCTCGAACTCATCGACGCAGGCAAATTGTGCCGTTTTAAAGCATAAAAGTTGCGGCGCGGAACAAACAAAATTATCGAGCAACGTGTTATAACGGGAACGTGGGCGTGGTCATTACTTAAACGCTTATTAGTGCCAATATTTTTCTAACCTACATGGAAGGTTAGGCAGGTGGAAATCTCGGAAAATTTTAAACTTTGCAGGATCGTAGTACTAGTCAACTCTAATCAAGAGCCGTATTCCGTTCGTGCTCTTACGCGGTTTAAGAGGGTGAAATACACCATTGAAAATTGGAACTTTTTTCAATTTTACTTATTATCTGTGAAACAATAAGAGCTATCGCTAACAAACTATATATTTTCAAGACCTACATTATAATACAAAAATTAGGAGTGAACATTTTAAGGGATGGTACTGTGCGTCCGATGCGGACTAGTGGACGTTTAGATTATCAATGTTGCCGCTACGACTGCCGCTTGTCTGTAACAGACTATAAGAAAAAAATTGGAAACTTCTAATTTTTTTTTGTATTTCCTACCTTTTTCTCGTTATCGTTTTCGTTTTTTGGTCAATTACCAGCGCAGATTCTTCCGTTGACTGCGAACTTGTATTATTACATACCTATACCTACATAAGGTAAAATTTCGTTCGCAAAATTGGACTGTCGAATGTTTGAAGAGAGCCCTAACCAAGACCCTAACCGAGTCGTTATCCAAAAGCCTAACCAAGCTCGATTTTCAGAGAATTTGTGTTAGAGCTTAAAGGTCCATGTAATAAGGTGTAAATACATGAAGAGTTAGTCGACAAAAAAAGATCCTATCTTTCCTCGTCGTATTAATCCTTTTTGTTTGTAATCCTTTTAGGAAACACAACACACGCAAAAAGGCCTTATTAACCGAACAAACACTCCTCGCACACACGAATAATACGACACCGTAATTTAAAATTCGAACTACCGAAACAAGCACTAACGCTCTGTATCACTGACGCGAAAGATCTGAAGCGGTTTACCAGAATTCTATATATAAAAGCAATGGATATTACGAAATCCCATTTTTATTTTGTATTTTATCGGCCACATAAAAATGCGATTAAACTTTTATCTGGTTTATGGTTTGTAATAGGGAAATTTTCAATGCTTAAGGGTACACGAATAATTTTTAAATTAACAATAGAGTAAATTTATAATTTTGCGGTAGATAGTGATTATTCAAATAATTTTACTGCATAAAAAATACATAATTATAAAATAAATTTCCTAAAAAGTACATATTTTAAAAATTTTCGGTCATTATCTGCCAATTTTTTTATCATACTCCGCTAGGACCCCTGTAATAGCCGAAGCTCCCATCGCACAAACACCTACATCACAACACTATTAAAATTTTCTAAAATTTAAGAATTAATATGGTGGCAAACCGGTGGCAAACCGGAATTTTTGTTTTAATAATTTTTGATGAACTTGATATTTGATAAAATTTATATAGACTTTAGAGAAAAATCATTTATTTAAAATTATTGTGGTCTGCCTCGCAAACCTGGCAGTCCTCCCTCTAATGAATAAATTTTCAATGTTACCTACTGTATAAAACTACGTTGCGTTTTTTTTTTTCAAATTATAGTTTTAATTATCCTTTATATAAATATATGTGTCTGCCGATGTAAAAATGTACCCAAATATAGCAAAATTAGGGGGTAGCTCTTGTTGTTTCACAGATAATAAGCAAAATCGAAAAAGTTCTAATTTTTAAGACAATACGGCTCTTGATTAGGTTTGATTAGTACTACGATCCTTGAAAGTTTCAAATTTTTCTGATATTTCCACCTCCCTAACCTTCCATGTCAGTCTTGACGATATCGATAGGGTTTTGGCAAAACAGCGTAAGCGATAAAAACATTTTGTGCTGTAGTATTGTGGCATTTTGATTTCACGGTAAAATCGTGCAGAATGTTCAAATACCATGTAATATGTGCGCAGGTAAATCATCTATAGAATATGTCATTGTCCAAACTTTAAACCAAACTAGAAATAAACAATCTAGTAACTTTTTACTGATGACGATGCGAACAGTGACGATTTATCGTCATTAAGTACAACGAGTTGATGTGGCGGCATTTTTAATGTACACTCGACGTATTAAAAAACGGAACGAGTCACGAGACTAATAGTTAGTTCGTTTTAGTTGCTCAAAACGGGGACCGTTTCTTGTTTCAACGACTTATTTGTTGTTATCATATTACGGAACTGATTACTTAGTTTACATTATCGCCCGCTTATCAAGGACGTTAAAAAAATTAAGTGCTCAACCAGCTCGACTAATTTTCAAATAAATTTACATATTTTTCATAAAGTAACAGATATTTTATAAGTAAGTCGAATGTAATAGTCACTTATATTAAAGGAAACCGATTAAATACCACGCCATTTTACAGCTACCGATACCTGAAAAGAAAACACATTTTAATACGGATTTATTTAATACCTACTGCGTAAATGTTTTATAAAATTGCTTGCATCGGTACTATTATCTACGTATAAGTTGGCCATCGTGTTGAACAGAAACGAGGCAAAACAATTCGCGAAACGACGAAATAAAATAAATTTGTGTAGGTCATGTGTAAGTCACGATTTAATTCAATTTCGATTTATGTTGGTTCGAACGAAAAAAATGTATTACAAGTGAAATTTCGACGACGTCCCCGCCTTTCTCGAAACGCCCTGTACAACAATCGATTAAACAGAATTAAGAACACGAGAGCGCCAGCAAATTGATCACGCATCACTGATACATTGCTGCGCACAGAAAACAACGAATCGCGCCGCTATATCGTCAATGTGAAAGGGGCGTTTTTTTTTTTTTTTTTAATTGCTACGACCAACACTTATAACAAGGGAATTTAGACCTTATTTATTTGTCGTAAGTGTTGCGCACGACCATTTTCGACAAAACGCCCGTGTCGTATGTTCACCGGATACGTTTCTTACGACGCGCCGCGACGTAGCGCGCATTCGTTGTTATGTACAACGAGATTCAAACTTTACTCGTGCAAACGACGTTCGTGTTGACTTACGTTCAAATTTTTTTTACAAAGTGTTACAAGTGAAGTGTCCTAAGGGCGCAAACAACTGTCGCACGTCCGGTGCCGATAATTATTTTTTAATTTCCGCAATTATTTTAACGAGCGTTACGTTTCCTAAGAGTGTTAGAAGCAAATAAAATATCAGCGATTAGGGGCGTGTACGTCAAACTTTGCGAAAACGAATTAAGGGATGGCGAAAATGCTCCATAAATCACCTTTAAGTTTTGATTTAAAATATGTTTTAAACGTACTTTTAACGGATGTTTTAGCGGCGCGTACAAATTATAAGTACCTACTTGATATACAGGGTACTTCTCGAAAAGAAAATCGGCCAAATTGTAGTATAGGTACACTATAACGTGTTTCTTAAAACGACCGTCTTTCGCCTTTTAGTTCGGCATATTTGGGCACTAAATAAACCAGGTCCATTTCCCTCGAGTGCGACTTTTGCAAAACAAAACAAAAATTATGTCATCATTTTGCACAAGTTTTGTACAGTTTTGTACAACCTTTAGTTTTTTTGTACCCTTCCAAATAGTCAGCTATCGCAGATTGAAATTTCGCGCTCCAGGGAAATGCTGGAGTGCAAAAGTTAAAAATGTCGGTTTTTTTTCTTGTAATAGTAAGAACTCATTTTGTACAGTTTTGTACAACCTTTAAACATTTTTGTACCCTCCCGGAAATGCGTGAAAATGACCGCCAAAGCTCGTACTCTCGATGTATTTTAGAATGCTCAAAATGTATAGCCTTAAAAAACATTTTAAGAAGATAAATGTCTTTGTTTTTATATAAAAAATGACTTATATTTTGTATTTGTTTAAATAATGTTAAACAAATATTATTCCTTCCAGATTTGTGGTTTCTTGAATTGTTGATAAAATTAACAGATGAAATTTATATGTAATAAATAAATTGAAATTCAAATAACATATATTTATTAGAATTTCAAAAAACAGGTATAAAAATATATTTTTTAAATATGATATAAAAATATTGCGTAGTGTACTAATTCACAATTTTATATCAGCACTTAACCAAAAAATTACGCAAATACAATAAAAAATCATTATATTAAGAACTGGCGTTGATTAACGTTCGTCCGAAGTACGATTTCATCATTACATTTTATTATGTCCAAAGATTACTTGATGTTCGAAATCATTACCAAATGAACGTTTATTAGTGTAATGACCTTATACATTGCTACATCGAATGCAGTTCATTACGTTAATGAATAATTTGACTGCTCCAATGAACAAGCTTTCTTTTTTTTATAACTTAGTATATAGATAATATGAATTTTGATTTATAGTGATAATAACTGTGTTTATTAGTTTTATCAATATTCTTACATAAATTCAATAAATTATTCCACTGAAATGCAAAGTTTGTTTATTGTATCGATGAATGTGTTCATTAAATAAAGGAATATTCTTGCATTGTTACAATGTACACTTCTATTCATATTAAAAGAGTACAGTTACTATTTCACATTGTAAATAGGACAATGTTTATGTATATTGTTTCTATAGCAAATTTATTTTTTGTAATGTTTCAATTAATTTAGCTCAAATATACCTACATAGAAAATTTGATTATTAGTTCTTTATTGTAGGAAATACAAATCGATTTTTCTGGTGAAAAAAATCGATTTGTACACGTTTCTCTGGAATTTGATATGTAATAACACACACAAACCGTTTTTAGAAATATTTTTCTATAACAGTTCTAATATAAATATTAATGTAAACGTCGGATTGATGAAAAAGAGTCGTCGAAGCAATCAAGATATTCATTAAATTATTAAATATGTTCATCAGTTTCTAATGAACATAATAACATTGGGACTACGAACATGGAAATTAAAAAATGAACATCTATTAGTAATATTAATGAACTTTTCATTGTATCAATGATCAAAAAGTTAATAACTGGTGTTTATTGATATTATGTACAATAATTTTTTGAGCGAGTTATATATATATATATATATATATATATATATATATATATAACGCCGTGAACAAAAATACCGTCAGTTTCAAAAGTCAAATTAAATTGAACCTATTATTATAAACATTAGTATATAGCAGTAATAGGTATCTATTTAACTATATTTGTATATAAATCGAAATCAGTCAATTCCAGAATTTCAACAAATAGTGAGATTCGAAAATTTATTCTTAACAGATACCCTGCTTACTTTTAAAGTAAGCCTAGTATAAATTAAGATTAATTATTGTTATATTTGGCACATGCTATATAATTATAAATATACAATGTGTGTTACGAATAATATTTTAATCATTTAAATCGTTGTATAAAACCAGACAACTTCTTTCTATGCTCGTTATTTTCAATTCTTCATTTTCTCTCATCATAAGAACGTTTACCACTAACAAAGTTTGTATAAAGACAAAAAGTACTTTTAACATTATTTTATCCCAACCATGTATCACGTAAATGTAGCATATACATATTATATTATATCTAGCATGTGCCAAATATAATAATAAGTAATCTGAATTTATACTATGCTTATATTTATGTACTTTAAAAGTAAGCAGGTATCTGTTAAGAATAAATTTTCGCATCTCACTGTTTGTTGAAATTCTGAAATTCACTGATTTCGATTTATATACAAATACAGGTAAGTAGATACCTATTACTGTTATATAGTAATGCTTATAATAATAGGTTCAATTTAATTTGACTTTTGAAACTGACGGCGTTTTTGTTCACGGCGTTTTAGCTACGGCATTTTTATATATACTGTTATAAAATTGTGAATTAGTACACTACGCAATATTTTTATATATCATATTTAAAAAATATATTTTTATACCTATTTTTTGAAATTCTAATAAATATTATATATGTTATTTGAATTTCAATTTATTTATTACATATAAATTTCATCTGATAATTTTATCAACAATTCAAGAAACCACAAATCTGGAAGGAATAATATTTGTTTAACATTATTTAAACAAATACAAAATATAAGTCTTTTTTTGTATAAAAACTTAGGACATTTATCTTCTTAAAATGTTTTTTAAGGCTATACATTTTGAGCATTCTAAAATACATCGAGAGTGCGAGCTTTGGCGGTCATTTTCACGCATTTCCGGGAGAGTATAAATTTTTTTAAAGGTTGTACAAAACTGTACAAAATGAGTTCTTACTATTACAAGAAAAAAAAACGGCATTTTTAACTTTTGCACTCCAGCATTTCCCTGGAGTGCGAAATTTCAATCTGCGATAGCTGACAAAGGGTACAAAAAAAACTAAAGGTTGTACAAAATTGTACAAAACTTGTACAAAATGATGGCATAATTTTTGTTTTGTTTTGCAAAAGTCGCACTCCAGGGAAATGGACCCAAATAAACCGCTGCCGGATGGAACCTTATTAATTTCGAAACCAACATATTATGTCGTCACATAAAATGTTCGTTTAACGGCCCATAAATTCGAACGGCGAGTATGGGAGTACGTACGTCACCGCTATTGTACACCAAACGGTTTTATTTTAATATATCAATGTTCGCCGCGAACTTGAGAGCAAACGTCGCAGAGGGAAAACTCCGGGGGTCGCAAACAATTCCGGCGTTTACGGCCCGAACTGTAAAACTTTAATTGCATTCATACGTAAAATGCATCCAGATCCGTCGGAATCGAAAGTCCCAGAAGTTATCCAATCCTTCTCTCGCACACGGAATAAGAGCGGACGTGAGTTTACAAATTCATGATATAAACAGGATAGTATAAATGTTTTATTACGCGACCTGCCCGGGATAATAAATCTTTCCGAGTACGGTCCATTTATTCCCGTTTTATTTGCGTATCGAGCTCGGACTGTTTCGTGCTGTAAACTTTTTCCTCCCAGGTACTACGTGCAGATGTAGATTGGGGTGGTTGGGCGGGTGAAGGGGGGGGGGGTTGTTTTATGCAACTACTTTTGCAATTTTTCTCGAAATTAGGGAAATTTCTCGTTTTTATTGGGCAACTTGCGCTAGACGCCGCCGCCGCCCGATTTAGTTTTTAAAAGGGCAAACGATGTCTGCTCGCGGATTATAACTTTTCTTATCAAGTTTTCGACGATAAGAAACGCGGGGGGAGAGGGGGACGTTGTAAACGGAATTAAGAATGAAAATACTTCGGGCACAGGTAAATTGTTCTACGTACCACCTATTCTTTAGAGATCCTTTGTCGGGGATGTTATTTCGATTACGCGTTCCATAGAGATGGTTGAAGGGTAGTGCTTTCTGGAAGGGTTCTCGGGCAAAATTAAAGGGATGATAAATGATACGGGCAGTCCCATACTCAAGTGAAGTGACTTGCAATTTGTTAAGCCATCGGCCGTTGTAAAAACGTGCACGTTGAAAAATTTGACTTGCTCCATAAATAAACGAAACGACGCGCGCGACTGTTTTCGCAAAACAATTATCACGTATGTAATAAAAAAAAAATCGGCGTTCGAGTGTTTTCGTGGCGAGGATCGAGTCGTGTTCGCTATATTAACACTTAAATCTTCTACTTTAAACGTGCGCATATATGAACATTAAATATAAATACGCATTAAACTGGTCCCGGCGCTTTAAGTGTTAAACATTCTACAGACGGTCCGTGTTGGTTGGTATCCGGATTTTTAGAGCAACGACAAAAATCGTTGAGGCTATCGAGACGTAACGTAAGAGGAAAAGGCTAGACAATTGTTTGCATGCATTGTTGATGTTCCAAGCATTAGTTTTACAGTTACTATAATTGCTGGTCGCAGAAACTTATGAACTACAATTACTCAAAAACATCAACAACTGTAAATATTATCATGGTCATGTTTAACATTAGAAAATCAAAAAAAAAATCCATGGACGAAACTGTGTCTTTTTTGATACGATTTTGAACACAACAGTTGCTCCAACTGAATCAAAATTGATATTTACGAAAACTGTTGGCCATATAAAAGACCACGATTATCATTGCATTAGTAGCGAAAGCAGATTGAACGGAGTTCAAGCCTTACGTTGTTAAGTTTTTGCCAAAAACTTCAGGTGTTGTTGCAAGAAGTTTACAGAATGGTCGGACGAATCAAAGGATTGTCGATGGATTGATTGGTTAAAAACGGTGCATCGAAAAGTTGCCTTCCAGAAACGTTTATTGGCGTGGAACAGCTATAGGTGCCATATTAGTAAAAAAGAAAACAAAAAAAAGACATGACGTCAAGTTAATAAATGCCGGTCGCGGCGCCCACTTAAATTATTTACGTTTTAAGCTGTTTTGATAACGGCACGTCGCAGTGGTTTCGGGGCTTCCAGCGACACACCCCATTAAAAAAAGTAAATATTTCTCAAACTTAAAGCAAATAAAAGCGAAAAAAAAAAGTAAATAAAAGTAAATCACTGGAAGCACTGAATATAACAAACAAATAAATGACGAACTACACGTTTTTAAATCGATTAAAAATTTTTGCGAACTCTCGAAAAAATCTCTCGTTTTTTCTTTTGGTAAAATTTCGACCAGAACGGTTTGAGACGCAACGTTCAGAATAAGTCGGAAACGACTAGAACATTCGTATTTCTTGTAAAACAAAGCAATAAATGACGAACCGCGGGCATTTAAATAGATTATAACTTTTGCATAATCTCGATAAAATGACACTACCTAATACGCATAGAACAGGTCCGGAATTACTTGACTTCAAATATAACAAACAAAGAAATGACAAACTTCACGTTTTTAAATCGATTTGAAATTTTTGCGGAATCTCAAAAAAATCCCTTTCACGTTTTCTTTTCCGGCAAAATATAGACCCGAACGTTTTGAGACGTAACGTTCAGATCAAGTCGGAAACGACCAGAAAACTCGTATTTCCACTATAACACGCAAGAAATGATGACCTGCAGGCGTTTAAATAGATTATAATTTTTACATAATCTCGATAAAATGACACTACTTGACACGCACAAAACAGGTCCGGAATTACTTGAAAAGTAGTTTTTCAAATATATAGAGCTTCCAGTGACACACCCCATTAAAAAAAGTAAATATTTCTCAAACTTAAAGCAAATAAAAGCGAAAAAAAAAAGTAAATAAAAGTAAATCACTGGAAGCACTGAATATAACAAACAAATAAATGACGAACTACACGTTTTTAAATCGATTAAAAATTTTTGCGAACTCTCGAAAAAATCTCTCGTTTTTTCTTTTGGCAAAATTTCGACCAGAACGGTTTGAGACGCAACGTTCAGAATAAGTCGGAAACGACTAGAACATTCGCATTTCTTGTAAAACAAAGCAATAAATGACGAACCGCGGGCATTTAAATAGATTATAACTTTTGCATAATCTCGATAAAATGACACTACCTAATACGCATAGAACAGGTCCGGAATTACTTGACTTCAAATATAACAAACAAAGAAATGACAAACTTCACGTTTTTAAATCGATTTGAAATTTTTGCGGAATCTCAAAAAATCCTTTCACGTTTTCTTTTCCGGCAAAATATAGACCCGAACGTTTTGAGACGTAACGTTCAGATCAAGTCGGAAACGACCAGAAAATTCGCATTTCCACTATAACACGCAAGAAATGACGACCTGCAGGCGTTTAAATAGATTATAATTTTTGCATAATCTCGATAAAATGACACTACTTGACACGCACAAAACAGGTCCGGAATTACTTGAAAAGTAGTTTTTCAAATATATAGGGCTTCCAGTGACACACCCCATTAAAAAAAGTAAATATTTCTCAAACTTGAAGTAAATAAAATCAAATAAAACCGAAAAAAAGAGTAAATAAAAGTAAATTATTAAAGTCACAAACAGATATAAGTAACGCTTTAAAAACCATTTAATCCATAGAATATGGGATGTGTCTTAATAATTAAAAGCGGGACAACATCAATATTATCAATATCAAACAGAACAGTCGGTCAATAATAATTATCAATAATTAGGAAATCAACACACTTCATCGAACATCAGCATCACCACTACTAGTTTTTAAATATAAAGTAAAACGCAATTATGCAAGAAACTTATAACAGTCCTGTTGCATTTTAGTGTATGTTTTTAGTTTTGTTTTTGTAAAGGAAAAAAAGATAGCAATGATCGATAAGAAGTTGTTTGTAATTTGTCAATAAATGAGAACAAACCGAATCTGGTGGGAAAATAGTACTGAATTTTTACAGTTACAAAAATTGCTTTCGGTATTCACAGTTAGGCCACTTAATCGTTTTCATGTATAAAGGCGGTCCGCGTAAACTAATAACTTACATGTTAAAATAGAATCTTTTGGGTGACCCGGAGAGGCGCGGAATCACCCGCGCGCGGGTAAAAGTGCTTGGGCGGGCGCCCGTAGCGGGTTTGCGTTCGCGTCCGCGATTTACACACTATTTCAAAAATAACAGAATTACACTTACCAAAATTTAATATATGAAACACTAAGTGACAATATACAACATCGTAACATCGTGACATCGTAACAAGATACAACAGCAGTTAAACGCATTCATACATCTGATAATGCCCGCGTACCACTAATAAATCAAACACCCATTACAACTTCGCCAGGAACCAAATCATCGAGAAAAGGACCTCCCGTACACAGTCTACACTTTTCTTAAATTCGTGAATAAATAAAAGAAGTAAATAAAAGTAAATCCGTAAAAAAACCAGTAAATAAAGAAAATAAAAGTAAATCACTGGAAACACTGTGGATTGCATAATGTTCATTACAGTTAAATGGACAGTAAGGTTGCGAGTTAATTAATACGAGTTGTAAACTGAACGCGATTGGAATGAGATACCTTATGTAAAATAGACGAGTTACCTATTTAATTTTAAATTGACTTAGTTTTATTTTTAAAGCCTTTGTTACGGGATTTGCCGACAAAGGTAAAGAGTCGAGAGCCGTCGCGTCGTCCGATCGGTTCGGTCCGACGAAATCGGACCGACCGTGAAACGCTTTGAAGAATATCGCATTACACGGCGGCGTTCACAAACTACAGTCGCCCAATTTGCTTAAATAAATTTTTATTTTATGTCGTGCAGAACCTCAAATTTAAGTAGGCGGTCGGTTTTTTTATTGGCCCTAAACCTTAACAAGCTTCGATCGATATTACAAAAATGTATAAAGATAAACTGGCAACATTAAGGCCGCAAGAGAAAAAAATACAACAAAATTATAGGCTTGTCAAAGAGTTAAAAGTTTATCTATATAAAAGCTCATAAAATTTCAGATAGTAACAAAGTAATAAAATTGTACTACACGAGTAGGTTTATTTCCTTGCTTTATTTACAACTGTCAACCGAGCTTTAACGACGTGCTTAACTTTTGATTCAATATTTAACTTTCCATTTGCTAGATGCTCGTTGCGCCTTTTCATGACCAAGTTGCGCGCAAACGGCCACTCGATTGCGACTGTTTCTTTTTTGTCGACGTCCCAAAGTCCGTCCGCGAAATTGAACTAAACCCGCTGCTCTTGCGAGTGTCGATCAAAAATTATTTCGCCAGTCCGATCGCCAGTTACGAAGTCGATGTTTTCTTTATAACCATTAATAAACGTCCGAAACCGAAACAGTCGATATCAATTTAACAAATTGAGACTGATCACCCCCGAGCGGTTGCGGCTCTCAGTCTCAAAACCCCAGATGTCCGAAGTCTACATGCATCAGGAAGTCCCGGCGGTGGCTAAATTTACTTCTGGAAAAAATCTCCGGCGTCATTTATCTTATCGTGAATAGGAAGATAATTATTTTGATAGGTGTACGCGCGGTCATTAATCAGCATTTTATAGACTTTAGGCGTCTATGCGGAGGTGCGTGGAGCTTTTTAAATTTTTTAAAAACGCACGGTCACTCGATTTTCTAATATAATAACCAGTATAATACAGGGTGCTTAATGGCAGATTACATATTACATCCCATACGAAGGGTAACTAGAGCCATGAGCGTTTAAGTGGCGCAAATTGTAGATGAATATCTAATTTATGCGGTGGCTTAAGAAACAATTGCTTTTGCGACTTGCAATGCCATTTTTTTTAACCCTCAAATAGTCTACGTACCTACCAGATTACAATACGACCTCCTTCAAAACGACACAATTACCCTCATCATTTCGGATACCGAGTATCTCGTTCAACCACCAACTCATCAACTGCTTAGAATAAGTGAAACAATTGAAAGAGGGTTCGAAAAAAAAAGAATACATTGCGGTCGTGTTCGTGGATTTGGAAAGAGCGTTTATGGGCTCCTACGTAAAATTATGTTTCTAAACATTCCAAGTTACCTAATCAAGATCGCTCATTATTTTTTGAACAACAGAACATTTGGAGTCAGGATTAACTCAACTATATCTAGTACAAAACCCATAAAGGCAGGAGTACCTCAGGGTAGTATCTTAGGACCAATTTTATTTAATCTGTTCATTCACGACATACCTACAGTTATCAACTCGAACTAGCCACCACGTATGCCGATAACTTGGCGATAATAACGCAGATCTCCAGTGCGGCAACAGCAATAGAGCTCCTCCAAAACTCTATAAATATAACGTGCGAGTAGTTCCAGTAAATGGAAAATCAAAACAAATCCCGACAAAAGTCAAACGAAAATGTTCACCCTCAAACGATATGCACAAACTACCAAAACCCAAAGGACGCAGCAGTGAAATATTTAGGCGTGTATTTAGATGCTAAGCTGAACTGGGGGTATTATATACGATAAAAAACTCAACGAGTGCCATAAGAGACTGGGTGTATTATATCCGCTTATAAACCGGAAATCTCACCTAAGATCCGAATGCACTGTGTTTATCTATAGAGGAATCCTTCAACCAATACTTACCTATGCATGTCCAATCTGGTGCAAAACATCAAAAATCCAAGTTTTTGCAAAATCTTGTTTTTTGTTCAAGTGCTTAAGCGTAAACTACAACAAGATTTAATTTAAAGACTGTATATAATATAATATAATTCAATAATTAACGCGGAATCTGTACGACAGAGGTGTGATTCGTCACTTAATCCTCACCTGTTTATGCGCAAATGTTGTGGTCAGTTAGTTAGTTAGTTACTGTACTATATAACAAAGCCGTGTATTGCGTATTATACTGCAGAGCCAGTTATAATGAATTTAAAAAAAAAAACTACGCACCTACACAAATTGCTCGTAAGATGTTCAAAGCCTTAACAGCCAACATATCCAAATGTATATTTTTGCACTTAAACCCTTACGGTTGACTCTAACCCCTTCGTATGAACTTCCGCTTTAAAAAAGGGAAATGCTATACAGAAGTCTTCGCAGGAAAAGTACTCCACGAAATCGGTGCTCGGTTTTATACCTGACCGTTCCTGCATTGGCGAATCTCTTTACGCGACAACAGATATTAGACTTGTCGTGTCAATTGCGCTTTTAGTTCCCCACGGTTTCCTGGGGTGCAACAAAAGTCGTATGGACTTTATATTGGGAGGATGGAACCGGCGAATGAAACCGCATCACGTTAAAGATGAAACAAGATGATATATTATCTATGTTGAACGGTTCTGAATCGGCTATCTCCATAAAAATAAATCACACGAGTTCAGGTCCGGAATCGTGCTGGCCACGAAATGTCTTCGAACCAAGAGATGCATACCTTTTCCCGGAAATTAATTTCCTTAGGCGACCGAGCAGCGTGTGTGTGTGCAGTGGCACCAGCTTGTTGGGTTTTCCGAAACATTTACTTATTTACATAACCACCCACGAAGGGACGCCCGCTCTTTTGATTAACGACTACTGAAGAATCCGCCGCGGTTACCAATCAAACGCCGCGCCGCCACCCCGCGTCATCATCCATTCATCAAATCATTTTAATTTAAAATCCGAAATCTATCGCCGGACACCCTGTATTTAACGGACCGTTATTTAATCGAGCATTCAAACGTATATAGACAATTAACCTTTATCGCTCGAAAGATGATTTTTTTTTTTGGAATTCTGCGGTCACCAGCCACTTTTCCGTATTGTAATTTACAATAACTTACGGCGTATAAGACTTTTTAGATATCAGTAGCCATTATCTATACGAGTTTTTTCAAGCATAGTTCCAAATGCGGTCGTTTCCCCCGGAGTTTTTAAAGGAAAACAGCGATCGAATTGAACGACTAAACCTCAACGTCAAAGCGTCTATCTATGTATTTTTCAGATAATTCGATACGAAGTTAGTAGATTATGGAGATAAATGGCGTGGCGAGCTAACGAGCTCGTTCGATATAAAAATGTAATAACTTAACAAATTCGTAAATCGAAACTATTTGAAATTAAAATATGAGGCCTGCTCGACGAAAAATGAATTTTGTATTTAGTGAATATTTGTTCCGGAATATCAGCGTAACTGCAGAATTTTCGGCGCACGATCCCTACGCCACATGTACACCCGAATCGCAATTATATCGCATGCCAGTCGAAGTTCTCGTTGCTCGTAACGTCGGTGTGGTCGGCGTCGGTCCCCTTTTCTAAATATACGATAAGAGAGAGAACCTGTTTAGGTTGTTTGCGACGGAATGCAAAAACAAGTGGCACTACTTATCGCGCGGAACAGACGCCGGCGATCACAAAAGGACAAAAGGAGTCCTTTCGGTTTGGCTGATATGACGTCATTTTCCCTATCGAGGCAGTACATTGTCTATATTATTCACCGATTATAAATTCAGTATTATTCGACCTTTAGTATATATTTACGAGGGGCGGCTGATAAGTAACGCACGTCTCGAGAACGGAAACAGATATCGAAATGAAACAAGAACGTCGATATACTATTTACGTCAATGTGCGACAAGTGTTTTCGTTTCCACAACGAATACATCTGTCGGGACTATATCGCACGACTTGCAATGAACGCCCTGAAAAATCACTGCACGTTTCAAATAGAATGACGAAGTCGTATCGAAAACAGACCGACGGACGTCTTCGTAGACGGAATAAAAACGCAGAAATAAGTTGGCGCAATATCGAAAAGTAAATGCGTCATTTTGTAATCGTTAAAGTGCCATTTTTCTTTCATTTCGATAGATATCTTAGATGCTTAATTGCCCCTAACTCTCGCGACTCTGTGGGCGACAAAACTTATTGGACATATAGTACACATCTATTTGTAGAAAGCGCCCCTAAATCTACTAAAATTCTATTTGTCGTTTAGTTTCAAGAGCGAAAACCTTCTTTATACGTTTAGGGTATAGGTAAGTAAAAAGGGTCGAAAGCAACCCACACACACATACAAACGCGTAAACTAAAAAGGATAAAACCGGGCTCTCGCTTAGCCGAAAATTTTATTTAAAACGTTGTTTAAAGTTTCTATTGTCCCTATTTTCTAATTTACGGCTCGTGGCGAACCCACACACAACACATGAAGTTCGTCGACCTAAGGAAATCTACGCATGTGTTTTTTATCAATCCCGTTTTCCGTCCGATTGATTAAGATCAATAGCGCCAATTTCAAAGCTAAAGGAACTGACGTTACACACGGTGAACATATTTATTCGGCGTTTTCGCGTATAATATTGTTTAAAAATGTACTTTTTGCAAAATCAGATGATAATAACGTTCTGGATTGTAGAGAAAAAAAACCTATAGATTAATTCTTTCGAAAATTGAACGTAACTTAATTAGTGTGCTAAGAAAAGTTGACGTTTAAAAGTTAATTACAAATATAATTAACCCCGAAACACACAATAAGCATTCTATTCGTTCTAAGCATTCTATTATACAAAAACAACTAATTTGTACTGCGAGCGTTTGCAAAAGGGTTATAATTTATAATTTATTATTTATATAATATATATATATATATATATATATATATATAATATAAAATGGTAAATTATTTAATAGAAATATACACAGGAAATGTAATTTCCTTAGTAAACTACCAGAGAAGGTATGTTATTGTTGATTTTAATTAGTTAGATTGCTATTTTAGTCATGCTACCCCCCTCTTCTTTGCTTTCTGCACGTGTATCAGACAATTTTCAGATGATCTCACAAACCACAAGATCTCATGACGTTACCGTTAAAAGAAAAACGTTCTGCTCGCGACATTGAGGAATAAAAAAAAATAAATAAATAATAAAACGAGTTGGTTGTACTTGAAGTAGATAGAGTGTAGATAGAGACCGCAGCACACGAACGCGACTATTATCAAATAATATCCTTATCCTTGCGCGATAAGCGTGTTGTAAAACATTTGGAAAGATTTCAGCGTGGTTATTTTTAAAAACAAGACCGTAACGAGCGTACGAAGCACCCGCGACAACTGTCAATATAGCTTCAAACCTAGTTGCGTCCGTGGCGGGCCCGTCACTCGCATTACTCGCGAGCGAGTAATAAGATATTCGAATATTCGATTGAATATCAGTTAACAGATTTGATTGAAATTCGATTTTTCTCATCGCTTCGAGGGCTAAATAGTGGACATATTTCAAATAAAGTAGAAAAAGTGAAATTGACTTTCGAAGAAACGGACCGGATCGGGAGTGGTGGGGGGCAAACGTTTTCTCCGAAAGCCACGTGAATATCCGTAAAATCTTTAGCGAGATAAGATAATGAACTATTATTATTCACTGATCAAACTCCAAGCGTTTACGATTTCAATCGTGCGCGAGCAGGTCGCGTGCGGGCGGCCCCGGGCCGCAGATTGCCTGCCCCCAAACCCCAAAAATAACCGAAAGCAACAAACGTTCAAAGTCGTCGAAGAATATTAAACGTGCGAGGCGTTGCAGTATTTTCATTCACGGTTATCATTAATAAAAGTCAAATAAAAACCGATTCGGGGTTTCGGACAAGCTTTTACCGCGGCAAGGGATGGTTTTTGGTCATAACGTTCCACGTTGGACAGACGGGTCGAAAGATGAGAATAGAATAGATTTTGTGAATCGCCTAAACCGTATACACTTGCATTGGAAAATGTGTTTGGGGAATTAAACTGGAATATTGATGGAAAATATCACTCCATTGCTCCTAAGCTCGGATGAAAATGGAGTGGAAGAGATGCCCAAGAAATATGACTTATCGTCAATATGAACTTGAATCCAAACCCAATAATAAATGTCCAATAGCGGCAAGGACTTTCAGATAAAAACAAACGACCATAGAAAAAGTTCGAGTATGCCTATATTTGGGTCATTAAACAACAATGGGAAAACTCGACCAAACCTCGAAGACGCATATTTACGGGTCGTGGTTCGGCGACAGTCTCAGGACTATGACCTATAAACCGAGTCTTAGTTGGAAAGGGTTTAGGGCGTTTCCCAACTTGGGATCTTAAGGAACTTAGGTCAAAATATAGCGTTGGACGTTAACACACCTTAATAAAAGTTGCGTGATACCCGATTTATGAATTCGAATTCTGTTTGATAGTCACTGATATTTACAATAAATGTTAGGTTAGGTTAGAGGTTGAAAGGGTTTAATGATGAGGTTTAACGTTGTTAAACCCACGCCCCGTTGCTGAATTATCAGTGCGATCGTTTCTGCAGAAGCTTCTGGCGATTTCAGTTGTGTACATTAACGTCTTCATATGGTTCTCCTCGATCAACCCGTTGATTTTGAAGTCAAAACGTCAACAAACTTGGCAACTACTATGAAGGGGGGGGGACGCCGTCGTGCATAAACCACGTTTAACATCCTTTAAAAAGTTCCAGGAGATTATTGCACCGAAGCAATAAATAATCAGCACCTGGTGAACGATGTGGTAATACAGAGAGTGCAATATCGGATTTCTCATTGCGCAGTTACCCAGCTGAGTGTCCAAACATATTCAGAATTATAACAATTGTTAACTTCTTTATTATCCAACTTTTTATTAAGGTGTTTAACCGTTTATCCACCTCCTTAAAAATATGAACTTAAGTTTGGAAACAACCTGTATATTACCAATGGTAATGGCGGCGACGTTGTCAAAAGAGCGTGTCTTTGTTCCTTTCGCCGAGGGGCCAAACGGTAACTGCCTTGTGTGTACCTAAGGCGAAACAAATGATTGTCTTGTTTACATTATATTATTATTTATTATATACAGTGAGGTCAAAAAGTATGGAATAAATTCAATATTTACAGAACGCTCAATATTTCAATAATTCGCTTGGACCTGTCGATTTTATTTCTTTTTTGGACTCACTTTAAAAACGCCATTTGTTATACAGGGCGTCACAAAAAACTCGAGCCGACATCGACTCAAATTTTTTGAAATGGTAAACTCCAATTTTTCGACAATTTCCAATTCCTGGTAAAATTCTATTTTTTGTTACACATGGTGTCTCGAAAAAATTGGGTTGAGATGTTCTTGTCGAATAATAACCCGATTATCTCGAGTCGTTATGGTACCTTCGACCGCCCATTTCACCCCCGCGCATAAGGCGCAATAATTTGGAACCCTGATATTAGTATTTGACTTGCCTTACCCTACACAAACATACGTAAACCGATAAAGAATTCGCTCATTGCCCAAAACTTTTATAATCAACTGATAGTTTTTAGATTTAGTCTTACAAACTTACGAAATTTAAATAATTTTCAATCTCTATAGACTGTCAGTCTACAGCGTAAAATCATCTATGAACTTCTAATGAATAATTAAACATTATATTCAGCGGTAGAAAATGGCTCAAAAGGAAAATGCGAATGTTCGCGTTTGTAATTTTACCCAATCACGAACTGGTGGAAATCGATTTTAATTTAAAGTCGTCGTCCGAAAGCGCGCCTTAAATTTAAATTATTGTTTTAAGCAAGTTTTAAGTTCATGTGAATCGAATATTATCGAACGCAAAATTTAAATTCAGTAGACTAATGAGGTCTTCTAAATTTCGTCCCTGGATTAAAAATTGCCTTACATAAATGCGAAACGCGATACTTCGCGAATGTCCTGGCCCTATGATTGTTTACTGCCAAGTAAAAACGATCAGTTTTAAATTTGCATACGATGCTCGTCTGTCGGGTCGATCCATTTACTAAGTCGTTCTTCCGATATGGCGTGTTTATTTACGAAATTAATTATTATGCCAGGCTACAAGGTCTAATCTGAATTTTCAATCGGAATCGACATTAAATTTATAAGTTAAAATAGGTGTATCTATAGACGGTTTCGAATGAAAATTGTCGCGCGCTGGTTTTAAATAAAAATCACATTCTAGATAAATGGCGTAAATCTTGTTTTAAGGTTATACGGTTGATACGATAAAGAAAAATTAATTCATAAAGTCGTCCGTTATCATGCAATATCTCCAGCCCTGGGTCCCCAGAGAGTCGATCTGCCAGATGAAGAAACGTAGCACGGACAGTTATTGCTAACCCGACAAACGAAGCTTGGCGGATTGTAAGACATCCGCGCGGCGCTCGATGCCATTTTATTAGAAAAGCACGGCTTCCGCGATTGCTATTTCATTTTTATTCGTTTCAATTCTTTATCGGCTTTAAAATAAGCCGATCTAATTCCTATAATAATTTTCGACGAGGAACAAGAGTCATTATACTTAAAAATGTTTTTTTTTTTAAACATAGGTGTAGGTGAACAGGTTTATGAAACGAAAAGGGCGACTCTCGAGCCGCGATATTATTTTAAATACGAAAATAGAAACTCGAACAATATCTAATGCGAACGAATTTGTGTCGATTGTGTTATTTTTACTGATCACCGTATAACGTAAATTCCATTTTATTTGTCGATTCGATTTTGTATGCAATAATCTCGGCGTTGGACGTTTCGACGCAAAAATCAACATCAACAAGTTTATTGGGTTTATCGCAGTTATCTTATCTGCGTCGTCTCATCAAAATTAAAGGGGCCAAGTATATGTATATATGTATATGGTAAATTACTGTTCGACATAATTTATTGTTGTGACGTAAATGTCAACTATAATCTACCCTTATATTAACGGCCAACTACCCTACATTTAACTGAGTGCGTCATTTTGTAAAAACGTCGACATATATTACAACGATTACAACAGCGCTCAATAAATTATCTCCACACATCAATGAGCGAACAACGCATTTTCAATTACAATAATTAAACAGTAAATAGCTTAAGGGGATGGTAGACGCTCGAAAATGAATACTTATATATGGTTTTTTTTATCGTTGGTAACAACTTTGATTGTTAACAATAACATTTATTGATTTTGTACGATAACAAAAATAAGTTTTTAGATATTTTCGCAAAATCTATGGGGAATTTATAACATATTTTTTGCATTTATAGAATCTGCATTGGTTTATTTAGGTGATAATATCAATACAAATCGAAACTTCCCTTTAGTAATCTCACAATTTCAATTTTTATAGACGTTTTATAGTTACTTATGGCGTGTGATCATAAAACGTCTATAAAAATTAAAATCATGAGATTACTAGAGGAAAGTTTTAAGTTTTATCGATATTATCACCTAGATAAACCAATGCAGATTCTATAAATGTAAAAATATGTTACAAATTCCCCATAGATTTTGAGAAAATATCTAAAAACTTATTTTTGTTATCGTACAAGATCAATAAATTTTTATTACAGAATATCAAATAATTATAAAAAATACATCATTTACAACGACAAGAAACCTTTCAAAGTTGTTACCAACGATTAAAAAACCATATACAGGGTCTTTCAGAACTTGACCGTCAACGATTGGGAAATGAAAATATAGAACACATAGTAATAATTTATGCAAAAAACGGTAAGAAAATTGTTCAAAAAATCGGCAAACCTGGCTTATTGACTGTTTGAGAAGCACTGTGTTGGTTATAAAAAGTGTTCAAAGTTTGCCCCGCCACATTCAACACACGCCTGTGCCCGACGTATCCATGATTCACTACACGTTCTACATAAAATGTCCAGTCGTTCTCGGATAACACGTTGAAAATGATACGGGTATGATTGGTTCTCCCGTAATACACGCCAAGTTGTAGTACGAGATATTCCAACTTGTTCTGCAATTGTCACAGTACTTACTCTTGGATTATCGTCCACGATGTTTAAAATCTCCTCCTCTACGTTCCGTATTCTTCGCGGTCTTCCGGGCCCACCGTCGCGTCCACGCTGCATCTGTAAAGTACCGAAATCACGTGCCCGTTGCATTACATTTACAAATGCTGAATATCGCGGATGATATCTTCTGGGAAAGCGTTCAGCGTAAAGTCGGGCTGCCGCTCTCGCATTTTCATTTGCTCGCCCATAAGTAATTAACATATCAGTTAATTCTATGTTTGTAAATACATGCACCATTACAAGAACAGTACTCATTCGCACAAACATCCGTACTAACTGTAACCAATGAAACGTAATGTAACGGTGCATCACGGGACGTCTAACAGTCTGAATCTTACACAGGCTTCCGAGAAGGCAACGTCCCTGTCACTGCACCAGTTTTAGATATATTTCAGGTTTCAGCAGTTCTATAACGGTTTTTTCTGAATTTTGAAAACACTTTTTCTCAGATTTTTTGAAATATTTTATTACTGTTTTTTTGCACTAATTGTTACTATATATTCCATGCTTTCACCTCGCAATCGTTGACGGTCAAGTTCTGAAAGACCCTGTATAAGTATTCATTTTCGAGCGACTACTATCCCCTTAAAATTCACGACGTAAACGGGTACAAAAAAACTGGCGATTGCGACGAAAATTATTAATCAAGAGTTATATATACAACAACAGTTATACCTACGTAAGTCTAAGTTTCGACTTTCGAACTTAAATAGGTACGAATTTGGTAGATGTCAAATGTGTTGCTACTAAACGGCGAAAATTTCGAATTCAGGTTAGCAAGATATATTAAGTAAGCGTCCCATTTCGGATGGTTAACTTTGATGTATACACACAACGAAGTTCGCAAGATTACCGAAACCCATTCGATATTAAACTTGGGGTTTAGATGCAAAAGCGTTAAATGGAACTTTGTAAATTAACGGTTCCCGTTAATGGTCTACGAAAGTTCGACGGTTACACGAACCGATTAAAAAAAAAAACGAAACGAAACGAAACGAAACGAAAAAAATAAACCCGTTTAAATTAGAGACGTCGTGGAAATTCCGATTAAGCCGCAAAATATTAAATCAGACGTTACATAACGTGCAATCAGTTTTCTAATAAATTACGGTCGCTTAATTATGAAGGTGGAATATAATTAAGTACGTAGGTACCCAAAACGGTGCGTGCGGCTACTGCGATAACGTTCAAGTGGGTTTATTATTCAACGCAATTGTCTTCGTCTTGTTTTCGGGTATTAATGATGACTAGCATGGAACGAATTTTTTTTTAAAACGAGCGTTTTTTTCGTTTAAAATAAAATAGCTACCATAGATGTCGCGTACGTAGTGTAGGTGTGCTTCGCCGAAAAATAGTCCGATACAACGAATAATATGTAAATCTCGGGGGTTTTTTATTTTTGCAATGCCAGCTCTATTTATATGTATGTATGTAGGTAGGTATGTCGACGTTGTAAAACAAAAGTGTACGTATTGTATAATCAAGCATTTATATACAAGCGTTTGTTACGAATGTTTCGGGCGTTGCCAGCCTATTCTAATTTTAATTTTAAATAAAATCTGTTCCTTATCTGTTCCTGTTACCTACGTGCGCAATTTTTACGTGCTGGTAACTGTAGTTCATTACATGTGTAGGTAAAAACATATACCTAACAATAAGTATTTGAATTCTAGTTTCAAACTGTTTATAAAAATTATCAGGTATTAATACACAAGAGGGTAAAACTTTTATTTGACGAAAAGCTATTTTCCATGATAATTACCATAGATTTTAAGATTCGGAAAGACGATGAAGACGATACGGTGATGTCTGCTAACGTTTTGATTTTAGTAATGGTTATCGTTGGCCAACAATCAGACAGATTATGTATCCAAAACGTTAAATATAACATGTATGTTATGTCCCTTAATTCTGTTATAATACGTTAAAAATCAAGTAGATTTATAAGTCGCTAAGAGACAGACGTTAGTTAAAAATATAGATAATGATTGATCGATGTAAATGTGCCATATATTAAAATGTAATAAATAAATATGATTTATATGTTAATAAACAAAGAAATGAAGAAATTTTGATGAAACAACAAAATGAGTGGCGGGAGGGGGACACGCGAGACACTAAAAGGGATCGAGACACCTATAATAAAATGCGATGTAAATAAATTATCTTCAGAAATATGTTTGAAATGCAGATCGAGTTGATTTTCACTACATGACTATCGGAAAAATTCAAGTCCAGTCCATTAAATACGCAGGGATCGATCTACGGGCATTTTGTTTGTTTCTCTTTTTAAATGGGCAGTTCTGCGTAGTACGTTTAAGGGTCAGTTCGTAAAATAATCTGTTTACCTATTGCGCAATTCGTTATCATTTCATTAGGTGCTCATATAATAAATTCTAAATTACAAACATGAAATATAGAGTGTTTATAGCAAATATCTAGGCACGATTAGGAAATTTATCAGTCACGATAATCGATTCAAATGTCGAGAAGAAAAGACCTATAAGAAACGTCATAAACTTATTTAGATAAACAACTAATATATCTAACGACGCACACATATTTATAGTATTTACTTATAAACAAAATAATAATAAGATCCGTCAAGTTGGTCCGGACATAAAGAATTCTTAAAATTTTATTATAATACGATTAAAATGCTCCGAGATGCTGTAATTAATTTAAATTATGCTCTGTTAATTAATGAGTAATTTAATAGTGAATTGTCCGGGCCAGCTAATACGGTGGCCCGGCCATTTTGGCATATCATAAATTAAATGCTCGCAGAATGCTATAAGATGCTGTATTGATTTTAAAAAATGCTCTGCTAAGTGGTCCGTAATTTAATTAATTAATGTCTGGACCAGGTTGACGGTGGCCCGGCCATGCTGGCATCTTTAAATCTTTAAATATTTTTTATTGTAAAAATATCTATTTTCGAAATGCTTATTGCAAAGATGCCTTAGAGAAAGATGCCTTATTGATTTTGAAAAATGCTCTACTAATTAGTCCGTAATTTAATTAACTAGTTTTCGTCATCATACCCATTCGGGGTATTTACATTCGAATTCTACAGAGATATATGTATCGGTAATTTGCCCGTATAAAGTTGCTGTAAATAAGAAAAATGTTATAAACATTGGAAAGCCCTTTAAAGCTTATTTCATAAATATTTTTATTGCTCATTTTTGAACGTGAAATATTTGCAAAATTTAGAAATTCATTTCGTATACAGACGCCGTCAATTATAGCCATCACTAAAATTCATTTACATCTGAAACGCAGATATGTAAAAACTTGTTTTTAACACTTATCTTTAGGGGAGATTTATTGCATACTATTATGCATTTAAAATTGTTAAGCAACAATTGTTAAGTTGTCCTGAAGCAATTGGTCTTGGAAAAGTCTTTGGTAAGTACCTATTGCATTTGAATAATCCCTTTATAGCTTATTTTGTGTATCTACTTCTTGTTATTATCCTTTATTTTGGAGCGTGGCATATTTGCAAAGTTTATGAGTTAATTAATTGTTTTAATACCTACCATAAGGTTATCAGCAGTGTCTGCATTTTAAAACTGTAATATTTAGGGGTTAACTCTAATGTCCTTTATGACAAAATATTTAAATAAATATGCCGAACTTGCAATTTTAAAATCAGTTTAAGTTTGAACGTCATTGTAGTTTCGACAAAATTGTCACTCTTGCCGAAGTGTTAATTTGTAATTTGTGTTTATTATTTACAAATTTAATAAAGGTAAGTAAATCATAAACAGTAGTTACTTAAGTAGACATTTTTACTTTTAATAAATAATAATAGATGATAGCACAATGGAAATAGCTCAAAAAGTCGTGAAATAAAAAAATCTTGCTAATCTAAAAATTTGTACGTCATTTTGTAAAATACTTTGGAAAGTCTGATATGATCGAAAACGGGTTAAAGACGAGATAAAATGATTTTTTTAGTAGCTCAAAATTAAAAGGTTACTCGTTAAGTATTAACATTAACAACAACTATGCTTGGTGTTGCTGGGTTTTATGTCACAATTTCAAAAATTTTCGATTTGCTATAAACAAGTATCAAATCATAGTAAAACCCAGATACAATTTTAAATGCGTTTTTCTCAAAAAGTTGTTTTTGTAACACCAAGCATTTTTTCAATTGGTCAAATTATAGATTTTTGAAATTTTGGTAGGTGTGTGGACGCAAAAATTGTATGCTGTAAAATATAAAGTTATAAAACTTCACATATGCATTTTTTTTAAATATGTATACTTATTCTAAAAATGTAAAAAAAATGACCCAGATAATCCTTAAGCAAAACCATGCAATTAACCATTTTTTTAAAAACGTATAGTGCTGTATATGTATTTAATAGGTATTTACATATATCATAAGTAAAAGGATTAAGAATTTTTTAATAAACGTCATCTTACATTATGAGTTTATGTCAATAATTAGGTATGTATATGTTTAAAAAATAGTAACTAGATAGCTTAAAACCATTTAAAATTTCTTTGATTAAACCTTATTTAAAACTTTAAAATTGATACCATTTCCTGTATCTAATTATTTCATACGTAAAGCATTTGTATAATTTTTAATCATCATACAATAATAAAAAAGTACCTAACAATAAATTAAAAACTTGTAAATTTTCAAACATATTCTAGCTTAAATTACATTTTAAGTTTATGTTGTAGCATAAAATTAATATATATATATATATATATATATATATATATATATTTCACGATTTTTTTCGGCGTTAATTTATCCAAGTAACCCTTGAGTTTTAAATTCAGAGTGAATTAGTGCAGAAATGAAAAGTGAAAAGTTCGTATAACGTAGGTGCTATACGGTGAAACCTCTCTAAGTTGACCATTTATGGTTCTAGGTAATGTTTTTTTTAAATGAACAAAAAAACCTTGGTCGGACATTAACTTATTAGCAATAAAAATTGCGCGCTCGAGCTAATGTATTTCAAAAACCAGTGTCGATCAAACCATTGGGAAATCGAAATATTTAATAAAACCCGTACGTCATGGGCAATAAACTTCGAACAAATCGTAGTACCTATACGAAAAAGGAATGCAGTAAAATCTGCGAAATTGACCATAATGGAAATGAATCATCGATAGTCAACGTAGTAAGACAGATTCTACCGAAGTAGTAGGAATGTAAAAGTGATTTAGGTATAAAATTTTTAACTATATTTTTAAAATTTAACAATTTATAATAAGACAATAATGATTAAATATCAACCATACGATTACATAATATCTATAAATAAAGTATTACACGAAATCACTTATCCGCATCGACACTTTGTAGCGCCTTTGGGACAATAGGTGGCCTTGGACCAGTTAAATATTTCACAAAAAAAGGAACATACGCCATACGGATATATACAGCTCCAGCTATCGTCCTTCTGCTCTACGTCTACGAATTCTATAAATAATAAATTATTAGCACCACATTTAAGTTTCGAATTGTACAAAAACAAAAAAATGCTCATAAAATTGTATTTAATATTTTGCATATTAACTTACCTTGAAAGTCTTCAATTGCGGCACTGCTGACGGTCAACAGAAGACAAGCAAAAATAGAAATAACTAACACAGTTTTGCCGTTCATGATTATTTTTTTTGTACGCGATGGTTTCTTTAAAATGATACTGTAGATTTTGATACCGTTTCCGAAGCCGATCGTCTTTTTATACAAAATTATATCCACTTGAAAGTACTTCAAATTATTGTTATCAATTTTTTCTCCTACTATTATTTTGTTTATAAGTAAATACTATAGATATGTGTGCGTCGTTAGATATTATTAGTTGTAGGTTTATTATTAGTATGTAATTTAGAATTTATTATATGAGTACCTATTGAAATGATAACGAATTGCGCGTTTTTGAAATTATTTAATTAATACGAAAGATCGATCTTATTTTATTTTATTGATTATTAACCACCTTGATTTTATGAATTTTAATTCATTCATAATGAGAAATAGAAATCGATTTCAATACACTAAAGCGACAATAAACTAAATCAGCAAATAATATATTAAAAATAAGAAGTATACCAAGAAGTGAAATGACGTCATTCGCTGTCATACTACATAGCACAATAACACTATCCAAGAAAACCAAAGTTTTAAATGCACAAAATGGTTAGAACAACTCATTTTCGATAAAATTGTACTTTTGTAATTGTTTTTTAAAATACTTTGGTAAAAACGTAACGTTATAACTATTAACTTTCGTTTAATGAATTTGCGATAAAGCCCGTTAATTTTAAACTATTTTAAAAAAGGCATTTCACGTCATATTCTATTCCTCTAAACCAAGATAATATTCTTTCGATCGTATTCGATTTTAGTTTATATTCTACACTATCGACAAACACACATAGGTACTTATTTTTTGGGGTCAGTATGAAGTTTTTTCAACTTTTCTATTTTTACTATTTTACTTTTTATTTTTACTAAGTATAGTACCTATGTATTTCAATTTCAATTTTCACTTTTCACTATTTATAAATAGAAAATATCGTTAACGTCCATTATAAATAAACATAATTTCTCAAATGTAATTATGAAATATAACTAGGTATTAAGTTTTATTCATTTTAATTATCAAAAACGATGGTATAACTGCCGCACAGTGGATAAATTTTAATAAATAAGTCGATAGGTAGCTAAAGTTCTAGAAGTATGTAATTAATTGTAGGAATATTAATTAAATAAAATATTTAATTACTAAAATATTTATTTTCCTTTTTTCCGTTATAAATCGCAATGATCAGAAATAAAATTATATCGATATTTATAATCATAAGAATACCTGATCTGATTTTATAGCTGTAACCTTTTACTTTGAATATTGAATATGTTTTGCATCTACTATTTATAATTATTGTAGGTATATAGTATGTTTCTTTTATAGCTAAACGGCAAATAAGAGGGCATATAGACAAATGATTAGATTAGTTGTTATTAAACTGAAATTATTTTTACAAAACTTATGTTATTTATAGTTTATGTTGTATTATGTTATTTCACTAATATTTTTCTCTGCGACATGTTTCGCAAATTAACTTATTGCTTATTTTTGTCAAGCTTTGTCAAAATTTGATAATGTTCCTTCTATAAATCTTGATTTTTACCTTCAATACCTATATGTACTTGCTTACCTATAAAATAATCCAAAAATGGAGTAAATTCAGTTTGTTAGATATATATAACTAGGTATATAAATTAAATAAAACTTAAAAGTATAAATAAGTACGTATTAATTGTTGTATATTTTCTTAGTAAAAATATGTAATACGTTTTAATAAAGTAGTGTACTTACTAATAATTGATGTAGTTCTTTAGCCGTAAGTTGTTTTATTAACAATAAAATCAAAAAAATTAGAATTCTTAATATTTGTTGAAAATACTGAAAATTTGAAAACAAATTAACAATTTGCGTTTCATTTACCAACAAATTGTTACAATGTGTTTTTATTTGATATGAAAACAAAAGAAATTTCTTTTCGTTGACAGTTGGGAAGTGCCAGAACGAAGCCAGAAAGGGTCGATGGGGTCTTCCAGGATGATTATAATACGTTTACTTGTAGTATAGTTATGTGTTTTAATTTATTTGCAATCAGAGGGTAATGATGTACATGTACCAGAATGATAATTATCGTACAATCATGAAAAACAGAAAATTACTACAATTAATTGATATTACTAATTATTATTACTATTATTATTCGGACGATTAAAAAAAAACTAGGTGTAAGTTCGAACATGGACATCGTGCACGCAAATTGTAAACCCAACTGTATGCACTACGCAGCTCTCATACAAACGTTGGGTATTTTCTTATATATAAGCTACTACGAAAACTTTAGAATGCGTTTTCTTCGGTGTGGTTGGATAGTGCCCGCTAGGACTTGACTATATTTACCCACTAACAGTGCACTACCAGTACACAAAGGCTGATCCGAAACTAAAATTCCTCGCCCGTGCCTTCCCCTTGTAAAATTGATAGCTCACAAGAGCCGGCTACAAGGGATGAACATATTATTAAAACGCAAGAAACGTCAATTTCAGCTTTTTATTTATCCCATCATGCAGTGATTAAGGCCAGTTCTCCAACAACTAAGGTACGCGTTGTATTTGATGGAAGCTCAAAATCAAGTTCCAATATTTCAATCAACAACACACAGGTTGTCGGACCCGTTTTTCAGAACAATCTATTTTCAATACTTTTACGATTTAGGTAACATGAGTTTGCTCTCACAGAGGCGACATCGAGAAAATGTACCGTCAAATTATGATTCGTCCTTTAGGAAGGAAATTTCAACTTATTGTGTGGCGTGAAAACCAACCCTAACAATAAGTACGTATCACTTAAATACGGTCACCTACGACACTGCCAGTGCTAGATTGTTACCTTGCTACCAAATGCTTAGACGATTTGTCCGAATCATATTTAATACAATTACCCAAGACTTCGTCTGTTATAAAATCCGACTTTTACATGGACGACCTTCTTGGGCCGCCATTTTGAAACGACTCGGTCGATTTGGCTGGTTAACGAAGTCGTCCTTCGTTTTCGTAAAGACAATACACTATCCAAATTTCAGCCCCCTAAGATCAAAATTGCGACCGGAATTGTGTCCACAAGAAATTGATTATATACATAAATATAAATAAATAAATAAATATATATGATCGACCCAAAATGAGTGACCTATATTTTCGTGATCTAGGGGTCGAGATCGGAGAAAAGCTTAAAGGAGACATCTGGGTCCCGTCATCAGACAGGCTGCAATAGCTTTATTTTCTAAGAAAATTCGCTAATAATTCCAAAAAACTCGCAATTCGTTATCATTTAATTAGGTACTCATATAATAAATGCTAAAATGCGTACATGAAATATAGAGTGTCTATAGCAAATATCTAGGCACGATTATGAAATTTATCAGTCACGATAATCGATTCAAATGTCGAGAAGAAAATACCAATAAGAAACGTTGTAAACTTATTTTAAAAAACAACTCGCAATATTTAATCACACACGCACATATCTATAGTATTTACTTATAAACAAAATAATAGTAGGAGAAAAAATTGATAACAATAATTTGAAGTACTTTCAAGTGGATATAATTTTGTATAAAAAGACAATTGGCTTTCGAAACGGTATCAAAATCTACAGTATCATTTTAAAGAAACCATCGCGTACAAAAAAAATAATCATGAACGGCAAAACTGTGTTAGTTATTTCTATTTTTGCTTGTCTTCTGTTGACCGTCAGCAGTACCGCAATTGAAGACTTTCAAGGTAAGTTAATATGCAAAATATTAAATACAATTTTATGAGCATTTTTTTGTTTTTGTACAATTCGAAACTTAAATGTGGTGCTAATAATTTATTATTTATAGAATTCGTAGACGTAGAGCAGAAGGACGATAGCTGGAGCTGTATATATCCGTATGGCGTATGTTCCTTTTTTTGTGAAATATTTAACTGGTCCAAGGCCACCTATTGTCCCAAAGGCGCTACAAAGTGTCGATGCGGATAAGTGATTTCGTGTAATACTTTATTTATAGATATTATGTAATCGTATGGTTGATATTTAATCATTATTGTCTTATTATAAATTGTTAAATTTTAAAAATACAGTTAAAAATTTTAAAGATAAATCACTTTTGCATTCCTACTACTTCGGTAGAATCTGTCTACGTTGACTATCGATGATTCATTTCCATTATGGTCAATTTCGCAGATTTTACTGCATTCCTTTTCCGTATAGGTACTAGGATTTGTTCGAAGTTTATTGCCAATGACGTACGTGTTTTATTACATATTTTGATTTCCCAATGGTTTGATCGACACTGGTTTTTAAAATACATTAGCTCGAGCGCGCAATTTTTATGGCTAATAAGTTAATGTCTGACCAAGGTTTTTTTGTTCATTTAAAAAAAACATTACCTAGAACCATAAATGGTCAACTTAGAGAGGTTTCACCGTATAGCACCTACGTTATACGAACTTTTCACTTTTCATTTCTGCACTAATTCACTCTGAATTTAAAACTCAAGGGTTACTTGGATAAATTAACGCCGAAAAAAATCGTGAAATTTCGCTTCAAATTCATGACGGACATAGAAAAAGGCTTTACGACTTTTAAAAATGATTGGATGCGAAACTAACTTTTAATAAAATTACCTATGTATAAATTGGTTACAAAAAAGAACGATATGACTTAATCTACAATTTCTGCAAGACATTTATAGCTCGCTCAACAAAATATACTATATTTAAACTTAAGAGCGCTCTATAGCCCATGTCAATCGAAATCGCGAATTACTCGGTTATAATCATAAATAGAATAATGAGATATTTTTTAAATGTGAAATATTTTATTTTAATTTATTAAAATAATGGTCGTAAGCAAGTTTTCATGACCGTCCTGCAATTATGTAAATATTTTAAAAATAACAAATCACTTAATAATAAGAAACAATCATTAATAAAGTTTAAAAATGTGATTTAGAAATTTATTAAATATGGACTGGCAAATCGTAAAAACTCATCTATCCTCTGTGTTGCACTCTCTTGGTTTTGTATGACCGGTTACCAGTGCCGGAGAGTAACAGAGTAAATTTTTACATTTAAATTTTCATAGTTTATTCCATTTGCTATTGACTTGCAAGTGATTTTTAGTTTTATTTTAGTGTGGACTAGTTTTATTAATACGAAAAAAAATTGCGTTTGTAAGATATTTGCGATTCAATTCAGTAGAAATTGATGAATTTGAGAAATATAATATGTACTAAAATAAATCAAATTTTTAAAAAAGGCGCATCAAGAACTGGGAATAAAATTGATGACATTTTGAAAATTAATTGTGGTCGATAAATAAAGTAGTCATAACGAGAATACAATTGAGTTTTAATATAATTTTTTACGCTGTTTAGAAGGGCCACTTTAGGGTACGATCGAATTCGAGAGGTATTGCATTACAGTTTGTTTCCCAGTTTCGTCATAAGACATTTTGTACGAACTCGCGTTCGTGAAAATTTCGTGAAAACGATTTTTTGCTAGTTAGGCTATTAAATACATAAACAATAATTCAGATAATATAAACAATTTTGTGTTAAAATATTTGGATATCCGAAAATACTATTAACATTTTGAAAAGTCGGTCCTCTAAAAAAAAATTATGATTGAGGATATTAGGGGCGGTGCACTATCGATCTCCCGGAGGTGAAATCAAAAAATCTATTAAACTATTTTAAAGACATTTATTTTCTACATTTTTAAACCGAACATTATTTAATTCCAATACAAAGTTATTCGGAAAAACTTAAAGAATAATATTAGAATTGCGTTTGTATTATAAATAGTGTTTCCTATCTTTTATTTGCAGTAAATTAACTGCAATAAACTTATTTCAATGAGTTCTAATGCCAGTAAAATCGGGAAGAAATTTAATGAAAATTTGCGAATTTTTTTCTCCGATAAGCCTCTCGCACGACATCTCCAATAGAAAAAAATTTATGCCCTCCTGATGAAAATAAATATTGAAAACTCAAATTTGGAGAAATTTTGAAGAGGTAATAGAATTGTAAAAACAATAATACTATAAGGGCGAAACAGTACTAGTACTAGGTATTATAACGTCATCAGCAACGTAAAAAAAAATAATTACAAGAGAAATACAGGTAACCCCCATATAATACGAAAGTTATGTTTCAAAAAATTGCTGTTTCATGCGAATCCGTCTTATACAAAACAAAGAACTAGTATGAAAAGGGGGGGTTAGGTTCCAAAAATTAAAAACCTTCTATTATATTTTCATAATTAAGATAAATATCATTATTATTATTTTCTTAAGAAGTAATACATATTAATATGAATTAAATAATGTTTTTTCACGTTTATTGAACTGTTGTACGGAGATTTCCTTAATTTCAAATTAAATCAAGTTCGCTTTTAATAGTTTTTATTACATTTCATGTTGTGCGAGGCTTTTACCCAATTCTCGAATCGTGTTAGGGTGAATCCGTGCTATAGAAGCGCCGCGTTATACGGGGGTTATCTGTATTCCTTTTAATTTGTCGAGAATACAGTTTTGGATTTTTTGTGTTTTAATGATTTTTCCTCGTGCTGTACCTCACGCGTCAAAACTATTTTAACACCAGCGGAAGTATAGGACTTGAGCTATTAGTGAATATTTTTATTTATTTTTTTTGTGACTATAGTAGAATCGGAAATATACCTAGCTGTCTAAAAATTGGTCGATTTTGACGCGCGGAGCGTTTTTTATAGCCCTTGCGTCCGCACTAATGATAAAAAAAGCTACAAATTCGGGATTCGAACCTGAAAAAATGAGAAAAATCTAACGATAAGACCTAAGTGCACCACTTTTTAAAAGTGATTCGGTGACCTAGGTAATCAACATAACCGTGCAGTGACAGTTTCGACGGTCCTTTAACGATGCCTTTCTGAATTGCGTCGAGACGTCATACATAAGGCGCTTTAAAAGCGGACGCCTTAAGGGCTTCGAGTTATTTTAAAAGGAAAACCGATTTCTATTGAGGTTCGCTCGCGAAAACTGACGAGTAACGAGCGTCGCGCGATTATAAGCGGCGAATATTTTGGCGAGTATCGTTAATTGATTCGATAGTGTAATAGTTTGGCAACGATAAAGTAAAGTTTATCAAATTAATTTCCCATTTCGAATTAGGTGTTCGAATCGAATTTAGTTTTCAGGCAAGTGCGCATCCGATTTTTAGTCCATTATTTTAGGCAATTTCGCCTATTTTGATGCGTTTCGCATGAACATAAAAATATATTATCTATCTATAAATAAAATAAGGGCGCGTTTATTACTATTACCGTTTCGGATGTTTAAACCGTAATGGCGATTTCCTAGTAGATATTAAAATGAAAGTTTCTTCGTTCAATTCCCGAGCAGTAGTTATAAAAGTAATTTCGCGAAGTTTCTCATAAAAATGACCACCGTTTTTATAAACCGGAAATAACCATAAAAATAACACATCTCCTAAAAAGTTGTCCGACATCCCCTAGATGTAATCACCGAAAACGATAAGAAATCTGAGGAATCAACAAAAAAGCCTCTTTGTGAAGCCTCCTATCTTAGGGAGATATTGTTCCATTTTGCTTCTGGCTACTAAATACACAAAATGAAAGTAGATTAAGAACAAGGGTAGATCTAAAACAACGTCTTATCAAATGATGCACGCACGAACGTGTATACTTCGTTTGATTTACTAACTATGGATGTTCAAAAAAGATTTTGTTTTTATTTTAAACGCGCTATTATTTACGGCGCACGCGGTTGCGCGAGAAAGATCAGTTGAACGTCCAATAAAAGTTTCCTCATTGACCCGCTAGCCAGGCAATAATTATTTATTCACAAATTGAATTGTAAAGAGATAAGAATGAACGAGGAACGCGATACGCAATGCTCCCTCCTACCGGGATTCGTTAAGGGCTCGCGTAACTCGATAAGACGGACGGCGAATATATAAAAAACGACTCAATTTTTGTCGAATACCGAAGTCGTGTAAAACAAGCCGATAATTAAATCCAACATGGCGTCGAGTAGGGGAAACATAAGTTCGTGCCGTACAGATATGACTCATCGATCGTTCGAGTTCAAGAAAACTCGTTTGATTGGACATCGAACGGGACCGAGGGTACAAGAGCCTTTTTCGCAAGCCTTAATTCATGAGATCTCACACCAAAAAAAATGCAATTTGTCGGGTTTTAAATTTCCGTCGAATTTTACTCGTGCTTTTTACCAAGAAACGTCAAAAAAGGGCAACTTCAGGACCGACTCGAAGAACACGGACCTTCAGGGACTTGGGGATCGCCCTTAAAAGTCCCGCACGACGTCCCCTCCATCCACAAGAAAGTTCCACGAAAAAACTTCGAAGACCAGAAATCCAGCCGTGTTTTGTTTACCAACAAAAAACTAGCAAAGCCGTTTCGGCGAGACATTAACGGTTTCGTGACCCACGCAACGAATGCCAAATATTTCGGCTTGACGCTAAGTTGCGTTGGAAGACGCGCGCGAAAAAGAAACGTAAAATACAAACAACATCGTTGGCTTCTTGGTGGAAAGCTCCGGGGTTGTGTCAGTGATACTAACATCGAATTCATCCAGACATTCTAGAACGATGCGTTGCGTAGCATAGTCGATGTTGTTTTGAGACCTTGTCTACCAAGTGATTTTTCGATAAACAAACGTCATTAGCTACTGTAAATGCACCATTATTTCAGTTACCAATGTAGGTACAGTCAAGTTAATATGTTTTGCCCCGTCGCCTTATCTTAAGGCTCAAAAAAGATTATTGTTCGTTTTTATTTACTATCTGACGTGTCCCTTTTTACAATTCAATAACAACTACTACCCTTCATCCTTGTTGATCGTCACTCGTCGCTCGTTAGTTTGCGATCATATCTCGCGGTACAAAACATACGAACTTTTTTTTTTTTTAACTCCTATATTTATACAATCAGTCTTTTTGAGACTATAAGTACAACTTGTGTATGCTTAACTTAAAACTTAAATTATTAGCAACATAACATGTAGAGTAATGTCCCAGTGGACATTCTCCATAGAGAATATTTTTTACATAATTATGACTTGTTTATTAACTAAAATCTAGTGAGTAGATCAGATGGTTTGAATCGCTTTAATCTTCTTGGTTCTTCTTCGTCCAGTAGCAGTGAGGTAGCCAGTTCGTTTGGATGTGCTGTTATCTTATCTTTGTATTTTGTGCTGTATTTTGTAATTTCTTCGCGGATGGTAGGTATCTTTAGATCGGCGTGTAATGTCGCGTTGGTTATGTACCATGGGGCATTTACTATTGCTCGTAAAACCTTATTCTGAAATCTTTGCAAAATCTCTATGTTTGAATTGCACGCAGAACCCCATAGGGGCACGCCGTATGTCCAGATGGGTTTCAAAATAGTTTTATATAGTAGCAATTTGCTTTCCATTGACAGTTCCGATTTTCTTCCGATTATCCAGTAAATTTGTTTGAATTTAACTCCCAGCTGTTTCCTCTTAGTGAAGATATGAGTACGCCAAGTTAGTCTTCTGTCCAAGTGTAGACCTAGATATTTCACTACATCCGCTTGAGGTATTTGGTTTCCATTTAAAATGACCGGAGGACAGGTTTCTCTTTTCAGGGTGAAGGTAGCTTGTGTCGATTTTGTTTCATTCGTTTTCATTCTCCATTGTTTCAGCCAATGTTCTAGGTAGTTTACGTGGTCTTGAAGATGTCTGGTTGCGCATATGGGTCATTGTGTGAAGCTAATATCACTGTATCGTCAGCATATGTTGCTATCATCGTTGTATTAGTTATAAGTGAGTATAATGTGGGGCCCAAAATGCTCCCTCGTGGGACACCAGATTCGATAGGATAGAGTTCGGAATGTGCTTCTTGGTATTTTACATGGAATGTTCTGTTAGAGAGGTAGGATTTAAGAAGAGAGTAGAAAGGATGTGGGATTGTGTGGTTTATACAGTAGTCCTAAATGCCATATTTTGTCAAAGGCTTGACTTATGTCGATGAAGACGGCTGAACCGTATCTTTTCTCTTCCATAGTGTTGTTGATTTTATTTACGATTCTGTGAATTTGTTCAGTGGTTCCGTGTTGTTTCCTGAACCCAAACTGGTGAGTGGGTATTAGTTTTTCGTCCTCTATGATTACAGTCAATCGTTTCAGTATTATTTTTTCTAGGACTTTTGATAAAATTGGAAGTAGACTTATAGGCCGGTATGATGTCACCTCGATTGGAGTTTTCCCTGGTTTGGCAATCATTATGATCTGACCCATTTTCCATTGACATGGGAAGTGTTCTATTCTTAAAATCGCATTAAATACGAACTTGACTGTACATTAACATACAAAATATCATTCCGAACATCTTTTGTTAAGAATGCCTAGATTTTTCTAATACGAATATTCAACGAACTAACGGGAGAGGGTGGGGGAGGTGCTACTATCTGAATTCACCCTGTATATGTACGTTTCCCCTATACCAGACAACGAAATTTTAACATCTTCCTAAGATTCTCTAAATTAAATTAATAATCATTAATAAAGCTTAATTAGAGAGGAAATTTTGTTTAACGCAGTTTATCGGGGAAAGTGTAAATGACAAACGATTGTGCCGCGAAAGTAGTTTATTCGTATAATGCCGGAAAATCCTTTGCCGTTCAAATTAATTTCAAGTTTTAATGAAGAAAAGTGATGTAGGCCGAAATCTCAGTTCGTTTAATAAATATAATCCGGCGTTAATAAAAAAAAAAAATGGAGGGTCGGGGGGGAGATGTAACCGTTGCACGGGCACTAACCTAGCACATTGCAGATATAATGAATATCTAATCTTATTTTTACGACTGAAAACCAGAAATTTAATGATCCAATTTTAGCTCTAACGAACATTAATTTTAATATTTAAAATTCTTCGGTTGGTATCTGCGGTTACGATCCATAAACTACCTAATAAAAGAGAAAGAAAAATAATTTAAGCACATTTAAAGCGTTCCTCTCTTTCCGTTTCGATAATAGATATTTCGCGCGTCCTTCTCTCCCGTACGAGTGCACAAAGTAACAAATAAAAGCAACACGGGGAGATTAAATAAAGCGAGATTTATAAAATTCCACTTTCCGGGGAAGGTTTATTTTAGCGGAGCGGCGCGGAATTTTCCTTAGACTGAAAAATGCTGCCCATTTATATACATATGAAAGCATTAATCTTATGTATTGATGTAATCGAACTAATGCAACCCTCAGGAAAAGTGTAATCAGTTACTCTTTTCTTGACAAATCGACCGACCCCGAGGGTACCGACGGAAAAGGTGTGTGCGGATAGAATTTTTGACTTATTTAAAATATGAGCCGCATTTTACTATACAAAGTATTACTCGTCTGCAACATGATCTTCACTTTGCCTGAAAGCTTTCGGATAATGAAAATGCCAGGCGCAGGTTTCAAAACGCCCTTTTTTTCGCAACGAAGTGAAATTTACGACGACGACTAGCGTTTCAAATTAAACGTCGAACTTCGGGTTCAAAATATCGGTCGTTATAAAAGTTGATAAACGGACCAGAACGCGTAATCCTGATTAAATTACCTAGTTGAGAACGTACGCTATAACCCATAATATTATGGAGTTTCGTCCTCTTTAACTGGGATTACGTGAAGCCGCGCGATGTCGGTCGAATTACTTTAACGTTTTTAAACGACGCGATACGTCGCGTAATTAACCGACCGAAGTAAATTAGAATTTTAAAATCTGTTCGAATCCCCTTATAACTATTAAAATAACAAATTTCTGACCTTTCCGTCGTATAAAATTGGAACGAATTAATACTCCCGGTTTCAAAAATTCCCCCATTAACGACCAAAACGTACACTAACACATGCAAAAGCATTAAAAGTTTGAACGGCACCGTTATAAGTAATACGCGGATTTAGACGCGCTTAAAACTGACGCACAACCGAAGAGAATTTTTGTAAAACGTTTAGTCGAGCCAGTCATTCTTTAGTTATACATAAATACCGAACGGTTTCGTTTAAATTTTAGAAAGTATTACTTTATCATCGAATGTTTCATGCAAGTCGCGATAATAACTATATGGGCATGAACTGAAATGTGCTTTATGCTCTTATCGGTTCCTGTTGAGTTTGTGGACGGGAAGTGTTGTATTAGAGCTTTAGGTTTAACGTTGTTTATTTATATATTCCAATTATGTTACATTAATATATTTTACATGACATGTCTATTATTTTGTTTATATATATATGCCTACTATATGTTGATGTTAGAGATCGTTACTACAGTTCCGTTACGTTGTAATCGTTTAATTCGTAAAGAATTAAACCGTCATATTCTAAAAGTTAAAAATTAGTAATAGATATCGTAAAACCTTTTATTAATGGAGAACATTCTTTTTGTTTTTTTTTAATTTCAGGTATTTCGTAAATATTACGCTCTATAACGAACAATTGTTTGTTAAAATTAGAATTAGGCGGTAAAAATTATTTTTAAAGTTGAATCGAAGCTTTTTAGAACAGGAGAAGAGCCACTTTGAAAACTGTGAGCCCTTATGATATTGCTCCTCTTCCCTCGACCAAGAAAAACAACCGAAGTTGTAAAGCCGTAGGATCGTGCGTTATAGATACATAACTGACACTCCATATTAAAATTCATTAAGTATAGGTCCGTATCTTTGGAAGGGGCGGTTGCTAGTAAACGTCCCAAGCGCAAAGAAAAGTCCGCACTTTTGAAGAAGAAAAAGTTAAAGTGCTTGTTTGCGGAACCGAACGTTGTGCAACTATTAGTTTGCGAAACTGATATATATTGAACCTCTAGGTTCGAAACCGATCCGGCACCACGACCTTTGACCGCAATCTTTTTAAGAACGAAGACGTAGCGCCCTAAACCCTTTTTCACGAGTTACCTATGGGCGAACCCCAACCGGATTATGTTAAAGCGGATCGAAATCGGTGTGACGGAGGTCGTGGACTCCTCTTGTTAGATGAATTAAGTAGGTGACATGCAATTAAGTGCAGGTCAGACGAAATCGGACGACGGCGACGCCGTTTGCGTTTTTTTTTTGGACATTTTTACGCCGACGCTAGGGGAAAACTGTGGGCAATATGTGTGTTACGTAGAACACAAGTCACGGTAAAATATTTTTCCCACGAAAAATTGCACCTGTTAATGTTTCTAAAGCAAGCGAGTCGGCGAAGAAAAATGACGTTGCAGAACGAAAGGTGGTGGCTTTGAATTATTAAATACATACATGCAGACGTGTTTGATAAAATTGTAGCGTTCTCAAAAAAAAAAATAAATTCAACTTTAGCAAGCGAGTGTTTTATGTAAGCGTCCTTTTGGCGAATTTTCTAAGAAAATAAAGCTATTGCAGCCTGTCTGATGACGGGACCTGGACGTGTCGTTTTGGCTTTCCTCCGATCTCGACCCCTAGATCACGAAAATATAGGTCATTCATTTCGGGTCAGTCATATATATATAATCAATTTCTTGTGTACATGATTCCGGTCGCAATTTTGATCGTAGGAGGCTGAAATTTCGACAGCGTATTGTCTTTACAAAAACGAAGGATGAGTTTGTTAACTAGCCAAATCGATCGACCAGTTTCAAAATGGCGGCCGTTCAAAAATTTTTTTTCAATTAAAAAAATTCTAATCTCCGTTATTACTCATCAGATCGGTAATATGAAACATGTTTAGGAATCGGCATAAAATTCTCTACCAATCATGTTTCTTTATAATTTTCGATAGAATACACCGTTTTTGAAATATATCGAAAAAAGTTATAATTTGACATGATATGAAAATTCGTTACCGAGGCTTGCGCGCGGTCAGATTTTTTTGATGGAATTGTGTAAGTTTAAACAAATACTGAAAAGTACTGTCATTTTCTTGAAAACCTCGTGTACCAGTAATATTGTTTAAAAGACTGTGCATTGCGAAATATTCTGGAAGGTATTGTATTTTTTACAAATTGCGCACTTCTTGGTATACTTCATATTTTTAATATATTATTTGCTGATTTAGTTTATTGTCGCTTTAGTGTATTGAAATCGATTTCTATTTCTCATTATGAATGAATTAAAATTCATAAAATCAAGGTGGTTAATAATCAATAAAATTAAATAAGATCGATCTTTCGTATTAATTAAATAATTTCAAGAAACGCGCAATTCGTTATCATTTCAATAGGTACTCATATAATAAATTCTAAATTACATACTAATAATAAACCTACAACTAATAATATCTAACGACGCACACATATCTATAGTATTTACTTATAAACAAAATAATAGTAGGAGAAAAAATTGATAATAATAATTTGAAGTACTTTCAAGTGGATATAATTTTGTATAAAAAGACAATCGGCTTCGGAAACGGTATCAAAATCTACAGAATCATTTTAAAGAAACCATCGCGTACAAAAAAAATAATCATGAACGGCAAAACTGTGTTAGTTATTTCTATTTTTGCTTGTCTTCTGTTAACCGTCAGCAGTACCGCAATTGAAGATTTTAAAGGTAGTTAATATGCAAAATATTAAATACAATTTTATGAGCATTTTTTTGTTTTTGTACAATCCGAAACTTAAATGTGGTGCTAATAATTTATTACTTATAGAATTCGTAGACGTAGAGCAGAAGGACGATAGCTGGAGCTGTATAGCTTCGAAAGGCGTATGTTCCTTTCTTTGTGAAATATTTGCGTGGACCAAGGCCACCTATTGTCCCAAAGGCGCTACAAAGTGTCGATGCGGATAAGTGATTTCGTGTAATACTTTATTTATAGATATTATGTAATCGTATGGTTGATATTTAATCATTATTGTCTTATTATAAATTGTTAAATTTTAAAAATACAGTTAAAAATTTGAAACATAAATCACTTTTACATTCCTACTACTTCGGTAGAATCTGTCTACGTTGACTATCGATGATTCATTTCCATTATGGTCAATTTCGCAGATTTTACTGCATTCCTTTTCCGTATAGGTACTACGATTTGTTCGAAGTTTGTTGCCCATGACGTACGCGTTTTATTAAATATTTTGATTTCCCAAAGATTTGATCGATACTGGTTTTTCAAATACATTATCTCAAACGCGCAATTTTTATGGATCAATAAGTTAAAGTCTCGTCAAACTTTTTTTTGTTCGTTTTACAAAAAAAAACACCTAGAAATAGATGGTCAACGTAAGCAAATAGAATTTGGTCCGTAGATTCCAAAAATAGTAGAATATGCAGGGTGATCCATTTCAAAAATCAAATTTAGTGTCACTTTCGTCGAAAACGGAAGTCTAGCAACTTTGACTCGGGTCTAGTTGAACTCGCCGCGAGAAGCAAATTTTCGGTTTATCAAAATTATTATAAGCAGTTGTTTTAAATGCGTTTTTATGTATTTATGTATTTATATTGATTACACATCTACTCTCAATATTATCGCTAATATTCAAATTTAGTTAATATCAATAATAACTAATCATTTCAGGAAATATAAAATATAACTAAAAGTGTGGTTATTATGCATAAAAACTTACGAGATTAACTTTTCTTTCAATCTTAACCTAATTCCGTGAGCACGGTCTTAAATGCATAATTGTCTTCCCTTTCGCGATGAGTTGATAGTTGATCCGGCGGCGAGTTACACTAGACCCCATTCACTCTACACGTCAACACATCGAAAATTATGTCTTATATGCATGTTTCAAAGTTCAAAACAATCAGTTCATAAATGTAGGAGTTGCATAAAAGTTTGGCCCGTATCTTGAGGCCACCCGGTATATTCCCGAATCCAAGACGAGGTCTTTTCTTGAAATTTCCTACAAAAAATAGAGGCGGAGGAGAGTCGTCTTATAATTGCGTAACTCCATCTACGAAAAATGTTGACGATTAGTGTAAATTTTAAAAGAAAAACTGCCACAATTTTTAAGAACCCAGTAATTGCAGTACCGCCACTAATTTGTTGAACATTTTTTAAATAAATTTCCATTTCAACAAGTATAGGTACCTACCTACCATTTGTTGTAAAATTGAATTAACGATTACTACCAATAAATCCTAATATTCTAATTGAATTTTAGACTTTAAATTCGTTTACTTTTAATCTGGCCGTTGTATAAAATTAGATTGTAATTAGATTTACTACAGATCAAATTCAATAAGAAGAAATTTACGAGCCCAACTTGCTCTTTAGTCGAAATATAAGCGCTTATACGTGTCGGGATTTGTTGGGTTTAAGAAATAAACTAGTTTTTTTTTTAGATTTCGAAACTTCCCGCGTTTGTTTTTAAAAATCTGGACGATCGAGAGTTTCGGGGCAACTTCAATTAGCAACGGCTTAAGAACGTAACGATAGCCTAATGTAGGAAAATGAGTGAAAGCGAGATAAAAAAAATTCCACTTTCGAGCGAGCCAATCTCAATTTTCTCGTTCCAAAGCCGCCGAAATAAAAACAAACGGCAATTATCAGGAACAAAAAAAAAAAAACGCCGATGGAACCACTCCGAGCTAATGCATTCCCATTGATGACGCTCGGCCCGAAAATTCCCTTTTTTACATTATTATTGTCGTTCGGCGCGCGAAAAGATTCGATTAAATGATATTAACGGAAACGGAAGGAGTTGCATCGCGGAATAGCATTCCATTATTTCAGCGCCAACTAAATCTGGGATTATTGGATCTGGTGTTTTCACGCGGCCGAATCGTTTTATTTCTCGGGGCTTTTCCAATTATCTGCCTGGCTTGTTAGGTCGTCGCGCAGATGTTCTCGGGGAGACCTACAGATGGCACGCATTCGTTCTAACAAAACGAAAATCCCAACTAGGCGGCTAATTGAAGGATTACGGGAGGGTACGGCGAGAACACACTCTTTAGGTCAAAAATAATCAAATTACAACGGGGAGCCATTAGCGAGCACTTTTTCATTGTGTTTTTTCATAAGAAGAGGAGATTCTAGAGCAAATACGTATACGACTGCCAGAAGCTTTTAGTTTTTATGAACCGAGAGGAAGCGGTTATTATGTTCGAGGCCGTGTTAGCTTTAAGTACGGCAATATTTCACGTTTTCTGCGGGGGAGGGGGAAGGGGGAGGCGAAAAAAAACTAAATTGTCGGCTTAAATTAATGACGTTATTTTAGTAGATCGAATTAAGAGAACGTCGCGAAAAACGCTCGCAAACATTTTATCTAAGTTGGATTAGTTTTAAAAAATGGACGTTTTTATTTCGGACGATTGTCGAAGGACCATCCTTACGAAATTAAAGGAAAACAATTGTAACAAACTCGACGTCAGCTAAAAAGAGCATTCGATTATGCATTAATTTTTTGCTAGATTCTCTCTGTTTCGATAACGGGCGACATAAAAAATGTTCGTCGGTTCAAATTTTTATTTTTAACTAATCGGTAGATATCGTATTGTTGGAATGTTGACGATCGATCCGAAACAAACCAGTTTTTAACAAATTGAAGCGTCGGGAATCGAAAATTACAACTAAATAATTAATCATTCGTCTTCGCGATAAATTTAATATATCCATTGCACGAGAATCACGAACCAGATTTCTATGCATAATATATAAGACATCCGAGCCTTCTGCGCGGTTCGTACATTTTTATTGTACCAAACAAAAAAAAAGCCGAGATTGGCGTTTAACAGTCCACTGAATTGCGCGCGCCACGACAGGTCGGTGACGCTTCGCGAATTTAAATTGAAAATACGTTTGCGTTTTTATTAATTTCCAGCGCCAAATCATTTCGAAATATCAAGTGACGATCGACGAATTAAAAAATAAATAAATCGTAATAATACCTAAGAAGCACGTCCGGTAATCAACGTTAAAAAAAAATTCGATAACTTCGATTAAATCGCGAAATTGTCCGCAAATTTGTCATTAACTTTTTAATTTGTTCGCCTTATTGAAGTCATTTAAGGTCCTTCAAAGCCGGGACCGATTAAGTTCGGCCCCCTTCGATCGAAAAACTACCGTTAAAATTTCGTTTTGTGTTAAAAAGAGATTACTTTTCTTTTGGTATTTAAATTTATGCGCGCCTTACAATGTTAAAAAGCTTCCGCTAAATGGTTTTTTTTTTAATCGAAAGTATATTTTCTTCTATGGACATAAAAGCTCGGAAAGCTTTACGAGATTTTTCGAGTCGTCGCCGTCGCCATTAAGGGCAGTCCGCACGCCGCGTTTTTTTTTCTTCGCGCAAACCTCCGTTTTTCCGCTTTCCTAACACTTATATTTCCTTCAAAAGCCGCGCGCGCTGCTTTTCACGCGATCGGAGCCAAGAATAGTTGAAGGTGCGTTCGTTTGAGCTTTTTTCTTGCACGTGTAGGTCAGTCGAGGCAATCGACATTTTCAGTTTCACGTTACGATAAGCTTGAGAAAAACCACGACGCAATTTTTTGGAACTTTCGGATGCACGAAAATACATTTATGCAAGTTGGAGCGCCTCCGCGCCAAATAAGATACGTTATACAGGATGTTTGGGAATTAACGTCGCGGAATACAAACAAAAAACCTCGGTAACAGTTTTGGATTTGATCGGTTTAATTTCGAGGGCGAGGGCAGCGAATTTTTTTTCGTAAAATTATTCGAGCAGTTCCTCTTTAAATTTTAGGAAGTGACGCCGAGGGTGGTGTGCATCGGTTTACAGCTAGAATCGAGGGTATAAACTACAGATGCGACAGTTACGACGTTGGGAGACACTACCCTTTCTGCGACTTTTTCAAAACAAAATTTTTAGGCGGTTTTCCGATTAATAATCGCAATCACTTTTGAATCAACAAGTAAGGTTGGGCAGGTGGAAATTTCAGAAAAATTTGAAACTTTGCAGGATTGTAGTACTAGTCAACTCTAATCCAGAGCCGTATTCCTTTCGTGCTTTTACGCGATTTATGAGAGCGAAATCCACCCTTGAAAATTGGAACTTTTTTCGATTTCGCTTATTATCTGCGAAACAACAAGCGCTATCGCCAACAAACTGTATATTTTTGTAAATGGCTGTTCAAGACCTACATTATGATACAAAAATTAGGGGTGAAAATTTTAAGGGATGGTACTGTGCATCCGATGCGGACTAGTGGACGTTTAGCTTAACAATGTTGCCGCTGCGACCGCCACTTGTCTGTAACAGACTATAAGAACAAAATTAGAAACTTCTAAATTTTTCTTTGTATTTCCTACCATTTTCTAGTTATCGTTTTCCTTCTATCGTCAATTTCCAGCGTAGATTTTTCCGTTGACTGCGAACTTGTATTATTACATACCTATACCTATAGCTTATTCAAACCTATATGATGTTCACGTCATCAATACAAGGTTACTAGATGATGACGTTTCACACAGTGCTATCACCTCGTACCTCGTATTTTGACAGTTCTAATAAATTGTAGTCTTTCTTTATACCATCTAATATGTGCGTAAGTAAATCATCTATAGAATATGTCACTTTCCAAACTTTAAATCGAATTACAAATAAACAATCTAGTAACTTTTTGTTGATGACGTGAATATCATATAGGTTTGGATAAGCTATATGTAAGGTAAAATGTCGTTTGCGAAATTGGACCGTTGAATGTTTGAGGGGGAGCCCTAACCGAGTCCCTATCCAAGAGCCTAACCAAGCTCGATTTTCAGATAATTTGTGTTAGAGCTTAAAGGTCCATGTATTTACACTTTATAAATACATGAAGAGTTAGTAGACCAAGAAAGATCCTTTCTTTCCCCGACGTATTAATCCTTTTTGTTTGTAATCCTTTTAGGGAACACAACATAATACACGACGCTCGCGCACTCACACTCACACACATTAACCGAACGAGAACTCCTCGCACACACGAACAATACGACGCCGTAATTTAAAATTCGAACTACTGTAACAAGCATTACCGCAAGCACTACCGCAGTGTACCACTGACGCGAAAGATCTGAAACGGTTTTGCCGGAATTCTATATATAAATGCAATGCAAAATGCAAATGCAAACATTGAGTTGTTTGTTCGCACACCGATAAGCTATGAAAGTGGGCGGTGCACATGTTGCTTTGTATTTTATCGGCCACATAAAAATGCGATTAAACTTTTATCTGGTTTATGGTTTGTAATAGGGAAATTTTCAATGCTTTAGGGCACTCGAATAGTTTTAAATTCAAAATAGAGTAAATTTATAATTCTGCGGTAGAAAGGCAGTAGATAGTGATTATTCAAATAATTTTACTGCGTAAAAAAATACATAATTTTCGAATAAATTTCTTAAAAAGTACATATTTAAAAATTTTCGGTCATTATCTGCCAATTTTTTTTTATCAAACTTCACTACGACCCTTGTAATAGCTCAAGCTCCCATCGCACAAAAACCTACTTCATAACACTACTACAATTTTCTTAGTGTGTTTAAGAATTAATACGGTGAAAATATCCAACCGGTGGCAAACAATTGAATTTTTGTTTTAATCATTTTTGATAAACTTGATACTTGATAAAATTTCTTATAGACTTTAGAGAAATATCAATTATTTTAGCAGTATTGTGGCTGCCTCGCAAACCTGACAGCCCTCCCTCCAAATGAATAAATTTTCAATATATCACCTACTGTAAAAAACTACATCGCGTTGCTTTTTTTTCAAATTATAGTTTTAATTGTCCTTTACATGAATAATATACGTCTGCTGATGTAAAAATGCACCCAAGTATGGCAAAATTAGATTTTCATCCCTAATTTTTGTATCATAATGTAGGTCTTGAACAGCCAATTCACTTAAACATAGTTATCCCCCGCAACGTTGATTCCCAAACCGCCCGCACAAACATAACGCTTAAAAAGTATAAACGACATATCGAAAGTTTTGATAATTTTGAGCTTTATATTGTCTGACGTTTACTTATATTCCGATTTTGCTGCTCCGCCCTGAATACTTACGTGAAAAATAAACACCCCACCCCCAAAAACTCCAAAGCCAGCGTTAGAATTACAAAAACTTGAAAATGGGCGCATTCATCAACCGGGAAAGCGCCGAAACAGCTGTTTATTTGCGTTTTGTTTTTTTATTTTACTTTTCTAGTCGACGTATGATGATGTCAGTTGCGCCAAGTGTTCATCGCAGTCCTTAAGGTCCTGCAGACGTAGTCGGCGCTTATATTCGGCCGTTTTGGCGACGAAGCTCGGCTGATTGCGTCGCCCATTGTTTGATAAATTATCGCTTTATGAGTGTGTCGCTTCAATTTTTCTTTATAACACAATTTATTTAACTGCGCCTAACGACGAGTAAAATTTTTAAAAGGAATTAAAAAAATTTTCGAAATGTTTGGCAATTAATTGCCAAGTAGATTTGGGGGTAATTTTTTTTTCGATAAAAAATTTAAAATAATGCCGCAATCGTTGGCGGAACCGGCGGAAGAAATTACTAATCTACAGATACAACAAACAATTAATTTCAATTAAAATGGTAATCTATTAATAATGGGAAGATTCGTTGTTGGTAGAATTTAGATATTTAAATTATGCCGTCAGCTGACGAGCAACGTAACATGCTCTTAAGGTCATTAATCACTAGCATCAAACTTTACAGATTATTTATCAACACAAACCGCTACCGTCTATAATAATATTATTCGCGCAATCCAAAGTTCCAAGTTTCGTATTAGTCTTTCAACGTCTTATACAAATATCAAATTACCTATATTTGCGCGTAAAAAGTTAAATAACGACTTACGTAGGTGTAGCTGGTTTATAAACGGGGCGTTAAGCTCGGGTTAAGCACTTTATTAGGAGTTAATTAACTGTAAACAGCCTAATTAATTAACGCTACAGTTCGATCGTCAGTTCGACATACGACACGGCGAAAAGCAATCCATCCTATTGCAATCAGTTCGTGTCAAATTCCACCCTACAAGTTACCCTGTGCCTCCGTAACAAGGGCAAACACGGCAGATAACGTCGTTTGACAAAATCGATTCGTCTTAGTTAAAGTATTCCTTTCCCATTACGGAAACTTAAAAAGCTTTTAAAGTAGTAGCTGTTACGAATAACGCTTATACGAAGTAGAAAGTTTATCGGAGGAAACGAACGCTTCACTGTGGCAGTTCTGTGTATTAAAAAGCGACGATTTAGTTTAAAACATTCGATTGATTAGGATTCTTAAACACCCTTGGCGTTGCGTCGATCGTATACAAAAATTTGGGACGAACCGAGGCCGTGCTAATGTCCGAAAAAAGAAAATATCAAGGCCGGTTTTGGCAACTTTTTTTGCGAGTAGTTGTCACAAAAACTGGTTTAAAAAAAACAACAACTTTAATTAGGTTACCTAATTTTCACTTTTCACCAAGAGATCAAACAAATTTTTAACCATTAAAACTCTCGAACAAAAACATTCTCGTCCATTAGGTAAGATACTAATTTTTTAACGGTAAAAAAAACACAGTTTAGGGAAACGATAAACAAAATTAATACTGGCAACTCGGACACTTTAATTAATCTCGAGGGCGCAATTGCAAGCGATGGAAGAACATCCGCAAAACTTCTTGTTCGTTAATCTCGAAATGCGAAAATAATTAAACTTCCATTCAAGATTTCGTCTAATATACACAGAAGTTCACTGTGTAATGCCGGTACCTACATTTAAAAGGCGACGGAAATTAAACAAGTAACAAACAAAAAGTCGGTACAGTAAAATCCGACTAAGTTGACCTGCGTTGGTTACGTACGTACAAACCGAATCAGCTCGAGCGCGGGTTGTCGACTTGCACAGAAAATGATTAGTACGTTTACCTACAATCAAATGGGAAAATGTGGTTAATTAAGACAAGCGGTCAGGTTGTAGAGGTAGTCAACTTCGCAGGTTTTACTGTATCAAAATTCTTGATCCATGTAGACAATCGAAATGTACATATGTAAGTATAACGGACGTTACTTAAAACTTAATAAACATTATCGCGTTACAAATGTCTTTCTTCATAAACAAATTTTTGCCACCCCCCCTTCCAGTCGTTCGAGGAAAAATTTGCCCGCGAATCGTATAAAACTCGTCCCGCCGCCGTTTTCAAGTTTTACAAAACTTGTCCCCTTAAAACAATTTTCCCGCTATATCCGTAAACTTTTTTCCAATAAAACTTAGTCAGTTTCAATATGGATCAATCATTTTTGCGGAATACGTCGGCGTGACAGTTACCGTAATAAAGTTTAAAATGAAGAATATTAAAGTGCGCCAGAATGAAACTTCGGCGCGTGGCGTTTGTCACGAGCCGAAACGAAAGGTACAAACTGTTATCGTATTATTATAAAGGGGAATTTATTAAAAACGAATATCGGGCTCGCATTTTTTTTCCATCGTGTTCATCTAAAATTGAAATTAAAACTTGACATTTCGTCGAACCGCTCAGAAAATAATTCGTCGCGACAAGAAAGCGTATTATCAACTATAAATTTGTTATCTAAAGAGTCGTTATCGTATCAACTACATTTATTGTTAGAGCTAAGTATTTACTATCGGGAGACTTGTGGAAAATAGTAGATCATCTTGAGGAAACTACGAGGAAGCAAATCGGAAAAGTTCGAGAGACCGACTATTAAAAAGAAAACACCGCAATCAGTTAATTGAACGTCGCTAAGATAGTTAATAATCTGTCAGATCTAGAGGGTGCTGCCGAAATGTTTCAATTTTGCCATAGTACCACCTACCAAGGGATGCAAGTGTGTGAGATTATTACTCAAGTAGAATATGCTAATCAGAACCTTACCGGTTAGAGAAGTAGAGAAAGTTCGTACACAGAAAACCGACCGACCATGAACATCACCGACGTCAGAAGAAACGGGCACTAGAGGATATCCGGAGGAACACCAACATCATCTCCTTAAGTTAGGCAACGCAACGAGGAAACGAGGATTCTTCTATACTTCGGGAAGAACAGCTCAGAAGACCGCTTAAGATAACAACCAGCAGTTTTATGAAAAACTCGAAAATAAATAGCGAAGACACACCAGGCGGTACGCTGCCGTCATAATGTCGTCAATTATTGGTAATTATTCGTCGACGACGTCGTGGACTCAATAAGTGACGTGCGCACGATGACATTTTGAACATTTCACGACGAACATTAGACGTCATTAAAGAACGTCGTCGAGACGACTTTGTTTGGCCATTCCAAAGTCCTGAATCCTTACTGGAAAAGGGAAGATAAAGACGTTTTGAAGCTTTAATTTAAAGCGTAAAATATTCGTAATTTTTTCTAACATGTTTATATTTTAATCCAAAATTTTAACTAAAAAAAATATATAAATCTATTTTGGAATTATGCACTATCGCGTCAATGCGATTAATAGTAATAGTTCTATACGTTATAAATACAGTAGTATACAACTAAACAAGTAAGTAAAATCACGTCCAGTTATTTATTCTAATTGTGCACGTCAATGGCTAGAACTAGTTCCTTTAAAGTGTCACGCCACTGTGTATACTGATCACGCTTTGGTTTACCGCCAGCAGTTTTGTTAGGTTAGTGGTTTTACTTTGCAGCAAGTTCTACGTTGTAAATTTATAAATTGTAAATTTTGATATAATTTCTTAACGGCAAGTGAAAAATTAATCAGCCTATCGCCATCTTAAATTAAAACGAATAATTTTAAATAATTAAAAAACTGGAAAAAACATTTTTTACAATAATTTTACAAATTATGAGACAAAAAAATTGTACTTATTTCTATAGGTTTTAACCTTTAAGTGACTAGATTATCTTTGTGGAGTGAGTGACCCCCCATTTCATTATTAATTTATTTAGATGTCTTTTGTTGGTGTGAAATTTTACATTGCGCGACTCTTACAACCAGCAAGCTTTTATCTAAAATAGTTTTTTCTATTGTGCTTAGTTTATGCTCTATCAAATGATCCCAGAACTCGTGGACACACTGTATATCTTATATTATATTTACCGCTTACATCTTATCTTAAATATATTATTGTATTACTCGTATATAATAATAATATAATTATTTGGTTATTAAGCAGGTAAATCCAAATAATTTTGTGTTTATTCTTTGATATATTAACATACCTTGTTTAATTTCTTAGTTTTAGGTTCCTTATTTTCGTAATAAAATAATAATTATATTGTATGCATTTGTATTTTTTTCATCTTTAGATGCGGCAATAATGCCTTGGGATTACGTCAATGGGACGTCAAATCGACGACCTATTTTTCAAAAATTAGAACGTCTCAAGTAACGTACTAGATTGGTCATAATTTGACGTCGTTGGACTGTGACATTAACCCGTCATATTGACGTCATATATACGTCATTTATGACGTCCCCATTGGTCTCCAAATAGCCAATAGTTGACGACATTATAACGTCAGTGTGCCGCCTGGGCATCTTGGTCAGTTTTGTTGTCGCATCACTCCCAGCAGACGAAAGTCTACGTATCATTCAAATATGATCGGTACCACAAGGGACATCCAAGAAGATTTGGTCGCTTTAACGATAACCTACTTCTTGTGCGGACGGGGACTTTTACAGGAACGGTGCAGCTACGGGATATTTTTCGCGGAAAGCTTGAAAGAAGAGGAGTCGTACGAACACCAGTGCCGTTAAGCCTAAATGCCTGGCATCGTCACGTGGATGACGCATCCGCGATTTGGCCTCGCGGAATCCCAGGCGGCACACTGACATTTTAATGTCGTCAATTATTGGTCATTTGGGGACCAATGGACACGTCGTAAATGACGTATATATGACGGATTAATGTCACATCCCAACGAAGTCAAATTATGACGTTACTTGAGACGTCTAATTTTCTTAAATGGGACGTCGATTTTACGTCCTATTAACGTAATCCCAAAGCATTAATGACGCATTTAAAGATGAAAAAAATACAAATGCATACAATATAATTATTATTTTATTACAAAAATGAAGGTATAAACAAAGAACCTAAATCTAAGAAATTAAACAAGGTATGTTAATATATCAAAGAATAAACACAAAATTATTTGGATTTACCTGCTTAATAACCAAATAATTATATTCTTATTATATACGAGTAATACAATAGTATGTTTAAGATAAAGATGTAAGCGGTAAATATAATATAAGATATACAGTGTGACCACGAGTTCTGGGATCATTTGATAGAGCCTAAACTAAGCACAATAGAAAAAACTATTTTAGATAAAAGCTTGCTGGTTGTAAGAGTCGCACAATGTAAAATTTCACACCAACAAAAGACATCTAAATAAATTAATAATGAAATGGGGGTCACTCACGCCACAGAGACAACCTAGTCACCTAAAGGTTAAAACCTATAGAAATAAGTACAATTTGTTTGTTTCTTGTAAAACCACGATTCATAAAATTATTGTAAAAAATATTTCTTCCAGTTTTTTAATTATTTAAAATTATTCGTTTTAACTTTAGGTGGCGATCACTTACAGTTAAGAAGTTATATCAAAATTTACAATGTACAAATTTACAAGGTAGAACTCACTGCAAAGTAAAACCACTAACTTAACAAAACTGCTGGCGGTAAACCAAAGCGCGATCAGTATACACAGTGGCGTGACACTTTAAAGGAACTAGTTCTAGCCATTGACGTGCACAATTAGAATAAATAACTGGATGTGATTTTACTTACTTGTTTAGTTGTATACTACTGTATTTATAACGTATAGAACTATTACTATTAATCGCATAGATGGGATAGTGCATAATTCCAAAATAGATTTATATATTTTTTAGTTAAAATTTTGAATTAAAACATAAGCATGTTAAAAAAATTACGAATATTTTACGCTTTAAATTAACACTTCAAAACGTCTTTATCTTCACTTTTCCAGTAAGGATTCAGGATTTTGGAACGACCAAACAAAGACGTCTCGACGACGTTCTTTAATGACGTCAAATGTTCGTCGTGCGTACGTCACTTATTGGGTCGCCGACGAATAATTACCAATAATTGACGACATTATGACGGTAGTGTGCCGCCTGGGATGGTTGTAACTTGGGAAAAACTTGACCGACGACGCTGTCGGCGTCGCATAGACATTTTTAACTAGGAGTAAGAAAAGCTGACAGTACTATCGGCGAAACGTCAACTTTTAATTTAAACTTTAGACGAACACGACATAACCTGAGAAATACCGGTCGGGGTTGGTTGCACGAACAATCTTTGGGCACCAATAACGAGCGTCCAAAGTCTTTCCGTCTTGGTTCGCCGCGGAAAGTACCTCTTGGTTTTAAGTAATTTTATTACTTTATTATTGTGAGGCGACGAGAAATAGTTTAACGCGGTTTAAGTTGCGCGCGCTAAATGCATTTTAAAATATTTCCTTATCTTATGACGATATTAACTAACCAAATTGGCTGACATTAATGTTTTCACAGAATTTAGGATTAAGTTCAGGCCCAGGCCAGCGCCCGACCTGGTGTGTGCACAGCTTTAAACTAACAATAAGACGTGCCTTTATCTTTCCACTGTCAACCAAGATCCGATGGATAGGGTGGGGGGTTGTGTCGAACTAAAAATAACTACAGAAACCGATTGTTCTAACTGTGCGTAACACTTTACCGATTGCGAGATGTTGATTTAAAAAGCGTGTTTTTCAATTTGCAATCGCGCCCCCTGTTGTTTGTATTTGCGGCGGTAAAGATATTAATTTCGACGATTCCAACAATCAGATCCGCCCCGACTCGTTTACTTTCAACAATCGACTGTATATAACGTTGACGATGAACTTCAGCAACGAAGCGCACATTTGAAATTCTTTTAGTAAAAGTTCACCGTCGGCCAAGTTTTTTGTTTTGTCAGCACAAGTAAGTCGAATTACACAGATACACAGATTTTAGGTTTTTACGAATCTCCGCCGGCAAATAAACAATATACGCCTTAAATTTTTAGAGACGTTAAAAAAAGAGTCTGTTCGATATAAACAAAACGGACGAATTCCTATGAAATGTTAATTTCGATTTTCAAACAACGTTCAACAATTTTCGATTTTCGTGCAAGCTTACGGGCCAGTTTAATTAGCATCCACTAAATATTTGTAATCAAAACGAAAATTAACGGCGGCACTTCGTCTAATTATGGTTCGAAAATTGGACGAGATACAAATTCGTTGTAAAATATTTGGTATTGGTTACGCAAAGCGGTTTTGTAACCATCGTTTGATCGTACGCCCAACGGGCATTTGTTACAAAAAAAAAATCGGGAAGATCAAATTGCTCGACGGCAGATAAATATTTTATGACGAGTCACGCCTCGTAGTCGCGTACGAATCGTTTTAGTGCGTGTCGTCTATTTCGAAATTTCGAAAATAAACACCCATTTAAACCTTTATCGGCAACATCATGTACTAGGTACATAACGACTTTTTTCGTACCGCGGAAAATTTGTTCGCTTAAATTTAACTCCCCCCCCCCCCTTTTTTTTCTCGAAGCGAAACGGCGAACGTAAAAACTTTATATAAATCCCCCCCCGCCCCCGCCCGAATTTCGTTGCAGTAAAACAAATCGGTCTTGCAATCTTCATATGTTTATCTAAAAGTTGAAGGGGCCATAAAAATTTTAAGTATTTCGAAGTTCGGGGCGAGCCGATATATATCTTATGGAGAAAACATCCGGTCCTCGACGTCGCGCAGCAATGCGAAAATAATACGGCTTTTCCAACAATCAATTACTATCGATACGCTCTCTCACTCCATCGGTCTGTATGATATCGACAAGTCATTATGTTTTAATTGGAGATCTAAAACGTCTACGAAAAATTATATAGAGATCTCTTTCACTGACAAAGTGTAGAATCCAATCAATTACGGGCCAATAAACCTTGTAGTTGGCCGCCTGCCAAGACCAGAAAATTGGGGTGGACATCAACCGAACGCCGAAGTCCAACTTCAAGTTAGCGATATCGGCGAACCGGAGGAAAAGTTTCTGTACATACAGTCGATCTCGAATTAATAACGATACGTTACCGTCATCAACGTATTCATCCCATATAATTCAAAATTAATGATCCGATTGTGTTTCGTTCGCGGGTTCCTTATGCCGCCGCTAATGCATAACGAAACGTCGCCATTGTTCCATTAAATGGGCACTCTTTAAATAAAATAAAAAAAAATGAAAAGAAAAGAAACTCCTTTCGGTAGCGACGCTCGATATATTCGTATCGTTATCAAAATTGCCGTCTGTAAATTCTTTATGGACTTCTTAGAAACCTCGAATTACTTGCAGATCGTAACTTTGTCTTTTACTAAATCCTCTTTATGAAGATAAAAGGTTTCGCAACATCTGTTACCTATATTGCGGTTTAACTCATCTTGGAAAATTTAAACGACACACGTTCCCGAGATTATTGTTCTGCGCGGGCGACGTCTTTAAAATTGTTATGGATACAAGCGAGTTATCTCTGTTTATCCAAAACTCACCCATAAAGAGCCGCCCGATGACGATAACGGGAACGAGACCCTTTGCAGAAATGTATCTATACGTTTAAACTTATTTACGACGTGTAATTTGTTCGTTTTGGGCCCTTTACGATGCCGCGCACGTCATAAATTGTCCAACTGTAGTATCCTTTTGTTTTTTTTTTACTTTAAATTTTCGTCTTGCGGATTAAAATTTGTCGCCGCCCCCTTAGGCAAATGCATTTCGTTAATATCGCCGCCTATTTTCGACACGTTCGTCGCGTTGATCTTTCCGTCGTTTATCGGACATTAACGAAATTTAATTTGCTGTGGTGGTGACAAATTTTAATCGGAAAGACGAAAATGTTTTTTACGTCCTCGAATTAAGACTCCGCGTTTTAAAATAGTGTACAACGTAAAACGATTTAGGGCTCGTTCAAAAATAAAAAAAAAAACGAACCAAGCGTATAGAGAGAGAATTCGAAACAGTCAATCCGGGATTGTACGACCGCATTACGTAAAAGACCGCGGAGCGATAGCTCAAAACGAGAACAGGGCGTAAGAGAATTGTTGATTCGGCGAAGAGCCTCCCTCGAAGTACACCAGAACAGCAGCAATTACGTGAACGTTAATGCTTTAATACCAAAACGGTATCGAACCGAACCGAACAATGAAAATTTGATGCGAGGAAATCGAGCTTTTCCACTTATTTCGAATTTTCTTATTATGGCCGTTTTAACGAAGAAATCCTAAATAGAATTTATAATCGTACTACGCTATAGATTTTTTTACCGTGACCGAGCCAATCGGGTAGACTATTTTTCTTTTCTTTTTTTTTTTAAATACGCACAGTAGCGTACGAAATTCGGTTTAACCGAAATGACCCGAGAAGAAAATAACTCGAATCGGAAATATCTTCGACCCCCAACCCCTTAACCCCTGTCGCTTCCGAGTAGCAGCTTGAGAGCAGAAAGGGCTTCTACGAAAATGAAACGTGGCTAAGGGAGAATCGCGCAAAACCTGATAGAAGTACGATAAAACCGGGCACCGGTAATTATGCCCTTCCAGGCGACGGTGGCTCCCCCAGTGTACGTTTGTATACGAATATTTTTTCGTCCCTCGTATGAATGCGCAATAAACTCGTTTCGGTAATGGTCGTACGGTCGTGGGCAAAATAATGTTGCCGCTTCGTTATTCGCGACATTAATTTCGCACCCGACTGTACATAATATCTTTGCCCCCCCCTCCCTTCCCAAGAATATTGAAAAAATACATGTACGGGCTGAGTCGTTTAAATAATGCCACGTATTTTTCTTAACAACGTTTAGGTAAAAATCACTTTTGATGGCGACATTTAATGACCTTGACGTTTGACTTACTTTTTTCTTAATTCGATGACGTATTTCTGTGACGCCCAATCGATGGTCCGCAAAAAACAAAATATTTTTACTTCAAAGGTACTTTTCGAAATAATCAATCGTTTCCGTGATACCAGACAAAATAAACGTTTAGGTTAAAAAAAACAAACAAAAAACAAGCTTTAACAGAGGCAGAGAAATCAATTTTAACAGCTTTATGAATGGCAAGTATAATTATATTAAGGCTGTAGATCGAGAGTGGCAAGGGAATAATAATTATTAAACTCAATATTTCCCAACAAATGGATTGTTAGAGAAAGTTAGAGAAAGAATAAATTAAAAAAAAATCTCACTTTCGATGATAAATTTTCCTCTTGGCTAATGTAACACTACCGATCAGATAGAACCATCTTCGAAACGAACGATTATTTCAATAAATACTTATAAGTGAAATTTTTAACTGTTTTACGAACTATCCGAACAAGACGAGCCCAAAACCAACGGGTTTCAAGGTCATTCGATGTCGCCATCGCACGTCCCTCTCGATACCATTTAATTTTTAATAAGTAAGTTTTACCTATCTATAAAGCGCGTGACATTTTTTAAATGACTCACCCTGTATATATACATACATAATCAGACCCAACCTCTTATACCTTAGGGCATTTGAAAATATATTTTCGGGTTATCCGAAATTTCGCTTACAATTGACGATCTCCGAAAAATAAAACCGGCCATTTTGAAATATAAATAATTCTTTCTATTAATATTATTATTATTACACCGTTACGTTTTAAAATGGACGTACATTTTCAATATTTAACTATCGCAAAGTTATTATGTGCTACTGTAATTAACAATCGACAAATGACAGTAGATTCGATATTATTAAAGGTAACTAAAAGCGAATTTTAAACCTAAAAACTATTTTCCGAGCGAGGAGCGGTTGTTTATTAAATGCTTTTTTAATATTCTGTTTGTGCGAAGAGCACGGGCAAGTGTCGCACGTACTGTTTATCGATCTTACTCGGTGCTGCGTCCGAAGGACGCATGCACAACCCTCGCACGTACTATTTGATTTGAACCCGAGCGAGCGCCCGGAGGGCGCAAACAACTCCGACAAAACTTGTTCTATACCTATTGTATATTTTAATCAAAATAGGAATGACAAACAAAAATGCGAAGGCTAAAAAACTGCAAAACTTCACGCTTTTTCTTGTTTCGGTTGAAAAAAAGTTTAAACCTAAGCAATAAATTTGCAAAGCGGGCTTAACGGTCCCCGAACTGCCCCCGGTCGACTTTTTGTCCCCGTCACGGACCGGACACAACCGAAGGTTCACTTTGCATTTAAATATTTCGGACGCGCCCCTATTAATTTTTATTTTCGCAATTTTCGGCCCTCCCCTCGACCGAATTGTTTTAGATGCGAGATTTTTTTTACGACGGCGCCTTCGCGCGTTTCGCCCTCCTTAAATCTGCGAAATTAACGAAAAAAAAGCAAACGGGGGAAAGAAAAATGCTCGTTTTAGCGTAACGCCTTTGTTTCCTATACCTTATACGTTTTTAATACTTTTAAACGGACATTTTAGAATTTTACGGCTTAAATAAAACTGTGTTTTATTATGTTTTTCGCATCAAAATCGGGGCGCCCTTTTTAAATTAAAACTGTAACGATCTAAATTGCAACGGGCCGAATAATTGAATTAAACATCATCGTTTTGGCGGATTTTAACCTGTAAGTAGTGCATTATAAAGCGGGGGGTTTGTAAAATTACGTTTTGAATTTGATAATTTCGGCTTTTTTGTACCAAACACCTACGTAATTTATTTTTAAAAATTTGTGCGAGTTAAGCGGTGTTTACATTAGCGTGTAGTTGCACGTTTATTATACCGTTCAATAGAACGATGCAGTTTTGTTTGTTATAGTCTGCGTCATTGTCATGGTCAGTGACACAGCGTATTGCAGCCGTGTGTTTCCTTCTAGAGACTAATTGTGACAACACAGAGGAAGTTCAAGGCGCGGTGCTTCTCAGAAATGAATTAAGTCCATTATCATAAGGTTTGGAGACATTGCATCGTCCGATTTAACAGTTCCCGATTTCTTGAAACTCTACAGGCGCCGAAAGAAGCCATAACTGAGGAAATTGCGGCCATGGACGGAGACGTACCACACTTGCAGGAATGCCTAGACTGTAATGAAGGTTATCTTGAAGATGTTATTTTCAAAATATAAGTTTGTAACAAAAAGTAAATAAACCAACGTAACCGTGGCTCTACATGCCAACGTAAACACCGCTTTACTATGTTTGAGGTCTCGCATTTACGACGACATCATTGTTACACCTATACCTACTTATTATTTTTTTTTAACTTGGAAAATACGGCGCCTATATATTTATTAAAAAAAAAAACAAAAGAAAACGAACGCTGCCAGTTTTTCGGGGTCGATAACGGTTCGTAATCTTAACGGTAGAAATTTAAATAAGTGCGTTCGAAATTGTTTGAGCCGAACAATGACGCTTTAAAAAAAAAAAGAACATTCGCGTCGATTTTTGCAAAAAAGAAACAAACTTCCCGCGAGTTAAAAATTAACTTGCGTCCGGGGATTCGAAAGCCACAGTTTCCAACCGCTTACTGCGGTGCACTTTTTTATCGAGTCCGGAATAAAAAAACTCTTGACGATTTAACGTCGGTTTATTTGATTATTTCTTACGTTTGCCACTAGGAGGAACGTATTAAAGAACTTAAGTGCGCAATCGTCGTTAGCTTGTTTTTATAATTAACTAACTAACTATATTGACAAACTTGGGCGTGTGCTGAATATTAAAAGTTATTTTGCTTTATGACGGTTTTTGACTGTTTTCAGTTACGAGGCCGGATAATCTAAATTTACTTTTCATCGGTCTTCGCTGTTTCGCGATTCATGTACTTATAACAGTTCGTTCGCTTCTCTAAAGTCCCGAGATTAAGATGGGCGATTAAATTTATAAACCTCTTATGTCTGCAAATTCTAACCTCTTTTGTGTAGTACGGGCGCGGTATTTAAACTTAAAAAAAAATTCTCTAACACTATCAGTTCAGACATTAAGCTTTACGAGCCATTCAGACCTCTATTTTCTCAAAGTTGAGCAGACAGCTTTTTTACACTTCCTCGTTTTGGAGCAATGTATATGAGAACCCGTTTGTATCTATCAGCATATCGACATTTAAGCGCTTTCTGGGATTCTTCCCAATAAATCTTTTACTCCGAAGTAATGCCCGTCGTCTTTTTGCAAAGTGACGCGACGTATTTCTTTGCCAGGCCGTCTAGTAAAAACCTGAAGTTGCATTTCGATCTAAGTTGGCAGCGACAAATGACAAAATTTTAAGCCCTCAACCATCAATTGCTGATATTTACTAAATCCTACGACCTTTTTCCGTAAAATGCATAAAAAATTATGAGAAATCTTTAAATTCTAAAAGTCAAATTCTATACCTAGCGCGTGGACAGTTCCTTTTAGGAAGTACGTCAAAATAAAAACTTCTTGTGTCCCAGGGACACTGAAAAAAGTTTCAAAACAACGACAACCAATAAATAATATTAAAGAGCAACCATAAAATTCGGCAATTTTCTCGAGTTTCACGTACAATAATAATAAATAATTAATACTAACCGCGATCGATTATTTAAAGTGGGCCCGAACATCCCCGATTTTACGGAACGCCGCCGCCGTCGCAACGTTACATTAAAAGAGCGAAAGCCGCGAATGCACTTGAGAAGCTTTAAAGTTCGGGAAATACACGAATGTGTTTCGTAAGCCGTAAAGGGGAGGCGAAGCCGAACTTCCAAACTTGTACATTAAACAACCTGCCACCTGCATAAAATATTACGGCCAACTTTTGCAATGTTACAAACATTGATATGCAAGTGAAACATTTAATTACTTTCCGGGGCGCGGGGGGGGCGGACCGAGAAAACGGCATCTAGACGAGCGCGGCTCACAATTAAAACCGGCAAAAGAGCTGAAAATTACGGCCGACGCGACGTATTCGTCGTGTGCTCGTTTGCGTCGAAAAAAAACGAATGGGTTATGCGACGCGACGTTTCGAGCCGTTCGGAATTAATCGTCGGATTCGGGTTTTGGCGTGCGCTCGGGGGAATCCTCCGCATTTATTTCGTTTTTAAAAGTTGCCCGGAATATTAAAATGACAGGTCGCAAAGCTGCTTTTTATTTATACCTGTGTCGGAGAAATTAAGGGAAGAAGAGGTTGCGACGTTCTTGAAATTTCACTTTCGACGAGTTGGCACTTTTTAATTTTTTTAGTGGGTACAAATATTTTTGTGTAAGTAACGTATGGGCGCAATCGGTCGGGTTCGTCGCTGAAACGGCGCCACGTTATAGTAGGTGACTGATCACGTGACACAACTAACGTCATACAGTATCGACAGTGAACCGCTGTTTTAGCGCTACAACAGTACCTTCCCGGCTGAACGCGCCCAACGAAACAAATGAAGACAGAAGGAAAAAAATAATGTTTATACACAGGTCGGCGACGATTTTGTAAAACATTTTTAATGAAACTTAAAAATGTTATGGCAGATTATGGTTTAATTTGGGGTTTAGGACATCTGGATGCGGTTAACTGGGCGCGAAACAACTGAGCGCGAGACAACTGGGCGCCAAATGAAATAATTAAACGTTCATAAGAAAAGGCAACCTGAAATTCAAACGTACCTCATCTACACTAATCTAAGCTCACCTCATCTGCACTAGACTAAACTCACTTTGTTATTAAATACTCCTAATAAAGTCCCGCCGTATGTTTCGGGGGTTGTGGAGTTATTTTGATGTAGATTTAGTTAGTAGTACATAAGCTAAAAATTCCAGTGACGCTCAGATTAAACGCATCAAACAATCAAAAGCAAAATAAAAAATGTCGACAATTTGTTAGAAAAACGACAAATTTTCATTTCAGTCGATTTAGATTAGAATTTTTTACGCGATCGTAACGGGCGATTAAAAAAAATCTTTCAATCTCGATTGGCCGCGCAAAGATAAAAGGCGCGTCTTTCGATTTAAAAGTAATTTTAACGCCACGACACGACAAGAAAAAATTGACGACGTGGTTTAAGCTAACAATAAGACGTGCCTTTATCTTTCAACGACCAAACGAGACCGAAAGACTTTTCGGACGCCCGTTAGACGTGCGAGCTAAAGTTTTAAAATTAAAACCGCCCCAAAGCATAGAAACTAAATTAACTTCATCACACGTCTACAGTAATTGGAGAACTTTTCTATAAAATAGAGGCAACAGTTAGAATTGTAAGGTGAAGGTTATCAAACAAAAAACTAACTAGCTCGATAAAATTTAGGAACTTCTAACATTACTAAAGTTCGATGATTTCTGAATGGGCGAGGGGGTGTGTGTGTGTGTGTGGGGGGGGTTGAGTTCCTAAAAGTTTTTCTGCATTATACGAATTGTATTGTTTAAAAATTATTAAACATTAGACTGATGTTTTAAATGTTTGTATTTTGTACATTTCTACCACTTAAAGGTAACTCCAACCAGAGTTGAAATATATGGTGATTTTTAATTGTTCGACTTGTCAACTAGTGCGTGTACGGCGACGCAGATCCGAGTACGTTCGCGACATTTCACGATCCAGTCCAATATTAAAAAAAGCGACACGACACTTGGTTTACTACTTTAAAAAAAACAAACGAGTTAAGTACAAGTTATAGTTTTGATTTAAGAAGCATTTGTAAACAAGGGGTGCGTATTTTTTTACATATTTGTTACACAAATTTCAAAATTAAATGGCAGTCGCATTTATTTTAAATTGGCTCTTAACTGCTACAACCTTATATTAGAGTAAACGATGACATGTTTTAATAAAATCTATAGAGTGCCTTATAAATTTTTCTACGGACCAAACAAGAAAGTGGCGCCGAAGACGTCAAGCTTTTCTAAAAAAAGTTAATAATACAATAAATATATCTATTAGTCTTATAGTAAGATTTAACTTTGTTCTATTGAGCACAATTTTTCTTTTTATTTCACAAAACAGATTATTGACTTTTTTTTAAATAAGACGTTTTTTAAAATTATAATTAGAGCGTTTGTTGAATTAAAGTTGTTTTTGCCAACAAAACCGCGCCCTATTTCTAATAATTTTTTACATTTTTCCTGCTTATTCATATTATTTATATATGTATGAAATAATGAAATGATGTCACTTCCCTTGATAATAAAATTCTGATAGTGTCGCTTCAGTCGGTTTACGATAATTATTTTTCCTTTAGATACGTATACAAAATAAAAGGGCGCCGGCGCAGCTTTTTTTTCTCTTCCTGAAAAATTATCTAAACTTATCTATTAGTCTTACAGTAAGATTTAACTTTTGTTCTACTGACACAATTTTTCTTTTTATTTCACAAAACAGATTGACTTTTTTTTTAAATAAAAGACGTTTTTTTAAATTTATAATTAGAGCGTTTGTTGCATTAAAGTTGTTTTGCCAATAAAATCGCGCCCTTATTTCTAATTATTTTTTACAGTTTTCCTGCTTATTCATATTATTTATATTTTTATATATGTATGTATGAAATAATAAAATGACGTCACTTCCCTTGATAATAAAATTCTGATTGTGACGCTTCAGTCGGTTTACGATAATTATTTTTCCTTTTTCTTCTTGAAAAATTATCTAAACTTTAGTAATTTTTTCCCAAACCGATCCAAATACGTTGAGGAAATGTCCGACAGTTTATATTTAACTCGAAAAAAACTTTTTGAAAGCACCACGGTCACGGTGTCGAGCATGAGCAATAATACGGATGTTTAAAAAATAATCTCGTCCATAAAAAATCGTGTCTTTTGCATTTTCTTTTCCCCTTTTTCGAAGCAGACTCGAAGCGTTCGAATAGCTAAGGTCGTTCGAATTTTCATCCGATGCACGTCACCGATAAAAGGTGGTGGCACTTTGTGTGTACCATCGTGTGCGAATCAATACTTTTCCAGTTTCTCGTATCACAATTTTTGCGACTTATTTCTAGTTTGATAGATAAATACTCAAAGTGTTTCGCGACAATCGATACCTTAACTACAGATGCATCAGTTGGGAATGTAAAATAAACGCATTTAATTAAAATGAAAGAAATCGAATTTAGATTAAAACATTTTATACGTCTCTCTGTAATTTACCTACCGACCCGAATCCGATCGATATTTACAATTATTAGTTTTAAGAAGTAAAACCCTCAAACTAAAAATAAGTCGCTGAAATCGTGGTGAAGAGAATTAGAAAAGGACGTTCGCCGGCCACTGGGGGGATTGACTCGCACACGATGGTACGTCGTGTTTTTTACGGTACCGATAAATTGTAGTCTTTCTTTAGTCCACGTCCAAATCAGCGGAATATTATATTATAATACTTTCCGAACATTCTATTGAATTACAACTATACACAATCTAGTTATCTTCTGACGTCCGATGACGTGCTAGGAATAAAATTTGAACGACCTATAGTTGGATAAATGAGAGTCGATGACTAATTTCAGACACGAATTACGCAATCATTGCACTTCGTATTTCTGAATAATACTGTAATTTACATTTTTCCGACGATGTCGCCGCGTCATCGACATATCGCGACTATCAATGTCGTCGACATGTACCGATTTCCGGTTAATCGAATTTTCACTCTTTTTACGATCTCATTCGCAACAACGGCAATCTGCTTTTAATCTAACTACTTAAATGGAAAAACATTTGATCGAGACTGTTTTGTTTGTTTTTTTTTAGAAATGAACAACAATCTAGAAGATAATCGTATTTATCCGCCGGGCGGTTGGTGGCCTCGTTCTTGCGTTTTATGTGTCTAAAATAGCAAAAGCCGGACTGTCAACAATACGTTTCCTACAACGACATCATATTATACCGACAATCTCCTTTTCCTTCCTCTTTCTAACGTCTACCATGGATGCTAATCGTATTGGAGTTACAATTGACGCAAACCGGAATCGCGTCTCGACGTTTTACGAATATGACACTGGAGCTATAACTGTTTCGGCTAAGACGACGCAACTAAATCTGCAGTTTAACGGACAAATGGAATCTAGACCAAAAGATGGTAAATATCTTACAAAAATTTACGATACTATCGAATTGTTTTCCGAATCGTTTTAGATTACGTACGTTGCGCCGTCGGCGAAGGGCCTCGGTGTTATTTTTTATGAGCTACTCAGAACCGCGTTTTATGGAAGAATTTGGAAACTCGGAATGGAACTAATCTTTTACGACAACGTATTTAATGTAATTTTCGATAGCGAGCACCCTCGTATTATGTTTGCGGCGAATCGTCACGAACTTTCTGTCCGTTATCGTCGAGAAGACCGCGTCCACCACCAATACGGAATGCGTGGAAATTTTCAAGGAAACGCCGTAACGTTCGCTTGCAATTTCATGAATTACCACTTTGATTTCGAGTATAATCGTGCAGGTGGTTAAATACCTAGTTAAAATATATGGGCAATTGATTAGGACGGTATTTGCGGTTATCTTTGTTTCACTATTGTATCGATGACGTCATATTCTGTACGTACACAAAACACATTTTGAAAATCGGTCGCGTCGTTTAATTTCTATTCGTCGACAGTTTAGTTCTATTACCAAAATAGTGATAAAAAGTGACAAAGTATAACTACCGATACCGTTTCTGTTACTACCACGAGTCAATGTGGTACCGCTTTTCGCAATTTTTTTGAAATATTTGTAATGTAGTCATTAAATAAATGTAACCAGTACGCATTATTTATCTATTGTTCGTAATGTAGCGCATAATATTATTTTATAAGTAAGTCGAATGAAATACTCACGTAAGTTAACGAAATCGACTAAATACCACCCCATTTTTACAGCTATTACATACCTGAAAAGAAAATACATTTTAATACTGATTTATTTAATACTGCTTAAATTTTTTTTATCGTATTGCAATCTGTTTATACAACAATAAGCAAATATTAGGTTAGGAGTTAATGTGACATGAAACAATGACTTGAAGATTGAAACCCATCGATTTACAACGCATTAGCTACTTAGTATATAAGGTTTGTGTAATAATAACTTAATTAATCAAATCTATGAGGTAGGTCGAGCGGGGTGTATCTATGTAACCTTTAAGTGTTTGCACTATTGCCCAGTAGATTCAGAGCTAACTCAAGAATGGTGTTCCAGATTGTTTAGGTATTTTGCACTACACTTCATTATCACATTTTTAACCGTATCGACATTTAAGTCACGTAAGATGTCTGCGTTTCGAACAAAATATGGAGCATCACACACAGCACGTAGCACTTTGCACTGGAACCTTTCTAACATCTGTATGTTGGAGTTGGCAGCTGTACCCCACAGCTGGATGCCGTATGTCCTAGATGGGTTTGAAAACCGTGTTGTAGATAAGGAGCTTGTTGGTTAACGATAATTTAGATTTTCTACCAAGTAGCCAATAGTGTTTACGGAATTTCAGACCAAGCTGTTTGCGCTTTGTCCAGATGTGGGACTTCCACGTTAAGCCTTTATCAAGGTGCAAATCTAGATATTTAACCTTTGTCAGTTGAGTTAGTGGAATATTGTTTACAAGGACTGCGGAAGATGCACCTTTGCGTTTTGTAAATGTTATATGAAAGGATTTTGCTTCGTTTAGTTTAACGCGCCATTTTTTAGTCCATTGTATTACTACGTCTAGGCTCTGTTGAAGGAGATTTACAGCAACGACCGGATCTCTATGGTTTACCATGAGTACTTTATCGTCAGCAAAAGTAGCAGTGAATGTATGAGGATTGATTGGCATGTCTGCTGTGAAAATGATGTACAAGATGGATCCAAGTACACTGCCGTGAGGTACGCCGGATTTGACTGGATGTAACTCAATTTGGTCTTGTCTGTACTTTACCTGAAAGTATCGTTCCTCTAGGTAAGGTTTGAGGATAATGTAAAAAGAATGTGGTAAGAATGCTTTGAGTTTGTACAGGAGGCCCGTGTGCCAAACTCTGTCAAAGGCCTGACTATCATCAAGGAAGGCAGCTGTACAGTATTGTCTATCCTCAAAAGCCTGATTTATCGTGTCTACAACCCTGTGCACCTGTTGAACAGTGGAATGATTAGCACGAAAGCCAAACTGGTGATCTGGGATGATATTGTGGTCTTCCAGGATCAGGGTCAGTCTTCTGGCCAGTAACTTTTCCAGTAGCTTACTTAAAACGGGCAATAGACTAATTGGCCTATAGGAACCAACTTCGTTAGGAGGTTTACCGGGCTTAGGAATGATTATTACCTGCGCTACCTTCCATTGGACTGGAAAGTAACCCAGCCTCAGGACAGCATTATAGAGCATGGCTAAGCATCACTAAGCCCTTGCGCGGTAATTCTTTGATTAGTTTCCCTGTAATCAAATCATAGCCTGGGGCTTTCTTCGATTTTAGGTGGTGTTTGATCAGTTGTTTGACTTCATTAACTGTAAATAGTTCCATGGGCAGAGCGAGTTGGTATGGTATATCCAGAAAGTCCTGTATTTCTTTTTCCTCATCGACGGTTATTTGAGATGGAATAGGTTGGAAGACATTTACTAAATGTTGTGCAAACAGATCGGCCTTTTCTAAATCTAAGTTTCCTTAGGGGGGGAATTGATTGATTTTGATTTTGTATTCTTTTCGTTGCCCTCCAAAGGGAATAATTGGTATCTTCTGTTGGGCCGAGGTTCGTAAGAAATTCTTGAAAGCTCTCATACTGCTTAAATGTTTTACAAAATTGTATAAGTTGGCCATATTGACCGAAAACGAAGCAAAACAATTAGCGAAACAACCAAACGAAATTTTGCAAAGGTCTTTGTAAATCACGACTTAATTCAATTTTGATTTATGTTGGTTCGAGGGAAATTTCGATGACGCCCACCTTTCTCGGAACGCCCTGTACAATAATTGATTAAACAAAATATTAATAACACGAGATCGCCAGCAAATTGATCTAAAACGCCCGTCGTTGCACGTCGACACGTATCGCTGAAGTAATCTTTAGTTCACATCGGCATTTATTATTATTTCTACCCTTGTATTTATGCAAATATTATTTCACGAATTGGAAATTTTCTCCGTTTCATCATCATCAAACAACGTCGGAGCCACAAAATTACGTTAAGATTATTTTAAAGCTGTTAAGAGCCGACTGCACCAACGCTAGATAACTTTGTTATCCGGTCACTTCTATGCTAACGAGTGTGCTTACGCACAAAGAGTGGTCAAATGACCCCGCACGTCGTCTTTTTTTATGTAGTCATGTCGTTCGTTGGCCGTCTTTCTGGTGTTAAGGGCGCGAGGCGACGGTAACTTCGAGTCAAAAATGTCTTACGAACGAGCCTATATCCGAAACTCGTTCGCAACCGATACACAGGGCGGTCCAGAAAGGTCTTATTGTTAGACAAACTTTAAGGACGTTGTCCCTAATTTTATGTTCTCCCAATTGATTTCGTCCCGTGGGGGAGTAACTTAAAAACCCTGCAACGTCCGACCGCGTTCTTTTTTTGTTAACACTCCTCAAAGAACTTTCGGACCACCCCGCGTATACGAGCGTTTTAATTATTTTAAAAGCTTGCAGTTATATTAAGCAAGCACATACCGATTATTATTAATTTCACGAAAGTAAAATCACGTTAACTACAAACAGTTGTTTTTTTCTGTACTCCGTTGTTTTAACGATTGTTACAAAATTTACTTTTGTGCGGGTACGTCGACGCCAACTCTCGAAACCGTAATGTTTACAATTTACAAACGAATAAGTTTATGGCATAATGGCCGTCGTAAGGCGCGGAACATCCTGTATTTGAACTTAAATTATTTCCAGGAGCTTTTCTGACCTTTTTCAGTCGAGGGCGAAGTTGGGAGGAGGAAATTATACAGAGCGAGTTCGAGCGAGTTATCAAAATAGCCGCGAGATGATTTGCAAATATGTAGGTTACGTATCTAGTTCCTGTTATTATTTGTTGATTATTATACAAGAGGATGGGAATTATTGTGGGTAATCTTCTTAAGTCGTATAAATAGCGATGTTTATTTATTTAACATACTTATATACGAATTATGTTAAAAAGTTACACGCGGCTGATTATTCTTTATTTAAAACATCAAAATGGTAAATATTTTATAATCGTAATTTCGTGTCTAGGTCCCCTTTTCGAATCGTAAAATAAATTATGTTGATTCAGGTACAGCTACAACTGTACCTTAACGATAACGATTTAAAACAAAAATATATTAAAAACATGAGTAGGTGGGTATGTTTACACTTGAAAAAAACAACTGATAGAACAATCAGCGAAATAAATTATACGCGTTCGTTTCAACCGTAACGAAATAACGAACTAAGGGGCACGTGTTTAAGGCGGACGAAGCCAAATCTGATAATATTCAAGCTGGTGCGTAAAGAAAAGATTCTCGTGCGGTACTTTATTTCTGCCCCTTAGCCGTGCCAACGTGTTCTAAGCTGTTATTTAACGAAAATTGACGGAGAACGGGCGCGAACTTCAGTAGGTAGACGTAAATTTACCAGCAGACATATCCGCCGATATAAAAAGGTGGCCTGTTTAATGTTTATGGGTGGGTACTAAATTTTATTTTGCGCACACGTGCACCCCATTTGGACTGTATTTTAATTAAACATTGTTTACTATCGATATTTTAATAATCTCAAGACGTATCTACAATATATTAGTACAGGGTTAAGTTCGTTTCTCTATACCGATTGCGATCGCAGGCCGAGTGGCACTCGGATAACACTCGGATCTCTAGTTTTCACACGAATCGGGCCGGCACGTCGAACCGACAAAGCCGGTGTATGAAACTAGCCTTAGTGCAATTGTAAAGGAGAGTAGCCGCACCGAGAAAAAATAAATTAGTCCGATATTTACAAACTTCAACCGAAACGTACCGGAGAGGGGTGGGGGAGGAGAGAAAATACTAAGCAAAGTCGATTAATTGAATGAAACGAATAACTCGAAGCTATCTGGGTACTTAGTACGTACGTAACACGATATAATCATCCTAAAGTGGAAAATGTACATTAAGCTATACTTTTACCCCTAATACCTATATTTATTACCATATCGTGCTACACCTGGTTTTTAGTTACGTACAATTTATTTCCTTTTAGTTCTTAATACAAAATACCTGGATACGAAGCGCTATCTATTAGAGTTCTTGTCTTTAACGTGCGTTTTGCAGGTACTAAATACTACAGACAATTTTTAAGTTTCAATTGCAAAATAACACGGTCAAAAAAATCAAAGATTGCAAATCTCAGCTATTTAATTAAGTATTAATCACAATCGTTTATATTATTTTTGGGTTCGGAACGTTTCGACGCGGCCGTTTTGACGCGACCGATTCGACGTTTTAACGTCGCCCATTTCAACGCGAAGCGTTTAGACGCGAGGTCGTTTCGGCGTCAAATTGTTTTTAAATAAACATTGTATAACAAATATGTTGGCGGAGAGGGTAACATTAGTCTATTCAATAACCTAAACTGACCTCGTCTCCACTAGAGAGTCTAACCTGCACTAATATTTACTGTAATAAAATTACCGCAATGAGTTAATATATTTCACAATTTTCTAATATCCTTAGCGTCGAAACGTCCAATTCCGACTACTTTTGTACTCAAAAACTGTAGGTTTCACGGGAAAAATAAAAGAACCCAAAAATTTTAAAAAATAACAAGGCTGCAATTTTCACTTCCTTGTCAAGATCGGAGATTATTGAAAATATTACCATAGGAGACCTTTTGATAAGTAAAAATCATCTACTAAACGTCATCTTTCTACGATTCTCCAAGTTTGAGAAATAAAATAAAAACTTAAATTTACCCTTCCCTTTTGAGGGACGTAACTCCGAAAGAAGACGTTCTAGGAAAACAAACCTTATCCAAAAGGTCTCCCCTTAATTTTCGACAAAGACACGTTGCTTAAAGTTTTTCACATTATTTACGAATCGTCCTGAATATCGGATAAATTTTAATTTTATTATTGTAAAAAGTGTACATTTATAATAGGCAGTATATAATTTTCGTAATTTTGTTCTTAACTCCGGATATTTGGTTGCTTTTTTCAAGGTCAAAATCTAGATCACCGTGAAAAATACTAGTTTTTGTGATAATTCCATTAAAAAAAAAACACAAAATACCTCTGCTGATGCGCCACACTGTGTAACTAAGTTCGATTAAAAAAAGAATAAAAACGAAAATTTGTTCTTTTGTTTAGATTTCTCGAAAGTGTTGACCCCTAGCGACTTAAAATTTGCTTATAAATTTGTCTCAATATTATCTATCTATGTAAGTAAATCGAAGTCATGCCCTAAATCACCATCCTTAAGTAAGTAGTCTTTGTTAACATTTTTGTTAATTAATTGAACGTACACCTTCATCAGGAATTCTTATATAAAACACATTACATTTAATGAATGCACAAAACGTGCATTTACGTGCAAAACGTATTCGTGCCTTATAAAAACGTAAACCCGATTGCTAGTCAGCCATCCCGCTAATAATAATAGTACGCTTATGTGTCGTATCGTGAAATTGCTCGAAAACCGTGGGGTTGTCGGTAACCACATCGATCACTTCAAAGACTCAAATGATTTACTAATATCGGCGTGGCCGATAATTCTAATTAAATTAATAGCACTTCGTTCGTTATTGATTAAAATGAATAGGTAGATAGGTACATTTAACATTATCGCACGGTACAAATTAAATTGTAAAAATTGAGCCATTTGTCTTTGAAAATTGCGTCCTCCACGACGCGACGGCGACGGGTCAAAGAATCGAAAACGAACGTCAATTTTTTTGGAAGTTTTCAGTGCCGAACATGTTTATGAAGTTTTGACGTTAAAAGAGCTTTGCTTTTTAAACGTTTTCGTTCGTTTAATCGGCGTATTTGAACTTATACCCTATTTTCAGTTTCGAGTACGAATGTTATGGAATTTTGTTAGTTACCAACGTAAATATAATTTTTGTGCTTTTTGATGTTTTTATAAGTAGTAGCATAAAAACATGTTGCGATTGCGGCGTAAATTTTATTAGGAGTTTCAAATTTAACCCCACACCTAGACCTTGCATGGAACACGGGAACCCTTTGTTCGCCAATAAGGCCCCCCCCTGGAGTTATGAAACGCATTAGTCGACGGCGACGCAAAGGCGGGACGGTTGCCCCGGGCGCCACGAAACAGGGGGCGCCGTATGGCCCCCCCTCTTTTTCGAACAAAGTCCAAATAATAAATACCTAAATGAAAAAAAGTAGAAGGTTTTTCCCGAAGAACTTTTGTTAGTCGGTAAAGTGGCGGAGAGTGGGACGACTGATAAAACCTCGCCCCGGGCATCTGCAGCCCTCGCGAGCGCGGCGTTGCGCGTTACTCTACCATTAGATTGAACTTATAGCACGAGGGCAAGTCGACACCAAAACTAAAAAAAAAACACACGGGAGTCACCGTTTCGATGGAGGTACGTACATGTTATCGCGATTAAATTTTTTGACGCAAATAGCCTCGTAAATGTTCCCGAATACGACTAAATTTTGTCAATAAATTACGCAATCGTAAATATATTTTAAATATACGATACCTACTGACTAATTAACGAGCGTATTGGGAATTTACCGGGAGACGCAGATAAAATATCTAAACATTATTTAATAACGTTTTTATGACGAACGATAAAATACACATTAAAGGAATGTTCGCGTGTCAGACAAGTCGCTCGTTTATGTCACGCGTCTCATAATGTTATACATCCTATGATGGTAGATTTAAATTCGCATAAAAGTCTGAACCAAACAGATTTAACGAGCGATTCAAACTGCGTGCATTCGAATAAAATTTTAAATGACCCGCCCCCGTGATCGCGCCGGCGCCGTTGCGACGCGAGCGACAATTACGCAACGGCCGATTCTTACAATCACCTTTAATGGGGGCGTTCGCGGGAGATCTTAAATAATTTAAATTTACGCCCCATCTGAGAAACAAAAAACAAATTTTTGTCAAAGCTGCCCCTTACTTACAGTTTTAAATAAGTGAGCAAAAGGCGGAAAATTGTGTAAACTCGACTCGACACTTTCGCCGCGACCTTTTCAACGCCTACGCATGCACTCCAGGCGCTGCAACGTGCAAAGGCACACTTTCCTCCGTATCTTCACTTTGAATAAAACTAATCGAAAACGGCGAACGAAGAATAGTTTTCGTGCACGCCGACTGAAACGCAAGTGCCTCTGCCCAAAGCTGGATTCGTCCTGACTCGTTAACTAACACGAATCCTTGGCGCGGATCCGTGTCATCGAGGTTTAAAAATTTAGCTTATGGTTTTACATAACTGCAAATTATGCGGTTTAAACGATCTTTTACTTAGCTCATAAACGCCCGGTTCCACCATTCCATCTTGAGCTAGAACTTATCTAAGTCGAACTTAAATGTAAACACGACTCAAGATGGAAATGCGTTCCACCACGCTTTTCAAAGCACGCCTTGGTTAAGTTGTACGTAAATATGACAACACTGCAGAACTTGCGCGTGATTGGTTCTTTCCTTCAGTTTTTAAATATCCCGCACTGCGACAGTAAGACAGAACGTCAAAATGAATTTCCCTAACCTAACCTAACAAATTGCCTGTTACTGTTATTACTGTTTGCGACGTTTTATTCTCGTTTTCACGTTATCCATATCATTATGGACAAAATGAAGCGGTGCAATTACACCAGAGAGAAGAAAGCACCTTCTCACCTCACTGGTTGTAAATTATAAAAGTGTAATAGAATGTAAAAGCACAAATGGTGCAACAAATAAAGAAAAAGATGCGACGTGGAGTAAAATAATGTCATTATTCAACGCTCAGGGAAAAATTCATTGAGGACACAACGGAGTAATATGAAACAAGAGGCGAAGAAAGACAAAGCCAAACATAGCGCAGAGTTGTATAGAACTGGCAGGAAGACCATCAACAGTCAAATCAACCGATGATTCTCTCAGTAATAAATGATACGACAGTAACGGGAATTATATTAATAATATCCACATCCATAATAACTTCAGTAATCAAAGTACTGTGACAAACTTGAACAATATGAGGTTATAAACATGATCTCAATTTCTCGTTATTCACGTCTCAGATGTAAGCTCGATTTGGCGAAGGTCCGGTTTTATGTGGTGGAACTTACGCCCGGTTCCACCACTGCATCTTGAGCTAGAACTTACCTAAGTCGAACTCAAATGTAAGCACGACTCAAGACGGAAATGCGTTCCACCACGCTTTTCAAAGCACGTCTTGGCTAAGTTGTACGTAAATATGACAACACTGCAGAACTTGAGCGTGATTGGTTTTTTCCTTCAGTTTTTAAATATCCCGCACTGCGACAGTAATACAGAACGTCAAAAAAAAAATGAAATTACCTAACCTAACAAATTACCCGTTACTGTTGCGACTGTTTGCGACGTTTTGTTCTCGTTTTCATGTTATCCATATCATTTTGAACAAAAAATGAAGCGGTGCAATTACACCAGAGAGGAGAAAGCACCTTCTCACCTCACTGGTTGCAAATTATAAAAATGTAATAGAATGTAAAAGCACAAACGGTACAACAAATAAAGAAAAAGATGCGACGTGGAGTAAAATAACGTCATTATTCAACGCTCAGGAGAAAAATGTGACTAGGAGTAATGATTCATTGAGGAAACAATGGAGTAATATGAAACAAGAGGCGAAGAAAGGCAAAGCCAAACATCGCGCAGAGTTGTACAGAACTGGCGGAGGACCATCAACAGTCAAATCAACCGATGATTCTCTCAGTAATAAATGATACGACAGTAACGGGAATTATATTAATAATATCCACTTCCATAATAACTTTAGTAATCAACGTAACAAATTCTAGTCACCGTGACAGACTTGAACAATGTGAGGTTATAAACATGATCTCAAGCTTCTCATTATTCACGTCTCAGATGTAAGCTTGACTTAGCGAAGTTAAGGTCTGGTTTTACGTGTGGAACTGAATTTTTCTGTCAAGTTCAGCTTAAGCTCTAAGCAGAGCTCAAGGCGAGGTGGTGGAACCGGGCGTGAATGTTTTTATCAAGTTCAGCTTGAGCTTTAAGCAGAGCTTAAAACGAGGTGGTGGAACCGGGCGAAAATGTTACAAATAATAAGCGTCTATGTACAGTCATGTTCAAAATTAATGTCCAGTCGCCTGACTGAATATGCAACACATTTACCAGCAGCCTGACGCCGAAAATTTGAAGACCGCCGATTGCGAGCTAAGTGTCGGGATTTATCTGCTTATAAGCACTTAGAGCGATTAAACTCCAAGATATTCTATTAAGACTGCGTTCGCACGCCACGATTTTCATAACATGAACTAAAGCTGCAAACATTTTGCATAGATGGCGATACCGTGCGGTTTAGAAGAATTATTCTTATTTAAATTTCAAGATTTGCCTCCTAAATGAGCCAGCAGAATAAATGCCATGAATTGCACCTGAATAATACAAAAAATAAATGGGCTACTGTAGTTGATTGGCAACTACGCTTCTTGGAAATGTGTTTTCAAATTGAATTATATACAGCTGTAGCGATGGTTCGGTTCGCTGTATTTGTAATAACAATGATGATAAATTGTATGCTAAGTTATAATGGAGCCTTATTACTTAGGAGTATTATTTTTATTCTGCAATCATAAATCGGTCACTAGTTCAGTTACCTGATATGTGCTTGTTATATCAGTATTGAAAAGACACTAGATTTTAAACGACGATCACTAGAGCTAATGGGCCGTATTGAAATAAAAGAAAAATGTTGCGTTTGTGTAGGGCATTTTGGTTTTTAAATTTCGCGCCTATGGTATAACGTTAGTTGGTTGGTAGAGAAGTAGCCAGGAAATAAAAATATACGTGGAAAACGAAACTGTATTTTTTGAGGTACGAAAATCCTTACAGTTTGCATATCACAATTTAACTGTAACTTTTGTTGTCGATTTAAATAAAATTATCGAAGTATTGTGAAACTTTTATTGTATGCAGTGGGGCATAACACCCAACGAGAAACTGTTTCTATTTCTAATTAGTTTTCCTTACATACTTAGTTTATATATACTATGTAGGTTTGCTATTTTGCTATTGCTATTATATTCACATGTCACTACCATTGAAAATAGATAATCGTTTATCGATCAAAGTATAGCCAAATAAACTAAATATTTTAAAAATCAAAATTTATAGACAAATTAACCAAGTAAAATCAAAACACTCCAACTTTCATAATCAATAAATAAGTAGCGTACTTGTAACATAATTATAATCTGTTCATAATAATTATTACGATATTGATCACGATATCGTTATTTTAAATATTACTTTTTATATAATTATAATATTTATATAATATACCTAACCATAATTTTGTAAATTTACATAATATTAGCAGTATATGCGTAGATATTAATTTAATTAAATTTAGTACTAGCTACTAAATCGCGTTTATTTCCTTATATTAGAAACAATTGTTTCTGTTTTACAATAGTTTAATATTAATTTATAAATTGCACCATTACATTTAACACACAATTACATAAACTACTCCTTTTTACTTATCACCTTAGTGATCATCCACTACCACCTAGATTATTATATAACAGTTTCTATGGAAATAAATCTTAGGAAAAGGATTTAGTAGCTACTAAATCTAATTAAATATCTATGAATAACTTTTACGATATTTGGCAACAACGCAAAATTTCCACTAGCAATTACTAAGAACTATCCCTAAAAATTCACCAAAATTACGGAGTCGCCTTCTAATAGAGAACCCTCGAACTAAAAACTTGAACTTGAACTTTGACGAATCGGCTGTTTTGCGACAAGTTTTGCTCCGAAAACACTTTATCGAGATCATCTTCAATTTTACCTCGTTTTATATAGTAAAAATTTAGGAGTATAATTTAGACGCGATTTCGCAGGGCACTATCCTTTACAGTTTCGATTTGATGTGTAGAACGACCACAAAAAATTCACGAAGGTTAGACAAATTTCAACCATTTCAACATTTTTTTTTACAAGATTATTATTGACTTTTCGGCAAAACCAAAGGAAAGGTCCCTGCGTTTATGTTTTTTCTTCATCCTGTAATTTTATGCGGCCTGTTCGTTATGTCGTTTCGACGATGATCTCAATAGAAGTACTCCATATTTTCACCATTTTTAACGTCATTTGAATGTGGCGCTAATTTTGCGAACGCAATCTTAAATAGGTATAATTCAGTAAATTGTTTGCGTTTTGCATGTTTATATTTGAGATTCTACAGTGTCTACAGTTTGTCGATTGTTCAATTATCGCAATGAATCGACCGAATTTTGTTAGGGGCAAATATCGTACCGTTAAGACCCTCATTTTATTGAGTCACACTTTGTTATGTTGCCGTCTTGTGGTTGTCTAACTTATATCCACGCTATTCGTCGTAATAAGTCTGCATAGGATTTTACGAATGACGCGAGCAAATAATAATTGTAATTTATAATTTCGTGTGCATCGTATAAAGTAATTTAGCGTCCTATTTTACTTGATGGAGGTTCAAGCCGCTTCTTGGCCATTTCAAAACCGCGTGCTTTACACTCAATCATCCCTTAAAAGGTAAATACTTCAAAGGGCTCTGTCTCGCTCATCTTAAAAGATCGAGATCTCGTCTTAAAACCAAAACGTGACAAATTTCATGCGGAATAAAAAAGTCTATAACAATAATTACTGATTTTTCGCTATTAAGCGATTGGACATTAATTTTGAACATCGCTGTACGCATGTAATTGATTACGAAGTCGGGCTCGTTTTCTTGTGAACGCCCGAAGGGCGCGAACTACCACCGGGCGCGTCCGGTTCAATAAGATATTAATGTTACGTCGTTGATTTAGAGGTTTCAATGTCGACTGTGATTTAAAAAAAATATATTTTCGAAACGGTCGCGAGACGAAAAATTCGTTTTTAACCGAAGACAAAGGTAACTCGCGTCGAATACGGGGTATTTACTCACCCGGAATACGGCGCAAACAAACAACAACACACGGGTTGGTTATTAAAAATAATAATTAAGCCAATTAGGTATATTTTTCCATCTGAATTTTCATTCGAGGTGCTTTTTTTTTAATATAAATTAATTCGCGTAAGGGCCATTAAAAGTTGACGTTTCGGCTTGAGCCCATTAGAATTATTTATATTCCCGTAACGTGTTCGATAATAACGGTTTTATATTACGCGATGCGTCACATTTTATTAAATTTTTATGCGGGTAATTACGTGACCGAATTGCGCCAGTTATATAATAAATGGGTACGACGACGGCGGTCACTGGAAATGTTTTGTTTCGACGATTCGACGGGGGTAGGTATTAGTATAATAATTCTGCAGTCTCGTATGCAGCACAGTTTTCCATTTACTGCAGTAAGATGGATTTCTGCGCCGGAGAGATGAAAACACGCTCGCGAGTGTTGCGAAATGGGTCACTATTAATGTGCTTTATGTCGGAAACGTGCGGGAAATCTTGGTTTAATTGTTAAAGTTTCACTAGTGTTACGACATCGATTTAATTATTGCTAGCAACTCTCGGGGGGGGGGGGAGTTTAAAATGTTTCCGTTTTGTTTTTTTTTCTTATTGCATCGGCGTTTTCGACGTAGGGTGGGCCCGGGTCGGCGCGGCGCGTTATAAAATATCCATCCGAAAATAGCTACTTAATGTTACACGACGCCTGGGGAAATATTGAACAACCCTGCGGTGGTAATGCGAACCAAACACGCATCTTAATATATACTTGAGGTTTCCAACTACCTGATGCAGTAAATTATGGTGTCCATTTCCTTTCTGTGGTTACCTTTATTACGTTACATTAAAGATGTTTATGCGCAAACTAAATTTAGTACGCAAACGTACAAACGATCGCGCAGCAAACGAAGATTTATACGCATAATGGGAGAGAGAGCACGAATTAAAATTAGCTTCGCCATATGTACGCGAGGAATTAATTAGCGCCCCCCGTAAGGTGTAAACCGTTTGGACTTGCAATAAGAAATAAGAGGTTGCAAACGAGCACGTTTTAAAATTGATCGAGGGGACCGGCAATTATACACTAATTTCGTATTAATTAACGATCGTTGTCGTTTTGGAACAAACGTACCAAATGATAAATCGGCTTTTTTCCCCGATACGCGAACGCCCGGAGATCAAAACCAAATTAATTCGTTTTACCGTAAATTGTCCAAAAAATACGAGTCGAATGCGCGCGCGCGCGCGGTACGTACGTACCTCGCGCGACAACAAAAATAAAAACGGGCAATTTGTTTCAATTAACCGCGCATCTGTGCCCCACTAATAAGTGGCACTTACGTCAGGCCCACGTTCACGTGGCAATGGATTAACAACGGTACATTAAACTTGGGACTAAAACTTGCCGCAGGTACAATTAGATTAGCGACGGGCTTAGCGCTTCCGCAAACGGTCGCCCCCCGCCGTACGAATTAATTTTTTTTGCGATCGAACGCAGCGAAAATTGCGCCTTAATTTTTATCATAATTCTCGTTGCATTTCCAATTTAATTTATTGAAATTGTTCAACTTGTTCCGATTCATTAGTTGCTCCGCTCCTGATTAATTTTAAATACATGTGCAACATGAAGAAGAACAATTAACGAGGAAACGTTCAGGATCGCATATCTCGCATTTACCCGCAGGTTAATTCGCACATAGAATTATCGCCAAACGACGAGACACTTGGTCGTTAAATAGTCATATTCAACTTGATATAAAAAATTTGGAGGCAATCGATCAAAAAGTTCACTTGTGGACACTTGTCACTCGTACCGTTGATCGATTGCCTCTTAAGATGAAAATCTACAAAACAGCAGCAGCACGAGCCTTACAATTGAATATGAAGAACAACCGATTGTGAGAAGATTTGAAAGAAGAGGAAAGAATTGGGAAGTGCCTTTATCAGCGCACACACGGCGGGAGAACAATAGGTCTTTATAGGCCGCGGCGTAAAGAACCAATCGGTTAACAAACCCCAGTTAAAAAAAAATGCCTCGCCAACCCCAAAATTAACAAAATACTGAAGGATGAGGACGTAGTAAGATTTATAAAAGCACAGAGACCAAACCAGATGCCAGGATGGTGAGCATATGGAAGGGGATATGGAGCATATGGTGACCGATGCCGAAGAGCTCAATAAGGCACGACAATCGCACTGTCAATGTTGCTGAAAGACAATCTTTCCGTCGAAACGTTTTCATTGCGACCAATTAAAGGGCGTTAATAACTAGATTAATTTGATCAAATCCGACTGTCGCTTATTATTTGTTAATAAATGTTAAACGCTTTCGTCGACGAATATTCGATCTACTCGTTTACGGCGAATGGTCCGACGGTGAATCGGCGACGGCGAATTGTCGAGTCACGATATCCGACTGTCGCTTATTATTTGTTAATAAATCGTCAAACGGCTTTCGAAGCAAACGCCATTGTATTTGTATTGAGCTCGTTGTATTTTTCGGGGAATGCAATTTTTGCAATATTGCACGATCGCGAAATCTTCGAAAATGAGGATCCGGACAAAAAAAGGCACAAACGTCGAACGATTAACTTGTCGATGTTAATATTGTTATAAAGAACGTAACTGCCTTTTATTTTGAAATTTAGATGTCTAAATGACCATTTTTAAAACGTTACGTATTGAAAAAAGTGGCGAAGAAGGTAACCTAACCTTCAAGAAAGGATATGGTTTCTTATAGCAATATTGCACGTTTCGCGAAATCTTTCAGAAAATGAGGATCCGGATAAGGTTAAGACGGAAACAAACGTCGCGAAACGATAAACCTTAAAATAGATTACATAATAACGTACATAGATAAAAAGGCGATCGATAACATTTTCCAGCACTGTTACGAACAGAGAAAATCGATCATTTCCGGTTTGGCGGTAAATTGACCATATTTTAAACTTTAATTTACGGTATTTATAAAAGGGGAAGAATGTTTTGTAACCTTAACCTGTCAAAGAAAGGATATGATAATTAAAACAAATATACCGTGATTCAGGAAAAACTACAGGTTAATGACCTCGGAAACAACTAAACATTATTAAATATTCGAAAATTTCCATTGATGACCAAAATCAGAACAAAATTGTATAGATAGTATCAAAGAAGGCTGATACGATAACTATGTACTTCCAGCACTGTTTTTTTGAAATTACAGAAAACTCGATAATATTCCGGTTTGGCGGTATTTCAAATAGTTTTAAACTTTGAATTTACTGATTTTAAAAGGGCCCTAACGATTTTGATTTTTGAATAATTTTAATGTTAAAGGAGAAAATTCGTGTGGTTTTCAAAATTTTCCAAATTCCCCGTATTTAATGGATTAGGCAAATTGCGATAAATTGCGATTTCGTGTAGGTACCTTGACGTTGCAAATAAATATTATTATTATTCATTTGTTTTACGAACAACTTTGGATTTATTGCACAATATTTGGCGATCGTGAACAAAATTGTCAAAGATAGTATTGCGTAAGAAACTCACGGGGGCGTCACAAAACATTAATCGGTCGTCGACAGATTTTATTGCACAACAAGAAATTTTATTGGTAAAGATTAGGAGAATTGGCGAATTAGGTCGTTTATTTTTAGCGTGTCCGTTAGTCATTTCGTTGTCGGGCGTCATCGCCACCTTATGCACTGTATAAATACGTCCGCGACTTTTTAGACGATTGTATTTCACAACCAGTCTTCGAACGTGTTCGTGTTTACTGTCGATAATTTTCCATTATTCCGTATTTAACTGGATAAGTTCACCGTTGCATGATAAATTGCGATTTCGTAATAAGAGTACCTTGATTTCGTTGCTTTATTAAATTATTATTATTATCGCATTCGTATGTACGGTTGACAACTTGTTCGCCGATGATTATTGCACAACTATTTGGCGATCGGGGCCATTTCTAGATTTCATCAGTCGTATTGCGTAAGCCTTCACGGGGGCGTCATCCGAAAAGGTACTTGACTTGTTACGTCGACAGATGTCTACTTGCACAACAAGAAATTTTAATTGGTAAAGATTAGGAGCAATTGGCAAATTAGGTCGTTTATTTGATAGCGAATGTAAATTGCGCGATTATAATATTTAATCCGAATTTTCGACGCGTTCGTCCGGGATTATGTATCAAGTTGGAGAGGAAATAAAAGAAATCTCGAAACTTTTTAGACGATTGTATTTTTCATTCGCCAAACCAGCTCCTTCGAACGTGTTCGTGTTTACTGTCGATTAAATTTTTAACGCGGTTATTTATAACTGGTAAGTTACGGCCGTTGCAATTAAATAATTTATAATAAGAGAGCTTACTTTCGTAGCATCTATTTAATTTTTAAGTACGCATTCGTAAAATGTCGGTTGAAGATTTATTCTTATGCCGAGCCATATTCGCGTGAAAATTTAGGGGCGGTCGCGCGTACACTTAATTACGGCCGAACGTTCTAATTAGTTTCGCGAAATTAATGACGTAAAACCGTTATATTCGACGATAAACCGTTTAAGGAACGATTAACCTTGCTTTTGAATATTACCCCGCTTGCCCCGTCTAATTTTCGGAATCGCGGGTCGGTATTTTTGAAATTTTAAGGTTAGGAACGCACTGGCACCGGTTTCGGTCGTGTGTTTCATGTTTCGTTTTGTAATAGAATAGCAACCTGTGATATGCTATTCAATTGCTTCCTATTACACTTGTTATTCTACTACTCCACGAGACTGGTGGAGAGGAAATGAAAACGTCACAATCAAACGAAACTTCTATAGAACCCAGTCTGTTGTGACGTCATTCATTCGCCAAATAAGCTCCTTAACGGCGGGGGCGCATTAAAATTTTAACGTCGGTACATATTTACTTTTTAAGTTACGGCACGGAATCTGAGAATAATTTAGACTGGTGCACTTTAGCATCGTGATTTAATTCCTGCAAGTGACGCGTCGTAAAAGGCTGTAAGATTTATTGTGCATTATACGCGGGCCATTATCAGATGTATGAATGTATTTAGGGGCGGTCGCTGTTGTATCACTGTAATGATCGGCTCGAACGTATCTTAATTAGTTTCGCGAAATTAATGACGTAAAACCGTGTAGTATTCGACGATAAACCTTTGTTTAAGGAACGATTTGAAAACCTTACTTTTCAAGTAATTACCACTTGCCCCGTCTAATTATGCGGAATCAGCGTAGTGTCATTTTATCGAGCTTATGCAAAATGATTATTAGGTTAGGAACGCACAGGTTTCGGTCAGTGTCGTTTCATGTTCTCGCTTTTGTAATAGAATAGACAACCTGAGATATGCTATTCAAGTTACGTTCCTATTGCACTTGTTATTCTGACTACGTCCACGAGACTGGTGGGGCAGGAATTCATTGACGTCACAACAAACAAATTTCTATAGAACCCAAGGATCTTGTTTCGCGATTTCGTCAAATTTTAAATCGCCGGAAACGCTCTTAGTTCCAGTCATTTATTGGTTTGTTAGTTCTAGAAAAGTTTACTTTTTCAACTAATTCACGGACCAGTTCTATGAGTAACAGGTAGACTGTGTCACTTTTCTCGAGATTACGCAAAACTTTGAGAAAGTTTTTGAGCTTTGACTAAGTTTGTAATGGGTATTTGACTTTATTAATGCAGGTGTATACGCTGGAAGCCATGCGTACGTTATGTAAGCGAATGGTTCGATAATTGGGCCCCTGAAACACACGATCGAAACCTGAATGTGTGTCTGTAACCTAAAAATTGCAAATTATTGTTTAAACAATTTACTCATCGTGAAAATGTTGTAGGGTATGCCACGTATCGCCACAATGAACCGACGCCTAAACGAAATCGTCGAAACCGACGCTTCTGGGCCTCTGTTATGCGTTTTTATCAGGTAGCGTCATTTGTATCGCAGCTTATGCCAACGATGATTATCTATCGCATCAGCGGCACGCGGAGCATCTCCAGGAGTTTTGCCCTGTTCGGTAGCGGCGTCAGAATCGCGATGACGTCGAGTGCACGCCAACTGGTCGGAAGCATTTTCGGCGCAGACAATTTTCTGGCGGTGGCCTATCAATACGCGACCGGGAAAATAATCGTCAGGGAAACGTGGAGGGAGCGAGTCGCGGATTTTCTTGGCGTTTCGACACTGGACCGACCACAGGTAGCGTTTTCCCACTATTCGCGAAAATATCTAATTCGACTCAATTTTAGACGCATCCAGTTCGAGGCATCCGTCATCGACGACCAACATCCTAGAATTTCCGTATCGTGTTTTATCTGAGACTTGCGAGACGGCTCTGCGATAGGCAATGGAACTTGACAATCGACAGCTTCGTGCGTAATTATACCTTCAATCTCGCAATCCGTTTCGATGCGGTACAACAATTTCTTTGCGAGATACGGATCAACGATCGTCAGTTTCGATTCAATCTAAATGTGTCGACAGGAACGCCCTGCGTACGTTATGCTAAGCGAATGGTTCAACGACAACCGTCTAGGTCTTTGTATAACACATCGACCGAAACCTGAATGTGCGTGATGTGTAAATGTATAACCGGTTTTAATCAAAATAGATTTGGGGTTTGTCTAAATTCAATTGATAATGGTTTTCGGTTGAAATGTAGATGTAATCAACATCTATTGGTTGCAGTTCTAAATTGGACTCGATGTGAATTGCAGTTTAGAGCGACCGTTAATAATGGCAATCAATTTGAAATTCTTGTACACGCCCTGCCCAATCGAATCGGACTGGCGGTCAACTTTAACGGTCTGCAATTTCGATTCGGTCTCCTTTTCGAGAGAAATATGAATAGAATAGGAGTTGGGCCCTGTATCGGTAGCGGCGTCAGAAGTCGCGATTTCGCTTTAGATGCACGTAAATGTCGGAAGCATTTTACATGTAATTAATAAACCAAAATAAACTGTTCTTTATCTTGATTTACTTAAATTCGATTAAATTACCTTTGAATGAACCTTAACACAAATGTCAAGGATTTCTGTTGTTGGTAAATGGTGGAAAATTGAATATAACGAAACGAGAAAAATCGCAATCGAGACCAAACTTCCCAACATTTTAAATTCCCATAAATTACGTTACTCGATAAGAAAACTATGCGGGATAATAACGATTCAAAATAGTTTCGAACGGAATTCGCAAACTCGCGATCGATATCTTTTAATGTCTGGGAACGCATCGAGAATATGCAAGATATTAATCTTGAGACTTGCGAGACGGCTATGCGATAGTCCGCGAATGAGAACTTGATTTTAATCGTCCAGCTTCTGTCGCGAAAATGATACCTTAAAATCTCGCGAATCCGTTTCGACGCGGTACAACAATATTCTTCGCGTATCTACCGAAGATCAACGATTCGGAAGTTTCGGATTCAATCTACGGATTTTGACAGGAACGGCCTGAATTTGCTGGCAATTTTCAACGACAACCTAAGTTATAGTAGCCATATTGCGATAAACAACTGGCGCAACCGATGTCGTATGGCGGACTATAAATGTATAACCGGTAAATTAACTCAAAATAGATTTGCGGGTTTGTCTAAATTCGAACCCCGATCCCTCCATCTTTCGGTCCCAAAATACGGAATAAGATGTAATCAACATCTATCGCATGCAGTTCTGACCGCAATTGGACCTCGCACCCTGAATTGCTTTAATAAGCCAGCGACCGCTTAATGAAACTGGCAATCAATTTGTAAATATGTCGATTGTTAACGCCCTGCCCAATTTTGCGAAGCGTTTTTGGGGCTAACGTTCGTTTATAATAACTCTTTCGTCACTATATTAGGATAATTAGGATCACCCTGTATAGTTTAGGTTATAAAATCCGACCGCGCGTAAGCCTCGACATCGAATTTTCATGTCGCATGTCAAAAGCTTGGACTTTCGCTTTAGATTTTTCTCGAAATAAATACATTATGTTGAAGCCATATTTACGAGGGAAATTAATAAGAATAAAATTATCACTGTTCTTTATCTTGATTTCGAAAACGGTGCATCTTATCGATTAAATTAGACACGATCGAATGAACCTTTATGCAAATGTCCAAAACATATCTTCACGTTGCCGATCCGATGGTGGAATAATTGAGATATAACGAATTACGAGAAAAATTTTTCGCAATCGAGCCACCATTTTGAAACGGCTCGGTCGATTTGGCTGGTTAACGAACTCGTCCATAAATTACGTTACTCGATAAGAAAACTACGCTGTCAAAATTAGATCTGATTCAAAATAGTTGCGAACGGAATTCGTCGTCCATCAAGATATTGATTATATATATGTCTGGGAACCGACATCGAGAATATGCAATGATATTAATTTCGAGAGTCTGGGACAAACGTATGCAAAGACTGCGAAGAGAATTGATTTTAACGTCCATTTCTGTCGGAAAATGAACCTTAAAATCTTGCGAACGACGTACCATAGAAAATCACTATCGTACTGCCTTTACCTACCAGAATTATAAATTGGAAATCTATTCGTAATTTAAAAACTATTCGGATGGGCCAAGCATTCGAAAATCCGGGCTATTACAAACCATAAACCAGACTGAAAGTTATAATAGCCATTTATGCGACCGATAAAATACAAAGAACTAAAACCGATGTGCGCCATGTCAACTATGAATAGATTATCGGAGTGCGAACAAAGAACTGGACGTTTTAAAATAAACAGCGGTTCAATCGAACCCCGTCCCTCCATCTTTCGTCCCCAAAATACGGAATAAGTATTTATAAATATCATCGCATCATTTGACCGCAACGGGACCATTTCACCCTCATTCGCTCTTAATGGTACAGCCAGCGTAGTGCTTGCTAATGAAACTAAAATCGAATTTGTAAATATTCGGCGTCGTATTATTCGTACTGTGCGAGTAGTTTTCGTTCGGTTTATAAGCGTTTTTGCGTGCTGAGAGCGCGAGTGTTGTGTTGTTATTCGAATAACGATTATAAACAAAGGATCACTACTATTAGGATAAGGTAGGATCTTTCTTTGTCGACTGTTCATGTAGTTTATGAAGCGTATAATACATCCGACCGCGTTAAGCCTCGATCATCGAATTTTCATGAAAATCGACATTGGTCAAAAGGCTACTTGGATAGGGATTAGGTTAGGATTTGGTCTCGAAATTCCCAAAAACATTTTCGACAGTCCAATATTTACGAAGCGAAATTTCATATTACGCAAGTTTTAAACAATTATCAGCTTGTTGGTGAAATACAGTGAAATATGAAGCGTAGGTATAGGTACGTAAGTCAACGGAAGAATCTTACGCTCGAAAATTGACGATAGAGGAAAACGATCGACTAGAAAAACTAGAAAATAGAAAGAAAACTTCCAAGTTTATACATATTTTCTTATAGTTGTTACAGATCCGATGTGAGTCAGCGGCAGCAGTATTAGTTTGCATTTTCGTAAGTATTAAAAATATTATTTGAACGGCCATTTTAATTTTTGAAACGGCTCGGTCGATTTGGCTGGTTAACGAACTTCGTCCTTAGTTTTCGTAAGGACATTTTACGCTTGTTCAATGCATTTCAGTATTACTTGATAAAAACGAAATTCAAAGTTTCGATTGTCGCAACCGGAATTTAGAGTGACACAGGAGACAAAATTTGATCGATATAACTATATATTATTAACACCTCTTTACTCAAAAAATATGATTCTAATAATTCCAGTTTTTCGTGGCATTCTTTTAATTCTCCTTGTTCTAAATTTCTTCCTCTTTTTACTGACTATTATAATACTTATATACTAATCACTTTTTTTTCGATTATTTCGAAAAGGGTGCATTCTATCGAAAATTATATAGAGCCACTATCGATAAAGAATTTTATGTCGATTCCAAAACACATTTCACATTACCGATCCGATGAGTAATAACGGAGATTAGATTTTTTTATTATTTTTTTTGAACCTCTGCCATTTTGAAGCGGGTCGGTCGATTTGGCTGGTTAACAAACTCGTCCTTTGTTTTCGTAAAGATAATACGCTGCCCAAATTTCAGTCTCCTACAATCAAAATTGCGACAGGAATCGCGTTCACAAGTTTAATCGCATTTATATGACCGATAAAATACAAAGTAAATTAATATATACATGGTGCGACCACCAAAATGAATGACCTATATTTTCGTGATTTAGGGGTCGAGCTCGGAGAAAAGCTAAAAGGTGCCTCTGGGTGCCGTCATCAGACAAGGTGCAATAGCTTTATTTTCTATGAAAATTCGCTAAAACAGTACCACCGGAAATGAGGTAGAGCTTTTACTTCGAATGCATTAAATAATTATAGAAATTGACGCGGCAAAACTTATAAATTCATCATCGAATTCGCGCCAAGTCAGCGTCACTAACAAGCTGATATTTGCATTCGCGATAAGTTCAGTATGCGAAATCAAGCAGAAATTTCCTGCAAATTGTCGGGCGTCTGTATGATTCGTGTCGAGCGAGTAGTTATTAGTTCGGTTTAGAACGGGATGATTTACGTAGATGCAGCGCTGTATTTGAATTCTCTGTGATTAAGTAGGCTTTCAACGAATAGTGATTAAAATGCAAACATAATAACAAGCTGAACTACAATACCTACGACGCGACGGCGAAGAGCGGCGGCCTATTATTTAACCGACTGTTAACGATGTATTTATGAAGCGCCAATTTAATTTACATTGCGACCGTGTTAAGTTCTACTCGATTAAAAAAACATTCACACACAATATGAACTTGGTTAGCCGCCGTCTTTCGGATAGGGATTAGGTTAGGATCTTAATTAGGATTACCCAGGCAAACGTTATTCGACGGATTTCCGAATGTTCGTAACGAAATTTCGGTAGTTACGACGTTTTCGCAATTATAGTCGTGCGAAATACAGTGATTTATATCTATGAAGCGTAGGTACAGGTACGTAAGTGCAAAGGTAATGAATCTACGCTCGAAATTGACGATAGAGAACACGATGACAACGAACAAATGGCGTAGGAAACATTTAAAGCAACGACTTTGTACGTATGCATTTGCAATTCGTCTTACTCGTCGTATAGTACTGTTACGTAGAAGTGGTTACTTTCCACTCGAATGTCACAGCGTGTGTGTGTATTTACGTTAAGACGAATCTCGGTATTGCTCGTAAGCTATGTCAGCAAAAACTATGTATGTGTCAGGATTTTAATTTTGTTAAACATCAGAAAGAATCCGGAAGTTTTATTTCTGCAATTTCTCTAATCTAAAAGTTCGCGACGCCGAAACAGCAGATTGAACTACTTTTAAAGTTGAAACTTCGTTAAAGGATTTAAAATTACGAAATTCAAAGTCGACGATGATGTCGGTACCTACTACAATTTAGAGACTGACATACCGTGTCAGACATAGACATTTGATCGAAATCTAAACTTTCAAGTTATTAAAACATCAATAACTTAATAAATAATAAATTCTTGGAATAATTCCGTTTACGATAGTTTTAAGTAGGCTCGTTTGCGTTTCGAATCGACATTCTTAAACAAACTTAATATAGAAATTTAACTTGCGCTTTACTGATTTAATTGCTCAAATACTTATAGATACTACATCAGTTCTGTTTCGATTATGTTCGAAAAGGGTATATATCGAAAATGGTAATAACAGAGCCACTATCGATAAACGGAATTTTATGCAAACGGATGTCCAAAACACATATTCACCGATTGCTGTAACCGATGAGTAATACTCAGGAGATTAGAGCGGTTTACTTTAGATTTACTATTCCGCAGAGACCTCTGCCGGATTTGTAGTAGGAAGACGTGGAGATCGGTTCGGTTTAATGGCCGACTAAGCGAAAACTTCGTTACCCTTACAGTGTGTATTCGGTAAAGATCAACGAGCGCTGCCCAAGGAACTTCAGCCTCCTACGATCAAAATTGCGACAGGAATCGCGTTCACATATTTACATTGATTATACACATAAGTACTTATGCTTAAAAAATATTTAATTAAATTATAGTGATAAATTCCGCGTTTCGGTACCCAAAATGAATGACCTATATTTTCGTGATCTAGGGGTCGAGCTCGGAGAAAAGCTAAAAGGTCACGTCTGGGTGCCGTCATCAGACAAGCTGCAATAGCTTTATTTTCTATGAAAATTTGCTAAAACAGTAACCGGAAATGAGGTAGAGCTTTTATTCGAAACTTAAAAATAATTATCGAAATTGACGCGGAAAACTTATAAATTTTCATCGAATGCGCCAAGTCAGCGTCACTAACAAGCTGCTATTTGCATTCGCGATAAGTTATATGCGAAATCAAGCAGAAATTTCCTGCAAATTGTCGGGCTCTGTTGGTTATGTCGAGCGTATTATAGTGGAGAACGGGATGATTTACTAGATGCAGGCTGTATTTGAATTCTCTGTGATTAAGTAGGCTTTCAACGAATAGTGATTAAAATGCAAACATAATAACAAGCTGAACTACAATACCTACGACGCCGACGGCGGCGCGCGGCGCGGCGGCCTATATTTAACCGCGTTAACGAGAATAGCGCCAATTTAATTTAATTGCGCCGTGTTTACTCTACTCGATTAAAAAAACACACACACACACAATATAAAGGGCCGCCGTCTTTCGGGAGGATTTTACTAATTAGGTACCAGGCTCGTTATTGGGATTTCCGAATGTTCTTAACGAACGTTCGGTAGTTGGGTACGTTCGAAATGTCGCACGCGAAATACATATTTATATCTATGTGGGTACAGTCGAGTGCAAAGGTAATGTCCGCGAAGCGGAACACACACGGATACAACGAACAAATGGCGTACAAAACATTTAAAGCAACGACTTTGTACGTATGCATTTGCAATTCGTCTTACTCGTCGTAAGTACTTTTCGTAGATTTGCTGGTTACTTTCGCACTCGAATGTGCACAGCGTGTGTGTGTTTTACGTTAAGACGAATCTCGGTATTGCTCGGCTCTGTCAGCAAAAACTATGTGTGTGTCCGGTTTTTTTTTTGTTAAACATCAGAAAGAATCCGGGGAAGTTTTATTTCTGCAATTTCTTAATCTAAAAGTTCGCAACGCCGAAACAGCAGATGAACTACTTTTAAAGTTGAAACTCGCAAAGGATTTAAAATTAGTTCGTCGACGATGATGTCGGTACCTACTATAAATTAGAGACTAATACCGTGTCAAATAGACATTAACGAAATCTAAACCGCAAGTTATTAAAACATCAATAACAATAAATAATAAATTTTGGGGAAATTCCGTTTACGATAGTTTTTAAGTAGGCTCGTTTGCGTTTCGAACCGACATTTTAAACAAACTTAATATAGAAATTTAACTTGCGCTTCGTTTAATTGCTCAAATCCTAAGAACACATAGTTCTGTTTGATTTGTTAATTTGTATAATGACAATGGTAATAACAGGCATTCGTAAACGGAAAGCAAACGGGTGTCAGGCCAATATTGACCGATTGCTGTAACCAGTGTTTACTCAGAATTAGAGCGGTTTACTTTAGATTTACTATTCCGCAGAGAATTATGCCGGATTTGTAGTAGGAAGACGTGGGAGATGGTTCGGTTTTTAATTGCCGACTAAGCGAAAAACTTCTTACCCTTACAGTGTGTATTGGTGGTTCAACGAGCGTGCAAGGAACTCACCTGCAAAAAAATAACAGAAATTAATATTTACATTATTTACACGTAAGTACTTATGCTTAAAAAAATATTTAATTAGTTTTAGTGTTTTTTTCCGCGTTTGGTAGTCAATCGATGACGTTGTAGCCGGCGGCGGGCCCCGGGGCCCGGGGGGCGATTTGTTTTTAAAAGGGGGGGCCCCCCGGGGGGTTTTTGGGGGGGGGAAATTTTGGGCCAAGGGCCGAGGCCCCGACCGGGCGAAATTTCGTTTTTTGCCAAAAAGGGGGAGCCGGGATTTTTCGTTGGTTAAATGGGGGTCGGAATTAGTCTCGGGCCGGGGTTGGATTTCGATTTGGGCCTTTTTCTTTTTAAAAAAAGGGCGAATCCCGGGAAATTGGGGGGAAAAATAAAAAATTAACACGGGGTGCGATTTTGCCCGGGGGCCGAAATTAAAAATTTAAATTTTTTTTTCCCTCATTAAGGGGGGGAGGGAAGGGTTTTTGTTTTAAGGGTTGAATTTACAAATTGGGGGGCGTTTCCCCGAACAAAGGGAAAAATTTTAAATTTTTTTTTTTTTTAATTTGGAGGGGTTAGGGGTTTCGTTGGTGCGGGGGTTTGGAAAAAGGGGCGGCGGCGCCGGGCCTGGGGCGGGAATTTTTCAAAAGGGGGCCCTAAAATTCCAGTTTTTTTTTTGGGAAAATTGGGGGGGTTTTGGGGTGGTTTCGTCCCTTTTTATTTCCGGCCGGTTTTTTGGCCTTTGTAGGGCAGCCCAAATTTTTTTAAAATGGTTGGGGCCAAAAAATTTGGCGTTGGAGGGGGGTTTTTTAATTCGGGAATTTTTAAAATTTTTTAAAAAATGGGGGTTTTTTGGGTTCCGGACGAAAAATGAAAAATCACGAATGGCGGCGGTTATTTGCCGCGGGTCGAAAGAAAATTTAAAGTTCGTATTTCGCCCAAACTCGAAGGGGCGATGGAAAAAAATTTTAGGCCGAGGAGTGGGCTCTGTTTTTAAATGGGGTCACATCCCGCCAAAACCAAGGGAAATGGTTTTATTTTTGTTTTTTGTAACTTTGGGCGAAAAGGGGTTTCCTTACTCGTTTCCGGAAGTTTTGAAAGACGGGGAAATGGCCGGGACGTCCGGGCCTTTAACTTTGGCAAAACGCGGAGCCAAATTCCGAATTTTTTGGGTAGGAATTGCGGGTGGAAATTTTTCCCAAGAGGTTTAAGTCCCTTTTTCGATTCGGAATCCGGAATTTCCGACTTTGGGTTTCCAAATCGGGGGATCCATTTTTTTATAAGAGCCGAAGATCCGGGCGATAAAGGAAACGTCTGACGGGGAAAGATTAATTGCTTTATTAAATTTAAAAACATGGCGATCCTTCTAAAGTCGGGGAAAGGAAAAATCCAAAGTGGGGTCCGTTTTTTCCCGGATGAAATGTAAAACTTAAATTTTGTATTTACGTTAAAGACGCGATAATCAATTTTTTTGGGCCGTTAGGGTTGTTTCTTAAAATTTGCCGCGACGTGGCCGTCTTCCGGAAGGAAAGGAAGTCGGTTTTATTTACCCATTTTTTTTCTTCGGGTCCGGAAGTTGTTTTTAGGTTGTTTTAATTTTAAAAATCGCGAGGGCGTCCGTGGCGTGGGTTTTTTAAACGCGTTTATTCAAAATGGGAAATCGAAAATTAAATTTTTGGGTATTTTAAAATGCGGGGAAATTTCGGAAGGACAGGCTAATTTCCGCACTGCGAATTTCCGTTTGGGATGGTTTTAAAATTTTAAAAAGGAATAGGATAACTTCCTAAACTTTTGACGATTTAAAATTAATTCACTGCGGGTGATTTAACAGTTCTAAAAATGTGAAAAACCATACAAAATCATGATCCGCTTAAAAATTAAAGGGACGGAAAAATTTAAAAGCCCAAAATAAATAAGTAGGTTCGTGTTAACAAAAATTAGAATTTAACAATAAATCCAAATTTTACGAGGATTAAAAATTAAATTTAGCGCGTATTTTTTAAATCGGCGCGATTAGTTTGTTTTACTGTCGGAAACCTTTGAAAATCGAACAATTGGGATTTAACCATGGAAGGTTGCGCTGCGAACGAATAAACTTGCCCCATTTTTTCCCCGACTTTTTTTGGAGTTATATTTGGTGAAATTTTTGTGCTTAATTTAATTTCCTTTCATAATTCAATGCGGAATAATTTAACTTTCAATAATAAGTTATGCGGCGAGTATTATTCGGTCCCGTTCGGAATGTAGTCCACGCGTTTTAATTCCGAAACACGCGACAAACTCTTATTAAATTTAATTAAACGAAGATCCATATCAATTGAGGTTATTTTGAACGGGCAGTTTGGAATTTTGGGAAAGGCGAAGGTTCGTTATTTCCCCAACAATTTAACATAATTTTTAAATTTTACTTTAACAAAAAAAAAAATTTTTTTTTACGTCCTTTTTTGCGCTGCCCTTTGCCGACTACGACGCGGCTTTTGGAAGGAAAGCGAATTTAAAAATTCTTCAGTCTTCGTTCACGCCTTGGGGGTTTTTTTTGGTTTATTACTTTTTAAAAAATTCAACCGGTTGTTTCTTTTTTTATAAAATTTTAATAAAAAAATTTTAATTTCAAAATGCAAAGTTTTAAATTTTCGAGGGCAAAATTCCCGGCAAGTCGAGTGCTGTGGGTCGGGACGGAATTTCCCCAAAAGCTTGGCGTTAAAGATAAAATAAACGAATCTAGAACAAACTTTAATTTAAATTTAAATTTTAGGATCATTTTTATATTTAAAAATTTTTAAAGGCAATGCAAAATTTATTTTTGGCATGTTTAAAAAAAGCGTTTATTTTTAAATATTTAAACCTAATCGCAGAATAAATTTAAATAAAAATTCTAATTCCTAACATTTTCCAACAGATTGAAAAGGTATGAATACATTATTGCCATTTTTATGGCCATAGGGTTTCGGGAACCGGGGGGAAAATTAAGAAAAACCATAGAATTAAAAATTCCGCGCAAACCGAAAAACCCGGCTACTTTCGTCTTTGCAAGTATTTGCTATGGAATTCAATATATTTTTTTTTCTTTTCTATGATTCCAATAAACTGAGGGTTTAGTGTACTTAAACGTCAAAAGTAAACGGAACCAACGATTTTTCCCTTGGTAATATTTTTTTTCCCGCTTATTAAAAAAAATTTATCGTAAATTAAAAAAATGTCCGCCTCCGGCCCCTACCGTCGGGCGCCCGTGGAAAGGAAAACCGGCGAGTCCAAAACCAACCAAACAACTCCTAATTTTGGCTCACGTCCGGATGATTTAACCCGGGAATGGTTAGCGCCGAAAAAAAGGGTGGAGGCAACGTGGCCGGCCGGTTGGCAAATAGGGAAAAGGGTGCGATTCTCCAACCCGGCGCTTCACAACCGGCCGGGCCGAATTCCCGTTTAGGTAATGGAATTTCAACTACACGTAAATTCGGTACTCACTGGTATTAGACACAATGGTCGCGTCTACGATTTAATTTCGATACACGACGCAATGCCTTTCGCGGGCCGAAGGGAGACAAAACGGGCAGGAAGCTGCATAGTGACCGGACAACGTCATCAACGACCCCCTGGGTTTTAGTGCTTAAAAGAAAACGTTTAATTTAAATTTATTTTTGGTTTTTTCAAATTAGAATTGTGCACAAACGCCGGGGTCGTAAGAAGACGTGTTGTTGGGATCGTTTTCCATATACGAATCCGCTTAATAATTGGAAAATCGAGTCCAAATGGAAGAAGGGAAAAAGAGCAGAGGTCGGCCAACCCTGAAGGCAGGGCAAGGAAAGAAGGGAACCGCGCGGAACGCGAGAAGTCGAATTGCAGGAAGCGGATTTTCGACATCGCCGTCCAACCGAGGCAACCGTTTCCCGGAAGCGCAGGGATGCCCCCGGTAAACCGGAATCCCAATTATTTGTGGTCTTCGAGTAAAGTTGGTTTCGCGCTTCGGGTCGAAGCGGGGCCTTATTTTCCAAGGGGTCACCCCCGGGGTCCGCCAAAATTTCCAGCCTTTGAATTCCGTTTGGTCAAATTCTCGCCAATTCGATTAAAACCTTTTCGTTTGGATCCCCCCAAAATAGCGCCCGGGGTCCTCCCGTTGCCTCTTGAAGGCCAAATCACATTCTTTAATCTGTCCGCCTTGGGTAGGCTTCCGGAATTGTACCTTGAAACCAAGAAGGGCGGACGCGGCGGACAAACAACGGTGGCAGGAAGCAAACCGCCATCACGGCGCGACTCCCGGTCACGTGTCTACGCGAAACCTCGCTTCGAAAGACGCGTCCACACAACTACCCGGCGGCACCGAGCGATCGCCCGGCAACACGAGGGTCTTTCGTTGAATCCAACGATGGCGGTAGATCGGCGTAAGAGTAAAATCACCGCGCCGGAACGCCCACGAAGAGATTTCCTTTACCGGCGTCACAACGACGCTGCCGTGGGGCCCGGGAGTGGGCTAAAGAAAGTATCCGGGCGGAAACTTGAATTTTCAGCAGGAACGGCCCTTTGTTGCTTTTCCGGCGAGGAGGTACCACTACGAATCCCGTACGCGACGCCGAAAAAGAGGGAACAGGCCCGCCAGTTTCCTACCACGCGAAAGGAAGCACGAACACCACAACCGCGCCGAAGGCGGCTGGACGCAGTCGTAGGATGTTGATAAGTCGCCCATCCGGACTACGTCGAAAAACACCGATGCCCGCCCTGACCAAATTACAAATTTTATCGTCGATCGAATATCCGGGAAAAGCAATTGGCGCGCGTTTAAGCCGAAGTCGGGTCCAAAAATTGGGAGAAAATATTCACGGCCGCGAGGAATAAAAGGAACCGCTTCTTGTCCCTCCGTCAATTCGAATCCCGGGTGGCGGGGTCGGGAAATTTGTCCCCCGTGACGCCAGTGCTGGGATTGAATTTTGGAGGACAAGCCAGGAGTGGACGGAACTCGGGTCAGGAAATTTGGCCGGTCAAGCGCGCGCGGCGCTCGATTTCAAAAGGGCCCCCGCCCAGCGTTGGGCGCGGATTTTAAATATCACCGCGCGGGCGACATCGTTGCCCGAAATACCGCCGTTCCGACAAACGACCGCGCCAATACGCGGAATCAACGAAGCAGCGAAACGGAATTTCCACATTTTGACGAAAGTTCCAGCCAAGTCGCGCCGGTCTATTCCCCTTCGGCGGGAGGAAACCGTTTCAGACCAAACCCGCGATAACAGGGATCTCCGGCCACGGAGGAGCATGGACGGGAAGTCGGGACCAACGGTTCGAAACGGGTCGGTCGAATAAATCGTAGTAAAGCGCAAAAGGGCACGAACACCGCTCCGTGACGGCCCGAAGTACGCGAAATTTTCAAGAAGGGAGCGGCACCATTCGAAGGGCGAAATACGGGCCGGTTTTCGACCGAAACTAAAAATTAAAAACCCCATCAGGCGACCCAATTTTCGGCGCATGTCGCACCGGTCAAAATTAATTTGAAACGGGAAGCCCCGTTTTACAAAGAAGGCGAGGAAATTCCCGAAGGAAAGAGTCCGAAGACGCAGGAAGCCGAATTGGAAGGTTCGCGCGGAACGCGACACGCGGAGCGCGAAACCGTTGTGGATTTCCCAGCTTCGTCCAAAGCCGGAAGGCGAAACGCGTTCCCGAAAACAAAGGGAGCGGCCGGGATCCGCCGGTGCGCCTTATACCAATTTCCGCCTTAACAACCGGTGCAGTCGGTCCGCTTGGCGGAACGGCCGGTCGACAACCGCGTAAAAGGACGGCCGAGGGACGGACGGGCCGCGAAGATCGGGCTCGACCGGGAACGAGGGTGGCGAACCGGGGAGCGCGAAACAAAACCCGAAATCGCCCTTTCGGCCAAATCCTTTTGTTACGGGATCCTCCGAATCCAAGGGCGGCGAAATTCGCGACGAAATTCGACAGTCACTCCGGCAACTCATCCCGGCAACGTTTAATTCGACGGACGTTATCGGCCAAGCCGGCTGAATTCTAACGGGAAATCTCGCGGACTTGGGTCCGGCCACCGCCGGGCCAGCGTGGAGAAGAAACGGGCGAATTCTTCGCAATTCGACAACGGGGGCCAGAGGGCGAAGGGCAGCGCCTTCGAACACGGTCGAACCAACCGCGGAGGATTCCGGAAACGAGCGCATAAATCCCGGGAAAGCACCGAATCGCGTTTACCGTAGGGTGGGCGCCGGAAGCCTTCCAAAATCTCCGGTATTTGACCGACGGCGCAACGCCACGGGCCCCCGGCCAGTTTTCAACGGAGCCGGTCCAAACCGCAAATTGAAAGCCGGCCAAACCTCCGGTTTCGAAAACGGAGCGTGGCGATCTCACAGTCGAACTCTCGCGCCAATATCGAGCACAAAACGTGCGAATGGGTCGTCGTTCGCGCCCTTGGGCCCGTCCGCCCCGCAGTTCGGGAAAGGGTTCCTGTCGGCGGCGACTGGAACAGTTTCTGTCGGCGCGGGCCCGAGATGGGAACGCTTCCGAACCTACGAGAAGGATTTCGCTTCACGCTGAACGGAAAACAGCGGCGACGCCCAGACGATCCGGCGTTTTGAAGACGTAGGGGGGACGAACCGACGTGCGGCGGGAGGAACGTCGGCCCGCCTTGCCCGCGGAAATCCGCGGCAAATTGGAGAGCGGTTCGTTCGACGAACTGCGGGAAAGAATTAGGAGAACGTCATTTCTCGCCGAACGAACCCGACGAAAAACGCCGCGGTGCTCGGGAAAGGGGTCCGCCGGGACCTCCGCCGGAAAGCGCCGGTGAACCCTTCCCGTTTCGCGGCCAGGGAGTCGGCATTAGAACTCGCCAATTTCCAATTTCATCGTCTCCTAAAAACGCGACGGAATGTGATCGTACGTCGAGAGACTGGTTTGACGGAACGTTTGGTCGGAAGGGAAGGACGTCGTCAGTCCTCCCCACGCGGCCGGGACAAATTCTATTCTTCCCAGAAAGTTGAATAAAGGACAACAACCGGGAATAACCCTTTCCCGACTAATTCCTTGATCCTCGCCACCCATAAAAACCAGCCCGTTTAAAGTAGGGTCGCTGACCACAAGTTTTCGGTCCGGCCAAACGCTTTGGAGTTGGGGTGTGAGCATTGGATTTTTCACCGACCGCGTGGGAAAATCCGACAAAGGTTAGTTCTCGTCGGGCCCCGGATTATTTTTTATTTTTTCGTAAGTTTTTAAAGGCCGTCGTTTTCTCTCCCTTCAACAAATTTCCAATTTTTTAAATTAATTTAATTAACTTTATGCCTTAATTTTCCTTTTAATTTGGAAAGTGTTTTCGTATCGCAAACCCGGATTCTATCATCGTCGTTCCCTTTCCTACCTTTCAATCAAATCGCGTTTCCCCGATTTTATCGCCCTTATTTTAAACTCGTCTTAAATTGGCGATAATTTCAACATAACTCTTTCTCATTCATTTCTTTTTTATAAAGGGTTAGGGTTTAAAGGATTTTCATGAATTTCTTATTTTATTTCACTTTTTCTAATTTCTTTCTCACAACTTGAAAACAAGCCTTCTTTACCCGGATAACCGTTTCCATAAAAAATTTTTTTATCCCCGGGGTAAAGTTTAAAATCATCCCAAACTCTTCCGGAAATCAAATGAAATTGTAATAAATTAAAGACGAGTTTTTGAGATTGGGACGTCTTACAAACCCCCGGGGAGGAACGTTTTTAAAGGTACTAATTTTCGAACGTTCCCCTTTCGGAATAAATTGAAATTTTGGAATTTGGACTAACTTTTACCGAACAGTCCCTATTTCGCCCAATTTTTTCGGTTTAATTTTCGCCGACGTTCATTATTTTTTAAATTAATTCGTTTACCAATTCTTTCAATTTTAAAATTTAATTGCTTTTTTGTCCTTTTTTGTTAAAAATCGAAAACAAATGAAGTGTTGTTATGTTCATTTTTCCCGATAAATCCCATTTTCCTTAACGAGGCAAACTAAATTAATTTAATTAATTTAAATTTTCTAACCAACTATTTTATGTTTCTATAAATAAAAATTGCTATATAATTGTAAAATTTTATTTTTTTTATATCCAATGAATCCTTTTCTAAATGAAATTTATTTTAATAAATTTCCTCGAAAGCATTTTTGGTTCCAAATAAAAATTTCTTTAAAAATTAAATTATACGTTAAAGTAGTTAGTTTTAATAAATACGTTAGACCTCCCGTTTTTTAACCTTTGAATTTTTTCTAAGAAAATATCACTAAATTATTAATTTAATTAATTTAAGTTCCTAAACAAAATTTAGGCACCGCATCTACTTAAAAAATTTTTAGTAACAAATCTTGTAAAGATACTGCGTTTTAACACAAATAAAATTTATCTGTTAACAACTTTATTAAAATTTTTCATGTATCTTAAGTAACGACGAACGATTTAAAATTTTCTTAAAAACGATTTCGGAAATTCGTAAAATGGAATTGTTTTTGAACAACATTCTACTGTTTTTATATTCCAAAACAATTTAAAATTAAATTCTTTATTTAAATTTTTAAGTTAGTCATTGTTTTATTAAAATTACTTACATTTAATTGAAATAAATAAACAATTTAATCATTTTAAATTTTTATTTTAAACCTGCGAATTAATTTTTTTATTTTCAATATTTTTGAACAAACCTTAATAATAAATTATTTCCGTAACCATAATTATTTTATATTTAAGTTTAATTTTTATTTACTATTTTTAATTTCTTTTTATATTTTGTTTTGTCATTTTATTTTCGAAATGAAAATTTAAATTTTATTTTTAATTTTTACAATTTTTTCATAAATAATTAATAAAATTATTTTTGTTTTACAATTAAAATTGTAGTTTTTTAATTTAAAATTTTTCGCAATACGAATAAAAATCGCAACATTTTATCGAAAAATTTTGTTACTTAAAGCCTTATACGATAAATTTCGTGGAGATCAAAAAATTTTGATTAGGTTTGAAAGACAACAACGCTTAATTTTTCTATCGTCGAAACGAAAACGTTTAAACGAACGGTATTGTGGAAACGGTTCGTTTTAATTTATCAACAAAGTTTTTCCGGCGAAAGGAAGCAAAAGTTCGTTTATTAAATTTTGTCCGTTTTACGTAAAATAGAACTTTATAAAGGAGTTCGTTTGGAATCGAAATTCTTCCATGCGCCATAAAAGAAGAAAATCCGTTTCTTAAATTAATTTCGCATAGAAAAGCTTTTGAAATTGTTTCCAACGCCATGTCCCTTTTTGCGTAAGTTCATTAATTCTATTTATTTTTCCATTTACATTTTTTCGTTTATTTCAAAATTTATTTTTTTAATTCTTTATTATTAATTTTTAATCATTTTTTTCTTTTTAATTTAAATTAGGTAATAAAAGGAAATGTTAAAATTTCAACTAATATTCCGAATTGCAATTTGGGTCGGGATAGCAAAGATCCAAAAATTTTAATAAAAGTGACTTTTTAGATCGTAAAAATTTTATTAATTAAAATTTGAACGTTTGGAATTCGTTCCGTATGCTTGAAAACGCCTATTTTGGAGGCGGGAATCGGCGCCGAAACCTTACCAAGAACGCGCTTTAATGAGCAGGGTGTCAATGAATAACGACCTAATAATGGCGAACTCGAGATCATGGTTAATTACATCAAAACTCGTCTCCTTTTTTCCAAATCCTCTAATAGCCGATTAAGTTCGTCCAAGGAATTGAAATGTGGAATTATGTCCTGTTTAATCAAGTTGAATCTTTACCGTCCAAAGTCAAGAATACTTAAAGTTGAAAGTCACATTGCGTAGTGACCTAGAAGGCAAACCGTGCGTTCTCGAAGGGTCGATCTTCGAAACGAAGACAAACTTAACTAAGTAAACGACAAAGCATTAGGGAAGCATCCGAATAAGCGGTTCCGAAGAGACATGAATAACACGTTACCTTATGTTCCAACAATATCGGTCTTCTAATCCCAATTAAACCCAAAGTAATTAATTATTACATAAATAATATTTATATTATTGTAAATAAGTAACATGTTATCCCAAAGTTTTACGTAAATTCCTCAAGGACGAAGAACCGGATTAAGAAAATTTGGGTTTAAAGGTTTTCAAATTTGCAAATTTCTTGATTAATTTGTAATTGAGTTCGCAAATTGTGACTAATTTTACCAATTACTAATAATTTCACCAAGTGTAATATATGTAAAATGAATTTTTCGTTAAGTTAAATTTTAATTTATTCTATTTTTAAATTTAAATTTTTTTATTTTTTATATTATTTTTACAATATACCCCTTTTTACTTTAATTTTTTAATAAATTTATAAAATTTAAATAAATTTAATAAATTTTTCAAAATTAAAAATTTAAATGAATAAGTATAAATTTTTATTTATATCTACTAAATTGACATCTATAATGTGGAAATTGGATTTTTCGAGTTAAAAAACTTCGATTTTACGGTTTTAATTGATTTTGTTTTTCGAGTTTGGTCTCGTCTTTTTAAACCGAAACAAGGATCGGCCGGTATTTTTAATATTAATTGGGACTTTATATCATTCCATTTTAAATTTAAAAAGCTTCACTTGAGAATGGAAATTCGACCTTAAGAAAGTATTTGATTTTAGGAAATTTTATAAAAATAAGAGTTGGAACTTTACTATTTATTACGTCGGGACGTTACATTTAAATTAAAATTCAAAGGCAATTCTAATCGAAAACTCTCAGACCAAAGTGGCACCTTGGAAAGAAAGGCGACGACCATTTGGAGGGACCACGTTCGCCGCGACCCATTTGGAACCAGCGCAGCGACCTTCCGAGTTTCGCGAGCGACCCCCGCGACCCATGTCGCGAGCGACCATGTCGCGCGCGACCCTGTCGCGGCGACCCAAGTCCGAGCGACCCGGCGGCGACCAGGAGGGATGTGGCAAAGGACCAGCCCGGAATTGGGTTTGTCGGTTCTTAAGAACCCGAAATTCCTGTTTTTTTCACGTATTTTTACAAAAATTTTATAAATTTTGATTGTTTTCTCCAAATTGTTTAATATTCCGTGGAAATTGGTTTTGTCCCCAAGTTTCCTCGAGTGGAACATCAGCCCGATTTAATAGGAAAATTCGCCTTTTAGTTGGGGAGGTGGCAGTTATTAGAGGGGGAGAAAAGTATCTTAGAGGGGGATAGGGTGTGTAACAATAATTTAAACAGGCGATGAATTGACTTCCAGACAATAAACAAGAATATCTTCCACCTCAAACAAGAAAGGATTCCCTCAAAGGAGACCAAGAAACCCGAAATCGCTCAAAATCGGTTCGGGGAGGGGGGGTGGAAGAAGTAGGAGGGGTCCCTACGGCCCTTTTGGAAAGGAATCCATTTGCGGTGGGCCCCAAATTTGACGTGGGCTTCTGGATTCGACGACGACTCGGGGGCCGTGCACCGCATTTTTTCCCCAGCAATCTGACGAATCCGTCGCGACGTCGGCGGCGTCCGTGGGACGCTCGGGGCGGCGATTATGAACGTTTTTATGAGCAAAGGCGCGGGATGCGCCGAAAATTCCGGAATTTTTTTGGGGTAGTTGGAAATTTGCGGGGGTGGAAATTTTCGGCGCAAGTAGGTTCTCGAGTGCCCCTTTTTCGATTTCCGGCAAAAAATCGCGAAATTTCCGACTTTGGCCGTTTCGCCAAAATCGACGGGCTGATGCACGGCGATTATTTTCGCTCCATAAGAGCCTGTAAGATAACACGCGACGGCAGATCATAGGAATTACGTGCGTCGGACTGCGAGGGGAGATGTGAGTTTCAGATTCGGTGTCCGTTTTTCTAAAATTTTTGAAAAAAGACATAGGCGAATTCCGTTTTCTGGAAAGTGTCCGGGACGATAAAGGGATGAAAAAACATCTACGACAGTGGCGGAGGTCGCGTTATTTTGCCCGCGGGGGCTCGAAATGTAAAAAATCGTAAAGTTTCTGTATTTTACGCCTCTATAACTCGAACGGGGTGCGAGATGGGAATAAAATCGTAAGGGTCTTTTTTGTAGGTCGTTAGTGGTTGCATCTGTCGATTTACAAATTGTGGCGCTGCGACGTCGGCGTCGTCTTCCGAACGGTTAAAGGGAGATACGACGATTTTAATATTTTCTTCCAGTTTTTTGTGTAACTTTCGGACGCGTCGGTTAGGGGTTGTTTCGCTTAAGACGTCGTCTGCCCGTGAGGTTTGCGAACAGATCTCGACGGCGGCGGCGACCGTGAGACGCTCGGGGCGTCGTTTATGAACGCTTTTATGTCCAAAAGCGGGTGTCGCGTCGAAAATTCCAGAATTTTTTTAGGGTAGTTGGAAAATTGCGGGCGTGGAAATTTTCGCCGAAGGTAGGTTCTCAAGTGCCCTTTTTTCGATTTCCGGCAAAAAATCGCGAAATTTCCGACTTTGGCCGTTTCGCCAAAATCGACGGGCTGATGCACGGCGATTATTTTGGCTCCATAAGAGCCTGTAAGATAACACGCGACGGCAGATCATAGGAATTACGTGCGTCGGACTGCGAGGGGAGATGTTAGTTTCAGATTCGGGATCAGTTTTTCTAAAATTTTTGAAAAAAGAGATGGGCGAATGCCGTTTTCTGGAAAGTGTCCGGGACGATAAAGGGATGAAAAAACATCTACGACAGTGGCGGAGGTCGTGTTATTTTGCCCGCAGGGACTCGAAATGTAAAAAATCTTAAAGTTTCTGTATTTTACGCCTCTATAACTCGAACGGGGTGCGAGATGGAAATAAAATTGTTACGGCCTTTTTTGTAGGCCGTTAGTGGTTGCATCTGTCGATTTATAAATTGTGGCGCTACGACGTCGGCGTCGCCATCAGATCGCTTAAAGGATGATATGACGATTTTGCCATTTTGTTCATGTTTTCTGTGTAACTTTCGGACGCGTCGGAAAAGGGATGTTTCACTTACGGCGTCGTCTTCCCGGAAGTTTTGCGAACAGACGGCGACGACATGGGCATCGGTAGGACGCTCGGGGCGGCGATTATGAACGTTTTTATGTGCAAAAGCGCGGGACGCGCCGAAAATTCCGGAATTTTTTTGGGGTAGTTGGAAATTTGCGGGGGTGGAAATTTTCGGCGCAAGTAGGTTCTCGAGTGCCCCTTTTTCGATTTCCGGCAAAAAATCGCGAAATTTCCGACTTTGGCCGTTTCGCCAAAATCGACGGGCGGATGCACGGCGATTATTTTGGCTCCATAAGAGCCTGTAAGATAACACGCGACGGTAGATCATAGGAATTACGTGCGTCGGACTGCGAGGGGATATGTAGATTTCAGATTCGAGCTCCGTTTATCTCAAATTTTTGAAAAAAGACATGGGCGAATGCCGCTTCCTGGAAAGTGTCCGGGATGATAAAGGGATGGAAAAACATCTACGACAGTGGCGGAGGTCGCGTTATTTTGCCCGCGGGGACTCGAAATGTAAAAAATCTTAAAGTTTCTGTATTTTACGCCTCTATAACTCGAACGGGGTGCGAGATGGGAATAAAAACGTAACGTTCTTTTTTGTAGGCCGTTAGTGGTTGCATCTGTCGATTTATAAATTGTGGCGCTACGACGTCGGCGTCGTCTTCCGAACGGTTAAAGGAAGATTCGAAGATTTTGACATTTACTTCCAGTTTTTTGTTTTTCTTTCGGACGCGTCGGTTAAGGGTTGTTTCGCTTATGGTGTCGTCTTCCCGTAACTTTTCCAAACAGATCGCGATGGCGGCGGCGTCCGTGGGCGGTCGGGGTGTCGTTTATGAACGCGTTTATGTGCAAAAGTGCGGAACGCATCGAAAATTCCAGAATTTTTTTAGGGTAGTTTTGAAAATTGCGAGGGTGGAAATTTTCGGCGTAATTAGGTAATCGAGTGCCCCTTTTTGAATTTCCGGCAAAAAATCGCGAAATTTCCGTCTTTGGCAATGCCGTTTTAAAATTCAAAATAGCGTACACTAGATAACTTCCCATATACTATTTATCGATCGATTTCGACCAATAGTTATATTCGAGACCTGCGGGTGATGTCGTAACAGTTGCTAAAATATGTGAAAACGAACAATACAAAAATCATAAGCATCGGCGAGTCTTCAAAAATCTACAAGGACGACGGACAATTTTGAAAAACGCCGACGACAAAAGTCACAAATGCAACGTAGGTTTGCGTGTTAACAAAAAGATCTAGATATCTAACAATCTAGACAATCCAGATATTATACGTAGGTATTTAATACAAATTTAAATTTAGCGCGATATTTTTTTAAATCGGCGCGATTTAGTTTTGTTTTACTGCTCGGAAAACCGTTACTGATAAAATCAAGATTACAATCGCGTGTCATTTTACGACCAATAGGAACGATTGCCGCGTGCTGAACGCGGCAATAGAACGTGTGCCCCTCCATTTTTTTCGTCCTCAGTCTAGCTTTTGTTCTAGCTTAGTGAAGTTATATTAAGTGCAATAACTACTTTTTGTGCTTCTAATTTGCAATTTCCGATTTCCAATAAATTCATCTACTGACGGTAAGTAATTTTCAAACATTTTTCTAATTAATAAGTATATATCGTCGCCGCGCATCGTATTTACTTCGGTTGCCCGTTCCGCGAAATAAGTAGTGCTACGTGTTTTTACATTCCCTCATAAACAACGCGACCGAAACTCTTATCGTAAATTTAAATTAAACGAAGATGCCATATCAATTAACGATTTTTTTTTAATATATTTTTACAACGGTCGCCGTTTGGAATTTTTTGCGAAACGGCGAAATGTTTCCGTTATATACGTTTCTATACCGTAGATATATTTATTACATAATTTTGGTTAATATAATAATCGTTTTAACGTACCGCAAAACTAACAAATTTTCCTAAATTGTTTTTACGTCGAACGTCTTGCTTTTCCCGCGCTGCGACGCGTCCTTGCCGATTTCGCCGATAGCGAGACGCTGGCATTACTTGGAATAGGGGAGAAGCGAATTCGTAGAACGCCAAGAGCTTCAATACACGTCCAATTCCGATTCACGTTTCCTTGGAAGTTTTTAAATTTGCTTATATTTACATTTTTTTATAAACGATAAATTACCGGAACGATTTTAATATTTGATTTTCATTTTTATAAAGTTTCTAATCTAATTTTGGTTAATAATTATAATAAACATTTTAACGTTTCGCATAAACTAGCAAATGTTTCTAAATTGTTTTTGCGAGGAGCATCAAAAAATTTCCCGCACTGCGACGTCGCCGTGCGTCGGGTCGGTCGGCTAGCGTGATTAGTTTCGCGGTAACCGAGTACGTTGGCGTTAAGAAGAATAGGAAATAAACGAATTCGTAGAACGAAGAGCTTTAATAAATTTAAATTTTTAGGGAGTCCTAATTTTCTTATATTTAAAAATGTTTTCTAAACGGCAAATTGCCAGTACAGTTTTTGCATTTAATTTCGATTTAGGACATTATGTAGTTGATAAAAATTTTAGCGTTTTATTTTTTAAATATTTTTAAAACCGTGACTCGTCGACGTAATAAAATTTGTAAAAGTGAACAAATTCTATATGTGCCTAACATTGTTCTCGAACAGATTGAAAAATGTATGCCAATATGATATTCGCTACATTCATCTATTGCATGGTGCATAGTGCAACTACGAATTCTTCGTGGAACCTTCGTGGCGGCGGACGTCCGAAGAAGTTTAAGAAAAATCAACCATCGAAGAAGATTCAAAAATTGCCGACAACGCAAACATCCGAAACAACTCGTCCAGCGCATTGACTGATTCGTCAGATAATATGCAACGTGTAAGTATTGCTATCGTCGAATCGTTCTAATGGTATATTTTTAAATTTTTTTCGTCGTCTATAGACTTCCGAATCCGAAACTTCGAGCGGATCTTCGAGACGTGGTCGACCTCGTAAGACGTTGCGAAAAGTCAAGAGCGGAAACGACAACGACATTTCGAACTTGGTAGGTTCATCTACATTTAATTAGTATTTTGTCGTCCAGCCGTACATTTATCTTAAAATAATAATTTATCGTTGATCAGATATCGGCAAGATCTCAAGAATTGATGCCGCCTCCGGCCGCGCCTGCCGATGCGAGGAACGACGCGATGGAAACGGAAGAACCGGATCGACGGTGGCAACAACAACAACAACAACAACAACGGTCGCTTACTTCTGTCGACTGCAGCGAGATCCTGGCGATGAGTTTTATGGACGAGGAATCGGTTAGACGTCTCGAAAACAATAGGGAAGATTGGATGGACATGCAGACGTTGGCCGGACTTTTCTACGGGTTTGCTAGAATGAGCGGTAAAAACGTGTGTGTCATTCATCCTTATTACGTCGCGGCGCTTCACCAACCGGCACTGGATGGTCCCGAATTGTCCGCGAGATTTAGCGTATATGGGAACTTCGACAGCTACGACGTGATGCTGATCCCCATTCTGGTACCTGGCCACTGGCTCATGGCCGCTCACGAACGAGGCAACGATCGCGTCGTCGTCTACGATTCTAAATTGAGTCGATACGACGACGCGATCGAGCAACGCGTTCTCGACGCGGTCCGAGAGTCGAGACAGAACGTGGGCAGTGTATTAGAACTGCATTACGCTGACCGGACAATCGTCAACTACCAGAACGACAGCCACACCTGCGGTTTTTTTAGCTGCTTAAACGCAGGTGAGCAACTAGACGTTTAACGTTTCGTAAATTGTGCGATTGTTTTGATTTTTTTTTGCAGAGCAATTATTGATAGGTGATGGCAGCGTAAAGTGTCGCGCCGGCTTGGACATCGGTCAAGAACGAGAACGGCTGTTGCGTTTGGCCCGATCGATGTGTGCGCTCCACGTCGACTACGAACGTCCGGACTTTATCGCCAGAGGCTTCCGGGAAATGATGCGCAGCCTGAGCCAGGAAATGGAGGTAATGGAGATCGTCGGCGACGAAGAGACGACGACGGATCGGCAACCGGAAGCGCCAGCTCGAGAGGCGACGGCAGAAGAGGAAAGAAGCGGCGACGACGCGACGGAAGCGCGACCTCGCAGATCCGCGAGATTGGCAGGTAAGCGGATTTCTGTCGACAGGTCGCGTTCGTCTTCCACGGACGGCGATGGCAACGTCGTTTCCCGTTGCAAGCGCCACCGTGGATTGCCGTGCGCCGCGATAGACGCGAATCACTCCCCAAATTATTATCGCTCCGGTCGTATCGGAGATAAAGTCTGTAGGTTTTGCGACGCGCTACTTCTTCGAAGCGAAACGTCGCAATTATGTTGTTCCGACGGCAAGGTCGTCTTACCCCTTCGAGGCGATCCGCCAAAATATCTCCAGTCCTTGATGAATTCGGCGTTTCAGGATCCAAAAAGTTCATCGCCAACATTCGACGTTATAACACCCTTTTGGCGTTTGGATCCCTCCAGGTCGAACATCAGCAAGCGCCGGGTCGCGGTCCTCCCGTTTGCCTCTTGAATGGGCAAATTCAGCATTCTTTGAGCGATCTGTACGCTCCTCCGAATTGTAGGCCTTCCTTCGGCAATTTGTACCTTCTAACGACCGACGAGGCGGACGCGGAACGGCAAAACAATCCGGTGTGCACGGAAGCAAATCCGCCGATCGACGCGAACGTACTCCGTGCGCTCGACGTGATGCTACGCGAAAACCATCCGCTTGCGCAAATGTACGCGTGCGCACACGAGCAGTACACCGCGGCACTCGAGCGATCGCGACGACCGGGCGAAACGGGAATCGTACATTTTCGTCTGACACTCCTCAACGAATGGCAGGTAGATCCGGCGGTTAGAGATCCAAAATTACACCCGCGCCAGGTTAACCGCCCGACGGCAGATTCGATGTTCGCTATTCACCTAGCGTACGACAGCGACGGTTTGCCGTCGGGCGAACCGGGAGTGTGGCTGAACGAAAGGTCCACTCCGGGCGGAAAACGTCTGAAATATTTTCACCCCTGCACGGATCCGGCCGTTTACGTGTTGCTCTTTCCTCGCGGCGAGGAAGGATACCACTACGGAATCCCGTACGCGAACGTACGAAAAAGCAGGGAATTTGTCAGCGCCCGCCAGTTTTACCTCTACCATTTCGCGATCAGAGGAAGCATCGACACACCACCACACGCGTCGAAGTGCGGCGTGTTGACGCAGTCGTACGTGATCGATTGCAGTTACAAGATCGAACACCAAGTCGCCGATCACGTACGAAAAAATCAACAACGTATGCACGTCGACACCTTAGAAAACATACGGAAATGTTTACAAAATCGTATCGATCGACACTATCCGGGAAAAAATATGCAACTAGGTCGCGTTTTTTTAACTAGTAAAATTATGACCGGGTCCAAAAAATATATGCAGGAAAAATATTACGACGCGACCGCGATGTTTAATCAAATAGGGAAGCCGACGTTCTTCGTCACCTCCACGTTCAATTCGAATTGGCCCGAAGTGGCGGAAGGTCGCGGTAAATGTTGTCCCCATCTCTCGTCGAACGACCGAGTCGACGTGGGATGTCGAATTTGGATGGACAAGTCCAAGGAGTTGACGGAGGACGTCGTCAAGCGCGAAATTTTTGGACCGGTCAAAGCGTACGCGCAGGCGCTCGAATTTCAAAAAAGGGGCGGTCCCCACACGCACATGCTGTTGTGCGTCGATTTTAAATTAACTCCCGCGTTCGTCGACCAAATCGTGTGCGCCGAAATACCGCCGTTACCCGACAAAAACGACCGCAGCGAATACGCGGAAAGTCAACGAAGATTGCGCGAAACGGTAATTAAATACTACATTCATTTTTGCACGAACGTGTCTTTATGCCAAGTCGACGGTCGGTGCATAAAGAACTATCCGAAACCGTTCGCGGACGAAACGGTCGTGTTCGAGGACAAACCCGCGATATACAGGCGACGCTCTCCGGCATCGGGAGGAGAGCAGGTGACGGTGAAGATCGGGAACGTGCAAACGGTGTACGACAACAGGTACGTCGTCGAATACAATCGGTACGTCACGCTCAAATACGGAAGCCACGTTAACATCCGCTCCGTGTACGGGCGACACTCGGCGAAGTACGCCTTGAAATACAATTTCAAGCACGAGGAGGCGGCGTACGTCGAATTGCGACAGGGCCGCGAAAACTCAACGGGCACGGTCGACTACGACGAAATCGCGCATCATTTTAAAGTAAATTATAAATCTCCCCATCAGGCGTACCTCCACATCGCGTCGTGCCCGATCGTACAAATGTCGCACACGGTGCACAAAATTAATTTGCACAAACCGGGCGAAGCACCCGTGTATTACAAAGAAGGCGAGGAAGATTCCGCCAGAGAAAGAGTCGCGCAAGGACGCCAGAAGATGTCCGAATTGGAAGCGTGGTTCGCGCGGAACGCGACGGACGCCGAGGCGCGAAAATACACGTTGCTGGAATTTCCGCAGCATTACGTGTTCAACAAAGACGCCGGGAAATGGACGAAACGCGTTCGAAAACCAAAAATGGGAGTCGCGATCGGTCGCATCCAGCCGGTAGCGCCTTCGATACCGGAACTTTTCGCCATTAAACAACTCGTGATGCACGTTCGGGGTCCGCGAAATTGGACGGAACTGTGCACCGTCGACGGAACGCCGTGCAGAAAATTGGACGGCGACGTGGACGCGATCGGGGCCGCGAAACGACTCGGGCTCCTCGACGACGACGAGGTGTGGGAGCGAACCTTGGCGGAAGGCGCGAAGAGCAAAAACCCCCGCGAAATGCGCACCCTTTTCGGCCAAATCCTTTTGTACGGGAATCCTCCGAATCCAAACGGGCTTTGGCAGAAATTCGTCGACGAAATGTACGACAGTCGCAGCGTGCGCGGCCAAGCTCATCGGCAACGTTTAATCGACGGAGCGCTCTATCGGCTCAACGCTTGGCTGAATCGGGTCGGTAACGGGAAATGCTGCGCGGACTTTGGGCTGCCGATGCCGACCGCCGCGCCGCCCAGCGTCGAAGAAGAAACGGAACGGAACTTCTTCGCCATCGACTTCGACGAAGACGGGGACGGCGACGAGGAACGCGAACGGGACGAGCGCCTTCGAGACGGCGACGCGCGCTACGAAAAACTCAACGCGGAGCAGAGAGCGATCGTCCGCGAAATCGAGACGGCACTCGAAATTCCCGCGGAACAAGCGACCGAAGATCGCGTCTTCACCGTTCAGGGATCGGGCGGCACCGGAAAGACCTTCCTTTACAACACGCTCGTCTTCCGGTGCATTCGTCGACGCCGACGCGTGCTGCCGACGGCGACGACGGGAGCCGCGGCCACGCTTCTCTTCAACGGCCAGACGGTCCACAGCGCGTTCAAATTAGGGAAAGAGCCGTCGCCACAGAACCTGCCGTCGTTTCGGGAAAACGGAGTCGTCGCGACGATGCTCAAGCAGGTCGAACTCATTATCGTCGACGAGATATCGATGCTGCACAAAACGGTGCTGCAGTGCGTCGATCGCGTGTTGCGCGTCCTCCTGCCGCGTACCGCTCACCGCATGTTCGCGGGAAAGGTCGTCCTGCTCGGCGGCGACTGGAAGCAGCTTTTGCCTGTCGTGCCGCGAGGTTCCGTCGCAGATCAGGTGAACGCTTCCGTCCAGAGCCTCTACGAGTATAGGCATTTTCGATCTTTCACGCTGACGGAAAACATGCGGCTGAGACGCGACCAGCGACGATACGCGTCGTTTTTGGAAGACGTAGGAAGGGGACGCAACACGATCGTGGCGGAACGGGTAGGAAACGTCGTGCGCCTGCCCGCGGAAATCGTCGCGGACACGTTGGACGACGTCGTGCGCTTCGTGTACGACGACGTGACGGACCCCAAAGAATTAAGAGAACGTCTAATTCTTGCGCCGCTCAACGACACCGTGGACGAAATAAACGCCGCGGTGCTCCGGAAACGGGAAGGAGAGAGTCGCGTGTATCTCTCCGCGGACGCGCCGGTAAAGAAAACCCTCTCGCCGTTTACGCGGCCGATTGGGACGTCGAGCAGTTGCACGAACTGCGACCGGGAAACTTTCCGAATCATCGTCTCGAACTCAAACGGAACGCGATCGTGATGTTGATGCGTAACGTCGACGTCAGACTCGGTCTTTGTAACGGAACGCGTTTGTTGGTCGAAGACATGGGACAGGACGTCGTCAAGTGCCTTCCCCTCACCGGTCCCGCGGCCCGGCGACAAATTTCTATTCTCATCCCCAGATATAGGTTCGAGTACGAACAGGAGAAGCAACCGGACGGCAGTTTCCTACATTTCACCCGACTTCAATTCCCCTTACGACTCGCGTACGCCATCACCATCAATAAAGCGCAAGGCCAAACAGTTTCCAAAGTAGGGGTCGTCTTGACCACCGAAGTTTTCGGTCCCGGCCAGCTCTACGTGGCGCTTTCGCGAGTCAGGTCGGTCGAAGACATTCGGATTTTTCATCCGACCGACGTCGGCGAAAATATCGCCGACAAAGAGTTAGTTAAAAACGTCGTCGCCCGCGATTTAGTTTTTTAATCGACCAGTTTTCTTCGTCAAAGTTTTTTTAGAACTGCCGTCGTTTTTCTCTACCCTTCGTCAAACAATAAAATTTCTCCAATCTTTCTTAAATTTAATTTTTTCGAATTTAACTTTCATCGCCCACTTACTTTTCTTCTTTAATTATGGAAAGCTCGATTGTTCGTACTCGCAACCTCGCCATTCGTATCATCGTCGTTGCCCTTTTCTTCTACCCTTTCAATCAACAATCGTCGATTTATCCCTACGATTCTTCATCGCCCCGTTTATCTTTACAACGTCAGTACATAAATACACATGCGCGTATACATATTACACAGGTACACCTAGGCATTTCCTCGATCCATTAGATACGTTTTTATTAGGTTGCGATAAGGGTTTAGGGTTTATTAGGTTTATTTCCGATACGACCATTTCCAAATTAATATTTTATTTTCGGTTACTTTTTCATTAATTTCGTTATCGTGCAGACGACATTCCGAACAACGAAGGCCGTCGTTTAGCCCTTCGACGATGCAGACGGCATTCGCGGATAGAGAAGAGGACGTTGTTTATCACCCCGAGGCGATCAAACGTCTTCAAAAAATCTATCCGCAAAGCCGTCTTGCCGGGAAAACGCGTCGCGAAATAGAAAATTTGTAAATTTATAATGACGAAGTTTTCGGGGAGCAATGGAGACGTTGTTTATCACCCCGAGGCGATCAAACGTCTCCAATAAGCGACCCGTAACGCCGTCGGCATAAATCGTCGCTCCGCCGCAGCCGCCGCCGAATAACCGTCGTTTGCCACATTTAAAAACTGTCGACAGTTTTATCCGTTAACGGCTTTTCGCCGAATTAGTATTTTCTATTTCTTTATTTTCGTCGAACGTTTTCTTCGTTTTTTTTAAATAATTTTCGTAAAACAATTTCTACAATCGTAGAAGAAATTTGCGTTTGTTATTTCGTCTCGATAGCTAACAAAGTCGGACCGACATCGAGTGTCCCTCGTATGTTCGTTCGCCCGACTAAATTATCTTGCAAGACGAACGCGAGCATTTCGGTTTCGGTCAAATTGCAATTACCAACTGTTACGACGTATAGATAACGAATTAGGACATGCTATCTAACTTTTTTTTGCAGCAACTTGACTTTTCTCTTTCATATTTTCAATACCTACCGTCTGTTCGCTTTAGGTTTTCGTGCGAACATCCTCAAACATTTTTTGGCGAGTCCATAATAAAAATCTGCAAAATGCATGTAGATATGGACGGGTAAGTGGAGGGCATAACAAAATCTTTCGAATCTTTTTCCCCGTTTTAATAAAATACCAACAATGCAAATCGCTTTCCATCCTTAAGATGGCACGTAATTATTAATTATATGTATGATTTAAGGATGTTCGCTCGAAAGCCAAGCACTCAAATATTATTAGGTGTCTGTCTACCTAATGAAAAACATTTTCTTTTATAAACGGATTAATAAATATTTATTTAATTGATTTCAATTTCAGGTGTGAATCAGATACGTGAGTAATTGCTTTTTTATTTATAAACGAGACGTACGTCGATTTTGCTCCAAAATCGAAAATGACGTTTCCATCGTGTTTAACGGACAGCGTCGTTTATGTCGCAAAATTAAAGATTTTTTCTAAAATACGTCATCTTCGAAATTGGAGATTAACATTTCGAATTATAACGACCTAAACATTATTCGATTTTCAGGCACTCCGTATATATACCGTGTAAGAAGAAGACGATGCGATCCCCGACGAATCTTCGTAAATTTAGATGGCGTTGTCGTTTGTAAAAAGAAAAAACAACTCTTTATCGTAATCGAACTTTTTTTCTATTCCCATATGTAAGTACGTATACTTATTAACAATCGAAAACGTCGATCGCTTCATCTACAACATTATTTTTCAGTTAAACAATTATCGTCCATTTGTAATATTATCGTTGGGCGCTCACCGTTAACGATTCAATCCAACTAATTGTAAAATTGATAATAACAAGTAAATTTCAAATTTTAAAAACTTTTGTCGATTGCGAGTCTAACTAACAGACGGGACGGGGAGGGTATTTAAAAAAAAATATCTTAATTCGATTTTTCGACCGAACAATATCTACTTACCTATTGTAGATAGATTGAGAAACTAAACTAGGAATGCGTTAAACCTAGACTCTTTTGAAGATTACATTTTATTATCAATTTTTTTTTTAATTTTGTTTAATTTTTGTTACGTACATTACATTATTATTATTATTATTATTATTGTATTGCATTACATATTACATCATTTTATAATAAACGAATTATTTTAATCCAGTTATTATTTTCCGTAATAAAATAAAACAAGTGCGAAAATATTGAAATGTGCTATATTTTTCTTTACATTATTTTGAACAAACTCTTTAATGAAATAAATCGGTAAGCGGCGAATAATTATTTTTTCGTTATTTGTAAGCAATTAAAAATTAGCAAAGATCATATTATGTGTAATTTCTATACCGATTTGGTTTCGACGTCGAAATGAAAAATTGGCAGCAAAAAAAAATTGATCGACGCAATTTTCGTTTCGGTAAATAGAATTCCAATTAACGAAATTAAATTAAATACGATAAAAGTAGTTATTACAAGTTTAAATAGATATAATAGATTTAGTAGTTTTACGTTTAACGACCGTTTTCGTTTATTTCGCGAATGAACGCAATCAAAAACGACAACGATCGTTTGATCTATCGTCGAAACAAAATACACAACGAACACTACTTAAACTGTTCTTAGTATCCCTGTTATAACGATATCGGTGGAACGTTATAACAACAAAGTGTTTTGTTTGCGTCTAGGTATTCTTGGAAGAGAACCAACGGCTACAGCTTTATAGTTCTTCGTATCGTCGAAACCGTTTAAAACGTTTTGCGAGAGAAACGGAGACGGGCATTCGTTCGCGACAGAGAAGGCATTCGTTTTTCGCCAAATTCTATCGTACCATTTATTCCACGCGCCAATAAGAATAAAGTAATCGTTTATTTAAATTTTGGCGGCTTCGTGTTGGTTGCTATCGTAAAAATCGTTAAGAAACTTTGCGCGAGTAAAAGAGAAAGACGTACGTTTTCTGCGAAAACCCCTCGTACGATTCGTTCCATGCGCCAATAAAAAAAGAACAACCCCTTCTTTAAATTTGATATTCCGTAAATAGCCATTAGTTTTGATCCATTTCGACAGTGTTCAGTTAGAATTGCTACCTTGCTTTCGTTTGCCTATTTTACGCATTGTTTTTGTCGTTCGTTACGTTTCAAATATTTATTTTTCATTTTTTAATTCTTTTCATTTCATTCAATTCTTTTAATTCATTTTTATTCTTTTTTACAATTTTAAAATGCTACGCGTAAGTAAAAGTGAAATGTTAATTAATCCATATTCGATACTAAATATTCGTTTCATATTTAGGCAAATAATAGTTATCTTTTGGGCGACTCCAACTTAAGGAGATACGGCGAAACAATTTTGGGCCTCAAAAGGGAGAGTTATAAGAACGGTAAGTGACTTTTCTTATATTAAATAAATAAATATGTTTATTAATCGTTTGAAAACGATTGCACATTTGAATATATCGTCTTCCGTTATTATCCGTACTTATTATTTTATAACAGAGCAAGGCGTCAGGAAGTGGTTCGTCCAGCTAGCCGTGGGGGGCCAGACCATCACGGCCCTCCGTAACCGATTGAGCAGAGGTATACGGCTAGCGAGAAATGAACTCCACCACGACGTCGTCTTGCTAATTGGGACGAACGACGTACTCAAGGTGAGTAACCGTGAATCGATCAAACTCAAAAAATGTCTCGACGCCGATCGACGATTCTTAATACGCATCTAACGTCGTCTTTTTCCTATTCCAGAATCATTCATTAAAAATGATGAAGTACTACGTGCGGAAGGTGCTTCGGCATGTCGGCGAACTGCAAGTGAAAACGGTGTATTTATGCACGATCCCCAACATTTTCAAGAATTCGAAGTACTCTACGACCGTCGTAAAGTACAACGAATACTTGAAAAGTTTGAAACGATCGGAGTTTCATTTGCCGTAGTCGACCTCTACGAAGCGACGAACGACGTGCGATTCTTCGAGAGGTAGGTTCGATCTTCGAAACGACGAAAAACAAACTTAACTGATGTAAACGACGCTTTATTGCAGGGACGGCATCCATTTAAATAAGGCCGGACTCTCGAAGATGCACGGCGAACTCGAAGCAGGTTACCTTCGCCAAAGTACGTCGTCGTAGTCGTCCTAAGCTCCCCGAATAAAGGCCCAAAATACACGAGGTTAGCCCTTCGAATACAAATTAAATACCCAAGTATGTATAGGTAATTATAGTCAAAACTAATTATAGCTTTTATTTCAGTCGTCCCGTCGTATAGTCGGGGCCCGAGAAGTTCGTACGATTACGAATTCCTCCAAGGAACGTAAGCAACGCGCGACCTAGAGAAATATTGCACCGGTTTTCTACCGCGTCGTCTTTCTTCTGAAAATTGCAAAGGCCTTCGATTAATTCCGTGTAGTAGAAATCGGACAAACAACCTGGCTACCTAACTCTATTCCCGAAATGGTACCGACTATAAATGAATTTTCAACTTACAGTGTAAATATATGTAAATGCATGACCGTAGTATTCGTTAAGATTTAAATTTGTACCGATTTATTTCGTATTTTTTACAATTTACTTACCTACTTTTATTTTACTTATTTATACGTTGATTGTTTAAAATAAATAAACATTTGCTAAACATTCACTAATGTTTTACTACGCCAAAATTTAACGATTAAAAAAATCGTTTAAAATCGAAAATTTAAGTTTTAAAAACTTGAAATTCCAAATTTTTTCAAAAATAAAAAAGTATTAAATTGAATAACGTACGTAATCATTTCGCTTCTATTTTTATATCATAAATTGACAAGATCTATAATGTGGAAAATTGCGATATTTCTAACGAGGTCTGAAACTAAAAAAAAAATCCTACTGATGTTTTTCGTAGATAAGCGTCGTTTTATATTCGATCGGTTTTTGAGCGTCGCATCGCGCCGCGTCGCGTCGGCGGTACATTATTTTAATATTTCTCGAAAATCATTTATATCGTTGCCATCGTGTTTCACGAAGTATTTTAATATTCGCGTTAGGCGAGCCTCCCATTGGGATTATCGAACGCTAAATAAAAGGCTCGCGACGCTTTTTTCCTTCGAAAGAAGGAAACGCTTCGACCTTTACGAGGAAAGTGGAAGATTATTCGATGTTGGTAGACTCTTTTAGAATAGTTTATGAAATAAACGTGACAAACATTTAAGACGCTTAATACTATTTACTGCTACGTTCGGGACGTTTATCATTTACTTATTACAAAAAATTTACAAAATAAATCGAGTACTTCGAATGGCCAAACACCTACTAGATAACGTTAAAAGCGATAGCGATTTCTTTGATGAAAAAAAAAGATGGCTAGGTTCGCGACGACCGACTTTGAAAACGACCGCCGGTAACCGTAATAGTTCGGGGAGAGAATGGGTCACACAGCGACCCATTGTCGCGTAGCGACCCATTGTCGCGCAGCGACCCATTGTCGCGCAGCGACCCATTGTCGCGCAGCGACCCATTGTCGCGCAGCGACCCATTGTCGCGCAGCGACCCATCGTCGCGCAGCGACCCATTGTCGCGCAGCGACCCATCGTCGCGCAGCGACTCTCAGACTCGCGAAGCGAGTCCAAGGAGGGACGCGGCGGCCGGAGGCCGCAAGGCCCGACTGGTTTGTGACTATAAAGAAAAATTTTAAAAATTTCCGTCGGTAATTTGTCTTTTCTAGATGCGGTTATTTTTTGTTTATTTTCACGTAGAAATTCATAATTGTTATACTTTATGATTTTACCTACCAAAATACTGTATTAATAATTCGTGGCGTCGAGTTGTCCCGTTGGTCACATCGAGTTGTCGTGGACCCGACTGGAATTCATCGACCCATAGTTCGTCGAAAGGAAAATTCGCCGATTTTATTTGAGTGCGGGCGAGATGAGCTCAGGTTAGTGTAGATGAGGTGAGTTTAGACAAGATAATCATAGATGGGGGCGGCGACTACGAGTTGCTGCCTTAGACAATAATTTTAAACTTAAGGCGATGAATGTGATCATTTCGCGACAGATCACACTATCACGTTCTTACACACCTCTAAACGAAGAAATTAGGATTGCCGCTCAAGGCTCAGTAGCCAAGAAATCCCCGAAAATACGCATTCAACTCGGTTCAGTGGGAGGGGAGGGTGGATAATCGAAGTAATGGAGAGGAGACTTTTTCTCCTTACCTTAACGGACCTACTTATTTGGATTTAAAGGGAATCCCCATGACATGTGGAGTCCCCCGCATCTTTTATGACGACATACTTAGACTAAATCATGGGTAAAATGTATCTACACTAGCAGTCTACGCAGATGGGTTTGCTCGGTTGGTGTTTTGGGGAAAAAATGGAAGGTATTGTCGTGGATTTGACAAAATCAAACTATAAACACTTGTGGTCATCGGAAAAATGTATTGAATAACACATGATGAAAGGACATTTTACTCTCGCATAAGTTACACTCTCGTGAAATATCCACCTTTCATCACAATATAGTTATATTATATTCCATCGACCATTTTAAAACAAAGGTTTTATGGTATCCGGAAAGTTCATCGACTGCGATTCACCGACCCATAGTTCGTCCAAAAGGAAAATTCGTCGATTTTATTTAAGTGCGGGCGAAATGAGCTCAGATTAGTGTAGATGAGATGAGTTTAGACTAGATAGTTATAGACAAATGGGGGGCGGCGACTACGGGCCGTTACCCTTAGAAAACAATTTGAAACTTAAGGCGATGAATATGATCATTTTCCTTCCCATGTGACCCGGATATGGTCTGTAATCGCGGCAGATCACGTTGTCATGTTCTCACACACCTCTAAACGAAGAAATTAGGATTGCCGCTCAAGGTTTAGTAGCCAAAAAATCCCAGAAAATACGCATTCAACTCAGTTCAGTGAGAGGGGAGGGTGGATAATCGAAGTAATGGAGAGGAGACTTTTTCTCCTTACCTTAACGGACTTATTTAGATTTAAAGGGAATCCCCATGACATATGGAGTCCTCGCATCTTTTATGACGACGTACTTAGACTAAATTATGGGCAAAATGTATCTGCACTAGCCTAAGCAGATTGACTTGTTCTGTTGTTTTTTGTTTTTTTGGGGGGAAAGGGAAGGTATTGTCGTGGACGTTAAAAATTTTTTTTACGATTGCCAAAAATTGATTAGGAAACTGAAATATGAAATTAGCAACACGGAAAAAACGGAAATTTTGTCATCTCGGCAGAAAGTAACGTATGTAAAGTATTTAGGCGTCAATTTAGGACTACAATTAGTGTATAGCGCATAAGATTGTTGTAAAAAAAGGCCGATATGAGTAAGTTGATGACCGAATATTCATTCGTGGTCTGAATGTTGCGAAGCGGCAACTTATCGTGGTGGTCTTGAATTCGACTTTACGATCTTTACACTTTTTTCTTTCGGTTTCGGCACGAAAACAAGACGAACGAGCTTTCGAATATTATACGTCTATTACGTATAGGATGTTTGCATATTCAACTGGTATTTCTGAAACCGCCGCGAACGAAATTAATTAAATAACTCTTTACAGATTAACCTTCTATCGCTTGCACGAAAGAGATAAAACGGCGAACCGCCCCCATACATTCAATTCGGGCGAGTTTTGATGGAGAAAGCCGCAAATCGATACGGAGCTTGCTTAGAATCCATCACGTATCGGACAAGCAAATCAGTATTCGTGTCCGACAAGAATTACACTTTCGCGAATACAACGAGGCAGGCAAATACAATGGCGTCTGATCATCATTAACACGAATCTACGCATTAATGGAATAATTAATTTTGCCTAAACTGGAAAAAGAAGGCCTATTCACAGTTGCATGCCACCTATAGAAAACGAGCCTGCCGTTTAGGCCATCTTTCGATTCTGCAGAGCAACTAACGTCTCGTACAACTAATTTTACCTAATATTAGTTAAATTAGTTATTTAAATTACTAATTTAAAAACTAATTACTTACTACAATAAAAATTGACAGAATTTATATTTTCCCCCACTTTATTTTCCAGCAACAAAATAACGAGCACATCTACATGACAAAATATCGATTCGCCCATATTATCCGCCGAATACCCTACGAAATCTGAAAATAATTTCAGAATTTAACAAAGTTAGTTTTGGTTCGTTAAAGAGTTTGTCAAAGGAATTGTTAATAAGGCATCTGAATCTGAGAAAATCGAACGGGTTTCCTTAAGAAGTCGTTTAGTTTCGGCCGCGTTTAAAAAAAAATGCATTAAGAGCTTTATAAAAAAAAGTCCTTTGGCGAGTTAATTGTCTTTATAAGGTTATTGATTAGGTTAAAGAGGTTAAATTTCCTACCAATTAAATAAATCAACACGTACCTGTAACTTTGATTGTTTTTTTTTTGGCGTTTATACATAAAAAGTAGTAATTATAAAATAATTTGTTTTTAATTTAAAGGTTTATTCATATATTGTACAATGACCAAGAGAAATGAGTAGAAGGAACCCACCTTGCCCCCCCTCACCCCCTCGCCCGTATACTGTCTGATATCAAACAGGGGGAGAGGGGATTAAATTGATCGGCGCTTTGATTGATTGATTATTGCGTAATTCGGCGTCGGATTTAATAAATTTTTCCACGTTTCGAGAATTCGCCATTTAATTCACGGTTTTTTATGCAATTTCGCGGCTTAATCCCCGCATTTTATTTTAATTAACGCTTCAATTAGAATGATTAATTTAATTGGAGCTCCAATTACGTATATTTTTTAATTTTGGTTTTGATTTTAATTCAACGTTTAATCATATCAATTTGATTAAGTTTATGATTCGTTTATTTTGGTGACGTAACTTGCTTATCATGTGAGTTTTTAAACTTGTCACGACCAGCGTCTCAAGTTAAGTAGCCCGATTGTCGATTGTCTCGATTTCGGCGCATGCTCAGTGATTTTAAAAGTTTTACCTGAGTCCGCAGGTCGTGACAAGTTTAAAAAATCACATGGATAAGTATGTTACGTCACCAAAATAAACGAATCATAAACTTAATCAAATTGATATGATTAAACGTTGAATTAAAATCAAAATCAAAATTAAAAAATATACGTAATTGGAGCTCCAATTAAATTAATCATTCTAATTGAAGCGTTAATTAAAATAAAATGCGGGGGATTAAGCCGCGAAATTACATAAAAAACCGTGGCGAATTCTCGAAACGTGGAAAAATGTATTAAATCCGACGCCGAATTACGCAATAATCAATCAATCAAAGCGCCGATCAATTTAATCCCCTCTCCCCCTGTTTGATATCAGACAGTATTTGGGCGAGGGGGGGTGAGGGGGAGGGGTCAAGGTGGGTTCCTTCTACTGAAATGTTAGAGCAATATTGAGCCAATCGTCTTCGGTCTACTGTTTCGCACGATATTTTCTCAATCGGCGACACGAAACGCCGCGATCGTGTTCGCAGATTATACGACCATTACAAGCGTAAGCTTTTATAAAGTGCCAAAAATTAACACGCCAGCCGGTTATTAATGAAACCAAAACCAACCACCTACTTAATACAGTTATTATATTTTCGGGACGGTTGTTTGACGTTCGAAACTGTGCCGCACTTCTAAAAAGCACCGCCCCAAAAACAGTTCGTTATAAGCGGGAACCGTTAAAAAAACAAATAAGCGAGGATTAAAAAGGCTAAACGGTCGGGTTCGTACGAGATGTGATCGCAGGCCGACGGGCGACGTGGAAGGATCAAGAGCGACGAAGGGCGACGGTTGTTTTTTATATTGTAAAAAGGGCGCACGTCAGATAATAAATAAAAACGGCCGGTGATCCTTTACTTTTTCGAGTCTCGCGATAAAAATTAACGCGGGCGACGGGACAAAACATATGAACTTTACTGTACTTGACGCTCATTTCGAGAAGGCGGCCAACCCACGAAATAATCCTGGAAAAGCGTAGAAGTACAGCGGCCGCCACAGAAACCGGAACGTGTCTTGAAGTAGACTTTAACGAAGAGTTTTACGACCCTACCGTTTACCTATACCTACAATTTCCGTACAAATCCGTTTTTTTCACGCAAATCCGCGATTACAACACGAGGGGGCAATGGGTTTTTAAACATAATCTTTATTGTCGGGAATCCCAATTTGTATCCGTGGAAGGTTAATAGAATGTAAAACAATGAGACAGAGAATTGGCACAAATTTTAGCCAATTAGTTGCTTGTTTTATGACAGACAGAGGTTTACTTAGACGTATTCTCTTTCCGTACCCAGACGGTTAAGCCGCTACGCATTCGGAATAATTTATAAGTAAATTATAAAACATCTAATTGTCGACCAACTAGGGTGTAAAACAGAAGTAAAAATGGGGACCAACTTTCGGTGTGACCGGAATAATTCCGGTAAAATCGCAAAATTAGTGGGTAGACGAGGGCCTTTTGTTATTAAATAACAATTTGCGATCCGATCACTTAACGTTGATTACTAAAACCGTTTTGTAAACAATTCGATCGAGTCAACGTGAACGATCGACAACCGATTTCAATCAAATGGAAAATAAATTTCATCCCAATTTCCGCGAAGTACTTTCCGATCGACAACAATTTACCTCGCGTCAAAATAGTCGTCGCTGCACCGTACCTCCGATAACCAGCAGATGATGAATTGTCGGGTTTTCTGTTAAATAGTCGATTTAACTGCGTACCGTATTCGGAAAGCTAATCCGAGAACATGGCGGACGCCGGCGTTTCGTTCGCGTTAAACAACATTTTTGATATCGCTGCTATTTACAGAGCTGAAGTGTAATATGCCAGGCGAATTACATTGCAGATAAATTACGACTTTGCCCTCCCGCCGCCCGCCGCGCCGCCCCGGCACAATTTATGATAGTTCGGAATAATTTAAACGCACAACGTGTAACAAACGCGCCGTCCGACAAAATTGACAGATTTTAAAAACGTCCGCTCGCGGAAAGCGCCTTAACTAACTAACCAGAAAAATGTACGTCACCAGTTTTATATAATATATTCTTTTTATTTTTTCGGGGCAGTTACCTATTAATAATTCATGGCCCATAAATCTAATGTTGGATTTTAGGCGAGGATAATCTATATTTTGCGCTTGAAATGAAACATTCATTGCAATTACACGTGAGCCGCGAGTTCCTCCGCAGATCGTAGAAGTATTCGAAAGAGGCGATAGAGCGAGTAAATTTATGGCCGATAACTGTTCCTATGTACGGTCACGTTCAAAATTAATGTCCCGGAACGCGGACATCGCGCGGGCAATACGCGGGGCACAACGAACAAATCTACAAAAAGTACTTACGTTGCGTAACACAATGTTACTGCTTTAAATATTCAGTTCATAATTCGTTTGTTGTATCGCGCGTGTCGGCGCGACGCTCGCGACCCGGGACATTAATTTTGAACACGACTGTACCTTTTATTCAAAAACGCGGAAGCTCGTTCTTGATACATACACCTTTAAACAAAAAAGGTTAATTTTATTGCCCCCGAAATCGTTCTTATCCGCTTGATTAATGTTAACAGCGAAAAATCGTAATTAAAGCTTAACTGCTGCGAATAGTTTCTTATTATAGTCGATTGGGTGGGTGGCCGTAAAGCGGTTTAGCATGTAGTTCTGCTTTGTATTATCGGAATGTTTTGGAGAGGAAATAAATTGGTTAGCGTTTGGGGAGAGGGTGGGGGTGTATTTCTGCTGATTTACTTTGAGGCTCCGAGCCTAAAGTAAATTGAATGAGCAAAATAGTTGCGTTATTAAGTGGATTGTGATGTAACAATATACGGTCGTACATTACCTCGATTTATTCGGTAACTTGTACGTTCTGCACTTGAATTTTGGTTCGAACTTTTGATGCTTTTTAATGACCACGCTTTCGAAACGTCAATTTAAAGGAATGGCGAGGTGAAAATGTAACTACAAAGGAAAAAAAACACTTCTCATTACTTCTTGGACGAACCACGTATGACCGCAGCAATAATTTCTCAAATATAAAGACGTAGGTGTGCTCGTGCATATCAAATCGAGAGCTCGCTTTAATTTAATCGCGTCACAAACACGCGTGTGCGCGAAGCTAACTTAAATAGTGCTATTCATTAATCTTGCACGTCTATTTTGCTTTTCTAAAGCTAGACTTCATCTATTAAAGCAACTGAAACGAAAACGATAGGAAAATTACATTTAACTACATGTAGTTTATTTAAAATCCTCAATCCTCTACAAAATTATTAGATGTAGGTAAGACGGCGCACTTACTTTTGTTTTTCGCTGCACTCTATTTTATTCAAATAATGTAAGCAAATGATGTTTTCGAACGTAAATTGTACAGGAGCAAGCGCATTATTTATTACCACCTATGTACCGAGCAAAGAAAAAATCAATTACAATTCGTTTAGGTTAAGTGAAAATTAATTTACAAATCAAATCGAATTTGAACGTAATACTTAAACTAATTCAAGCAAAACATTTTTTTAATTATTTCAACTGACAATGAAGAAAATGATTAAGGTATTCGATTACGTTCAGTTCTATAATTAATATAGGTATCAAGTTGGTATAGGTATCTTGATTTATTACTTGGAAGCACAAAGAAGGCAGTTTTGTCCCATCACAAATACTGACGATATCAAACTGCGGATTAAATTGATTCGCGCTTCGATCGAGGAATTATTGCGTAATTTAGTGTTTAATTCGCGGTTTTTATGTAATTTCGCGGTTTAATTCCCGAAATTTCGTTTAATTAACGGTATAATTAAATCGCGAATCAAAAACGCGCAATTAATTTAATCGATCTAATTAAATAGTTAATTGCTCGCATAGTTTGTACAGCCGGTGGTCGACTATCTTCACAAAGGAGGAAAATCTAAAAACAGTTTATCTTTAATTAATACTCTGCAAAAACGAGTTGAGCGTCGACCAATAATGACAATTAAGGTGAAAGCTTCCCTAAAGCTTTTCTTCACTTAGATACCTTTTACTGACGATATCAAACTGCGGATTAAATTGATTCGCGCTTCGATCGAGGGACTATTGCGTAATTTAGTGTTTAATTCGCGGTTTTTATGTAATTTCGCGGTTTAATTCCCGAAATTTCGTTTAATTGACGGTATAATTAAATCGCGAATCAAAAACGCGCAATTAATTTAATCGATCTAATTAAACCGTTAATTGCGCGCGTAGTTTTTAGAGTCGGTGGTCGACTATCTTCACAAAGGAGGAAAATTTAAAAACAGTTTATCTTTAATCAATATTCTGCAAAAACGAGTTGAGCGTCGACCAATAATGACAATCAAGGTGATAGCTTCCCTAAAGCTTTTCTTCAGTTAGACACCTTTTTATTTGGGATAGACTGTATATGAAACAGTTGAATATGAGAATTTTCTCTGTTAATTTGAATGAAACTTGCGTTTCTAAGGAATTTCAATTGTTTTTAAACATAATTTTCCGTACCGATAACCGAGAACAAAATTGTTTTTGATGAATAACATTGGGGCGGGGGGACATTTGTATCCCATGCGACCGCCGAACACACGGGATATACAAATCCGTTACCATATACAATTTCATCTTATTATTTATTTTACATACATGGCGTTAAATGAATAATCGCGCCTACAGAAAACGCGGATCGTTAAAAATTAACTGTTTACTTTCGAACAGCCCCCCCCCCCGCCTGCGTATCTGTAATGAAGCGACGCCCACGTTCGGTCGGCATATTAAAAAAGACCATTTGCCACTGTCATTAATTCGGAACAACTTGGAGTTAGCTACATTAATATAAATACGAAAACGGCCATAGAAAATGAATCATTAGTGTTCAGAGGCAGTTATGATAACTTTATGATTTATAATGTTGTACCATCTCGGGGGATTAATATCGTCTTTGCCGATTCATTTCACGGACAACGTCGAAAGTAATTCCCCGATATTAACTTACCGCGATGAATAAAAAGTGGGCCAATTATATTGCGTATCGAACGTCGTTAAAACCATGTTGTGCGAGTTTAAACTTATCATAAAAACGTCGGCGATAAAGAGAGAGAGAGAGTGAGCGAGGGGTGTTGTTTCAGTACAGTTTACGAGATCGATCCCGATAATGCGAATTGATTCTCATCGCTTTTAGTGAAGTAGGATGGAAAGGGTCTTTAATCTGAAGCCTCGGGGCGCTGAATATTGGAGAGTATTGGAAAGCACTCTGTTTAATTCGCAAGTACAACAAGCTTACACTGTGTAAAGCCCGCGGACACTAAGCTCGTGCGGTTCCACCCTAACCGAGAGCCGTATTGTATCCTGACCGCCCTTATTTAGACCTTGTATGCATGAACTCCCGGTACGTTTCGGTAATGATGTAGTTAATCTGTTCATGGCATGTTATCGAAATGTAACGTACAACATGCCGCGCGTCCTCGGAGAATTGACGTCAACGATTTCGGCTTTCGACGACCATTAACTATAAGTTATTACACGTTTCCGTTTATCAAAAATTTAATATCAGGTACGATTTAGCTGTAAGTAGTTTATGCGACGAGATACGATTTTACGGTTAAAATGAAATTTAAGAAATTGCGCGCTATAAAATATAATTCCATAAAGAGCGCGTGATTTACGCAAGCACGAACGATCCCCTTTGAAAGAAGCGAAAACCCTCCTACGTTTTTGTCGGAAAATTCTATTTGAACACGTGTATAAATCCTTTGTGCGCCACAAAGATAAAACGTACGTTCGTCTAGCAGTCTTGATTTAGTTCTAATTCTATAAATATGTACTACCTACATTTTCAAAGAGTTCGCGTCGGGGTGGTCATACATAAAATAATAATAAAAGCCAGAATAACATGCCTACGTATGCTCTGCCAGTTAGTTACGAATAAGTTACTCTTTTATAGGTTTTTCTAACAGCTCCCGTTTCTGTACAATATGAAGAAAGGCCACGCTGTTCGAATTCGCGGGAATTCAATGATACGGCCGACGCTAAGAATAATGAACGGAATACAAGCTGACCGAGATGTCGCTCATTTAGATGTTTAGATCAAGTTAGATTTTGGTGCGGACCTCTATTTCCAAGTTCCCATTCGACGGCACGTCCGCAAAACCTTGTTATAGGGGACGCAAGGAGTTTTTGCAATGGTTTTAAAAACGATCGATTTTTCGTGAAAAAGTTTATCGTGAAAATTGCAGCTCGTAAAATTTGCCACAAAAAAGTTCATTTGACCTATTTTTCATATAACTAATCGTTTTCGAGTAAAACGCGGGACAAAGTGACAATGTATGTAGTTTAAAAAACTATCGATTTTTCAGAAAAATGAGGTTATTATCATTGGGACAAACTTTAAGGGGAGGTGGGGCATGTCAAAAGGATTCAAAATTGCATAGCAACTCATGGTCGCAAACGTCACGGGAAAGTGGTATCGATACAGTCGTCGAGCCGCTCGTGCATTGCAATCGGCCTGTCCATACACTAAGTGCATGTTTGCCAGCTCCTTATTCGAATAATGTTGCATGCTCTTAAGGCGACTACTGTTCGAATGACGAAAAATTAGATTTTTCCCCCTCAGGATTTTTCCGCTCCACCGCCACCTAGCGGCGTACGCTGACGTTTGCGATCATGGGTTGTTATGCAATTTTGAATCCTTTTGACATGCCCCACCTCCCCTTAAAGTTTGTCCCAATCATTGTGGGACACCCTGTATATAAAAGTCAATTTTTACTTAACTGGGCACAAATATTTTTCATCTCCCTGGCCCAAAATATAGGCAGGGATTTATTCGAGAAAACCACCCTTTCCGTTAAAATATGGCTCTCTACGGATCTGTACCGAACTTGGTACAATTTGTCGCACGTTCTACTCGAAAACTAGATCAGTTACACGAAAAAAGTCAACGGACCTTTTTTGTGGCAAATTTTACGAGCTATAATTTTCGTGGCAACTGCTTCCTCGAAAAATGATTAGTTTCCAAAATCGTTGCGAAAAACCGAATTTTACCTCCTTTCATGGCAATTTTCGCGAAGGAAACTCTCGGTACTTAGTTAAAAACATAAAAATAGAGGTCCGTACAAAATCCAATTTTTCTTTTGCACTTAAAACTAATTGACGTCGGCAGTCGAAATGGGTTACAAAAAAAAAAAAACGTCTGTCTGAACGCAAGTGTCGTTATTTTTACCTTCGAAATTACATCTACGTATATATTTTAGCTCGCAAATTTTGCATTATTATACTATCGTGCATTTAAAACGTCGATATTTTAAATAATCCAATGCGAAACAACAGATAAATGTTCAAACAGTAGATAAAAAAAAAATGGGATGCTAATGGAACTTGCTTTTTAAAACCGCAGCAGCGCATTTGTTTGTAAATTAATTAGACTTTAAAATAAAATCGATAATACATTAATTCTGAACCGGTTTGCGGACGGTACAGTACGTGCTTTCAACCAATCACAATGTTAGATTTTGACGGTGCGGTACATTCGAAAATTCTGATTGGGTTGAAAGCATGTACTGTACCGTTCGCAAACCGGTTCGATGGTGCGTCGGATCAGGGGGTCTATTCTAATTCAGATTTAGACTCGAAATAATTTCGACTTGTTGAAATTATTCACGTAGCCATCTATCGGTAGTGGCGGAAACAGTGATCTGACGTCTTACATTGCGACTTGTTGAAATTAATTTCAAATTTCGACTCGAAATAGTTGCGACTTGTTGAAATTAATTTCGATTTTGAAATCGTGTTGAAATCTAAATTTCGACTCGAAATTGTGACAGTTTTTTGGTGAAATAGAGGTTATGTTACATCAGATTATTTGAGAGATACGTTAACCTCTGTGTCTAACGTAGAATAGTTATTATTATAGCCTTATTATTAGTCTTCTTTAGTTTATTATTAATCTTCTTCATTTTATTTAGTCTTCTTGATTTTAGGTATTGTCGTCTTGAGATTCTGTTTAAGTTTCAGTTACTAATTGTAGGTATATAGTAAGTATCAATAATAAACACAGACATATTTACACGAGGAAGAACTTACTAACAATAAATGAATAAAGAGTAATAAATAATACAATGAAGTACTAACAACATAAAGTAATAATAAACTGAAACCAAAGTGGAAAAATCAAGAACTAAACTATAACACAAAACAAGATGTAGCGAAGCACGGTAATACCTACGGGAATAACATAGGTTTTATAACTTACACGTATGCGATACTTTACAAATGGTAGAATGAGTGCCGTCACTAAATGTCGTTCATATTCCGATTTTATCTATCTAAATTATCCGCAAATATTTTAAGGACTTATATTAAACTTGCCGCTCCCGTTTAGTTATGAAAACCATATAAAACATTATCGCCAACGTCAGTTCTTTTATAATACCAACCTAACGTTCCGACATGTTGCTGTTTCCGCTATTAGTCGAAATCTTTAGAATCGCTCGCCTGCTGTCGAGTCGCTTTGACGTCATCAAATTTCGACCAAAATCAGTCGAAATGAATTAGAATAGATCCCCAGGGGACCCAATTCTCAAACCGTTCGCTAGCATAACGTATGCGAAAATGACGTCACAATAAACAAGTTTCTATAGAAATACATTGTTATGACGTTATTTTCGCATACGTCATGATAGCGAACGGTTTGAGAATTGGGGCCCCAGATCTATTATTACGAATTTACAGTACACAGCGGTGGATTTTAACGAAGTATCTGCTCATATTTGTATAAATATTAACGACTATTAATTCAAATCAAATGAATTCAAGATAATCGGGCCCACCGTTTCGAAATTCTCAAACGGCAATGAGTATCTAAGCTGGCGTTCGAGGACGTATTCAAAAATATATATACACAGACACAAATATATACAGGGCGATTCAAAATTCCGTTGGCAAACACGTCCCCGAAGATAGTTACACGACGCAGGGACGATTGGCAAGAATCAATCGACGACATGCGTTATTTACGCTGTAATTGCAAACGTAACAACTACTATGCTTACGTGCACACTTCTTGGATCGCCCTGTCAACCTCGCGGTCGCATTTGCCAACGCCCTCTAGCGGCTCCGGATACAGTTTGCAGCGATATGTTCCTATACGGTTTCTGTTTGTTCGGAAGCAGTTGCAAATTGCAAGCGATTTTATTTAGACGATAAAAATCGCGAATTCGCGGGGAAAATTCAATTTTCAACGGTCGGCGACATTATCTAATTATTGTTTGTTTTATTGAATTTAACCGCAATGCCGACATGCGTTTTTTAAATTGATAAATCGCGTCGTCGTCGACGTTACACGCATTTCGCCCGAAATTAAATTCATATTAGAACGGCCTGCGCGGCGACCCAATCATTTGTAATACAATAATTGTAAATTTATTCCAAAGCACCCTTGTCTAGTAGGAAGTAATAAAACTGCGATTATTGACGGCGAAACTTTTACTTTCTGCCGTTCCTATTTGAAGTTACATTTCATTTTCGTCACTGCACCGCATAAAAGTCGAAATCGCCTTAGGTAATATAAAAATAATTGCTTCGTATGCGTGCCTGACGGTTTCGTCCCACACATAATAACAAAGCAACTTCGCATAAAACTAAAATTTAAAACTAGCGTCACGCCATTCATCATTCAGCTGCGGCTTCCTGTCAATAATGTAGCCGCCGCCGATCGATAGCGTCGCCGATATTATTTGCTTCGTTACGGGATCGTTGCGTTAGTATAAATAATTTCCATTTCCCGTTGCCTCTTACTAATAGTGCGAGTTCAATTTCCGATGGCGTTTCTATCAGTCGCGTTTAGATAGCGAGCTTCTGCTCTCGACGTTTGTTGTAGTACGTTTTTCTATAAAAAACCGAACGGATTCGCGTTCCTCTTCCGGCCGCCGGCGCCGTACCGAGGAAATGAAACTCTCTACGTGTTTCTGTTGTGGCCCTTCGAACAACTGCTTTTCATATTTCTTAACTTAACTCGTTTAGGTACTACGTAGTACCTAAATAAATATGGGAGGGGGGGGCACGTTCTGTTGAAGTCGATTGGCATCTGATTTTTGATGGGAAAAGTGAAAAACTCCGAAAATCACTGCATTAAATTTGGGCACACAGTGATCTCCGACCGCGGCCGCAGACGATACAAGTGCGTTATTTCGACGGATATAGCGAAAGAGCCTGAAAAAGAGAAATCGTTCTCTGTTCGTATTGATGTTATGCGCCAAACACCATCAAAATGCAACGACGCAACGATGAAATCGCTATCATAACAGTGCGTTTTCTCGCTGGACCGCGCTCTGTGCGCCCGGACCTTTACGAGCGCGCTTTAACCCTTAATTACTTACGCCGATGTACTTTGCGCACGCCGTCATCTATTTTACTGTCGCCATTTTGTCAAATAACGTCGGACGTGCGACGCTATCTATCCTACAACAGATGATACGCTTTCAGTTTGCCTTAATGATTCTGTGACGGACGGTATTGCAGTACTTTGTTTGGTCCATGGTGTACTACGATCACCACGCGAGTATGCATTTGCACGTCGCGCTTTTATAAAGTTCAGTGTCAATAGTGTCGAAACAAATAAACGATTACGTTCATTCAAATGAGAGCACTGCTGGAAGAAGAATCATCGGAAGAAGAAATTCAAGCAGCAAATATATAGTTTAGTGGCCATTAAATAAAATTTTGATTTAGAAATTAGTCGAGGACGAGATGAAAGCAGCGACGATAATAATAGTAACGCAATACAACAGGTTCGTTTCAATTAATATTGACTATTTTATTGGAAAGGACAAGCCTATTAACAAGGGGAGGTCGCGGTTGATATGTCACCCTGGTTGTGACCTCTATTCGCATAGTAAATGTACATATAAAATAAGCGTTTGTGCGAATACGTCTTCGAAATAGTACTTTTTGGTGTTTGAAAGTATGTTCTCAACGAGCGCTCTGGGTTCCCTCCCGGTGATTCGCCACCCAACAAACGACGTCGACAATGTTTACGTTTTTCCTGTTTTTATGATGTACATCATCTGAATAACGTCGAGAAATGTCAATTTCCAGGTAAAACAATGTTTTCGTCGATATCGAGTTTTTGTTAATTTTCAATAAAATTTCCTTATAAGGTTACCCAAAGGGTACACACCGATTTTGATGAAAATTTCATCATCGTAACTATTACCCAATAGATGATGTTTGGTGAAAAAATTAGCTGCCATAAAGACTTCGTTTACGTTTTGTTCAATAAAGTTGGTAAAATGGTGATTTTCAAATACATAGGGCTGTTATTAGAATGGTTTTAGATATAGGTTTGGAATTCGTAAAATTTCAATTTAAGGTTATTTTGTACATTTTAGAATTAAAAAAAAAAATTTTTTCACGCCTAGTTTTCGAGCACGACCGCCATTTTGAATTTTTTAAATAGAAACATGAGGTATGTTATATATCATTGGAAAGCTTAGTTTTTTCTCTGTTTAACCATCTAAAAATTGTATGAAGTTACATCAGAAAAAATTAAGATAAAATGGAAAAACGTCTTTCATATACCTATTCGTTCGGTTATTATGATATTGTTATTTAACTATCAATATTATTGGCATATTAAATATTATCATTTCTTGCATTGTTATTCTCGAAAAACTACTTTTCGAGTAATTCCGGATCTGTTCTATGCGTGTCAGGTAGTGTCATTTTATCGAGATTATGCAAAAATTATAATCTATTTAAACGCCGGCAGTTCGTCTTTTTTGGTTTGTTATACCAGAAATACGAGTTTTCTAGTCATTTGCGATTTGTTCTGAACGTTGCGTCCGCAAAACGTTCGGGTAAAAATTTTTCCAAAAAAAAAACGTGAACTAAGGGATTTTTTCGAGATTTCGCAAAAATTTTAAATCGCCGGAAACGCGCATAGTTCGTCATTTATTGGTTTGTTATTCTATAAATACTACTTTTCGAGTAATTCCGGACCAGTTCTATGCGTATCAGGTAGTGTCATTTTATCGAGATTATGCAAAAATTATAATCTATTTAAACGCCGGCAGTTCCTCATTTCTTGCCTTGTTCTTCTAAGAAATGCGAGTTTTCTAGTCGTTTCCGACTTCTCCTGAACGTTCCGTCTCAAAACGTTCGGGTCAAAATTTTTCCAAAAAAAATAATCGCGAACTACACTACAAATTGAAATATTACGAATTTGAAACCTATGTCTAAAACTGCTTTGATAACAGTCCTATGTATTTGAAAATCACCATTTTACCAACTTCATTGAATAAAACGTAAACGAAGCCTTTATGGCAGCTAATTTTTTCACCAAACATTGGGTAGTAGTTACTATAATAAAATTTTCATCAAAATGCGTGTGTACCCTTTGGATAACCTGCCTTGTTAGTATAGTTCAGGGATTTTGGTAAAATTTTGACTCGACATGGATGTCCTTGTTTCGTCTTCGTGCATCGAGAAATGTCGATATCAACGTGAATTAAATGGAAAATAATGAATTAAGCCGGTATTCGCCGATATTGAGTTTTCAAAATTTTGTCCATCTCTCGAGACTCCACCGGCGACTAAACTTATTGGGCATACAGGGTGTTAGTGAATTAATATCGCGGAAAAAAAATATGGGTAGGTAACATTAAGACGTACAAAAAACCTAAATAAAAATTTTACCTAAAATCAATAATTTTCGAGTTATTGCTATTATTCATTTGATAATCGTCTTACTCGGGTATATTCCCTTTAAAGATTTTTAAGAAGTCGGAAAGTGAAACTGACTGTTGGGTCAGCAGCTAAAACATTTGTTCTCTTTAATTTATGGCCCCCGTTGTAGGAGAGTACAGATTGTTGTGGATATTTTCATTTATGAATGCAATTCCTATTTTCGGTTTACACGTAAAAGTTAGATTACTTTATTTAACATAATTAATAACATGCCTGTTTTTGGAACAGTTACGTTTAATATTGAGAGGCTTGAACTAAAAGGGGTGCCAGTACTAGTTTTATGATTTTGAAAAATTGAGATATTTCGACGGGCTTTTAAAGTATAATTAAACGCAAATAGGTAAGTAGGTACTTTATTTTTTGGGTTTTTAGCAAACATAAGGACCAAAAGCAAAATTTAAAAACCAAACATTCCGTAATGATACAATGAGTGTTAGTAACTTTCAGTGTTATTTTGAGTTTTTTCCCGTACATCTATCGAAGTGCCGTTATCGAAATTGATTTATTAATTAGAAATTTTATTAGAACAACACATGCAGATGTAAAAGATTAAAATAAAATGAATAACAAATAGCTACTTAGATATCTACTTAAATGACGAAACATTTTGAGTATTTGTTACATTAAAACTTGTCAATGACCGCAAAAGATATTTACGACTTCAACCCCTACAATAATTTCTGTTTACTATCGTAGTAACCTAAAGGAATGCCAGCTGAGATAATGGTACTTTTCAGAACCCACCAATGTCACTTGTTGAAGTTTAAAGAGGAACTACTGGTTTAATTTCTTGGACGAAAACACCCTCCCCCCTCAAAAGTAAATTTGCTCAAATCAAAAAATGTTACTAAGATTTTTTGTTTGTATTAGTCTCAGGTACATGTACCTTTCTTCCACGACGTTAATTCACTAACACTCTGTATAGCACCTACGTCAAGGTGATCGGGCGCTACACTCAAGACAACAGGGTGTTTTTTTTCCCGGAAATCAACCCCGACTTCGACTCGCATTAATTCTAATCTCCGGTAATAATGTCCAAGAAAGGTAGCGATATCTAGGAGAATCATAATTTATCCAGCAAACTCTACGACCAGTTAGGGTCGAACGATCCCCAGATAAAACCATCCATCCTCATCCGATAAACAAACGTCGCCACTAAAGCGTGTCTCGATCATAAAAATATAAAAGACATATACGTTTAAAACAATTTTGAAATCAATTGCCCGTTAAAAGTCCATTTGACCGTAGATAAATAATTGCGGCGAGCAAAAAAAAAACGAATCAAAAACGACCGCTAACGTCAACTCGTATTTACCACTACATTTAATAATGTAAGTACGAAATTAATTTTTAATTGAAAACTTACTTTGAATTGAATGCAGTAGACTGCTGCAAGGAGCAAATAAAATTGCGGAATAGAATGGTCCGATGAATACGTATTCGAAAACGCTATTAACATTTTAATGAATTCGAATAAAGAACTACGTCTCCTTCCAAAGTGGAAATTCATATCCGAACAAACAACAAAAAAAAAGAACCAGAAACACAATATTGCCAGGAACTCAATTTAAAGCAACAGCAACTTTAATTATTTTAAAAGCCCTTTTTGTTGCTCGCGTTATTTGTGCTACCGTTATAACGCCAAAGAAGGCGGACGAAAAAAAAAAACGAAGAAGGAACTAACGCATAAAGGAAGACAGACCGCTCATGTATAAATTCAGCTTTTCAAACAAAAGTACAAGTTTACACCAAACTTATTGCTTGTAAATATTCAGTGACTGAAATGAAAGTATAAAAGAAGTGTAAAGGTGAAATTTAGGGTACGGATGTTTATGCAAATTCTGTATTCTCTTTCGGCGGCGAAAGCGGCGTAATCCGTAATTTCCTCGGCCCCATTGTTACGACCTGATGGCGGACGGAAGTTTGAGAATTTAGATTGCGAGATAATTCCGGAAAAATGTTTCTTAAAAATCCGAATCGTAGGTGCTTCGGGCGACGCCGCCGCGCCGCCGACGGTCAAATTATAAAAGTTTGATGGGTAAACTTCAAATGGCAACAATCAACTAAATGGCAACACCTCCGCGCTTTCGCCTGTTTCGGACGAACGGCGTGGCGGAACGTCTTTCGTTTCGTATAAAAGCCTTTTTAGGTACATTTATGAATATTTGCCGCGTCAATTTGATTTTATTATCGAACGTGAAACTTGTAATTACATTAAAATCGAAAAAGTTTAAAAGTAAGTTTATAACGTTACGGAATAATTAAACATTAACGACGAGTCAATGTGCTTGCCTTTGCACGATCCGACTTAATAAAGTTTAAACGGTTCGTGTGTTTAAATAATTATAGTCCGTTCACAAACCAGGCGAAGTTGTAAATTAAACTGACAGTGGGAATATAAAATATTAATAAAAATCTTTTGTAAAATTTTCCGTTACCGAGGAATTTCTCTTTGAAACCAATATTTTTAAGAAATTCTGTACAAAGTGCACTTTCTAAATTATTTTGAATACATAGATCTATTATGATAGTAATTAGTCATGATAATATCTTTAACGGAATGTTAAAGCCGTACTAATGACTTACTTATGCCCAGTTTTATAAACGTAGTTTATACTGCAGAATAAGCTATTCCCGGAATAACTTTCATGGAAAACATCGTCTCACCAGTTCCAGTTTCAGTTCCGAGTTTGATCTGTACAATACGAGTGAAAATGAATTTATTGCGCGATTACGTTCCAATTAAATGGGCGAAAAGTTGTGCGTTATCCATTAATGAAAAAATCATGGTGTTAAATTGCTATAAAGCAATAAGACATATGCATGCATATGTCAGAAATAGTGGATGATTGTGTTGAAATATGTGGTAAAATGATAGGTGTATCAAAAACAAGTATATATAACATAATGAAAGAAGATAAAAATAATGTCATACAGGAACCAATCGCTTCCAGTGGAAAAAAGAAAATCGAGCTGTCAAAAGACGAGAAAAACGCTATTCGGCGTAAGGTACATTCGTTTTACTTCAATAAAGAAATACCAACGTTAAACAAAGTGCTTCGAGTTATCCAAGAAGATGATACATTACCGCAGATCGGTAGAACAACGCTTTGGAAAATATTAAAGAAACTTAATTTTTGTTGAAGTACATCTATTATTCGTCGATTTATCAAAAGCATACGACACAGTACCGATTACAAAATTATGGGAAGCATTAACAAACACACAAATCAACCATACACTCATAATGGTAGTTCAAGACCTATACAACAACTGCATATCGAAAGTAAAAATGGACAATAAACTATCACAAGGATTTGCAATAGATAAGGGACTAAGACAAGGTTGTTGTATATCGCCTACACTCTTTAAAATATATATAGAACACGCATTGAAAGCTTGGAAAAGAAAATGCGGAATGATGGGTTATGAAATCAAGAACGATACAACATTATTTACATTACATTTTGCAGACGACCAGGTAGTAATCGGACAATCTAAGGATGACTTAGAATATATGGCCAGGAAACTAATGGAAGAATATTAACAATGGGGACTGGAGATGAATGTTACCAAGACAAAATATATGAGTATAGGAGCAAAATTAGGAGATTTAACACTTGAGAATAATATAACGATTGAAGAAGTAGAACAGTACAAATACCTAGGGGTAACATTTACAAATGAAGGTAAAGATGCGACAGAAATTCAAAACCGAATCACGCAAAGTCGGAAAGTCATAGGGGCTCTCAATGGTGTATTTCAGTCAAAAAACGTTAAAAAAAGGAGCAAACTTAGAATATACAACTCTATAATAAAAAGCGTACTATCCTATGGCAGTGAAATATGGACAATGACCGAAAACGATAAAAGGAAAATATTAGCTACGGAAATGGACGCCATAAGAAGATCGGCGAGGATTTCAAGACTAGAACATAAAACAAATGAATATGTCAGACAAATAATGGAAGTAGAAAAGACCATTATAGAGGAGATAGAAGAAAAACAATTAAGATGGTACGGACATATCCAGAGGATGGACGAAAGTAGACTGCCGAAACAAATACTCGAGTGGACACCACAAGGAAGAAGAAAAAGAGGAAGGCCAAGGAAAAACTGGAGTCAAGGGATCCAAAAATCCATGAGTGAAAGACACCTGAATGACGGAGAATGGAATGAGAGAGGACAATGGAAATTGGGAATCGTAAGGCGTAAAACGCTATAACGCGAAATATATAGATATAATTTTTGTTGGGAAAAACCTAGCAGAAACTCCTGCCTAATTGATAAGGCCGAAATTGTTTCGTGGAGAAGAAGATATCTTCGGGATATTAAACGTTACCGTGCAGAAGGGCGACCAATCTACTATTTAGATGAAACCTGGATGAATGAAGGATACGCGGTGTCGAAAACGTGGCAAGACCAAAATGTAAAACCCATCAGGTTGGTCTACGGGACTTTGTCCTCCAAGTGGCAAAGGTCGTCCACTGATTATTACACACATAGGAAGTTTAAATGGTTTTCTTGATCGAGGCGATCTAATATTTGAATCGAAAAACACCGGCGATTACCATGAAGATATGAACGCAGACGATTTCGAGAAATATTTTTCACAAATGATTACATTACTTCCTCAGGGCTCTGTTATTGTAATGGTCAACGCTTCTTACCATTCGCGACTTAGCGAACGTTTGCCAACTACCATGTGGAATAAAGAAAATATATGTAATTGGTTGCGTGACAAAAATGTTCCGTTTCAGGAAAACCTCTTGAAAAGAGAGTTGATTGCCATAGCTACTACCGCCAAGTCTCAATATAAAAAGTATGTAATCGACGAATTAGCGGAGAAAAACGGTAGTAAGATTCTTCGTCTTTCGCAATACCACTGCGAACTCAATCCAATTGAGTTAGTATGGGCTCAAGTAAAATCAGAAGTGGCCCGTAATAACACGTATTTTAAATTAAGTTCCGTGAAAATGTTATTACAAACGGCATTAAAAAATGTGACGGCCGACAACTGGAAAAAATGTATTGAACATATTGCTAAAACTGAAGATCAATTTTGGAAATTCGATAATATCATTGAAACGCTTGTAGAACCTTTAATAATGATGATAGCGACAGTGATTATGATGATAACGAATAACGTGCGTGTATTTCAGTAAAATGCCCCGAACTCATTTATGTGTATTTTATGCATGTATTTTGATGTCAATAAAATAACATTATAAATTTAGATAAATACAAATATATACATGATCCAATTGAAATAATTTTATCGATGATTTAAAAAGGTATTATTATTAAAAGGCATAGATGTGATGCGTTCTGCAAAAATGAGTGAAATTAGCAAGAAAAATATTAATGCTCTTATCAAAATATCTTGTTGGAAGTTGAATGGATAAAACAAACTGAGCTATATTTATTAAATAATAAAATACTTTTTAAATATTTGATAATAACTCTATTATGTATGTTTATTTCACCTACAACTTTACGTAAAATTCTTATGGGACAACGACTATGGTAAGCCAGGTAGCAGAAAGTAAGCAGTTTACTACAAGCGGTTTCTTTGTCATTTGAAACATGTTATTATAAGTAGACGCAAAATGCTAGTAGAATTTGTAAAAATGTCCATTTTAGTTCGAAAATTAAAGAGCCGCTTCTATGAAAAATTAACATTACTATTTCTTTTAATTTTGATTTACAACTTCGCCTGGTTTGTGAACGGACTATAAACAACATTATCGACAGTTAATTTGGAAATGTTTAAATTAAATTGAAATAAGCAGCTATGTATTTAAGAAATAGTGAAATGGGCGCGTTTTACGTGCGAGACGTAAAAAAATAATTGTCGAGAGCGAAGGTCGTGTAACGAAAGTCATTTCTAAATTAAAACGTCAAACGTAATAGACGTTCCGAGAAACGTTTATAGAAATGCGTCTTATACGTACTTAATCGATCCCAAACAAATTACTCACGCCCTACTTAACAAAATTTCAATAAGGCCCCCCCTTAAAAAGACGTTATAAACTTGTGCAGTAGACGACGTTTTTATTTTCCCTGCAACGTCCACAAAACTCGATGCCGTCGAAGTTTAATAAAACGCGCGATTTAACAAAACGCCAAAATATAGGGAAAAGAGAAATTTCGTTGCGAACTTTATTAAGTACGCCATTTATTTGTATAAGTGCAACCGTGAAGCGAAACGAGAACAGTATAAAACGTCCGAAATTCATAAGTGCACATACTTACGTTTTTAGTAGATGGGAAAAGTTGCAACAGAAAGACGGAATAAATCAAAATTGGTCACCGCTCGACGGAGCAGAATCCCAATATTCTCGCATTACCGGGCAAACAAATCGATGTCCCATATAAAGGAATTGTAGATATAAGCAAACTAGCGCGAAGCCCGTATTTTTAGTCGGAACGTCCTCGAACAATTTGCCGACGCAAAAATATTTTCCGACAACCGCCGCACAACAACCCCTTCAACATTAATTTTACTTCAATAATATTCAGAGCAATCGGCTTAGTTTGAAGCACCCGCAGCTTCCCGTGTTTAATCCCACCTAAGCAGATTAAAGGATTCATCGATTTTCTCTGACCTAGAACGAGAACACCTGGTCGCACGCGGAAAACATCAAAGTGACGATGAAAACGAAGTTAAATATAACACAATAATCGATCGAATACGAAAACGACCGACTGCCGTCAAACCAAAAATATATAGGCGCTACAACGTACAAAGGACACGTCTATAACGATCGAGAAAAACCAATATTATTTACATACATACAGGGTCGAGATAAATTATCGAGCCAAGCAAAATGTCTTCGAAGACAGTTGCAGGGCTTCCAGCAACACACCCCCATTAAAAAGTAAATAAAGTAAATATTTCTCAAACTTAAAGCAAATAAAAGCCAAAAAAAGTAAATCACTGGAAGCACTGAATATACCAAACAAAGAAATGACAAACTACACGTTTTTAAATCGATTTAAAATTTTTGCGAAATCTCGAAAAAATCCCTCAGTTTTTTTTTGGCAACATTTTTATCAGAACGTTTTGCGTTGCAACGTTCAAAACAAGTCGCAAACGACTAGAAAACTCGTATTTTTGGTATAACAAAGCAAAAAATGACGAACTGCGGGCGTTTAAATAGATTACAAGTTTTGCATAATCTCGATAAAATGACACTACCTGATACGCGTAGAACAGGTCCGGAATTACTTGAAAAGTAGTTTTTCTAGAATAACAAACCAATAAATGACGAACTAACAAGGGGACACTACATCCAGTACATCGAAATTTGGGATGCCGATTTTTTTTATGATTCTAGAGGTCAAATACGTGTCTTGGCGTTTTGTCGAATGCGCCGTAGTTTTCAAGATATAAATTAAAAAAGAAATCAAAATGCGAAGTTGCTGTTTAAAAAACCGATCCCGTTAGTACGTTTTTTGACAATGTCGTTGTGTAGCTTTGAGTAATGTTCTCGCTTCGTAATTAGTAGATCGCCAGTTTGATCCCCGTGTCCCTCCAAACTTTCTTTTTGTTTTTTAATATATTTTTTTAATTTCATAGGGACTTCATTATTAATATCGACCAAATTGGTTGCGAGTATCAACTGCCCAGTTCACCCGATGTGCGACAAATTCTCTTCATTAAAGGCAAAAACTATAGAAGATTTTTTGGGAGATTTTATTATTAATAAAATTATGCATTTTTATACGACTCACATTACATGTGAAAATTAATACATTTATAGAGTTGTCCTGTGTCAAAACTAGCAAGTTGGAATAAAAAAAGAGTTTGGAGACACGGAGATCGAACTAACGACACGAAGCGAGAACATTACTCAAAGCGCCACAACCACACTGTCAAAAAACATACTAACAGCAACTTGACTTTTTGATTTCTTTTTATAATTTATATCTTGAAAACTACGAAGCATTCGACAAAACCCCAAGACACGTATGTATGTTTTTGACCTCTAGAATCGTCAAAAAAATCGGCATCCCAAATTTCGATGTACTGGATGCAATGTCCCCTTGTAAGAGCGTTTCCGGCGTTTTAAAATTTTTGCGAAATCTCGAAAAAATCCCTTAGTATTCATATATTCACGTATTTTTTTTGACAAAATTTTGACTCGAACTTTTAGAGATGGAACGTTTAGAACAAGTCCGGGACGACTAAAAAACTCACTTTTCTAGTATAACAAAGCGAGAAATGACGTTTAAATAGATAATCATTTTTGCATAATCTCGATAAAAATGACACTACCTGATACGCATAAAACAGGTCCGGAATTACTTGAAAAGTGGTTTTTCAAATATAACAAACAAAGGAATGACAAACTACACGTTTTTATAATTTAATATGTGAAATGCTGAGTGATCATAACAAGATGTAACAAGAGTTAAACACATTCATACATCTGATAATGTCCGCGTATCACTAATAAATCAAACACCCATTACAACTTCACCAGAAACCAAATCACCGAGAAAAGGACATCCTGTACACAGTCTACTCTTTTCTCAGATTCGTGAATAAATAAAAAAAAAGGAAATACAGTAAATAAAAGTAAATCACTGGAAACACTGCGGTTGCGGTTGAAGACATTTTGCGCATGCGATAGGCATATTTTCGTTGACTGATATTGGACTTCCGGTTCAGCCTATGCAGTGACGAATAAGGAAAAAGGCGCTTGTAATATGCACAAATAACACGTAGATATCCCAATAGAAACAAAGATCTCGATTTTCTGAAGAAAGAAAAACAGTTGAGAAACGAAAGTTGACGTTCCGATTTTAACCACAGATAACTAAGCCATTATTTTTCGTAGATTGTTTGGTAGACGTATTCGATCAATGAATCAACTTGAAAAGACGTTATCCAGATATTAACGAACGTTAACTGTATAATGTGGTAGAGAGCACCGTCTTGTTGAAACTATAAATTATCCCAAACGCTCCCGCGAAGAAGATTAAACAAACAATCGACTGTCACATCGACAGCTTCGGGAGGAATTTGTCAAATTTTAGGGGCGCGTTTCTTAAGTAATTTTAAGCAAAAAAAAATTACTTATATGATCGTAGGTCCGATTTGGAAAAGTTGAATGGTAATAAAGCAATGAAAATTTCGATTTGGGGCCGCGGTGGTCTAGTGAACTATCACTTTGTTACGTCGCCACGGCTGCGGGTTCGAATCCCGCCGCAACCGTGGACGTTTGCGAGTGTTAAAAATATATAAATGGGAAAAAGCCACAATATCAATAACGGCGCGATTACCTTAAAAACAAGCGCCGAACGGGGGATAACTCTTGGGGAACACCAACAAAAAACACCGCATGCCAATGCCGTTGCGCATACAAAAGGTCTGCGGCTAATGGGTTCAGATCCCGAGGCCATAAAATTAAAAAAATAATAAAAATAAAAATCACAAGTTATGTTGACTTGCAAGTGACAGTAAGGAAGACTAACACTAAAATAAGTTTAAATGGATGGGGAAGGGGGGTATTTATAAACTATTGCGTTCATTTAACTACTGATCACTCTTTAATCCATTCAAAAAAGTTGATAAAAAATTTAAAAAAATTAAGTAATGGTAACACCCAGTATAACGCTATAATAATACACCTCGCACGAAGGTCTAATAACAAACTTACAAAAATTAGAACGCAACATACACTTTGATTATTCACTTAAAATTTTAATAAACCGAGGGCGCCGCGAAGAGTTAAATTCGTACACCTTTCTTAAAGTTTCTGTTTTTAATATAGGTAGATGTTTAAGTCTGGATGTATGGTTGTAAAAACCGCTGCCAAGAAAGACCTTTACGAGGACGGACTGTTTTGTATTTTTTTTCTTTTACTGTTTAAATCCTGCGAAACATTTTTCTTTAACCACGACGAGTAAAATATTTAGAAGGGGTCGATTTTCTTTCTCCTTGGCCATGTTCGCTGCGCGCCCCAATTTAAAAAAGAAAATTATTCATTGTTATTCGCGTTTTTTATCTTAAATACACGGGAAGTTGTACATATTATGCTAACCCACACTGTTCCAAGATTGGAAAAGTTATAGAGACATAAAAAATAAGTAAAAAGGCAACATAAGTTACTCTATTTCCTGCAATATGTTTTCCTTCAATAATTTTACGTCCCAAACGTCATATTACGGATATATTACTTCCGTTTCCAGGAAAGATAGTACTGTGTTTTTTTTTTCTGTCGGTGCCAGTGCTCATATAGGTGGGTAATGTAATGATTAAAGTTTCGATTTCTAAATCAACATGTTTGAATCTATTTACAAGTACATAATACGTTCAGAGTACTTATAAACCTTTATAAACCATTCCGTTACTTGTTCGTATCGGTTCATTTAACTAGGGATCGCTCTTTAATTAACTCAAAAAGTTGATATAAAATTAAACTAATTAGGCAATATAAAACTAGTCGCCGATAACGGAAAACTCGCAACAAAAATGACCCGAAATTCCAAAATATTTCCGAGCGATCAATTGCAATGAGTCACCAAATGTTTTATGTGGCGACTCGTTTCATTGAAATTCGGACCGCGCCTTAATCTACTAATAACATTGTTATATACAAACATAAATAACTAATGATACTTTTGTGTCACGGACCTGAAACGAATTACGTAGATATAAATATACCCTTAATTTACCTGTACCAAGCACACCGGTTATCGACTTGTTTAAAAATCAAAGACGCAACGACAAAGCCACTGCCTTAATTAACTGTTATAGGTCGTTCGTATGTAGTTTCCTATGAATAATCGATAATAGAACGAATAAAGGAGTTCTTTCATAAAACGAAACCCTTTATCAATTTGAATAAAAGCACGGAATCGATTAATGGAAGCACAGCTTTCAACGTGCCGCACAAAAGCCTCTACAGCACACTATTTCGAAATAACCTCGCATAAAAGTTGCGCCGTGTAAAGCTCGATGTTATAATTATTGCCCCCGGGCGCCACCAACAAAAAAGAGAAACGCATTCTCGTTTAAATTGATACTCAAATAATTAGAAAGAAAGGGACTTCCTCGCGAAAAAAACAACGAGCACATTAAAATCTATAGCATTTCGTCGTTGCCCATAATTTAGACACGTTCGTCGGTTGGGGTCTGAATAAAACAAAAAAAAGGCCGGAATAAAAACCGAATCAGACAAAGAGAAATTTCTCGTGCGGATGAGAGCTTCCATAAAATATGCAGAACGACGTGGCAGACGCGCAATACTAATGTCATAAGACGAAGAAATAAGATTATACAGCGGCCTTTTTATAGTTCCAGCGGCAGCTAAAATAAACTCGGTTTTATCTGCTTCGGAACCGCGTGCAACTCGGCTTTGAATGTTTTATGAAATATGAAAATCGGATTTGCTTTGAAATTTTCGATACGGATACGCGCGCCGCCGGCGAGCCAAACATTCATTATGTATTATTCCGAGTTGCAAACGGGCGGCCGGATTTAGTGCGTTCAAAGAAAAGAATCAATCGGTCTGCGAACAGTGAAAAGCTCGGGTAAAACTGTGGGCGTCGCCCAAAGATTTTCACGTAAACTGGAGTGCTCTCCAGCTGCGCTAAGGGTTAACTTTAAATCGAATAAAGGATTTATAATTGATTTTGCAATTATAAAAAAAAAGTGGATACCGGGGGTTCCCGATCGCCGACCGTCACGTGTGCGCCCGCAACCGTTCGACCAAAAAATAATCATTTGGTCTATAGTTCTTTGTAAGAATTTCGGCGAAATTAGGTGCTCACCTGTATTTTAAAATGTACTCCATAGTACGTTATAAAAAGTTTGAGAGCCCCTGGGCCACTATACGAATCGGAAAAACTTTATTTTCCGAACTTAAGCGACTTACTCTCAATCATCTATTTACCGAAGACCTAATAACAATTAGATTAAGGCATATCTAAGATTAATCTCAGATTATTCTAAGCAATCGTAAGGATTTTTATACGCGTACAGTCGGGCGAAAAATTAATGTCGCAAATCACGAGCATCGGGCGAGAACAATATTTACGACGAGTGAGCCAAATTACAAATAATACAAAGTTGGAAGGAACTTTAATTTTCTGATCATTACTTGTTTGTTGTGTCACGTGCGCCTGGCGTAGTGCTCGCGATTAACGACATTAATGCTGCACCCGACTATACGGCCGGCTCCCGAATTAATGACGGCCCGCTCGAGTCGATAACGATCACCTTGTCGCAATTACGCATCTATACCGTCTAAAATGGGGGGGTGTAAATCACTCTGCTCGTCTCCGATAGGTATTTTTTGAAAGTTATTTTTGTAAAAAAACGTTTAACGGTTCAAGTAAAACTGGTTTCGGAAATCTTTAATTCGTTGCTGGTTCAAAACTCGACGTACGCTCGACTTTCTTTTAACGAAAATTATCAAGTGGCGGTTGTCGTATTGTATCACAAATTATACCCTTTATAAAACTGACCTTTAATACCCTCGCGATCGATGCCACAACAATCAAATTCCCCCTCCTCTAGATAAAATCAAAGCTATCGTAGAATTTCCATAATTGCGGTTAATAAAGCAACTTTCAAAGCATTACGAGCACGATAAACTTTTACACGTGTTGTCGCCCCTCACTACGTTTTCTAATGAACAACTTACTTAAAGTGCCGAAAGTAAATTAAAAAAAACATTAAGTCGCTCGAGATGAGAATGATCGGAAGTTACTCGACACTCGACAAACGGCTTTTGGCATTTAATCACAACGTCGAGTGCCACGCAACGAAACGAAAAACCATACTGATATTATTAGAAGGTGATGTTTTAATCACTTTAAATGCTATCATCCCAATCCGACGTCTCATATCACCAGCAAAAACAATAATAATCTCGGTAGATAACCTAATTATACCAAACAAAATCATCGAAAACAAACTCATCAGCTTCAGAAGACAGTTCTACACAGAAATCCTTCCAGAAACCTTTATAATAGATTATGAAGGCACTGGCTTCCCATATGGAACCTCAATGCCTGCCACAGATGTAAAGACACAACACACAAGGCAGCAGTTTGCCCAACACTCCCAACAAAACGCAACGAGCCAAGAAATACAAATTAAACGAGCCGATTACCAACCACTTACCCCTCCGTCCTCAACCCGTTTATCCCTTGTAGGAGTAACACGTGACATCATGAGTTAAGTAATTGAGTTGATGGTCGTCTTCCAGAGAGTTTTATCTTGAGCTGACTGGGCAGCTTCGTGTAACGTCTTCATTTGGTCGATCCCTCGAACGACGTCCTTTCACTTTCATGGCATTATCTCGTCTCGCGAGATGTCCAAAATATCTGAGGTATGACCGAGATACGGTCAAGTTCAGCGTTTTCTTTGCGATTTAAACACTTTAAATGTTATCATCCCAATCCGATGTCTCATATCACCAGGAAAAACAATAATAATCTCGGTAGGTAACCTAATTATACCAAAAAAATCATTGAAAACAAACTCATCAGCTTCAGAAGACAGTTCTACACAGAAATCCTTCCAGAAACCTTTATAATAGATTATGAAGGCACTGGTTTCCCATATGGAACCTCAATGCCTGCCACAGATGTAAAGACACCACACACAAGGCAGCAGTTTGCCCAACACTCCCAACAAAACGTAACAAGCCAAGAAATGCAAAGCGATGTCTGTAATTAAACGAGCCGATTACCAACCACTTACCCCCTCCGTCCTCAACCCGTTTATCCCTTGTAGGAGTATCATGTGACATCATGAGTTAAGTAATTGAGTTGATGGTCGTCTTTCAGAGAGTTTTATCTTGAGCTGCCTGGGCAGCTTCGTGTAACGTCTTCATTTGGTCGATCCCTCGAACGTCGACGTCCTTTCACTTTCATGGCATTATCTCGTCTCGCGAGATGTCCGAAATAGCTGAGGTATGACCGAAATACGGTCAAGTTCAGCGTTTTCTTTGCGATTTAAACACTTTAAATGTTATCATCCCAATCCGATGTCTCATATCACCAGGAAAAACAATAATAATCTCGGTAGGTAACCTAATTATACCAAACAAAATCATCGAAAACAAACTCATCAGCTTCAGAAGACAGTTCTACACAGAAATCCTTCCAGAAACCTTTATAATAGATTATGAAGGCACTGGCTTCCCATATGGAACCCCAACGCCTGCCACAGTTGTAAAGATACAACACACAAGGCAGCAGTTTGCCCAACACTCCCAACAAAACGCAACGAGCCAAGAAATACAAAGCGATGTCTCTAATTAAACGAACCGATTACCAACCACTTACCCCGTCTCTCCTCAACCCGCTTATCCTTTGTAGGAGCATGGTGACATCGTGAGTTAAGTAATTGAGTTGATGGTCGTCTTCCAGAGAGTTTTATCTTGAGCTGACTGGGCAGCTTCGTGTAACGTCTTTATTTGATCGATTCCTCGAACGACGACGTCCTTTCACTTTCATGGCATTATCTCGACTCGCGAGATGTCCAAAATATCTAAGGTATGACCGAGATATGGTCAAGTTCAGCGTTTTCTTTGCGATTTAAACACTTTAAATGTTATCATCCCAATCCGACGTCTCATATCACCAGCAAAAACAATAATAATCTCGGTAGGTACTCGGCTCTACCAAACAAAACAATCGACAACAACCCGAAACATCATCAGCTTCAGAAGACAGTTCTACATTGAAATTGAGAACGGGAAAGTCGACCACCTACACCGACATGGAAATAACCAAAATGACAAACACCTCAGAACCAATCGCACGATCGTCATTATCAAAGATAAGCAACTGATAAACAAACCACCCGATGAAGTCCAACACTTAGTCGAGCACAACACGTCAAACAAACAATATTACTGTAATATTCCACAAATCGCACAAGTAATTAAGGATCATCTCACGTCAAGGTCAGCATGGTCCGGCGCTCGATCCGGGGCTGGGATAATAGAATACGTATTATTTTATACCCCTCGAACCGGTATAACCGGGAACAAAACTAGACACAAAACACAATTTGCAATATACTCACTCGTCCCACCAAACTATACAAGGTGTCTCTGAAATAAAGAGGCAATGCGGGGTAACAGGTAATAGTTGAAATGCCACTGAAGCAGAATCGAAAAGATGGCAGGGGACTATCTTTACGAATATGTCCATAAAAAATTAATGTAGAAATGCCAATTACGGTCCTGGATATGCAAACGTTAACCAGAGTTTTCTGCGATAGTGTTGGGACGACGATAGGTATCCGAATTCTTACTATTACATGTACCTATGTACAGTCAAGTTCATATGTTTTGTCCCGTCGTCCGTGTTAGTTTTTATCGTAAAAGGCTCCGAAAAAAAAAAGATTAGCTGTCCGTTTTTATTTACTATCCGACGTGTCCCTTTTTCCAATTCAAAAACAACTGCTACCCTTCGTCCCTCTCGGTCGTCTCGCGGCACAAAACATACGAACTTGACTGTACCTATCCGAATTGCAACATTCTTAATATTAATTATCGTCTAAACAATACGCGTGAAATGATCTGATATGATAGTGCACATTCCTAAAAAAAACTAGTATACGTTTGAACGTTCACTTATAAAAACAAGAACAATTCTGAAAAGGAAATCGGCGTCTTTTTTCCGCCACCTTGCACGTATAAATATCGGTTTACGTAAGCAAAGATAAAGTCGATATTTTGAGTAAGGTCGTGGAGGTACAAATCCGTACCGAGTAATTCTACTACGTGTTTCAGAGTTCCGACGAATTTTCTTTTTGGGTCGGGACCGCCCATATCGCGTTTCCGTCTACGTCATCCGTTGCCCGTTAAAATATTGTCTCTTATTTAAGGGACGCGCCCTGTATACGTATGAATTTTTTGGGGGGGCGGGGGTCGAATTCGAACGACCCATATTTACGAGATCGGAGAAAAGCGAGAGCGACACGTACGCCTTTATTTTCTATGAAAATTCGTTAAAAGTACAATTTAGACATCGATTTCGCCACGCTAAAATTACGTTTACAAACTACCTGTAAGTAACGCCAGTCGATACGAGGTTATTGTTCAAATAAGTGTCGTGTGCCGTTAATTTTCTCGAATTCGAAATTTCCAAAAGTCGACTTTTACGGCCGTTTCGAAAGAAGCACAATATTTATTATAGACGCGTTCCGTGCCGCAACGTCGACGGTAAAATTTCGTACGTAAGGTAAACTGATTTTTGTTTTTGTTTTAACCGGCCGGCCCGCAACGACGAGAGAGCTGGCGCACAAAGAAAATTCACTTTTGACGACGGAAAATCAGTTTATCTTGCACGACCCGAATCGAGAAACTTGTCCGAGCTACGAAGCGCCATAATGAGATTTTGGACGTGCGAGGAGGGTACGTGGGGAGAAGGAAAACGGACGATAAATTAACCGAAAAATTCTTATCCGGATAGTAGGTGGTGCGCGATGCCGCACCATTTCACCTCGATCTACTATATACCGTATTTCGAAAAAAAATATAAACCGAAACAAAAACGGCCGCAATTCCGGAAGCGCTTTTGCAAGCAGTGCAACTCCAACTACCTACTTATTATATATATATCTCTGTTCCCCAAAGGCCGAAGTACAGAATTTAACGGAGCCGAAGTTGGTGCCTGGGTTAATATATCCGGGGATGGAGATGTAGCAGTACAAAGGCCCTCTATAAGCGAGTACTTTTATTAAATTGCTAATTGTCGAGGGTCCGTAAATTCCGGAGTTATCTTAGGAAACGAAGCGTCGCGTGAGCGTTTTATGTGGGTTAAATTTTCATATTGGACGCTAATGGCCAATTTTATTCGATTTTAGCCGTTTTATATATGGGTATCGATATTTTCGGGTTGTCTATTTATATATTTTTTTTTATAATTCGCGTTATATTCCTCGTTCGAGAAATTTAATATTTTACCGAGAGTTTTCCGTTACATTTAAATGAGAGCTCGAGGTTCCGTGTTGATCATTAAAGGGTCAATATGTTGGTTTTATATGTAACGCTTCGGGGGCGTCGTGTTTCACGTATCGAGAGCACCCTAATTACGTATAATACAGAAATCGAACTCGTTTCTATGAAAATTTTTCGTCGGACGCAAAATTTCCATAGCGTTGCATGCGTATATACAGGATGATTAGTTTTTAAATTTTATACGGGGGTCGGTTATGAGTGTAAAACTGAGTTTCCGCGATTGGGAGGGGAGTAAGGTGTTGTCATTCGGTCGTCATCTTAAAAATAAGGGAGTTTTCGATTTATCTAATTGTGACCGTGAGTCTGACAAAAATTTTCCAACGAGCAGTTTTATAGAAACTGATTACTGATAATAGATTTACTTGTATTAGATTTACAGCGTTTCTAATGGAGGCAAGTTTTACGAAACGCGCGCTTTGGAAAACTACGCTTGTTACGCCGAAAAATTATTAAATAAAAACCGTAGAGAATTGCGTTATCTACGAGAATGTTCTTTACAAAATTTTTGGCAGACTCGCGGTTACGGAGATAAATAAACAGAAAGACTAATTGCGCGCTTATTTTTATAGTATTTTTATGTTTACAATAGCCCCGCCACTTTTGATATAAAACCGCGGATTAAATCGATTCGTGTTCAATTCGCGGTTTAATTTCTGAAATTTAATTTAATTAACGCTTTAATTTAATTTAAAGTTTTAATTAGGCACGCGTTTGATTGGCGATTTTAATTCTCTGGGATCTCGAAGGTTTAATTTAATTCGGTGTTCGGTCGTGCGATTTTGATTTTAAAAACTGCTCTTAAAAAAAAAGCTGGTCGGCGTGACCGATTTGTCGAGAGTTCATTGGTCGACGAGTGTTCGTTCGGTTTGTACCGAGGGGTAATTCTCATTGAAAGTCTTGTGTACGCAACACTGGAAGTCTTTGAAAGTCTCTGGAAATTCTTGAAAACCCTTTGAAGTTCTTGAAAGTCTTTAAAAGTCCCTGGAAATTCCTAAAAATCCCTGGAAATTCCTAAAAATCCCTGGAAGTCTTTAAAAATCTCTGGAAATCCTTAAAAATCCCTGTAAGTCTTTGAAAGTCTCTGGAAATCCTTGAAAATTCATGGAAAACTTTAAAGGTCCCTGGAAATTCTTAAAAATCCCTGGAAGTTTCTGGAAATTCTTGAAAACCTTTGGAAGTCTCTGGAAGTCTTAAAAAGTCTCTAGAAATCCTTGAAAATCCCTGGAAGTCTTTAAAAGTCCCTGAATATTCTTAAAAATCCCTGGAAGTCTTTGAAAGTCTCTGGAAATTCTTGAAAACCCTTGGAAATTCCTGGAAGTCTTTAAAAGTCCCTGGAAATTCTAAAAAATCTCTGGAAGTCTTTGAAAGCCTCTGGAAATTCTTGAAAACCCTTATAAGTATCTGGAAGTCTTTAAAAGTCCCTGGAAATTCTAAAAAATCTCTGGAAGTCTTTGAAAGCCTCTGGAAATTCTTGAAAACCCTTATAAGTATCTGGAAGTCTTTAAAAGTCTCTGGAAATCCTTGAAAATCCCCGGAAGTCTTTAAAAGTCCCTGAAAATTCTTAAAAATCCCTGAAAGTCTTTAGAAATCCTTGAAAATCCCTGGAAGTCTTTAAAAGTCCCTGAATATTCTTAAAAATCCCTGGAAGTCTTTGAAAGTCTCTGGAAGTCCTTAGCCGTTGGAAGTCTTGTGTGCATAATTTTTTTTGGAGATTTACCCCTCGGCTTGTACATATCAAACATTATTATTCGAATGGCTTTTGTTTGTGTTCAATTTTTAAAAGCGAACAAAAGTGCGTTTAAAGCACTTGTACGGCAGTAAAACTTTCATGCGTGCGCCCCTCGAAAACGTGCATTTTCGCAGTTGTATCATAAATAAATAGCTACGTATTATTTTTATTTATCTGCGAGATGTCGTTTCTATGATTACTATACTAAATCCGCCTCCCCCATAAAATCTTTCTCGTCCAACGTCTTTTATGTTCATTACGATCGATCGCCGTCCCGCGTATTTTCGAAAAGGAACCATACAAACATGTTAATAATTTTTGATTCTATTTGAACGAATCAAGATCGTAAACAGTTTATTTTTTTATTTCCTCCGCCCGATTAAAACTTTTGCGCTCTCGGAAAAACAAAATTTTTTAAAGAGCAAGTATCCGCGGCGTAATAAAAAAAAGGAAATAAATGCTTTATGTTTCCCACGAGATAACTTTTATGCTTTATTGTTGTTCGGAAAAAATAATTATATCCGATCGAAGTTGAACAAAATATTTTATGGCGAGGAAAATGATGGAAAATTTTAAAAGTAACGTTCGCGCAATTATCGTGGTCGTTAGTCGCACGGGGGGGGGGGGCAGGGATTTCGGCGCGTATCAAGAACATGGAATACGCATCTGCATAAATTTTGTAGGTGGTACTCTATTCATACATATATATATTCGAATTGACTTTTGTACAAGGAATCCCGAGAGAAATTCGGGTAAGTGACAACCGGTGGGATTAATATCTTTAAACGCAACGGGAATCAAGTTAAGGATTTCGGTGCTTTAGTTTAAGGTTGATTTAATGTGTTACCTACCGAATTAGACATGATACATCTTATAAGTGGATATAGAATTAATATCGAACTCCGCACCAAATCGTTATCGTTTTAGGACAATTGACGTCTAACGTAAAAGCTTCGATGTTGCGTAACTATTTACAAATGTGCGCGTGTGGCTGCTTTTCTTTCCGGTTTCCACCGCTATGATAAGCTAGCCTAGTTTGAAAACGTGGCAGCGTCGTTATCGGTACGTATGTACAAAGTGGAGATTGCAAATCGCGCTTCCTTCGGACAGATCTTCGTATCCTCGATACGAGTTTATGACACTTACAAACGTCGAGTTTGCTTTTACTTCGTTCCCGATTTACAACCGAATTGGAAATTCATCTCAAAAACATTATTGCGCGTACAAATGCTATTTCTACAGAACATAATATTATTCAATTAATCTATTTTGAAACGTGTTTGGGATTTTGTTATTTTGATTTGGATGATGCGCGATACCGAAGAAACACAATACTATCGATGTCCTTATTTTTATAAACGCTCGTTTCGAGTTTTATTTGAAAACGATCTGCCGTTGTTTGCGAACAATGCCAAATATGGAACATTTAACAACACGTTCACGCTTCACCATTAAAGAATAAGCAAAAACTTTTAAAGGACGTTTTCCACCTACGCCTTCGAGTCGAGCACGAATGTATTTTGGTGCGTTTCACATCTGACCAAACAAATATTTCTCAAATAAGCTTGAATCAATTCCATCGAATATCAAACGTGAAACGCTCGTTATTAAGTAATTTTTGACGTTAATTCGAATTTAATTAGTAAAAGCCAGCGAAGAAGAAGAGGACGAATGACATTGAACATGAACAGAAGTGTTAATGAGGCGGTTGAGGGTTTTTGAGATGTGGATTTACCGGAGACAGCTCAGAATGAGGAGGATTGGGAAAAATCAGTAAAAAAATTGAGATCGTTAAAACTGCGAAGAGAAGGAAATTGGAATACCTCGGCCACATTATGAGACATCAAGAATAATGTGGTATATAAGAGGTCATGGAAGACGAAGAGTCAAAATTTGAGATAGTGGTATGAACAGCCGTTCAGAGTTGCAGTTGAAAAGATCAAAATCGTCAACGATCGATAACGATCATGGCACTTGAAGAAGAATAAGAAGAAGAAGATTGTTGTTAAAGGTCCAATAACACGGACCTGCAAATTTATGATCACCACGATCTATCTAAGGGGCACATTTGAGGGCGCAAACTACGAATACGAACTTAATTTTTTTCCGTCGCGTCTCGATTTTTCAGAAAATTGGACAGAAAAACAAGTCGAAAATTGCGATTTTCAAAAATTACATTAGTACAAGTATTAGGCGCTACAAAAACATTTCTGAACAATTTTTACATTAATATTTCTAATATAATTTTTGTGAAACTTTTTTCTTCGAAACTCCTGTGACGTAATTGTCTCTTGTGAATTACTGAATTAGTACGTGCATGAAATGTTTTGGTTCGTTGACATAGGAATGTATTGTTAATTGTTCAAGATGGATTTTGAAAGGGCAAGAATAAGAGTCATAAAACGCACTTCTTGGGATTTCTGTGGTAAAATGAAAAATTGATAGTACATCAGGAAAACGTGATGTGATGGAGTTTTTCTCGTAATCAGCATCCAAAAATTTATTAGAATCAATACTCAAATTCCAAAAAGATATTTAATTGTAGGCCTGTGTCTGCTACTAAACTAAATACTGATTAAATTAAAAGTATGAAACGCACCGATCACTGACGCAAACTGTAAACGTGTAAAAATTAATACGAAATAAGTCGTTCGGACCTAAAACGAGGAGACTACGACGACAAAATATATTATAATATCGACGGTATAAATATCGGTACTTAACGAACGTACATCGTCCATAAAATAAAAATAAACCCGCCGTAATAAATAATAGAAACTGCCCCTTCAAATATTTACGTCTCGTAAAATATTATGTCTATACGACTATAAAATTCCGTTTGCAAAAAGTTTTCGATCGGGGTCTTTGTATAAATCTCGTTTTATCTCACTAAGAAAAACTCTTTTATATATATATATATATATATATATATATATATATATATTTTCAGCAAGATAAGCTTTTATTTCAATTTACACAACAGCCTCGCCGCTTCGCAACTTTTTCATTTTAAATTGCTCCTCGATAAAATAAACTGAACTATTGAAAATAAAACCTATGACCTATAAATATTCAGCTTTTAATGGTGGATTTCGAAACTTTGTCGAACGCGATTCGTGACTTATTGTAATAATTTCAATAAAATCGGAACGGCTCGTTCGCGTCGTCGATATTTTATTGGAGGGGGATCTCGATTAATTTTTGCTTAAATACGCCCGTTCGTATTTAAAGCGAAAATTAGGCGGGGGCGGAGATTTTCGCAAATTTCGCGTAAAAATTCCTCGTTTTCCTTGGCCCTTACTTGAGACATGGAAAATTATGAAACGCAACAAAAACATATAGGTACTTAAGTAAATATAATATTTTGTGAATATAAAAAGGTAATTTTTTGAAGGTGGGCGTCAGACAAAGCTGATATTCGAATACCGAACATAAATTGATGTCTGTTCTGTGCTTGTGGTTTTTGTTATACCTATAACTTAATTCTGTTGAATTTCTTTGTAAAAATAAACCTCTTTATTGAAAATAAATTATTATATAAAACAATTTTAGGTTTCTTTCAAAAAATATATCAGGTTGGGGAAAAAGTTTCTTCGTATTTTCGCGGTAGATGGCTTTAAGATCGCATAACTCTGGTACTATTAATCGAATTTAGTAATATTTACATGCAAATGAAAGCTGACATTTCACAGAATAAACTAACCTAAAAAATTGTGATATTTATTCACTCAGTCAAAAGTTATTGCGTTTTGAAAATGAGTGAAAATAAAGGGGAAATTAGATACATTTTGAAATTTTATTATAAAAAAGGGAAGAATGCGACTCAGGCTGCTAAACAAATTTGTGATATTTATGGACATGATGCAGTATCAGTACGGGTTGCACAAAGTTGGTTCAAGCGTTTTTAAGCTGTAAATTTTGATATCAAAGATGCACCTCGCTGTGGTCGGCCAATCACCGAAAAAGTCGATGAAATCATGAGAAAAGTTGAGCAAGACCGGCATATTAGTAGTTACGATGTTAGCAAGGAACTAAAAATCGACCACAAAACAGTTTTAAATCATTTGCAAAAGGCCGGATATAAAGAAAAACTCGATGTTTGGGTGCCACATGATTTGACAGTGAAAAATTTAATGGATCGAGTTTCCATCTGCGAGTCATTGCTCAAACGGAACGAAATCGAACCATTTCTGAGACGGCTCATTACGGGCGATGAAAAATGGATCACGTACGATAATAATGTACGAAAAAGATCGTGGTCGAAGCAAAATGAAGCTCCGCAAACGGTGGCAAAACCAGGATTGACGCCAAGAAAAGTGATGTTGTGTGTGTGGTGGGATTACAAAGGAATACTTTATTACGAGCTGCTCCCACCCGGTCAAACAATTGATTCTAATCTCTATTGTCGACAACTGGAAAGATTACGTCAAGCAATCGAGAGAAAGCGACCAGAATTGATCAATAGGAAAGGCGTTGTCTTCCATCACGACAACATCTTTTGCGACCCGTCAAAAATTGAGAGAGTTTGGCTGGGAAATTTTGATGCATCCGTCATATAGTCCTGATCTTGCACCATCAGATTTTCATTTATTTCGATCTCTACAGAACTCTCTTAATGGTGTAAAGTTGATTTCAAAAGAGGTCTGTGAAAATCACCTGTCGCAATTTTTCGCTAAAAAAATCACAGAAATTTGATAGTGATGGGATTATGATTTTACCTCAAAAGTGGCAAAAGGTGGTCGAACAAAATGGCACATATTTAGTTTAATAAACTTCATTTATAATATAAAAAAAACTTGTTTCATTTTCGTACTAAAATACGAAATATAATTATAATATAAATACATTTTTAATTTAGTTTCGAAGAACGAAATTGAATGGAATTCAGTCAAAATCAAATCGTAAAGAAAAAACCAATCAATATAATCGATTTCATTTTGAGGGACTTGGAAATGCGTTCGATTTCGTTTCTTCGCAAAAGAAAAATATTAGCAAACGCGAAATCAGTATAAGTTGCATAACAAGCTAAGGCGACAAATTTTCAGAATATCTACGGACGATTAAGCCTCGAATTACCAACGCAATCGGCAACGTTGAACAATAGATTACAGTGAATCGCCACAACAATTACTTGGTAAGTGTTTTTAGAATTTTCGATTATTTACCTATTAATATCGACGTAGTTTTGGCAGAACGACTTAACCCGCAAAAAGAAAATTTCACAGGAGCGCACATTTCGTGCCGCAGCAAAGCCGTAAGCAGATAAAATCGAATAATTGTTACCAAATGTTAACAGATTATGTCTTTGCCTTAGATGCGTAAGATAGTCGCGAATAATTTGTTTTCGCAAAAAAGTGACGGTTAAGTCGTTCTGCCAAAATTTCGGCGGTATGATAGTGCGATGATTTTAAAAATATATCGGTGCTTAATAAGTTGGTCTTTTATAATAGCAACAAGTTTAAATAACAGACGATAAGTGAACGAAAATGGCAATTGAATTAAGAGTAGAAGGTTACGTCACAATGCGCGGGGGACCCGAATACGTCTGGGCGAAACCAAGTTGTGCAAATGAATTATAATTACGTAACAATTGGATATTTCTAGGCGTCATTTTTAAAAATTGCCGTGCTCACTCGATAAATAAATAATTTTCAAAAGCAACTACATATTTGAATTACAATTTTCGAACACTTTCAAAAAATACCTAAATGTTTCGTTAGGCGCCTACCTTGGAACTTCGGAGGCGTCCCCGCGACAAGAAAAGGTAATCAACCATTCAGCCGATTTCGAAAACGTCCATAACTGCATGTCGCACACGTGCATAAATCGGGGCCATTGCAAGCTCATCGCAAAACCGAAAGACGCAACATAAAACACCGTTAAATGTTAATTTTAATAATAAAATTACAGCGATATGTGCGACGTCACAAGTTACCACGAGAACTCCGCACACGATACTAAACCAAGTCGAGTCGTAACACGATTCTCTAGCTAGTGCATCACAACATCTGTACTTTATCGGCACATGTGGAATTTTTAGGAACGACTAACGGCGCGATTATATTGTTATCAATTTATTTCTAACTTCGGTTCTGGATTATTTCTGTCGGAATTCATAAATAATAAACATCTGCAGAGCTTTGGAGTGTTTATCGCGTTATAACACTACTGATTATTTGAAAATAAAGTTAATGTAGGTATTTCCGAAAGAATTCAAGTTAGATTAAGAATAATTTTATTTGAACGTTTGTTTTTTTAATAATACGCGATATTAGATAATTTTCGAAATTATTAGAACGCCCTTCCGATCGCGAGACAAATAAAAATGCTAATTATTTCGTAAATAGTTGATTGTAACGATTTGTAACAAAAGGCCCTTCTTTGCAAAAGAACATAGAATTTTTACAAAAATTCGGAAACTAAATATATTGTTAAACTCAAAATTTTTAAATTTCTTAGGACACACATACAGTGTGTCCCCGGATTGATTTTGTGATAGGTGTAAATGACAAATAATTTTGAAAATTTTGAATGGTACCTAAAGATCGGGGCACTATTCATTGTCAGATAATTGTTTGATCTGTCTATTCGAGGTTTTATTTAATTGGTCTTTATAACGACAGTAATAATGAACAGTAGACAAACGTTTACCAGACATGTTGTAACAAAATTGTAACAAAAGGCCCTTCTTTGCAAAAGAACATAGAATTTTTTACTAACAAAAATTCAAAAACTAAAATATTGTTAAAATCAAAATTGACACTCTCGGATTTATCATTTCACTACCTATAACTTACCCCTATATACGCGGTGATCGGCATAAAGTTGGACACAAATTGAAAACATTTTCATTTGAAATTTCTCGGAAAATTTTATTCTTTGTAAAAATCTCGGCATAGTTCCAAATTAAAAATACGTACGTCAAAATTTGGATATAAGCTTTCGTATACGAGGGACGTTCAAAAATATGAAATCGGCTCAAGAGTAAAGTATCCTTATTTTCGAAAATACGCATAAATTGTGTTTGGAAAAGTTTCTTAGAATTGCACGAAGATATCAAATACGAAGCTACAATCGCTTTGTTCAAGAAGAAAATCCCAGTATATGTATATTACATAAAACGAATTTAACATCGATCACCAGATGACTGGAAAATTATCATAATTGAAACTAACGTTCACACAATCGATTTTTTGCGTCCGACTATAAAAAAAAAACAACAAAACACGTCGACGTCGTCTTACAAACAAACAAAACCAAACTAAAACATTTCGGGAGTGATGCTGAATATTTCTGAATGGCCTATGTTTATACACTTTGATTTGTTTTTAAATAACCCCATATAAAAAGGTCCAGATTGGGCGATTTTGCGGGCCATGAAAAAATCGAATACCTCCGACGCCGACGTGTTTTTTTTTTATAGTCGGACGCAAAAAATTCGATTGTTTCAGCGTTTCTTTCAATTATGATAATTATCTGGTCATCGGGTAATCGAAAGTTAATTCGATAGTACACTTCTATGTTGCCGAACAATAGATCAATTATAAATAAATTCGTTTTCCGCAATATGTTACGTAACATACCGGGAAAGAAAACATATCTAGGCCAAAAGGAAAAAATATTTTTTTTTTTAAAAGCGACTGTTGTTTCGGACCCTCTTGCAATTCTAAGAAACTTTTCCAAATTACATTTTTGTGTAATTTCAAAAATAAGGGTCTCTTGAGCCGATTTCATATTTGTGAACGTCCCACATATTTTCAAATTTTGACGTGCGCACCTTTTATAAAGAATACAATTTTCTGAGAAATTTCAAATAAAAAAGTTTTCCACTTGTGTTCCGACTTCATGCCGGTCACTATGTAACGGGGCGATTCCGAAGTGGCGCACCAACTCTAAACTGTGTTGCGGGGGGACCGTTAATGGAGAGCCCATAGGAAAAATAACAAAAACGTTCCATCTAATTTATTTTTGCGGTTTTCGCAAAAAAAATGAATAATAAATTTGGCAACGTCTAAAACGTCTGTGTATGTCCATTATTTATTGTCGTACTAGAAACCAGTTAAAAAATAAATTAAAACGGCAAATAGACGGAATCGCACTGATTTGGAGAATGAAATTACCGAACTTAATAACTTATTAATAAGTAAGAGCAATATTTATATTGAACCAACATAAACTTCGAAATTTTACTGCTAAATTTAAAAATTAATGGCTTTTAATACATAGAAATATTGTTAATTTTGTATAAGTAAAATTTCTATTGACGTTTTACGTCGGTTTTAGTAGCGGTGCAAACGAAACGTTCAATTTGAACTGCGCTTATCGCTAAATATCGCTTAGAAAAAACGATGCAAATGGTCTTAAATAAAGTTCAAAGACTCGTTCAAGACAAGTCATTACTCGATCGTATGTTACAACACACCATTAAACCGGTTTGCGAACTGTACAGTTCGTGAACGAGTCTTGGCATGACTTTTACGATTTTTACATTGTTTAAACTAGGCTTAGGGACAATATTATAAAATATAACCGACCGTGACGGTTGACGTTGAACTAATTTGAGGCGAAGTTAAAAATTAAACTGTCAAATATGACAACCACTCGATTTCATCACTTGGCATTTTCTTTTAATAAACTATGCGAACACAACTGTATCGTAAAGAAATTAGCGGACTATATTTTTATCGCAAATGCTGGTTGTAAATCTCTTTGCAATTTTTATTAAAATTTAAGTCGACAAATTTTTTTATTTTTAATTTATTTTACGTTCTCGTTACATTGCTACGCAACGACGAAAACGTCTAAACAACAACCGGCAAGAAACTAAAAAAAACCAAGTTTACGCCGGGACATTTCGACCGTTCACTTTTAATCCGCACTCGGCTGTACACGCCTTCTTCGACCAATTAAAATTTTTGAATTTATTAAACTGTCAAAATTTTGAAATTTTGTTTGGTCGAAAGCGTGCACTCTGTAGGTTTTCCAAGATCGGTGGGAAATTAAAAATTGTTTCTAGGACAAATATTCCGACAATATTAGCACAATGATTGTACAATATAAAAAGTGTCAACGTTTATTATTATGCCAATATTGTTTTTTTTTGGTTTGATTTTCTGCAATTTTTGAAATTTAAAACGAATTTAATTGCAGGCTTCAGCTACCTACCTACGTAATATAATTACGAACAATACTACTCTCATTGTTGAATTAATTAATTTAAGAGGGGGGTTTGATAAGCGAGAATCAACAGATGTCGCTATGGTAGATTCACTTCAGGAAACGATACTAAAAAACTATTAAATTTTATTAAAAACATTTAATTGATAATAAATACTAATTCAATTACCTAGTTGCTCCTTATATTTTTATCCTAAAAAAGTTAAAGGAACAGTTTTGCTAAGTTGTACACGTGCTTCCGAATACTTCAAATTATAAGATATTTAGCTACTATATGACTAAAATATTATAAGGAGCAACTAGAAGAAGGTTCAGTGAATACGTATATGGGTGTAATTGTTGCTAGAATTCGTAAACCGTTTTCCGAAAAATCGTCATTTTCAAGTATAAAGCTATCTTACAGATACCTACTTGATTTCGAAGAATTTGTCTAACAAAATTGTCCAACTATTATTGAATAGATGGTGCTGTAAAAATACTATAGTGGTATTTTTTTTATTTGCCGGCTGATTCGTGGACATTAATCTCCCGTTTGATAAACAAACATCAAACTGCATAGGTGGCATATTTCGTTGTGGAAATATTTATAGTCAACGTACCCATACCGAAAATGAACTCGTAATTCTTACACATATAAACTAAAACCAAAATTGAACTCCTGTATTTTCTTACACTCTAAATAGTGAAATTCCAACCATTTCTACAAATGTGTACGTGATTTATGTTGTATAAAAAGGTCTAATTTTAAAATTACAGTTACAAGGAAGTATGTATGTAGGTACATTTATCATACCTACAATTTTATTTATTCAGAAATTTTCATTCAATAAAATATAGAATCTCATTCGGTTTGTTTTTCGATTAATAAGCATAATTATTTTGCATTTCGACGTGTTGTTGTTTATGATTTCTGTGAATTACTGAGAAATGCTGAGAATGCGGCGGACGTTTCCCATAAATAAGTAAATATGTATACATACGTTATTCGCGATAGGTCCCAACACGTCATCAATAAAACCTCGTATTTTTACAGTACTAATATATTTTAGTCTATTTTGCCATGTCATATGTGTAATCATCGGTAGACATCGGAGTGCCATGTTCAAAACTTTAATCTGAATATTACAAATATACAATTTAGTAACTTTTGTGCATGGCTGCGTGCATTGGAACCTATCGTGAATAACGTATAGCTACATGTATTTGAGAACGAAACTGTAACCATTTAATTTTTAATGCAATTAATGACATGCTATAATAATTATTATTCTGAAATATATACATAGTAATTATATATGTGTATATATCAGTAATATTGGATTTCCTATTGTTACAATTTTTATTTTGTATTAATAATGGCACCTCTCTCACATATTACACAAAAAATAAATTTTAAAAATCAATAATCATTATCATTGTGACTTTTTTGAAGAGAAATATTTTGAATTTTCCGCTCCCATAACTTGGTAACTTTTCTGGTTGCAAGTTAAATAATTTTTTTAAGCTTGTTAAGCTTGCATTTCATTATTTTTGTGTCTCTCATCAAAACGCCCGTTCTTTATATTCTGTAACTTTATATCCTAGAATAAATAATTATAAACGCTAGCAAAGTTTACAACGTAAACATAATTAAATTAGATGCCAATGCATCAATGAAAAAGCGCACTCTGTAGAAACTATTTAGTACAAGAAAACAGGAATTAACATTTAAATAGCTGATGCCAAAATCGCGCCATCTTACGATTAAACCGTTTGATATTAATTAAAATAATTAGAAAAATACTACTGTGGCGTTACTAGCGGAAACATGGTAGAAGCTGATTTTTCCAGCCCCCTCTTAACCATCTAAGCGTCCAGATGACGTTAAAATTTAATGAAACACGTATTAATATTGTCGTATCGCATTTCCTATATTATATAGGTACAAAAAACGGAACGGCTTAAATAATATTTCGCGAATTAACGTAAAGTTCAAATATTTCCAGGAAAAATTTCTACTAAAATCGACCAAGTTAATTATTCGTGCTTTGTAAATATTACTTTACGTGACAGACAAAGAGAGCATCGAGTTGGGAAAATAATAATACAAAACAATCACGACAAGACTGTCGTACTAATTAACTGGTGGTCTCCGTTGCAACGACAACTTTCCAACTGCAAACTACTAACTAGATTTTCTTATATAGTTTCCGTAATTGAGGTAACAATTAACTGCTCGCGAGGACCTTAATGTGTCGCCTACACGACGACAGCACGCAACGACGCCCTGGACGCGTTCGGGCCCGCGCGAAAGTTCGACAAAATTTTCGCGCAACACAAACAGACGTAATTAAATAATTCGGGACGAACTGATTTTTTCGGCCTCCGACGAAACAAAAAGAAAAGAAAAAAACGGCAACAACAACGAAAAACGTCTTAGATATTGTTAGTTAAGATGTGCCGTAATGCGATTTTCGAGGATTTGAAATTCGGGCAGAGAGAGCGCCTCCCGTCTTGTTTGATTAAATAGTAAATACGGCGTTGCCTGACAGTAACAAACATTAGCGAAATTGGGCTTTCCGACACAAAGAAAAATGTAATAATACAGACTTCTGTAATCTTGTCAAACAAGACAAAAGAACGAAACGTGAATGATCGAGGCAGTTATTCGTGGAGAGCTCGCGCTATGTTTATACAAAATTTCAAAGTTCACTCCTATTTACAAATTTAGTAAAGCAATTTTCTCGAAACGCAGTAAACTCGCGAAAGATCAATAAACAAAAGCGAAATGCCCGCGCGTCCACTCTTTCGGCAGTCGCGGAAAAGTCATTAACTGGCTGAGGTAGGTGTATATATATATATATGCGGCGAAATAAATTCGAAATCCAAACTTTATTTGCAAATTGTACGTCACGATGATCGATTGGCTTTATTTTGTTCGTTGTCGTCGAACGTTCCACGTTTGCCATTCATTTGTTGATTTTCAAAATCTAAAGCACGTATGTCTGTGTTTGTTCAGTTAACAAAGGGGAGAACAGCCCTTTAAGCTTTGTTTGCTTATTTCCTTTTAAAATATCGCATTTTATTTGCCGTTGCACTTGGGAACCTACATGTTTTATTAGCTGCGGAAGCCGAAGTGTTTGAATATAATACCTTTGTCGCTGAATTTTCTACGGCGGCAGTTTGTTTTCGAGCGAAAAGGTGTTCGTCGACGAATAACGGCGGTTCATGAATCGAAATAATTGTCATCATTTATTTAACCGCATTACTTTACACGAACCGGACCAGGAAAAACATCTTTTACACCTCGGGGAGCCTTCTTCGGAATTTCGTCGACGTCTTTTTTCTTTCTCTTTTTTTTAACCGAAACACAATGGAAACGGACACGCCCGAATAAAATCCTATATCGTCTTAAAATACAACAGATAATAAAATGGGCCGCAATGCGAAAACTAGGAAAAAATGTATTTCCAATAAAAAAAAAATGTAGTATAGGTACGAGAGCGTATATCGGATGATAAATGCCGAAGCCTGCGATAAATTACGGCCATCAAAATTTGTTATAGAGATTGAAAGAAATTGGGATACGAACATAAAAGATTTTGCGAATACCGCAAAGATAAATTTTAAAATGCGTATCGTTCTCTATATTACGTAGTAGGTAGGTATTATTTACGTAAATACGAACATTTTTTATTTGCCTATAATTTATTTACTAATAACTTGTCGACTTTTATCAATATTATCCCTCGGTTTTGTGTGTGCGCGTGTGTGTGTGTGTGTGTGTGTGTGTGTGTGTGTGTGTGTGCATCTGACCGGGAAACGACGCTAACTGACATAACACGTACGCCCACAACAACAACATTCTTTTATTTCTTCTTTTTTGTTTCGTTCAATGTTTTCTTTACTGCATAAATTTAATCTTTTTAGTTACGATTGTAATCCGTTTCTTCTCATCATATTTACTTAACGTAATCCTTACCGAATGTCCTCTCAATTTATTTCATAATTGCCTTAATCTTAATCCCGTGCCAATTCCTCGTACGTAGCTTGGGGACGTGTTGCCGAGGTCGTTTCGAGTCAAAAATGTCTAATAAACATATACGACCTAAAGTCAATGGTAATTATAAATTTAAATCAAAGACAAAAAGGAAATTCGGTAATATTTTGGGATTCGTCTGCCGAAAAATCCTAGTTGGCAAGGATTTTTGTATAGGTACACCTTCATTTTGACGTTTAAAAAAAACGCGTTAAAAGTCCCAATCGGTATCGTGCCAGTCCTGCGAGACATTCGAAGTTAAAGGTCGCGGAAAACGGTTTTACTTAAATATCTCACTTCCCACGTGCCCGGAGATCAATCGAAGTTATTTTATATTATAGATCTTTTTTTTTAATCCTTTATTGACCAGTGAAAGTGGTACTACCCCGACCGGAACCGTCGTTAGACATAACAGGAACGGCAAAACAGTGAATAAAACGATAAACGGTAAGACAGGGAACAGAAGCAGTTAACAATACAACAACGAAATGTAGCGAAACAACATCAGCAATTCTCCCCATTATACAACGGGGTCGACAACTGCAGGAGGAGGGCCACCCACACCAGCTTGTGCGAGTCGCTCCTCCTCACACTTGGTACGAAGGATCAACTCCCACAAGGAGGTAACCCTATCCCAGACCGCTCCGTTCTGGATCATTGTTTCAACAACATTATTGACAAGAATGGGGCAGCCTAACTCCCTCTCCAGCTCACCTCGTAGGGCAGCCCATCTTTGACAAGAGAACAAGGCATGTTCTGCCGTGTCCTCCTCGTCAGAGCAATCCCTGCAGGAAGGTGACTCTCTTTTCCCTATCTGACACAGGTAAACACCGAACGAACCATGTCCGGTGAAAGCCTGTGTCAGATAGTAACTCATATTCCCATGAGATCTGGAGTGCCAGCTCTCGAGCTCAGGGATGAGTCTCCTCGTCCACGACCCTTTCCTCGATCGCTGCCACTCCTCCTGCCATCTCCCCAAAGTCACCCTCCTTCTTGCTGCTCTACTCAATAATCCCGGTGAATGCCATGCTTCCGACCTCTCTAAAGCAAGCAGTCGGATAAGGATCAGGCCTGCTAGCACAGCAACAGCTTCAGCTGAAACAGTTCTGTATGCGCAGCAGACGCTGATCCCTAGCCAACGCTGAAGAGAATCGAAAGCTTTGGCATTCACCCCTACCTCGCAAGCCGCCACCCAGATCGGAGCAGCATATAAAACTACTGAGTATGCCACACTTGCCAGCAATCTTCTCTTCCTGGTTGAGGGGCCTCCGACTCTGGGCATAATTCTCCTCAATGCGCCAGCTAATTTTTTAGCTTTGCTAACCACAGTGTCAATGTGGGATCTGAATTTTAAGTGACGATCTAGTATGACTCCCAGATATCGCGCACTGCCGCTCGGGCGCACCAAGACCCCCCCGATCTCGATAGAGATCGGAAGGATCCTCCTGCGCCCGTTCGGCAGCAACAAAACCGTTTTCTCTGGCGCGATGGTAAGGTCGTTATCGGTTATCCACATTGACACCAGGTCGACACATTGCTGGAGAATGCCCTGTAAAGCCCCTTCGGACTTTATTGACACCATCAAGGCAAGATCGTCGGCAAATGCGACCAGATTGGCCCCCTCCGGCAGGTCTAGTCTCAGGACCCCGTCGTATAAGATGTTCCACAAGGATGGACTTAAAACTGATCCTTGTGAGACGCCCCTAGTGACCTCAGGCCACTCAGAGCAACCAGAACTGTCACTCACCTTGACTGCTCTGTCAGAAATGCTCTATTACTTCTCGGCAGTAAAAGATCATTGCCACGAGGTAGGGAGAAATGCCCTTATCAACTAATTTATTTACTATTAAGTCCCAACTTGCGGAATTGAAAGCATTTTTAACGTCAAAAAGTACCAAAACACACCACTCGCGGATTCTCCAGGTGCCGGCTCTAGCTTTATGAACTAAACCAACCACCTTCTCAATGGCGCTCAGGGTGGAGCGACCTCTCCGGAAACCGTACTGCGAATCGTGTAAGGCATTTGTGGTCTGTATTTCTTCTACTAGTCTGTTATGTAGGAGAAGTTCCAATAGTTTACCACCCGAATCCAAGACACATATAGGTCGATACTTGGGTGTAGACAGGTTTCCGCCCTTCCCAATCAAAACCAGTCGCGCTAGCTTCCAGTTCCGTGGGAAGAGACCTAAACTCAGGTGGTAATTCATTGTAGACAGCACCGTTTCAGGTAATTCCTCAGCAAAGATTCGCATTACGTCCGGAGAGATCCCATCCGGCCCCGAGGCCTTCTTTATCCTCAATCTGGAAGCAGCTCTTGCTAATTCCGCGGTCGAAAAAGGACTGGCATTCCTGCAGCACATGTCCTGTAAGGCTGCAGGTCGTCCTGATGGAAATAGTTTCATAGCTTTGGCAAGAGCTACTTCCAAGGAAGGAGATCCATCTTGGGAACATTTGAGCTTTTTGGTAGCAATCTTGTAACCATGACTCCATGGATCATCTTCGATTTCAGAGCATAACTTCTTCCAACAGTCCTCTTTGGATTCTTTAATGGATTTTCTCAATGATCTTTTGGCCGATCTGTATTCTTCTTCAGCCAGAAATAAATCGCTGCCATTTCTTATTATAGATATATTATATTATATTATAGATCTTAAGATTGTCTACATATAACGTGTCGTACATTTTATTCGTACAACCAACTGTTTTCGCGATATGAAGCAGATAAAGTATAGCAACGCATTCGTTTACTTCGGAGGGGAGGGCGTTACTCTACGTTGTCCGAAACGGAAATGTCCCGATTTTCACAAATTAGGGCAAGCGTTTGTTAACGGAATACATTTTCTTCTAACGATTTACGATCCAAAATCAGAAAGTGCAACTGTTCGTGACGCAACTACAAATTCAAACGATTTCGATACGGACGAATTCAATTATATTGAATTTTTAACGTCGAACACGATTTAAATTGACGAAGAGAGATCGAACGCGACTCGTCAAAAGTTCAAGATGACGAAGAAGAATTTTAATTATCTGTAGAGCCCAGCATTTTTGGTAAAACGGAAAAAGTAATGTTCAGAATAACAAACGATGTGATGTATCACGCAAAAAAGTCCCACCCCTCCTCCCCGAAATGGTCGGGGAAACGAATGCACCGTTATACATTTTATACTTTACTTTATATCACGAAAACGGTTGGTTGTACGAAAAAAATGCGTGGAACCTTTTTTTGTAGACAATTTCAAGATCTATACACAGTATTGATCTCCGAATCATGGAGTGCATATTTGAGCTGTACTTAAAATGCTGAAGAAGTGAATAGTCTCATTTGTTCCATTGGACTTTTTCGACTTGAAATAATCTCGGCAGCGGACTATGGCGGTTATGTCGCGGAACACCCTGTATAGGTATCGTTTTGTAACTGCTACGAATTATATTTTATGACCGTTCAACTATTCTAATTGTCGCCGAAATAAATCTAGATTAGCTCAAGAACATTCTTCAAGGTATCGTCAAGCAACCAGAAGAAGTTGAACAGTAAATAGGAAAAACAACGGTTAGGTATGCTGCACTACCATCACCGGTGTAACACGATCACTTAGAAAACAAGTGCCGGACACGATCAGTACCCCAGGAGGATCGCGTCTTGATTAGGCACAAAATAAAAAAAATAGAAAAATAGCCAAAAAAAAAGCAAAAATATCAAAACAAGCTGATCTTTTTAAAAATTTGGGTTTCGGCCTTTCTTTCAATTATAAACAACTTATTTCAAATAAGTGTCTTCGTATCTTTTCAAACAACGTTACTTTTCTTTTATCATTTTTTAGAAATGCGCCGTTAAAACGCCCTGTAGATGAATGATTAAACTCGTTTTCACCTATAACAGTGTTCGAGGACAAGCAGGAGCTAAATCCGGTACCTATATCAAAATTTTGATCAATTACACGTATAATACTATCAGTTATTCGTGGACACACTGTATATATGTATTAAATCTGACAACAAGAACAGCACCTAAAATTTAATATACTTTATAATAAGTAGCGTATCGGCTGCTCGCAGGGATCGTGGTGGTCTAGAGAGCTTTATGCGCTTTTTAATGAACCAACGGTCGGGAGTTCTAATCTCCCTGCAACGCCGTGCATGTTTGTAACTGTCGTTATACGTAATACGACACGATCAGCACCTAAGAGGATAACTTTTGGGAACACCCACATCTACACGTACCAATGCCGTTGCAAATAGTAACAACCTGTGACCAACCGGCTAAGTTTCCGTATTCGAAAAAAAATCACGCCGCTCGCGCCACGAGCGAACCTACTAAAAAAATCTGTTTCGACTCAAATAAACGTTAATTAGTTGTGTTTTATTTTATGGCGCGCGGTTACATTTACGTTTTATTAGAAAATGTAAAAGCTAACATATAGAATAAGAATATAATAAACTATTTTATTTTCGAAAGTTTAATAACGCGAAAGTTACGCGACCCCGTTTCTCCCCCCTCCCCAACCACGCGCCAATCTATTAGAAAAGTTTTAATGTATTGCGTCATTAACAAGTACCCGAAAGTCGTTAAGAGATATAACGTCAAACTCCCGATTCCTTGAAATAAGTTGTCGAATAAAGTGCGCAATAAACAACCCTTATTGAATTTCGTTGTACAGGTAAATGTGGTCGTTTGGTTTTCGCGAGCTACGGCCCCGCAATTACTCGGGAGCTTTATTGGAAATTTTCAGCGCGCTCTTCAAACAACGAAAATCTATTTATACGGCCTTATTGTCTCAACGTGGAATCAGTAGCTTTACAACTGTTTACGCATCGAGCGGCTTTACATAAAAAGTCGATTGTTCGCAGTGACGGCGCGTTCGATGGCAGGCCCTTCCGGTAAATGGCCAACGATGATTGCTGATCGATCACCCACCGCAACGGCCTCGCATTGTGCGGATGCCATGTTGGAGGGCCAACTTGTTATGTACAATAAGGCGGACATTTGTTTTATTACGCTTTCGTCGTTTGTTACTTTTGCTCCAACTTTTTTATGCGTTCGCATATATACGTCATGGAGAAAAATGCGGCGCTTATTAGGTAAATCAATCGAAGGAAAGTGGATTGCGTTCTATTTCTGTCGGAAAGTGGGAGCCTATTAATTTTATTAATTTATCAATGTGACGTCATTCACGTTTCAACATATACAAGTTGTTCTCCAAATAGGTGGTCAAAACTTGAGGGCGCTCAGGGTTAGTCAAGTCACAACGAAGACCTCCATATATTTTTTGTCCAAAAAACGCGCTCCCTTATAATCGTTTTTATTTAATATCTCCCGAACCTTTTAAGATAAAATGACGAAAATTGGCACATTTACTATTGTTTTAATGTTTATTAAGTTACAATTATCAAATGCTCGATATGCAACTCCGGGGTATGCCAAGCTGTACAGGAGTGGGTAAATATTACCCAAATTTTTTGTATGTCAGTTTTTGCAACCTTCGGTAAGAAATTATGAAACTTCAAAGTTTTCTGCTGAAAAAATATACTCTCATCAAATTTCGATGGGACGCGCCGTTTTCGAGTAACATTATTTTGAATATTCCATTACATGCTGTGATGCAGTGAAATAAAACAATTTTTATTAATTAAAAAAAATTATCAAAAAACTGAGACACCGGCAGTCTTTTTATTATTATGTTTTTAACCGGTATTATTTTCCCTTCTGAATTTTTGATTCGGTGAAGATAAGAAAATATGAAAATTGTATAGGGCGCATGTTAAAATTAATTCTAATTAATTTTTTTCCGATTTCAAGGTTATCATTTTCTGTCTTTCTATAAATAGTTAAATGTTTAATAGTAAATTAAATTTTTTTTTAAGTGTTTTTGTCGAAATTATCGTTTTACAATAATTGGAATATTCAAAACGATTTTATTCGAAAACGGCGCGTCCTATAGAAATTTGATAAGAGTACATTTTTTTAGTAGAAAACTTTGAAGTTTCATAATTTCTTGTCAAAAGTTGAAACAATCGACATACAAAGTATTTGCGGTGATATTTACAAACTCCCTGTGCAGTATGACACACCCTGGAAATGAATATTGAGCAATTGATTATTTTAACTTAACAAACATTAAAACAATAGTAAATGTGCCAATTTTCGTCATTTTATCTTAAAAGGTTCGGGAGATATTAAATAAAAACGATTATAAAACTTACATTTGAAGAAGGGGGCGCGTTTTAGAAAAAATATATAGAGGTTTTCGTCGTGGTTTGACTTGTCCCATGTGCCCTCAAGTTTTACCACCTATTTTGGGAACACCTTGTACATCAAATAATTCTCCGAGTCGACTGTGTTATTTTAATATAAGACGTGCCCCCGAATCGGTTGAAACCGCATTTTTCGAATCCGTCGCGTAAAACCAAAATTAAATCCTACAATTCGCGCGAGATCCACCGCGCACCGATAAATCAAGGCTTTTAAAGTTTAAATGTAAATTTTGTGCATTTAAACCAGATGGAAAAAGGGCTATAAAAATGTTAAGATTACACAAAGTACGGTCAAATTATTACAATAAATAACTGCCGCATCGTAAAACATTACAACCGAGTTCCCTCTTGGAAAATCTAGCGGCGCGCAAAGTATGGGAACGGAATACTGTTTTCGTGTCCCGCAAAGTTATTTATTTCGGTCATTATAGTTGGTAGTTAATTTTTTTGTTTTTATTCCCGACAATTTTTAACTATAACCTCGTCGTCCCGCGTTTGCTTTTATCGTTAATATATTCGCATTTTTTATACCTATATCCAAATCGTTTTCGTCGTAATTTGCAGGCTCTAAGAACGTTTTTCGCCGTTTTGGTGCGTTTTGCAATAAATATATGTACAGTGAAAGTTTCCATAAGCACTCAACTTTTGTTGAGTGACCCACTTTTTTGTCCGTTTATCGGAGGTTTTGTCCGGTTGTGGGAATAGTATATTAAAAATTCGGTTTTCAAGTTGTTTGTGTATTTTTATTTAGAATTTTATTTAATTTTTAAATAAAAAATACGTAAAATAATTCGTCAATTGTAATAAAATAAAATATAAATTTTTTTAACGGATAAAATGCCTACGTATATATCATTTCAATGCATAATTAAAAATATAAAAATATGTTTAAGGTTGGTATAATACATATAGATGAAAATAAAATTGTTATATGCTGGTTACTAGAACGAAATTCAAAATACTAGTTTGACGTAATCTTGCACTTTTTTTGCTGCAAGAGACAATTTTGAAAATGACTTTCTAAATTTTTGACGTGCTGAAATGCAGTAAAATCATCTCTTGCAAAAAATTTTAAGCTACCAACAAGTTTCAAATTTATCTCGTTACCATTTTCACTAGCTACCAACACTTCGTTTTCTGTTTCACTTCCGTTATCTTCTTCACTATCATTTTCTGGACCAACGTTTGATTCGATGTCAACATTTTCGTCTTCTGTTACTAAATTTTTGTCCATAGTTAAAAAGTCTTCTACTACTAGATCCTACTGGTCCTAGTTCTTTGACACCTCTCAATAAATTAGCAAGATCTGACAGTGGTAAATCATTTTCTGGACCAAACTCATTCTTCATTTTTCACATTTTTCTTAAATCCAGTTTTAGCAAAACAATTTTTTATGGTTATGGTAGTTGCTCTATTCCATGATGCTCTAATAAAATATATTGCTGATTTTGAAAGCTCTGATGCAGATTTAACACCCCCCCCCCCATATTTGATAAAATATGTTTTAAAATTTGATCTCTATAATGAAATTTGAAATTCTTTATTACCCCTTGGTCAAGTGGCTGGCATATCGAAATTGTGTTAGGTGGTAAAAATATAATTTTTACATTTCTCAGATTTAATTCGCGAGGATGTGATGCAGCATTGTCTAAAAACAGAATATTTTTTTCTTTTTTGAAGGCTCATTTTTCTGTTCAGTTGTAACAACCATTCAGTCATAATGTCGCGTGTCATCCACGCTGTTTTGTTTGATTTCCATGTTGCTGGTAAATCGTCGACAGCAACATTTTTAAACACTCGCTTTTCCGATCACTAACAATTCTTCTTTATATTCTACCATACTCCGAAGTGGGGACTGGAGCCTTGGAAATTACGAGGTTATGTCTTTTACGTATTATGTATACAAACATATTCATTCGTCTGTATATCGGAACGTCGCGTCCGTTTATGGGAGATGTAAGTAGGAAATGTGCGAAAATATCGTGTCCGCGTCCAGTTATGAGAGCGTCCTCTTATCGAAATGTATTTTAAGTGAGAAAGTATAGGAAAAAATTCGGTTCCGGGAAATTTGTTCGCTTATTAGAGCTGTCCGCAAGGAGAGCTATCACTGTATATATATATATTTTTTTTTTTTGGACGACGGGTAAGTTAACACAAGACAGTAATAAAAACTCACGACAATCGTCCGCGGATTGTAGCGCACAAACAGTTATTTATTGGACATGATGTCATAAAGCAAATATTAATCTATATAATATGAATTCTGAATCACTCTGTATGGCAGACAACTGTCAAATAAGCAAACAAGTTCGTTGTTAGCTAAACGTCGCCATAATTTTAATGAATCTGAGAATATCTGGAATTTAAATGAGATCTTCACGTCTTCGGAACAAACAAAAACGAAAGTTGTTGGAGCTCGAGGTACATCGTTTTCAAGGGTAACGAATGGTCCAAGTCGGGAAAATTCCACGTAAGTAACAACATGTACTATGTTTGTTCTAAGTACATCTGGAAAATGTGTGAAAAAACGAAAGAACGTGTGGAACGAATGGGTCTTTCCTGTAATGCCATACACCACATCTCCCAAACGCTGGATGCAGTCCAGCAGTTTTCTACCAGCTATTAACTAATTTCACTGTTGACGTTCTTGAACTCGCTATGATGGGAGGCTTCGCAATATTAAAATTACCGTCACACACGAGTCACATTCTCCAACCACTGAAACCCATGAAAGATGCTTGGCATGCAAGATTACTAAAATCGCAAAAGTCCAAAAGTACAGTTTTCTATAATGGTAGAAGAAACGTGAAAGTCGAAACAAGAAACAATCGCTTGTTTAGTATCCAAATTGAAAACAATTGATATTGATGAAGATGTCAAAGAAAAAAACTGACGAAGACTTTGACCATGAAATTGGCAAGGATGATAACGACGATGCAGTTAAGAATCCAGATGTCGTGGACGTCGGAAAGCGGGCCATTACCAAAAATTTGCACCACGAAGATCATACAGGCGAGACATCACGTGGGAAAAGTAAGTTGTAAAAAATTAACGTATTAATTAACATGTTCGTTTTCCCAATCGCAACGGGGAATAATTTGTTTGGCCAGAAAAAGAAGATCTAAAGCGAAAGTCTTACCATGAGAAAATCTAGTCAATGACCCATCGACGTCGAAATGCTGTTATTTTCCACATAGTGAACAACAACAAAACAACAAAGTGTGCGCGCGAAGAAGACGCTGTCGCTTCGCCAGGTGGATACGAGCTTGCCCTCTACTTTCGGGGCAAGCTGCGGCGGCTTCCCCGACTGAAATTCAATTAGTTTAACTAGTGCGCGAATGTTAAAACTTCCAACTACCGCTAAAACCCCATCTTACGTTGTTATTATTTATTTTCCGCGCGCGGTGGTAATTTACATTAGGTACGTTAACTTGGCCCCTCCACTTTAAATTTTAAGAAAAGGCGTTTTGCGCTAAACGCACAATAGCTAGCGCCCAAAAATTAGAGCTAGCGCCATAACGGTTACGCCGCAACACGGTATTTACAGTTGGGGGGGGGGGGCTAGTTAACGCTAGCCCCCATTGCGAATTTGAAACGTTTAAAGGGCGCATTAGATAGCATAGACCTAGCGCTCTTTAGCGCCACTTTGCAAAAAGATAGTGCTATTTTGGTTCTGAAGATATTGTAGGTCAAAGGTGGGGGGGGGCAAGTTAACGGTTTTAAGTACTTTTGAGTTTCTAATTTTTTTTTGTCGTTTATTGTCGACCATACCTTTTTTTTGTTAGTAGCACACCCCGAAAGACACCAGGAACCGCCGTTGGGCATTACTTCTAGTGCCCTCCGGGACATCCATGCCTACCAGGGGGATATTCCACAATCAAGACCCGTCAGGCGAGAGGTTAGTCTCGTAACCATTCGATCACCGAGACCATACCTTTTTTTTTGTTAGTAGCACACCCCAAAGGACACCAGGAACCGCCGTTGAGCATACTTACTTCGCCGTTACTTCTAGTGCCCCCCGGGACATCCATGCCTACCAGGGGGATATTTTACCTTCCGTACCGGGATTCGAACCCGGGACCCGTCAGGCGAGAGGTTAGTCTCATAACCACACGACCACCGAGTCGACGCTGAGACCATACCTAGCGCCACATTCAGTTTAGCTAGCGCCACTACCGAAACCGAAATATATCGAAAAACATTTGGGGGCGGCCAAGTTAACGCTGGTCCCCCCTCCATTGCGAATTTTAAATGTTTAAAGGGTGCATTAAGTAGAATAGAGCTAGCGCTGTTTAGGGCCACTTCGCAAAAAGCTAGCGCCAAATTGGTTTAGTAACTATTCGCATTTCAATTGGGGGCAAGTTAACGAAAAATTTCATGTTTGATTTTCTTGATTTTTTTTACGGATTATTATTGTTAACACCTAGCGCCAGCAAGCGCCAATTTCTATTTTGCTAGCGCCGTTACAGAAACCGAAATAATCAAATATTTGCAATAAGAGCTATTTTTACTTTAAGAAGTAGCTTTTTTTAGTTCTCTGTGCCTATTTTATTAACATTCAATCTTAAATAAATATATGTCTATGTATATGTAGTAAGTTAATTGGAAAATCAGCTTTTTTACAAAACGTCGCCTTATTGTCGAAAAATCGTGTGTATCTGAAATTGGTTCATAGTTTTTCCGTAATACGACTACGCTCCTCTAGCCTTTTTGTAATGGAAGCATGTAAAAACAAAAAGGCTACTTAGTAACATTTTTTGATTTGAGCAAATTTACTTTTGAGGGAGAGAGGGTGTATTTGTCCGAGAAATTAAACCAGTAGTTCCTCTTTAAACTTGAACAAGTGACATTGGCGGGTTTTGAAAAGTACCGTTATCTCAGCTAGCATTCCATTAGTTTGTTACGATAGTAAACAGAAACGATTGTAGGGGTTGAAGTCGTAAATATCTTTTGCGGTCATTGACAAGTTGTATTGTTTAAATACTCAAAATGTTTCCTCATTTAAGTAGATATCTAAGTAGCTATTTGTTATTCATTTTATTTTTTATTATCGTTTACATTTGCATGTGTTGTTCTAATAAAATTTCTAATTAATTTTTGTTAAATAAAAATCAATTTCGATAACGGCACTTCGATAAATGTACGGGAAAAAACTCGAAATAACACTGAAAGTTACTAACACTCATTGTGTCATTACGGAATGTTTAGTTTTTAAATTTTGCTTTTGGTCCTTATGTTTGTAAAAAAGCAAAATTAAAGTATCTACTTACCTATTTGCATTTAATTATACTTTAAAAGCCCGTCGAAATTTCTCAATTTCTCAAATTCATAAAACTAGTACTGGCACCCCTTTTAGTTCAAGCCTCTCAATATTAAACGTAACTTTTCCAAAAACAGGCATGTTATTAATTATGTTAAATAAAGTAATATAACTTTTACGTATAAACCGAAAATAGGAATTTAATTAATAAATGAAAATATTCACAACAGTCTGCACTCTCCTACAACGGGGGCCATAAATTAAAGAGTACAGATGTTTTAGCCGCTGACCCAAGAGTCAGTTTCACTTTCCGAGTTCTTGAAATTCTTTAAAGGGAATATACCCGAGTAGGACGATTATCAAATTAATAATAGCAATAACTCGAAAATTATTGATTTTAGGAAAAAAAATTTAATCTTTAAAATTTTTAAGTTTTAATCTTACCTATCCGTAGTTTTTTTCCGCGATGTTTATGTTATTTGTATTATTTCGGCCACATTTTATTTTTATTACTTCACAAGAAAATATTTTTGGACAATAAATTATTAGTTTATTATTTTATGGTGGAAAAGCAAAAAGTAAAAAAGGCTAGAGGAGCGTAGTCGTATTACAGAAAAGCTATGAATTATCAGCCAATTTCAGATACACACGATTTTTCGACAATAAGGCGGCGTTTTGTAAAAAAGCTGATTTTACAATTAACTTACTACATATACATAGACATATATTTATTTAAGATTGAATGTCAATAAAATACGCACAGAGAACTAAAAAAAGGCTAATTCTTAAAGTAAAAATAGCTCTTATTGCAAATATTTGATTATTTCGGTTTCTGTAACTAACGCTACTAACTGTAACGGTTTCGCTAGCAAAATAGAAATTGGCGCTTGCTGGCGTTAGGTGTCAACAATAATAATCCGTAAAAAAAAATCAAGAAAATCGAACACGGAATTTTTCGTTAACTTGGCCCCCTTCCCCCAATTGAAATGCGAATAGTTACTAAACCAGTTTGGCGCTAGCTTTTTGCGAACTGGCGCTAAAGAGCACTAGGTCTATTCTACTTAATGCGGCCTTTAAACATTTAAAATTCGCAATGGGGGGGGGGGGAGGCTAACGTTAACTTGGCCGCCCCCAAATGTTTTTCGAAATATTTCGGTTTCGGCAGTGGCGCTAGCTAAACTGAACTTGGCGCTAGGTATGGTCTCAGCGTCGACTCGGTGGTCGTGTGGTTATGAGACTAACCTCTCGCCTGACGGGTCCCGGGTTCGAATCCCGGTACGGAAGGTAAAATATCCCCCTGGTAGGCATGGATGTCCCGGGGGGCACTAGAAGTAACGGCGAAGTAAGTATGCTCAACGGCGGTTCCTGGTGTCCTTTGGGGTGTGCTACTAACAAAAAAAAAGGTATGGTCTCGGTGATCGAATGGTTACGAGACTAACCTCTCGCCTGACGGGTCTTGGGTTCGAATACCGGTACGGATGGTGGAATATCCCCCTGGTAGGCATGAATGTCCCGGAGGGCACTAGAAGTAATGCCCAACGGCGGTTCCTGGTGTCTTTCGGGGTGTGATACTAACAAAAAAAAAAGGTATGGTCGACAATAAACGACAAAAAAAAATTAGAAACTCAAAAGTACTTAAAACCGTTAACTTGCCCCCCCCCACCTTTGACCTACAATATCTTCAGAACCAAAATAGCGCTAGCTTTTTGCAAAGTGGCGCTAAAGAGCGCTAGGTCTATGCTATCTAATGCGCCCTTTAAACGTTTCAAATTCGCAATGGATGGGGGGGGGGCTAGCGTTAACTTGCCCCCCCTCAACTGTAATACCGTTTTACGACGTAACCGTTATGGCGGTAACTCTAATTTTTGGGCGCTAGCTATTGTGCGTTTAGCGCAAAACGCCTTTTCTTAAAATTGCAAGTGGGGGGGGGGGGGCAAGCTAACGTACCTAAAGTTTTGAAATTGTTAAGGATATTTTGGATTGTCTACAGACATTTTAAGATAAAAAAAGCTGCTAGAATGAACCATATTCGAGAAAATTTTAATTACTTTTTCCGTAGTCATATTTAAAGATGCCGAAAACCAAAAAGTTGGGTCGTTGAAATTTTTCTTCTGCGATTCGCTATCGATGTAAACGCGAACGCACGCGTTTTATAATCGCTTCAATTCATTTAACTGTGATGGTAAAAGAAATGATCAAAAATATAAACAATATCTAATACAAAACGAGAAGAAGAAATTATATCTAGGTACATACTTAACAAATATATGTACTTATTCTCAGTTAATTAAAAATAGAACCTGAACGTCTTGAAAAATGTTGACTATTTTATTAATTTTGCGGATTACATTGCGCAGTGTGTTTGATGTATATTACAAATATTATTAATATTGTTTTAACTAGGTAAAACAAAAATAGGTATTGGAAAATGATGGTCATTTTCAGAATAGTTTAGATGTTATCATTTGCCATTTTGATTGCAAGGTTAAAGTTGATTACGCGTAACTCTAGTATTGCAAAACACACCCAGTGTTCTTAAAATCGAAATTGTTTATCGATGACTTGCGAATATCCTTAATTATTATTTTAGGAGGAAAGTTTGTACCTCGATCTGTTATTTAACAAAATGAAAATAGGCAATAGAACGGAAATAGAAAATTTTATTCGATCACCTTAAACTGTTAGTACTTACATATTTAAAACAGTTTCGACTTTCTGTTAAAACTAAACGGCAAACAATATCTATAATATATTTTCAAATGTCTTCGAAGAAAAAATGATCATTTTAACGGTCGAATAATATTCTATTTTAATCAATTAATTTTTTCTATTTTTTTTAATAATTAATCTATTAAGTAAATTTATTTCTTTTACCAGTATATGATACCAGTTACACCCGTTAATTTTTAAGCACGATTTTCTCATTTTTCAATATTTATAGTAGTTAATGCTTAATATTTATTTGTATTTAATAGGTATCTTTATTTCTCCGTAATATTCTGCCAATGCTATATCTTTATCGCTGAACAACATTTGTAGTTCCATCTTGTATCTTCCGGTCGGTATCAAAGGCGGTGACTTTTTGTCATCGGGTGTCCAATTACATATGTGATAAGTTACTCCCTGTAAAAGTGCAGTTGATATTTTTACACACGTACTATGAATTCATAACAATTTACCTTTTTCAAAGAACAGCTCGTAAAGTTGCCGCATGGAAATGTACCAATTCCAAAAATGTTTGTCCTCATTGCATCGCATAAAGATACTTGGAGTCTTATTGGAAAATATCGATATTCATTACTCAAGAACTTGTACACTTGACTAATAGCCTATAAAAGACAATAATGTATGAACGAATTAAATAACTTACAAAGTATGTCTTATAAAATATACATATACGTTATTCGCTATAGTTTCCAATCTCGTCATCTAAAAATACGAAATTTTATTGAGTATAAAGGGTGTTTGGTAAGTTGAGGCGAAAAATGAAACCTCATATGTAATTTTTAATTCTAAATAGAAAACAAGGAATACATTTTTTTGAAATTGGCCTTCATTTCTGAACTATTTCACTTTAAAATTTTGTCGAACAAAAATAAAAAAAACAATTTTGTAGGCTTTGAAATATGTGTAGCGTTCAACATTAAATGTTACAAAAAACAAGAATTACAATAACTGTTCAAAAATATCACCATTTACGCGGATACAAGTTTGACATCTCTTTACTAAAGAATGGTATACCGCTGCAAAATTTGTTGTTAGTTGAATATGTTGCACCGCATTGTTAATTCGTTCTTGCAATTGTTCGACGGTATTTATTTGTTCAGCATAAACTAATTGTTTTAAGGTACCCTAAAGACAGAAATCCAGAGGGTTGAGGTCCGGAGATCTTGCAGGCCAACATTTGTTACACACATGTCAAAAGGGATTTGTCAATTCATTCCATAACCTTGTTTTTTTATTTTTGTTCGACAAAATTTTAAAGTGAAATATTTCAGAAATCAAGGCCAATTTCAAAAAAAAAATTCTTTGTTTTCGATTTAGAATTAAAAATTACATATGGGGGGTTTCATTTTTCGCCTTGACTTACCAAACACCCTGTATAAGTACTACTTTTATAAGTACCAAAAGATTGTAGTCTTTTCTTCATGTCACATGTTATACGTGTGTAGATACTGCAGCGGTAGAATATGCAATTTTCAAAACTTTAAAATGAATATTAGAAATATACAATTTAGTAACTGTTAGATATTACGTGCATTAGAACATATCTTAAATAAAATATACGTATGTATATATACCTGAGCTTCATGTCCCAAATCAACCTTGGAGCGAACTGTTAAATTTAATGCTATAATACTGGATTTGTTGTATCTAAAAGAGCGAATTTCGAAGAAGTCAAATATATTTTTGTCATACCGAACGACTCCGGCACGTTCTAATTTAATAACATATTCGGATTGATGAAACTGAAAATTTTATCTATATTATATACGATATAATGATATGCTATACGAACATGTTATATATCTGTTACCTGTTATATAAAGAGGGTTATTCAAATTCGATTTTCACCAATGGGATTTCGGAAATCACAAGAGTTAAATTGGGGTAAAATTGTGCATTTTAATGATTATTATATATTACTAAAAAAAATTCATCCTAGCCGTCTTTATTTTTGAGTCATGATCAAAAAGATATAAGTGTCATTTTTGTTTTTTCGACCATAACTCCTGTTGCGGGTTTGGTACCCTATTTTATTTTGCAGCGAGATGAACGTCGCTGTTTTTACTCTACGAATGTTTGCTCCTCGTTGCGTTTTTACTTTTTACCCAAAGGGTTGGGGGAGGGCGCGTTCCACTACCCATTTTGCGGACACATGTCCAAACATTCCGCCCGCCTTGAAGGCCGTGGCATTCAATATTGTCTATTGATTATATTAAAGAGTTATTTGTTTAATATTGTTTTTATTGTACTTATTTGCTCTAGCACGGTAACAAGCACACCTTTGTCACACTGCGCTTAAACACACCCGTGCTAGTGCGGACACTCACTACGCGCACAATTTTATCTTCTGCAGGGTGTAGTTCGATGACCCTGCCCAGCTTCCATAGTAGTGGCGGCAGATTTTCCTCTTTCGGTACGACCAGCGAGTTGACCTTCAAATCCGATGGTGGTTGCGTTTTCCACTTTCCGCGTTGCTGCAGGGAAGTCAGGTACTCGTCGGACCAGCGTCGCCAAAAATGCTGCAGCATCGCCTGTAGCCTTTTGTACGTATTCAAGCGCCCCAAAGGCACCGCTTCCACGTCCTGCTGTGGTAAGACCCTTAACGTGTCTCCTATTAGGAAGTGGCTAGGAGTTAAGGCAGTGGTATCGAAAGGATCAGAGGACATGGGGGTTATAGGTCGTGAGTTAAGTACAGCCTCTATCTGGCATAGGACTGTGCAAAAGCTTTCAAAATTCAGGTTGGCATTTCCTATTACGCGAGTAATGTGAAACTTCGCAGATTTGACTGCCGCTTCCCACAAACCGCCTACGTGTGGAGAGCGCGGTGGTATCAGGTGCCAAGTGATCAAATTGGCATTTAAAAAATTGCATATTCCGGGATCGTAATTGCTCTTTATTTGCTTTTGCAATCGTCTCAACTCGTTACAAGCTCCCACAAAATTTGTACCATTGTCAGTGTACACGTCTTTACAAATTCCGCGTCTGGAAACAAACCTTTTTAGTGCATTTAAGAAGCCTTCGGTGCTTAGATTGCTACATAACTCTAGATGTATCGTGCGCGTGACAAAACAGACGAAAACGCACAAATATCCTTTTACTATTTTTCTAGCCCGCAATTTTCCGTCTTTGATATTAAATGGACCAGCGAAATCTATGCCTACGCGCGAGAACGGACGACAAGGGGTAACTCGGGATGCCGGTAAGTCTCCCATTTTGTGACTAATGCCTATAGGGTTTGCCCTAAAACATACTATGCACCTTCGCAAAATTCCTTTGATTAAGTTTTTTCTGTTAATAGGCCAAAATTTTACTCTAATGTTCGCTAATAGCGTTTGCGTTCCAGCGTGCAAGTGCCGTAAATGTTCCCTTTCAATTATTAATTTTGTTAGTACATGCTTATCGGGCAGTAATATTTGATGCTTAGTATCATATGGCAAATTTGACTTGCGTATCCTGCCTCCTACTCTTAACAATCCTTGGTCATCTAAAAACACGTTCAACGATAGTATTTTGCTCGATTTAGGGATGCGTTTGTTTTTCCTTAAGCCTTGAATTTCTGCATTGAATTCCGAACATTGGGCTATTAAGCCCAACAAGAATATAACAAGAACGTGCAGGGATTGTTCTAACTCGCTTGCGTTCAATTTCCCACGAGACTTATCCGATGGGTTTTTATTTTTAGTATTCTTAAGGAATCTTAACACATACGCAAAAACTCTTTGTAACTTATTTAAACTAGAATATTTTTCGAAAATGGTTTGATTTGAAGAGCATACAAACGCTAAGGATACAATTTTTCTTTTCTCCGCGCTAACTTGCGGTTTTTCAAATGATTTAGTTGGCCAAAGTGATATATCTTGTGACAAAAATTGTGGCCCGTGCCACCATAGTTCTGAATCGTTAAGCTCTTGAGGGCTAACCCCCCTGGAAATGATGTCTCCAGGATTTTGTCCTGAAGATACGTGGCGCCACTGCTTTATTTCTGAAAGTTCCTGTATTTCTGAGACCCTATTTGCTACGAACGTTTTCCAAGTGTTGGGTTCAGCCGAAATCCAGGAGAGAGTAATCGTGGAATCGCACCAAAAGAATTTTTCTGTTATGGTAATATCTAGAGCAGATATCGCCTTGTTTGCTAATTGAGCCAAAAGTAACGCTCCACATAATTCGAGCCTTGGCAGCGCTACTGTCTTTAACGGAGCTACCCTTGACTTGGCGCATAATAAATTTCAGAAATGCTGACCGTCGGACGTGGTGGTCCTTATATATAAACAGGCTCCATATGCTTGTATTGAAGCGTCACAAAATCCGTGCAATTGAATGTTCACAAAATTACCAACTGTCATCTGTCTACGGATTTTGATTTGGTTTATTAAGGGTAGTTGTTGGAGAAATCTTCCAGAATTGTCTCGCGTGACGTTGTTAACAAAATGCTGCTCGCAAGCAAGCTCTTCCTTTGAGCGAGTGTTGTCGCGCGAGCACTCCTCTAATTTCCAAAATTTCTCTATTTGCGTGTTTAGCATTTGATCACTAATAGCTAAGTTACATTTCGTCGAATTCAAACCAGGAGTAAATGGCAAAACTGCGCCGCTCGCTACCCAACCTAATTGCGTTTTTTGAAATACGGGACCAAATTTTCCGACGTTGAATTGACCTACGCATAACAACCTATAAAAAACGTTGGCGCCTAATAGCATGTCGATAGGACCCGGTTTATTGTAATCTTCATCGGCTAATATTATATGTTCGGGAATTCTTGGTTTTTTTAAAGGGTGATTGCGGTAACCACTCGGTGATAGCATTGATAACAAGGTATGTTTGTTTGGATTTGTACCGTTGGTCCTTGGAGGTGATCGTTGCGTTTAATTTTGCGTACGCCTTGCTACATGAATTGTTTACTCCGGACACTGGCACTTCGTGGTTTGTTATGCTTAAATTCAAACTTTTTGCAAAGGAGGAGGTGATAAAATTTGATTGGGAGCCGGCGTCAAGTAACGCCCGGCAAGTCACTTGTTTGCCGTTCCCATCACGTACATTTAAGACGGCAGTTGCTAGGATAATTTGGCTACCACGTGGTTGCATCGTGTGAGCAACAATAACGCTGTCCTTAGGGTGAACGGTTATGTTTGTTTCCTCGTCGACTTTATCGCTGGGGCTGTTTACTTGATCGTTTAACTGGAGGTCGTCTAGGTGTAACAATGTATTGTGTTTGCGTCGGCACTTAGAACAATTGCCGGCCTTGCAATTCTGGCTATAATGGTTGGGTCTTAAGCAGTTTATGCATAGCTTAAGCCGCTTTACCTCTTTGATGCGTTCTTGAATAGATAACCCTAACATTTTTTCGCATTGGAAATGTTTATGATTTCCCTTACAAAAGGAGCAGGTAAACGTACCCGCATTTAAATGTGTAAGCGTTCCGGTATTTGGGTGCTTAAAATTGCCTTTTTGGAATTTCGTATTGATTTCGCTAGTTTCTAATAATTGACATCTATCCGCTAAATAAGCTAATAACTCAGAAACCGTAGGATTTTCATTTTTGCTCGTAAGCTTTTCCCATTCAAATTTTGTAGTCGAATCTAATTTTGAAGTAACAATGTAAATTAACAATGGATCCCATGCACTTGTTGGTTGTCCTAAAGCAGTCAATGCTCTTAAATTTTTTGTGAGATTATCTGAGATTCTGCGTAATAAAACGTTTGATTCTGACTTTACTGGCGGTAATTCAAAAATTGCTTTAATATGCGTATGGGTAATTAATTTCTTGTTTTCGTATCTATTTTTTAACATGTCCCAGGCGATTGAATAATTGTCGTTTGTGATATCTAGGGATAATAAGGATTGCGCAGCTTCACCCGTAAGACACGACTTAAGATAATGAAGGCGCTGTACATTGTTTAATTGTGCGTTTTCGTGTATTAGACTCTTAAACGTATTGTAAAAATGGGTCCACTGACTGTAACAACCCGAAAAATTCGGTAAAGATATCGTTGGGAGACGTACGTGACTTGTTGCGTCATTGCTTGCCGTAAGGGCATTTGATTGATTGGCACCTGTGTCGGTTAAAAGTGCTTTAGCACGCGAAATGGCTCTAAAATATATGTTCTCGAACGCTTCACGCTCGCTTTCTTGATCGTTCACGGTATCTTTTTCTTCGATTGAATTTTGAATGTCTTCGAAACTAGTCCACGCGTCATAAATTTTGCCTAACCGTGACTCGAGTTCGATTTTGTCCATTGCCGCATTGAATTTATCAAGAAAAGTATTAAAACGAGTAAATTGTGCCTTTATCCTTCCGCGTTTAATGATTAAGCTTTTTAGTTCGCTTGCCAATTCCTCGGTCATTTTGAATGCTTTTGAATGGTGCCGATAGAGAATTAGGGAACAATTAACAAATGAAAGGAAGGAGACAACTTACGTGGTATACTGTGGCTTGTAGCAGAGACGTGATATCATCGATGGAGCTTCTTGTAGCCTCGATGTTCCCGACGCAATTCACTGATTGAATTCGATTCAATTTTTCACTGATTTATTCGTGTCGAAGGACCATGTTGCGGGTTTGGTACCCTATTTTATTTTGCAGCGAGATGAACGTCGCTGTTTTTACTCTACGAATGTTTGCTCCTCCTTGCGTTCTTACTTTTTACTCAAAGGGTTGGGGGAGGGCGCGTTCCACTACCCATTTTGCGGACACATGTCCAAACAACTCCTCTAGCTAAATCCTTCAAATATCTTTTTTCATTACAGACATTTTTATTAATTTTGATATGAAGCATTTCCGATAAAAATCTTTTGTTGTAATTTTTTTCAATGTCCAAAATCTTAATATTATCAAAATTAAAATTGTTTCGTTTTGAAAGAAAGTTTTGATAGTGCTGTGCTATAAGGTTTTAATTTAGTGTTAGGTTTATGTAGCGAAATTCTATTTTTTAATGGTTGTAAAGTGATGCCAATATTGATTTTGTTACAACCTCCACAAGAAATTCGGTATACAACGTTAGTTAAGTTTTCTTTATCAATTTTGTTTTTAAATTTTGTAAACAATAAGAATCCTTTATTAATAGGTTGAAAAGTTGGTAGTATTTTAAATTTATATAAAGAATTAAAATTTATACTCTTTTTAAATTTTAAAAATGTCTGTAACGCGAAAGGAGATTTGGAGGTTTTACCTAAATACTATAATCAAATTTTAAATTATTTGCAATAATTAATGATTTAAACGTTTTTCCAATTTTGCTTTTACGTCATATTTTGAAGTTTTAATAATCTAAAGCCGCGTTTTCACGATAAAATAAATTTCATAGAACTAGTTTTGCTGTGAAGACATCTATCAAAACATAAACAAAACTAGTAAAAGCTTCATATTTCGGTGTTTTTTAAACATGTTTTACCGTGTGGACGCTCGAACGTTAGATAAAACTTGACATGAAATTGTTTGGCCATGTTTAATATTTAAAAATTTGTTTTATTTAGATTGTGGGGGAACTTTGTGACAAGTTTTATAGTGAAGACACTCAGTAAAACTTGTTTGTCAAACTTTCATCAATAAACCAATGTGAATGGTCCGCGAGACGTTATTAAGTTAGACCACGCCTCACATACTACCTATACGTCATACTTGACAGCGTGCAATGTATCAAAAATCTATTTAAAAAAAACAAATATAATTACGTGATTTTGCTGACTTTTTTCTAAACTGTTCCATTTAAATCGTTCGTAACCATCATTAGTAGATAGATGTCAATGTGTGCTGATGAATAATAATTTTATTGAAGGATAATAATTGTATTTTGATTAATCAAATTACATTTACAAAAAATTAATAATAAACGTGTATATGTACTGGAACGCAGAAAACACAACAATCTTAATTGACTATAGAGGGCCGTGTGCCCTAGATGGTCAACGTTTCGACTGGCCTTCTAGCGCACTTACGGTTTCGGGTTCGAATCCCGCTGAAACCACCGACCTTAATAAAGGTGATTGTTAATACAAACAAAATCTAAAAAACCACACCAAACATTAGACTAACTACTTGGGTAGACCAAAGCCAATAAAAAAAAACTGACTATAAAAGAGCATTCCTGGTTAGTATGGATCTGTTACACGAAAAATGCAAGTTGTCAATTCATCAATTTTTATATTTTTTTATACAACAGATTCCTGTATATGAAGTACAAACTTAAACTTCAAAAGACGACAGTACTTTCGCGTCAAACAATTTTCATGTTTTTTAAAACATATTTTACTATCGTCCACACGGCAAAACAATATTTTTTGACATGTTTGTTAAATAAGTTTAACAAATATGTTTTACCGTGAAAACGCGGCTTAATGTTTTAAATGTTGTATTTGCTTTGTAATTGTTTATTTGTTTCCAGCTTTTACAATTTTATCACTTTGAAGTAACTCCAAACAGGGTTGAAATATATGGTGTTTATTAATTGTTCCAAGTTGGAACAATTGGCTTATTATCACAATTTTAAAAGAAGGATACGATCAGTAGGTACCTACTACTAATTATATTTTTAATTTTCTACTTACTTTTGCAAGAATGGTAGCCAAATCATCGGTTAAAATACCAGGCACTAAAAGTTGCAAACTTGCGTAAATTATTAAGAAGCAATACATCGCGATAGTTTGAATGTACTTTTACAACAAGAGAACAAAAATTAAATATAAAATATATTTCGAGAGATGTTTATATAGACGTAAGGTTAATAGATTTTATTGTTCCAACGCTAATGATCAGTGTCCAAGGTTTCTAATAATTTATTTGCTAAAGTCATTTGAATTAGGAAATAGAAGTAGATCATCAGTAGATCCTAATCATTTTGATATGTTTTTTTTTTTAATATTTTAATACATATAATTATATTTCAATTTTCTTAATACTTATAATTTTTTGTTCCAAAATCTTTAGAAGATTAAAAGAGGACGATTAACCCTGCACCACCTAGTGGTAAAAGTTGTTTAGATTATACATTGACCGGCATGGAGTTGAAAAGAAATCGAAAACATTTTTATTTGAAATTTCTAAGAAAATTTTTATTTTTCGTAAAAATATTTGCATAATTTCAAATTCAAAATACATATTTGAAAATTTGAAAATAAATTTTCGTATACGAGGGACGTTCAAAAATATGATTTGGTAAAGTTTTTTAGAATTGCAAGAAGATGTCAAATACGAAGTTACAGTCACTGATCTCAAAAATATTTTCTTTCTTTATAAAAAAGCTAGAGGAGCGTAGTCGTATTACGGAAAAGCTATGAATTATTAGCCAATTTCAGATACACACGTTTTTTCGACAATAAGGCGGCGTTTTGTAAAATAGCTGATTTTACAATTAACTTGCTACATGTACATAAACATATATTTTTTTAAGATTGAATGTCAATAAAATAGGCTCAGAGAACTAAAAAAGCTAATTCTTAAAGTAAAAATAGCTCTTATTGCAAATATTTGATTATTTCGGTTTCCGTAACGGCGCTAGCAAAATAGAAATTGGCGCTAGATGTCAACAATAATAATCCGTAAAAAAATTCAAGAAAATCGAATACAGAATTTTTTGTTAACTTGCCCCGCCCCCCAATTGAAATGCGAATAGTTACTAAATCAATTTGGCACTAGCTTTTTGCGAAGTGGCGCTAAAGAGCGCTAGGTCTATTCTACTTAATGCGCCCTTTAAACATTTAAAATTCGCAATGGTGGGGGGAGGGGGCTAGTGTTAACTTGGCCGCCCCCAAATGTTTTTCGAAATATTTCGTTTTCGGTAGTGGCGCTAGCTGGCGCTAGGTATGGTCGACAATAAACGACAAAAAAATTAGAAACTCAAAAGTACTTAAAACCGTTAACTTGCCCCCCCCCCCATGTTTGACTTACAATAACTTCAGAACCAAAATAGCGCTAAAGAGCGCTAGGTCTATGCTATCTAATGCGCCCTAAAACGTTTCAAATTCACAATTGGGGGGGGGGACTAGCGTTAACTTGTCCCCCCCCCCCAACTGTAATACCGTTTTGCTGCGTAACTGTTATGGCGCTAGCTCTAATTTTTGGGCGCTAGCTATTGTGCGTTTCGTGCGAAACGCCTTTTCTTAAAATTTCAAGTGAGGGGGGGGGGGCAAGTTAACGTACCTATTTACATTAGGGATTGTTACGTATAAAATTTAACGACGCGCCCGTTTTATTGCCTTGCCTATTTTTCGTTTGGATGCATAATTAGTCGTTGTTAATTAGATTTGCGCCCGTCGAACGTAAAGATTTTTTTTATGGCGACCTCCGTTTTACGATTTGATGCGATTAAATCGAACGTTTCGATACGACGAAACGTCCTTTAAATCGATGGCCGAATATGTTGCGCGGAACGTGCGAGGCACAATTAGCGACATTACGATAGAAATAAAGCTTTTGTTTAGTTTTTTAAGCTTCGAAAGGCCGGAGACCCCTCGAGACCGCCTACGGATTATCTCGCGCCCTTATTTCGCTTGATTATTATAAACGGCGACTGAAGCGTAGCGGATGGCCCGGTAATTTCTGAAGTGAATGGGAACTATAGAAAATTTGTTTCGGTCGAAGCGCCAATTTGTCGCGTATTAGCGGCCAGATCGTGATATTTTTGAATTATTCGTTTAAAAATCCCGCCGAACGATTGTTGTTATAATTGGGCTCTTAAATAAGCCGCGACACAAATTCGAAGCTAAATAGGATAAATTAATTACAAAAGCGAATTAAGGTATTTTCTTTATCGTATATTTCACACGAAACCTTTCCCTGCTTACAAACCAGAAAAATCATTTAATTAACTAAATTAATCCCAACGAGAGTTACGTCTAGATTAACCCGACTTAATGTCCACCGAACATGACATACAGGAATAAAATAACGCCGTTTTCTCTTACTTACGTATTATACCTACATCTATAAAGTAATTCTGATTTAGTTAACAATATTATTTTTTTTTATGAGATTACCGTAATACCGACGTTAACGGGAATTTCTCTTTCGGCGACTCTCACAAAGAATGAGCAAATTGATATTTTGTGCTGTCAGCGAAATTGGTCTCAGAACAAACACAACCTATATATTTTTATTTCCAATAAATACATCAAACATATCCAGGCAATATATCTTTAAGAACTTTTAATACTTTTTTTTTGCTTTCCCGCTTTCCCGCTTTCTGCTTCGTTTTATCGGGGTCTCTGGCGAAATCGATGGATATGGTAACGGGGAGCTTAAATTGCGAGCAGAATTCCCTAATACTTTTCCCATCAAATTTTAAAATCTTGGAATAAATTTGCTCGCGATAAAAAGGAGGATACCGTTGATCAATATGCAAATGCGGAATGATGTTCTAAGAACAAAGAATCAAACAAAGGGGACGTCAAAACGTTGTAAACCTCGCCTGTCGCCGCAGATAACGGAAAACCGCTTGTTATAATTTAGGTTCCATTTTCTTTCAAGTGCACATTCGCGTTTTCTTTTCTGTTCGATAATTACGATTCGACGGGAACGCCCTTTACTGTACCACACAAAGGTATCTCAAGGTTGTTTGCGCGTGTTTAATAATAATCTTAAAAAAAAACGAAATCGAGCGCCGTTTTACGTCTTTTCCGCGCAGCCTTAAGAGAACGGAAGCCGAAATCGTATCCTCTCAACATGGTTCTCGATAAAT